>CM037588.1:5125993-6407491 GCA_021018995.1 Chloranthus sessilifolius | reverse complement strand
GCCTTTCTTTACACTATCGGTTTGAAGTCACTTTCGATCAACAAAGGAAGGTATCATGCTCAACAAATCGTTTCTCCCGATCCAAAAGAACGGTTGGGATTATGTGTATACATTTTGAAGTATATAGAATACTTCTCCCAAAAGCGCCTATTGATTTCGACGATAAACATATGCAACAATTTAGAGCCGAAATCGACATCGAATGTGCACGCTTGGGAAGAAGATTTAATATCCGTAGAATAAATTTTAGTGTTTTGTAAAGATATTTTTGATGAAATTGTAAATTATTTAATTTTATTAATTTTTATTAACTTGTATAATTTTCATTATCGTTGTTATCAATTATTTATCTTATGCATGATGTATCAATGAAGCAATTCCAATAGGCGGATGACTTATATCATCGGCCGATAATTTAAATCATCGTCCGATATCTTAAATTATCGATATTTTAAATAATCACGATAGCTTAAATTATCTACCGATGATTTAAATTATCGTCGATATCTTAAATCATCTGATGATTTAAATTATCTACGATATCTTAAATCATCCGATGATTTAAATTATCTACCGATAATTTACGATTTATATTTTAAACCATCTACCGTTAAATGATCGGCGATGATTTAAATTATCTGATGTTTTAAAACATCTACGATATTTAAACCATCTACCGATAATTTAAATGATCGCCGATGATTTAAGATATCTACGATAATTTAAATCATCGATGATTTAAGATATACTCTCAAATTGTGAAATTTCGATATCTTTTGGTTTGGCTTTATGCCAATCACTAGTAAATTAATTTGGAAACTTTCAAATCTGTTTGAATGAATGAATGATTTATTAAGAAGCACAACAATATATTTTAGTCACAATTCCAAAAATATATTAAAAGACATTGTAGATGTTGATCGCTCTTTTATTGAGGTTTAATCTTTTATATTGAAGGAAAGAAAAGAGGAAAAAAATACTCTTCTATAATGAAATCATTGGAAGCTCGATTGCCACTAGGTCTAATCTAATCTAAATCGCTTTTCAATCTCAACCTTTGATGTAATATAAGTTAATTTCAAATATTAACAAATTTACATGTAACTTTAGTCACTTTAACTAAATCACAAACTTCAGATGATTGACTTATTTGACATTAACGTAATTACTTTAATTTTTAAGAGAAATTACAGAGGTACATAAACATTCTAAAATTTTGCTTTCTATATGTTTAGATTTGCAAAAAATATTCTATAGTTTCAATTTGCATAAATAGATATCTCGACGCTTAATAGGGGTGCCATCAAGGATATCTATATATATGCTTCTCTATGCAAGCATTGAATCTAGAATGCAAATACCATCTTTTAATAATTTTTATCTCTCTTGAAAAGCAATTTTAGATTCCACTAAAGGTCGATAACATAGAGAGAATACAATATGCTAGGTAAGATATCGAGTACAATATCTTTTAAGTTATTGTTTTCCAATTTCTCAAAACATCGTAGGAAGTCCAAGATATCTTAAGATATGTCGATATCTTAAGATATCGTCGATATCTTAAGTTATCTCGATATCTTAAGTTATCGTCGATATCTTAAGATATCTGACGATATCTTAAGTTTCGTTCATATCTTAAGTTCGATCTTAAGATATCCGATAACTTAAAGGTTTTTTTTTAGTTTTGGATTATGGTTTACGTTAAAAGTCCATCCATCCTATTATATATCTTAGGATATCGAGCGATAACCTATGATTGACAAAACTCTAAAGTTTTCATTCCTTTAATTTTTTAATAATATTTTTAAACAATTGTAGCGCTAAGTCAAGTATAACTCTTTATAAACAACTAATTTTAATTTTAATTTTGTAAATATTGTAGGTTGAAATGGATGTTCTTCTTTGCCATTTTGATTTCAGACGCGAGAGAAAATACTTACAACGGAGGACATCTGGAGGATTGTCACCACGAGAATATATCATTTGATGACTTTATAGAGAAATGTACAAAGTCACTTGGACCTAACCTAAGAACATTCTATTACACTTATCGCTTCATTACGCATAGGAATGAGCTTGTATTTGCCGAATTGTCTGACTCTGATGATCTTACAAATTTATTTAGAGCATATCGTATCGGTGATGGTGTTATAAATATTTATATCGAAAAATCATTAGTCACCATCGTAGCGTAAATTTTGCCGCCTTTTAGAAACATTTCAACCGCTTAAGGAAACAAACGAAGATGATCATGGTGTTGGAATGTAACATTTGATTGAAAATCAAGGAATACGATATGAAGAGGAGAACATTGTTGCATGATAATAGCCGACGATGATAGAAATATAAATATAGGATTTCGCCTCACAAGAAACTTCCGAGCAACCCTATTCGCATATTCCGGCGAGTGAAGGCGATGAAGATCAAGGATATTCTCATCAAATGAATCCGATGCATGATACATCTTAGTTCAACTTCGATTCGATAAATCAGTGGGAAACGTTTTTAGTCGGCCTTAGTCCATATCAATGGCCTTCCGAACAAATAGCTTCGGAGCCAACGATAATCGAGCCTTCAATGTAATGTACTCATACATCAAACATTCCCGCATCGGCTAACATCAATCTAAACAACTGCACATCAACCAAGCGTACATCGACGGGGTCAATCCCAATCACGTAATAACCATCCAGTCGATGACGGTGATAGTGATCCTGAAAATAATGAAGCCCCGCTGTCTCTCACTTCGCGTGTTTATACTAATAGGGGAATTGATCAACCTCTGGTGGACGAAGACTATCAGCTTAATGACTCGGAAGGGGAGTATATGGATTCAGACGATGAGGAACTGTATGAAAGGGGAACAATTACCATTGGTCAGGCATTTAGAAATAAGAAATCATTTCAAAAAGTTCTTAAAGAATTTGCGATGACAAATAATTTTCAGATTAAACCAATAAAAACCAGTCCTCTTCGAGTAATCGAGGTGTCAAGTAGGATGTGCTTGGCGAATACATGCATCGAAATTAGTAGGCGTAGACACGTTTGCTGTGAAAACTTTCCACCCGGAACACATGTGCGGAATGCCAGCTTTTGGAAGCGGGCATCACCAATGTACGACATCGTGGATAGCTTCATTCGTTAGAGATAAACTATTAAAGGATTTTGACGAGACTCCTACTTCAATAATTTTTTATATTGAAAAAAAATACGGTATAACAGTAGGTTACTGGAAAGCATGGAGAGGAAAAGAAATGACGTTGAATGACATCCGAGGTAGTTGGAAGGAGCAATTTAAGATGTTACCGTCATATGTTGCCAAATTACAGCGGGTCGATCCAGACATACAGACCGAATTGTGTCTCGAGCCTGATAATGCATTTAAGAGATTCTTCGTGGCATTCGGACTCAGATTCAAGCTTTCGTAATACTTTACGAAGAATAATTATGTAGATGGAACGCATTTATGGGACGATATATAAGGGAGTGTTGTTAATAGCTACGAATAGACATTTATTTCCTATAGCGTTGACCGAAAGAAAATGAAGATCATTGGACATGGTTTCTTGATCTATTAGGAGACGGTAATCGGTGAATTTGAAGAAGCTTGTTTTGATATCGCATGTATGTAAAGGTTTGATGGAAGCAGGAAAAGTTTTTCTTAATGCCTTTCATACCATCAGATGCTACACCGGCTCTAAACTGCTTGATAAATATAAGGATACAATCTCTAGACCGCTTTTCCGGTTGTCGCCCATGCATTTTCGTAAGCAAAATTTAAAAGAATTATGCGAAAAATAGAAGACGACGCCCCGCCGAAATGTACAAAATGGATTAAAGAAATTGGTGATCATTTCTGGGCACGAGCTTATTTCCAAGGGAGGCGTTATGATATGTTGACAACTAATATAGCTGAAAGCATAAATAGTGTGTTGAAAATAGCTGTGAGGAACCGATTGTGAGCATGTTAGAAACTATTCGCACAAAAGTAGCCAATTTTATTTTCGCCGTCGAGGAAGGAAATAAATGACACATGTGTTAACACCGATGGCGTAAAAACACATAAAAAGAAATTCGTGATGGGCCCGTCAAAAAACGCTATACCATATGGTCGTGATATATTTCAAGTTAAACGTGGTGATTACACTCACGGTGTCGATCTAGAATCGCAACATGTACATGTAGACGCTATTCTTGGATTACCATGTTCACATGTGATTGCCGATTATCGCTACCAAACAGAAAGAGAGATCCCCACTTTTGTGAACACCGGTTTACGGACTTATTTAGGGAAACTTATAAAGAACACTTTGTCCCGACTGCTGACAAGCGCCAATGGACTTCGCAAATAGAAGACATTCAAGTTTTGCCTCCCCACAAAATACGTCAAGCCGGCCGTCCGAAGAAAAGGAGAACAAGATCTAAAGGGGAAGTTCGACCACTACAATGTAAAAATTGTAACAAGTACGGTCATAATCGTCAGGTAAATTTGTTAATATTTGAAATTAACTTATATTACATCAAAGGTTGAGATTGAAAGCAGATTTAGATTAGATTAGACCTAGTGGCAATCGAGCTTCCAAATGATTTCATTATAAAAGAGTATTTTTTTTTTTCTCTTTTTCTTTCCTTCAATATAAACAGATTAAACCTCAATAAAAGAGCGATCAACATCTAACAATTAATTAATATATTTTTTTGGAATTGTGACTAAAATATATTGTTGTGCTTCTTAATAAATCATTCATTCATTCAAACAGGATTTGAAGTTGCCAAATTCGCCCCTAATCTACTAGTGATTGGCATAAAGCCAAACCAAAGATATCAGGCTTCACAATTCAGAAAGGTATATCTTAGATCATTGGCCGATATCTTAAATCATCGGGCGATGATTTAAATTATCGGCCAATGTTTTAAAATATCGGCCGATGATTTAAAATATCGGCCGATGATTTAAAATACCGGCCGATGATTTAAGATATCGTCCGATAACTTAAAATATCGGACGATGATTTAAGATATCGGACGATAATTTAAATCATCGGCCGATGATTTAAGCTATCGTCCGATTACTTAAAATATCGGCCGATAATTTAAATCATCGTCCGATGACTTAAATTATCGGCCGATGATTTAAGATATCGGACGATGATTTAAGATATCGGCCGATGATATAAGTCATCGGCCTATTGGAATTGCTTCAAGAGAGGAAGGCTCCATTGATACATCAGGCAAGGTGATACAAATAAGATAAATAAATTGATAACAACGATAATGAAAATTATACAAGTTAATAAAAATTAAATAATTTACAATTTCATCAAAAAATATCTTTACAAAACACTAAAATTTTTTACAGATATTAACTCTTCTTCCCAAACGTGCACATTCGATGTCCGATTTCGGCTCTAAATTGTTGCATATGTTTATCGTCGAAATCAATAGGCCGCTGTTGGGAGAAGTATTCTATATACTTCAAAACGTATACACCGCAATCCCAACCGTTTTCTTGGATCGGGAGAACGACACTGTTGAACGCCGATACCTTCCACTGTTGATCGAAAGCTGACTTCAAACCGATAGCGTAAAGAAGGCGCGGAAGGTGATTCAATAGACATTCTTTATACGCTTCAAACCTTTTTGAGCACTCTCGGTCTGCTGGATCAATTAACTTAATTTCTTGATCAACTAATGAAATTATAGCCAACGCCCAATGGCTATGTTTTTGGCTATGCATCGGAAGATAAATCTACACATAAACGGAACCGAAATTTTAAATAATAAATTTTATTTAAAAGCCGTTAACGTTAAATAAAGCGAAGTTTAGTATTCAAAACGCTTCTCCACAAATGATCGCGTGAATTCGCGGATATTATTTGTCAATAGTGGTTTCATCGGCTTTGAATTGTTACTAACATTCCATTCGCCACAATAGGCGCCACCTATCGAGGTCGCCGAGCGCAATATACCTTCATTATCGATATATTTTCAAATTTTTCTCGCCGCCATAAACAAGGTCCGATTGTAGAAAAGAGAAGAAGTTAATCAAGAGTCGTGATTGAAAAGACAAATAAAAGAAACAAACGAGCTTCCAATAAATATTTGAAACCTTACTGTAAGTACGCAGGAACCAACTTTTTTCGCATTCCGTGAACATTGAATCGTTTATAACTTCAAGGACTCTCGAGTATGCGTCGATGACTTCATTGTCGAGCCACGAGCGTCCTTTGAGAACCTTCAAAAGAGCAACTGTGATCTCAACACCGCTGATAGTATTGACGATCACATTGTCCTCGTTCTCCGGCCGATTCCAAAAACTAAGCATATACTTTTGCTCCATTGATATTGCCTCATCCTCCTCCTCCTCTACAACCAATCTTCATTTTTTTATTAATGCTTTAGTGGTCGGAGACTTTCTCTTCTTACGAGCACGCAAGTCATAACCTTCGGCTTCATTTTTTGTAGATGATAGTTTCACTATAATTGTTTTTAGTGATGCCGGCTGTGACTCACGAGAAGGCTGCGTAAGAGGAGCACCATCATCACCCACATCAAGCAAGGGCTGTTTAGTAGGCTGAGGAGCAGTAGGTTTTGGGGCAGCGGGTTTTGGGGCAGTTGATTTATTTGTAAGTTGAGGAGCGGCGGGTTTTGGGGCAGTTGATTGTTGTCTAGGTGGATGAGCAGAGGGTTTTGGGGCACTTGACTGATGGCTTGGTTGAGGAGCAGTTGGTTTTGGGGCACTGGACTGATGGCTTTGTTGAGGAGCAGTGGGTTTTGGGGCAGTAGACTGATGGCTTTGTTGATGAGTGGTGGGTTGAGGGACAGTTGATTGAGGGTAAGTGGGTGAAGGAACGAAGGTGTCAAAGAGCACAGAGGTTAAAATATTATCCTGCATAATTGCAAAAAAATATACATTACAAAAAATAAAAAATAAAAAAAAACTGCATTATCGACCGATAATTTAACTAATCGGTCGACTATTTAAATAGTCGATCGATAATGTATATTATCGGTCGATAATTTAAGTTATCGATCGATAATTTACATTATCGACCGATAATTTAAATAGTCGGTCGATAATGTAAATTATCGATCGATAATTTAAATTATCGACCGATAATGTAACTTATCGTCCGGTAATGTACATTATCGATCGACTATTTAAATTATCGGTCGATAATGTATATCGTCGGACGGTAAGTTCCATCTACGGACGACAGGCTAATTTTGCATTAAGTTGTAAAGAAATGATTTTGTTCTAAATTTGAAAAGTCTTGGTTTGATACCTTTCTTAAATGAGAGATGACCGCATCAAGATCCTTCCGTATTGCTTTATTTTCTTCTTGTAAGGCCTTCTTATCTCTGCCTAGTTGTTCAATGGTGAGTGCTTGCCCTTTAAGCAACGTAAATGCACGCTGGAATTTTTTTTTTTCATTTCTTTATACCATGCGAGCGCCTTGCATTCTTTTCTTAGTCTACTTCTTTGGTTAGGTGCGGTTAACCGTCGCTTCTCTTGTTGGCTCGGCCTAATTTCTGGTTTGCCCTTTGGTTGACGACAACGACTTCAAAATAATCGTTATCGCCGCTATAATCTTCGCCATATCCTCATTGTCGCTATCTCGCTAATCGCTCTTCGGCTCTTTCTTCCAGACGTGTTGGATGACTTGGGATATCATCATATTCATCTACATTTTCTTCGGAGTAAGGCTCTTCTCTTTCTTCGGTCTCTTCCTTCTTATTTTCAATTTCTCTTCGAATAAAAAAATATCGAACCCATTTATACTGTAATTCGTGCTTCTCAACTTCAAGCTCTATAATCACTTTAGACTTAAGAAATTTTTCTCTATATAAATTAGGATTACGGCTGAATTTCGGGCCTTCCCATTTCATTAGCCTTGGAAATGGTTCTTTAAGCCCAATAGGAGCGGTGGCGACTGCAGGAAAGTGCTCAAACGCCCAAATCTGTAAGGCGATAGTGCATCCATAGATATTGTATTGCCCCTTTTCTGACCTTCTCGCCATTTCCCTCCTACCACTTGCTTTTGATATACTATCTAATAAATTATTGTAAACTATCAGGCCCCACGGTAACTTGTTGAACTCTTCAATGTTATCTACTAATTCTAAGTACCGTGTATCTACTTCCTGGTATGTGTCTGGAAGTAAAAAAGAACATACGAAAAATAATAATGACAGTTTCAAAAAATCATCGTTGGATAAATCAGCACTGTCAATAATTTCTTCAATACGAGATCTTTTCGCCGGCTTCCCCCGAAAGAATTTGTATCGAATAGTTGTTTTCTCTTTTACGGCAACCTTCTCGACTCGTAGTTCCACAAGATGTTGAGACCTAAAATCAAGGCTATATCGATCTGTTATAGGAGTACATTGGTGTTCTTGACCTTGAAAATATTCTCTTCAACCCAAAAACTTAAAATAGCGTCAGCCAAGTCTCCAACGAAACCTAATTTCTCATTCATCCTAAATAGATGACCGAATACTGAATCATCTAATATTTTCTTTCTCTTCGTTCAAAGGCATGTAAAATTTCCTAACACCAACTCCAGAACATTTTCTGATGGGCTTTAGAGTCATGGCCATTTTCAATAACTTAGTAGGAACTGCAATATAAATAAAAAGCAATTAATAAATAAAAGAAGTGATTTTGAAAAAACTACTAATCCCCTAACCTACCGATAACTTACCGATAATCTAAGTTATCGATCGATAACTTAAATTATCGACCGATAATATAAGTTATCGATCAAAAATCTAAATTATCGACCGATAACTTAAATTAGCGGTCGATAATTTAAGTTATCGATCGATAACTTAGATTATCGATCGATAACTTACATTATCGACCGATAATTTAAGTTATCGGTCGATAACTTAGATTATCGGTAAGTTATCGGATTAGGTGGGAAACATTGGGGATGACTAAATGTGTTAAAATGTAAAAAAAATAAATTACCTGGAATTGTAATGTGACCTTTGTGACCTTTTACCGCTTTGTCGCCGCTAAGTCGCCGCTCTCTTGTTTTTTTCAGAAAAGTTAAACTTAAAAGTAACAGTAACTAATGAAATGTAAAAGTAGCTTTTATACTTTATGTTAAAGGGCGGTGAAATTTTTTTTTTATATTATTTAAAATAGGTCCTTGATGACGTGGAGCAGGCGGAGGCGGCTAGGCGTGGAGCTGATCATTAATGCAACGGTTGAAACTATAGGGCCATTTCTGCAAATACGCAAACATATAGGGCCGAAAGTGCAAATTTCCTTAAAATTTAAGCTCCAATTTGTTTTTAATAAGGCTCCATATATTTTTTAAGTAACACTCCAATTTAGTTTTTATATTTTTATTTCGAGGTAGGGATAAGATCGAATTTAACGACAACTTAGGTAAGGTCAATAAGATCTTATTCAAAAAAATATATATATTTTTTATGACTTTTCCACCTTAAAAATGTAGTTAAAGTTGGTAAAATCAATACACCAAAGTTTTAGGATATTACCTTATCTTTGATCCATCAAGCAAAGGTCAAAAAAATAAAAAATAAACTTAAATTACATGTCTCATGACTGAAAAACCCAAAACGGAATTTTTTTTGGGTTGTCTATGCCACGTGGCATGTGATCTGGCGACTGGACTCAGAGGTCATGCTTATTGTCGCCAAAGCCTTTTATTATATATATATAATAAAAATTTAGTTGTTAATATATATATATATGGGACATTTCTATATGGGGCTTCCAATTGGTTGCAAGGAAAATTTTCCCATTTTACTCTTTTTAACACTAAAAAAACCAAACACTCGTCTCTCGCTCTAGTCTCCCATCTTTCTCAAGTCTTACCTCCAACTGCTACTTTCTACCCCTCCCCAACCGTAAGATTGCTGCCGCTCAACCTTCTTCTTCTTCTTCTTCTTTTCTTCCTCTCTCTCTCTCTCTCTCTCAAATTTTTGGAACCTAGTTTTTATTTTGGCTAGTTTTTAAATGATCATAAATCATTTATTGGCTTATGATTTTGAAAATCCATACCGTCAAATTGATATATCATTACTATTAGGTCTATGAGTCCCAAAATCACACTTTTTGAGAGATTTGAATCATCCAATTTGTACACTATAATATCAACGATTGTTCTTAATAATTGATATTAAAGTTCACTGAATGGATGGTTTACATCCACTTATAACCATGATCAATGAAAAATTTAGATTAATCATAGATGTGTGCCACATGGCACAATAATAAATCACACTTCAATGGCGTGAGATAAGTAAGTGACATCACCATTCGGCATTTAAATGTTTGTCAGGCTCTAAATCTCTTATCTGATTTGTTTTTTAAATCCTTCATTTTTATCACACCTACATATAAAAGAAAAAGGATTTCAAAATTTGGTACTAATTTGATTCCTTTCTATTGAAAGGATATTCTTTCATTCTATCACATACGACAATAAATGTTAGGTGCAAGTTAGCAATGCTTATTGTAGCAAAATCTTAAACAACAGAGACTTCATTAATACACAACAGAATGGTTATCAAAATCTCAAACAATAAAGATTTCATTTTGGTTGGGGTAAATTTGTTTACGCCAATGCATTCTTTGAAAGGGCTCATGTTCCAGGCCTCTTTAAAATCATTGATTGCTTTGGATTAGATGATGGTGATCGTATTTCAGCCTAATATTCCACACAATAGATCTTGAGATCATGACTCACCTATTAGACAGTCATTTTTTTACTCCATATGTCACAGATCCCAAAACAAATGGCCCTTGAATCACATGACGTACATCACGCTCAAACGTGAATTTAGTACCATTGTTTGGGGATCTATGACACATAGAATCAAACAACCGTCTGATAGATGAGCCATGATCTCAAGATGTATTTTATGGAATATCAAGTTGAAACATGACGTCCATCATCTAATCTGACGCAATCAGTGGTTTTCAAAGGGTCTGGGGCGTGGGCGCTTTCCAAGAATGAGTGGTTGCAAATAGAGACACCCATCAATCCTTACTACTATTTAAAAGTAAAATTAGTTTCAGTCAATTTTCCATGCCTAAACTGCCCCTAACTCATATCTTATAGCCACAAGTCTCGAAATCAGAGTTCTCCCTAACTCATATCTCATAGCTGCAAGTCCCAAAAACCCGAATTCACATGGCATTGATTAGCAAGAATCCAATCCTGGTTGGACTCTTGCCACAAAAGTGGCCAATCTCTTCCCTCTCCTTTCTTATCTCTATCCCTCACACTCTTAAAACCCATGTACAAAGAGAAATCGGTGGTTATTCCTCTTATGAAACCCTCCATCATTCTCTCTAAGACTCCATCTCTCCCTCAAACTCTTGATCTCTATTTCTCAAAACACTCTCTCCCTCTTTCGAAAAAAAAAAATCAGTCCAGTTCCCTCTTGCTCTTAAACTCTATCTCACTCTCTTTTATAAAAAACAAAAAGGGAATAAAAAAAAGAGTTGTAGCAACCATAATTGCTACTACTGTGTTGAGGAAGGAAGGAAGGAAGAACCACACTAGACACGCGAAGCACCACGAGGATTGACTCCAACCGTCCGATTAGAGGTGGGTTCCCTCTGATCTATTCCACTATGCCTGGCATGCCCAAAATAGGTGTTCTCCTGCAACAAGAACTTCGATTCTTCTTCATCGATTCACTTCTCCTCTCCAGGTACCACCATCTTTCTCTCTCTCTCTCTCTCTCTCTCTCTCCTCTTCCTCCGTCTGCATATAGTGATAAAACGGTATGCGACGCACACAGTCATTTACATATAACAAAGTGGGAGATCTACTGGGAGACGTTGCAGTTTGCTATTGGCAGTTGTATAATGGTACATGGACGACCAATATTTAATATTAAAATAGGTGTTGGTATGTTAATGTTTTGTGATCTGTGTTGGTGACTCGGATCAATTTCAACTTTGATGTATTATGATAGAGGCTACGTTTCCATTGAGAGCTAGCGTGGTCATTTTCTTTTAGGTGAGTCATGGCCATGACTCTCTATATTCAAAAATAAAAAAAGTTTCTATGTTGGTCACAAACGAATGTCTTAGTTATGAAAGGGTAGCTCATTCACCAATAAACCATTAAGTGTTTTTAATCAGATGATGGAAATCGTTTTCAACTCAAACTTTGAAACAAGGTATGAAAAAAATGGGGCTCTTTATAAAAGAATGCTTAATTTTAGTTAACTTTAAAAAAACTTGAAAACCACGCATATGATTAAATCGTTTCTAAAAAATCGTTGACATTTGATTTCCTAAAATAAATAAAAAGTGGGACATGTTTTCCTCCACAAAAATGCCATTTCATTATTTTTAGTTGGTGGTAAGAGTTCGCGTTTTCGTTTTAGACAGTTCCCAACAAAACAATGCTCCTTAACTATACATCATAAAATATTTTGAATACCTTTAAATCCACCCACAAAATCTTTGAGTTCACCCACACTGAAATACATTGACTGCATTGAATCAAACGATAAAGATTGTTTTTCATCCCAGTCTTTCACATGATGGATCTTGAGATTATGGGCATACTATCAGACGGTCGATTTTTTATTTCATGAGGTATACGCCCAAAAAAGTGACCTTAAAATCAATTTTGAGCATGCAAGTGACGCTAAGGTCACTTTTTTGAGATGTGTGCCACGTGAAATTAAATATTGACCGTCTGATGGTACGCCCATGATCTCAAGATTCATCTTGTCAAAGATTGGTAAGTTAACCAATCTCCATCGTCTTATTTAACATAGTCAATGTGCTTCAGCGTGGGTGAACTCAAAGATTTGGCATGGATGCTTTTAAATGAGTTCTTATTCCATCAAATGTCCTAAACTGCTTTATTTATCTCCTAACTTCTTCTCCATTAAAGAACTTTGAACCCAATCGTAATTAGACCAATTGAAAAATGAAAATAAAATTGAACCGAAAACGATCAAATTCGTTTTGGTTCTGGCTGAACTGAAAATCGAAATTCTTGGTTTTCATTTGGTACCTGAATTTGCACGCCTACCAATGGGCAACACTCATAATTTAATATATTATATTCTTTTACCTAATTATTTTATAATACTGTTGTTACCTTTAAAAAAAGTAAAATTCGTTATGAAATTTTTTTATGACAACCATTGTCCCAAAGTTTAGGTTCAAGAATTATTCGGTAAGCAGTTAGGTTGATTCAATTCGGATAATTTAACACATCAATATATTTTTATCAAGGTAAGTGGGCGCTGTCATATCTTATATTCTTTTACCTAATTATTTTATAATGTTGTTGTTACCTTTTAAATAAGCAAAATTCTTAGCGTCTATATTTGTTTTTTTAGTAATCCTTGGTTTTCAAAGGTCATTTGGGCTGGTGTCAATTGGGTCTCGAAATTTCCAAAGAAATTGAAATTCTTTTGAAGGTATGCTTATGAAATTCTTTAAATCTTCTTTCGAATTCTAAAGTTTTTTTCAATTTATGGTGATTCATAAAACATAGTAATCAACACTTAAAATAATATTTTTTTTTATGCTTATGAAATTCTTTAAATCTTCTTTTAAATTCTAAAGTTTATTTCAATTTATGGTGATTCATAAAACATAGTAACCAACACTTGAAATACTATATATATTTTTTTTAATGTTCAAATTACCCGATAAATGCCTAAAAATCAAGTTCAATCATTTAAAGGTCCTAATGCCCACGTGCATTTGCATGTGCCTCTTTACTAGTTTATAATAAAAATGGAATCATATAAACATATAATAATATAAATAATAAATAAAAATAAGAGAGGGTTATTCACACCCTTCTTTTCAAAATACACGCTCTTTTATATGAAAAAATTGTTGATTGCCTTGAATCAGACGATGGAGATCGTATTTCATCCTAATATTCCTCATAATAGATCTTGAGATCATGCTGCACCTATCAGACAATTATATATTTATTCCACATGACACCACTACAAAAAATAAGACTGTTAGCAGCAATTTTTTGCAGCCAAAAACTGCCGTTATTAACAAAAAACTATTAAGACTATTAGCGGCAAGAGTATTAGCGGTTGTTTTCTGTTAATAGCGGCAGTTTATGGTTGCCACTAATGGTCTTATTTTTTGTAGTGTACACATCCTCAAAAGAGACCGTTTGATAGGTGAGCGATGATCTCAAGATCTATTTTGTGAAAGATTGAGACGAAAAATAATCTCCATTGTCTAATTCAAGGTAGTCAACGCTTTTTTCCTATGAAAGAATGTGTGCTCTTCACAAGAAAAACGGGTGCAAATAACATCACCCTGAAAATAATTAATTCACTACAAAAAATAAGACTATTAGCGGCAGCCAAAAACTGCCGCTATAAACAAAAAATTGCCGCTAATGCCCTTGCGGCTAATAGTCTTTAATAGTTTTTTGTTAATAGTGACTGTTTTTTGCTCCAAAAAACTGCTGCTAATAATCTGTTTTTTTATAGTGATTGTTCAAAACTACAATATAGATGTTTTTCATGTCAGTAATATCACATAACATTCCATCCAATTCAAGGGTATTCAACCCAGGTGAACTAGCTTTAAGCATATGTATTATGCTTAAAGCTTGAGTTACATTTTTTTTGTCTGTTAAGAATGAAATATAGAGACATAATAGATCTATTTTGACTAGTTATGTCAAAACATGTAGGAGTCTTCTCTGAAACTCTTGTTTCTTTATCTCCTTATTATCTTAAGGATTTCTCTCCCTCTCCCATGTTTAGGGAGCCCTATGTAGCTCTCTCTCCCCCCTCACCATCATCCCTCTACAGAATCACCTGGATAAAAGTTTCTTTCCTTACCAAGTCTGCACTCACCCCTTCTTCTCCCCTCTTATTCCTTTATACCCTCGTTACCCTTCATGGAAACATCACAAGAGCATGGAAGGAAAAAATAGTTTAAACCAGTGATGAGTAACAATATATCGTATTGGACAATATTGATACATCTACAACATTACAGGCCCACAAGAGCTGCCTACTTGGGAAAACTATCACCACACGACGACTCAACAGCGAGATTGTCAAGGAGAAAATCAAAGAAGCTTGGAACTTGAAGGAAGAACTAAAATATCAAAGAGATGAGTGACGACACTTTCCGCTTTCAATTTACCACTAGTTATTAGAAAAAGAGAATCCTTCGAGAAGGGCCATGGTATTTTGATAATCATCTAATTGCACTATCAGAGTTCTAAGCAGGAATGTCGATCTCAAGCATAAATTTTGATAAGACATCATTTTGGATTAGAATTATGGATATGCCATTGGGAGCAATGAATAAAAAAGTTGGAAGCAGAATTGGTAACCACATATCGGTACAGTAGAAAGAATAGATGTTGAAAGTGATGAACTCGGATGGGGGAGTTTTCTCCGAATCCGGGTTATTGAAAGTGATGAATTCGGATGGGGGAGTTTTCTCCGAATCCCAGTAGAAATGGATATAACAAAGCCCCTGCAAAGAGGTACCAAAATTATGGAAGAAGCGAGTGAAAAATGGATAGCATTTCAATATGAACGTTTACCAAAATTCTGCTATCGATGTGGGATCATTGGTCACTTGGAGAAGGAATGTATTGTAGAACTGCCAGAGGAAAACATGGAAGAGAAACTCCAATATGGCAGTTGGCTTCGTGCACAACCATTTCGTGGTAATCTAAACAAACCTATTAGAAAGCAGATGAATCACTAGGTGAACCATAAAGATGAGGAATCAAGAAGTTGAAGATGGTGCCGAGTCAACTCAGAGGATACGAGGAGTCGGATGTTGCCACCCCAATAGCACAGAAATCCATGCAAAACCACCCAACGAACACTGAATCTGAACGAGCAAGATGAGGGAACGGTTGCATGGAAAAAACTGTCCACGATATGGAGGTGGATATGGTTAAAAACAACATGTTGAACGTGGAAACCCAAAAGACCAACGATCCCAAGAAACTTCCTCACAAACTGCCATAAACCTAGTAGCCGTCCAATCCCCCAATTGTAACCTCCGTTCCTTGAAAAGAGAAGCACGTGGCCACTTGCAAACAAAACTCCTCCGTTATCTCCCCCTTAAAATCGAATCCCAACCCATGTTGAGTCGTTATTCTCTCTATCCCACTCCAATCCTTATCAAACACCTTTTCTTTTTTTTTTTTCTTTTTTTTTTGAGAAAGACCTTTTCTATTATGAAACCCAATCAAATGGAATCAATGCAAGGAACCCAATCCAATGGAACCCAACACCAGGATCCAATCAAAACCCACCCAATACCCCTTGAAGTCCAACACCAGGACCCAATCAAAACCCACTCAATAGCCCTTGAAGCCCATTACCAAGACCCAATCAAAACCCACCCAAGAACCCTTGAAGTCCATTACTAGGACCCAATCAAAACCCACCCAATATCGCTTGGAGCCCAAATCCCATATTTTCAAGCCACTAAAAATTTCATACCCAACCCCTATATACCCACGACTAAGCCCAACCCCAACTACCCTTACAAACCTGATGATCTGACCCATTCTAACCCAGTGAATGTGGAACCTTTGCAATCCCTTTGCATTGCCAAAAAACGAAAAAGAATTTCTGATCTTAATTCTCAACCTGCATGCGGAAAGAATGAAAGAGGTGATGGGAAGCGAGCAAAATGTGGTGGACAAAATGTATGCGAGGAGATCTTACCAGTCGAGATCGCGACAGATGGAGATCTTTGGAACATTAAGCTATCGGTGGGGTCTGCTTTGCAACCCCGCCGATAACAATGAAAATCTTAAGCAGGAACTGCCGAGGGCTTTGGAACCCGAAGGCAATTTGCAGCCTGCATCAACTGGTGCAGAAGGAAGATCCCAACATCCTTTTTCTATGTGAAACTAAACTTCAAATGGATGCTAGGTTTTGGTGGAGGTATGTATGGTGACTGCAAAGGAGGATCGGGTGGGTTGGCCCTGTTTTGGAAATCTGAGATCTCAACTACCTTGCTCTCATTTTCACAATCTCATATAGATGTTGATATTTGTGATATGGAAACCCAAAAGGCATGGAGATTGACCGGTTTTTACGGTGAATCGTGGGCACAACTTAGAGAGAATTCTTGGCGGCTTCTTAAAAAGTTGGGCGATCAGTTACTTAATACCCCATGGTTGTGTATCGAGAACTTTAATGAAATCATGGCCGATTCAGAGAAAAAAAGCGGGCTTGTGAGAGATCCAACTCTTATAAGCAATTTTAGAGACTCGATTGACAGATGTTGCCTTCAGGACCTTGGTTTTGTTGGCCCTAAACATACATGGTCAAACAAACAGGAAGGAATAAACTTAGTCAAAGAGCGGCTAGATCGGGGACTTGCCAATATTCAATGGATTGATCTATAATTGACATACAAAGTTTCACATTTTGTTACACCCACGTCTGATCATTTACCAATTCTAATCACAACCAAATGTTGGCGACCACAGAGAAATAGAGGTGCACATCCTTTCAAATTTGAAGTCATGTGGCTTTGCTCATCCCAGTGTGAACAAGTGATACAACAAGGGTGGAAGCATGCTGATGGGTCTTCCCCACTAGAAAACCTTTGTTGGAATGTGGCTACAATAGCGCAGGAACTATCTCACTGGGACAAGGTAGAATTTGGGCATGTTGGGAAACTTCTCAACAATAAAGTGGAGGAAATAAAACACCTACATGAGGTTGATACCTTCGAATATAACAACAATCACGATAAGGAGCTCCGAGGTGAAATTAATGAACTATTGGAGCGATCGGAAATAATGTGGAAACAAAGGTCCAGAGATTTATGGCTCAAAGAAGGGGATCACAATACAGGTTTCTTCCATGCTAGAGCTTCACAACGGCGAAAAAAGAACTAGATTGAGGGCCTAAATGATTCGGCAGGCACTTGGAAGGAATCTGAGGAAGAAATTGAACAAATTTGTACGGAATACTACAATAACCTCTTCACATCCGATCATCCATCTAGAATTGATGAAGCATTAGAGGAGATAGCACCAAAGATTACATCAGCTCAAAATACTCTCCTCACCAAAGAATTTACTCCTGATGAGATCTATAAGGCTTTATTTCATATGCATCCTCTTAAAGCACCCGGCCTGGATGGTATGCCTGCACTCTTTTTTCAACGATTTTGGCATATTCTTGATAATTCTATTGTTAAATCAATACTCTCCTACCTTAATGGCAGCGTTACCATTGAAAACATCAATCATGCCAATATTGTGTTGATCCCAAAAAAGAACAACCCTAAAAATATGAGTGATTTTAGGCCTATTAGTTTGTGCAACGTAATTTACAAAATTATTGTCAAAGCACTTGCTAATAGACTTAAAAACGTCCTCTCACATATTATTTCTGAATCCCAAAGTGCCTTTATCCAAGGTAGACTGATTACTGACAATGTCCTTGTAGCCTTTGAGGTGGTCCACCATCTCAAAACGAAGAGATATGGAAAAAATGAGGACTCTGCCCTTAAATTGGATATGAGCAAAGCTTATGACCGAGTGGAATGGCTTTTCCTTGAAAAACACTCTTATCACACTGGGCTTTGCCCAGAGATGGGTGAATTTGATTATGGGGTGCGCTAATACAATATCTTACTCATTTATCATCAATGGACATGTAATGGGCAATGTTACTCCGACTTGTGGAATCAGACAAGGAGATCCCCTATCTCCTTATATATTCATCATATGTGCCGAAATTTTCTTATCACTTCTCACAAATGCTTTGGAAAAAGGAAAATTTTCTAGTGTTTCTATTTGCAGGGGAGGGCCTAAATGCTCACATCTATTCTTTGCCAACGATAGCCTCATCTACACTAAATCTACCACAAAAGAAATTGATGAGATTATCCACATCCTAAATCTGTATGAGAAAGCATCGGGACAAAAAATCAACTTTGAAAAGCCAGTCATCACTTTCAGCAAGAATGTTCACAGCTGAAGACTCATCAAGCAAATTGTCAATGTGCGGGAAGTCATAAACCATGAGAAATACCTTGGGCTTCCATGTGTGATAGGCCGGTCTAAGAAAAATGTTTTTGCAAACATAAAGGATAGAGTTTGGGCAAAAATCTAAGGGTGGAAGGAAAAACTGCTCTCCAAAGCCAGAAGGAAACTCTGATCAAAGCAGTGACCCAAGCTATCCCCACATACACCATGAGCGTCTTCAAACTTTCAAAAAATTTTATTGATGAAGTATCTTCCCTTATTGCTAAGTTTGGTGGGGCAACAATAAAAAAGACGTTGGGATCCATTGGCTTTCATGGGAGAAATTATGCCGATCTAAAAAGCTAGGCGAATTGGGTTCCGTAACCTTGAAGCTTTTAATGAGGCGATGCTCACAAAACAATATTCGAGAATTGAGACAAACCCAAACTCTTTTGTCTCTAATTTCTAAAAAGCTAAATATTTTCCTCAATGTTCGTTTATGTAGGCCCCTATCGGGAAAAAGCCTTCATTCACCTGGAGAAGTCTCTTGACTGCACGAAATACCCTTGATTGAGGCCTCATTTGGCACGTAGGTTGTGGAGCAAACATTAATATCTGGGAGGATAGATGGGTACCACGAGATGATACATTCAAAATTATTTCCCCGAAGGCACAAAATCTATCCACCGTTGATCAAGTAATAGACCATCAGGATTGCACATGGAAGGAGGATCTCATTCAAAATTATTTTCTTGTGAACGATGCGGTCGAGATCTACAAAATCCCTATCTGTGGTGGGGATCAACCTGATATTAAGGCATAGGTTTACACTTCCAATGATAGATTTTTGGTCTGAAGCGTCTATCATGCAATAATCCACGCATCAACCAACCAAGCTTCATCAAGTAATTCAACTGAACATGACATTTGAAAGGCCATCTGGAGATGCTGTATCCCAAATAAAATTAAAATATTTTGTGTGGAGGTTATGCAAAATAATTCTACTGGTTTGTGTGAACTTGTTCAACAAGAAGATACTAACTAATCAGAAGTGTGAAACATGTGGGGCTGAATATGAAGATATTGATCACGCAATCCGGGATTGTGATATTGCTGTAAGGGTTTAGTTCTTGAGCCCATTGGGAGGAAGGATCCATAAACATCAAAGTTGCACATTTATCCAATGGATGGAAGATTTTCTTAAAATACATGGAGAATAATACCTCAATTTATTCCTTACAACAGCTTGGGCCATTTGGAACAACAAAAATGCTGTCATACATGGTAATGTTGGAAAGCCTAATCCAATGAAGATAGCCCGGTATGCAGAGAATTATGGTCGTGAATTTTTGGAAGCAAATGAAAAAGCCAATGAAAATAATAATCTAGAACCAACGACGACTAAATGACAATCACTTAGGAATGATATGATAAAGATGAATGTTGATGGTGCTTGGTGTGCTTACACTAAAGAGCTTGGATACGGGGTCATTATTCATGACTCAAACAGAAACGTAATAACGTCTTTAGCGGGGAAAGAACATGATATTACCATAGCTGAACATGACGAACTTCTAGCTGCTCTTGAAGGAGTCATATTGGCAAAAAATAAAGCCTTTGATCATATTATCCTTGAAGGAGATGCTGTTGGTGTTATTTCAAGCCTTAATGATTCTTTGAAAACCATATCTGCTATGGGCTAACTCACCCAAAAAATCAAATTAGAAATGCAATCCTTTGCTTCTATAACTTGCCAACATGTGAAAAGAGACGTGAATGTGGTTGCGGATGCACTTGCTAAAATTGGTTTAAACTTTAACGATGATTGTATTTGGGAAGGGGTGATCCATCCCTCTCTTATGCATATTGTACTTGTTGAAAAATTTCAATGAATCTTTTACTTTTCTCAAAAAAAAATAAAAATAAATAAAATAAGAGAGATTTTTTTTTTATCATAATAATTATTAATTAATTCATTGATGTATGTGAGCACCCAACACTTATTTGATGCTCAACAATATCTGTGCACCGGTTAAGCAATAGCTCAACTGATATCCTCTTCTCTTATGGAAGCGCAGGTCATAAATTCTAATCTCATGCCTGCTTCCGCCCTTTGTGTGGGTCCCCTCCCAGTGTATTAGGCCAATAGTAGATACTCTATGCGTGCAAGTTTGCACAGACACTACATTTGGGTTGTCTATGAGGTATGACATCCTAAAAAAATAATAATAATATTGGTTCAACCCAATTGCAACTCTCTTTTGTATGACTTGGAATCAGGTGCATGAACTAATGCACCTATAATAAAAGGGTACTTTAAGAAATTAAATACATAGAAGTTTAAATAGGAGTTCACATAATTTAAAACAAAACGTAAAAAATATTTTTGAAATTTACATTATAGCGATTCATTCTCCAAATAAACGGTTCGCATGTGCATCACACGTGTAGGTTCCACTAGTATATATATATATATATATATATATATATGAGGTTTTAGGGTTTAGAGCACAGTGTTTGGGATGTCTTACTACTATTAAAAGCACACATCATCCTCCTAAAATTCAATTTTGTGTTTCACAATTTAGGAACAAAATACCCCTCTTATTGCCCAATTTTGTGTTTCCATAATTTAGGAACACAATAGCTCTCTTATTGCTCAATTTACCCCTAAAAACTAATATTCACCCCATTTTGTGTTTCCACAATTTGTGTTACCCCAAAAATCTAATATTCACATATGTTCGTCAAGTATGTTATACAATTCAATATCTCTCTCACAGTGTGACATATTTTTCTTTAGTTTTTTGTGTTTGTTTTATTTATTTATTATTATTATTATTATTTTTATATTTAATGATAATATGTTTTGTTGTTAATTCTTGATTGAAATATAAAATTCGCCATAAACACTTTTTGTGATCGTGCGGTTGATTGCTATTATATCTTATACCATTATAGGTTTATTAATTTGAAGAAAAAAATTATTTAAATATAATAAGCCCCATTTCGGAATCTCGCAATAGGCCCCCAAAATCTCTGGGCCGACCTTGCATATTTGAACCGAAAATCGATTGGACCGAAACCAATTGAAAACCAAAACCAAACTAAACCGATTCGATTTTGGTTTTGGAACCTAAAAATCAAAAACCGACTGAGTAGGGTGAGAAAACTTACAAAAAAATGAAAAATGAAAAAAAAAAAAATGAAGAAAAAAAAAAAATCAAACTCAGAGCGGTTGGGTTGGGTGTTGGTTTGACGGGCTGAAAAATTTGGACAACCGAAACCAAAACCAGAATGTTTCTATCGGGTATATATTTTTGCAGAAAGCGAACCGAAAATCAAAATTTTGGTTTCCGTTCGATTAACCAAATTCGCACCCTATTCACCTCTTAAAAGAGTTGATTGTCTTGAATGAGATTATAGAGGTTGTTTTCCATCCAAATACTTCACAAAGTAGATGCTGAGATCTTGACCTACCTATCAAATGGTATGATGTTGATCAACGTGGCACACATCCCTAAAAGTGATCGGTGTGCCACGAGAAGGATTCTTGAGTCAACAAGAGATTTTGACTATGAGTCAACTAGGGTTATTGCCATTAACTAAACAATAGAGATTGTTTTCTGTCCCAATTTTCTACCAAGATATGTTGAGATCATGGCCCCCCTATCAAACATTTAGATGTTGATTCCACATTGCACACATCACAAAATGTGACCCAAGAATCCCTTCAGATTGGTACGCTCATGATCATGATTATTTTTGGGGATGTGTGTCCTGTGGAATCAACATATGATTTTCTGATATGTGGGAGATGATCGCAAGATCTGTTATTTGAAAGATTGGAATGAAAAATGATCTTATCCTTTGATTCAAGGCAGTCAACCATAGAAAACCTTGGTTGCCCTTACTGAACATTCAATTGCAACAACCGGTACCCATATGGCTATATATTAGAATCTGGACTGTTAGGGCCAGCCCTACTTGAAGGTCAGAAAGAAATTAAAGGCTTCAGACCTGGCCTGACTTTAAACTTTTGGTTGCCGCAATGGCTTGCCATCCGAATATATCATCTTGTTATCATGGTATCAAAAATCAGTCGATACCGATATGTATCGGCAGTACATATTGGTTTTTGGCCAAACCGACATGTATTAGTATCCTGTATCGGTATCGCTGATACGTATCGGCCGATACGTATTGAATTTCGGCCAACACGTCTCGGTTTCGACCGAGACTTTTATTTATTTATTTTAAAAAATGGCAGATATGTATCGGTATCGGCCGATTCGTATCGGCCTCTGGCAAACTGATACTCGAGACCGATACCGATTTTAATATCTTGCTTGTTATAAAATTGATTAAAAATCAAATAAATAAATAAATAATAATTTGGATTCATCAACCTTGAGGTCACGGGCAAGGTTTCAAAGGTTTCAAAGTGGGTATGTATTGGTATTGGGTATCCATACATGGAGGACTGATACGTCTTGGTCGACATCGATACATATTATTGCCTTTAAAAAATATAAATATAAATAAAGTAAAATGATAGAGGTATTGGTCGATACTTGTTCTATATTGGCCGATACTCAATACGTATCGCCCAATATTGAGACCGATCCCAATACTATATCGGGGCTGATACGTATCGGTTTGCCGAAAAATTGATATATATGTCAATACGTATCGGTATCAACTTATATTTGATATCTTGGTCACAGGTTTAAAATCCCATCATTATCATTATCATTATTATTATTATTATCATTATATTATTATTATTATCATCATAGTCTTATCCTTATTTATCCGGCTGACTTTGCGATTTTTATTTACTAGTGCACACGCCAAAATCCCAACTTATCCTTAA
Organism: Chloranthus sessilifolius; assembly: GCA_021018995.1. Taxonomy (NCBI): domain Eukaryota; kingdom Viridiplantae; phylum Streptophyta; class Magnoliopsida; order Chloranthales; family Chloranthaceae; genus Chloranthus; species Chloranthus sessilifolius. The sequence continues at coordinate 6,383,644 of CM037588.1, read as the reverse complement.
GCTACTAGTATGGTCATGCCATTTGGCCATAGGTAAGGTCAGCGGATTGGGCTACACCATAGAAGTTTACACAAGCTCGACCCGAGTTGACCCAATTGTTCATTCTCAGTAGAAAATTTCAGCTAGGGCTGTCAACGGGTCGGGTCGACCAAATGCCTGACCCATCCCTAAGCTTTTAATTGATTGGGCATTTATATGTATGTACCAATTGCGTATGGTCGGGCCAAATCGACCAAAGATAAATGCCAAGTCGGGTCAGGTCTGAATATGCACAGCTCGACCCCATCTGACCCCGACTTGAAAGCTGACCTGATAACCTGCCTTGCCTCAGCCCCAAACCCGACCCGATCCATGACATTTAAGATTAGCGTGTATCTTTGCACAACTTGATCCACGTTTGACTTGTTTTGAGGGAGCCTGAAAGCATCCGATTGGTGCCCTTAGTAACACAGAGGATTATAACCTTCATTAACACCTCCCAATTGTGCTGCACAAAAAATGGATTCTCTCTCCATATAAGTTTGTATATGTATTATATTTAGACTGTTTATGTCATATGATGTCCTTAATGAAAAAAAAAAAAAAAAAAAAAAAAATTCTAATCCGGTCTGACTTCATTTTCTTTTGTCACAACCTTTTGACTTATTTAGTGGCGCATGATTGCACTATCCAAAAGATATATGCATTTGAAGATTTGACTTGTTTAGATGCCTGACCCGTTGACCCAACTTGATGATGTGACCACTGACCAGACTCGCTAACCGAACCCAAAATCCTGACATGTCAGACTTAACCAGCCCGACTTGTCAAACAGAAAATTGGAAGACCCATCAGCCCGACCCAAAAACTCGAGTTTGGAGGGCCATTGGGTCAGGCATTCAGGTTGGGTACAAAATGCTCGACCCAAAATTCGGACTTAGACTCTAAGAGCTTGGCCCGACCCGACCCATTAAAATCCGTATTCCAACCATCCATTCAAACAACCTTTAACCGTCCATTTTCAAACTCTTACGTGCGTTGATCAGATGATCACAATCAATCGAAAGGGTATTCTCTCGTTAGAATATAAGTGTATTCCACCTGATGAATGGTCATGAAAATTCCACGTGTACAATACGATGACCTACGCACTATTAATGCTACTTCCCTGCAACACCAAATAACGCCTGATATCTAAAATTAAATAATGGAAGAAAAAAACATATAGATAAAGCTACTACGCTGGCGGCCCCTCGGTCTCTTCTTATTTCTTCTTCGTCTTCTTCGTTTCAAATTTCTCTGCAGCCATGGAAACCTTGTTCACAAGCTTCATTACACGCATACCACCTACCTCGAATCAAGCCAAAATCTCGCACGATTTCTGCAACAAAACAAGAAGATGCTTCATCTCTCCTCCTTCGCCCAGTTTCAAATCTCCAAGGATCGTTTGTATGGCGGTAATTTTCTGGGGCACATCTCTGAAAACTTTCTTCGTTTAGATTTTTGAATTCTGAATGTTATGACCAGTTAATCGAACTTGCATTACACAAGATAAACTAGTTTCAATGACCAGGGCCGGCCCTGAGATTTTAGGGGCCCAAGGCGAGTTCCTAAAATGGGCCCCTCTTACATAATTTTTTTTTTTTTGACAAATAAAATAATACTCAGCGCTTTTTGATTACAAATATCTCAATGTTTATAATTTGAAAATGCAACTAACAAATTAATGAAAGTATGTATTAAAGAAAAATGCAACACCAAAATGAGGGAAAAAAAGGTAGAACGTACCCAACGGTTCGAGTAACCCAACCATTAACATTTTAACAATTTTTATTATTTTAAGTGTCATGGAATCTTTCACTGTCATTTTTTAGTATTTTAACAATCTCAAAAAGTTTTAAAAATAGGTTTATTGGATAAGTCTCATCGAATAGATCAAAATTGATAGGTTATTTGTAAAAAATGAAACTGTAACGAGCTTGAAATCGCTATTTTAAGTTATGATCATTAATAACAAAAATATGTGTGTGTGTGTATATATATATATATATATATATATATATATATATATATATATATATATATATGGGAGCCGGTTCCATCCTCCCTCCAAGATCTTGTGGAGATCAATGTGGATTCCAAAACACTATTTGGGTGGAGCATAAGGGAAGTACTTAAATCAAACTATTGAATCCTTCTAATCATATGACTGATATCGTTTTTTACCCATATCTTTCACTCAATAGATCTTTAGATCATGGTGCACCTATCAAACAGTCTGTTTGTGATTCAACCTGTCATAGATCCCCAAAATGGCCATAAAATCACATTTGAGCGTGATGTGTGCCATATGATTCAAGGGCATTTTTTGGAGATTTGTGATGCATGAAATAAAAAATTGACCGTTTGATAGGTGGGCCATGATATGAAGATCTATTTTGTGAAAGATAGGTATGAAAAATCATTTCCATCATCTCATTCAAAGGAATCAATGGTTTTCAAAGGGTCTGGGATGTGGGCGCTTTCGGAGAACGCATAGGCGCGTTTAGAGGTACCCATATATAAAGGATTTGGTCAAACAAATCTGGTTCGGTCAAATTTGGGCTAGAGAATCTACTGGGTCAATACATATGGTCGGCCAAATTTTGGGCTAGAGAATCTACTTAACCGACTACGCAATTAGATTAATCTAAAGTTATTGTACATTAAAAATTAACAATTATATTAGACAACTGTGCCAAATTTGGGAGCCCCAAAAATTTGGGGGACCCAACCTCTTGGGCCTTCGTCAAGGGGCCCTGGTGACATAAATAGATTTAAAAAATATATACAATTATATAAAAATATATAAATATGTTATTAACTATGGATGTGGGTGTATATGTTCAACAAGGTAGCCCACCCATCAACTGCTTCTTAAATCTCACGTCTCTATAAGAGGCATAAAAAGAAAAAAACTACATAAAAAAATTACCGTGAGAGAGAGAGATAAGCCTGAGAGAGTCAGAGAGGCGTTGAGCTGTGGAGAGAGAGAAGTCAGAGAGGCGCTGAGCTGTGGAGAGAGAGAGAGAAAGAGAGGCACTGGAGCTTGGACTCTGGAGTCTCAGTGGAGAGGAGAAATGGGTATTGGGTAAGGGTAACCAAATTCGAAATTCGGGGCCCTTTTAACTTTATAGAATTTTTTTTTTTTTTTCAACCATATTTTTTAATGGGCAAAATTACATTTGGGGGCCCCTAAAAATCGGGGGCCCAAGGCTCTTGCCTTGCTGGCCTTGGTCCAGGGCTGGCCCTGTCAATGACTTAGAAGTTAGAAGTCTCTGAAAGCTTGGAATAAACTTCGATTAGATTCCCATTACAGTTAGGGTTTTACCCTTAATCATAGTCACATGGTCAGGGTTCAGCAATAATTTGGCAAGGCTAAAATTTGAAAAATTTGGCAAAATTGGGCACTTATAGGGAAAAGATGGGAGAACTTTAAAAGTACAAAAAAAGTGATGACTTATTGAAAAGCCTCGAACGAGTCATGAAATAATTGCGAACTTTGGGAAATTTTGAAAAACACGATTTGTTGACAAAATGAACGAGTTGTGAAATAATTGCAAACTTTGAGAAATTTTGAAAAACATGATTTGTTGACAAAATTGCGAAATAGTTGGTGATTAATTGGGATATAAAAAAATACGAATAATTTACAAATTTTTCAAAAAATGGCATTTTTTTACTATGCCTGTAATAGTGGTATAGAAAAGTGTAGCTAAAATGTCTATAGATGCAAAGGGCGAAATACCTTTATAGATATCCATACATACGTACTGATCCATGTGAACAGTACCTAATTCACTAGGTAACCCTGCAAATTGCAAACCGGCCGATGCGGTCTGCTCGCTCAGCTTGAGTGAACCAGCTCTCCACTGTATATTGTTCTTTTTTTTTTCCCCCTTCTTTGTGATGCAAAATTAGCCTCCATGAAGTCTTGACCTCTGTTCAAATAATTCGAGCGTCATATGGGTAACCCAGAATCCAGCGTTTCAGCTATTGCAAAGCTAGAATATATATATATATATAAATATATATATATATATATATATATATATATATATATATATATATATATATATATATATATATATATATATATGTATGTATAGAATTTATGTGTAATTTGTATATAAATATGAAACTTACTAATTTATATAGGTTGGTTCTTGGTTATAAAAGAATAGCATCTACAGCTGAGTTGGTGCTCGGATAATATGGTTTCCTAATCTGCAATTTAGGTTGGTGCTTGGTTGACACGGTTTCCTAATACTCCCCCTTATGGGGGCTCGGACTTGTAGCACAACGGAAGGTTGACAATACTGCAACCTCAAGGTCGCAGGTTCGATCCCAGCTTATCTATAAAAAAAAATACGCCCCCAAGTTGGCGCATGGAGATCTGTTATACCGAACTTGCGAAGTAGATGATGAAATGGATCACGACCCAACGTTTTGATGAAAATATCCACACGTTGTTCTCGAGTAGGAAAATGTATGGTGGAAATGACCCCGGAAAGTAGTTTCTCACGAACAAAATCACAATTAATGTCAATGTGTGCTCATGGAAGACGGGATTGATGGCAATGTGAAGAGCAACTTGGTTGTTGCAATATAAGTGCATTGGATGGGGATGAGAGACTGCAAGGTCATGGGATCCAAGCCTTCTTGTTGGGTGTAGCCCTTAGGCAGCGAGTCGGGCCTTAAAATGTTCCACTATCCCATCAGCATTATATTTGATTTTAAAATTCATTTACGGCTGATGGATTTTGTGATGGCGGTAAATGTTGCATCATCCAAGTGTTGTTTTGCGCAAGCGCATGAATTTCAGCTTCCATGGCTTAGTGCCAATGAGCAACCTTCAGTGCCTGAGAGAACGATGAAGGCTCATAGGAAAGGGCTGATAGAAAAGCTGTGTGTTTAGCAGAGAAATTGTTATAAGAAACGTGACAGGAATACCTGCTGAGGGTCGAGAGGAAGGGAAGGGAAAGTCGTAGTTGGGATGTTGGGTAAGGTAGGACATATGCAGTCATTAAGGTGAGAGGGCCGATGTGTGATGCGATGTGGTTGTGTATGGGAAAGAGCCATAGTGATGATAGGTTGAATGGAGATGGTTGGGTTAGTGCCATCAACGGTTGGATGAGGTGGTGGGTTGGTGCAGTTATCACAATCAACGGTTGGGTGAGGAGGTGGATTGGTGCCATTAGCTTTGTTGGGTTGATGGGCTAATGGTTTTTGGGGGTTTAGTGACGATTTCAGTGATGGGGAAAGGAAGGAAAACAGTGGGGTTAGAGTGATGGCTTGGTGATTCGGTAGATGGTTGGGAAAAGGGGTGACCGATGAAGATGCACTTGGAGACACGAGTTGAGACCTTGTGGTGAGAATGGTGGAATGTGGTTAATGAGGTAAGCAGCAGTCAAGACACACTCTCACCAAATAGAGATGGGTAGATGACCTTGAAAATGCAAAGATCGAGCAACCTCAAGGACGTGTCGCTGTCTGCGTTCTGTAACACCATTTTGTTGAGGTGTTTCAATACAAGTCCTCTCATGAATTATATCATTTTCTTGAAAAAATAATTGCATGGAATTGGATAGAAATTTCGCTCCATTATCTGTGCGAACATGACAGATTGATCGTCCAAATTTAGTCTTGACCATGATACAAAAATTCTTGAGAAAAGTATAACTTCAGATTTGAAACGCGTTAGATGGACCCACGTGCTACGAGAGTAATCGTCAACAATGGTCAAGAAATAATGGGCACCAGTATGTGAAGGCCTAGGATATCCTCCCCAAATATCACAAAAACTGCGATTAAAAATTTCAATACTTCTGTTACAACTTAAATGAAAAGGACTACGTGTCTGTTTAGCACGTTCACAAGCATCACAATGAGAATCAAAAGAAAATATAAAGAAGTAGAGGGTAATGTGTGGTAGATTCCATCTCTTACTTCCCCCTTTCCAATCAGCTTCCTCGATGACAGGTCCTGAAAGACATAGAAGGTTGGAAAAAAATAGCAGCACAGATCAAGCTTTGAGTCAGGTAATTGATGGATAAAAGATTAAAGGGAAGTTATGAACACAAAGAACATTACTCAAAGACAAATTTGGTGATAATTGTATGAATCCAATGTGTGTAATGGGTCCAATGTGACCTGTAGGCAATTTGACTGATTGTGCAGGTGATGTTGGGTGAGGGGTTGTGAGGGAAGATAAGATGGGAGTCATGTGATCAGATGCACCACTATCTATAATCCATGTGGGTGATGATGAAGAGGCATTAGAGTTACAATAAAAAGGAGTTACATTACCAGGATATGGGCAGATGGGTTGTTGTTGTTAGCAAGCATGGCAATAAACTGTTGGTACTGCTCAGTGGAAAGTCCAGGCAGTGAAGGTGGCACGTCACCTTTCACCCTTCTCATTCATTGTAATGGCATGATAAACAGTAGATCGAGCGGTATGAGAGCCGTTGGATGATTTCCGATTACTATGTGAGTGGTCCCAGTTAGGTGGGTAACCCACCAGTTTGTAGCATTTGCCCTTAACGTGGCCAAGCAAACCGCAATGCTCACAGAGGGCCAATGCGCCCACGCCCATTTTCACGAGAATTTTCAAGACGTATAGTAGAGGCTGACCCATTTGCAACCATATCCATAGTATCGGTCGTGTTGGAGAGAGGGAGATGAAGCAGTCTTTGCTTTTCTTCTTGATGTATGATAGCATAAGTTCTGCGAACATTAGGTAAGTGACCCCATTGCAAGTATTTGGCTACAAATAGGGGCATAAGTATCATTTAGGCCCATGAGGAATTGCAAAACGCGCTCTTTTTCTTGTATGATCTTCAATTCCTTGCAAGCTCCACTAGAACAATCTGGTATGACAATATGAGCGCTCCACTCATCCCCATAGGATTTGATGGTGCTGTAATAAGCAGGCAAAGACTGTTGTTCTCGTTGAAATGTGCAAATATCCCCTTTTAATTGAAAAATTGTAGGATTTGTGCTATGAGAAAATCGCTCTTCTAAATCAAGCCAAACTCCACGAGGGTTGCCACAATAAATGATGCTATTGATGAGAGATTTGTCAATGGAATTGAAGATCCATGACAAAATCATATCATTACATCTCTCCCAAGCGTGAACTAAAACTAAATTGGTAGATGGTTTAGTGAGCGTGCCTTCAACGAATCCAAACTCATTTTTTTTGCATTCAATGCCATTTTCATGGCTCTTTTCCAGGTTGAGTAATTCTCACCAGTAAGAGGAGACGACACAAGAATCGCTCTAGGATGATTAGAAGGATGGAGGAAATATGGGGATAACACGTCATTGATCATGTTCGACGTGCCTCATCGCCTTCCATTAGAAGAGTCTTCACTGTTAACAACATCGCAGAAGGGAATATGTTGAAAAAAAATAATTTAGAGTATACTGGTAGTCTTTGATACCATATTAAATTTAGAAGATGAAAGGAAATTCGTGTGTATATTTTCATTAACTGTACATAGTAGTTATAATACAAAGATGGGAAGGAGAGATGCGCACACAATCTCCAAAGATTGAAAAACAAAACTATACAAATCCTATCCCAAGATTCTTGGGTTGACTACTAAAGTGGGAAGCTAATTGTAAAATGTTTATACAACAACTGCATCTGTAGCTGGGTTGGGGCATGACATGGTTTCCTAATGTGCAATATAGGTTGGTGCTTGGTTGACATGGTTTCCTAATATACATTATGACTCAAAATCATTACTGATAAATTTGGGTACCCATCTCAAAACCAATTGGCTATGGTTTTTCTGTTTTCATTAATGGAGAGAAGCCTCTTTAAATAGAGGTGAATACAATTAATAAGATCTCAAGAGATCTTTAAAATTCAAAATACTTCCTAAAATATTTATCTAAATATTTATGAATCCTAAATAATAAAGTCATGCCTAAAACATAAGATACACATCATAGATGTGTATCTTTCATTCAATCCTAAATATTCTCTATTAGCCTCCCGCAATCACAGTAAATTTGTGTTATTGATGAGGAAGAAGGAGAAGGAGATAGGTGAAAACTATGGTTGAGTTACTTAATTTAGCCAACTCCCAAAAGCATTAATATCTTATACATATCATCTCCATTACATCACAAATTTCAAAGAGTAAAAAACATGCTAAGTGGGGTAAGTTAATGAACTTACTCAACACACACCCAATATGACTAAATGCACCCACGCGTATAAACTAACTACATTACCAACACTCCCCAGTAAGTTGAAGCATATATATCAATCATGCCTAACTTGAAGGTAATGTCAAATAGACGCTTTCCCCCAACACCCTTGGTGAGGATGCTGGCCAACTGATCTTCAGAGCGAACTTGTGGAATATCAATTTCCTTGGATTCAACCTTTTCCCTGATAAAATGGCAGTCAACCTCTATATGCTTTGTTCTTTTGTGATACACATGATTTTCTGCAATGTGGCGAGCTGCTTCATTGTCTCCATAAAGAATAATCGACATGGGTATGTGAAATCCAAGATCAAACAGAATATGTTTCAACCACATACCCTCACGGGCCCCTTGGGACGTAGCTCTGTACTCTCCCTCTGCACTAGAATTTGATACCACATTTTTTTAGATCTCCATGTAACAAGATTTCCTCCCAGGAAGGTACAATATCTTGTAGTAGATCTCCTGTCATCTAGGGATCCAATTCAATCTGCATCTGTAAAAATCTCAATATCCTTATGACCTTGATTTCTATACAAGAGTCCTCTTCCAGGACTTGCTTTCAAATACCCGGGGATCCTGTAGACTGCATCAAGATGAGTATTCCTTGGTGAGTGGGAGAGAGGGAGACTCTTCTTGAATTTGAAACTTCTTAGATTTTTTTCTCACATAAACCTGTTCTTTCTCGTATCAATCAAATTGTGGGTGCTCCACAACATCCATCTCTTTCTCTTTTTCATGGTTTCCTATTTCTTCATCTATGGTGGGAAGCATACCAGGGCTCTCTTCCCTTTCCACTTTCTCCCTATGAAGAGGGCATTGAGGGTTGACCCCCCTTGAAGTCTAGTGAAAGGTGTATCCTCAAAGAAGGAAATATCCATGGAAACAATCACACGTCGTTGAATCAAAACACTTGTACCCTTTTTGAGTGGCAGGGTACCCAATGAACATGCACCTCGTAGCTCTAAGGGGAACTTACCCCTTAAGATGGGAGTAGGCAGCAGTAATAACGGCATCCCACCAAAGAAATCTAGGAACATTCATTCCAATCAAAAGAGTACGTGCCACCTCCAAAAGATGGTGATTTTTCCTTTCGGACACCCCATTTTGTTGAGGGGTGTAGGGCAAGTAGTTTGCCACTCAATTTCCATGAGTGCGATGGTACGACTGGAGTAGATGGGAAGAGCATTCACCACAATTATCCAATCATAGAGCCGCCACATTTCCATGAGAAATTGAGTGTGAACCAACTTATGAAAGGTAGGAAACAAATGGTGACCTCGTTATTTGATTTCATTAAGAATAGCATGGTGTAGCGGTTGTAGTCATCAATGAAGGTGACAAAATAACGGTGACCATTCACAGAAACAATAGGTGAAGGTCCCTACACATCAGAATGAATGATTTCAAAAGGAACAGTACTTTGGTTACCACTGGGAGGATACTTTGAGACTTCACACACTTCACATCTCATAGAGGAGCTATCCGCATATTTAAATTTCTCTGGTAGTAAAATCTTCAACCTTTGCAACGGTACATGGCCACAACGGGCATGTCATAAGTGCATCTCATCAAATGAAGCAGAGATGACAACAATAAATTTATGTATCTTTTGACTTGCATGAGCACGATGGTCTTCAAATATATAGAACCCTCTATCCTCTCGACCACGACCGATCTCCTTTCCAGTTGACAAATCCTGAAAAAAAACAGTAAGAAGGAAAGAAGGTAATACTACAATTTTGATACTTAGCGAGACTACTAACAGACAAAAGATTCACAGACATTTGGGAACGTGTAATGTGGGAAATAAGGAGAGGGAACCAACTTTGACTGCCCCTTCAGGAATAAGGGATTCATCAGCAACACGTATATGACATGGGCCCGACATCAGAGACAAAGACTAGAACAATGATGACATCCCTGTCATATGATCTATGGCACCAGAGTCGATGATCCAAAACATGGAAGGAGAAGTAGAGGCATGAGCAGCGGGAGATACATCAGTTTCTATATGAAGAAGATTGTATCTGTTTTCTAACTCTAGCATGGAGCATCTACCAATCACCACTTTAGAATCTTCCATAGTTGAGATAATCCAATACAAAGTCTCAATATGAAAAGTGAGGGGCCGATTCACCACACATACATCACAAACAACCAGTCGCATTTACAACGCGGCAACGAAAATAAATTCTGCTCACAAAACTAGGTTCCAAATGAATTCCTGCACACAAATCTGGGTTCCACAACCCACTGCAAATCCGCCACTACAGAGCTGCAATTAGCAATTCTGAGCACAAAATTTGGTTACACCCCACAGTAAGCAAAAACCAGCAATCTCTACCAAGCTGCAAACATCAAATCTGAACACAAAATTGGGTTCCACAACCCACAACACAACTCCAAATGCAACTCCACTCTGCAGAAACAGAACTGTCCACAAACTGGGTTACACTACCCACTGCAAAAAAAAATAATTTTACAGGCTGCAAGAAACAAAAAACTGAGAACAAATGTGGGTTATACTACCTCAACAATGGTTCTACAGCCACCTCATAAGAGAGATTTATAGGCAAATTCAACATCACCATCAGACCCAAAACTCCATAAACAATCCATGTCGGTGGTCGATCCCAACTAATAAGTAATAGTGTAGAAGAGCAACTCAGAAACTTTGAACGTAACAAATGCTCACAAAAAACTCACAAATCTGATCGTTGCAATGCATTTTCAAACACATCCGGCGATGTTTTGGACTATTCCGGCGATATTTTGGAAGTTTCCGGTGACCGCCATGTCTACCATCGATTCCAAACGATCACAGTCACACAATATTTCTCAATGTGACTGAGATTTACGTCCTAAGGAGCAGATAAGGTGTTAGAAACCTTAGAAGAACAAGAACCTGAACTACTGCTGGCTGGTTTAAACCAGAACGAATCGATCCAAGGAAGAAGATGAAGATGGTGGCCTCTAGATGAGGGACTTAGAGACCTCGGATGCTCTCGGTCTAGGAGACAAAGTTGCTTCACTTGTAAATACGACCAAAACCCATGATTTCTGATCCATTCCAGCAGGAGGGCTGACGTCGGCATGACGTCAGCAGTATTGATGAAGACGAAGGCGTGGAAAAACCATTCTGATACCAAGTAAATTTGTGTTATTATTATTTAGTGTTGGGGTTTGGATGAGGAAGAAGGAGAAGAAGAGGAAGAAGGATGTGCTTAGCTTAGGCAACCACCAAAAGCATTAATATCTTATACATATCATCTCCATTACATTATGGATCTCAAAGAGTAAAAAAAAGTGGGGTAAGTTAATGAACTTACTCCACACATACACCCAATATGACTAAACGCACCCATACATATAAACTAACTATATTACCAACAATCACATGTTCCTTTGAAGATTGGTTACGTAGAATCTTAGCCCTCGATTTTATAACGTGAATTATTGATGAATAGCTTGTATCGTCTGATCGTGCTTGCTAGTGGCCGTTGCCTGTTTGTGAGATCCATCACTGTCACACCCCGCTCTTTGTTGAGTTTGTCGGAGCCGGTGGCTCACTAGATCAGGTCCGTCATGATCTCTCCTAAAAGCTTACGATGCAGGATTGTTCAGCTTGAAGAAAATTCCCATTGAAGAGGCCTTAGATATATTAAAAGAAATGTAATCGTGTGGCATGAATGTATGGATCAAGGGAGCTTGAAGAGATAAATACGAAGCATGTGAATGTATTGAAAAAGAACAGAAAATTGAGAAGTGAGTAGAAGGCGCATCATACAAGATCATGGCCAGCGTGAACGCAAGATCGGAGCCAGCCATGGGTTTGATACCATGAAAAAGCTTAAAAGGCTACATTGGCAATGATTTTTCTGTTTTCATTAATGGAGAGAAGCCTCTTTAGATAGAGGTGAATACAATCAATAAGATCTCACGAGATCTTTAAAATTCAAAATACTTCCGAAAATATTTGTCTAACTATTTATGAATCCTAATTAATATAATCATGCCTAAAACATATGATACACATCATAGATGCGCATCTTTCATTCAGTCCTAAATATTCTTTATTATTCTCTATTAGCATTTTTTTTTTTGTGAAGATCTTAACGTAATCTCTTTAATCTTTCCTTGTCTTTAAATAGACTTCCATTTACACATATAATGAAGATGAGCGTAATCCCTAAGAATCCTAATCTTAACAAACTTAAGATCTTAATGTTAATCTTACACTGTGGTTATGCATACCTCTCTAAATATCTAAACAACCCTAAATACTCAGCCGATACAATATGACTAAAAACAACCGTAAGTATAGTAAGGGGTTTCAGTATGTTACAAGCTATATAACAGATTTGTCGTGTTTGCCCAAATCTATGTTTTATGTAATTATATAAGTTTATGGAATAATGGGGATAAAAGTAAAATATGTTTCAAAAATGGAGTTCACTCGTCTTAGTGCTAGAATTCCCAGATAACATGAATTTCATGGATTCCAAGTCTTGTGATAGGCTAAAGTCCATTTTCCACAGAATTTTGTGGGAAAAAAGTGTGCAGTTCATTTGTAAAATGGAATACAAATCTAAAGAAAGTAGTTTTCTAGGACACACATATGTATGTGATATATCCATGTTATACCCATACACCTTAACAGATTTACATCTGCATTAGGTATTTAAAACTTTCTCTAGTTCATCTGGAGTTATGTCAAAGAGTTCCAAATTTGACGTTTTTCATTATTGGCATGCGGAGGTCTAGGTATGGAAATAAGTAATAAGTACATGTGAATATATTAGGACATGGTCTATTCATAATCCTAAACAGGGAATTGTGCATTTTTAGGAACACAAATGCTCTGTTGAAGTATACTTTTAATAGTTTGGTATTTTATATCGTCCATTTGTCTATACTTGGCTTATCATCTATTTTACATACCATTACTGATTAACTTCAACTTAAGGTTTCATTTTGTGTTTTATAGGCACCCTATTTGATTACAAAGTTGGATTCCGCTGAGAAAACATGGAAAGAGTTATCGGTATGCTATCATGATAAATTTCATAGATGTGTTAAGAACCATTGGTGCAATGTCATTCCATCATGTTGAATTTCACATACACGTTAATAATCGTTAATGCAATGTCTATGAAACTTCCTTCATTATGGTTTTCTTTTGAGACTCACATAGTTGTTACTTCTTAACAATGACTTTTTGCATTTTCTCTGATCATTTATTCATGATGTCCATAAACTGGACATAGAAAGGTTCCTCATATTTCCTTCATCTCTCTCTCTCTCTCTCAGTTTTTGTTGTTCATGATATTAGCAGCACACCAGCATGTGGTCCATGTTCATGCATTGCGTAAGTTACCATCATGTATATCTATTTATGGTAATCCTGGTTAGTATGTTAGCATCATTACCATCATAATGCCTTTTCCCATCTATTTGGGGTTGTCTTTCCGAGTTTTATTTCTCTAATCAATTCGGTTCAGGGCAAAACTCTCTGTTACTCCACAAACCTGCATGCCATTTCTCAATATGCCCCTTTCAAAGTCTTTATTGGTCTTCCTCGTCTCGCCTTTCCTTGTGCTTCATTGTTTTAATCACTCGCATTGGCATTAGGTCTCCGTTGGACATGCCAAAGGCCCCAAACCATCTCAAGTACAGGTGTCAATGGGCCAGGCTGGCCTTGTTTGGGCCAGAGTTTCTGTCCCATTTAATGGGGTTGTCATGGACTCATCCAATTAGTTAATTGGGCCAGGCTTGGTCCTGGACAGCCCAGCATGTCGGGCCGTTATGCATGGTCCATAAAACTTACTTCGGTGCTTGTAAGCTTTTTCTTGTAATGATATATTCTTTGGACCACTTGGCACATTTATACATAAATGGGTCATGTCCAGACCTGTCCCATTATATAGATGTGGCCAGCATGGCCTGGTCCTTTGCCTGAACATAAGTCAGGCCAAGTTTGGTTCTGGATGGGTTCTGGCTGGGATAATTTGCATCCGGTCCTGCCCGATATGATTATTAACTAATTCAAATGCTAAGGCCTAATTAATAACCAGACCATTTCAAGGCTGGCCAAACCTGGCTTGGTCCGGCCTGTTACACCCCCAATTAGTATAACAGCGACATTCTTTACTTCTCTTTTACTGGGGACAGTTAGTATATTATGCTTGTTGTGTGACTTACCTAAAACAGCAATGAGGTGACAGTTGACCCTAATTCATTTTGTTTCAATTACTTTTAGTTTGTGTTTTTAGCACATCACTTTTGTTTACTGGTTATCAATGGCATTGTATTGCATTGCTTTTGGCTGTTTCTTTTATCTTTTCAAGAAGTTTTTGTTTTCATTATCCAATTTCCTACGGCTATTTTATGTTGGTGTGTCTCTGAACACTTCTAAGATGACAAATAATAATGGTAAAGGGTCTGAGAGGGATCTATCTCTTGTAAACCTAATTTCTTCATCTCTCTCCTCTTTCTCCTTTCCCTTCTCCAATCTAACCCGACTGCCAACTTGGTATTAGAACGTGTTCCACCCTGCCAGTGCTGATGTCAGCAGCCCTTAATCAAGGCATGCTTTGAAGATACAAAGGGAGTATTATTGACCAGCTTTTCCATCTCTATCACATCCAGATAGGGTAAAAATCTGGTAGGTTTTGATATCATTTTTTATTTACTTTTTGTATGCAGCCTGTGAAGTTCCACGTGAATATTTTACTGTGAATCCAAGTCTATCTATCATATGCAGGTTCATGAAGGTAGGTAGGTTAGGATCAATTTCTTATAAGGAATCAAATGCAAGCGGCCTTGTATGAATTGGGGGCTTATTTTGGAAATTATGATTATTTTGGATGACCCTGCATGGCTAGAAGTGGTCTTGTTTTCTTTGTAAGTGACGGTGGCCTGCAATATGTTAAATATGAAGCCCAATGTGGTACCAACAGTTGATGTGTGATAATGTTAGACAGGTTTTCATGTCCCTAAGCACTCAGCCACAGTTCATATGAGGTTTTTTGTTGTTAAACTGGTCTTGGTTTGCTTAATTTACTGTGTACATCAACTAATTGACAAAATGCCCAACAGAATCCTCCATACACTGTTTCCTGTTTGGTAATTGGAAGTGATCTCATTCCATTCAGTTGGCTTTGATGATTTCTTTCCTTACATGAAAGATCTCTGCTATGAAAGAAGGGGTTGGTAGTGTGTCGAATGAATGTTCTGCACATAACCAGTCTGCATTGTAGAAGCATTTGTTTCTTCTTCTATAAGGTATGGTTCCCTCATATTGTGGTGCATATTTTGATATAGAGACTGATATTGTTTCTTTTTCTATGTTGTATGATCCTCCTCTACAAAGTGCTTTGGACATTCCCAATTGTTCTTCATAAAGCTCCCGGATACTCCACTCATCATCCTATTGGTAAATTTATATCGTACTAGAGCCTTTCAGCATCTCACTTGTCTTTTATACGTTCATTGGACTCCATTATCATTCCTACTAGTGTAGTCTCTGTCACAGGGGAAGGATGCCATGGTGCAGGAAATGAGATCCTGGGAACATAACAATACGTGAGATGCTGTAGAACTTCCCGCTAGGTTGTTGGACATTTTGAAGTATAGACCAAATAGTACTGTAGAGAGATACAAGGTCAGGTTGGTTACAAAAGTGTTCATATAAACACATGGCGTTGACTGTCAGGGTACCTTTTCTCCAGTGTCCAAATCCAATAAATTTGCGTTCTCCTGTCTCTTGTAGCTTACAGAAATTGGGCATTATACTAGCTAGATGTGAAAGATCCCTTTCTTCATGGTGATTTGATGGAAGAGGTACACATGAAATTCCCACTAGGATCAAAGCCAATATATGGGCTAAAGCAGTCTCCTAGACCCTGCTTCAAAAATTCAGTGAAGTCATAAAATTTGGATATAAAAGGAGCCACTACAACGGTACATTGTGTTGGATATTTAAAAGTTTTTAAAACTAGTGTCTTTTCCAAAGTGGCGTCTTTTCATAAGTTATGTGTCTTTCCAAAAGAAGCGTCTTTCAAAAGTGATGTCTTTTCTGAAGGGAAGTAGCACATTTTCTTAGGAAAAGGGTGCATTAACACACCACTTGATTTCTATTTATGAAACTTGAATTCATTATTTTCTCACTATGGAATCTCCCTTCTCTTCTCTAGTTGTCTTTAAAGTTTTGATTAGAGCGTTACTTGCATTGATGTTCGGATAGAGTGAACTGATTCACCAAATCCTTCACAAGAATACACAGCCGGTTCGTTATATCCTGGAACCAGTTTTCCAGTAATCTGTTGGTGACCACTTGCTCTAAGTGGTGGGGGCAAATATTGGTTTAAAGACAACAATATTTCTCGTGCCTCGGACCGGTTCTTTGTATTATTTTGGGCCAATTTTCACACTTTTTCCAACATTTTTAACCAATATTTGTTGATAATTATCGTCTTCATGTTTTCACTATGGCTGAATTTGATCCGACATCATCATCAATTCGAGAGGAGTGACAAAGGAACATCTATATGAAAGAAGAGCTGGGCTCCCTTGGGAGTCTCGGGGACTTTTGTTGGTCCAATTTGGTGTATTAAATCTTCATGCATGCTATTGAACAAGAAGGGTGTGTATTGAGCACAACATAGGGCAATTCGAAAACATAAGTTACATCACGAGGCCCTTCTAGACCATCTGATTAGAGAAGTTATTCTAACGGAGTGTTGCGGCTCTAGACATATGCAATGCGATTCATGACGGTGTCGATCAGATCAAACAATGATAGAAACACATGGAGATCGTACTTATGTTGTCGACCTCTGCCAAATCAGTGAAGGGTAGGTTGGGCGAGCGAACAAGGTGTTGGTAAATTTGACGATTTCGATGCTAGACGGAAAAGATGCACACAAATTTGACGCTTGTGCACCTGAGCAGATTGTTTGGGTGGCACAGTGTCGGGAGAGATGTGCTCTATGCTGGCCATTTCCAAACACTCTTATGGAGTGTCTTGCGGTCGTGATCATGGCATGGCAGTATAGACTATTGCAGTCTGGTAAATAATAATCTATTTTTTCATGTTCTGCGTTTCATGTTCTTTACTTTTTACCATTTTCAATTATTGATCACCGATCTTAAGGTATCATGGATTTAGTTGAATAACTATGAGGCTCGGAATGGGTCGTTCATAGTGTCGGCATTGTGATCACCTGAATAGGTGATCAGCCGGTGTTACCGTGCCAGGTCGGCGGTGCACTACTTGGTATGCCGTCAAAACGCCGCAATGATGATTACAAACACATTGATAGTATTTTTTGATGTCTCTTTGTGAAGGAGACGACCCTATTGGTCGTTTTTTAGTGTGGAATGATGAAGCACCCAATATGTTGTTTCCTCCAACCATTAAAAAAAAATGTTATGCACCGATTTGGTGGCCGTCTTGGCTGTACGCATTAGGGTCGGCAACCATCAAGTATTATTTGTTGGAGATGTCATTTCTATTGTATGGGTGTGTAGTATCTTTGGGTGTGTGTGTAGTTAAGTGAATTGGTGTGTACAATTAACTTAACTCGGGAACCATGTAATACGTGAACATGCTAAGATTGTATAAATAGTATTTTGCATTGGGTTTTGAGGACTAACACTCTACCCTAATATTTTCCTTCTCCCTTCTTCTTCTTCCTCTCAACCTAACCCTAACAAATTAACTTGGTATCAAAGCCATTCGATCGAAGGTTGGTTTCACTGTGCTGCTGATACTACCAGACGACTGCTGACGTCAACAATGGCATCATGCTGACATAAGCTGTCGCCAGAACCCTACTGGCGGTCGCCGGAACCCTATCGGAATCCATCAGGGTTGACTGAATCTGGGTCGTTTTTTTATTCCCTTTATTTTTGTCTCTTGGACCACAGCCATCTGAGAAGCAGGCCATAGACTTTTAACTTCATCTTCTACCTCAGCCACCTTATCGCCAACAGTTGCAGAAACTCTAGCAGCAGTTCCTGTACTTCAGATATGTTCCAATCTCTGTAAGAGGCATCGAAATGGGTAAATAAAGAGTTTTCGATGCCTCTGCGACCTGTTAGTGATGTATTTTAGGTGATTTGGGGCTGCTGGAACCTGTATCAATGTCGCCGGAGCTGTAATCTTGCTGGAAAACCATCAAACATTGCCAAAATGCCCCAAAAATTTCTCATCTTGTTCCAGCAACATTGCCGAAAGCTTGTTCATCAGCCGGACTCCATAGAATGTCGCTGGAATGTCATCGAAAGTGTAGGAAATTTCTTCAGTTTTGTGAGTCTGAGGTGCTGGGATCAAATTTGAGTCGCCAGAAGTGTTTGCGAGGTATCGGAATTAGATGTAAGTCGCCGGATGTGTCTGTTTTTCGCCGAAAATGTAATAGATTCCCTTGAAACTTGTGGTAATATTGTTCTGAACCTGCTCCTTTAAATTTACAAATTTACAGCCTTATATCTTGCTGTTTTTAAGCTGCTATGGCTGTGTAGTTGTCTTAAATTGGGTACTTGTAGAGACCCCTTTTTGGAGAGTTGTGTGCAGATGATAGTGGTGGTATTGCAGTGGGTTGTGTAACCCAACCTTATGAACACATTTATCATTTGCTGACAGTTGCGATTAATCAGTAGTCATTCTCCTAAAACCCCGTATCTCTTAATCATGGACGAGAATAAATCCGGGATCATTGGTGGGGGAGAAATGTCTCATAACTTACAAATTTCTACGAAGAAATTGAATGGAACCAATTTTCTTTCGTGGTCACGGTTTGTAGCTATGTACTTAGGGATGAAGAAAAAATTGGGTTACATTAACGGGGCGATTCCTAAACCCAAAGAAGATGACCCTAAGTATGTTGATTAGGAAAGTGACAATCTAACTGTCATGACATGACTACTACACTCAATGCAACCAGACATTAGTGATTCTTTTATGTATGCCAGTGATGCTAAACAATTATGAGAGGCAGTGAGGGATGCATTCTCGCACAAACAAAACCTCACAAAAATGTTTCAAGTTACTGATAAAATTAATACTATGAAACAAGGTGATAAAACTATTGGAGAGTATTATACTAAAATGAGGAGTTTGTGGGATGAACTAGCCCAATATCAAGAAGGTGCAGCTCGTGTGCCAGCAAGGCTAGTAAAAATACTGAAAGGAGGAGAGTGTTTGACTTACTAAAAGGGGTTAGACCTGAATATGAGAATGTTAAATCAAACATTCTAGGCAGAGAGGAGTGTCCTCCACTTGGTACTGTGTATACCTTCCTCCAGCATGAGGAGAGCAGATAACAGTTTATGCAGATACCTGGTAGTGATGTATTTGAGAGATCTGCTCTACCATCATTCACTTCTTTTGGTCGTGATGGAGGAAAACCTAGTGGTAGAGGTGGTGGTCGTGGGGGCCTTTCGCGTGAAGAAAGAGAGAAATTATTGTGTTCTCACAGTGGCAAGAAGGGCCATACTAGAGAAAGATATTGGGAATTACATGGGAAATCGAAATTCCTTTCAAGTCGTGCATTCTAGTTCTTCGAGGAAACTTCTAATCCAGTTGGTGGTCAGAGTATCCCTACTTTAGTTCCCCCTCCATCTGATTTTCAGAGCTTACAGAGAGAGCTTCAGGATCTCCAGGGCTGCCTTTAGCGCATGACAGTAACACAGGTACAAGCATCTTCCTCCTACATAGATGAGTCAGGTACCTATGAGTTTGCACATGTGACCTCATCCTCTCAGTCTCCATAGATCATCGATTCTGGAGCTATGAATCACATGTCTGGTATGAAAGATTTATTTTCATCTGTGTCTAATCTTTCTGATTCTATTCATATTCGCATTGCTGATGGATCTCTTGTTCCTGTAAAGGGTATAGGGAGTGTTCAATTAGGCACCTTGTCCCATGACTCTACTGTTTTGATTCCTAACATGCCTATGAATCTATTATCTGTCAGTAAAATTACCAATTCCTTATATTGTAGTGTGACATTCTTACCATCATATTGTGTTTTCCAGGACCTCAAATCGGGGAAGATCCTTGGTCATGGTACTGAAGAGAAGAGACTCTACCTCTTTCAAGATTTACGTGGTGCATCTCCTCCTGCAACTATGATGGTTTCCTTTGATGAAGCCAGATTGTGGAACTCCCGCTGTGGTCACCCTCATATTAGTCGTTTGAAACTTTCATTTTCAGAAAAATTTCATGGATTTGATAGTAGTTTGTTTAATTGTGAAACTTGTCAGCTCTCTAAACATGTTCGCAATTCTTATCTCATGAATGGTAGTAAATGTGCTATCCCTTTTGAAATTATTCAATCTGATGTGTGGGGGCTTTCCCCTATTACTACTTTGAATGGTTATCGTTATTTTGTTACTTTTGTTGATGACTGTACTAGACTCACTATGCTCTTTCTGATGCGCGCCAAAGATGAAGTTGCCTCTATTTTTCCTATGTTTCACAGACTAGTTAGTGCACAATTTCATGGGCATGCTAAGGTTCTTCAATCGGATAATGGTGGGGAATATTCCTCTCACGTTTTCCAGTCTTATCTTCACTCTCATGGAATTGTGTGGCAAATTACTTGTCCTTATACCCCCCAATAGAATGGGGTTGCTGAGAGGAAAAATAGGCATCTTCTTGAGGTTGCCTAATCTTTGTTGTTTGATATGAAGGTTCCTAAACATGTCTGGAGTGAAGTTGTCCTCACCGTTGCCTACCTTATCAATCGAATACCTACACCTATTCTGGAAGGACATTCTCTCTTCCAACTTGTGTTTCCTCATCAACCTATGTTCTTGGTGCCACCACGTATGTTTGGTTCCTTATGTTTCACACATATCCCCAATATTTAGCATAGTAAACTTGATCCCAAGGCTACCAAGTGCATTTTTATTGGGTATCCCTCTTCTCAGAAGGGATACAAGTGCTTGGATCCTCTCACTCGTCGTGTAATTGTCATCATGGATGTTACATTCTTTGAGGGCACTCCTTTTTCCAGTCCTCCGAGTCTTCTTCAGGGGGAGAAACAACTTCAAAATGAGGAGCACTTTGAGGTGTTTAGAGCTTTACCTATGGGGGATGATGAAGCTATTGAGCCACAACAAAGCGAACAACCCACCTTTGCTGAATATGGAAAGGGAAAGATGTATATACGAAGGAACAAGAAAAACGTCGTTGAAGCCACTCAACATGAGAATGTAGATGAGTCACCTTCTCAGAATACCGACCAGGATCCCTTACCCGAAGAGGGTTCTCTTGTTTCTGATCTTCATCTACCCATTGCTCACAGAAAACTTCCTAGATCGTGTACTCACCATCCCATAGTAAGTACGTGTCATATCATAATCTCTCATTATCTCATTATGGTTTTATTTGTTCTCTTGATTCTATCACCCTTCCTTTTACTGTTTCTGATGCCCTATTGCAGCCAAAATGGAAGGATGTTATGATTTAGGAGATGAATGCTTTGGAACAAAATCAAACTTGGAAAATTGTTGAACTCCCAGAAGGAAAGAGAATTGTTGGTTGCAAATGGGTGTATACAGTTAAATATAGACTTGATGGTATTGTTGAAAGATATAAAGTAAGGCTTTTAGCAAAGGGGTACACTCAAACACAAGGAGTTGATTATCAGGACACTTTTGCACCTGTAGCCAAGTTCAACATAATCAGGGTATTGCTATCCCTGCCTGCCCACAAAGACTGGCCACTCTCTCAACTTGACGTGAAGAATGCATTCCTTCATGGTGATCTCAAGGAAGAGGTCTACATGGACCTTCCTCCTTGATTTGTAAAAGAAGGGGAGAAGGGAAAAGTGTGTAACTTGAAGAAATCTATCTATGGATTAAAACATTCCCCAAGGGCCTGATTTCAAAAATTTAGTGATGCTATAATGAGATTCGGATACCGAAGAAGTCACTATGATCATACTCTATTTGTAAAAAGGGGAATCAAGATGACTGCCATACTAGTTTATGTTGATGATATCATCATTACGGGTGATGATAGTCATGAGATTCTTAAACTGAAGGAGTATTTGAGCAGAGTGTTTGAAATTAAAGACTTGGGAAACTTGAAATATTTCCTTGGCATTGAAGTGGCGAGATTTAAGAAGTGCATCTCATTATCCCAACGAAAGTATACCATAGACCTCCTTCATGATACAGGGTTTTTGGGGTGTAGGCCTGCTGTGACACCTATTGAACAAAACCACCGATTAAATGGTGAAGAAGGTGATCTTCTCAAGGATCCACGTATCTATCAGAGATTAGTTGGTAAACTGATTTATTTAACTATGACCCGTTCGGACATTGCTTATACAGTAAGCGTGGTGAGCCAATATATGCACTTACCAAGGACAATACATTTGGAGGTTGTTCACAGGATCCTGAGGTATTTGAAGGGAAGTCTTGGCAAAGGGCTTCTCTATAAAAATCGTGACCATTTGGATGTAGAGATATTTACTGATGCCGATTGGGCCAGGTCTCTAGATGATAGGAGATCAACGACAAGATATTGCACCTTCTTGGGTGGTAATTTGGTCACATGAAAATCTAAGAAGTAGCATATAATATCCAACTCTAGTGCCGAGGGGGAGTACCGCGCCTTGTCCCAAGGTGCGAGAGAAGGCATGTTGCTTAAATTCATCTTGTCAGACTTGGGAGTTGTATCCTCCCAAATTATCTTGTATGGTGATAATGAAGCCGCCCATCATATTGCAGTGAATCCCGTCTTTCATGAAAGAACAAACCACATTGAGGTGGACTGTCACTACATTCCCGAGAAGGTCGAGTCCAAAGAAATCAATATTCCTCAAGTTAAAACTGAAGTTCAACTTGCCGACATCCTGACTAAAGGTGTTGGTGGCAAGAGACTCTATGACATCTCCTTCAAGATGGGTATGCTAGACATCTATACTCTAACTTGAGGGGGAGTGTTGGAGATGTTATTTCTATTGTATGGGTGTGTAATAAGTATCTGTGGGTGTGTGTGTGTGTAGTTAAGTGAATTGGTGTGTGTACAATTCACTTAACTCGGGAACCATATAATACATGAACATGCTAAGATTGTATAAATAGTATTTTGCATTGGGTTTTGAGGACTAACACTCAACCCTAATATTTTCCTTCTCTCTTCTTCTTCCTCTCAACCTAACCCTAACAAATTAACTTTATTTGCAATTAAGTTTTGTGAAATTGAAAAACGGTTTATGAGATTGGTGGTTGTTGATTGGATTTATTTTGATGTTTGAAGAGGCACAAAATATGGTGCTTCGCTCAACTATTGATTTATATATATATATATATATATATATATATATTAAAAAAATAAATATATCTTACTAGATCTAGTAAGGATTATTGGGTCTTGACCGACCATTTAGAGATAGGCATGACCATCTCACTCTTATGTTTTGGTCAAAATTCAAAGTGCACCAGTGATTTTTGGCTAAAAAGTGTGTCATGATGGGCTAATAGTTGGTCTATTTTAATCATATACGTGTTTACCTGTTACTTTGGAATGAGTTGTTTTGACTCATAAGAGAGTAACACTGAACATGGTTTTTGCCTACCCTATCTTGATTTTCAGGTATCTCATGACAACCTTGTTGAGAAGGGTTTCGATACCCATGAGAACTAGTACATGTGATCTACGACGATGATCATTGTTCATCAGTGATCTCGATCGATTGGTTATGATTGAGTATTCACATGATAGAAGCCATGACCACTTGAGTTTGGCTTATTGGCAACAATTGAATGACCATGATTGATTAAACACAATCATACGTTTATTGGATGGTCATGATTGAGTGTGCTTGATCAAATCGCTCAAAATTGATTGTGATATTGAAGTTGCTACTAGTAGATTGTTGTTATCAAATTACGATTGCTATGCTATGATTGTTGGCCATAATAGAACAATAACAATTGAGTAGCCTCGTAATGGGCTTGGTTCTATGGTTGTGGTGATATCCATGATTGATTGATTGATCGAATTTAATCTCTTGGCAACATCGAGTTGTAAAAGATTGATAGGATCATTTGGAGACGGTCAAATGATTCTAGTTGAATTATCTTAGAAAGATAATAGATTTAGATTTGAAAATCTAAATCAGATGATTTTCCTCTCATAAATGGAGTTGTGATCTTGCAAGAGGTGTTATGAAGTAACTATAAATCTCATTGAGTACTGTGTTGCTTGTATGATCCTCACAAGAGATGTTAAGGAACAACTATAAATCTCCTCAAGTGTGTTACTTCTATGAAATATAGGTAGAAAAATGAAGTGACTTAAGGAGCCATTGGTAAACATTTCAATTATGATTAAGTCATAACTTCTAAATTCTCTAAGAATTTGTTTCCTTTTCAATGAACAAGAAAACAAATGATTTGTGGTTCCAGGCATAAATGTCTGCAGAAATACTGTATGTGTTGATAATTGCAATTATAAGCAATTATGGAAATGACTAGTCTAAAAGAAGAATCGAGATGGTTTAAAGCCATTTACCTAAACAGTCACAATGGGAACCTTACCTAATATTTGTTTAGTCAATGTTTAGGTTCAAAGGGAAGAACAAGTCGTAAATACGCGGCGGACAAAGGACACTACATTGATGAGAATTAAATTCTCATATTTATACATCCCATGAAGGGTAATGTTTCACCTATAATGGGTTAGGGGAGGTTGAACATTGCTCTTAATAGACGTTATAACACTGTGTGTTGAGATGTTATAAAGTTACAGGGACATCTCTTATAGGTCTACCTATATAAGTGTGAAGGTGGGGCCACCTTCAGTGAGACATGACTTTATCTCATCGACACTTATAAAAATCAGGGTACTAGCATAGGGCCTAAATGTGCTAATCTATTTTTTGAAAACCAAATATATAAAATATATGTGTGGAATAGTTTCGATTGCATTAAAAAGAGGAGTTTAAATGGACACCTGCTGAGGTAAAAACATTTAAGGAGATTAAGTCCCATATGACCGAGGCCCTAGTTATGCGCCTTTCTAACTTTTCTAATGTCTCTGAGGTGGCATGTGAGGCGTCAAATGTAGGATTTGGTGGAGTATTGAGCCCAAGGGGTCACCCTATAATTTATTTAAGTGAAAAGCTAAATGAGGCCAGACATAAATATTTTACGCTCGATAATGAATTCTATGCAGTAGTACAATCTCTAAAGTATTGGAAACATAACTTATTACTGCAAGAATTTGTTCTATTATCAGATCATGAGGCCCTAAGATTTTTGAGCTCCCAAAAGAAGTTAAACCCATGACATGCGAAATGGGTTGAACAATTTCAAAGGTTCACCTTTGTGCTAAAACATAGATGGAGTGGAGAATAGGGTTGCTAACTCGCTTAGCTGTAGGATGGCAACGTTGCATTCTGTGAGTGTTGAGGTGACTGGATTCAGACGTTTATTGAATGACTATCCTATGTGTCCAGATTTTGGAGAAGAGTATGCCTCCCTCTTGAGTGACCAGCCTGAGAGAGTATGTAAGTGTACCCTACAGAATGGGTATTTGTTTTTGAAACACCACTTGTTCATTCCCCACACTTCTCTACGAGATTTTCTTGTTTGGGAATTACATGCTGGAGGTGTCGCTGGTTGTTTCGGTGCTGACAAGACTGTTGCATTGGTTGAAGATGGGTTTTACTGGCCTAATCTCACACGAGATGTTGTCAAGATTATCAATCAATGTCGCATTTGCCAATTGGTAAAACAAAGGAAGCAAAACACTGGATTGTATATACCTTTTTTGCAGATTCTTATCGAAGGTTCAAAGAATATCAAGAGGGTGATTTTGTGATGGTTCGAAATGTTAGAGATGCTATTCCTATTGTATGGATGTGTGGTAAGTAACTTTGGGTGTGTGTGTAGTTAAGTGAATTTTAAGTTGTTCAATTCACTTAACTCGGGAACCATGTAATACGTGAACATGCTAAGATGATATAAATAATATTTTGCTTGGGATTTGAGTCACATTGACTCGACCCTAATTTCCTTTCAACCTTTCTTCTTCTTCTTCCTCACCAAACCCTAACCCTAATTTAATCTCCTCAATTTTATCTTGGTATTAGAGCCAGGTTATTCAACCACGAAATCAATACGAGTTGACTGTAGACGTCGCTGCCAACTTGCTGGCGTCAGCACTGATGTCACATTGATGCCAACAATCGCCGAAGCTCAATGGAAAGGTCCCAGATTCTAGGGTTGAGATCGGAATCCAATCCCCAAAATAAACTCTCTTGCAGCCACCTTGTTTGAAGCTCAGAACATTGACTTTGGGAGTCATCTTCTTCCTCAAGACTCCACTGTGAAGGAGTTGCAGAACTGCTGGGTTTCTCGTGTATGCTTTGAATCCCTCCACAACTGTATGTAAAGCATCGGAGTATTCGGCAAATCAGATTCCGATGCATTTGAAGTGAAGTTCTGTGGTGTTTCCTTTTTTTTTTTTTACGATTGGAGTATGATTGTAGCGGTGTAAACCTCGCCGGAATAGCCCAAATGTCGCCGAAGATTGTCGGACACCCTGAAATATGTTCCAAACTTCTCTTCAATGGTCTCTTCGATGTGTTTCGATTGGTTTGCTCATACAGACCTATTTAATAAAGGGACTTGCATGTTATTTTTTGATAAGTATTTGGGGGTTTCCTCAACGTAGATTTGTTTGTTAATTGTGGGTGTGCAGAAATTTCTCCTTGCAGCATAAATTTTTACTCTCTTTTTATGGTTATTATGAGCATTGGTTTGGCTGTCCGTGTTGTGGTGATTCAAACTGTGGACATCAGATATTTGATTTAATGTCTGAATCGCCCCGTGGTGCTGATTTGGAGGGGACACAAATTCTGTTTGTTGAAAAGCCTATGTAGGCATTCTCCCTGTTTGGAAGCTGTAGGTTTTCTAATTATTTTGACCTCAGCATCGTTTGATCATGGACGAGAATAAATCCGGAATCATTGGAGGGGGAGATACTTCTCATAACTTGCAAATTACTACGAAGAAACTGAATGGGGCCAATTATCTTTCGTGGTCCTGATCTGCTGCTATGTACTTAGGGATGAAGAAAAAGTTGGGTTACATTTACGGGACTATTCCTAAACCCAAAGATGATGACCCTAAGCATGGTGATTGAGAAAGTGACAATCTAACTGTTATGACATGACTGCTACACTCAATGCAACCAAACATTAGTGATTCTTTTATGTATGCCAGTGATGCTAAACAATTATGAGAGGCTGTGAGGGATGCGTTCTCGCAGAAACAAAACCTCACAAAAATGTTTCAAGTTAGTGACAAAATTAACATTATGAAGTAAGGTGATAAGACTATTGGAGAATATTACACTCAAATGAGGAGTTTGTGGGATGAACTAGCCTAGTATCAAGGAGGAGAACTGTGCAATTCGTGTGCCAGCAAGGCTAGTAAAAATACTGAAAGGAGGAGAGTGTTTGACTTCTTAAAAGGGGTTAGACCTGAATATGAGAATGTTAAATCAAACATTCTAGGTAGAGAGGAATGCCCTCCACTTGGTACCGTGTATGCCCTCCTTCAGCATGAGGAGAGCAGGCAACAATTTATACAGATTCCTGGTGGTGATGTATCTGAGAGATCTGCCCTACCATTTTTCACTTCTTTTAATCGTGGTGGAGGCAAATTTGGTGGTAGAGGTGGTGGTCGTGGAGGTCGTGGGAGACCTCTCACGTGAAGAAAGAGACAAATTATTGTATTCTCATTGTAGCAAGAAGGGTCATATCAGAGAAAGATGCTGGGAATTACATGGGAAATCGAAATACCTTGCTGGTCGTGCATTCCAGTCATCCACTATGATAATTTCTAATCCAGTTGGTGGTCAGTGTATCCCTACTGCTTCAGATCCGTCTCCACCTTCATCTGATTTCCAGAGTTTACAGAGAGAGCTTCAGGATCTCCAAGGCTGCCTTCAGCGCATGACGGTAACATAGGGACATACATCTTCCTCTTACATAGCTGAGCCAGGTACCTATGGGTCAGCACATGTGACCTCCTCTCAGTCCCCATGGATCATTGATTCTGGGGCTACAGATCACATGTCTGGTATAACAGATTTATTTTCATCCGTGTCTAGTCTTTCTGATTCTATTTATATTCGCATTACTGATAGATCCCTTGTTCCTGTAAAGGGCAAAGAGAGTGTTCAATTAGGCACCTTGTCTCTTGACTCTACTCTTTTGATTCCTAACATGCCTATGAATTTGTTATCTATTAGTAAAATTACCAATTCCTTACATTGTAGTGTGACATTCTTTCCGTCATATTGTGTGTTCCAGGACCTGAAATCGGGGAAGATCCTTGGTCATGGTACTGAAGAGAAGGGACTTTACCTCTTTCAAGATTTACGTGGTGCCTCTCCTCCTGCAGTTATGGTGGTCTCTGTTGATGAAGTAAAATTATGGCACTCCCGCTATGGCCATCCTCATATTAGTCGTTTGAAACTTTTATTTCCAGAGAAATTTCATGGATTTGATAGTAGTTTCTTTAATTGTGAGACTTGTCAGTTTTTTAAATATTTTCACAATTCTTATCCCTTGAGTGGTAGTAAATGTGCTATTCCTTTTGAAATTATTTACTCTGATGAGTGGGGGCCTTCCCTAGTTACTGCTTTGCATGGTTATCGTTATTTTGTTACTTTCATTGATGACTGTACTAGACTCACTATGCCTTTTCTTATGTGCACCAAAGATGAAGTTGCCTCTATTTTTCCTATGTTTCACAGACTAGTTAGCACAAAATTTCATGGGCATGTTAAGGTTCTTCGCTCGGATAATGGTGGAGAATATTCCTCTCACGTTATCCAGTCTTATCTTCATTCTCATGGAATTGTGTGGCAAACTACTTGTCCCTATACCCCCCAACAGAATGGGGTTGCTGAAAAGAAAAATAGGCATCTTCTTGAGGTTGCTCGATCTCTGTTATTTGATATGAAGGTTCCTAAACATTTCTGCGGTGAAGTTGTCCTCACCGCTGCCTACCTCATCAATTGAATGCCTACACCTATTCTCGAAGGATAGTCCCCCTTCCAACTTATGTCTCCTCATCAACCTCTGTTCTTGGTGTCACCCCGTATCTTTGGTTCCTTGTGTTTTATACATCCCCAATATTCAACGAAGTAAACTTGATCCCAAGGCTACCAAGTGTATTTTTATTGGGTATCCCTCTTCTCAGAAAGGATACAAGTGCTTTGATTCTCTCACTCGTCGTGTGATAGTCACTATGGATGTCACATTCTTTGAGGGCACTCATTTTTCTAGTCCTCCGAGTCCTCTTCAGGGGGAGAAACAACCTACAAATGAAGAGTACTCTGAGGTGTTTAGAGTTTCACCTATGGGAGATGATGGAGATTCTGGTGAAGTGGTTGATGAAGCTGTTGAGCCACAGAAAAGCCAGAAAAGCGAACCCACCTTTGATAAATATGGAAAGGGAAAGATGTATATGCGAAGAAACAAGGAAAGCATCGTTGAAGCCACTGTGCATGAGAAATGTAGATGAGTCACCTTCTCAGAATACCGACTAGGATTCCTTACTCGAAGAGGGTCCTCTTGTGTCTGATCTTCATCTACCCATTGCTCACAGAAAACTTCCTAGATCATGTACTTGTCATCCCATTAGTAAGTATGTGTCATATCACAATCTCTCATCATCTCATTATGATTTTATTTGTTCTTTTGATTCTATCACCCCTCTTTCTACTGTCTCTGATGCCTTATTGCAACTAAAATGGAAGGATGCTATGATTCAGGAGATGAAAGCTCTGGAACATAATCGAACTTGGGAAATTGTTGAACTCCCAGAAGGAAAGAAAGCTGTTGGTTGCAAATGGGTGTATACAATTAAGTATAGACCTGATGGTACTATTGAAAGATATAAAGCAAGGCTTGTAGCAAAGGGGTACACTCAAACATAAGGAGTTGATTTTCTGGACACCTTTGCACCTGTAGCCAAGTCTAACACAATCAGGGTATTATTATCTCTAGCTGCCCACAAAGACTGGCCACTCTTTCAACTTGACGTGAAGAATGCATTTCTTCATGGTGATCTCAAGGGAGAAGTCTACATGGACCTTCCTTCTGGATTTGTAAAAGAAGGGGAGAAGGGAAAAGTGTGTAGATTGAAGAAATCTATCAATGGATTAAAGCAATCCCCAAGGGTCTGGTTTCAAAAATTTAGTGATGCTATTATGAGATTCGAGTACCGAAGAAGTCATTATGACCATACTCTATTTGTAAAAAGGGGAATCAAGATGACCGCCATACTAGTCTATGTTGATGATATCATTATTACTGGTGATGATAGTCATGAGATTCTTAAACTGAAGGAGTATTTGAGCAGAGTGTTTGAAATTAAAGACTTGGGAAGCTTGAATTATTTCCTTGACATTGAAGTGGCGAGATCTAAGAAGGGCATCTCATTATCCCAGCGGAAGTATACCGTATATCTCCTTCATGATACAAGGTTTTTGGGGTGTAGGCCTGCTGTGACTCCTATTGAAGAAATCACCGATTGAATGGTGAAGAAGGCGATCTTCTCAAGGATCCGCATACCTATCAGAGATTAGTTGGTAAACTGATTTATCTAACATTGACCCGTCCAGATATTGCTTATGCAGTAAGCATGGTGAGTCAATATATGCACTCACCAAGGACAACACATTTGGAGGCTGTTCACAGGATCCTGAGGTATTTGAAAGGAAGTCATGGCAAAGGGATTCTTTATAAAAATCGTGGTCATTTGGATATAGAGATATTTATTGATGCCGATTGGGCTGGGTCTCTGGATGATAGGAGATCAACTACCGGATATTGCACATTCTTGGGAGGTAATTTAGTCACATGAAAATCTAAGAAGCAACATGTAGTATCAAACTCCAGTGCCGAGTGGGAGTACCTCGCCATGTACCAAGGTGCGAGAGAAGGCATGTGGCTTAAATTCATCTTGTCAGACTTGGGAATTGTTGTATCCTCTCCAATTATCTGGTATGGTGACAATGAAGCCGCTCATCATATCGCAGAGAATCCTGTCTTTCATAAAAGAACAAAACACATTGAGGTGGACTGTCACTATATTCGTGAGAAGGTCGAGTCCAAAGAAATTAGTATTCCTCAAGTTAGAACTGAGGATCAACTTGCCGACATCCTGACTAAAGGTGTTGGTGGCAAGAGACTTTATGACATCTCCTTCAAATTGGGTTTGATCGACATCTATACTCCAACTTGAGGGGGAGTGTTGGAGATGTTACTCCTATTGTATGGGTGTGTGTGTAGTTAAGTGAATTTTAAGTTGTTCAATGCCCTTAACTCGAGAACCATGTAATACGTGAAAATGCTAAGATGATATAAATAATTTTTTGCTTGGGATTTGAGTCACATTGACTCAACCGTAATTTCCTTTCAACCTTTCTTCTTCTTCTTCACCAAACCCTAGCCCTAATTTAATCTCCTCAATTTTATCTCGAAATAGACCCGAGCGCTTCCCTCAAGGAATTGCTAAGAAGTTACAGGTTCGTAGTGCTGGACCTAGGGGATTTTGAACCTTGTCTGTCCTAATGCTCATGTACTAAACTTACCACTAGATTTGGGTATTAGTTCAACTTTCAATGTGGAGGATCTCGTTCCGTCTTATGGCCCTGGAATTATGCCACCTAATCTTGTTGAACCTTCCCCATCCGATCCTATCTTTGTTTCCCTCCCTATTCCATTACTTCCGCCTGCATGTCCTCGTGAGATAATTGAGGATATTTTGGAAGATCAGATTGTGTCTACAAACCAAGAGGGATTTCGAAAGTATCTTGTAAAGTGGAAGAATAAGCCAGATTCAGAGAATACGTGGATCACAAAAGAAAAGGTCCAACAGATTGATCCTGATCTCCTTGAGCACTATTACAACCAATATTCATCGGGGATGAATTCTTCTAACCCGGGGGAATTGATGAGGACATCCGATTCAAAGAATCGCTTATGATCCATCGAAGGTGAAAGAAGCATGCGAAAATGTCCCCAAGGCTTCTATCTAAAGAATGAAGGAATTGAAGTACGGACATCCATGCTCATGGCATCCGTTTCCACGGACATTCGTGATTTTGATGCTTTTTGTTTTGTGCACATCGTAGATGATGAACGTTTGTGAGTCTTGTCCGCAAGCTAACGAAATTACGAATTTTGGGCAAAACTTACCGTTTTAGAGTTTTAGTTGCTTTAAGACTTTCTTATTTTGAATTTATGTTTAGTTAGGGTTTGTTTACCTATATACAGGCATTGTAAATACAATTTTAGGAGTTAATGGTTAATGAAAATAGCTTTTGCAAATTGAGAGCTTTTATCAAAGTTTTCTTCGAGGGTGTGATTCTCTCAAAACTTGGAAGAGCGATTCTTCTTTCCGCGTGCGGTTTGGTGCGAGACCAACTTTTCTATCATTCTTATCTACTTTTATCTCCATCTTACGTGTAAAGTTTTGGGTAATCTTCTAATTATATTTACTCCTAAGATCCAGTGTTAATTGGGTGTTTTGCTTGCTCGATCTTTCCGTAACCTAACCTAAGATCGTTTAACCGTCATAACACAGGATTTCTTCTTTTTGAGCCCTTTGATTTATAAATACTTAGAATCCATTTGTTTATTCTACACGAATTCGAAAAGAATCCAGTTCGTTCTAAGCCCTAAACTGTTGGAGATCTAGTTGTTCGCTAAGAACCCTAGTCTTCTAGATCTTATAGGGGAACGTAAGGAGAAAGTAACACTATTTTGGGTTAGATCAAAAAATTATTTAATTGAAATTCTCTTTATTTTCTGTGATAACTTGTTAGGAAATTCGTATTTTAATTATTCATATTAATTCACAATTAATCTCAGCCCATCATATTTGAATTGTGTTAGTTTCTGCATCACATACTTTTACAACTTAGTTGAGGTGGGACTAAACCCACACCTCTAACTCTAGACACTTACACATTTACTACTAACACATCATACTCTCTCCAACAATAAACTAGATAGTTTTTTATTTTATTTTTATTAACTTCTCTAAGTTATCGTGTTCACTAAATTTGCACTCCATTTTACCATCTTTGTTCTGCTAATTTTCAAGCCTCTTGAGTCCAAGGCTTCTCTCCGTAATTATAGCTCATCATTTATTGCTTTCCTTGTTTGGGCAAGTAGCACTACATCATTTGCAAATAATATGTACCATGAAATCTCTTCTTATGTCTATGATTAATGCATTCATGATTAGGGTAAACAAATAAAGGCTCAATTTAGATCCTTGATGCAACCCAACTCCGATTGGGAACTCACACATCTCCCCATACGTCGTTCTTTTACACTAGTTTCCGTCCTTTTATACATGTCTTGTATAATGTCAATATATAAGTTTAAGATGCATTTCTTCCTCAACGTTCACCAGATTAACTGTCTCGACCCCTATCATTAGTCTTATCCAAATAAATAAAAGGCCATATGTAGGTTCTTCCGTCTCTATTTGAACTTCTCTATAAGTTATCTCAATAGGAAAATAACTTTACTTGTTGATCGTTCTAGCATAAATTCAAACTGGTTCTTTGATACACTTGATTCTTTTCTTAGTCGTTATTCTACTATACTCTCCTAAAATTTCATGGTTCGGTCATAAGTTTAGTGTCTCGATAACTGGCACAATTTGGATGTCTCCTTTGTTCTTATAAAAACGACCATAATGGTTTTCCTCCATTCATTAGACATTTTCTTTGTTTTAAGTATCTTGTTGAACACTTTAGTCAACCAATTCAATCCATTCTCTCCCCTCACAATAGGTATTCCATCTTGTTTTTTTTTTATAGGTGAGCTTGGGTTTGAACCTGTGACCTTGAGATTGCAATATTTTTAACCTTCCATTATGCTACTGGCCCAAGCCCGGTATTCCATCTTGTCTCGATACTTTTCTTTTCTTCATCTTTCCTAGCGCTATGTTTACCTCAACGCCCAATATTTCGTTGATCATCCCTTGATTTGGTTTCTCTTTTTTATATACTTCCTTCATGAATTCTGTGATTAATAAATCGTTAAAATATTGTTGCCATCCATTCTTGATCTTATCCTCTTTTCCCAAGATCCTTTGATTTTTGTCTCTAATATATTTTATTTTGTCGAGATCTCTAGTTTTTTTTCCCTAATCTTGGCAAATTTATAGATTTTTTTCTCTCCTTTCGTTCCAACAGGTGTATAAATTGTCAGATGCTTTATACTTAACCTTACAACTTTCTTAGCTTCTATTTTGTTGAGCTTAATCTTTCAAGATCATTTGTAGTTCTTATTCGTGGTCGTTCCTTAAAACACTTCTTTTTCTTGGCAATTAACTTTTGAGCGTCTGCATTCCACCACCAAGTTTCCTTTTGTATACATTTTTTTCATGTAAATTCCCTGAGTACCTCCTTAGCCACTTGTTTAAGACAGACCGTCATTTGTTCTCATATCTCATTTGGGTCTCCTTCATACTACCATACTTTTTCACTCCCTCATTTTTCCTTTAAAGGTTGTTATTTTGTCCCCTTTTAATTCCAACCAATTTATTTCTCGGTGATACTTTGTCACCTTTTGAGTCACTTGGTTCTTGATAAGAACCTCCAACTCTATCAATCTCTATTGTGTCATAAAGCTCTGATGGAGACATCGGTTCATAGAAGGTGTATAAGAGGTGCAAGCAAAAGATCTCAAGCACAAAGGTTTCCCATAGCACTTTGGATGAGCGATTGAAGACCCATGTGCACATGTGCGACATCCTAGAAGGCCCCATATTTGGAAGATGTGCACATGGGATGATTCAAACCATTGAATTACTATTTTTGAACATTGGATCTTCATCATTATTCATTTCAGCCATTGGATATTCACCATTCATCATTTCAACCATTGGATCATCATTTTACTCCTTTCTCGCTGTTGGATCGTTGATCATGTGTGTGGTGGAGTTTTATCTTGGTTCATCAGTTTGCATAAGATGCATTTATGTTATTTTATTTTAGAGTTTAATTTTAGGTCATTAAAGTCATTTACATACATATGGTAAAAGATCCTTAAATTCGTCACTTTCGGCGTATCTTACGAAAAAATTGTCATTACTTCTTCGATACTCATTAGAATGACTCATTTCTTGGCTCTTAGAATGCTACTTCAATAAGCTTTCAAACAGGACCAATTTCACATCAATCTGATGTCATTTGGTACTTGAAAGATGGTCACAAGTAAAAAACCAGGATTGGAAGTTAAGAGTTATCTGTGACTGTCCGATTAGATGCTTTTAGTGGTTAGTTTAGGTTAAGTTTAGGGTTTTCTTTGCGTTAGTATAAACTATAAAAAGATTATCCTTTAAACACGCAACTTTGATTATTATGAATGAAAATTTGTTTGAAAGAGTTCCTGTCAACGTGAAGAGTGATTCTTCTTGTCTTGAGATAGGTTTGGTGTGAGGCCAAAATTTCCTATATCTTCCTTATTTGTGATCTATTGATGCAAGGGAATTTTATTTTCTTTGTTTTTTTTTGATTAAAACTTAAAAGATCCTTTTTCTTTCAATTTTCCTGATTGAAATCTTTAATTGCTGGATTATTTCTGTAAAATTCATCATGACATTTTGTAATTCTTTTGTTTCAGCCCAATGCCAATTGTTTTTCGTTAATTAATTTTATCCCCTTTTGAGCCATAAATCCTTTAACTCCTAGATTGGAGTCCAGAGACATCACTTTTGATTGTTGATTGAAGCCTTAAACTAGAAGGAAAATCAAGTTCTTAGAACCCTATTTTCTAAATTTGGAAGGGACCGCAGTGTTGATTGAACACTAAATCGAATTAAAACCTAATTGTCTAAATGAATATCTTTAAAGATTTTGTGTTTAAGTAAACTTTTAATGTTTCAGTATAATTGTAATGTTTCCATTTCTCAAATAAAATCCGAATTTAATTTCACTTCACTGCAATTAGAGTTTTAATGTTTGGTCTTACGTCAAGCTCTCTCTTTGGATGACCTTGCAATCCTTGCAGTTAGGCTACTCTCTTCTTTCTTCTCACAAGAGGTAATCACTATTGCCCATAGCCTCATAAATGTGTGTGTGTGTGTGTGTGTATATATATATTCACTTATGCTTAATGATGAGAGGGTCTTATTCTGCCACATTTTTTGCACTTGTAGATGGTAGGGTGAAGGAGTAAGGTGTTAGGTATTCTTGAGGTGTTATGAAAGCAATGCTAGCCCGCCCTTGCAGTTTGTGAAGCTCCATGATCATACAAAGTGCCATTTGGGTTTTGTAGTTCAATAGATTTCTTTAGTTGGTAGATTTTCTAACAAGGGTGAGTCGATTGAAGCCGGGCGTGCTGCCAAGAATGCTAATGCTTGACCTTTTAGGGATTTATGATGAACACAAGCAATTTCAAATTAAGAAAATATTAGTGACCATTTCACAAGTCTTCAAGAAAGGATAACTTGAATCATGAGATATTTCAAAGGGTGAACTTTGGAAATTAGTGGGACTAAGTGGAGCAATAGATAATGACATAACTTTTGGGAAGAAAATATCAAGGCTAACCATGATATTTCGACAGGAGAGTAGCTTTTTTCTATTCTAACCTTGACTTAATTAAGAAAAAACTTTTTCCTTTCCTTCACTGTTAAATTGAGGTTATAAGGCAATGAGAGAGTTTGATGGGGACATCCAACAAAACAAGGCAGATGAAAGCATAAATTGGAAACCAAAAGAGAAGGCAAAAAATAAGACGGTACAACAACACGTTGTCCCACAGCGTGCTGTGAACAGTGCAACAACGCGCTGTTGGCGACGTTCCGTCCCGCGTCGGAACTTCTAAATTTTGCGGGAACTCTTTTTCAGCGTTTTATCATTATTAGGACTATTTTATTGCGAGTTTTAGGTTGTTTAGGGTTTTCTTAGCCTATATACAGGTATTGTAAACACTTTATTAATTTGTTTTTTGATTATTGAATGAAAAGAGAGTTGCTTTTGTGCAAACCCTAGAGAGCTTTTGAAGAGTTTTCAACCGAGGGAGTGAATCCTTCAAACCTTGAGGAGTGAGAAATCGTTTCTTGTGCGACTTGGTGCGAAGCCGACGTACAACCGTGGTGTGAAGCTTCGGAAAACCCTTGGTGTGAAGCTTTGGAATCTATCCCCTTATTTTGTCTTTTCTCTAGTTGTTGTCAGGTATTATCTTTCTTTAATTCCGTTGATAAAAATCAAAATCCCAAATTGTTCCCGTTTTACTGAATTATTGTATGCCTTATTTCATTTAAAATCCCTGTGGAGTCAAGAGATGATATTGCGATTGTCGATTGATGCTCTAAACTAGAACGAAACTCGAGTTCTCTCATCGGAGCCGTTTTTTTAGATCAAGAAATTCTCACGCATGCGAACGCTAAAATGGATTAATCTAATTGTTTTATTAATTTTATTGAATTAATTTTATGTGTTGCATGATTTTGAATATTTCTGTTATTCAATTCATTCTAAAGTTAATCCCAAATTCGCATATTAGGGTTTTGGCGTGTCGTCCCGCGTCAGAGTTTTGAAGGGTTACAAAGTTTATTAAGGGTTTTCCTATAATTGGTGCTTTTAGAACAAGAGGTTTAAGAAAATAAAGTTTTCCTGGTTTCTGCTCTAGTGCTGAGGGCGGGTGATTGGGTGTGCACTATTTGCCGGAATGCCAAATTTCCGATGGAGGTCGGTCTGCCATCGAGTTGGTTGTGCCTCCACTAGAGCTGAAGGTGTAATGGTGAAGTCGTCGGACGATCGTATCCCGCGTATGGGAGGCAACCATCAGACGGTTTATACTGGGGGTCATATACGTGATATGCGTCATGGTTGGTCTATTGCGGGAAGAGGGCACAAGCGAATGACAAGACCGACCATCAATTTGGCAATGAGATGCAGTGGGGTTTCATATGCCGAGATTGCGAGGAGAGAGGAGAGGGACAGTGGTGATCCAGACACCTCAGTTGTTGAGGCTTAGATCAACCCTTCGGAATTGGGGGTCTCAATAGGACAACTCAACTTTCGCTCCCCTTAGTTTCTCTCTCTTGCAGGGAATCTATGCGATTACTGGGTGGTGCTTTCTACAAAAAAGGGTTCATTAGCACTGTTCCATTTACATAGATGGTTACAAAATACTTGGGAATACACAAACATGCCAGGATTATCTGCGATCACCAAAACAAAGTTTCTTCTCCGATTTAGGTTGGCGCAGGAGGCCACATCGATTCGTGACAAAAAATCCTTCCGAATCGATGGGCTGCATATTGAGTATGGTGCATGGGACTCGAAAGTTGGAGACTTACATCTGCATTCGTGGGGGGAAGGAGTGTGGATTCGTTTGTTCGGCCTCCCCATCCATGCATGGATGCCCGAGGTGCTCAAGGGAATCGGTGATCTGTGCGGCAGGTTCTTGCTGGTCGACCGAGGCTTCGACAAGCTCTGAGAAACCGAATCCGCACAGATCCTGGTCGCCGTTGATAGGCTGGGTTGCATCCCCAGGTGCTGAGAAGCCAGCATCGGTGGCCAAAAATACTGGTCTTCATAGAAATGGCATTGATGGAGCAGGTGCTCCTCCCTCAGCAGCCGGGCGATGAATCCGAGGGGCCCCGAAACCCTGACATAGACATACTTTGTTGTGCCGCAGAAAAACTCGCGCCGGAGATCGAACCACTCAAGGACGTCGTGAAATGGTCCGGTCGGCCAGTTTCACGAAGCTTGGAGGGGAGCTCATCCACGAACACGCCTTTTCATATGGGCTTGTCCCCGCCATCAAGGGGCTATACCACCTCGGTTGCTAATCAGAGGGCGCATTTTCCAGGCGTCGAGATTGAGGAAAGAGAAATAATAAAAAATGCCAATAATATTTGCGCTGTTAATCACAATTTGCTTGGACAAAGTGATGATGCAGGTGATTGACGACAATCAATCTTGACAGGAAATCATCTGAACTCCGTCGATCGGGATCTTGCACTGTCGAATTTCTCATACCACAAAGACGGACCGTGTCAGGAGATGTCGGAAGAGGTTGGTGAGATGACCTGGTTGCCTGCCAGAAAGGACGACGAGGAAGACTGTCGTTGGGATTCGATGGCAACGAAGGAGTTCCATCGCCTGAAGAGGAAAATGGATAGCAGAAAGAAACAACAGTTCAAAGTTTTTCACCGGAAGTGACTTAATAGCAGAAAGCGTAGGGTAGTGGGCTTCGTTGGGGAGACGACACGTGGCTCTCTCGAGATATGCTCCAAGGCTTCTAAAGTGGTTTTGGAAAACCGACAAGTGGGTTTGCAGCGTCTGGTTCAGCAAGACCCCAGAAAGGCGACACGTAGCGATGGTTCGTCCAAGGACCTAGAAGTTTCGCTACTCAAGCACGTGCCTCACGTGCCAGATGTTGGGGAGCCTGGTGACAGGGTGACACGTGTATTCCACTACGCTTTTGGCCGCCAACTCATATGGGTTTTGTATTAGGCCGGTGATGGAGTCCAGCCCTTCGAGTGCTCTATGAGATTGGGTCAGGGGTCCGAAATGACCCACGCTATTTTCTTTTCGGACCTTAGGCAGTTGCTTCTGATGGCTCGGGCCCATGAGCCAAAACTCACTGAGAGCTGGCCCTGCAGTGAGTCTGATGGGGAGCCGTGGGACATGTAAGCCTCTTCTCTTCATACAACAACTTCAGCTTGCATGATTGATCGATCCCAGATATCTGCTCTCTTCTCCAATTCCTCCACCTCGATGCCGCAACGTCGAGAAGCAACTAGAGCATGGGTTCATTACTCTCTCGGGCTGGCGCGATGTGCTACTTCGGTTTCCATCTCTAGTTTGAGGGAATGTGACTGCATAGATCGACCTAGGCATGTGAATGAAGTTGATCGTCTTATCCGAGTAGGTCGCGATCTCGGGATGTCTTTCAAGTGGCCTGAGGATGACCTCAGGGAGGTTTTTCGATCCATTATTGACAACAGGCACGACAAAAACAAGAGGAAGCGCAACGTCATATCTTGGGAACTCGCTTGATTACAATGG
This sequence comes from Chloranthus sessilifolius, assembly GCA_021018995.1. Lineage (NCBI taxonomy): Eukaryota > Viridiplantae > Streptophyta > Magnoliopsida > Chloranthales > Chloranthaceae > Chloranthus > Chloranthus sessilifolius. Next base: position 6,343,299 of record CM037588.1, on the reverse strand, counting down.
GGCATGTTTGACGGGAAGAGGGAGGGGGTTGCCTAACTGCATCTTTCCCTCTTGCGGGCGGGCTTCGCACGGATTTTCCATGAAGATGGTATCTTGGAATGTGAGAGGTATCTATGATGGGTTCAAACGTACCAGAGTGAAGAGAGTCATTGCGTTCATCAATCCGGCTCTAATTACTCTGCAAAAAACCAAATGGGGCAGCTGTGACAAGAGCAAAGACGGCTTTTTATCGAAGGGAACCGATGGGAGTGGATTGGTGTTGACTCCTCTGGTGCCTCGGGTGGCATTCTCGTTGCCTGGAATTCTGGTTTATTCGAGAAAATGGACGAGAGGGGGGCCTGTACTCAGCGTCCGTTGTGCTCCGGAATAGAGACATGGGTATTGTGTGGTCCTTCTCGGGAATTTACGGTCCATCGGAAGACCGATTACGGAGCGATTTCTGGTATGAGATAGCTGCTGTAGCAGTTAGATGGGACTATCCTCTATGCCTAGGTGGAGATTTTAACGCAATAAGATGGGATCACGAAAAGATGGGTGGGCCGCCGGATGTGAATGTGATGAGAGACTTCAACTCCTTCATTGCTGATTGGGAGCTGATGGACATTCCCCTCATGGGAGCTAAGTTCACCTGGTCCAACCTGTAGGAAACACCTACGCTATGTCGGCTAGACAGGTTCTTGTGCAGCTCAGAGTGGATGGACATATTTCCAGCTGCCAGATTAGAAGGGCTAGCTCGGACCACAGGCCTCTTCTGCTCACCTGTGAATCGCAGGGGAAAGAGCCGTCCTCGTTTTGATTCGAAAACATGTGGCTGCTGGACGAGAATTTTCGGGCGGTGATTCCGGCATGGTGGAATGATCCTGCTCCTCCTGGTACGGCTGCATTTCGATTCATCCACAAGCTTCAGCGTCTTAAGGGGCACATCAAGGCTTGGAATCGTGAAGAGTACGAGCTGGTGCACATTTCCAAAGAGTCGCTTCTCCGGCGGTTGAAAGAGATCGACAATCTTGAGGAAATGCGAATTCTTTCAGATGAGGAACGACATGAGAGGACTTTGAAAAAAAACGAATTCAATGACAAAAGTATGGCTGAGGAGGTGTATTGGAGACAAAAATCAAAGGTCAACTGGTTGAAAGAGGGGGATCAAAATACCAAGTTCTTTCATGCGGTTGCTAACGCGCGCAACAAGATCAACTACTTGGGAAGCATTTCTGTTGCGGGTGTCACATATTCAGATCATGCGCAGATTAGGAACCAGATTGTCAACTAGTACACTACTTTGTACTCTGATGAGGGGCTGGCGTGACCAGAGTTGGATGGGATATGTTCAAATCTATCTCGACTGATGAGCGCACTGATGTGGAACAACTGTTTAGTGAAGATGAGGTGTGGAGGGCAATCAAATTTGGGGGGAAGAACAAATCCCCGGTCCAGATGGCTTCACGATGGAATTTTATTGTGCATTCTGGCTGATCCTTAAAAAGGAGCTGATGGAGGTGCTTCATGAATTTCACGCCACTAAATTCATTGGCCGAAGCCTCAATTCTACCTTCATCATCCTCATTCCGAAAAAACAAGGTGCAGAAGACTTAGCAAATTTCCACCCGATTTGCCTCACTAACTGCCTATACAAGATCATCTCTAAAGTGCTGGCCAACAGAATCAAGCCGCTTATGGGCATGATAATTTCGGCTAATCAGGGAGCGTACGTTCATGGCAGGCAGCTGGTGGACATTGTTGCGGTGACCCAAGAGGTGATTCACTCGGCTCATCATGCTCGTCAGCCAGCGGTAGTATGGATGGTGGATATGGAGAAGGCATATGATCGGGTTTGGGTTTGGGTCTACCTGGAGGAGTTGGATGCGTGCTTGGTACTCTTCGACCTGATTTTCGGTATTGATAAATGAGACGCCTGAGGGATACTTCAAAAGCTCCAGAGGAATCTGCCAGGGAGATCCACTGTCCCCCCTATTATTCTACATGGTGGGTGAAGCTCTTGCTGGTCTCATCGATTTGGCGAAGCAGATGCAGTTCATTTCGGAAATTCAAGTGGGATTAAGTGGCAGAACTATCTATCACTTGCAATATGCTGACGATACCGTCATATTTGGGAAGGCTAGTGCGGAGGAACTCAGGTCCCTATCCGAGATCCTATCTGTTTATGAGGCGGTCTCAGGGCAGCGTATTAATTTGCTAAAATCGGTGATTACGGGGATCGGGGTCAGCGAGCAGCAGTTGCTTCTATTAGCGAATACCGTTAATTGTGTAATCGAGAAGTTACCCATATAGTACCTGGGCCTGCCTCTCAGGCTGAGGAAAACATCGGTTAGGGCTTGGGATTCAGTGATTCAAAGATTCGAACAAAGGTTATCTTCGTGGAAAGGAAAACTCCTCAGCAGTGTAGGCCATCTTCTGCTTAAGTCTGTCCTCTCCAGCCTGCCCATCTTCTTCATGTCGATGTTCATTTGCCCGAGTGGGGTGATCAAGCGGCTCGAACAAATTCAAAGAAACTTCCTTTGGGAGGGGTCCAGTCTTGACAAAAGATATCACCTTGTGAACTGGGATACTTGCCAACTTCCCAAAAGTTGTGGTGGCCTTGGCATTAGAAGTTTGAAACACACTAACATCTCGCTGATGGGAAATGGTTCTGGCGAGCTGGTCTGAGTGGCGAACGCGGTAGTCTTTGGCGCGTGGTGCTGGCTGAAAAATATGGGCACTCAAGTGGAAATTGGGGCATCAATACTAGGGTTAACAGAGGCACATCGGCATGGTGGAAAGGAATTTGCGGAACATGGCCTTTGTATGCGAGATGGATCTGGTTTAGTTGGGGCTGTGGCATCCATATTCGGTTATGGGAAGATGCTTGGGTGGAGTGTCACCAGCTTAAAACTGTGTTCCCAGAAAATTTCGCCATCTCAACCAATCAGCCGGGCTGATTAATGATTTTGCGTCGAGTCTCTTGGGGGAAGGATGTGGGATGTCAACACTCGTAGACTATTGAGGAGTGATAAGATGGTCTCATTTACTAGTCTGTTGTCGTCGATCTATGGTCTCCTCCCGAATATTCAAGGTCAAGGCATGAGGGTATGGGTTCCCAGCAAAGATGGCCGCTTCAGTGTAAAGTCATACTACCGGATGCTCTCGTGTCGTCCGCTCATCAGATTTCAAGGCGCGAGCGTATGGAAGGCGCCCATCCCCCCCAAAGTTAGATTCTTCGTGTGGACTGTGCTCAATGGTAAAATCCTTACGATGTATCAGCTCATCCGGCAGGGAAAAGATATGCCCAACCAATGTGTGATGTGCATCCAAGAGGAAGAGTCCGCCGTTCACCTCTTCCTTCACTGTCAGGTAGCCAACAAAATCTGGGGTGCCATTCTCAGCTCTTTCGGCATGCACTGGGTCACCCCCTCAACGACGAATCAACAGTTTCTGACATGGTCCGCCGTCAGGTTGGAAGGTCATCTTCAGGTTTGCTGGAAGAAGGCGTTCTTCGCTGTAGTTTGGAGCCTTTGGCTTGAAAGAAATGGTCGGATTTTTGAGAAGAATAGTCGTCCGGTAGGGATGATCATTAAGTCTGTCGGAGATCTCTTGAGGTTCTGGGTAGATAGAAGCATTGAGGGCCCTAGAGATGATCTGACCACCTGGGACCCAGGTTAGAAGGGCTTTGGTTTATGCTGTCTGCTGCTGTTTTTACTTGCTTTCTTTGTTTTTGTTTCTCTGTATGCCTTATTTTTTGGTCGTGTCCTTGTATTTGTCTTTCAGCAGCTTGCTGGTTTTCAATATATTGTTTATTACCGATTAAAAAAAAAAAAAAAAAAAAAGTTTTATGTTGCTGGAGGCGTTCTGTCAAGCTTCGTCCTGTTCGTAAGTGTACACCCCTCTTCATGAGGTGAGGGAATGGTTGATATTGTTCTAATAAGTAATAATCTTCATTGTAGACTGTTGAGCCTTCATATTCTTTGGGGGTAGCATTTAAGAATTTCTTTGATTTTTGTAAGGCTAGTATCGATTCCTCTATGCGAAAAGAGATAGTTAAGGCATTTACAGGTGGTGACGCCAAAGGCTTATTTTGCAGGATTCATTTTTGACTGATGCCTATGAAGCCGTTTGGATACTTTTTTAGAACTTTGAGATACTATGCTTTGCTCTTTGTTTTTATTCAAGGTCCTCTATGTAACAATATATCCTCTTGGAGTTCTTTGAAAATGACAATCATGGTTCACTGATATGCATCCTTGACATTTTCAAGGCGAAAAGGCATGACCTTGTAGTAGCCTATTCCTTTAGATGCCTGGGAACCTATTAATTCCTTGTCTTCAGGAGCCATTGAATTTTAGTATATCTTGATTAACTGTTCATGAAAGACAGCTTCATTCACAGAGTTAGGTCAATTTAGAGTTTAGGAGCAAAGGAAATTTTTTATTAGCGTAAGCATCAAGTAGATCAAGGGAGGCTATACAGGCTTGAATTTGCGTATTATTTTTCTTCATGGGTTCAATGTTTGCTATCTAAGTGGGGTATTTGACTTCTTTGATGAATTTTGCTTTGATGAGCTTTTGGGTCATAGCTGATGTTGGCCTTGCTTTATGAGTTTTACGTTTGATTTATGTATTGCAATCTTATGGTCCAATCCAGGCATTTCTTCGCATGTTCGCACATGGTACATGAAAAGACATCCTTGTACTATGAAGGAATTTCTCTATAGGTTTGGAGGTCATCAAATAATGGGTTTGATCTTTCGAAGATAGTTTTAGGATCTTGTTTTATGCCGAGGATTATTTCGACCAAGTCATCGTAGTGGACTGTCCTTTGTCAATATAGGCGTGTTTTGAATCATCATCCTCTACACTAAAAATTGTGAGGTGATAGATGCTAGAATTTAAGTGGGTACTATACGGATTTGTAGTTGATTCCCATACTCAAGTGAGGGAGGAATTGATTGTTAGGTGAGTCTTTCTTTTGAGCCAAACTTGTCATGAAATTGCTAGCAGTTACTACTAGGCTTTTCTTTCATAATCTCCAAGCTCTCATTGAGAAGACACCCTGATTGGCCAACTCATCTGTTTTGAATTCCCCTCCCTCTGAATTATAGAAGGACGAGATTACTCAATTCTCTGAACTTCAGCCAGAGAATTACTCAATCCCCCCCTCCTCTCTTGTGTTTCCAAGGGGGCAAAGAGTCCAACTTAAGGCACCTAATTACTTTAGGCTTTATTGCAAGTCTATGTATTGCAATCTTAGTGTCCAATCCAGGCTTTCTTGGTATGTTGACGCATGGTATGCTCATGCAAAGACATCCTTATGCTATGAAGGAAATTCTCTACAGTTTTTGAGGTCATTGAATAATAGGTTTGAACTTACACAGATAGGTTTAGGATCTTGTTTTGTGCCAAGGATTATTTCGACCAAGTCATCAACAGTGGACTGTCCTTTGTCATCTGGTTGTATGTGGGCGAGTTTTGATGTGATCACTTTTTTATCCGTTTTGTTTACAGGGAGAACAAAGAATAGTTGGAAACACACTTAACTTCCTTTATGCTGGTTCCTAATGTGTTGAACCTTGAAAATCTAAAAGGTCCTAATCTTTTTATATTTAGTTTGTTGTTTTTGGTTTTTCTCTTAAAAATCCTTTCTTTGTTAGATTTGCATGCATTTCTCTTTTCATATACCTTATGGTTTATGCTAGTGTTACATGTTTTCCTTCATTTTCTAACCATGGGGCCATTGATCTCAATTTTTTAAAAAGAAACAATCTTCTTATATGTTCCTTCATTAATCTTAACCGTGGCTTCAGGATTTTTAGGTGCCCCCTGTATGCTTGAAGAACGTCTATGGGAATTTTTTTACTCTTTTTTTTTTTCAATCTTTCCTTCACATTTTTCACCAGCAAAACATAACACCTAGGAAGTTCATAGGTTTTATTCAAATTGTCAGTGTCGAATTTTACTATTTTTTTGCAATTTGAACATCTTGTCTGCTTTCCTTGCTCCAAAGAGACCTGTTTCCCCTTTTGAGGAAAGAAAAGGGAAAGAAACGAGTTTCATTTTCTTATATTTCTTTTTGAATGAAACTAGAACATTTATATAATCATGAATCTAGTAGAAAAAATTCTTCAATAAAGCCATCTTGATTGTAGTAGTTGTTTTTAGTTTGTTCCTTCAAAAAAAAAAAAGGAACAGGGAATCAAATAAGTTAATCAAGAAAGAAAATAGTAAAATATACAATAATCAAGAGTGGAGGTAGTTGTTTGTAGTTTTTGTTTTTTCCTGCTTTTTGGTTGTGTCCTTTTGTATTGGCCTTGCATCAGCGTCTTGCTGCTTTTCAATATAAATTGCTTATTCCCGATCAAAAAAAAAAGAAACCATCTTGATTATTGCATATTTTACTATTTTCTTTCTTGATTAACTTATTTGATTCCCTGTTCCTTTCTTTTTTAAACGGGTTAGATGGCTGGTTTGCTCCATATCTGATAAACTTCAGTTTCTTCCCTTACCATTATGTTTTTTTTGGACAAAATACCTTATAAATGAGTATACTAGAACGCATGAATGGTCTCATCTGTATTTTCTTTAGTCATTTGATCACTTCAAATATTTTATGGGAAATGAGACTGTAAATGATTAAATGTAGGTCATGCTGGCAGATCCTGATATAGTCTCAAATCCTAGTGAATATCAAAAGCTTGCTCAATCAATGGCAGAGCTCAATGAGGTAATGAAGTTGGAACAGAATATATCCCCTAATTATATTGAAGCTCCCAGTGCTTTTCATGTCAGTTGTTCTTGAAGCATTTTGTTGCCATCATTTCCTTAAGTATTTCATGCTGATCTTATTTAAAAGAACAGGTAGTCTCAACCTATAGGGAATTCAAGAAATGTGAGAAACAAATTGAAGAAGTGAAAGGTTGATAACTGTTCTTAAATATATTAACAATCAAATAGGCTGAAGAATCTGTGTGAAATGTTAATTTATCTTTATGACAGCTTTATCAGAAGAGGATGGCTGTGAGCAAGATATGGCAGAGATGATAGCTTATGAAATTGAAACTTTATCTAATCAACTCCAAGAGCTTGAGGAGAAGTTGAAGGTTTTGACTTCATGTCTTTGTACTCTAAAATTGATTTAGTTTTGTTATATATTTGTTGGGTTTTCTTACATGATCTGTCACAATTGGACTACCAGGTTATTACATTTTGATTTTAGTTATTATCTAATTGTTCATTGTTACATGCCTTGAATAAAGTACATAGTTCTTTTCTCTCTCTCTCTCTCTCTCTCTCTCTTATTCTAAATATGTATCTCGGTCTTCTGGCTAAGATCAAGTGTAGTATCTGTTCTTATCAGTTTAATATCTGATACGTAGCCCATCCTGCCACATGATATTAAATTAATATCTTTTGGGGGAGTGCCCACCGGCCACCACAATAGCTTGCTATGGCAGGCATGAACAGAGCAAAGGATAGTGACATTATTCATATTAGAAAGAAAGATCTTATAGATAGCATAAAGAGGTAGATAAGAGACGTATTTGGAAATCAGATAGACCCTTCCAAAGATCAGTAGATAAATTAAGATCACTCACAGCAGTAGGAGTATCTATGACAATAGGAGATGAAATAATGAAGGAGAAGAAGTATTTACAAGAGGAGCTTGTGAGGAACGTGGTTGCTGGATAATAGAGGAGATGCTATGCCACTTTTGACGTTAGTAAGTGATATAGTCTTTCTTGCAGTGCTGCTACCCTAATGAAGAGGATTCAATGGTAATCGACATAGGAACAAAAGCAATAGGTGGAGTCTTCCGGTCAGCAGAAAAATAAGTGACATCCTCAAAGAAAGAAACATCCATGGACGTGTAAATCCTATGAGATGTGGGATCATAACATTTATACCTTTCGAATGAGTAGAGTAACTGATAAAAATACAGTTGATATCCTTATCATAAAGTTTTTGCTTCCGTGGACTAAAATTTTGAACTAAGTAAACACTTCCAAAAGCCCTTGGTGTCACAAGAAACAATTTTTATTCAGAAAGCAAATACTTATAGGGAATACCATTGTTAATTAAAAAGCATGCAGGGGGAGAGCCATTGACCAATAAGACTTTAGGACATGCATACCTCTTAACATGGAGCGTGTCACTTCAATAAGATGTCTATGCTTACACTTCGCAATACCATTTTCTTGAGGAGTGTAAGACATGACAACTGTTGAGATATCACCATTGAATGACATACCTGAAATTTTAGAAAACCCTCATTATGGTTTCAAAAGATAAATCTGAGTGAGCCGAGTCTAATCATCAACAAAGATAACAGACTATTGAAAGCCTTCCAAAGACACATCAGGGGAAGGACCCCAAACATCAGAACGTATGAAATCAGAAGGAACATGAAAACAATGTATATGAGATGAACTTCGCACATGCTTGGACATTTCACAAATTTTAAAGTTAAACTTAACAAAAGTGATTAAAGATTTGAAATTAGGACTAAAATCACACAATGTTTTGAATCCAATATGCCTTAAACGTGCATGCCACAATCCAGAGTATCACTAGTAATGTTGTCAAATCGCTTAAGCCATGCTAAGCAATTTGACTGCATTTTGCTTAAGCGAATCGCTTAAGCCATGACATACTTTTTTTTTTTTTTTTTTCAAAAAATAAAAATAAAAAAATAAATTAACAATTAGTATTTAAGTCTCTAGAATGGAAAAATAGACATTCTTGCATTTAAAAAAGTTTTACATACTAATATTCAAAATTATAACTTTAGTTTTGATACTGAGTACTAGCAATGTACTCTACAAATTCATTTCTAACCCATTGTGGTACATCTCCATCATTATCACTAGCATTGCCGTTGTCATCGGAATCATCTCCTTCTACATACTCTTCTTCTTCCTCTGTTTCGTCTTCATCCGATCTCACTAGTATGGAAGCTATATCATCCGACTGGCCATATTTCCAACCCGGATCATTTGATTTAGGTCTTAGAGGATCCGGGGTTGAAGATGTGATGGGGACATCAGATTCAAGCAGCCGCCAATGATGTATCGAAGGCGGAAGATGATCAACAAAGGTGAAAGAAAGAAGAATTGAAAATTACTCAATATATCGATCAACTCCAGCCATCAATTGATCGAGGATGGACAATGGACAGTATTTTGAGCGCAGTTAATGTTTGTCAGTCGATCGATCGAGTCAGACTTTTCAATCGATCTATTTAGACCTGTTTCGTGTGACAATTAATTACTTTGCCAGTCGATTGATCGAGCCCCAGAATCGATTGATCGACCAGTTGCACGGATTTTGGCGAAAATTTATTAGTTTGGTTAAAAGTTGTCATTTTGTGTTTTATTTGCATTAGGAGTTTTCTAATTTCATATTAAGGTTATGGTTAGCCTATTTAAAGGCTTGTAAACAACTTTATTTTTAGTTTTTGGTTAATTAAAAATGCTTTTGCAAGCTTCAGCGTTCTAAACTTTCATGAGGGTTTGATTCTCTCAAAATGGAGGGCGATTCTTCGATTCCTGCGTGCGGTTTGGTGCGAGGCCAACTCTTCTTCCATCTCTATCTTCTTTAGATCTACGATTGCGTAAGTAGCGTAACCCTAGTTATTTATTTCTCCATTAAATCTCAGATCTAGCCTATTTATTCATAAAAATCCAAAAATCAACCTATTTGTTCATCGTTAATTCATTGTTAGCCTTTTTATTTGTACGGTATCGAGCAAACCCGCTTGCGAGTTTGTTCGTCGTCCTAAAACTATCGGAGATCTAGCCGTTCATTACGACCCTAGTCTTCTAGATCCGATAGGGAACGTATAAGGAAAGTACTGCTATTTTGGGCTATGATCAAATTATCTAATTGAATTCTAGAATATTTCCGTGATAATTTGTTGGATAATTGTTATCTTTAATTGTTTGAATTAATTTAAATTTTAATCTCAGCTCTAACATTGCATTTAGTAAGTTCCCGCATCAAATTGGTATCAAAGCATCATTTTGGTTTTAGGGTTTCTGTATTCATATAGGTTTTAGGGTTTATTTTGTTATTAATTTGGCGTTGCATCATTTCAGATTTGTCTCTAATAATTTCATAAAGTTTGTCTTACATTCTCATAGGTCCCCCTTAAGATGGAAGCCCTACTTAGAGACCTTACGTCTAAGATGTCCGCCCTTCAAGCCCAAATAACCGAAAATCACAACCAATTGCAACCACAGTTGCATGACCTATAAACCCGACATGAGGCTTTAGAGACTCGTGTTGAGGAGATCAATGAATTTATCACCGAGAACCCCAATAGAGTCAACACAAATGACCTTAGGAAGGAGGGTCCGCATCGTCGTGAAATTGAGACCGATCAAGACGATAAAATCATGAAATCAGAAAAAATGGACGCCCCTACTTTCGACGGGAAAATGCAACCTAAAGTCTTTCTCGAGTGGGTCATCGGCATGGAATACTACTTTGAGTGGTACGCCATGTTCGAGGAGCGAAAAGTTCGATTCGCTAAAGTCAAACCATCGGGTCAAGCTAGACTTTATTGGATGAGTTTAGAGCACCGAGGATAGTCCCAAGGTCTGCCTCCCATTTCTACTTGGGGAGAGATGAAGGTCGAATTGAATAAGAAATATGTTCCTATGTCCTACGATGAACGTATTCTTGATCAGTGACATTCATTGCGCCAGGGGAATTCACCGGTCACATAATATATCGATAAATTCGAGGAACTGAAGACCCAGGCCGATGTGAATAAGCCGGAAAAGTTACCCTATCTCGATTTCGAATGGGCCTCCGCCCAGAATTGCAAAGGGAACTTATTCCATACCCTATTGCCGATCTAGACGAATGTTTCTCTAGAGTCGAGGAGTTAGAGCGATACTTCAAAGCTGGTACTCTGCCTGGTTATAGGTTTAGTTATCGATCCACTTTGCCTGAGTCAAAGCCCAACATTCATATCCCACCTGCCAGGCCGAACCTTGTTATTACACCCATAGCTAGAGTCGATAAGGGTAAAGGCCCAATGTTTGAAGGCCCCAAGAGTGGTGGTAAGAACAAGTGTTATAAGTGTCACGACATCGGGCATTTTGCCGCACAATGCTCATCCCGAAACCTGTTTGTAGGCGAAGACACTGAAGGTGAGCATGACAAAGGTACTGTTGAAGTCTACGAGCCTGAGTGGTGCCCTAGTGATGAAGGTTGTGTAGGGGAACGAACAGTGGCTTGTCTGAGGGATATCTCCTACTCCTTTGAGGAGGATAATACCTCATGGGCTCTTGTGGTTAGATGTGCTCTAGCCTAGTCGAAGGAGAGTGATGATTGGCGACGAGATAATATCTTCTATACCATAGCCAAGTGTGGTGAGAAACACTGTCGAGTCATAGTTGATAGTGGAAGGTTACCAATGTGGTTTCCGAGAGTACAGTTTCTCGCTTAGGGCTTGCGCCCGTAGCTCACCCACGACCCTATAAAATTTCTTGGGTCAATTCATCATCCATCCCTGTTTCACAAAGGTGTCAAGTTTCTATATAATTCGGTTCGTATAAGAACACCTTATGGTGCGATGCTGCGCCTATGGATGTGGGGCATATCATCCTTGGGAGGCCATGGTTGTATGACATGGATGTTACACTGTTCGGGAGATCGAACATGTGTACGCTCACTCATAACGAACATGTCGTTCACATCGTTAGCCCTCTTGAGTTTGAACGAGGTGCTAAGGCAGAGGACGATGCCTATGTCCTTGTCACAGTTGAAAAATCTAAAGAATCAGGCGTTGAGGTTCCAAAAGAGATTGAACCAATCATGAATGAATTTTGGGATGTCTTTCCTGAAGAGCTACCAAATGAATTACCACCTCTACGGGACATCCAACACGCCATCAATTTGGTCCCTGGAGCTACCTTGCCTAAGTTGCCCCACTATCGTATGAATTCATCCGAACACTCAGAGTTAAAGAGGCAAGTTGATAAACTTCTCCAAAAGGGGTTCATAAAGGAAAGCTTGAGTCCATGTGCCGTGCCAGCGCTACTCACACCCTAGAAGGATGGAGCTTGGAGGATGTGTGTTGATAGCCGCGCTATTAACAAGATAACGGTCAAGTATCGGTTCCCGATACCGAGATTGGACTATCTGTTAGACATGATGGTAGGTGCCACAATATTTTCAAAGATCGATTTGAAGAGGGTGCCATCAGATCCGAGTTCATCTCGGGGACGAGTGGAAAACTGCCTTCAAAACCAAAGATGATTTGTTTGAGTGGTTTGTTATGCCTTTCGGGCTTTCAAACGCTCCGAGTACATTCATGCGTATCATGAGAGGTGTTGAGGCCTTTCATAGGCAAGTTCATTGTGGTCTATTTTGATGATATTCTTTTCTATAGCCACAACAAGGAACAACACATGGACCACTTAAGGCAAGTTTGCACGACTCTCAGAGGAGAGAAATTATACGCGAACCTGAAGAAGTGCACATTCATGTCAAATAACGTTGTTTTCTTAGGGTTTGTCGTGACTTCAGAAGGAATGACTGCGGATAAAAAAAATGTCAAAGCTATCGTCGATTGGCCTAAACCTCAAAATATTCATTAGTTTCGTAGTTTCTATGGATTAGCCACGTTTTACAGGCGGTTCATCCGTAACTTCAGTACGGTAACTTCCCCTATCACTGATTGCATAAAAAAGGGGGAGTTTAAATGGACACCTGCTGCTACGAAGGCTTTCAAGGGGATTAAGTCTCGAATGACGGAAGCTCCTGTCATGCGCCTTCCTAACTTTTTTAAAGTCTTCGAAGTTGCGTGTGACGCGTCAGGCATAGGTATTGGGGGAGTGTTGAGCCAGGAGGGCCACCCGATAGCTTATTTCAGTGAGAAACTGTATGAAACAAGGCAGAAATACTCGACCTACGACAAAGAATTCTATGCGGTACTACAATCCCTTAAATATTGGAAACACTATCTACTACCACATGAATTCGTCTTGTTCTCGGATCACGAAGCCCTTCGATTTTTGAGTTCCCAAAAGAAGTTGAACCCGCTACTTGTGAAATGGATTTAGTTCAAGGGTTCACCTTTGTGTTGAAAAATAGGGTTGGAGAATCGAGCCGTTGACACGTATAGCCGTAGAGTGGCAATGTTGCACTCATTAAGCGTAGAGGTAACTGAATTCGATCACCTCGTGGAGGAATATCCCTCATGTCCGGATTTTGGTGAAGAGTATACCTTGCTTATTAGTGGACAATCTGCCAAAGAAAGTAAGTATACCCTACAGGAGGGATACTTGTTTCTAAAACACCGATTGTGTATTCGCCGCACATCTTTACGAGACTCTCTTGTTTGGGAAATACACGCTGTAGGGATTTCCGGCCATTTTAGTCGCAACAGAACCGTTGCATTGGTTGAAGACCGCTTCTATTGGTCCAATCTCACCGGAGATGTTGCCAAAATTATCAGGCAGTGTCATGTTTGCCAATTGGCAAAGCAAAAGAGGCAAAACACAGGATTATACATGCCTATACTAGTGCCACAAACCCTGTGACAAGACCTGTCTATGGATTTCATGTTAGGCGTCCCCAAAACTCTTCGAAAGCACGACTCGGTGTTCATGGTTGTGGACCGTTTCTCAAAAATGGCCCACTTCATTGCGTGTTCGAAGACCTCCGATGCTAGTAACATTGCTACCCTTTTCTTTAATGAGGTCGTTTGTTTACATGGTTTGCTTAAGACTATAGTGTCTGACCGCGAGGTTAAATTTGTCAATTATTTTTGGAAGTCACTGTGGCACAAAATGTGAAACTGACTTCAATTTTCATCTTCATATCATCCCCAAACTAATGGGCAAACTAAGGTTGTTAATAGGAGTCTAGGAAATTTGTTATGATGTCAGTAGGTGAGCACATTAGGAGTTGGGATTCCATCGTACCTGTTGCTGCGTTTGCATATAGCAATTCGGTTAATAGAACCACAAGCATGAGTCTGTTCCAAATTGTGCATGGGTATAAACCTAGGACACCCGTAGATCTCATTCCAATGCTCATTCACCAAGGTCATTAGAGTCTGCATCCACATTTGTGCATCGCATTCATGAGTTGCATGCTGAGATTAAGAAAAGAATTAATGCGAACAATGAAAAATATAAGTTTTCTGCCGATCCTCATAGACAGTTCAAAGAATTCCAAGAGGGGATTTTGTGGTGGTTCGGAATAGACCTGAGCGATTCCCGCAAGGAGTTGCAAAGAAGTTACAAGCTCGTGGCGTTGGACTATATTAGGTCTTGAAGCGTGCCGGTTCTAATGCTTACATCTTAGATCTTCCGCCGGAATTAGAGATTAGCACGACCTTTAATGTGGGGAACCTCGTTCCGTTCCTTAGCCCTTCAACTATCCCACCTAACCCCTTTGAACCCTCTACATCTAATGCCCCAACTATTCCCCTACCGACACCAGTACCTTTTCCTACTCGGTAAATTCGTGAGATTATCGAAGATGTGCTAGAATATTAGATTGTGTCCACCAACCAAGGGGGATTTCAAAAGTATTTGGTCAAGTGGAAGAACAAAGTCGATTCAGAGAATACGTGGATTACAAAAGATGAGTTTCAACGGATTGATCCGGATCTCTTGGACCTCTATCACAACCAGTATTCATCGGGGATAAATTCGTCTAACCCGGGGAGAGTTGATGGGGACATCAGATTCAAGCAGCCGCTAGTGATGTATCGAAGGCGGAAGAAGATCAACAAAGGCGAAAGAGAGAATTGAAAATTACTCAGTTGATCGATCAACTCCAGCCATCGGTTGATCGAGGATAGACAGTGGACAATTAATTACTTTGTCAATTTAGACCTGTGGCGTTTGACAATTAATTACTTTGTCAGTCAATCGATCGAGTCAGAGTTTTCGATTGATCAATTTAGACCTGTGGCGTTTGACAATTAATTACTTTGTCAGTCGACCGATCGAGCCCCAGAATCGATCGATTGACCAGTTGCTCGGATTTTAGCGGAAATTTATTATTTTGGTGAAAAGTTGTCATTTTGTGTTTTATTTGCATTAGGAGTTTTCTAATTTCGTATTAGGGTTGTGGTTAGCCTATTTAAAAGCTTGTAAACAATTTTATTATTAGTTTTTGGTTAATTAAAATTGTTTTTGCAAGCTTGAGAGTTTTAAACTTTCGTGAGGGTGTGATTCTCTCAAACGGTGAGCGATTCTTCAATTCCCGCGTGCGGTTTGGTGCG
Source organism: Chloranthus sessilifolius (assembly GCA_021018995.1). Lineage (NCBI taxonomy): Eukaryota > Viridiplantae > Streptophyta > Magnoliopsida > Chloranthales > Chloranthaceae > Chloranthus > Chloranthus sessilifolius. Next base: position 6,328,062 of record CM037588.1, on the reverse strand, counting down.
TGGCTAACTCTTCTTCCATCTCTATCTTCTTTAGATCTACGATTGCGTAAGTACAGTAACCCTAGTTATTTATTTCTTCATTAAATTTCAGATCTAGCCAATTTATTTCATAAAAACCCAAAAATCAGCGTATTTGTTCATTGTTAGCCTTTTATTTGTACGGTATCGATAGAACCTGCTTGCGAGTTCGTTCGATGCCCTAAAACTATTGGAGATCTAGCAGTTCATTACGACCCTCGTCTTCTAGATTCGATAGGGAACATACACGGAAAGTAACACTCTTTTGGGCTAATGATCAAATTATATAATTGAATTCTAGAATATTTTCGTGATAATTTGTTGAAAAATTGTTATCTTTAATTGTTTGAATTAATTTAAATTTTAATCTCAACCCTAGCATTGCATTTAGTAAGTTTCCGCATCAAGATGTAGACATAATTAATTGGTGAATGTTGATAGAAAGTAGGAACTAGGAAAAGAAAATTAGAGATTTAAAATTTTTGAAACAAAAATAATAAAACTCAAACCTCCCAAAAGGCTTGCTTGCTTGATCCTGGTCACTTGATTGATAGAAGACTAGAATTATAAGCTTGCTTCACTCTTGAATCTTGATCCTTGATGTAACACACTAACACTAATATTACTAAGTTTACAACATTTTAATTCACTCAAAACAAGGATTACAATGCATAAAAAAAAAAAAAAACTAGATAGGAAAGATGGGAGGAGATTGAGAATAAAGAATGGAGATTAGAGAGGAAGTTTAAGCCAAAATAGTTGTGTGAGGAGTAGAGGACCTAACCCACCCTTTTATAGAGGCAATAGGACCTCAAAAAGCAAAAAATAATAATTTAAGTGCTTGGAGTATTATGCGATCGCTTACTGAGTATGTGATCACATAAGCCATAAAACATGGCTTATGTGATCGCATACTTCAGTATGCAATCACATAATGGTCAAATCGCATAAGCCATCATGGCTTATGCGATTTGGTGGCTTAAAATCTCCTAAGCGACCGCAAGTATGTGATCACATAAGGGTCAAATCGCATAAGCCATCATGGCTTATGCGATTTGGTGGCTTAAAATCTCCTAAGCAACCGCTTATGACAACGGTGATCACTAGTAGCAACTACTGAAGATGAGGGACTAAAAGAAATAGAAGTATCATCAACAACGGTAGAAGCAACCAAACTATCCGCTCCAGCCTCATAGTAATATAACCCTCCACGCTCTATTCCTCTATCAAAAATCCTCCTCATAGTCAACTCTTGCAAAACATAATGAGATGTATAAAAGATAACACAACAATATAATTTCTTTGCAAGCCGAACTGAAAGTAAATTATTAGGAAAGTGTGAAACATGAATAGTATGAGACAAAGAGAGAGAAGGGGATAGAGGGATGATTCCAAGTTCCAACACCAAAATCTACTGTGAAGGAACCATCGACAAGCCAAACATGAGTGAGGTACTAGGACGAGAATAAGTGAAAAATCCTATGACTCACCCGTTGTATGGTTCATGGTGCCAGAATCAATGACCTAGCGAGTCGAATCTGAAGAGGTGGAAGCAGCGAATGCAGATGTACCTAAAGGCCTAGGAACAAAGGAACTAGCAGCAGTTGGAGAGGTAGTAGTAGCATGGTTCTCAACTCAGTTTGAACCATCTCTAATATGTTTACCCATAATGAACCCAATTTATCTGTAAATGAGGTAGTAACAGCATCCGCAGCAAGCTCAGACCGCGAAGCAGTGGCAGAATGAGCTGATGATCGTGTCCAGAAGGAGTTAGGATAGCAATGTAACTTGAAGCCGTGATCACAATTATGCCCAACCTTGACTTAGTTGGCACACGCTACAAGAAGAATGACCACGACCTCTACCTCCACAATCCCTACCACAAACATGATCTGACCCTCTACTGCAGCCAGCATGAGGGTGAGAATTAGTGACAAAAGCTGAACTCTCAGTAGATGAGGTGGCAAGAGAAAGAGACATAATAAAACATTGCTGCTCCTCAAATTACAAGATCTCGCAATCAGTGGTGGAAGAGGGCATGTTGTAAAATTCTGCTTCCGAGTGTACTCATACTTTGGATGAAGGCCTCCCAAAAAGGTTTAGATCTGCTAACGCTCATGTCGTTGAGCAAGATTACAGGTAACTTTCTTAGTAAACTGAGAAATCGGCTCGTAGCTCCACCCACATGCTTCGGAGCATGCTAAAGTACTCTCCCATAGTCATATCACCCTGTCTACACTCAGTTATACCACGTGTAAGCTTATAAATGCGGGTATGATGCTCAACTGGGTAAATGTTTTTTCGAGTTTCCTTCACATTAATGATGCAAACTTAGAACATACATGTTCTAGAAGTGTTTGAATCTATGGAGTTAAGTAACCAACCCAAAATGATAGCATTATCAGCCTCCTAATCAGCTAGAACAAAGGATCTATGTCTAGGCTTTGGGGTAGTTCCCGTGAGAAGTCCTCATTTTCTTACTTCCTTGAACATATAAAGTGATAGCACTCTTCTATTGAAGATAGTTGGAAGATGGTGATACTTGAAGGAAGACTGTCAGCCCTCATTCGATATTTTTATCCCTACTATTACAAACTAGAAGGAATAAAATAAAGCCCCCAATGTAGAGATATCTATATAGTTTATTTGTGTGTGAGCAGTAAATGTTGGAGTGTAGTGTGTTAGTAGAATTACTTACATTTTTGTTGTAATCTGTGGCACTGTATTCCGTGCCACTTGTAAGATCTTTTTTATTCTGATGCATAGGGAAGAGGGCAAGAACTCTAAACCCTAATTTTCTTCTCTTTCTCTCTCTTCCTTTTCCTTCCTAACCCTAATCTGATTAACTTGGTATCAGAGCATCTCGATCTACGATCAAAATCAACACCTCATCAGCGAGTTGCTGATGTCGCCATGGCATTAGCAGCAGCCGGAAAGGTGCCGGAATCATCGCTGGCTTTGGGGTTTTGATTGGATCCTTTCTCCGGTCATTTTTCCCTCTTGGCTCACCTCGATTTGAAGACCCGAGCATTGACTCCTACTTCATCTTCTTCCTTGGGACTGTGAGTCCACGTGAGTTGCAGAAAACCTAAAGAGTTTCAGGTTTCAAGAGGGCTGTGTTCTGGAGCATGTGAGGCCATCAATCACATTATCAATGCTCCAGAACTGTTGTGTATGTCGCCGGTGAGTGTCCGAGGTCGTCGGAACCTGTGTATGTCGCTGGAACTACAAAAACCTCGCCGGAACTGTAAAGACGTCACCGGAAATGCAAAAATGTTGCTGGAAACCACTAATATTAATGGAAAATCCAGTTTATGCATCCAGATTGTTGGTAAAAGCCTCCAAACCTGATTTCGAAGCTTTTTTATATCTTTTTTTCAAAAAATGTTTCTTGGACTGTTTTACTGCAAATCCTTGTATAAATTTTCGGATCTCAAAGTTAGGGTTTCCATTGGAGCACTATATGGGATTTATTGCTGTGATTATGTGCTCAGTAGTGTTTAGGGTTACTTGTGTAGTACTCTTGAATTGTGTGGCTGTGAATTAGAGGGATAGACCTCATCTGTGGGCTGTATGGCCGTGGCATCGAGGTATAAACCTCAGTGATAGTGTGAAATTAGTTGTTGTATGCCACTAGTCTGAGAGAATTTGCGGTGGAAGACTCTGAAGTTGGAGTTGGGGGCGGAGCCGATGGTTTGCATGGTTTTGAAATCTCTACCAAGAAGTTTAATGGTAAGAAGTATTTATTGTGGTCTAGGTCAGCGTGCATGGTTTTGGGAGCAAAGAAGAAACAAGGATACATTAATGGTACCATAGTTCCCCCTGATGCAGCAGATCCCAAGTACAATGACTGGGAATATGAAAACTGGTATGTGATGACATTATTGCTTCATTTTATGGAGTCTGGCATCAGTGAGTCATTTATGAGCTTCACTACTGCCCATGCTTTGTGGGAGGTTGTTCGTGAAGCCTGCTCACAGAAACAGAACGTGACAAAGATCTTTCAGATTAGTGACAAGATCAGTAACCTCCGTCAGGGAGAGAGGTCATTGAGTGATTACTACTCTCAGCTTTGGTCATTATGGGATGAGTTAGCCCAACATCTGGAGAGTGATATGTGCAGTGTCTGAAGTGGCAAGGCACAAAAAATGATTGATCGCAAGAAAGTGTTTGATTTGTTGAGGGGTCTGAACCCTGAGTATGAACCCTGGGACGAGGAGAGTGCCTTTCGGTTGGTTCCGTGTTTGCTCAATTACTTCATGAAGAGAGTCGTAGGCAGTATATGCATGTTAGTCCTTTGAGTGGGGGTTCAGAGAGGTCAGCTCTTCCATCATTCTCTGAGTTCCGTCGCTGTGGGGGTAGATCTGGTGGAGGTTGCGGTGGTAGAGGCGGCCGAGGGACATTTCCTAGAGATGACAGAGAAAAATCAAAATGTACTCACTATGGAAGAAAGGGACATCATATAGATACATGTTCGGATCTTCACGGCAAGCCCAAGTTTCCTCGAGGGGCTCGTGCATATCAGACAACTAGTGATGAGGGGACAGGTCTTCAGGTCATCCGTACACTTACTTCAGCTCCTCAGGTGCCTGCATCTTCGTCTGGATAGGTCACCCTTACTCAGCAGGAGTATCAGGATCTTCAGAGCCTCGTACAACGTGCTGTTATCGCACAAACTCCATCACATGGACCATCCCCGAGCTCTTCCCATTTGGCTGAGTTAAGTACCTAAGGATTTGTGCATGTTTCATCTTTTTCTACATCCCCATGGATCATTGATTCTTGGGCTACCGCCCCGATGACGGGTATGCCATATTTATTTTCTACCATATCCAACATTTCCAATAGCTGTCAGATTCGTGTTGCAGATGGCTCCCTTGTCCCTGTGCAAGGTAAGGGGACCATCCAGTTGGGTATTCTACTGTTAGACTCTACATTGTTTGTTCTTAAAATGCCTTTAAATCTCTTATATGTTAGTCATTTAACCATATATTTGAAATGTTGCTTGATCTTTTATCCCTCTCATTGTGTATTTCAGGACCTTACTTCGGGGAGGATATTTGGTCATGGTCGTGAGGAGCATGGGCTCTACGTTTTTGAGGTGCCGGATTTACAGAGGATCTAGAAACCTATAGTTGCTAGTGCCAGGATGGAGGAGCTTCAGTTGTGGCATGCCTGATGTAGCCACTTACCCATTTCCCGTATTTGTGGGGGAAGCAATTATCATGTCCATTTTCTTGATCAACCGCATGCCTACACCAATTCTTCAAGGCAAATCTCCATACAATTGGTGTTCCCTGATCGTACATTGTTCTCCACCTCCCCTCGTGTCTTTGGGTCTTTGTGTTTTGCCCATATTCCCACTAGACATCGGTCGAAACTTGATCCTAAAGCCACACGTATCTCTATTGGGTATCCTCCTAATCAAAAGGGCTATAAGTGCTACGATCCTATCTCTCACGAGTTTTTTCTTATTATGGATGTGACTTTCTTTGAAAATACCCCCTTCTATATAAGCCGGGGGAGAAGTCTTTGTGCCCTTTTCAGGGGAGACTTATTGTGAAGAGAGCACAAGTGTGCTACCAAGAGTGGAAGTGAATGATGTGTTTCCTATCATTGGTGGTGGAGAGAATGAAGAAACAAAAATACCCATCTTTGATAAGTTTGCAAAGATGAAAGAAGGCAAATTTTATATTAAGAAAAAGTTCGGGGACACTAGTGTACAACAAGAGCCACCATAAGAACCTTCTCCAGAGACTATTGACCAAATTCCTTTACCGAAGGAAGGCTCTCAAAGTCGAAGTGCACTTGATCTTCCCATTTCTCTTCTCAAGTCATCCAGGTTAGGTACCCGTCATCCTATTAGTGCGTAAATGTCTTATTAAAATATGTTAGATTCTCATCGTGCCTTTGTTAGTTCTTTGGATTCCATTTCTATTCCTACTTCGTTGTCTAATGCTTTATCTCAGCCAAAGTGAAAGGAAGCTATGGTACAAGAAATAGATGCACTTGAATCTAGTCATACATGGGAAGTTGTTGATCTTCCCCCAAGAAAGAAGGTGGTTGCATATATTGACTCACCACGCTTACTCCATAAGCAATGTTCGGACGGGTCATGGTTAGATAGATTAGTTTACCAACTAATCTCTGATAGGTACGTGGATCCTTGAGAAGATCACCTTCTTCACCATTTAATCGGTGATTTTGTTCAATAGGGGTCACAATAGGTCTATTGATGGGGGACAATGACCCTATATTACGTGAATGCCCATGATATGCTAATTTGTCGAAATTAAACTAATTAATTGAATGAATAATCACAAATTAAAGTGATACCTTAGGATTTCGCGAAATTTCGCTTAAGTGACCATGCTTGGTTCACGTAGGGTCCAATCCGACGCACAAGATCTATTAGAAAATGCGGAAGAGGCTATCCTAGAGATAGAACTCTAGCTTCTTCTAGGTTGGGGCGTTCGATCGTAGTTTGCGATGGAATTGGTAGCTCCTCGCTAGGGCTTTTGAATTGAAGCAGTTAACGACACAAATTGAGCAAGCTCGAGCCCAACAACGGTCATAGTTCGGCGGGCTAGGATTGGATTCGATCCACAAGGATGGACATCAAGGTTGCTCTAGATATAGGGTTTGGGAATGGGAACAATCAATAAAAGGGGGAAAATTGGGTGCAAGAGATTGAAGTAGAAATAGAAAGATTAAACAAGATCAGGAAGTAAAGGGAAAATCAAAGATAACATGGGCATCACACCCTTGGCCTCACACCCCATGTCGACCCACATGGGGAAGAAGACTCACTCTTCAAAGCTCATCTCAAGCTCAAAATGCAATGCACTTTTATTAACTTTCAACAACTACCAAAAATGGCTGACAATTAACCTTTTATATCAAGTATCCAAAAGTTCTAACCCTAAAATAGAAAAGTACAAAGTTTCCCTAGAAGGTAACCTAAAAGCTCTAAAAAACAAAAGAATAAACAGGTCCAAATTGGGCATGCATGTCATTAGACTTGCTGGAGCGGGTTTGGTCCTCGCTCAAGCAGGAATTTAAAAGGGGTCGCTCGAGAGACAACCACCGCTTGAGTGATAAGCAAGATTTGCTCGGGCGAGTTTTGGCCTTGATTTTATGCACATTCTTGCTTGAGTGAGAATGATGCTCACTCGAGTGAGCTTCGGCAGGGTCTCTTCTCTTGGGCTGCTCCTTAAGGCTTCTCTCCGGTGGCTCCATGGCCCTCCGTCGCTTCTTCTTCCGCTGGTATACCTTGTACGACCTGAAACCTATGGTATACTTCCGCTGGATAATGAGATGCCCTTCTTAGATCTTGTTACTTCAATGCCAAGGAAATATTTCAAGCTTCCCAAGTCTTTAGTTTCAAACACTATGTTCAAATACTCCTTCAGTTTAAGAATCTCATGACTATCATCTCCGATAATGATGATATTATCAACATAGGCTAGTATGGCAGTCATCTTGATTCCCCTTTTTACAAATAGAGTATGATCATAGTGACTTCGGTACTTGAATCTCATAATAACATCACTAAAATTTTGAAATCAAGCCTTTGGGGATTGTTTTAATCCACAGATAGATTTCTTCAATCTACACACTTTCCCTTCTCCCCATCTTTTACAAATCCAGGAGGAAGGTTCATGTAGACTTCTTCCTTGAGATCATGAAGAAATGCATTCTGCACATCAAGCTGAGAGTGTCCAGTTTTTGTGGGCAGCTAGAGATAACAATATCCTGATTGTGTTGGACTTGGCTATAGGTGCAAAGGTGTCCTGATAATCAATTCCTTGTGTTTGAGTGTACCCCTTTGCTACGAGCCTTGCTTTATATATTTCGACAGTACCATCAGGCTTATACTTAACTGTATACACCCATTTGCAACTAACAACTCTCTTTTCTTCTGAGAGTTCAACAATTTCCCATGTTTGATTATGTTTTAAAGCATTCATCTCTTGAATCATAGCATCATTCCATTTTGGCTGCAATAAGGCATCAGAAACAGTAGAAGGAAGGGTGATAGAATCAAGAGAACAAATAAAACCATAATGAGATGATGAGAGATTATGATATAACACATACTTTACTGATGGGATGACGAATACACGATCTAGGAAGTTTTCTGTGAGCAATGGGTAGATGAAGATTAGAAACAAGAAGACCCTCTTCGGGTAAGGGATCTTGGTTGGTATTATGAGAGGTGATTCATCTACATTCTCATGTGTAATGGCTTTAACGATACTTTTTTGTTCCTTCACACATACATCTTTCCCTTTCCATATTTATCAAAGGTTGGTTGTTCGCTTTGCTGTGACTCAACAACTTTATCATTCACTTCTTCACAATCTTTACCATCTCCCATAGGTAGAACTTTAAACATCTTAGAGTGCTCTTCATTTTTAAGTATTTCTCCCCTTGAAGAGGACTCAGAGGACTGGAAAAAGGGGTGCCCTCAAAGAATGTGACATCCATGGTGACTATCACATGACGAGTGAGAGGGTCAAAACACTTGTATCCTTTATGAGAAAAGGGAGACCCAATAAAAATACACTTGGTAGCCTTGGGATCAAGTTTACTCCGTTGAATATTGGGGATATGTGTAAAACACAAGGAACCAAAAATACGTGGTGGCACTAAGAACAGAGGTTGATGAGGAAACACAAGTTGGAAGGGAGAATGTCCTTCCAGAACAGGCGTAGGCATTCGATTGATGAGGTAGGCAGCGGTGATGACAGCTTCACCCCAAAGATGTTTAGGAACATTCATATCAAACAACAGAGATGAAGCTACTTCAAGAAGATGCCTAATTTTCCTCTCAGCAACTCCATTATGTTTGGGAGGGTATAAGGACAAGTAGTTTGTCACACAATTCCATGAGAGTGAAGATAAGATTGGAGAATGTGAAAGGAATATTCCCCACCATTATCCGATCGAAGAACCTTAACATGCCCTTGAAATTGTGTGCTAACTAGTTTGTGAAACATAGGAAAAATAGAGGCAACTTCATCTTTGGTGTGTATAAGAAAGAGCATAGTGAGTTTAGTACAATCATCAATAAAAGTAACAAAATAATGATAACCATTCAAAGCAGTAATAGGGGAAGGCCCCCACATATCAGAGTGAATAACTTCAAAAGAAATAACACATTTACTATCACTCAAGGGATAAGAATTGCGAACATGTTTAGAGAACTGACAAGTCTCACAATTAAACAAACTACTATCAAATCCATGAAATTTTTCTGGAAATAAAAGTTTCAAGCGACTAATATGAGGATGGCCACAACGGGAGTGCTACAATCCGGCTTCATCAGCAGAAACCATCATAGCTGCAGGAAGAGATGCACCACGTAAACCTTAAAAGAGGTGGAGTCCCTTCTTTTCAGTGCCATGACCAAAGTTCTTCCCCGATTTCAGGTCCTGGAAAACGCAATACGCAGGATAGAATGCCACACTACAATGTGAGGAATTGGTAATTTTACTGACAGATAATAGATTCATAGGCATGTTAGGAATCAAAAGAGTAGAGTCAAGAGATAAGGTGCTTAATTGAACACTCCCTTTGCCCTTTACAGGAACAAGGGATCCATCAGTAATGTGAATATGAATAGAACAAAAAATGCTAGACACAGATGAAAATAAATCAGTCAAACCAGACATGTGATCTGTAGCTTCATAATCAAGGATCCAATGGGGACTGAGAGGTGGTCGCATGTGCAGACCCATAGGTACCTGATTCAGCTATGGGAGTGGAAGATGTCTGTCCCCGTATCACCATCATGCGCTATAGGCGACCATGGAGATTTTAAAGTTCTCTCTGTAAGTTCTGGAAATCAAATGGAGGGGGAGACGAAGCTGAAGCAGTAGGGATGCTCTGACCACCACTTGGATTAGAAGTTTCCTTAGTAGAGGACTGAAATGCACAACTTGGAAGGAATTTCGGTTTCCTATGTAATTCCCAACATCTTTCTCTGGTATGGCTCTTTTTGCCACAATGAGAATACAATAATATCTCTTTCTTCACGTGAGAGTCCCTCACGACCTTCAAGACCACCACGTCTACCACCAGATTTGCCTCCACCACGATCAAAAGAAGTGAAGGATGGTAGGGCAGATCTCTCAGATATATCATCACCAGGAATCTGCATAAACTGTTGCCTGCTCTCATGTTGAAGGAGGGCATATACGGTACCAAGTGGAAGACACTCCTCTCTTCCTAGAATGCTTGATTTAACATTCTCATATTCTTGTCTAACCCCTTTTAGGAAGTCAAACACTCTCTTCCTTTCAGTATTTTTACTAGTCTTACTGGCTTCTTCTTGATACTGGGCTAATTCATCCCACAAACTCCTCATTTGAGTGTAATATTTTTCAATAGTCTTATCACCTTGCTTCATGGTGTTAATTTTGTCACTAACTTGAAACATTTTTGCGAGGTTTTGTTTCTGCGAGAACACATCCCTCACAGCTTCCCATAATTGTTTAGCATCACTAGCATACATAAAAGAATCGCTAATGTCTGGTTGCATTGAGTGTAGCAGCCATGTCATGACAGTTAGATTGTCACTTTCCCAATCAACATACTTAGGGTCATCTTCTTTGGGTTTTGGGAGAGTCCCGTAAATGTAACCCAATTTTTTCTTCATCCCTAAGTACATAGCAGCAGACCGTGACTGCGAAAGATAACTTACCCCATTCAATTTCTTCATAGTAATTTGTAAGTTATGAGAGATATCTCCCCTTCCAACGATCCTGGATTTATTCTTGTCCATGATTAAGAGATACCGAGATCAAAACAATTCAAAAAATAGAAGACCCACAACTTCCAAACAGGGAGAATGCCTACACAGCCCACTGATTAATCCCAAAACAGCATTCAAAAATGCTGGGTAAGAATTTTCTTAATCAACAAAAAAATCGACAAAGCAGGCGAACATAGTCTATAGCAGCCACTAAAACATCCATAACTCCTTCAAATGAACTCCAAATTCTACGAAACTTGAACCCTCAGTTTGCAAATGAAACGAGCTTTCAAACAAGCCATACCTTGTTAGACGAAAAGGCGATCAACAATCGAACGGAGGAGATTTATGTGGCTGGGTGGTAAAAGAAGGATTCACGAGAATCGATTAAACAACACCAAAATAGATCCAAAATAAAAAAGGTGTACCCCATCAATCTTGTATGGTGATTCCGGTCCAACCTGGTCCAATCTCGAACTTCTTTAAGCCTTCACGGATCTCGGGGATTCAAAAAACGAAAACACAATTATCTTTAGCAAAAACCTTCGAAACTCCATGTTTCCGGCCTCAAATCACTTCGAGTAAGAAGAAGAAAATGGAGAGGGGAAAAAACGATCAAAACCCCCCTAAAAAAACTGAGAAAAGAGGTCAACGGGTTGACCCTGTTGACGTTAGCATAATGACGTCAACATGATGACATCATGCTGACGTCAACGATGACGTGGATGGCTTTAATAGGGCTGTAAAAATTTCTAGGGTTAGTTTTGTTGGCTCTGATACCAAGACAAAACCCTAATTTAGGGTTAGGGTTTAATAATAGGAAGGAGGAAGGAAGAGGAGGAGAAAAGTAGAGAGATATTAGGGTTGAGTCAATATGACTAAAATCCCAATGCAAAATACTATTTATATCATCTTACCATGTTCATGTATTACATGGTTCCCGAGTTAAGTGAATTATACAACTTAAAATTCACTTAACTACAAACACACCCAAAGTTACTTACTACACACCCATACAATAGAAATAACATCACCAACAAGAACCATCAGCCAACTGTACCTCTGCCTACTAAAGGAAAGTGGAATATTAAAAGACAACAGTTGAGACTCACGAGTCATATTATTTGAGGCGCTTGAGTCAATAGCTTAGGTAGGAGAGGGAGCAGACAGTATGGCTGCATGGTAGGCAGATGAAGTACCTCGTGGCACAAGAGAAGAGGTAGGTTGGGTCGCCTGATGTCGCTCTCGAAGGCCCACAATCACGGCTCAAAAGGCGGCTAGATCATAAGCAGTATTAGTAGGAGCACTAAAAGTTGGTGTCGTAACGTTAGAAGTGGCAACAACAGTGGATGTAGGAACGTGCTCAACGGATCCTGCCAGGGGGTAACCATGAAGCTTGAAACACTTGGAACTTTCATGTCTTTGCTAATGACAAAAGAAACAAACAATAGTAGGATCTCTGTGATCATGTCCTCTTAGCCACGACCACACGGCCTCGACTACTCCCCCTACCCTTAGAGTCAAAGACTAACGTTGTGTGTGCTCTTCTAGGAGTAGACGGAGCGGCAACAGCTCAGCCCTGTTCGTCACCATCAATCGTAGCATATACAATCCGCATGGGAGGTAATGGATCGGTTGCAAGAATCTGTTCTTGTAACTGCTCAAACTCGAGTCAAAGTTCCATCAAGAAGCATTATATCTGCTGGCACTGGAGGCGACAGGTTGCAATCCTGTAACCATCACCAACATACTTAGTAAGGAGGCTCATACTGACTGAGCTCATCCCATCACCACTATAGGTAGTTAAAATATCCAAACACCGCACAGTTTCTCTTCTCGGCACGAGTGACCTCTTGAAATAGCTGGTAGAGATGAGTATCATTCTTGGCAAGCACATACATTTGTGTTAATGCACCCCATTTGTGCTGCAATCTCGTGGAACATAAACATATTGTAGTTGGGATCTTCGGTGAAATTAAAAAGCCACCCTAAGACAGTATAGTCATCAATTTCCCATTGTCCATTTAAAGGATCTGAAGTAGAAGGAATGGTGATGGATCCAAGAATATGGTCGAGCTTCCCACGTCTACCCAAATACAATTTAATTGATATGGGTAGGTTGCGCTCGAACCTGCGACCTTGAGGTTGCAATGTTGTCAACCTTCCAATGTGCTACAGGCTCAAGCCCAATTTAACAGATATTTCCCATTGAGAAAATTGGTGCCATTTAGTTTCATACTTGTGATACCATGTGAGGCAATCATATCAGAAGATCCACTGATGACAGTAGTTTTTGGCTCCATGTAAAATCAAATGGACAAAAGATATTGCGGCAAACACCTCCACTCAAGGGAAAAGATGATGATGGGTAGGAAAGGCATCTACCTCACCAAATTAATCACCATAAAACGACATTGATAGGTAAAACCCGGGTCGAAAAATTGCTCGTCACAAAGAGTTGACGAAGCAAATTAAAAAAATTTGGTGCAAGAGGTACAGATTCACCAAGATACGCTCCAAAACTACATAAATACTTACAAATGATTTTGGATATGTACATAGGATGATAAAAACAACTCCTATAAACCTTTTCACACCCCAAAGCAGAAGAAAACAAATCAAAAATCAATTAGAATGGAATCTCGAGCAAACTACACTGAAAAGGGGAAAGTAGAAGAATCGATATATCTTTCCAATGTTGGCACAAATCCATGTGAAACTTCAGAGGTGAGTTGATGACACGGGACAACGTCCCTAAAATGAATATGAGATGATAATTGTCGAAATTAAACTAATTAATTGAACAATTAATCACAAATTAAAGCAATATCTTAGGGTTTCGTGGATTTCCGCTTAAGTGACCATGCTTGGTTCGGCTAGGGTCCAATCCGGCGCTCGAGATTTGTTTAGATTTGCGAAAGGTGGGATCCTAGAGATGGAACTCTAGCATCCTCTATGTTGGGGCGCTTGCTCGTTGATCGATGTGGATTCTCATAGCTCCCCGCTAGGGCTTTGAAGGGAACGATCACTCGACACTATTGGAATGATCTTGAGCCCAACAACGGTTGTAGATCGATGGGTATCGAAGAGAATCAATCCATAAGGATGGACATCAAGATAGTTCAAGATTTAGGATTTTGGGGGTTTTAGACATTCAAATAGGTGAAAATAAAAGCAAGAAAATAGCAAGAAAAATAGGAAAAAAGAAGTAAGGAGAAGATCAAGAGAAGAATCACCCTTCATATGCTCATCTCAAGCTCAATGCAATGCATTTTCATTCATTCATAAGCAATAACTCAATTTGGGTTACATAAGGACCTTATATAGTAAGTCCTAAAAGGAGAAAAACCCTAAAATGGCTAAGTACCACACCAAAATAAGCAAAAAAGACTAAAAGGACTAAAGGACAAAATGGTGACATTGACACTTAACCCCATTTGGAGTCTCACTTGGGCGAGATGGATTCTCACCTGAACGAGAACTTAAGGGGTTCTCGCTCAGGCAAGAACCTACAACTTCAATTCAAGCTTCTTGGTCGCTTGGGCAACGAGGCCCTTTGATTTGTGCTTAAATCTGGTTGCCTGGGTGACTAGTTAGGCCCTCTTTTGATTCTTTAACTCTTTTAGTTCCCTCGGTAGCTGCTCCTTGGCTTTCTTTTGCAGCCCTCTAGTGCCAAATCTCTCACCAGTTATCTTGTGCTCGAGCATTTCTTCTTTCGGTGATAAACCCGATGTGCCCTAATTCCATGCTTTCAATGTTGGTGTCCCTGCCAGTTGAGCACCCAAAACCGATCCAAATGGATAGAGGTTGCAGCACTAGATTATATCCTAGAAGTCAGAACCACAAAAATGTGAAAAGGTGTTTTCAGCAAAGAACCACTCAAATCTCACAAAATACACTTCAAATCATCATGAGCACGTCACAAAAGTTACAGATAATTTAATTTCAATTAGAATGGCATATGATTTGTAGTTATCCATGGTCAACTCTTTGACTTGACTGACGTCAGTAGGGTGAGGATGACGTAAGCGATGAGGTAGGTCCGTAATGATTCGCTCCGATACCAACTTGACTTTGCTAGATTATTAGTGTTAGGATTAGAATGAAGAAAAGGGGAGAGAGAGAGAGAGAGAGATAGAGAGAGAGAGAGAGAGAGAGAGAGAGAGATTTAGGCAATAACAAGTTAGTTAGGGTTAGGAGTCGCTACTAACCATTATATTAATTCTGAATGACACGAATACCCTTACATAGACACCCAATACTATGTCTATCACAGCACTATAACCCTTCCACTCATATACATACAAACTTATATCCCAGTAAGGTCATCCTTTTAGTAATGGGAAGTTGCATGAGCACGATTGGATCCTATCTGTGTAGATTAGGAATTTAGGACCCCTATTTTATTCTTGGATAGTTAAATATATGTTGTTTCGCAGGATCCCCTTTGTTGAGTTTACAATGTCTATGCTCCGATTTACTACATGCTTACTCCCTATGATTGCAGATATGCTTGATGAGTCGGTGGAGTTTTTGTGGAGCGTAATGGTCAAGAATCAAGATAAATGGGAAACCTTAACGTAGCTCTATTTATTGGTGGACTATTGTTATCTATTTATGCTGGAGTTGTGGTTCGATTTCCTCAAGGATAATATGAGGGAAAGGCCAGATTCTTCCTTTTTTTTTTTAAATCGGTAATAAGCAATTTATATTGATAAGCAGCAAGATGCTAACGAAAGACCAATACAAAAGGACACGACTAAAACGCAGAAAAAACAAAAACTACAAACAACTTCCTCCACTCTGACACCTCCCAAACTTAACCCGGATCCCACACAAAAACATCCCCCCCGACCCCACATCCCCTTTAGCAGCCCAGAACCACATCAGGTCACTGACCTGCTTCATGATCATCCCCATTGAGTGACTTTTATTCTCAAAAATCCTGCGGTTTCTTTTACCCCACATGGTCCAGAACACAGCGAAAGGGGCAACCCTTCAGTAATCCGACATAGGACCTTCGACACGAACGGATTCCCACATCAAAAATTGATAAAGGGTGTCGCCGGCTTCACCCACGACATGCCGAAGGACTTAACGACAATACCCCATATCTCATGAGCCACCGTACAATGCAGCAGAAGATGAGCAGCGGACTCCGCCTCCTTATTACACATAACGCAACAATTCTGAATATCTTTCCCCCGACGAATGAGCTGATCCAAAGTTAGAATCCTTTCTTTGAACATGGTCCATATAAAGAACTTGATTTTAGCCGGAATGGCCTCCTTCCACAACCCGGCTCCATCAAACCTGATCAAAGGCCGAGAGGATAGCATCTTATAGTAGGACTTAACGGAGAACAAACCCTCTCTACTTGGGCTCCACCTACGCTGATCACACCCAACCAGGCTACGCTGGGAACCATAAATCAGCTGCATCAGGTTAGAAAATGATGTCACCTCCTCTTCCCTCAGCATCCTTCTAGTAGTAACGGTCCACAGTCTCCCCCCTCGGCCTCGGAGACGAACTCATCTATCATGCCTTGAGGATTCACCGAAATGGAAGAGATATCCGGAAAGGAAGATTTTAGGGGCTCGCTGTCCACCCAAATATCCTCCCAAAACTGTATCTGAGTACCACAGCCCCAACTGTAGCACAGGCCTTTGGAGAAACAATCCCACGTACTGCACAAAGCCTTCCACCAAGCCAAATCGCCTGGACAAGACACCGAATGCCCCGATTCTCAATCAATTGCCGTACTTCTCACTCAGCACCACACGCCATAAACTGTTCACTTCCTCATCCCTCCCCACCCGCCAAAACCACTTACCAAGCAGCGCTATATTAGTCTACTTCAAACTGCGGATACCCAGGCCTCCATAATGGACTGGCAATACAACGGTGTCCCAATTGACCAGATGATACCGTCTAGAAGTCCCCGAGCCCTCCCATAGAAAGAGTCTTTGGATTTGTTCAAGGCGCTTGATGACTTTCATCGGACATTTAAAAAGAGACATGTAAAAAATAGGCAACGACGACAAAACCGATTTGAGTAGCACAAGACGCCCTCCACTGCTAAGCAACTTTCCTTTCCAAGTTGACAGTCTTTGCTCGAACCTCTGCACGACTGGATCCCACTCCTTAGCTGTGGGGTATCTCAGACCAAGGGGCAGTCCCAAATACCGAATAGGGAGATTGCTTCCAACACAATTCACAAAATGAGCCAATTCTGCTAAAAGAGCATCATCAGTACCAATACCCGTTATCACAGATTTAGAGAAATTGATCCGTTGACCCGAGACCGCTTCATAAATGGAGAGCACATCGGTCAAAGACTTAAATTCCTGAACATCAGCCTGCCCAAAGATTAATGTGTCATCCGCAAACTGGAGGTGCGTCATAAATCTGCCTTGCGATCCCACCCTAATACCCGTTATGAAGTTAGATAACCTGGCCCTAGTGATCAGCCCCGATAGAGCTTCCCCCACCATGTTAAAAAGAAACGGAGATAGAGGATCCCCTTGGCGAAGACCACGTGAACTCTTGAAATAACCGGCAGGTGTACCATTGACAAGGATCGAGAACTAGACCGAAGAATAACAGCCCCTCATCCATTTTCTCCAAGTCTCCCCAAAACCTACCTTGCGCATCATATAATCAAGGCATTCTCAGCTCACCCGATCATAAGCTTTTTCCATGTCCACCTTCCAAAGGGCAGCCGGTCTGTGGTGAAGATGAGCCAAGTAGATAATCTCCTGAGCCAACATAACCTGATCGAGAAGGTGACGGCCCGCGACAAAGGCCCCTTGATTAGCCGAAATAATGGCACCCATAACCAGCTTAAGACGGTTAGCCAAGACCTTAACAATGATTTTATACAAACAATTAGTGAGACTTATAGGTCGAAAATCAGCAATATCCTCAGCCCCCTCCATCTTGGGGATGAGGGTGATAAACGTGGAGTTGAGACTGCGCCCTATAAACCCAGAAGAGTGGAATTCCTTCAGCACCTCCATCAGGTCCTCCTTTATATTCGGCCAGAAACACCTAAAAAACTCCATTGTGTATCCATCAGGCCCTGAGGCTTTATTCTTAGCCTCGTATCTAATAACCTGTCAGATCTCCTCCTCCCTAAAGGGCTGCTCCAGAGTCACCTGATCCTCGACAACAAGGGTTTGAAAGGGAATCCCATCCAAATCAGGTCGCAGGAACCCCTCATCCGAGCACAGCTCCTTATAGTAACCCACAATGTTCTCTCTAACCTCATCCTCCTCTGTATAAGCCACTCCATCTACCACGATTCTGCCCAAGAAGTTCGCCTTGTTCCACGCATTGTTAATCGCGTAGAAAAACTTGGTATTAGCATCCCCCTCCCGAAGCCATTTCACCTTGGATTTTTGTTTCCAACACACCTCTTCCGCCAAGCAGACATTGTTGAACTCCATTTTCTTTAGATACCGCTCTTGGCGCTCTTCCGCCGTAAGACTTCTCGACTCCTCCATATTATCTAATTCGTTAAGCCTTATTAATAAGGCCTCCTTTTTCACTTGAACCACCCCATACTCTTCGTTGTTCCAAATTTTGATCTTGTCTTTAACCCGCTGTAGTTTGGATATGAATCGAAAAGTAGCCGTCCCGGAGAACGACAATCCACTCTGCCACCTTAACCCGAAAACTCTCATCCAGCAGCCACATATTCTCAAACCGAAACGGGGATGACCCTTTATGGCGAGAAGCACATGTAAGCACAAGAGGCCGATGATCAGAGACGACCCGAGCCATGCACTCTAATCGCGCACCTGGATAAAAACCTAGCCAATCAATACTGCAGACAAATCTATCCAGCCTGCTCATGGAAGGAGAATCCTGAAGATTCAACCACGTGAACCTCAAGCTATTTAAAGGCACATCCACCAATCCCCAATCCGCGAAAAGAGAGTTAAAGTCCCGCATCACAGCCGCGTCCGGCAGCCCTCCTTGCTTCTCCCACCTCTAGCTTATAGCATTAAAATCACCCCCAAGCAAAAAGGAAGGTCCCATCTGCCCGCGAGGGCGGCCAGCTCCAACCAGAAATCAGGGCAATCCCGATCACAAGACGGACCATAGATTTCCGCAAACATCCACTCATTCCCGGAAACTTTGTGTCGAAGGACCACAGCTGCAGAAAAAAGCCCCACTTCATCCAATTTATCAAAATGGCGAATATCCCAGGCGACTAATATACCCCCTGACGCTCCCTCCGAATCAACCCCCGTCCATCCCCAATAATTTCCTCCCAGAACCGACGCCGGTTTCCTACTATCGCAACTGCCCCATTTGATCTCCTGCAACGTAATCACTACCGGTTTGAGTGTGTCGATCATTCTCTTCACCCCCTCCCTTTTGCCGTCACCGTAGATCCCCCTAACATTCAACAAAAGCATCTTCATTACCACCATACTAGGCCCTCCCGAAACAGACCGGTAGGAAGCTAGGTTCCCCACACTCCCTTCCCATTCGACATTCCCCACTGTAATCTAGCGTGCTCCCGCGCCCCCCTCGGCTCCTCTTAATCCTCTTATGAGTCACCAGTATTGAGCGGAACACATCCCGGAGCTCATCTTCGAGCCCTTTGAAAGACATCCCGAGATCCCGCCCCACATGAATCAAGCAATCGATATCGTCACTCGGATCCATCGCTTCGATAACCCCATCACCCATAGCCACTATCGAGTTATCCTTCATAGTGGGCCCCATAATCTCCTTCTCCCTCGAAGCTCTTATCTCCTCCAGACCACACCTAAGCGTCACCTCAAACCTCATCTCAGAGCAAGATATAGGCGACTCAGCATCGAGATCACCCGTAGAGATGCAAATCGGATCATAGACCTCGGCCTCCTTGCTTGGCTTAGTCACGGTCCCCTAATCGAATGAAGACAGAAGCTAGTGTTCATAATCGCCTCCCCCAGCCATCTCCCCCTATCTATCCCCAGACCCCCTTCATCCCCACTAAATCTCCATATATCCATGGCCGGCCCAACAAGACCCTGTCCCAGCATAAGGAGAGGGTGACCGCCCACGGGTCCCTAAAACTCAGACCCACCATAACCAGATCAAACAAGATCCGGGTCTCTGCCCCAGAAGGTCCACTGGTCAATAGTATAAAAAAGCCCTACGGATTTACATCGAGACCGGTCCTAATGGTAAGACTTGCCAGCTGTCCCCCACAAGAACCGACACCCACTTTAAACTTCCACGTGCTCGGTTCAACACGTGCATCCCTCACGTGATCCTCCCTTAGCTGGCTTCCAAAGTCAACAGGGGCACCAATCAGCGCCCGACTTCCAGAAAGGCCCAAGCCACGTGCTAACATCCCACGCGTTCTCCCGCTACGCCTACCTTTAAATGGGTATCCTCTTCTGTGATAAACCCTAAAGGCTATTGCCATCGGATCCTAGGTATGCCGCCAGACCTCGTACCTTTGCATAGGGAACTCCACGTCCTCACCTTACCCTTGTACTTTGCAGGTGTACTTGGTCGGCGAAACGGGACGAGAAGATCATATCCATTGAAAACATCGACGGTGGAAGATCAAAGTTGACAGAACCTGGAACCCTGAAAGCCGTGAATGGCATCGTCACCGTGGGATCGATACCTGGTACCGGTGGCGTAGATCGATGCAAGAGCATCAACGACAGCCGGTGTTCCTCCAATACCCGTCCACCATCCATCCGGCGTGCAGAAACCTCAGGGACCACCTCCCCTTCTAATTCCTCCTCCAAAAAAGCCCCAGACTGATGTCGACAAGCCGAAACTCCAGCCGAGGCCATGGGCAAGAGCAAAGACGCGGCCGGAGAACCCTCTTCATTATCCCCGCTGGCGCCCTCTCCACCTCCCTGAGAGCCCAAGAGCAAGCCCGAGAGCGGGATCGTCACTGGATGGAGCGTCGCATCCCAAGCACCCCCCGAGGCCGACCCATCCTTCAAGGTCTGTCCCGGTTGCCGCATGGGCCCTGGTTCCCTGTACCGGAATGGGTTGACCTCCGACGAGTGTTCTTCTGCGGGAGGAGAACCCGCTCCACGGGCTTAACTTCTACGAAGATAGTGAATTCTTGGCCGTTGAGGCAGAGCTTGCACTCTCTGGGAATGATCTCCCAATCGTCGGTTCGCACCAAGACCCAGGCGTTCCGCGTCTCCCACAAGTCGTCAGTACTCCGGTCAATGAGGATTCATCCCCCACATCGATCAACAACCCCCTGGAGGACCTCAGTGGTCCAGGCTTGGAGGAGGAGGTCAAATAGGCGGACGCAGATGCCCCCCATCCAACGGTGAATCTGCAGTACATTGGAATCCGGCTCCCACCGAACGCAGACGACCGGTTTGCCGTTGATGGAGGACACCTTTTTGTCAAGGATATCATTGGCCGAGAGGCTCGAGGGACACCGCAAGAGAAATTTCGTGTCGGATAAAGCCGAAACCGTTGGCCTATTTTGGAAGGTCCATTGTTGTAGCCAGATGTAGATATGCACCAATTGTAAAGACTCTTTAAAACAATGGATGATGAGCCAGTAGTCTTTGATGTTATTAGCTACCGAAGGAAAAACATTGCTCCTAAAAGAGAGGGACTGCCTCCCCCTTCCCTCCTCCAAACTAGGGGGGCAAAGAAGCACCGGGGGCAGCTGTAACAGACGACCATGGGAATCAGCGATAGACCACCCCTGCACTAAGTCCCGGAGCTGGTCCTCGTTAACGATAGCATGATGCCTCGGAGGAGCTGGCTCAACATAGGCCCTGGCACTTTTGACCACCTTCCCCTGGGCACGCTTAGAGGTACATCCCTTTCGATGGCATCGGGCTCTCCGTTTGAAATTAATATTCCGGCAACGAGAACATATCCAATCCCCCTCCCGTAAAACCAGAACGTTTCCCTCCATCAAAATGAATGCACCTACATATGGTGGAGATGCCAGATTCTTCCTTTGGAGGTGGAAAGTAATGCTTTTAATATTTTGGTTGCCTCGAACACAGTCTCCTGCTCAGTATTTGAGATACACTAAGACATTATATACCATTAACCTAGGGAAGACTAAACGTCCCCTATTTAAGTGGAAAAAATGATTATGGAAAAGGCGGAAAAAAACTGTTTAATATACAATAGTGAGGGGATAGCAATGCCATTGGAATTACTAATGTCTCAATTCATATAGTGGCTAATTTGACTCCCTCTTATTAATGAAGGGCTGATGTGTAAAAGCTAGAGAAGAAACCTTAGAGTTCAATAATTGCAACTTAAATAAGTCTTTGAAACACGATGGATCAAATCTGGAGAGCTTTGGTTTTTTATAAAATGTTACAAAGTACATGTCTATGCTATCACATAGGAGGCTGCCAAACCTTGTAGTCAGAATGGTAGACGGGATGAAACTGTCAGAGAAAATCATGATGAAAAGGATTCATACCCCAATTCCAAGTAGCATAAAAATGGAAAGGACAGTGGTCCCCATGGCTTCCAGTACCTCATGTTCCATATTGCATATAGAAAGTGTTGTTCACACTGCAATTTTCCTTACCTTTCTTGGAGCCTCTCTTGGTTATCATATTCGGCTTAGAAAGGCTCTGCAAATCTTTTTGAGCTGGGTAAGTTCATGTTGGCAGCACACTTCTTAGTCACTGCAGCTCGTTCATTCGTTCTAGCAATTTTTATTCTTAGACCCTGTTTGATAATATTGAAATGGGTGGAAACTGGTGGAAAAGAAATTCCATTTCCAAGTTTCCTGTTTGATTTCATTTTTTGGGTGCTAGAAATGGATTCTTGTGGGGCTCACATGGAAATGAATTCTAGCTTTTAGGTATTAAAATCAATTGTCTTTTTTTTCTCTGAAATCCAATTTCTCCAAGTGATAAATAAAGTGAAATGTTGGCGTGGTGCACCAAACCTTTGTATTGTAGTGGTAGCCAAGAAAACAATATTTTATAGAGTAAATTCCTCGAGCATTGACAATGGCACTCGTACCTCGATTGTGACCATCCATGTGGCAGTCAACTATTGTAATGAGCTAATAAGATTATCAGTACTGTTTGATCAAGAGCTTTCATTATTCAGATAGTTAGGAACAGACGGTCCAAATCAAATATCATATGGGCTGGGATTGGATGGTGCAAAGCATTAATGGTTTCTTGTCTACTATGTGGGCAGTCCAGATCAAAAGATCACATTGCACTTGCAGAAATTTGAGGTGAATAAAAAATCGAACAGTGAGACTTAGGTTTATAGGACAAATATATGATTAGAAAAAGATAAATCCTTTTCACAGACAGACTAATCAAATAGAAGAAATCATATTTTCACAGGAAGTCGTTTCTTAGACTGCATAACCAAGCAACACAAATTACATTTCTAGAGGAAGTCATTTCTTAGGAAATCAACCAAGAAATTGTATCTTTTTTCTATTATCGACCAGAGCCTCAGTAAAACTTCTCTTTTTTTATTTATGGTGGTTTTTGGGTTCATAATTGAGGTTGGATCTTCTTTTATTCTTGCAAAGTTGCAAAGAGTTCGAACTGGCAGTCTTTGGATCTTCTCGATGGTTGTGTTCATGCTCCATTCAGATCATAATTAAGCATGTATGGTGAAGACATGTTATCATGTTCATATATCTTGGGCATGAGTTAGAGACATTTCCAAGGTTTATCTATTATGTGAATGTATGCTGTGGAGGTTTTGGTGTATTGTTGTTGCTCTCTCCTCTGTAGTTTCTTTTGTATATATACATTAAAATCATAGTTCTAACTTCCATGAACTGCTAGCTTATTTATCATATAACTGAGCTAGTCTAGGCCTCTCTTAGCTGAATTATAAGTGTAATGAACCAACCATGAACCAGGCAATAGTGATAATTGCGTGCTTAGTGTTACTGGTGCTACTTCCATAGAACACCAATGTGATTGTTACCAACATATTTAATCTTCTAAAATGGTAGTATAAGTTAGCGGAGAGTAAGTGAGCTTGTAACATTCGTTTAAGGAAAGCACGATATGCAAACCATTTGATTTCTACTTGTATGTTAGTAAACACAAATTTTACAAATTTGCCAATTTACTCTAAATTTCCAAAAATTCTGTTCAAGAACTTTCTTGTCATGATCTCTCTCTTTGATTGATAGGTACTATTGCTTCCAAGTGATCCTCTTGATGCACGGAATATCTTGCTTGAAGGTAGATATTTTGTTCAACGATTTGCAATCTTTTATGGTAGTTGGCTGTTGCTGATTATTGATATATCTCGTTTAGAAGTAAAACCTTCTTTGTATAAAGTTGCTATTGCCAACTTTCTTGCTTAGCATAACATAAGCACAGTTCACAATTATATGTGTATTTTTCATAAAATGTTAGGTAATCTTATTAAATTCGAGTTGGGAAGTTGTTAACCACTTGTCTGTAGAGTTATGTAAATACATTAATGGGTTGTGCATAGTTATTTTCTCTTTATTTGTTAGCCTCGTTATTTGTGATGTAAGATGATATAAGAACAATGTATACATTGGGAAGAGTGCTAAGAACTCAACCCTAACCTTCTCCAACTCTCTTTCTCCTCCTTCCTCACCTAACCCTAACCCTAATTTATCTTTCTCAAATTTAATTTGGTATCAGAGCAGGAAATCGCCATCGAAAAACACAGCTCACATCACCTTTCATTGGCTGACGTACTGTTGACGTCATGCTGATGTCATACTGATGTCAGCATCGCCGGAGCACCATCTCGGAATCAGATTCCAAGATCAGGGTTTTGATCGTAATTGGTTCCCCATCATTTTTTCGTTCCTGAGCATCCTTGTTTGGCCACCGGATCTTGGTGTACCATGGTCGTCTTCTCCAGCATCTTCTTCCAGATCTGGTTCGGATCTTCGAGCCAACTGCTACTGCCATCCAGATATGTTTGTATCTTCTCCATAGCTTTCGAAAATACCACATGGTATTCCGACGAGATAAGGAGCGTCTTGAACCTCTTTGTTGTGATGCTTACTAGGCTTCCTGCATCCTAGGCTTACCAGAAACCTGCAAGTGCCGAAAGACCGCTGGAGACCTCTCAGATCTGTTCCGATTGCCTCAGAAACATCATCTGAGGCATTTCGATGCATTAAAGTTCAAATTTCCTTCCTTTTCGGTGAAATCTGTGGTGTTTACATGGCTGCCCTTTGCCGGAATTGTCTGAAATTTTTTGGTTTCGGCAGCCCTCAATGAGTCCTATTTTTAGTATTTTGAGCATTGGTTGAATGCTTTTTTGTTGAAGAATCATTGGTGGGGTGTGAAGTTACTTTGTTTTTTAGAGAATTTTTGTTCTTTTATTCCCATGATTGCTGATTTTTTTATATCGAAAGTGTGGAGTTGTGATTTTTTTGGGACTGTTGATCAACCCATGTGGATGTTTCACTGTGAAAAGATGGGTGCAGCTCCCTTAGTGTGTTTGGGAAGGTGGTTATAGAACCTCATCTTTGATCGAGAAGTTTGTGTTATCATGGAGATGGGGGAATTAAAGGCTAGTGAGGGCAGCGGTTCTGAAGGTTCACACGGACTTCAAATTACAACTATGAAGTTTAATGGCAAGAATTACTTGGCTTGGTCGAGGTCGGCGTAACCTGGGTCCCAAGGAACAGGGTTGTCCCCAACAGCATCATTACACCTGGAAACCCACAAGTACATATAATCCCTGACAGACTTAGTGACCATCCCCATCGGACGCGGTTTCTTCTAAAAAATTCTAGCATTCCTTTCGAGCCAGATACTCCAGCAAACAGCGTAGAACGCCACCTTCCAGTAGTCCCGAAGCTGACCCTCAAACTTGAAGGAATTCCAAGCCAAGAAATGTTGACCAATAGTAGGAGGGATCACCCAGGCCATATCGAAAAAACTAAGAATCGCCCCCCAGACCTTGTAAGCCATCTGATAGTGTAAAAATAAGTGCACAACTGACTCCTGCTTCTGACACAGGGCGCATTGATTGGTAACCACCTGCCCCCGACGAATGAGCTGGTCGATGGTTAGGATTTTCCCTTTAAAAAGAGTCCCAGCAAAGAATCTAACCTTAGGAGGGATACCGGTTTTCCATAGATTAGCTTCTTGAAATTTGAGAAGAGGACGACAAGTGAGCATCCGGTAATAAGTCTTCACACAAGACGAATGAGTTGGCATAGTACTAGGACAGTGAATTGTGTAATTCATGTATTGGCAAAGCCAACAAGGCAGCTGATAGGAAGAAAGTTTTTGATATGTTGAGGGGTGCGAACCTCGAGTAAGAAGTCATCAGGGCTAATATTTTGGGTAGAGAGGAGTGTCCTCCCCTTGGCACAATTTTTGCATTGTTTCAGCATGAGGAGAGTTGAAAACAGTTTATTCATGTTGGACCCATGAGCAGCGCACCCCCCTAAGATATCTGCTCTCCCCTCTTTCTTTGAGTTCGTAGAGGGGGAGAGAGATCTGGTAGTCGTGGTGGACTTTCTAGGGAAGAAAGAGATAAGTTCAAATGCACCCACTGTGGAAGGGAAGGACACCTTATTGACATGTGATGGACCCTCCAACAGCTCTAGTTCCTCATGTTCCTGCTCCAGCAGCTTTTAGGCAGATCACTCTCATTCAGAGAGTATTGAGATCTTCAGAGTCTCCTTCACCGTGTTGTGTTCTCTCAGGCTCAGACTCCTAGTTTCTCCTCCAGCTCCTCTCACTAGTATGTTACACACTCACACCTATTTCAGTTGATCACTAGTGTTCCTGATAGTTGTCAGACTCGTGTTGTAGATCGGTCTCTCTTCCCCGTGAAGGGTAAAGGGATCATCTAACTTGGTAGGCTGCCTTTGGATTCTACTTGTCCCTAAATGCCTTTGAATCTGTTGTCTCTTAGTAGAATCATAAATAACCTTAACTATTGTATAACCTTTTATCCTTTCCATTGTGCTTCTAGGACTTGACTTCCAGGAGGACATTTGGTCATAGTCGTGAGGAGCATGGGATCTACATGTATGAGGTTCCTGTGCTACAAATGGTGCATAAACCGATTGTTATCAGTGCTAGTGTGGAGGAGCTCCAGTTGTGGCATGCGAAATGAGGCCATTTACCTCTCTCGTCTTCATTTATTTTTTTCAAAAAAGTTTAGCATTGTGATGTCTTTGTTTAAATGCAAAGTTTGCCAATTTTCTAAACACTGTCCAACATCTTATCTTGTTAGTGAAAGAAGAAGTAAAGTAGCTTTTGAATTAATTCATTCTAATGTGTAGGGTCCTTCTCCTGTTGTTTTTGTTTATGGTTTTAGATATTTTGTCTCATTTATTGATGATTTTTCACCCGATATTCCATGATATATTTGTTGAAAACCAAGGATGAAGTCTCCTTCGTGTTTACTACTTGTCATCATTTGGTTCAAACTCAATTCCATGCTGATGTTAAGGTTCTTCGATCGAATAATGGAGGGGAGTATTCTTCCCATCATATCCAATCGTACCTTCATGATCATGTGATTGAGTGGTAGACTATGTGTCCGTATATTCCCCAACAAAATCGGGTATCTGAAAGGAAAAACCGTCATGTACTTGAAGTTGTTCATTCCCTTGTATTAGTTATGAATGTTCTAAAGTATTTATGGGGGGAGGCTGACCTTAACTCTATTTTCTTAATCAATTGCATACTAACTGCAGTTCTCAATGACATATCACCATGCAAATTGTTGTCAACTGATCATTCTTTGTTTCGAGTTCCTCCTTGCATGTTTGGGTCATTATGTTTTGGCCACATTCCTGTTGTGCATCGTACTAAACTAGATCCCAAGGCCATCCATTGTCCTCCATCTCAAATGGGTACAAATGTTATGGCCCTACCTCAAGGAAGTTCTTTGTTACTATGAATGTGACCTTTTTTGAAGACACCCCTTTCTGCAAGCTTCAGGGGGGAGAAAGTTCAGTGCCCTCTTTAGGGGGAAATTATAATGATGAAGAGAACACTGATGTGCTACCAAGAGTAGAGGTGACAGATGTGTTTGATGATATGGATGATGGAGAGAAACCAGAAGAAATTCAGTTTGATAGATTTGGGAAAGTGAAAGAGGGAAAGTTCTCTGTCAAGAAGTTTAAGTCTCAGATTTCACCTCAAAGTGATCTTGAACTTCTCATTGCGATTAGAAAATGATCCAGGTCATGTACTTGTCATCCCATCAATAAGTATGTTTCTTATAAAAAATGCTAAATTTCCATCTTGCTTTTGTTTACTTTTTGGATTCCATCTCTATTCCTACTTTTGTGTCTAGTGCCTTGTCTCGGCCTAAGTGGAGGGAAGCCATGTTATAAGAGATGAAAGCTTTCAAATCAAGTCATACATGGGATGTTGTGAAACTTCTTGCACAGAAAAATATTGTTGGCTACAAATGGGTCTCTATAGTGAAGTATAAACCTGATGGTGTTGTGGAAATGTTTAAAACTCGACTTGTTGCAAAAGGGTTCACATAGACTCAAGGAGTTGACTATCAAGAGACTTTTGCACCTGTTACAAAGTCCAATTCCATTTGTGTTCTCCTCTCCCATGCAGTCCATAGGCATTGGCCATTGTATCAGCTTGATGTGAAGAATGGCTTTCTCCATGGGGATTTGAAAAGGAAGTCTATATGGCCCTACCACCCGGGTTTATAAAACAACAGAGTCGGGGAAGGTCTTCAAGTTAAAGAAGTCAATCTATGGATTGAAACAGTTGCCTCGAATTTGGTTCCCCAAGTTTAGTGAAGCCATTATATGACTTGGTTATAGAAGGGGTCACTATGTTCACACCCTCTTCGTAAAGAGGGATACTCATTTGACAATAGTGTTGGTGTATGCAGATGACATCATTGTCACTAGGGATGACAGTGGTGAGATACTTCAATTGAAGAGCTATCTAAGCAAAGTGTTTGAGATTAAAGATGTAGGTCCACTGAAGTAATTTCTTGGAATGGAGGTAGCTAGATCCAATAAAGGAATGTATTATCTTAGAGAAAGTACACTTTTGGATGTACTCAACGATACAAGCATGCTAGCGTGTAAGCCAACTACTATACCTATTGAGCAGAATCATGGATTAAGTAGAAGTGAAAGAGAGCCTCTCAAAGAGATTTGTATGTTTCAGAAGATTGCTTGAAAGCTTATCTATCTCACCATGACCAATTTGGATATAGCATATGTTGTCAGTGTTGTTAGCCAGTACATGCACTGTCCTAAAAATAATCATCTTGATGTTGTGTATTGAATCTTGAGGTACTTGAAGGGTAGCCCAGGAAGGAGGCTGCTATATCGTGATCATTTGGATGTGGTGATCTTCACTGATGCAGATTGGGTTGGTTCTCTTGATGACAGGAGATCCATCATAGGTTATTATATCTTTTTGAGAAACCTTGTAACACGGAGGTCTAAGAAGCAATACGTGGTTTCCAACTCTAGAGTTGAAAGTAAATATAGAGCTATGCCGCAAGGGGCTAGGGAAAGTATGTGGTTAAGACATCCATGCCAATCTTGGAATTGAGGTGAATCTTCCAATTACCTTGTATGGAGACAACGAGGCTGCTCCTCACATTGCCGAGAACCTAGTCTATCATGAGAGGACCATACATGTAAAGGTTGATTGTCATTTCATTCGTGAAAAGGTTGAATCCAAGGAAGTATGCATTCCACAGGTTCGTTCTAAAAATCAGTTGGCGAATGTTCTCACTAAGGCCGTGAGTGGGAGTAGGCTTCATGATATTACTAGCAAGTTGGAGATGATAAATATATATGCCCTAACTTGAGTGGGAGTATAGAGGTATGTAAATACATTAGTGTGTGTGTGTAGTTATGTTGGGTATGTGTGTGTAGTAAGTGATTCAAGCACTTACCTATTTTCCCTTTATTTGTTAGCCTCGTTACTCAGGATATCAGATGATATAAAAACAATTAATACATTCGGAAGAGGGCTAAGAACTCAACCCTAATTTTCTCCAACTCTCTTTCTCCTTCTTCTTCCTTACCTAACTGTAACCCTAGTTTAGCTATCCCAAATTTAACTTTGTCTACTTTTCAAAAGGAATTGCTCAGTACTTATCTTTTACACTATTCATGCAACAAACTTTATTTGCAGCTATATTGATTATAGGACATTGATTGAAAATTATTATACTATTTTCCTATTGAGGTAGCCTGCATATGGTTTTTTATTGATATGATGAAGTCTTAGGATAGAGTGTTGAGATAGATAGTCTAGTAGACATTGAGGAAGAAATGCATCCGAAACTTATATATTGACATTATCCAAGTCATATATGATAGGGTGGTAGCTAGTGCAAGAACGATGTGTGGAATGACGAGTGAATTTCATGTTCGTGTTGGGTTGTATCAAGGATCTGCCCTAAGCCATTATTTGTTTGCCCTGATCATGAATACGTTAACCATAGACATATAACAAGAGATTATATGTTGCATGTTATATGCCGATGACATGGTGCTAATTTCCCAAACCAGTAAAGAAATAAATGATAAGATGGAATTATGGCGAAAAGCCTTGCAGCCAAGAGGTTTGAAAATTAGCAGAACAAAGTCGGAGTCCCTGGAGTGCAAATTTAGTGAACATGATAGCCTGTAGGAGGATTTAGTTAAATTAGAAAATCATCAAGTGCCACATTGCCATAGATTTTTCTATTTAGGCTTTACCTTACAAGCAAATGGTGGATTTGAAGGAGACAAGACATATATGTCAGTTGTATGTTTTAATCGACCATGGCATTAATGCTTC
Source organism: Chloranthus sessilifolius (assembly GCA_021018995.1). NCBI lineage: Eukaryota > Viridiplantae > Streptophyta > Magnoliopsida > Chloranthales > Chloranthaceae > Chloranthus > Chloranthus sessilifolius. The sequence goes on along the minus strand of CM037588.1, from coordinate 6,297,531 downwards.
AAATATTGTGTGCTACTAAATCACATCACACTCTTGTCATGTCAACATCTTCATAGAAATCGCCAAATAATAAGGCATATAGCTCTAGTATATTCATATATTCACTGCTTTCGCATAGATGTCCCACTTTATTTGTTTGACTGTAATGAAGGGATGATACCTCTTCTCTTCATATTCTTATTCTGTCCCTTCCTTCAAACATACCTGTGTTACAGCACAGAAGTTCTTAAGCTTAAAAAACTTCCCTTGCTTTGCAGAAGCTGTACTGAAAAACATTCCTATTGTCTTTTGCAGTGAGAGCAGGTACTGGTGGTGATGAGGCGGGAATATGGGCAGGTGATCTTGTAGGTACATGTTACTTGTATTCTTTTGAATCTTGGTGTAGAAAACTGTCATGAACTCTACGTGAAGAGCCATGCATATTCATTTGTATGCCTATTTAGAATTTCGTCTGGACTCAGAAATGGCCCCAAACAAGTACCCATTGCTAAAGTTCTAGCCAAAACAAATCCTGTAGTTGGTGAGTTCTTTCATTTTAAAGATCTAACCCAATTTATTATTTTCATGGTGCGTGAAAAGTTTTTGGCTTTTTTTGACGATAAAAGTAAAAAAAAATTGCGTTTGGTGCCTGGTTTTCTCCCTGGAAGTCACATGGGTGGGAAGAATTTGTCATTTGGAAACAATCATGGTTCTCACTTCCACCCATTTTCTTTCTAATTTTTAGAAATTTTCTAGTTTTTTCAATGTATTTTTTTTTTCAATCCTTAACCATATTTTCTTTAGTATAATGAATTGTTTGATTCAATTAAACACCACTCAATTTACCCTGAACTTAAGAGGATTTTCAAATCGAAATCTTCTTCTGCATAGGGGATATGATCATATATTATACGTATCAGAGATTAAATGTAACATTTTCTTAGAGCATAGAATTTAGCTTAGGGAATGTATCTACTGTAATGAGAACACTGATAGGGAGTCCATTGTTCTTAATGACAACATGGACAGTTTACTGGGAGTTTTTGGTGAATGGCCTATGCAAACGAAGAGGGAAATAATGGTTGTGCATGAAAATTCATTTTTATAATCAAATACTTTATTTGTTTCTCTATTGCCATTTACATGTTTGTCCCCTAAAAAAAAAAATTTGATCATTGAAACAAATTCAATAACTATAGGAACAGTGCAATTTATGCAGGAAACTTTAAATTTGCTTTCTTTGCAAATTAATCTATTCCTATTTTTACATTGGGCCTCAGTGGAGCTACCAACTGATCTTTTGAAGCTACCTGTGGTGTGCAAAACTCCCGAGACAACCTTTTCTCTCATGAAGTGGCAATCTACTTCTTTGTGCTTGGTCCTCTTGTGAAATACTGGTTCTTACTTCTTAGCATTGTGGAGAGCTGCCTCATTATTCCCATACAGATTCATAGGAACTCAAACCTGTATTCCAAGATCCCTCGGAAGAAATTTAACCACATTCGCTCTCTAGCACCTTGGGACATGGCTCTATATTCGGTTTCAACACTTAAAGTTTGAAAACGTGTTAGTTCTTGCTCTTCCATGTGACCAAATTCCCCCCAAGAGCCTGTAGTAAACCTCCTGTCACTGATGAACCTGACCTAGTCCGCATCGAAGAATACTTCCACATCAAGTTGCCCAGGATTACTGTTTAACAAGCCTCCCCTGATCTTGATTTCAAGTACCTCAGAATTTTCTACACAACATCAAAGTGTGGAGTACGGGGTGTGCAAATTTACTGACTGGCCATACTAACTGCATATGGAATATTTGGCCGTGTCACGGTGAGATATATAACCTTATCTGTTTATTATGATATTTTTGGTGTGTGTGCATATAGACCTTGTGTGTGTGTGTAGATAGCTAAGTTGGCGTGTGTGAGTACCTTTATTTCTTTACTCTCTATGTAAGTTGGTGTGCCAACAACATTATGTAAGTAATATAAATGCTAATGAATGAAGGGTTTGAGATACATTTTTTACTCGACCCTAATTTCTCCCTATCTTCTTCTCTCTTCTTCCTCCTCACCAAATCTAACCCTAATCTAACCTCATGAACTTGGTATCAGAGCAAGACGATCGAGGTTTGACATTGTCGCTCCATTGCTGGTACAGAAGTCACCTTACAATTGCTGATGTCAGCGCTGATATCACACTGATGTCAGCACTCCAACATTGACTTGCTCAGAAGTGATCGAACCCAACATGGTTTTGATATGTTTTTCAGCCTGAGCAAGTTTGTCTTCTGTCACCGAGCCATCTGTCCACCAGAAGATAGACTTCCAGTATCGTCTTCTCCAACGAGATCTGAAACTCAGACCTGTTACAGCATTTTTTCAGGGCTGGTTAACAAGTGTTTATCACTCGGATTCCCAGCGAGCCATTGAAACTGATAGGAAGTGTTTTTTGATGGATTAAAAATCAGTTTTGTTGCTGTTTTTTGAATTTTTTGTGAATCGGTGGTGATGATACCTCGCCAGAAAACAGTGAAACTCACCAGAATTCTCTGCCTATATATATATTTTTGATGATTGCTCTTGCTGGGAATAGCTTGCCGGAATTTGGAATATGTTGCAAGAAACCCAGAAACTCTGCTGGAATATGTTTCTGAGACATGGTGGAATACAGATTATTTGGGGTTAAGAAAGGGGGTATGTGTGTACCCGGTACTTGGAAATCTGTGCAGATTTCTTCTCTAAGGGCTCTGGAACCCTGTGTTTGCTGGTTTCAGCTTCGTTGAAGCTTGTGGAACCTATTTAGGTTGTGTACCCCTAGTTGTTTGTGGTAGAAGGAGGGTGTATACTCCTGTTTGGTGATGATTTTGGTACTGTTCGGTGTTGTTTTGGTGTTGTTTGACACAGTTTGGGGATGATTTGGGGCTGTTTTGGTGTTGTTTTTGGTGCCGTTTGGTGCACGATTTGGTAGTCTTAGTGCTTTTTTTTTGGGTGCTGTTTTCTGGACAATTTTATGTCTGCATTGCGGGGATTGTAATTGTGGACATCAAGTGTTTGATGTAATGTCTGAATAGAGACGTGGTGCTGATTTGTTGTGGACACAAATTTTGTTTCTTGAAAAGCTTGTGTAGGCTTATGTTAGGGAAGTAGTGCAGCCTTGTGTGTGTTGTGGTATCGCAACTATGGAAGCTTTAAGAGTGGTGATTGGTGGTAGATGCTCAGTGATAGAGCTGGTAATAGACTAAATGTCCTTGATGTTGAGAGTAGTGCTAGCGGAGCTGCTCTTGTCTCTGACTCTCACGGTACCATGTGGATTGTTGACTCTGGGGCCACGGATCATATGACAGGTTCATCTTCAATGTTCCAATCATTATCTCCCATGTCTAGCCAATGTAGCATTCGGGTTGCTGATGGATCACTTGTTCCTATTGTCAGTAAAGAAAATTTCCAAACTAGTTCTCTCCCTATCTCTCTACATTATTTGTTCCAAAAATGTCTATCAATCTCTTGTCTGGTAGTAGTCTTGTTACAAATCAAAACTGCAATGTTACCTTTTTTCCCTCCTTTTGTGTGTTTCAGGATCGGTCAACGGGAAAGGTTCTTGGTCATGGTCGTGAAGATAGAGGTCTCTAAATTTTTGAAGGAAAAGGGAATCAAGAATATCGAAGAGTTCCAATGCCTGTAGCTGTTGCTGCCACATCCATTGGAGAGATAGAATTATGGCATATTCGTTGTGGTCATGCGCCTTTGTCCCGATTGAAAATTTTATTCCCACATAAGTTTAAGATTGCTGATGGTGTTCCTTTTTGGTGTGAAGTGTGTGAACTCTTAAGGCACACACTAGTTCCCTATCCCCCTAGTGGTAATCGGGGTATTACTACATTTGAAGTTGTTCATTCGGATGTATGGGGTCCATCACCAACCTCTTCAATGGTTGGATATCGTTACTTTGTTTCCTTCATTGATGATCGTACTCGTCTAACTACCATATAAATGATGAAAACCAAAAATGAAGTTGCCTCTATTTTTCCAGTTCATCATAAACTCATTCAAAATTAGTTCAATGCCTCCATCAAGGCTCTTCGATCCGATAATGGGGGAGAATATTCGCTTCACCTCCCCCAATCCTACCTTCAAAACCATGGGATTGAGTAGCAGACTACATGTCCCTACACTCAGCAAAATGGGGTTGCCGAAAGGAAGAACCGTCACCTTTTGGAAGTTGCTCCCTATTAATTAGAAGAAATGTCCCAAGAAACCCGTGGAGTGAAGTGGTCCTCACAGCTTGTTTTTTCATTAATAGAATGCTAACACCCATTCTTCAGGGAAAGTCCGCTCAGTGTTTGTTATCTCCCGTAAAGCCTCTTTTTCCTATTTCACCCAAAGTCTTTGTTTTTCTATTCTAGTCTTTGCTCACATACCTGAATTGTGACAAGCCTGAACCAAAAGTTGTTAGATGTATTTTTGTTGGATACCCTCCATCCCAAAAGGGGTACAAGTTTTACGACCCAGCTACTATGAGGAGGTTTATTTCTATGGACGTCACATTTTTTGAGGATTCCTCCTTCACTAAACTTCAGAGGGAGAAAGAGCTGAGGGAAGAAAGTCGTGGTGTGCTGCCCATCGTGACTATGGAAGATCTTGAAGAAATTGTTAACGCTCATGAAAAGAAAAGGGGCTATAGAGAAGCAACCTCGATTTGATAGATTTGGTAGAGGGCAAGTTTTTGTGAGGAAGAAGTTTGGGAAAACTCAAGTTCAAGAGGAGTTTATGCCTCAGGTCCCAGAAGTACAAGCAGAGTCTCCATCTCAGGCTAATGACCACGAACCTTTACCAAAGATAAATCCTCTTGAAAAACTTGACCTTCCTATCATGGTTTTTAAACTCGACGAGTCGACTCGAAACTCGGGTGAGTTGACTTGACTCGACCCAGTTTTGAGTCGACTCGTCTATAAACTCGATTTGGGCTTCAACTTGGTCGACTCGCCGAGTTGACTCGAAAACTCGACCGAGGTTATTGACTCGGCAAGTTGACTTTAGTTACCCTAAATGAGGAGAGGAAAGAAAGAAGAAGAAAGAAGAAAGAAGAAAAAGAAGAAGAAGGAAGAAAGAAAGGAAGAAAGAAAGAATGAAAGAAGGAAAGAATGAAAGAAAGAAGGAAAGAAGGAAAGAATGAAGGAAAGAAGGAAAGAAGGAAATAAAGAAGAGCAAAGCAAAGAAGCAAAGAAAACAAAGAAAGAAGAAGAAAAAAAATATATATTTTAAATAACCAGAGTCGGAGCGAGTCGAGTCGGACCGATTTTCCGCATTGACTCTACTCAGATGATTTTTGAGTCTAGTCGAGTTTCTGTGTTTTAAAACCATGCTTCCTATTGCTCAAAGGAAAGGTACTGGACATCCTATTCAAAAGTTTGTCTCTTATAAAGGTCTATCTGCTTGTCATTATTCTTTTATATCTTCCCTGGATTCTATTACTATTTCGCCCATTGTTTCTAGTGCTTTGTCTCAGCCAGTGTGGAGTGAGGCTATGGTGCAGGATATGAGGGCCTTGAAGCATAACAAAGCATGAAACGTTGTCGACTTACCTGAGGGTAAGAAAATAGTGGGATGCAAATGGGTATATGCAGTGAAGTACATGCCATATGGTTAAGTGGAAAGATACAAAGCTAAACTAGTAGCTAGAGGGTTCACTCAGACTCAAGGAGTTGACTACCAAGAACGTTTGCTCTAGTTGCACAATCAAATACTAGGAGTGCTTTTATCCTTGGCAGCTTACAAAAACTGACCCTTATCACAACTAGATGTGAAGAATGCTTTCCTCGATGGGGATTTGAAGGAGGAAGTTTATATGGCACTCCCACCTAGATTTGTCAGAGGGGGAGACTAGGAAAGTGTGCAAGTTAAATAAGTCTATTTATAGGCATAAGCAATCCCCTCGCTCATGGTTCCAAAAATTTAGTATTGCCGTTATGAGGTGTGGATTTAGGAGGAGCCACTACGATCACTCTTTTTGTGAAAAGAGGAATACATACCACTGTTGTATTGGTATATGTTGATATTACCATCATTGGGGATGACAATGATGAAGTTCAAAGACTGACGCACTACCTGAATCAAACTTTTGAGAAAAGATTTGGGGCCACTAAAATATTTCCTTGGAATTGAGGTAGCAAGATCTAAGAAGGGTATTGCATTGTCACAGAGAAGGTACTGGATTTGTTGCATGACACGGGCATGCTGGGATGTAAGCCTGTTATTAATCCCATTGAGCATAATCATCGGCTGAATGGAGAAGGTGAACTTCTCAAGGACCTGTGCACGTACCAGAGGCTCGTGGGGAAACTCATTTATTTGACTATGACTCAGCCTAATATTGCCGATGCAGTGAGTGTTGTGAGTCCATCTTGATGCAGTGTATCGAATCTCGCAATACTTAAAGGGAAGTCTAACTGAGGGGCTCTTATATAGTAATTATGGTCATATTGATGTGGAGATATTTATTGATGTAGATTAGGCTGAGAATCTGGATGATAGAAGGTCTTTTACCGGATATTGTACTTTCCTAAGAGGAAACTTGGAAATCTAAGAAGCAACCAGTGGTATCAAACTCTAGTGCAGAGGGGGAGTATAGAGCCATGTCACAAGGGGCTAGAGAGGGATTGTGGTTGAAGCACATCTAGGCCGAGTTGGGGATCAATGTTTCTTTACCTATGATTCTCTATGAGGATAATGAAGCCGCCTACCATATTGCAAATAATCCGGTCTTTCATCAGAATCAAGCACGTTGAAGTGGATTGTCTCTTCATCAGAGAAGGTTGAATCAAATGAAATTATCATTCCTCATATTCAATCTGAAGATCAACTGGCGGATATTCTTACAAAATGTGTTGGAGGAAGTAGACTGCCTGATATCACCTCCAAGTTGTGCATGATTGACATCTATGCTCCAACTTGAGGGGGAGTGCTGATTATGATATTTTTGGTATGTGTGCATATAGACCTTATGTGGGTGTAGATAGCTAAGTTGGTGTGTGTGAGTACTTTTATTTCTTTACTCTCTATGTAAGTTGGTGTGCCAACAACATTATGTAAGTAATATAAATACTAATGAATGAAGGGTTTGAGATATCCTTGTTGGAATAGAAATTTGACTCAACTAATTTCTCCCTATCTTGTACTCTCTTCTTCTTCCTCACCAAACCTAACCCTAATCTAACCTCATTAACTTTAACTTTACCAACTAACCTTCTCAATTGCTTTATTGACCACGTTATGTAAATGTCCTTGTTTGCATTCCTTTTGCTTGTTTTTGGCGTATTTATATTATCTTTTGTTCTTTCTTCATTTTTATTTATATGAGATTGTTCGAGAAGCACCAATTCCGATAATCTTCTCTTTGGCATATGTTTTCTCATCATGAGCCTTCATAACAGTTGGTCAACAAAGCAAAGCTCTAATATTGTGATTGATTTCATGATCTCTATAAAGATCATATCAAGTCGTTGGTGTGAAACTCTGATTCCTTGGGTTTTTGTAACCTTGCAACACCAAATTGAATTGGATATGCCAAATTATGATGGTGAGTCCTGACCTCTCTCCAAATAATTTGCGTCAACAAATCGATCAACTTCAAGAGATTGTTTTCATCATGTCCTTCCACGAATTCACTCTGTTTTTAGCGCGCATGTCTTTGAGAGCTACAAGTTTCTTTCGTGAATTCTGCTCCAATGCAAGATAGTTTGAAACTTCTGCGTCAATCCTAGATTGTATGAGAGGAACACTGTTGCAAACAACAAATTTACGTAGAATAAAAATTTAACACAAATCAATCATAACAAATTTCCCCTCGCTAGGAGAGGGTTTTATTGAAAAATGGACTTTACACTTCTGGGTATCGTCATCGATTCCCCATTAATTACATCAAAATTAAATATCTCTGAATAAAAGCTTTTAAAGAAAAGTAAAATAATTACATCTTTGAAATAAACAAACTAAATTCTAAGTCTAGGTTTTCATCGGCGTCTTCAATCCGTCACGAGATAGATGCATCGTATGTTGTCTTCATCGGAGATTTGAGAAATATGAAATAGGAGACAACGGATGGGAGAACCCCTCCTCCAAAAGCCGGTTCCATTTGATCGACAAGCACGAGTCATATTACTGAAGCAAGAACCTCGTGGTTGAACCTTAAAACGAAATCTTGTTCTCTGGTCTCAAAGATGTATTCAAATACCAAATTCATTCTCCTGGTAACTGGTTATCAGAGGAGTTATCACTTTCAGTGATATTGTATCTAATAATGAGTTAGATATCGCCAAATTCCTTAGAATTTGGCGATCATAGATTATTTTTTGTAATGATTTTATCATTGGACTTGACCAATGTCTTAAGATTTGGTCAATATATGGTAAATTTACCATTGGATCTTGTTACGATCTCGTATTATGGCCGTTTGATCAAAAATCAATGAATCCAATGTTAGATTTGACCAAAATCACAAGATCTGGTTAATATGTAATAAATCCACTGTTGGATCTCATTATGATATCGTATTATGATCGTTTGACCAAAAGTCAATGAGTCCACTATTAGATTTGACCAAAATCATAGGATCTGATCAATATGTAATAAATCCACCGTTGGATCTTGTATTATGATCATTTGACCAAAAGCCAACGAGTCCATCGTTGGATTTGATTAAAACCATAAGATTTGGTCAATTTATAATAAATCCACCATTGGATCTCGTTACGATCTCATATTATGATCGTTTGACCAAAAGTCAATGAGTCCCCCATTGGATCTCGTTACAATCTCGCATTATGATCGTTTGACTAAAAATCGTCGAGTCCACCGTTGTTGACCAAAATCCCAAGATCTAGTCAAATACATAATAAATCCATAGTTGGATTTCGTAACGATCTCGTGTTATGATCGTTTGACCAAAAGTCAAATGATCCATCGTAAAAGAATTTTCGATCCCGAGGTTGAGATCTAAACCCTACATTTGAGTGAGTGATGACCTGAACCGCGAGGGAAATTCAAATTTTGAGATATGATTCAAATCCGGTAGAGCTGATGGTTATGAGTCATTGTAGATGAATATTTCAGGTGTCGGAGTCCGGATTCATTCTTTGGGTTCGTGATTGCAACCCATACGAGTATTGAATTTGTAGTTGCAATTTGAGGATACCAAGAGTTATGCGAGGGATTATACCCACATTGCTTAACTATCTCTAAGTACACAAGAAATTTGGTATGTATCGTAACGCATAATCCCAAATTGCAACTTTAAATCATACTTTGGTAAGAGCCGTAACTCTTATCCTAAGTGTATCACCTTTAGGTAAGGGTCGTAGCTCTTATCCTAAGTGTATCACCTTAGCCGTAGCCCTTATCCTAAGTGTATCAACCCAAACTTATTCCTCAAACTTTAAGAACAAAAAAAGGAATGAAAAGAATCTCGAAGATACGTTAAAGTCTTTTGCAAGAAAAATAAAGTCGGAGACATTTTAGGCAGGGCTATCGCATAAGAATTTTCGGATCTACAATGAGAACGGATTTGCTATTTATAGATTTATAGTAGCGGTTACAGGAAGTTATAATCCTACAATTTCTGTAAGAGTTTCACACAATCAAGGGTTGTAAGGGCTGCGTGGGTCTTAGCTTTCACGAGGATTGAGAAAAGATTCATTCTCCAGATATCTGGCCTACACAAATAATTATTCATAACTATCTAGGCATGCATACTAGCTAGGCTGCGTGAGTTTTAACTTTCACGTAGATTGAGAAAAGATCCATTCTCCAGATATCTTGCCTTTGCAAGTAATTATTCATAATTACCTAGGCAGGCGTTACTACCTAGACAGGCGTAACTACCTAGGCAACATGGGTCTAAGCTTTCATGCGGATTGAGAAAAGATCCATTCTCCAGATATCTGGCATTCGCAAGTAATTATTCATGACTACCTAGGCAGGCATAACTACCTAGACATGCGTAACTACCTAGGCAAACATACTACCTAGGCAGACATACTACTTAGGCATGCATACTACTTAGGCTACGTGGGTCTTAGCTTTCACGCGGATTGAGAAAAGATCCATTCTCCAGATATCTGGCCTACGCAAGTAATTATTCATGACTACCTAAGTAGGCATACCTACGTAGTGTGACAGCGTAGCCATCTGGGTCAATCGTAGGGCCACTAGTGTTGCATCATTAGTGGTTACAAGTTGGGGCATCGTAAGCGTGTCACCAAGCCATGAAGGCTTAGCCGTAGATATTTCGAGAGCTTTGGTCGTGGGCCACGAGGGCACACGACATGGTGGCAGATTGGGTCGTGACACGATTGCAACACGGACATGGCATGGCCATGTGGGGGAGCGATGCAGGGCGTTGCGGAGAATTGGAAAAGTATGTCAAACCAATACGTTTGAGGTACTCCCGTCATTTGGCCTTAGTGTTTAACCCTTATATGTGGGGAAGTGATCTTACCAGTCACGTGACGTGTCACTGGCCTAAGTGATCCCTTACGGAACACGTACGATAGCCTTGTGGGCTTGAGTTCGTGCATTCAGGCCTCGTAGAGGTGTTGGGTCGCTCTAGTCACATCGTGTGATAGGGCCATTGTGTTGGTGGTTCACAACCACCTCCACGGTGCGGGCTCAACCCCAATGCGGGGCTGTCCCTTTACTAGTCGCTGCGTATCGCTATAGTATTTGCATTCGGGAATCCACATGGTTTCTAACCTAATGCGTTACCGTGCAGGTTGGAGACTTGAGTAGGCTGATCTAGACCGGGAAAGCTAGTTGCCGCTGCGTGGGTCTTAGTTTTCACGCAGATTGAGAAAAGATAATTCTCCTGATATCTAGCCTATACAAGTAATTATTCATAACTACCTAGGCAGACATACTACCTAGGCTGCTTGAGTCTTTAGCTTTCACGCGGATTGAGAAAAGATCATTCTCCAGATATCTGGCCTACGTAAATAATTATTCATAACTACCTAGGTTGGCATAACTATCTAGGAAGACATAACTACCTAGGCAAGCGTAACTACCTAAGTAGGCATGACCTGCGTGGGCTATAATAAAAAAATGACGAGGAAAAGAGGGAAAGAAGATGGCATGTGTGAGCCATGTTGGAGTGCGAAGAGAGACTACGCAAGTAGGTCTATGCATAGGTCATACTCTTTGACATAACTTGGGACTTTAAGTCCTAGTTAGAGTAGGTTTGCATGGGCCATACTCTTTGACATAACTTAGGATTTTAAGTCCTAGTTAAAGTAGGTTTGTTACAAAGAAAAACTATAAGTAGAGCCTCTTTTCTTAATTTCTTCCATTAATTTATTCTATCCGATTTTTGATACTTAAGTAGAACTTTCCGATTCCAAAAATTCTGAGTCAAGCTCCTACAAGAGTTTTGTAAAAAAAGCTCAAATTACAGAAGATGATCCGTGGTCTAGATCCCCTCTGCAAGACCTGAGAAACACCCAAAGATACTCTTTTCTTATTCAATATAAAAAATAATTCTAAATTTTAGACTCTAGGAAACAACTATATATAACAGAGAATTATCAAACTAAAACTATAATATTTTCGACACCAATATAATTAAAAATCCTAATTCAAGGAAACTAAAGCAAAATTATCAAATACTTAAACTACCCTTAATATCTCATGATAAACTAAGTTGATAAAATAGATCGTTTAAAAAAAATTGAAAAAAAATATCTCAATTATCAAGGCTTTGCAATCGTGTGAATCAGACTTTCAGACATAAATTATTTGCTTTTGGAAGATAGACACAGTTTTGATTGTATCATTATCCAAAGCTAGAGTATATGTTCGTTTTCCTCATGAACATGAACTTATGTGTACTGTGCAGAACACTAACGTTTTGATGATGGAGGTTTCTTCATGATGGTTTGGGAGACTTCCATTTAGTTTTGTTTCTTGGAGCCAGGCATACTCCAAGAAGATCAAACATTTCCCTCTTCATCTTTGGCCACATCATCGCCTTCTCTCATCTATTTGGGGTAGATTGTGTGACTTTTGTTTCTCCAGTTAATTCTTTTTAGGGGTAAATTTTCTAGTTCTCAAGAGTCCTTTACATAATTTCTCACTACTAATCTCCAAGTCTTTATTGATGCTTCATCTTCTCCTCTACAATCCTCCTTGGGCTACACGAATGTGGCAAGAAAAATTCAATATTAAATGGCAAGAATGTTCTTTGTATTAATTGTTTCTGACGTGAAATTATTTGCATTCAAGATTTTTTTTAAAAGAACTCGAACTGACATTACTGCAGATCAGTAGTTGGCAATTTTAGCATCATAGTGTCTGCATGTGTATGTACGTTGGTTTTTTTTCTGTTAATTTCATTTTGAACTTCATTATTTGAGCAAAATTACTGAGATCTAGTCAATAACTACCTCGGTAATTGATTTAGGTACGCATGTATGAGAAGTATAGTGAACTTAATTCTTGGAAATACAGCCCAATTTCATGTTCAGAGGTATTTGTGATACTTCCTTCCTGCATACTACCATGCTGTGATATATGGTTACTCTGATGTTACCTTTATTTTCCAGGCTGAAAAAGGTGGATTCAAGACATATGTGATGGAAATTAAGGGAAGTCGTGTATATAGTAAGTTAAAGTATGAATCTGGTGTTCACCGTGTTCAACGTGTGCCACAGACTGAAGCACAAGGCCGTGTGCATACATCCACTGCAACTGTTGCAATCATGCCAGAGGTAGATTTATTTTCACATATAAATCATGCGAACCTGCTGGTTAATTGGTATTAGAAAATATTCTGTTGCCATCTTGATCTGATAGAATTTTTTATTAGAAAATGTTCACTTTAGGTCTCTGATAATTGTATTATATGCTTCTTTTTTTTCTCCTTACTTTTCTGCATTAATTAATACGAAGTCTCCACTTGTTCAAACAAATAAAAGAAAAAATAAAACTAAACATAAATTTACGATTGATAGTACTAAAGTTTTATTGAAGCCATGCCCTGTTGCTTTCAATTTTTTTACTAGTGTATGAGGTACACTGAAGTGAACATGGGATTTACATATCGTTATCAATCAAAGCTTGAACTGTGCACCTTGACTTAATATCCTGGATTACCTTATGGCTTGTGAGGATCTCCTGCTATGTGAAAAGATGACATGCGGTTACATTTCCAGTGCAAAGTAGCAACATAAATTTCAGAAATGTAATCGTTTACTGTTTCGTTGATGCAACAAGGATGAACTTTGATCGGCCTCAAGAGACAACTAAATGGACTTTATGACGCAAGACAAGACCCTAGACTATGTGAATGCGATGAATTAATTAATTGCTGAAATTAAATTAAATTAATTCGAACAATAAACTTGAAAATAACGCGTTCACCTTAAGACTTCATTGTTTTCCATACGAAAGATCACGTCCGGGTTCAGGAAAGGGTCCAGCCTTTGTGCTAGATCCGTTAGATTTGCTGTGTGGATGGGTCCTAGAGGTAGAACTCTAGGTTTCCATATTAGGGCACTCGTAGTTCAATAATGGGTTCGCTGGTTTTCTCAGGGGTTTTGAATATCTGGGCGTTTCTGGTCGGATGGCTGGATTTAGGATTTGTGATATGGGTTTGAATCGATGGCTCTAATGGAAACTAGGTTTTATGGCTTTCTGGCAGAATCTAGGCTGTTGATGATTGATACGCAAGCAAATGATAAAATCAAAGAAAGGGATAGAAAGAAGATAGATTTTGGGCTTCACACTCTTGGCTTCCCACCAAACCCTTCTCGGGAAACGAAGTTCACTCTCCGAAGATGCTCATCTCAAGCAAGGAAGCAAAAGGCTCTTTTCATTAATAAAAAACTAACTACATTGTTTTTCTTAATGACCTTATATAGGAGGTCTTCAAATAAAACCCTAAAACGAAAATAAACATAATAGAAACACAAATTTGCCCTAAAACGTAAGTTCGGATTCTAAAGAAAAATCATTCTCGCGCGATTTCGATCGATCGAAAGTGACATTTTGATCTATCGAAATTCAATCGATCGATCGAAGTCTTATTTCGATCGATCGACTTATATTCCTATCGATCGATCGATCGAATTATATATGTACATCAGAGTTGTCGCTGCCGTCGATCGATTGAAATAGGGCTTCGATTGATCAAAGCAGGGATTCAATCGATCGAATCCTGGTTTGATCGATCGAGATGAGCACTCCTCTTTTATTCTTCTTTACGCTCCATTCCGCTTCTTCCGACGTCGGTACATGCGAAATGGTCTGTATCCAATGTCTACAATGTCGGCGTCCCAATCAATTCTCTCTGGCTGAAAAGGCTTCATCACCAATGAAGCGGCATCGTGATAGCGATTGAGCACGTCGGGGTCCAGGCATCGCACCTCATCTTCAGTTAGCCATGTATTCTCAGAGTCCGACTTTCCCAACCACTTAACTAAGTATTTCTAAAATCCTCCACCATTGGTGGATACCGCAAAATCATCAAGTATCCCTTCGATCTCATCTCTCCTCTGCTTCCTTGGGGAAGGGAAGGGTAGGAGCTATAGGGTGGAGCTGGAATGTGGGCTCGGGTTTGCTTGGAAAGGGTTGGTCGGGGGTGGGGCAGAGGCCGAAGAAGGAACTAGGTCCTCCACATTGAACGTAGAGCTACCCTTATATCCGGTGGAAGTTCGAAAACATACGCATTAGGCCCGCTCCTTGCCATAACTTTAAAAGGCCCAGCGCCGTGGGCTTGGAGTTTCTTTACGACTCCCGATGGGAATCGTTCAGGCCTAAGCCGAACCATCACATAATCCCTCACTTGGAATTTTTTGAAGCGCCTATGCGCATCTGCAGTTATCTTGTAATGTTCATTGCTCACATTTATTTTTTTTTCTAATTTCGGTATGCAATTCATGGATGTGCTGTGCGAATGCATCGGCTGACTCGGAAACTCGATGGGATGCAGACATGGGGATTAAATCAATGGGTGTCCTAGGCCTATGACCAAGTACAACCTCAAAAGGACTCATGCCTAGGGACCTATTGATTGAATTGTTGTATGTAAGCTCGGCTATGAGCAATGTAGAATCCCAAGTCCTAGGATGATCACCGACTAAACAACGAAGGAGATTACCTAAGCTCCTATTGGCGACTTCCGTATGGCCATCAGTTTGAGGATGATAGGCCGAAGAAAATTAGAGCATGGTACCCATCATGTGCCATAAAGTTTTCCAGAAGTAACTGGTGAACTTCACGTCTCGATCCGACACAATCGTTTTGGGTAACACATGGAGACGCACAACCTCCCCAAAAAATAATTTGGGTATGTGAGCCGCATCGGAGGTTTTTGAACAAGGTATGAAGTGGGCAATTTTGGAAAAGCGGTCCACTACCAGAAAAATGGAATCATGCTTCCATCGAGTCTTGGGAAGTCTGTGCACGAAATCCATAGAGATGTTTTGCCACGGGGTGTGTGGCATGGGTAACGGGGTATACAAGCCGGTATTCTGCTTAATTTGTTTCGCCACTTGGCATGTACGACAGTGTTTCACGACCCTAGAGACATCTCTCACAAGGCTAGGCCAATAAAACCTATCCTTAACGAGCGCACTGGTCTTATCTCTCCCGAAATGTCCGGCAATCCCTTCGGCATGTAACTCCCAGATGAGGAAGTCACTCAATGAAGTGCGAGGGATACACAAACGATTTCGTTGAAACAAATACCCATCTAGTAGGGTATACTCGGAGTTAATGTTGTTCGGATTTTCAAGGATAGCAGTGTATTCCGCCCTGGAATATGGGCACTCCGGATAATCTTGTTTTAACTGCTCAAATCCGATGACCTCGGTGCTCATAGACTGCAAAGTCGCCACTCGACAACTAAACGCATCAGTTGTCTTGTTCCCGGCACCGGCCTTATGCTTCAACACGAATGTGAACCCTTGAAGGTACTCGACCCACTTCGGGTGCCTCGGGTTCAACTTTTTCTGGGAAGCAAGAAAACGTAAGGTTTCGTGGTCAGAAAATAACACGAATTCCTGCGGTCTCAGGTAACGTTTCCAATACCAAAGAGATCGGATGACTACATAAAACTCCTTGTCATAGGTGGAGTATTTCTGCTTTGTCTCATTAAGTTTCTCACTAAAATAGGCCACAGGGTGGCCCTCTTTGCTCAACACTCCGCCTATGCCTACACCCGACGCGTCACATGCTACTTCAAAGACTTTAGCAAAGTCTGTTAGGTGCATGACTGGTGAAGTAACCATTTTCTCTTTTATCTCGGCAAAGGCCCTAGTCGCGACTCTGCTCCACAAGAACTCCCCTTTTCTCATGCATCGATAATGGGAGCTATGATGATGCTAAAGTTTCGGATGAAACGACGATAAAATGTGGCCAAGCTATGGAAGCTACAGACTTCATGAATATTTTGAGGTTCGGGCCACTCCACAATGGCCTTAACCTTTGCAGGGTCTACCGAGACAATGAATTCCAAGAATACTACGGATTGTTGCATGAAGGTGCACTTCTTGAGATTCACGTATAACCCATGGATCAAAATATCATCTGATACCGATACGTATCGGACGATACGTATCGGTATTGGACTCGAACGATACATTGAATGTATCGTTCGATACATTCAAATGTATTGAATGTATCGTCGATACATTCAATGTATCGTCCGATATAGACCGGTACCGATATGTATCGTTCGATACGTATCGTTTTGGAGCTCGGACGATACGTATTGGTAACCCGATATTTTAACCCAGGGTATAACCTTTCTCCCTTTAAGGTTTCGCAAATCAACCTTAGGTGGATAATGTGTTGTTCCTTGTCTGGGAAGGTTTCGCAAATCAACCTTAGGTGGATAATGTTTTGTTCCTTGTCTGGGCTGTAAATTAAGATGTCATCAAAATATACGACAAGGAATTTGCCAAGGAATGACCTCAACACTTGGGTCATGAGCCTCGTAAATGTGCTTGAGGCATTGGATAGCCCAAAAGGCATGACCATCCACTCATAAAGACCGTCTTTGGTTTTGAAGGCGGTTTTCCATTCATCGCCAGGGCGAATACGAACCTAATGGTAGCCACTTTTAAGGTCTATCTTGGAAAAGATAGTGGCGCCAACCATCATATCAAGCATGTCATCGAGCCTCGATTTGGGAAACCGATACTTAACCGTAATCTTATTAATTGTACGGCTATCCACACACATGTGCCATGTACCATCTTTTTTAGGAGTGAGAAATGTGGGTACAACACATGAGCTCAGACTCTCTTAGATGAACCCCTTCTAGAGGAGCTCATTGACTTGCCGAGTCAACTCGGCGTGCTCAACTGGATTCAACCTATAGCGGGGCAGGTTCGGTAATGTAGATCCGGGAACCAAGTCAATTGCATGTTGAATGTCAGGCATGGGAGGGAGCTCATTAGGCAAGTCTTCGGGGAAGACATATGCAAATTCATTCATGATTGGCTCGACCTCCTTGGGCATCTCACTTGCTGACTCAGGAGTACTTTCAACGGTGACGACGACATACACTATGCTCTCATCTATCGATGACCTCTCGAACTCTGAAGGGCTCATAATGTTGATGGCTGTGGATTGGCCTCTCTTCTTTTCATTTCTGTTGACTGATGGTGCTTCCGGAGCCAAAGGGTTAAGAGTGATTTTCTTGCCCTTATAATTGAACGTGCAAATTAGATCGACCAAAAATGGTCACGTTCAAGTCATAAAGTCCCTAAGATGATGTGGCCTAATCCATCGGCACCACATCGCACCACAAGGTGTCCGAGTATGAACCCAATTGTATGGGAACACGACACCTCTGTGACACGGGAATGGATGAGGAGTCAACCCATGCGACTTTGTAAGGTCTCGGGTGGGATTCGGGTGTAAGCCGTAAGCGGGTGACGGTATATTCTGACACCGCATTGGTGCAGCTTCCGCTATCCACGATAACCTTATGACTCTTTGTCCCACATGTGGCAAAGGTGTGAAAGATGTTCTCCCTTCACCAATCCTCCTTTTCATCCCGTTGAGGTTGTGCAAAGACACACCTCACAACTAGAGCACGACCCATGTCATCACTTTCCTCATCACTAGGTGTGACATTCGACTCAGACCTCTTCTTCATAAACTCCCTCACTCTCTTCTCCTCCTTCGATGAAGAGATTCCTTTGTAGGTCTCTCGTGGGGCATTGGGCGGCAAAGTTTTCCAAACCTTGACATTTATAACACTTGACATGAGACATACTCTCCGAGGACTCTCCTACTATACCCTTGCCTTTGTCAAACACCACATTGGCAGCTGTGGACTGTGTGGGTTTGGGATTGACCGGTGTGAAAATCAGATCGCCTAATCACCATCATTTTCAAATATCGTTCAAGGTCCTGAACGACGATGTAGCATTCGGAGAGAGTCTCAACAGGGTGAGAGACCAACTCTTTTTGTAAGTCAAGTCTCAATCCTGTGCGAAATCTAGATAAAGTGACTTAGGGTCCTCGGACACTTTGGCTCTCATCATAAATTCTTCAAATTTGCCAATGTAATCCGCTACGGGCATACTACTTTGGTGTAGATTTTGCCATTGATCGAGGAGACGATGGTGGTATGAGGAAGGAACGTACTTCTCTGTAAGTCGCTCTTTCATGTCCTCCCAATGGGTAATGAGAGTACAACCCGTATTTATTCTGATGCACTCAACGTTGACCCAAAAGAGTCGGGCTTGGCCAATGAGCTTCATTTTAGCAAGTCCGACACATTTCTCGTCGCTCATGCCAAACCACTCAAAGTGTTGGTCCATGTCGGATTACCAATCGAGGAAGACTTGAGGGTCCAATCTTCCATCAAAAGTTAGGAACTCAACTCGGGCATTCTTGAGGAGTTTCCCTTCCGGGTCGTAGTCATCTCCATGATGATCCATCCTATGATTCTGATTCCGATTATGTTCGTAGCCATTTCATTCAAAACGTGAACTATGATGCTTACGATGTGGTTCGAGGTACTCATCACCCTTGTCTAACCGATTGACTCGGTTAAACAACCACTCATTGGATGTTTCAAGGTTCCTTTGGGCTGTTTCCATGACAACCATTCGATCATTGATCGATTTTAGATCAGCCTTCATGCCGTTAAGTGCCTCGGCAATCTCATTCATGTCCATAGTGATATGGTTCACTAATGAGGGCTTCTAGAATGGCATGCAAAATGAACTGACAATGAAGGGGACTTTTGACAAACACGGGATGTGCACACTTTGGCCAAAACAGAAATAAGATGCAATGAAAATTAAAGTGCAATGAATTTAATGCCACACAAATATGCCCTAATCTAGAACATAAGCTCTGATACCAAAACTGCGCAGGACAAGAACCCTAAATTACGTGAATGCGATGAATTAATTAATTGCCGAAATTAAATTAAATTAATTCGAACAATAAATCTAAAAATAGCGCGTTTACCTTAGGGCTTCATTGTTTGCCATACGAAAGATCACGCTCGGGTTCAGGAAAAGGTCCAGCCTTTGCGCTAGATCCCTTAGAGTTGCGATGTGGATCGGTCCTAGAGGTAGAATTCTAGATTTCCATATTAGGGCGCTCGTAGTTCAATAATGGGATCGTTGGTTTTCTCCAGGGTTTGAATATCAGGGTATTTCTGGTCGGATGGCTGGATTTAGGATTTGTGGGATGGGTTTGAATCGATGGTTCTGATGGAAACTAGCTTTTATGGTTTTCTGGCAGAATCTAGGTTGTTGATGATTGATACGCAAGCAAAAGATAAAATCAAAGAAAGGGATAGAAAGAAGATAGATTTTGGGCTTCACACCCTTGGCCTCACACCAAACCCTTCTCGGGAAACGAAGATTTACTCTCCAAAGATGCTCATCTCAAGGAAGGAAGCAAAAGGCTATTTTCATTATTCAAAAACTAATTACATTGTTTTTCTTAATGACCTTATATAGGTCTTCAAATAAAACCCTAAAACGAAAATAAATATAATAGAACGATAAATTTGCCCCTAAAACGTAAGTTCGGATTCTAAAGAAAAATCATTCTCGCGCGATTTCGATTGATCGAAAGTGACACTTTGATCGATCGAAATTCAATCGATTGATCGAAGTCTTATTTCGATCGATCGACTTATATTCCTATCGATTGATCAAATTTAAATCGATCGTTCGAATTAATTATATATATATATATATATATAACCGTCGATCAATCGAAATAGGGCTTCGATTGATTGAAGCAGAGATTCGATCGATTGAGATGCGTAGACTCTTCTTTTCTTTTTCTTTACGCTCCATTCTGCTTCTTCTGACATCGATACACGCGAAATGGTCTGTATTCAATGTCTACAATGTTGGCGTCCCTGTCACCTCTGTCCTAAACCTATCCTCTTTCAACCCTAAGCTCCTTTCTACCTTACCATCCACCTTAGCATGTGTATCTCAACTGCATGTGCTATATTTTCTTCTATGTTAATCATGCCCCAACACTCTTTATCATGCAATATGTAGCAATTGTTGAAAACTACCATACAAATATAAAAAAATAATTATCCACATATTATGATACTCTCCCTGAAGCTTGTGCATTGTTGTCGATTATGCCAGCTTGTAATAGAAAAGAGCAGCCTTTTGTACTAAGAGCTTTTGTAATCCTATCTTCAACTTTATCTTTTGAATTGGTGTATGTTGTGCTTTTCTCTCTTTTTGTTGCATTCGAACAAAGTGGCAACTGATCTTTATGTGTCTTGTTCTTTCATGAAATATGGTATATGTGAGTTATTGCTTGATTGACATACTGCATGTGCACTAGGAGGCTAACTTCAATCCCTATCCTTGTTAATAGCTTTCCTAACCAAAAGAAACTTACGCACCATGCGAGCAACTGCTATATATCAACTTTTGTCTTGTGCTAGATTGAGCAAAGATATTTTATTTTTTCTTCTCTATTACACTGAATTTTTACTAACAAGATTCCAATATTTAGATGTAAAATGTATATTTGTTGAATAATCTAATCATAATGTGAAAGGCTAAAGTTCGGAAATATGGGATCTTTGGAGACCTGAGATACTATAGTTGCTATTGCACAAGTTCTATGCATGACTTTCTTGGAGTGCATGAACTTGCTCACGATAACTCTAATGACATATGAAAACCTGAGCCTAGTGATCATTAGGCAGATCAGCTTCCCTGTATGCTTTGCTGAAGCCTTGGATAATCTAGAAGCTTCTCATCATGGGCAAGGCATAATTTTATTCCATTGGTGATTCAAGTAGCCACGCCCCAATATGATCGGTTCCATGTGACAAATCAATGATATATTTCTTTTGAGAAATAAAGATTCCCTATTTAGAATGAACAATTTCAATTCTAAGAACATACTTGGATCCTTGATATCAAACACTTTACTCAATGACTCCTTAAGTCAATGTTGTAGTAAAAAAAAGGGGGGAAACAATGGGGGGCAAAAGCATATGGGGTCTACCACTTGGGAGAATCCACACCGCTAGGAGACATTTTCTCCCCACGATGAGAACTCCCAACTGAAAAACGGAGAGCATTGGGGGTCTCCCTCGTGGGAGACTCCCGCACCCCTGGGAGACGTTGTCTTCTAAGTTGGGACTCCTACCTAAAAACATGGCGAGCATGTGGGGTCTCCCACTTGGGAGACTCCCACCTAAAAAAAGAGGCATGTGTGGTCTCCCAGTGTTAGAGACTCCCACCTCAAAAAAGAAGAAGAGGAAATGATGAGATAAAGGTCTCATGAGACCCATGAGATACATTAGACGAGTCTCATGTCTTATGAGATCAACAAAGGGTGGTTCATGAGACAAGTTCTTATGAGATTGTATGAATGAGACAAAGTTCCCATGCCTTATTTCCTTCTTTATCATAAACTCATTCAAAATCAATTCAATGCCTTCAATAAGACTAATATAACAGCACCAACATAAATACCATTATTGATTTTTTTGTTTTTTTTCAAAGATGTGAGTTATTTGAACTAAGGAACCATTTCAAAATGCCCCTTGTCTTCTTGATATGGTTTAAGAACATATACCTTTTAGCCAACTGAGAAATAATTTTGAAACTATCATATATTTGTCTTTTCAACTGTGAGTAGAATATTTTCTCTAATTAAAGTTCTACTGTTTAACGCAATATATTTGATTTCAGGCTGATGAAGTTGAGGTGGTCATTGATCCGAAAGAGATCGAGCTTACGACTGCAAGGTCTGGGGGTGCTGGAGGTATTAATCTGTAATTATTTTTTATACTGAGTGGATTATGTTGATTGATTCTCATGAAAGAAATCTCCCGTTCGCTACTCTGATTTTGCCACATCCTAAAATAAGTTGGACTTATTTTTACTGTGAATGTTCTCAAGAAATCCATTTCTATTTAGTCATCTCATGTGGATTTGCTTGTCATGCAGGGCAAAATGTCAACAAGGTTGAAACAGCTATCGATCTTTTTCATAAACCAACGGGAATACGCATTTTTTGTACTGAAGAAAGGACTCAGCATCAAAATAAGAATCGAGCACTTCAGTTACTACGAGCAAAGCTGTGAGTTACTTTTTAAGAAGCAGTTTAGAATATTTAATAACATTTGACTAGTGTCCGCTCATCATTCCATTCAATCTGTCAATCTTGTCTAAATTCATCTGATTAAAAAACTATCTTCCATACTTTTGCCTTTTTTTTTGTTCTTTGTCCAGAAAGTTATAGGGACCTTATACTCAGAAATCATGTAAGGAATGATTCAGTAAAATTACCCATCTTAACAAGTATTCATGCCATATGTATGTTCAGATACCAAGTAGGGCTCGAGTCAGCAAAATTGACCCATCTTAAAACCCTTCCTGAGCACCTATAGTCATCTAATTCAACCTCTTTTATACATAGATCTACAAGATATCGATCCAAATCAGTATCCTGATTTTTTTCCAAGAAACCTTGTTTTATTTTTCTTCTTTTTAACTCATTTGCTTTTCTGTGAGAAGGTGTTTAGGAGCTTAATTGTGTGAGAACACAGTTGTGGGGTCCTGGATCAAGCATCAATAAGTTGTTACTAGTTTTTCTCCTTTTTTCGTTTTGTACTTCGTATTTCTCTTTCATCTTTTCACACATATATATATATATATATATATATATATATATATGTGTGTGTGTGTGTGTGTGTGTGTGTGTGCAGTTTTTTTTGTTCTTATTTTTCATTATTTTGTAGACCGACTTATTTTGGATCTATTAGTGCAGCTTGAAATAAAGGATCAAATGATTGAAATATGGAATCAATTCCAGCCTTGGCCACAAAATGTATGGTGAAATCTTGATTATGTGGTCACATTACATCAAGTTGCATTTATTGCAAACATATAGTGGGTCTTTCAAACAATAGAATGACATTCAAGAAAAGTGGTCTGGAATTTATAAAGGTGATCAAAGATTTTGTAGATAAGACTGCAAAGTAAACAATAGAGAAAGAATAATTTCGAAGCATGGTAAGAAAGTAATCAATGGAAAGATGATTTGATGGTTGTTTAAGAAGAAGAGTTAGTGGGTTCGACAACTAGGACTGCAAAGTAAACAACTAGTGACTGACAATTATCAAAAAAACTATTTTTAAAAAAGTAAATGGATTTTTTGGTTGGCTGAGCCCGAAGATGGCTATTTCAGAAAGGGTATGTGCTGTGATTTCTTAGAGGGTGTCATTACCATTATCAAGAACAAGTATAAGAAAGAAAATAGTAATCACACCATTTTTATGTTATTCGCTGTTTTACCAAGCAGGCATTGCTTCTAATACTGCAAAAGTTTAAGACCTTCAAGTTGATGGTTGAAGCAATTGGACATTACGAATTGGGTTATAGTCTCCTACTCATCATGAGCTTCATGAGCTTCTAATGAAGTAAGAGATAAGTAACCAGAATTTTTAGAGAAATTTATAGATTGACTTGTACCATCATGTCTGATGGATGGACAAGTCCAAGATGGAGAATTCTTATTAATTTGTTTAGTTAATTTCTGGCTGAACAATTTATTTTAAATCTATTGATGTCATAGATTTGGTGTACAACAAAGATATTTTTTGTTTAAATTGCTTGGTGGTGAAAAAATAAGAGAGGAAAATGTATATTAATGTGATAACTGAAAACATTGGAATTTATGTGAATGGGCAAATTTTAATGGAACAAGGCATTTTTAATTTATTATTACCCAAAGTTGAACAATGATGCATTCATCTACGAGCACACTTTGTTGTCTTGTATGATGAGAAAGAAAACTGGAGGCAATTACACGATTTGTCACTGTTTTTAATCTTTGAAGTGCATTCACAACCACACGAATGTTTTTGATGCAATATTTACATCAAACATTTGGTCCCAAAGTAAGTACGCAAAAAAGCTAGCGAGTCTGAACCCTCTTTTTCTTTTTTTGAGACAATAATATATATATATATATATATATATATATATATATATATATATATATATATATATATATATATATATATCATGGGTTAAAATGCCGGAAAACCGGTACGTATCGTCTGGTCAAAAAAGCAGTGCGTCTAGGAGCGATGAATGTCTTACGACGATACATTGAATGTATCGTCCTATTCTCGCCTAAATGAGCGATACGGTACATTTAATGTACCGTATCGTTCAAATCGTATATATATATATATATATATATATATATATATATATATATATATATATATATATATATATATATATATATATATATATATGTAAGGAAAAAGACAATATAGGAAAAAACAAAAGAAAGCAAACCTTGGTGGGTAGTAAGGAGCTACCCAAGCAAAGCAGCGAAGCAAAACCGGAACCCCAGGTACCTCCCCTGGGCCGGCAGCAGGTCCAAAAGATCAAGAAGAATCCCCATCTCTCCAAGAAGATCAAGGACCTCTAACGCAGAAGTCCTCCCAAATCGTGAGGATGTGGAGTAACCCCTCATTGAAAATCTCCATTTTGCTAGCATTCCAACTAATAACTAGGTCTCTGACGTCTTGAATAACGAGCGAGAAAGGTTTAGCCTTTCGCTTGAAGATCCTATTATTTCTTTCCATCCAAATAGCCCAAAAGACCGCATAGACCGTAAGAGGCCAAAGATCCTTCCTCGAATCCTCAAACTTTAACTCTTTCCACATTTCCATCATTTGCGCCGACCAATATGGAAGAACCCATTTCACCTTGAAGATCGTAAAAGTCTTATGCCAAATGAATCTCAAAAGAGCATTGCAGGAAGATATGCGCCGCCGAGTCTCTCCCCCGCATACAAAGCATACATTTGTTAATAACTAGGATATTTCTTCGAATCAGTTGATCCCTAGTCAGAATTTTCTTTTTGGCCACCAACCATGCAAAGAACTTAATCTTCGGCGGGACTTTGGGCTTCCATAGCCCCGACCAATTCCTTCTCACGTCACTCCCTCTGTCCCGCAACTTGAGCAAGTTATAGAAAGAATTAACCGTAAAGTAACCTTTGCTCGAGTGTTTCCATAACCTCTTGTCCATATTTGATGCATTGGGAGTTGATTCCCCGAGCAGAGCCCTAAGATTTTGGAATTCCTCGCCTTCCATTCCCTCAAAGGGCTTCTTAGCGAGATGTTCCACTTGATAGTCCCCTTGGAAATGTGGACAGAAAATTCCACCACCACCTCCTTATCTTCGAACAAATTGAAAACCGTAGGAAACCTCCGATACAGAGGTTGATCTCCAGTCCACACATCCTTCCAAAACCTAATTCT
The DNA here is from genome assembly GCA_021018995.1 of Chloranthus sessilifolius. Classification (NCBI taxonomy): domain Eukaryota; kingdom Viridiplantae; phylum Streptophyta; class Magnoliopsida; order Chloranthales; family Chloranthaceae; genus Chloranthus; species Chloranthus sessilifolius. Next base: position 6,271,750 of record CM037588.1, on the reverse strand, counting down.
TCGACCATCTCCCCAGCTGAATTTGGTTTCGTCCAAAATCTCTTGGGTACTGCCGTTTATTGCCTTCCACCAGTTCGATCTCCTATTGGTATTGGGAACTTCCCCGGCTAAGACCCCATATTTAGCAGTGACAATTTGATACCACAAATTATTTCTTTCCTTGTCCTCCCCCAATCTCCATATCCATTTGGCAAGAAGCGCTTTGTTATCCAAGTTAAGGTTTCTGATTCTGAGCCCCCCGTAATTTTTTGTCTCTCAACACTGTTCCCATCTAACTAGATGAATCTTTTTTCGGTCTCTCGCTCCTTCCCAAAGAAAATCCCTTACTGTTTTCTCCAATTTCTTAATAATTCCAGCGGGAGCCCTAAGGTAAGACATCATGAAGATCAGAATGGAGGCAAAAGTAGATTTAATAACGGTTAACCTTCCCCCGTAGCTGAGCAACTTACTCTTCCACGTCGCCAGTCTCTTCTAAAATCTCTAAAACACTGTATCCCATAGCCGAAGTCTGATCATTCCGAATCCCAATGGGATCCCTAAGTAAGTAATGGGAAAATTAGCAGTATTGCATCCCACCCTCCTTGCCACTTGTTCGGTATCCTCTAGGGGCATATTAATTCCAATTAAACTTGATTTGTGCAAATTAATTCTTTGCCCTGAAACAACTTCGAATATGGTTAGAATGTCCGTAGTAGTCCTTAGTTCCCTATCCCCATTATTCCCATTACAGAACACCAAGGTATCATCCGCATACTGAAGATGAGATATCGAGGGCCCCGACTCCGCCATGCTGAGCCCCTTTACCAAATTAATTTCTTCCACCCTTTTAAAGAGATTATGGAGAGCCTCCCCTACACAATTAAAAAATAGAGGAGATAACATATCGCCTTGTTGGAGACCTTGCTTGCTTCTGAAATAACCGTGGGGAACTCCGTTGACCAGAACCGAGAAGCAAACCGATGCATAGCAACCTTTCATCCACTTTCTCCCCTTTCCTCCTAATCCCATCCTTTGTAGAATGTAGTCCAAGTCCCATTGCACTCTATCGTAAACTTTTTCCATGTCAATCTTGAAAGCCCATCCTTTATCTTTACGCTTCTTAGCCGATTGAATGGTTTCCGCAGCCGCTACGACGATGTCCATAAGTTGCCTTCCCGGAATGAATGCTCCTTGAACATTAGAGATAAGGGAACCGATAACCTTTTTAGACGATTAGCCAACACTTTGGCGATAATCTTGTAAGCACACCCGATTAGACTTATCAGACAATATTCTGTCAAGGAAATAACCCCTTCCTGCTTCGGGATAAGCGCCAAGAAGGAAGAGTTCAGACTCTTGGCCACTCTACCTGTCTCGTGGAACTCTTGGATCATAGCCAAAAAATCAACTCTATTCGTTGACCAACAGCTCCTGAAGAATTCCGCTGTGAACCCATCCGGACCTAGAGATTTGTTGAAACCCAAACTGTTGACTGCCTTTTTCACCTCATCTTCTTCAAAACTTCTTTCCAATTCTATAGCCTGACTTGGGGTAATTGAGTGAAACGAGATACCATCCATTCTAGGTCTAAAAACCTCCTCGGAGGAGTATAACTGCTCATAGAAATGAACAATTTTAATCAGAATCAGAGTTTGATCTGCATACACCACTCCATCAATATTGATGGAAGAGATGTGGTTTCTTTTCCTTCTCCCATTAGCAACCAAGTGGAAAAATGTATTATTGTCGTCTCCTTCCCCCAGCCAGTGCGCTTTCGCTTTCTGCCTCCACAACTGCTCCTCTGCTAGCACCCGCCGATTGAAATCAATCTTTAGAGCAATTCTGATTTCTCTATCTCTTTCGGAGAGTGGAGCCGTCTCTTCCGCCCTATCCAAAAATCGCAATCTCGGCCAAAATCCTTTCTCTTTCCTCCGCTGATTTTCCAACCCCCTTGTTCCTTAATTTTACCCTTCAGATTTTTAATCTTGAACGTGAAAATTTATAAAGGAGATCCCGATGTATCATTAAGAGTCCACCATTCGTGAATTAATTGTTTGAAATCTTCATTCTATAGCCAAGCATTATTGAATCTAAATGGGCCAAGCTTCGATCTCTCCCTTCTTTGCCCATTGGACGATAGGACAATTGGCCTGTGGTCCGATATGGTCGTCGCCCATACGGTTATTGTAGGATCCGACACCACTTCCAGAAATTCCACTCTGCAGAGAAACCGATCCAATCTACGCATCGGTTCCTCCTGACCATTGGACCAAGTAAATCTTCCTCCCGTCATCCCAAGATCTAGCAGAGCCTCTTGAGAGATACGATCGGAGAACTTCTCTCTTATCGTTTTATTGATAGACCGCGTGTTTTTCTCCTCGTCGTAAAGTAGAGCATTGAAATCCCCACCAATGCACACCGGGAGCTCCCATTTACTAAGAACTGCACTTAACTTGAAAAAGAAGTCCATCCTACCCCCCTATTGTCGTTGGGGCCGTACACCGTAATCGCCACCCACACCTTCCCATTCCTATAGTCTTGAAGATGAACTGCAACCGTGAAATTACCAATTTTTGATTCAATCATCTTGTGGTGTCCGTATCGTAGGCAAGAAGGATGCCACCCTTAGAACCCTCGGCTTCCAGCAACCTCCACTCCCAGGAAAAACTCAGGAGCACCAACCGAATTAGAGAAATATCCTCCTCGCCCCATTTAGTTTCTTGCAAACCTATGATCTTAGGTCTCTGATGAAAGAGGAAAGATTTTAACCAGAGCCCTTTTGCCCTAACCCGCGCACATTCCAACTAATGAACTTAATAAAAACACAGCAGAGAAGTAGACTGCCCACAGACCCACGAACCCCACTAGTTCCCCACCTTCAGAGGAGGCCCATTACGGTTCAGGGTGTTCCTCTGACCCCTCCTTAATCTGGAATAGTACAATCCCCACCTTCATTTGACGCGTTCCTTCCTTGAGTCTTTCGGCCTTTGCTAGTTGATTCCCCCTTTCTATTATTTCTCCATATAGTCTGAGAAGCCCATTCTGGTCTGCTTGGTATGATATCCCTAGATCCGTTCCCAACTTCATCAATTTGTCGCCGGCCTTGCTAGACTCTACTGATCTGACTCTACGGCTTTCGATTGATATCTCTTTCCTCTAATTCAACGGTATGATCCCCCCCTCGAAGGGAGTTTTTGCGCCTCATCCAGCGCGTAGGTGATCTGCTCGTAGCGATGGGGACCCGCATTGTTCCTCGGACCTGGAACTTGGCCCTATACAAGTGCACACCATACCCAAAACAAAATTAGTAACACAAGAGAAAGGCTTGGGTCTAGAGGGCCCAGGGTCCCGACATACAAAATCGCATTTTACTAACTCGCCCTTTGATCTCATTGGCCTAGAATGAGGCCCAGGATCAACAGACGGGTCCAATTCATAGTTAAAATCCTTGGGTAAAGCAGTCCCTCCAGACGGAGTGAAGGGTCCTACAGTATTCCCTTGAAACCCGGTCAGGCACTGGTCTCCATCCAAATCTTTGAGATCAAGAGGAGGCCCAAATGTCACCCCATCCAGATTCCCGTTTGGGCGTCTAAGGGAATTCCCATTATCGCTACTGTCCGTTTGGCTCACATGGGTAATCGTGTCCCCTGAGAGCCAATCATGCCCTTTGCCCTCTCTTTACTAGATGAATTTTTTTCGATCTCCCGCTCCTTCCCAAAGAAAATCCCTTACTGTTTTCTCCAATTTCTTAATAATTCCAGCGGGAGCCCTAAGGTAAGACATCATGAAAATTGGAATGGAGGCAAAAGTAGATTTAATAAGGGTTAACCTTCCCCCATAGCTGAGCAGCTTACTCTTCCACGTCGCCACTCTCTTCTGAAATCTCTGAAGCATTGCATCCCATAGCCAAAGTATGATCCTTCCGAATCCCAATGGGATCCCTTAGTAAGTAATGGGAAAATTAGCAGTATTGCATCCCACCCTCCTCGCCACTCGTTCGGTATCCTCTGGGGGCATATTAATTCCAGTTAAACTTGATTTGTGCAGATTAATTCTTTGCCCCGAAACAGCTTCGAATATGGTTAGAATGTTCGTAGCAGCCCTTAGTTCCCTATCCCCAATATTTCCGTTACAGAACACCAAGGTATCATCCGCATACTGAAGATGAGATATCGAGGGTCCTGCCTCCGCCGTGCTGAACCCCTGAATTAGCTGTCAAATCTCCTTCTTTGGAGTGAAGCCGACAACCTAGGTTGGCGATTTTCTTAATATATTTCTCATTTTATTTCTCTATTAACGCTTTGCTTTAGTCGTATCCCTTCTGCTTTTTTTGCTTACATCAGGCTTGATGGCGTGGGTGTATGTGTCATTGTAGTTGGTGGGTAATGTAGTAATTTCCATGGGTATATATGTATTTTTGCTCTCTATGTACTTTAATTTGATGATGATAAACCAAGGGTTCGAGGGGTAGAATTAGGGTTTGGTTGAAGAAAGGAGGAAGGAGGGAGAGAGAGATTAGCTAGAGATGACTTAGGGTTAGAGAGCCTTTATATTAATCTTTTTTTTTTATCAGTAATAAAGATTATATTAAAACCAGCAAGGCGCTGAAACTGAATACAATCTTGCCACACAGAATCAAAAAACAACAGACAACAAAACAGAACAACAAACACCACACAGGTCCCTAGGTCCCCACGAGCATACCCCCTTAACCCGGGTCCCAAAGAAAAATGCAGCTGCTGTCCCCATCCCCTCCACGCACGCCCTAGAAAGTAACGAGCTCCGAGACCGCCCGAATAACCATTCCGACAAGTTTGGTTGTCTTCGAAAATTTTGCGGTTCCTCTCGCACCATAAACACCACAAAACGGCAAACATTGCCGCCCTCTAGACCCCCCTATCCCCCCCCTTCACCATCGCCGCTTCCCAACTCAACATGAACAGGTAAGGAGACTGAGGCATTGTCCAGGACATATCGAAAGCTTTTAGTATGGCTCCCCACACCTCGACAGCCACTCGGCCATGAAGGAAGAGATGGGCAGCGGACTCCTCCCAGTCAGAACACATAACACACGCGGTCGGGACGTCATTTCCCCTTCGAATCAACTGGTCCCTGGTAAGTATTTTATCCTTACACATCGTCCAAACGAAGAACCTAATCTTGAGAGGAATGGGTTCCCTCCACAACCATTTACCGTCAAAACTGATAAGCAGCCTACGCGAATACCAACCGTATAGTGCTTTGACGCTGAACTTCCCCTCTCGATTAAGGTCCCAAATCCTCTGATCAGCCCTTAAATTGTTCCGCTGTGCCGCATATAGCCTACTCAGCAAGTCCAAATAGCTCCCCACCTCACTGTCCCTGAGGCGCCTTCTGATGACTACATCCCAAATACTCCTCCCATTATCGAAAGAAACGAACTCATCAATCCTACCGCCCTAGTTCGAGGAAGGGTGTAGATATCCGGGAATGTAGCTCTGAGCAGACCCACATCCAACCACGGATCTTCCCAGAAGCGAATGCGGGACCCACACCCCTAGCTATATCTCACCCCTTTAGCCAAATTCTCCCAAGTACGGGAGATATCTCTCCACCATGGCGAGGTATTCCTGTGGGTAGACAGACCAATCCCCCAACTCCCCCAGGAAAGTCCATACTTGTCGCACAAAACTAACCACCAGAGACTATCCCTCTCCTCCTCCCTTTCCGCTCTCCAAATCCACTTTCCGAGCATCGCCAAATTGGTTCTCTTAAGACTCCGGATCCCCAAACCCCCGTAAGCGATAGGCAACTGGCACGTGTCCCAATTGACGAGGTGATACCGCCTGCTCAAACCTGCCCCCTCCCACAAAAACGACCTTTGAATACGCTCCAATCGATCAAGAATTTTAGCGGGCACCTAAACATGGACATGAAGAAAATGGGGATCGACGAAAACACCCCTTTAACCAAGACCAGCCTTCCCCCACTGCTCAGCAACCTACCTTTCCATGACGACGATCACTGCTCAAAATTCTGCACCACCGGGAGCCAGTCGCGGCTCGTGGGCTTTCTGATCCCGAGAGGCATACCCATGTATCTAATGGGCAGCCCCTCAATGCCACACCCAACCGAACCAGCCATGGAAGTCAGCGAATCATCCTCCACCCTAATACCCGATACAGTTGATTTAAGGAGATTAACCCGTTGACCCGACACTGCCTCATAAACCGAAAAAACATCAGCCATAGCACGGAGTTCCATCACATCAATCTTCCCAAATAAAATCGTATCATCCACATATTGAAGGTGTGTAATAAATCTCCTTTGATCTCCAACTCTGATGCCAGTAAGCATACCCAATGCCCTTGCACGCCCACTCAGTCCGGATAAAGCCTCCCTCACCATATTAAAAAGGAAAGGGGATAGAGGGTCACCCTGCCTGAGACCCCTGGAACTCTTAAAATACCCTGCCGCTGTCCCATTTATCAACACCGAGAACCACGGAGAAGAATAGGACCCGCGCATCCTCTTCCTCCAAGTGACACTGAACCCCAACCTTTCAAGCATATACTCTAAATTCCCCCAGCTGACCCGATCATAAGCCTTCTCCATGTCCACCTTCCAGACCACAGCCGGCCTACGCAGAGCATAGGCCAAGTGGATGGTCTCATTAGCTACTGCCACAAAGTCCATAAGATGTCTACCACGGACGAAAGCCCCCTGATTGCTTGATATGATAGTGCCCATCACCAACTTAAGCCTATTGGCCAACACCTTGGCAATAATCTTATAAACGTAGTTGATCAGACTGATCGGTCGGTAGTCGGAAATATTTTCAGCCCCGTGTATCTTGGGAATGAGGGTAATAAAGGTAGAGTTTAATGTTCTCTCGATAAAACCAGTGGAGTGAAACTCGTGGAAAACCTCCATCAGATATGCCTTAATAATCTCCCAGAACGCGCGGTAGAATTCCATGGTAAACCCATCCGGCCCCGACGATTTATTGCTGCCCCCAAATCTGATCGTAGTCCACACTTTGTCTTCCGTAAATGTACATTCCAGCCCCCTACTAACCTCGTTCGAAATAGATGTGAACTGCAGCTCATCCAAAACCGGTCTCAGGAGACCCTCATCAGTGTACGCCACCCCATCCAATATGATATTCCCCAAATACTTCGATTTATTGCGAGCATTTGCAACCGCATGGAAATACTTCGTGTTGGCATCCCCCTCTTTGAACCAACGAGCCTTCGCTTTCTGCGTCCAAAAAGCTTCCTCAGCCCTACAAGTCTCATTGAATTCCGCCTTTATTTGCATTCCAGACTCCCTCTCGTCCGCCGAAAGATTTCTGGTCTCCTCCACATTATCTAAAACTTTCAGCTTTGAAAGCAACTCCTCCTTTCTAACATGCACCTTTCCATACTCATCCCTATTCCAAACCTTAATTCTATCCTTTGACCGATGAAGCTTAGTGATGAAACGGTAAGCAGCCGTCCCATTCGACACCGGTTCCGCTCACCACCCCCAAACCTTCTCCCGAAAAGCATCGCCCATTAGCAACATATTCTCAAAGCGAAAAGGGGACGGTCCCCTTCCACAGGACTCACACGTGAGAACAATAGATCGATGATCCGAAATGGCACGAGCGAACGCTTCCAATCGAGCACCCGGGAAAATGTCAAGTCACTCGGTAGAACAAAGAAATCTGTCCAACCTGCTGAGAGACGGCGAATTTTGCATACTAGACCACGTAAATCTGGCCCCATGAGCAGGATATTGAATAAACCCCTGTCCGCAATGAAGGAATTGAAGTCCCTCATGACCTAAAGATTGGCAGGGCCACCCTGCTTCTCGAAATCCCACCTGATAGCGTTAAAGTCCCCAGCCAAGCAGAGTGGAAAATCCCATCGAGCAGCCAAAGCATTCAGCTCGAACCAAAAGTCCCCCCTCTCGGTCCGTCGCCGGTCCGTAGATGCCCGCAAAACTCCAAATTTCCTCGACACTTTGTCCCACAGCACCACAGAAGCCGAAAAGTACCCCAGTTCCTCATCCACCTTGTCAAACAGAACCGACGACCAGGCCACAAGAATCCCTCTGGAGGCGCCGATCGAATCAACTCCGATCCAGTCCCAGCTGCCCCCTCAAGATCGAAGAAACCTTCCTTCCATCGCAGCTTCCCCACTTAGTTTCTTGGAGGGTTACCACAACAGGTTTGTACGCCGCGATCGCCTGCTTAACCCCCGACCGCTTCAGCTGATCGCTGATGCCTCTAACGTTCCATGATAACATCTTCATAATCGCATCAAATTAAAGCCCGCCCTAAACGACAGAAGCCGGTCATAGCTCCACCTCCCTTCTCCCATCCGACATACCCCATTGTAGCTGCGCAAACTCCCGCGATCCACCTCGCCGCTTTCTCTTGCTAGTCTGACGGCATGTGATAATCGATCGCAGCACCTCTCGTAACTCTGCCTGGGATCCCTTAAGCGTCATCTCGAGGTTTCGCCCCACTTCGATCAGCAGATCAATTTCCATCACCATTTCAGAATCCTGGGCCTCTCCATAGTCCGAATGATCTGGATAAGGTTGTATCTGCAGATCATCCACCCTCAGGCACCTCGGCTCGACAGTAACCGTGTCTGGCCAGATCTCCCTATGCAGCACCAACTCTGTCCCAGTAGTTGCCGACTCTCCCTCATCACGAACGTCCGTATTGTCATCCCCGGGGCAAGTTCTGCACCACAGGAAGTCCTCCGGGCTGCTGTCAGTAGTCATGCCTAGCTTCAAGAGCTCGCCATCAAAAATAGAGGAAGGGGTCTCCTCTGCATCATGCTGGGATATAAGCCGAGTTCCCGGGTCGGTCCACATCCGAGAAGCAGAACCCAGCAAACCGGGTCCAAAAGGGGTAAGAGTAGACCCGATCATTAAATCCGGGCGTAAAGGACGTTCAAATCCAACCCAGGGAAACCCCATCGAGCCCTCAAAGCAACTTAAGACCCGACTGACGAGGCCTTCACTCTCATAGCACGTGTCGGCCCCGGGAGCTGTCGAAGCAGGCCACGTCACCGTACCACGTGTCTCTCCCCCCTTGACGAGCTTAAAACCCCTCCAGCCTTCAGTCTCGCGGTCAAAACCCTTCGAGTTCTTCGTTGACCCTCTAGAGACTTCCGGATCCAGGTAACGTGTTGGCTCCACAAGCCTTCTCGCTCCCCGAGGTACCACCCTATATCGCCTCCTTCTTAGATAAACTGTAACAGGCTTTTTGCATCCAGAAGCAGCAATCCTCGCAAGGAAGCCGACCGCCTCGAGCTCCATTGGATCCCAAGTACGGCTACCTACCTCGTCCGGCACGTCCGTCAGTCCCCTTTTCTCACCTACTTTCTGCCCTTACAGGTGTACATAATCCGGATCAAAGTGCTAAGTGATCAGGGTCGTAGATCGCCCCGAGGTCGCGAAAGTCCTCGCCGGTACACCGATCGTCGCCACACCACCAGATACCCCCTCCAGACCCTCGACCGATGAGGAATGAGCGATTCGGAAAGCGACGCCATCCCCCGCCGGCGGGGTCCCATTTATCAACACCTGGAACTCTTAATAGTCTCTCATATACAAAAGTCTTGATTTATGTGATGTAATAGTCTCTCATATAAAAACTATTAATGCATTGTGGCTAAGAACTCAACCTAATTTTCTATCTTCCTTCTTCCTCTCCTAACCTTAACCCTAGTTTGTAGTATCACATTTAACTAGAGATACCTTGATATGAAACAAACTGGAAAATGGGATAAACAGTGACAATAAGACTTTGTACTTTCTACATCTATACGGCTTCTTTTTAGATAGTGGAAAAATGGAAAAGTTGATGACTCTATACGACTAGAGAATTTGTCTACGCGTAGGCCTCATTCGAGAGCTAAGAAAAACTCGGATTCGGAGTTTCAACTTAGAAAGCAAGTAATTTCCGATATTTTCTGAGTTTTTCCCCTGTTTGCTAATATGCATGGGTTGCTGCGCTTTCTGAGTGATTCCGAGTGAAAGGGGCAGGTAGTCGTCCGAGCTTTTTGCTCGGAATGGCTCAAAATCTGAGCTATGCAAGGTGGGTGGCATTATACTCCTACCTGAGACACATACAGGATTAAAACTGAAGTTAATGACTTGTTTCCACCAGCTAATATTTCCAACGGCTTGCAGCTTCACTGATTTATTGGTTATAAGGACTTTCATGAAAATATCGAGTCCAATTAATTGGATCATAGGGATTACTTACTTGCAACCATTATAATAATGGTTCGAGTCCATCCATCAATTTAGGTGCTCACGGATTTATTTTCGGAGAGATTTCTCCCAAGTAAGGAATACTTAGTTGCAACCATCATAATTTTGGTAGAATTTCGATTGCAAATAATGATACCCAATTACCTATAATTTTGGCCCATTTTTTGCTCCTATCCATCTATTTAGGTGCTCACTCCTATTTAGGTGCTCCATGGACTTATTTTAGAGAGATTTCTCAAGGGGCTTCACTATAGTGTGGAGTTAAGCACTCACATAGGGCATATAGGCTCTACTATAATTAATTAAAAAATAATTATAATATATTGCACATAAGAAGATTGGAACCTAAAGCCTCGGCGTAACAAAACATTAGGTCAACCACTAAAGCAATTTATTAAGATATGAAAAGAAATAAAAAAAATCAATATAAATAATTTTTTTAAATTGAAATAATGCATGTGTATTCTAGAAAATGCATCAAAATTATTAAATAAACAAAGGTCATGTCTTTAAGTGATTGACGCGGGACGATAACCCTAAAATGCGTGAATATGATTTTGATGCGGATTTTGTCGAAATTAAATAAATTAATTCAAGCTTAATCTCAAAACTATCTTAAATACCTTAGGGTTCAGAGAATTCAGGTTGGTAGATCACGCGAGATCCAGTTAGGGTCTAGTTCGATGCGCAAGTACTATTAGATTTGAGGCGAGATCAGCCTAGAGATAGAACTCTAGATTTTTCCAGGCTTGGGCATTCGTCTTCGATTCGATGTAGATTCACAGGCTCTAATTAGGGTTGTGAAATGGATTTATGGTTTTGTAATAGGCTTATGGTTTGGTTTAGGTTTATGGTTTAGAAAAGGGCTTTGGCTCTAATTGATTTAGGGTTCAAAAGGGGTTTAGGATTTTGGGATCGAAATCAATAGATTGAGAATTAGAAATTTAAATCAACACAGAGAAAGGTTAAGAAAACAGAGATAGATAATAGAGAAGATGGCAAAGATTGTTTTTGAGAATCACTCCTTTGGCCTCACACCAAACCCATCTCAGGCAGAGAATACTCGAGCATAAAAGCATTCAAATATTCAATTAACTAATTAAAAAGTCTTTACAAGCCTCAATATATAGGCCACCAATAATTAAATTCAAAATAAAGAGTCCTAATACTAATAAAACACTAAAAAGGAAAGTTTTTGCAACAAAAAACTCAAAATTAGAAACCCGTCACCACGTCCAGGGACGTCCGTGACATATGGACAGTGGGTATGTTAAATCACGGATGTCCGTCACTATTCACTGTGAACAGTAATTTTTTTTTTTTTTTTTTCCTGAAGTTGAAATTCTGTTGCGGCTCAACTTCAATGCTCTTGATCTTGACGTCCCCGTCAGTAATCCATCATTGGAACATATCTCAACCCAAAGAGACATGTCCTGTGACGCACATTTGTAACCAATCTAAATTGTCCAAGTGATAATCATTCGATTTTGTATTAGATTCTCTATGTGCTTCCACATCGAGAGGTCTTCGACAACTTTCGTGCTTCCACTAGCTCCCCGGCGCACTACGACTACCCCGTACTCTTCGGAGGATGACGACCGCTCCGATGCTAGTACCTAGTGGTTGTTGGGGGGGAAGGGGAGCTTGTGTTTTTTTTTCTCTAGTGTTATTGCACCATTTTTTTAATAGAATACTTAATCGAATATGTAATTTTGTATCTAGTAAAAATGAAAATATATTAGTATGCTTTACGGTGCTCATTTCCCTTCATCTTCATGACTTTATATTATTTTTGCACATATGTATATGAGGTATTTGGTATTGTCCTTCTAGAAGTTGTATCACAAAAAAAGCACCGCCCAATATGTTGAACCTCGCATGGATGGACAACTCGTAAAATTTTGACCAAATTTGAATTCGCCTCATATACCGATGACTTGATAATGTGTCTATGGTCTGAGCACAACTAACAATTCTTCCAATTCTAAGCTTTTCTTAGATGAACTTAAGAACGATAGGATTCTGAGAATTCGAGGAAAAATCCGGAATCAGAGTGACTTAAGAACACATCTGGGAAAGGCCTGGAATTTGAGTCTGCCAAGAATATGCAGGAATCTGAGTTTTCAAGAGTCTAAGCTTTTCTGAGAAAAACCAGGAAACTCCTAAACGAGGCCTTAATAAGTCAATCCAATGAAATATCTTGTTTTGTTCAATTTATTTAATCTAAATTCTAATTTCCAATGTTACTTATGATGGATGAATGTCTTTGGCACTTAATATACCATTGAAATGATCATTGATTGTTATATGTTTCACTATTCTAATTTTTAATATGGTTTGTATATATTTATCTATTTTTCCTTATTTATTTATATTTATTGAAATCTAAGTATTTACGACACACGAGATGATGTGATACACGATACAATAATTCCAGAAGGCGATACATGATTTGACAAACTTGGGTAAGGGTTAGCCAGCTGCTCTCATAAGGCAAAGCTTGCGTTCACTAATTCTTTTCCATCATTGCAATGCTCTTAATTTTTATTTATTTATTCAAGGTCGTGTGGACATTTTTAAGTACATGTAAACTGAATCTGTATTTCAGAATTTAATAGATAAACATGAATATAATTAGCGTAGAATCGTGAAAAATCCTCCAATTGTCTTTTTAAAGTTTGATTTTGATGGCTACTCGTTGGGAAACCAGGGTCTGACCAAAGTTTGTCGAGTTCTTCATACGCTGGAAGGCATAATTGTGAAATTCAATTCGGGATTGGGTGGTAGTAATGCATCTTAAGCGAAATATCTGCACTTCTTTAAGGGGAACTTTGTTTGTGAAAGGTGACCCTGAAGTGAATTAGGTTGATGAGCAAGGAAGCGGATTATCCATGGGGAATAGCCGATTGGGTGGAAGAGGCTAGAGACTTCTGTGGATCTATTCCTCTTGTTTCACATTCTCAAGGAAGCAAACTCCTTAATGGATTCACTTGTAAAGCATCGCGTAATGAGTATTATTGTTGAAATTAGCAACTTGCTTAATTTTTAATGTGATGTAAACCACTGCATTATTGTATCTTTTGCTTGAGCACCATACTTAGGTTGCTTCTTTTTCATTGAAGCCTTTTTTTTCATTGAATCTGTATTTTCTTTTTAATAATGCTATGTAATCGTTCAAAGAAAAAATTGATGACATAATCTATGTTACTTTCTAATGCACGTAAATTATTACATTTTCACTGTAAGCCATGATGAAAGTTATGGGAATTTGCTGCCCCTTTCCATCTAAGGACTTCCACAAAAATGGATTATAGCAATTTACAATTGAAAACTAGGTTATTATATGGTCAAACTTTGAGTTGAAGGGATGAGCTTCTAATACTTTCAGTGATAGATGATTTAGACTATTATTATCAGTAGGGTCAAATGATTTCGTACTTTTCGCTATGGTTTGCATTACTGGTTTCACTTTTCTACATTGGACTGAAACATATTGGTCCTAACATATTCTTTCACGCATTGTGATTATCACAGATATGAGATAAAAGTGCGGGAACAGCAAGAATCAATAAGGAACCAACGAAAATTACAGGTTTGATATCTTGACCTAGAAGGGATATACTGTACATGTATCCTTGATTGATAAAGTTGTCATATTATGAGAACCTCTGTAATAGCGAGTAGCAAGATGGAATACCAAGCTTTCATATATCCCAGAATTTACATATGCTGCATAAATTTGTGTCTACTATCTACCCATTTCCACTGCATTTCTCTAGGTTATAGTGTGCATTACAGGATTCATTTTCTCAAGTGCTTAAAGAATTTGTTGTGGTTGATTATGCAGTGACATACAACTTCCCGACATGTTCCATGACCTTTATCGCACTGTAACCAAAACAATGGTTCCTGAAAGAGGTCATTGTTGGTGATGTACTTATTTCATACGTGTGGGTGTCTTTAGCATGTATTGTGGGTGCGGGTAGGAACTTGCACTATTTACTGTATTTTTCTTTCTTTAAGTTTATGATGTAATGATGGAGTATATATGTAATAAATACATTGGGAAGAGTGCTAAGCAAGCAGTGTTGTCAAATTCGACCGCATATTCGATCGCATATGCCTTCTAGAAAGGTTAAATCGCTTACCATGGTGACATATGCAATCGCATACTGTCGCATATGCAATTGGCATATTCGCGGGACAAAACCCTAGACTACGTGAATGATAATGAAATGAGCATTTTGCCGAAATTAAACTAAATTAATTAAGCAACAAATCTGAAAATAATCGCGGTACCTTAGGTTTCCATGATTTTCTGCCTAGATGATCGTGTTGACTTGGGTAGGGTCCAGTCCGTGTGCTAGATCCGTTACCTCGCGGAAGGAGGATCCTAGAGATAGAGACTCTAGCCACTTCCAGATTAGGGCACTCGCTCTAGTTCAAAGATGGGATCACTGGTTCTATCGAGGGTTTGTTGAATCGAATCGATCCAACGGTTCAGATAAGTTTGATGGCTTTGGTGAATATAGAATTTATGGGTTTTGTGAAAATCGCAGGATAATGGTTGAAATGGGTTGATTGGGATTGGTACGACAGCAAAAAAGATAAAACCAAAGTGATAGATAAAAGATAGAGATTGTGGACTTTGCACCCTTGGCTTCACACCAAACCCTTCGCGGGAAGAAGATTCACTCTTCGTAGTCGCTCATCTTAAGCAAAAAGCATAAGCCCTTTTTTCATTAATTAATAACTAATTACATTGTTTGTTTAAAGACCTTATATAGGAGGCCTCACAAAAGAAAACCTTGAAGGAAATAACTAAAAAAAACACTAGTTTGCCCTGAAATTATAATTTTTGTCTTTTGGCGGAGCCCACTTACGCGAAAAATCAATCGATCGATTTATATATATATATATATATATATATATATATATATATATATATATATATATATATAAATCACATTACATCTCTGTTTACATTCGATCGATCGAATCGATTGATCGATTCTAGGTGTCCGATCGATCAACTGTGTAACCTTTGTCTTCTCCTTAATGCTCCTTTATGCTTGGTTTTGATTTCGGTTTCACTTCTTCCGACGCCGGTACACACAATATGGCCCAAAGCCTATGTCCATGATGTCGGCATCCCCGTCACATATGCCCTTTGGTTTTCATATAATTAATTTATTTTTATTTTTTTTGTTATTTTCCTTAATAAAATGGAAGTTATATTACCTTCATTGAATATTTTTTTGCATTATGGAGACCACAATGTATGTTTTTAACCTGTAAGACCTTCCTACATTTTTATAATTTTTTATGATTCATCTCAACCCTAACTTTTTCTCTTTCTTCTTCTTTCTCCTCTCCTAACCCTAACCCTAAATTAACCTTATACAAATTAACTTGGTAGCAGAGCGGGCTATCCACAATGAAGAGGCACTGCCAGAGATGTCACCTATATGTTGTTGATGTCATGTTGGCATCGGCATCATCGGAGTCATCCTCTCGGAGTCGAGTTCCGATGCAGGGGTGAATCCCAAATATGAGAACATTATGGCTAATGTTCTCGAAAGAGCGGATTCCTAGAAGAAAGTTTTTAACTGTTGAGGGGGGTGAATCCCGAATATGAGAGCATTAGCTAATGTTCTCGGAAGAGCAGATCACCTTCATTTGGTACTATTTTTGGTCTCCTACAGTATGAGGAGAGTCGTTGTAAGTTGATACAATTTTCTGACAGCAGTGGACCTGAGAGATTAACTCTTTTATCCTTCTTCTCTTTTGGTCGTGGTGGTGACCGATCTGATGGTAAAGGAAGAAGTCGTGGTGGACACGGGGGTCTCACCAAGGAAGAACGAGAAAAATTGGTGTGTGCCCATTGTGGAAAGAAGGGGCACACAAAAGAAAGATGTCGGGACCTTCATGGGAAGCCCAGGGTCATGCCTTCCTTCCAGACATCTTCAAATGAGGGGACTTTGTCAGGCATACCTACCTCTGATTGCTACACTTTCAGCCCCACCTGCAGATATGTAGAGTCTACAGAGAGAGTTCGGGAGATTCAGAGCCATATACAGCGGACGACTACCACTCAGGGCCAGGAATCCTCCTCTCACGTGCCTGAGTCAGGTATCTATGGACCTGCCCATGTGGCTGCATCTTCTCAGTCCCCTTGGACCATTGATTTTGGGACTACAGATCACGTGTCAGGAATGTCGATTTGTTTCGTTCTATGTCGAGTCTCTGATTCTTGTCATATTCATATTGTTGATGATTCCCTGGTCCTTTCCAAGGGAAGGGAACATTTTATTTAGGTAATTTACCTCTTGAATCAGTTTTTTTAATTCCAAGCATGTCTATAAATTTGTTATTTGTCAAAAAAATCACTAATACCTTGAACTAGAGTGTGATATTCTTCCCATTACATTGTATTTGTAAGGATTTGACATCGGGGAGGATCCTTTGATGTGATATTGGGGAGAAGGAACTCTATTTGTTTGAAGCTACGAAGAAGATGGTTCCCTCAGTTCATTCAGTTTTTGCTGCTGAATTTTCCTTTGATGAAGCTTGTTTATGGCATGCCCATTAGGACCACTTGCATATTAGTCGTTTGAAACTTTTATTTTTTTTAACAGTTTTCTAATTTTGATAACTCTTTTAAATGTAAAAGTTGTCAACTTTTTAAACTTGTTTGTACTTTTTATCCTTCGAGTAAAAGCAAGAGTAATGTGCCTTTTGAAATTATTCACTCTAATATGTGGGGGGGACCTTCCCCGGTTACTGCTTTATCTGGCTAGCGATACCTTTTCATTTATTAATGATTGCACTCGTTTTTCCTTGATATTTTTATGTGCTTCAAAGATGAAGTTGCCTCATTTATCCTTTGTTTCACAAGTTGGTTCACACTTAATTTCATGGAAGTGTGAAAGTTCTAAGGACTAATAATGGTTGAGTATACCTCCTATCATCCTCAGTCTTACCTCCAAAATTATGGAATTGAATGGCAATCAACTTTCCCTTACACTCCACAACAGAATGGAGTGTCGGAGAGGAAATATAGACATCTTCTCGAGGTTGCACACTCTCTTTTACTTGGCATTGTGTTTCAAAATATTTGTGAGTTGATGGCTGTCCTTGCTACTACATATCTCATTAACTGTATGCCCACACCTGTCCTTGAAGGCAAATCTCCATTCCAGTTGCTCTTCCTTAATAAAGCTCCCTTTTTAGTGGCACCATGTGTTTTTGAATCATTATGCTTTGCTCATGTGCTCAATATCCATTGGTCCAAGTTGAATCATAGGACCACACGTTATATCTATGTTAGGTATCCCTCCTCTCAAAAGAGGCACAAATTCTTTGATCCTGTCTCTAGCCGTATTGTCGTGACCATGGATGCTACAGTCTTTGATAATAGCCCCTTTTATACTCCTCAGTGTCTATGCCCTCTTCCAGGGGGAGATTGCTTCTAAGATAGAAGAGAGCACTGAAGTTCTCATTGTGATTGATATGGGAGATGAAGAAGAGGAAACAAAGGAGTTGAGGAAGTTGAACCGCAATTTGATTGATATGGGAAAAAATTGGTGTATGCAGAAAAAGATTTAGGAAGACTTCTCATGAGCAAACAACAAAGAAGGATCAAGAAGGAGAGCTTCCTTCTCAGGCCACTGATCAGGATCCTTCTCCCAATGAAGGTCCATCCTTAAATCTTGATCTTCCTATTGCAGTTCGAAAAGGCTCTCAATCATGCACTCATGATCCCATTATAAAAATTTGTTTGCTTCATTATTCCTTTATTTCTTCCATAGTTTTTATCTCTTCTCACCTCTGTTTCAAGTCCTTTGTTACAGCTGCGACGGAAGAAGGTTATGATTCAAGAGATGAAAGCTCTTGAAGAAAACAGAACCTAAGATGTGGTTAGTCTACTAGAAGGGAAGAAGATTGTTGGCTGTAAGTGGGTCTACACTGTGAAGTATAGACTTGATGGATCTGTGGAGAGATATAAGGCAAGGCTGGTGGCAAGGGGCTTTACCCAATCCCAAGGTATAAACTATCATGACACATTTCCTCTTGTGGCCAAGTCAAACACTATCAGGGTTTTGTTGTCGCTTGTTGCTTTCAAGGATTGGCCTCTTACTCAGCTAGATGTGAATAATGCATTTCTTCATGGGGACCTAAAAGAAGTATATATGGCTCTTCCTCCAAGAAATTTGTAAGCTCAAGAAGTCTATGGGCTAAAACAATCTCCACGTACCTGCTTTCAGAAATTCAGTGTAGTAGTAATGAGTTATGGATATAAGAGAAGTAACTATGATGACAACTTGTTCGTGAAGAAAGGGGTGCATACTATAACCATCTTAGTGTATGTGGATGATATTATCATCACAGGGGAGGATAGTGATGAGATTTTGTGTTTGAAAGATCTCCTTCGTAGAGCCTTTGGGATCAAGGATTTAGGCCTCCTAAAATACTTTCTAGGTATTAAGGTGGCAAGATCAAAAAAGGGAATTGCCTTGTCATAAAGAAAATATACTTTGGATCTTCTTCATGAGACATTATTGTTAGGGTACAAGCCTGCTGCGAACCCTATTAAGTAGAACCATAAGTTGAATGGAGAGGTTGGTGAACCTCTTAAGGATCCTAGAGCTTATCAAAGATTGGTTGGAAAACTAAGATATAACCTACTTAATGAGTGTGGTGAGCTAGTAGATGCACTCACCCAGAAACACTCATCTCGATGTTGTTTATAAGATACTTAGATACTTGAAAGGGATCCTGGAAGAGGATTCTAGTATGAGAATCATGTTCATATGGATATTGAGATCTTCACAGATGCAGACTGGGTTGGATCTCTCGATGATGGAAGGTCCACTATTGGGTATTTCACCTTCCTAGGGGGAAACTTGGTGACTTGGAGATCAAAGAAGCCGCATGTGGTATCCAGCTCTAGTGCAGAGGGAGAGTATTGATTTGTGTCCCAAGGGGCATGCAAGGGTATGTGGTTGAAACATATCCCATCTGATTTGGGTGTCCATGTCACCTCACCTATGATACTTTATGGTGATAATGAGATTGCTCATCATATCACAGAGAATCCAGTCTACCATGAGAGAAAAAAGTATATAGAGGTGGGTTCTCACTTTATTCGAGAAAGGTTTGATAAATTTGGAGATCCATCTCAAAACCAATTGGCTATGAGTGGAGGGGCCTAGGATATTATAAGGGGAGAGACAAGGCCATAATTTACCCAATATGGGACTAAACTTCAACACGCCCCCGCACGTGTTGGCGGGATTGAGCCAAATCACGTGGAAAATTGAAGTAGGTGACGTGGAGTGGAGAAAAGCCTGCTCTGATACCATGATAAATTTGGGGATCCATCTCAAAACCAATTGGCTATGAGTGGAGGGGGCGGGATATTATAAGGGGAGAGACAAGGCTATAATTGACCCAATATGGGACTAAACTTCAACAACGTTGAATCAGAGGAGATGTCACTCCTCAAATTCATTCAGAAGACCAGTTGGCCGGCATCCTCACCAAGGGTGTTGGAGGAAAGTGTCTATTTGAAATCACCTCCAAGTTGAGCATGATCGATGTACATGCACCAACTTGAGGGGGAGGGTTGATGATTTACTTACATTCATATGTGTGGTGGGTGCGTCTTTAGCATGTATTGGGTGTGTGTCTGGTGTAAGCGTAGGGAGTGGAGGGGCCCAAGATATTATAAGGGGAGAGACAAGGCTATAATTTACCCTATATGGAACTAAACTTCAACAACGTTGAATCAAAGGAGATGTCATTCCTCAAATTCATTCAGAAGACCAATTGGCCGACATCCTCACCAAGGGTGTTGGAGGATAGCGTCTATTTGAAATCACCGCCAAGTTGGGCATGATAGATGTACAGGCACCAACTTGAGGGGGAATGTTGGTGATGTACTTACGTTCATATGTGTGGTGGGTGCGCCTTTAGCATGTATTGGGTGTGTGTGTGGTGTAAGTGTAGGGACTTGCACCACTTACTGTATTTCTTCTTTCTCGAAACTCATGATGTAATGGAGTATATATGTAATAAATGCATTGGGAAGACTGCTAAGCAAGCATCTCAACCCTAATTTTTTCTCTCTTTCTTCCTCTTCTTCCTTCTCTCCTAACACTAACCCTAAGTTAACCATATACCGTCACCAAAACAAATCAATGCCAAAACATCCACAGACATTAGCCTTAAAGATGTGGTGAATACCTCTGCCAAAAATAAAGCTAGACCCCTTTGTCGGAAGATCCCTACAGTCTTCAAGAACAAATAATAACACCCAACAAAAAGTGAGGTAATTCCAATGGACCGTGAATGAAATGAACAAAGGAGATCCTTCTCCATAATCCCAAGACAAAACTGGAACCCACATAAGAGGAATTGCAAAAAATAGAATACTAGATCGCTCGGGTGCCATGGTGAAAGACATTGGGTGAAAACTGAAAAATCTCCATAGATCATGCACGTGCATTTCTTGGAATAAAACTTCTACTATTGGACAACGGAAAAAATGGTATTGGGACAGGCCAATTTAATGTGAATACATAAATAGTTTGTAAATATGTGTACAACGCAAGGAGCATTTAGGGTCCAACAGCAGCACTCCTAAATTTAGGAAAGTTCAAATTAGTTGGCCAGAAGGGCTTGAAAATATCTGACCTTAGATACACAAGAGCTTGTTGACTAATTGAAAGCTTAAGCTGAACTTGGAAAAATGAAAATTTTCACATAATTTTAGATCATCTGGAAAGTGCTATCCAACTGCTTCCATTTTTTCTAAAATTTGGGATCAGGGTGCATGGTGGTATAGAAAATTTGCTTTCTTTTTTTTCATCCATGCGGTCTATTATATTAATTTAGTTATAAAACAATATTTTAGGGGTAGTTTTTGTATTTTTCAATTTTTCTTTAATAGTTTCTTTTAAGGACTTTTAATTATTTTTATTTTGTAATCGAATTAGTGGGTATATTAAAATCTCATAACGACTCTGAGATTTATTGTTTGATACATCTTGGCATTGGAGCCCATCAATACAAGCTCCTATCATCTAATACATGTTTGTAAAAGGCGTTTTTTGACATATATCATCTAATGAAAGTTTGAAAGTTTGAAAGTTTGATGAAAGTTTGAACGTATGGGAGAAGGATTGGGAGCTGATGTTCCCATCAATACAAGCTCCTACCGGGATTGCCACGTTCACCCGGTTGTACCTTTTCCCGGCAATAGACTATCCATGATGTAAATCGCACGCGCCTCATTAACGACCGTTTGATTTGAATTTCCCTTCCGGGGAGTGCGGTCATCAGCGGATTTGACCGTTACTCCCTCGGTTCTGGTGGATTCGCACCCATGCCGGTGACAAACCGCTCGGCATCGGAAATTGACATTGCGGCACTGGGCACAATTCCAATTCCCCACCCTAATCACCAGAACGTGTCTTTCCATCAAGTCCTAAACCACTCTATTACTTTCGATTTTGATATGTTGTCACATTTATGATGATCACTCTAGTGGTACTTGGGAGTATTTATGATGGGGACGTCGGCATAATAGACATCGGATATGGACCGTTTCGCGTGTACCGACGTCGGAAAAAGCGGAATGGAAATCAAAACCAGGCGTAAAGGATGAAAATTTCAGAACTAGGCGTAAAAGACGAAGACGAAATTTTCGTTTGATCGAATACTTATTTCGATCGAACGAAATTTTGCAAATGGAATTCTCTCGAATTCGAATTTGAAATATCAGGGTTAAAGTTGTCTTTTATTATTTAATTGTTTTAGGGTTTTCTTTTATTTTAAGACCTCCTATATAAGGTCATTAAGAAAAACAATGTAATTAGTTTTTGATTAATGAAAGAGCTTATGCTTGTGTGCTTGAGATGAGCCATTGTTGAAGAGCGATTCTTCTTCTTCCCGAGATGGGTTTGGTGTGAGGCTAAGGGAGCGATTCCCAAAGTTATCTTTTATCTTTTCTATCTATATTTCCCTATTTTCTTTACCCAATTCAATCTTCATTCCTTGAAAATCGTAACCGAATACAAACCCTACTCCGATTCAACAACCCTAGATCCCATCGGAGCCATTAAACCTTCCGCATCAAATATCCGGAGAAAATCAGTGATCCCATTATTGGATTGTCAGTGCCTGAATCTGGAAAAGCTAGAGTTCTATCTCTAGGCTGATCCCGCCTTAAAACTAACGGATCTAGCACACGGACTGGACCCGATTCGAACCATAACTCGATATGTCATAGGAAAACTATGAAATCCTAAGGTATTTGCTTTATTTTCAAGTTCATTGTTCAATATAATTTAAATTAATTTCGACAAGTAATTAATTCATCGCACGCATGTAGTTTAGGGTTTTGTCCTGCGTCAGTTTTGGTATTAGAGCTAGGTTCTAGGTTAGGACATATTTGTGTGGCATTAATTCATTGCACTTTAATTTCCATTTCATCTTATTTCTGTTTTGGCTAAAGTGTGCACATCCCGTGTTTGTCAAAAGTCCCATTCATTGTCATTTCATATTTGCATACCATTCTAAAGCCCGTCATTAGTGAAACGTATCACCATTGACAGAATGAGATTGTCGAGGATCTTAACGGTATGAAGGCTGAATTAAAATCGATCAATGATTGAATGGATGCCATGGAAACAGTCCAAAGGAACCTTGAAACGTCCAATGAGAGGTTGTTAAACCAAGTCAATCGGTTAGACGAGGGTGATGAGTACCTCGAACCACACCACGAGCGTAATGGTCCACGTTTGAACGATATGGCTACCAACATAATCGTAACCAGAATCATAGGATGGATCATCATGGAGATGACTACGACCCGGAAGGGAAACTCCTCAAGAATGTCCGAGTTGAGTTTCCAACTTTCGAAGGAAGAATGGACCCTCAAGCCTTCCTCGATTAGTTATCCGATATGGACCAACATTTTGAGTGGTTTGGCATGAGCGATGAAAGATGTGTTAGACTTGCCAAAATGAAGCTCATTAGCCAAACCCGACTCTTTTGGGTCAACGTTGAGCACATCAGAACGAATGCGGGTTGTACTCTCATTACCCGTTGGGACGACATGAAGGAGCGACTTACAGAGAAGTACATTCCTTCCTCATACTACCATTGTCTCCTCGATCAATGGCAAAATTTGCGCCAAGGTAGTATGCCCGTGGCGGATTGCATTAGCAAATTTGAAGAATTCATGATGAGAGCCAAAGTGTCCGAAGACCCTCAAGTCACTCTATCCAAATTTCGCACCGGATTGAGGCTTGACTTACAAAAAGAGTTAGTCTCTCACCCTGTTGAGACACTCGCCGAATGCTACACCGTTGTTCAGGACCTTGAACGATATTTAAAAATGATAGTGGTTAGGCGATCTGATTTTCACACCGGTCAAACCCGTACCGACGAGGTGAGACTTAGTGTTGGAAACCCGCTTGCCAAACTCACACAATCCACATCTGCCAATGTGCGGTTTGACAAAGGCAAGGGTGTAGTCGGAAAGTCTTCGAAGAGTGGTTCTCACATCAAGTGTTATAAATGTCACGGTTTGGGACACTTTGCCGCCCAATGCCCCACGAGAGACCCACAAAGGAATCTCTTCATCGAAGGAGAAGGAGAAGAGAGTGAGGGAGTTTATGAAGAAGAGGTCTTTGAGCCGAATGCCACACCTAGTGACGAGGAAGGTGATGACATGGGTCGCGCTTTAATTGTGAGGTGTGCCTTTGCACAACCTCAACGGGATGAAAAGGAGGATTAACGGAGGGAGAACATCTTTTACACCTTTGCCACATGTGGGACAAAGAGTTGTAAGGTTATCGTGGATAACGAAAGCTGCACCAATGTGGTATCAAAACATACCGTCACCCGCTTAGGGCTTACACCCGAATCCCACCTGAGACCTTACAAAGTCGCATGGGTTGACTCTGCATCCATTCCCGTGACTCAGAGGTGTCGCATACCTATTCAACTAGGTTTGTATGCGGACACCTTATGGTGAAATGTGGTGTAGATGGATGTGGGCCACATCATCTTAGGGAGGCCATGGCTCTATAATTTGACCGTAATCATTTTTGGTCGATCTAATATTTGCACGTTCAATTATAAGGGCAAGAAAATCACTCTTAACCCTTTGGCTCCCAAGGCACCATCAGTGAACAGAGTTGACAAGAAAGGAGGCCAATCTAAGGCCATCAACATAGTGAGCCCTTCAGAGTTCGAAAGGGCATCGTTAGATGAGAGTGTAGTGTATGTCATCGTCACCGTTGAAAGTACTCCTGAGTACCCCAAGGAGGTCGAGCCAATCATGAATGAGTTTGCGGATGTCTTCTCCGTAGACCTACCTACTGAGCTCCCTCCTATGCGTGACAGTCAACACGCAATCGACTTGGTTCCCGGATCTACATTACTGAACCTGCCCTACTACAGGTTGAATCCGGTTGAGCACACTGAGTTGACTCGACAAGTCAATGAGCTCTTCAGAAGGGGTTCATCCAAGAGAGTCTGAGCCCATGTGTTGTACCCGCATTACTCACTCCCAAGAAAGATGGTACATGGCGCATGTGTGTGGATAACCATGCAATTAATAAGATTATGGTTAAATATCGGTTTCCCATACCAAGGCTGGATGACATGCTCGATATGATGGTTAGCGCCACTATCTTTTCCAAGATAGACCTTAAAAGTGGCTACCATCAGGTTCGTATTCGCCCTGGCGATGAATGGAAAACCGCCTTCAAGACCAAAGACGGTCTTTATGAGTGGATGGTCATGCCTTTTGGGCTATCCAATGCCCCGAGCACATTCATGAGGCTCATGACCCAAGTGTTGAGGCCATTCATTGGCAAATTCCTTGTATATTTTGATGACATCTTAATTTACAGCCCAGATAAGGAACAACACATTATCCACCTAAGGTTGGTTTGCGAAACCTTGAGGGGAGAAGGGTTATACACGAATCTCAAGAAGTTCACCTTCATGCAACAATCCGTTGTATTCTTGGGATTCATTATCTCAATAGACGGGATGGTTGCAGACCCTGCAAAGGTTAAGGCCATTGTGGAGTGGCCCGAACCTCAGAATATTCATGAAGTCCGTAGTTTCCATGACTTGGTCACATTTTATCGTCATTTCATCTGAAACTTTAGCACCATCATGGCTCTCATCACCGATTGCATGAGAAAATGGGAGTTTCTATGGAGCAAAGCCGCGAAAAGGGCCTTTGCCGAGATAAAAGAGAAAATGGTTACTGCACCCGTCATGCGCCTACCAGACTTTTCTAAAATTTTTGAAGTAGCATGTGACGCATCGGGTGTAGGCATAGGCGGAGTGTTGAGCTAAGAGGGCCACCCTGTGGCCTATTTTAGTGAGAAACTTAATGAGTCAAAGCAGAAATACTCCACCTATGACAAGGAGTTTTATGCGGTCGTCCGATATCTTTGGTATTGGAAACATTACCTAAGATAGCAGGAATTTATGTTGTTTTCTGACCACAAAGCCTTACGTTTCCTTACATCCAAGAAAAAGTTGAACCCGAGGCATGCGAAGTGGGTTGAGTACCTTCAAGGGTTCACATTCGTGTTGAAGCATAAGGCCGCTGCCGAGAACAAGGCAGCTGATGCGCTTAGTCGTCGAGTGGCGACTCTGAAGTCTATGAGCACGGAGGTCATCGGATTTGAGCAGTTGAAACAAGATTATCCTGAGTGCCCAGAAAATGGTTACTGCACCCGTCATGGCCTAGCCTTATGAGAGATGTCTCTAGGATCGTAAAACAATGTCGTACATGCCAAGTGGCGAAGCAGATTAAGGTGAATACCGGCTTATACACCCTGTTACCCGTGCCACATACCACATGGCAAGCCATCTCTATGGATTTCGTGCTCAAACTTCCAAAGATTCAACGGAAGCATGATTCCATTTTTGTGGTAGTGGACCGCTTTTCCAAAATGACCCACTTCATACCTTGTTCTAAAACCTCCGATGCAGCTCAAATAGCCAAATTATTCTTCGGGGAGGTTGTGCGTCTCCATGGGTTACCCAAAACTATTGTGTTAGATCAGGACGTGAAGTTTACCAGTTATTTCTGAAAAACTTTATGGCACATGATAGGTACCATGCTCCAATTTTCATCGGCCTACCATCCTCAAACTGATGGCCAAACAGAATCCACTAATAGGAGCTTAGGTAATCTTCGTTGTCTTGTTGGTGATCACCCTAGGACTTGGGATTCTACATTGCCGATAACCGAGTTTGCATACAACAATTCAGTCAATAGGTCCCTAGGCATGAGTCCTTTTGAGGTTGTATTTGGTCATAGGTCTAGAACACCCATTGATTTAGTCCCCATGTCTGCATCCCATCGAGCTTATAAGTCAGCCGATGCATTCGCACGACACATTCATGAATTGCATGCCGAAATTAGAAAAAAAATTAATGCGAACAATGAACAGTACAAAATAATTGTGGATGCGCATAGGCGCTTCAAAGAATTCCAAGTGGGGGATTATGTGATGGTTCGGGTTAAGCCTGAACGATTCTCATCGGGAGTTGCAAAGAAGCTGCAAGCCCGCGGCGATGGGCCTTTTAGAGTTGTGGCAAGGAGCGGGCCTAATGCGTATGTTCCCGAACTTCCATCGAATATCGGGGTTAGCTCTACGTTCAATGTGGAGGACCTAGTTCCTTCTTCGGCCTCAGCCCCACCCCCCACCAACCCATTCCAAGCAGTCCTAAGCCCAAATTCCAGCCCCACCCTGCAACCCCTACCATTCCCTTCCCCATGTAAGCAAAGGACAGATGAGATCGAAGGGATACTTGATGATTTTACGGTATCCACCCATGGTGGAGGATTTCAAAAATTTCATACTTGATGCTTCATCACTAATGATTTTACGGTTAGGAAAGCTGGACTCCGAGAACAAATGGTTAACTGAAGATGAGGTGCGACGCCTGGACCCTGACATACTCGATCGCTATCACGATGTCGCTTCATCAGTGATGAAGCATTTTCAGCCCGGGAGAATTGACGGGGATGCTGACATAGTAGACATCGGATACGGACCGTTTCGCATGTACCGACGTCGGAAGAAGCAGAATGGAAATCAGAACCAGGCGTAAAGGACAAAAATTTCATAACCAGGCATAAAGGGCGAAGACGAAATTTTCGTTCGATCGAATACTTATTTCGATCAAATGAAATTTTGCAGATGAAATTCTCTCGAATTCGAATTTGAAATATCAGGATTAAAGTTGTCTTTTATTATTTAATTGTTTTAGGGTTTTCTTTTATTTTAAGACCTCCTATATAAGGTCATTAAGAAAAACAATGTAATTAGTTTTTTATTAATGAAAGAGCTTATGCTTGTGTGCTTGAGATGAACTATTGTTGAAGAGCGATTCTTCTTCTTCCCGAGATGGGTTTGGTGTGAGGCCAAGGGAGCAATTCCCAAAGTTACCTTTATCTTTTCTATCTATATTTCCCTATTTTCTTTACCCAATTCAATCTTTATTCCTTGAAAACCGTAATCGAATACAAACCCTACTCCGATTCAACAACCCTAGATCCCATCTGAGCCATTAAACCTTCCGCATCAAATATCCGGAGAAAACCAGTGATCCCATTATTGGATTGTGAGCGCTCTAATCTGGAAAAGGTAGAGTTCTACCTCTAGGCCGATCCCGCCTTAAAACTAACGGATCTAGCTCATGGACTGGACCCGATTCGAACCACAACTCGATTTGTCACAGGAAAACTATGAAATCCTAAGATATTCGCTTTATTTTCAAGTTCATTGTTCGATATAATTTAAATTAATTTCGGCAAGTAATTAATTCATTGCACACACGTAGTTTATGGTTTTGTCCTGCATCAATTTACTTGAGACTCGAGAGGAGGTGCTTTCCACTTTTATCAGTTTTAGTACTACGGTCCAGAATCAGTTTAGCAAGCCTGTTAAGGCAATTCGTTCTCCATACATTCAAACTTTCATCAGACAATATATGTCAAAAAGACGCCTTTTACAAACAATGGGGAATGTCAGACAGGAAGGGAGGTGGGGGTGTCTAACCACCCGCGGTCTCGAGTGGGTGGGCTTCATTCTTTTTGTTTATGAAGATTTTCTCCTTGAACATCAGAGGTATCTGTGACAGGTTTAAACGGGTCGGGGTCAAGAGAATCATCGCTTCCATCAAACCTGTTGTTATTACGCTTCAAGAAACCAAGTGGGGCAGATGTGACAAGGTCAACGTCGCGTTTGTGCTGGGAAGAAACAGATGGGAATGGATTGGAGTCGACTCTGACGGTGCTTCAGGTGGCATTCTTGTTGCCTGGAATTGGGGTACGTTCAAGAAAATCGAGGACGAGGTGGGAATATACTCGGCTTCTGTGGTACTTCGGAACAGAGACAAGGGCAAGGTGTGGACTTTCTCTGGGATTTATTGTCCATCTAATGATAGACAACGAGGTGACTTCTAGTTTGAACAGCCATTACGGCCAGATGGGATCATCCGATATGCTTGGGAGGAGAT
Organism: Chloranthus sessilifolius; assembly: GCA_021018995.1. Classification (NCBI taxonomy): domain Eukaryota; kingdom Viridiplantae; phylum Streptophyta; class Magnoliopsida; order Chloranthales; family Chloranthaceae; genus Chloranthus; species Chloranthus sessilifolius. The sequence goes on along the minus strand of CM037588.1, from coordinate 6,242,944 downwards.
TTTAACGCTATAAGATGGGGCCACGAAAAGAATGGCGGGATGCCGGATAGGGCGGTGTTGAGAGATTTCAACTCATACATCTTGGATTAGGAGCTGATGGATGTATCGCTCACGGGAGCCAGATACACGTGGTCCAACCTACAAGAAAATCCATCGTTAAGTTGACTTGACAGGTTTCTTTGTACCCTGGGGTGGATAGACATTTTTCCGGCCGCCAGGTTGGAAGGATTACCAAGGGCTGTCTCTGATCTCCGGCCTTTATTGTTGACATGTGATTCGCAAACCAGTGGGTCGTCCCCATTTCCCTTTGAGAACATGTGGCTGCTCGACGATGAATTCAAAGCACTGGTTCCTTCTTGGTGGAGTCAGCCGACCTCTTTAGAGACAGCTATATTCCGGTTCATATCCAAGCTTCAATGGCTTAAGGGGCAGATCAAGGCTTGGAACATAGAGACGTACGGGCTGGCTCATGTTGTAAAAGAGGCCTTACTCCTTCAGCTGAATGAGATCGACAATTTTGAGAAACATAGGGTTCTTTCGGATGAGGAAAGGATTGAGAGAATCCAGAAAAAGCAAGAGTTCAACGACAAGTGTATAGTTGAAGAGATGTGTTGGAAACAAAAATCTAAAGTTCAGTGGCTAAGAGAGGGAGACCACAACACCAAATTCTTCCACGCTGTTGCTAACCCCCGCAACAAGATCAATTACATGGGCAATATTACTGTTGAGGGGGTATTTTATTCCGACCAGGATCAGATCTGGAGCCACGTCGTTAACTTCTATACTAATCTGTATGCTGATGACGGTCTCGCTCGGCCAGAGTTGGACGGGATTCTATTCAAGTATATCTTGGAGGATGAGTTCTCAGAGGTGGAGCAACCATTTATGGAAGACGAAGTGTGGCGGGCGATCAAATTCGGGGGGAAGAACAAAGCACCAGGTCCGAATGGCTTCACCATGGAATTCTACCGAGTCTTTTGGCCATGTCTTAAAGGGGAGCTGATGGAGGTGTTCAGTGAGTTCCACGTCAATGCTTTCATTTTAACACGCTCATACCGAAAGGAGTGGGGCCGAAGATATATCTGAATACCGATCGATCTGTCTTATAAATTGGCTGTATAAGATCATCTCCAATGTGCTTACTAATAGAATCAAACCGCTGATGGGAAATTTGATTTCAGAAAATCAAGGAGCGTTTGTTCAAGGACGGCAGCAAGTGAACCTTGCCATTGTCGCGCAAGAAGTGATTCACTCCGCCCATTACGCTCGTCTACCTGCTGCCCTTTGGAAGGTAAACATGGAGAAGGCCTATGACCATGTCAGTTGAGACTGCTTACACTACATGCTCGGTGGGTTCTGGTTTGGGGCTAAATGGAAAAGTTGGATGCCGGAGTGTTATTCATTGGCCTGGTTTTGGTATTAATTAATGGCTCGCCCGCTAGGTACTTTAAAAATTCTAGAGGAATCCGCTAGGGAGACCTGTTATCCCGATTATTATTCATCATGGTGGGCGAAGCCCTGACTGGGCTCATTACACGTGCGAGACAAAGTCAGCTCATATCGAGGATTACGGTTGGAAGGTAGGGTCGAGCCATCTTGCATCTCCAGTACGCCGATGATACCATTCTATTTGGATACGCCGACGTAGTGGAATTTAGGGTTCTTACAGATATCCTTTCTGTATATGAGGTTGTTTCTGGTCAACGTATAAATCTTCACAAGTCAGCGATTACCGGAATCGGGACCAGTGACCGTCAGGTGGTTGTTTTAGCGGCTACCGTGAATTGTGAGATCGAGAAACTACCCATCAAGTATTTGGGCCTACCTCTTGAGGTCAGGAAACCCTCGGCTCGAGCATGGGAGCCGGTTACTCAAATATTTGAGCAAATGTTGTCCTCGTGGAAGGGCAAACTCCTTAGCAGTGGAGGGCACCTTCTTCTGGTCAAATATGTCCTCTCCAGCCTGCCCATCTTCTACATGTCTATGTTCAAGTGCCTAATCGGGGTTATCAACCGGCTTGAGCAAATCTAGAGAAACTTTCTTTAGGAGGGTTCTGGCATAGACAAACGATATCATCTTGTGAGCTGAGAAACCTGACAGCTACCCATGAGTTGTGGTGGCCTTGGCATCCGTAGACTAAGGGAAACGAATATTGCTTTGCTAGGGAAATGGTTTTGGAGAGCTGGTTCGGAAAGCGATAGGGAGAGTCTTTGGTGAATGGTATTGGTGGAATAGTATGGGCAGTCCGTAGGCAAGTGGGGCATCAACATAATGGTTCACAGAGGCACGTCGAATTAGTGGAAAAACATCTGTCGGAGATGGCCTCTTTTCACCAGATGGGGCCGATTCTGGGAGGATGCTTGGGTGGAGGGTGTTTAGCTCAAAGCAATATTCCCGGAAATTTTTGCCATATCGACTAATCAGCTGAGCCTGATTACGGAGTTCCTTTCGGGCCCCATTGGGGGAAGGTCGTGGGATGTCTGCACCCGCAAATTTATGAGAATCGAAGAGATGGCCTCGTTCACTAGACTTCTGTCCACGATCTATGGACAGCTCTCATATCATCAAGGTCAAGACCAGCGGACATGCGCTACTAGTAAAGATGGCAAATTCAGTGTCAAGTCACATTATCGAATACTTATGTGTCTCCCGCTCATCAGATTCCAAGGAGCAAGGTTGTGGAAGACGACAATCCATGTTCAAAGGAAAAGTTCTAACCATCGATCAGCTCATGCAATGGGGGAATGACATTTCCAATCAATGTGTAATGTGCCTACAAGAAGAGGAGTCTGCTGCTCACCTATTCCTACACTGTCGAGTGGCTCATCAGATCTGGAGTGTTATTCTTACGTTGTTCGGAATATGCTGGGTCACCCCTTCAACCCCCTATCAGCAGTTCCTAGCTTGGTCGTTTGCCTCCCTTGAGGACACTGTCAGAGAGTATTGGAAGGTGGCTTTCTTCGCTATTAATTGGAGCATTTGGCTCGAGAGAAATGGCCGGATTTTCAACAATAAACAACGGCCGGTGGGGATGATTATCAAGTCGGTTAGGGACTTCATGTGGCTTTGGGTCGCTAGAAGCACTGATGGATGTGAGGGGGAGACTGCCCCCTAGGACCCGGGGTAGAAGTGGGGCTGGTTGAGGTTGGCCATGGGCTGAGAACGTTGTTTTAGAATTTTTACTTCTACTTTGTCCTTTTGTTGTACTTATTTTTGGTCAAGTCTTTGTATTTGTCCTTTCAGCGCCTTGCTGGCTTTCAATATAATGCTTATTACCGATCAAAAAAAAAAAAAAAAGTTTGAAGATGTTATCGCCTCGCTATTAGAGTTGAAGATACGAGCTACAGCAGATATTTTAAACTTTGTATTACTGTTGGGTAATATTTTGTCAGAAATATTTGCTTCGAGAGTCAAAAGTTTAGATCCTGCTACATCTTTTTATGATATTCCCTACAAAGCCCTCGAAGATCTTTCAGGCTTTCTTCTTAGAAATCCTTGCAAAGGAAAATTTTAAAACCCTGCTTTAACCCTTCATCAATATTCCATGACAAAGCAAACTCCTTTCTAAATTCATCATCATTTCCAATATCTTAATCCCATCATACTGGAATCGCAAAACTCATTTTCTAAATTAGAAGTTACAATATTTATCTTCCCTAGGACAGTCGCTTTTGTAAACATTTGAACTATAAAGAGTGTAACTTTGTTTAGCTGCATGTAATGGCTCCAGTTCTCATTAAGTCAATCCAGTGATTTCATTGTTTGCCCATATTGCAGCTGAGCTTTCAGGTAACTCTCAGTAGTTCGTTGACCATCCAAGTATTTGCATGTGATGATTATGGATAATGTGCATAAGAAGAAATATTTAGGATATTCCCAGAGCTTTGGGGTTTTCAGATTTTCTAAGAAAACATTGCAAAGCGAAATTTTATAATTCTAGTTTTCTCCTTTATCGAAACTACAAAACAAAATGAACTTATTTATGAATTGGAAGGTAGAAATATTTATCTTCCCAGGACACTGGTTTTTTCTCTGACATTTATAATTGCACTAGTTGCTCTCAATAGTCTTATCAAGTAATTTCATAATTTGCCCATATTGTAGCTGAGCACTTCAGGCACCTTTCAGTAGTTTGTGCAACTATTTGCATGTGGTTATTATGGTCAATTGGATGAAAAATATTTATGATTTGGTTATCAAGGTAATTGTTCTGAACCTCAATGATTAATTCTTTATGAAAGCGTTATTCATATCTCTGCCTTTTCTTTTATAAGTAGTAAGTGACGTATGGAGCTGCTGTTTGTATTCTCATTCGCATTCCTGCAGGCTTTGTTCAAATCTGACTGTCTTTTAGCCTATGCACCTTTTTCTGTAACCTAATTTTTATGCCTTATGATCCCATGTGAAATGGACAGGTTGGTACTGGTGCTCGTGCAGAAAAGATCAGGACATACAATTACAAGGTGCTCTCCTAAGTAACAGTAGAGAGCATAAAATGATTCTTAAAAAAGGACTATTATAAAGCCTCCTACAGCTTTCCATATATTAATTGCTTGTACATAAGAACATTCTCAGAGAATGGAGCATGCTAAGAAAATGCTCCAATACTGCAATCAATAATTGAACGAATAGCCACAGTGATTGAATGGATCAGAACATGGTTTAAAATACTGGTTTTCCGGTACGTATGGGATGATACGTACCGGTTCCGGACGATACATTGGTATGTATTATCGTTACATTACCAATATATATGTAATGCACCTGTACTATACATTCAAAGTACCGTAAGGGTGACCTCCGAAACCGAAATGTATCGTCCAGTACGTACCGGTTTCGGACGAGATTTTGAGCCATGGTTGAGAATATTGATAATGGAGTTGTATTAGGTGCCAGACTTGTGCACTGGCACACAGCATGTATGATGTGTGCCATGCAGACATTGAGACGCTGGCAGATTTTCCGTGCTTTTAAAGTTGCAAATGTCTTAAGGTCCATAGGGCGAACGGCATGCGCTGGTGCCCAGGTTGGACATCTCGTTCCAAGTCAATTGATAAAATCAAGTCACATTGTTGCTAGTTACATACATTACCTGGCTATTCATACCTTGCTACCTGCCGCCAATTTGCAAGATTCCACAAGTTGGGTATTTTGCTCATTTAGCAAAAAAATGGAAGCCCATGCAAATTAGTCATTTCCATTAAGTGGGAGAATTCTTGTAATTTTCCTTCAAAGCTCAATCTTAGCACATTTTTATTTTATTTTTGTAGGATAACAGAGTCACAGACCATCGACTGAAGATGAACTTTGAGCTCACATCCTTTCTCTCTGGTAATATCGAAACTGCTGTTCAGGTAAATTTTCACTCTATCAGTGTTAATGTTATATTTGTGTTACGCCTCAATTCTTCTGTTTCTAAAGAAGTAAAATTCCTCTACAATTTTGAAAAATTACAGAACTGTCTTGATAGTCTTTTGTTCGTCTCTCATTTAGTCATTTTTTGGCCATTTTCATTTCCAAGAATTTCTTGCTAGAGTTGTTTGTAGTTTACGACTGTTACGACCCCAAGTAATAAAGGTTTAATCATCTGCTCTATTAACGTTGAGGTGCTTTAGTTGTATTGGTTAGGTCCTCAACAAATTGTACCAGAACCACCACCACATCTCGGGTTCAAGTCCCCGAAGGGGTGTGGTGATCAGGGGAAAGGGTTACCCGGCGCCCACAAAAGGGTACTAGACTGAAAGCCACCAAAGAATGGGCTGTCCTGGAAGGCGGCTGCGGAGCGTGGTGGTGTGTTTTTTTTTTAATCAGTAAAGGCATGACAAATATAAATAAGAGCCAGCGAGGAGTTGGAAACCGTACAAAAGACCAGTGGATACCACCAAACCAAAAGAAAAACAAACAGAAACCCAAAATCTCACAAACAAGAAAAACTCGGCCCAAAGTCCCCCGTGGCGACAAACAGAGATCGGGGGAGGTCCTACGGGCTCGAGACCTCCACCCAAGATCAAAACTCTTAGGACCAGCTATGGCCCCATCCTTGTTCAGCACCGCCCAAGAGCACATGAGGTCCACTATCAACTTTGCGAAAAATATGCGCATTACGTTCCAACCAAATGCCCCCCAGCCTGCCCAACTAGGAAGAGAGGAGGCTTGGAATGGGTTCCGGGAAGACCCACACCATGTCAAACAACTTGAGGATAGCTCCCCATATCTGATGCATGGCGTGACAGTGAAGGAATAGATGCGGAGCCGATTCCTCGGAGTTAAGACACATAGCCCATCGATTTGGCAAAGCCTTTCTGATTAATTGATCAACCGTGAGAATGCGTCCCCTGATTACCGTCCACTCAAAGTACCTCACTTTGGGGGAAATCGGGGCTTTCCAAAGCTTAGCCCACTCACACCGACAGAGGGCACTGCCCAAGGATCAAAATTTTGGCCGAAATTATTAGTTTCGGTCCCCACCGAAACGATAATATGGGACCGAAATTTCGGTCATTTTTTGTATGGGATTGAAATTATCGGCCGAAATTTCGGTCCAAAATTTTGGTTTCGGTCCCCTCCAAAACGGAAATTAAACCCGAAATTTGTATTCTTGGGACTGCCAGCCAACATCCGGTAGAAAGATTTGACAGAGAAAGACCCGGATTTATAGGCCATCCAAATTCTCTCATCAGCTCTAACGCGGTTTTTGGCGGTGTGATATAAACAGGACACCAACTCCTGGAAGGGGATCAACTTATCCTCCCTAAGGAACCTCCTCATAGACACCTCCCAAGATGTCATTCCCCCGTGATCTGAATAAAGATCAGCCACCGAGGAGTAGGGGTTTCTCGCGATAGAGTAAATGGCAGCGAACCTTTCTTTTAAGGGTCAATACTCTATCCAAATATCGTCCCAAAATCTGATCCTAAACCCCCCTCCCCAGCTGAAACGGATATCCCTCGAATAGAGCTTCCAGGTAGAGCAAATGTCTTTCCACCAATTAGAAACATGTCTATTAACAGAAACGCTGACTCCCCAATATCCGTCCATCCAGCCATACTTCACCAAAATAGACACCCATAGACTGTTCCTCTCAGCCGCAGACCCTGCTCGCCAAAACCATTTGCCTAACATCGCAATATTAACCACCTCCAAGCTTCGAATACCCAGTCCCCCCAGAGGATGTCAGCAGTTGGTAAATCTCCGAGCTAACGAGGTGATATTCCTATCGAGCCCCGACCCTTCCCAAAGGAAATCTCGCTCTATCTGTTCCAACCTTTGGATGACAGCTTTGGGGCATAAGAAGACGGACATGTAGAAAATCGGCAAGCTCAACAGTACCGTCCTCACTAGGAGCAGCCTACCCCCAATGCTTAACAACTTACCCTTCCAAGAAGCCATCCTCCTTTCGAATCTCTCAACTACCAAGTCCCATGCCCTAACACTGGGCTTGTTAATATCGAGAGGAAGGCCCAAGTTTGTAATAAGGAGTTGCTCATAAACCCTGTCCACCTCCTCGGCCAACATAGATAATAAATGAGGATCCACCCCTATACCCATCATAGTGGACTTGTGGAGGTTGACTCGTTGAACCCTAGACCGCCTCATAAACCCAAAGGACATCCGCCAAAGTCCTGATTCCCTCCGAGTTTGCCCTGCAGAAGATAATCGTATCATCGGCATATTGCAGGTGCATGACTCTACCGCAACACTCGAAATGTGGTTTAGAGAGCGAGCCTGACGTAAAAGACCATCCAAGGCCTCTCCCACCATATTAAAGAGGAAAGGAGATAAGGGGTACTCCCTGCCTGAGTGATGGGGAATTAAGATCTGCATGTTTGGATCGTGGTCGAGCCAATCGAAGAAAATCAACAAGGAAAAAGTGGACCCATAAATGGGCTTTCAAATGGCCCTGAAGCAAAGATTCGCGGCGTGTCTCAGTCGATCGATCGATTTAATTTTGATCGATCGAGTACACATTTCGATCGATCGAGTACCACCTTCGATCTATCGATTGGATTTCGATCGATCGAAATCGTGCAGAATAATTTCAATTTCAATTTCGAATTTAAGTTTCAAGGTTAAACTTGTCTTTTATTATTTAATTGTTTTAGGGTTTTCTTTTGTTTTATGACCTACTATATAAGGTTTTTATAGCTTTGTAATAGAATTTTTTTGAATGATGAAAATTGAGAGCTTGCTTTGTGCAAACCCTAGAAAAACTTAAGATGAGTTTTTGATCGAAGGAGTGATTCTTTCAAAACCCGAGGAGTGAGCAATCGTTTCTCATACGACTTGGTGCGAAACCAACGTACAGCCTTGGTGGGAAGCCTTGGAAACCTTTGGTGCGAAGCCGACAAGTCTCTCTAGAGCAAATCCAGAGATCTCCTCTCTTATTCTTCTTTTTATTTTATTTTAATGAAAGGTTTAAGACCCTAAACCCCCTTCCACGCGGGATTCTACTATTTTAGGGTTAGCGTGCGACATCGTCCTGCGTCAATACCGCAGGTCCCAGGTTCGAATCCTTGGGGAATGGATCGGCGAATCATGAGTCAAGACCCAGTTCTCGAAGCCCTTCGTGATTTGAACGATTACATCATTTCCATGAGAGCGTTCGTGGAACGATGGAACATTCCAATCGTGCACCAAAAGATGGCGAGGGTAAAAAAAACTTTGGCGCAAAGAGAAAGGTATAGATCATCTGAGCAGCACGGTTCCATATTCAAGCATAAGGCGCTTCTTAATATCGTTTATTGTGAGTTACTAAGATCGCGTTGGATCGTGGTTGAATGGCGTGAGAATATCAACACAATAATTATCAAAGATTTTATTCACAATCTATCCGAAGACGTATTAGACGTGATTCACGCTTTAAGATCAGAGGCGAGAGATTTCGTCCCCATAGTCGTACCGGTGAGAAAATCTCTACTAGTTGAAGTTCCTTTACCCGAACTCGTGGTTGTACCTGTATCGGTGGAAGATACCGAACCTATAGTAAATCAAAGTACTTCCATGCCTATAGAAGAACCGATGGCGCCCATTGTTCACGCAGATCCAGTTATCCGCCTTGATCTTGTGCCGGAACAACGTCCGGTTGAAGAGTCCATACCAGTTGCTGAGATCGTGGCAGATCTCGAAACCGTTGAAGAGCCGAAGATCGTTAAAGTCCAAGCATCCATGATAGGCCCTACCAAACCTGCAATCATTGAAGCACATGCATCTGTGATCGTCCCTACCGAGTCTGAGACCATTCAGAAGTTCGAGATCTATGGGAAACAAGCATACTTGATAACGCTTATCGATGTCGGCCAAAGTTCGAGGTCGAACTTTTTCAAAGTCGAGGGGATTGATGGGGAATTTAGATCTGCATGTTTGGATCGTGGCCGAGTTAATCGAAGAAAATCAGCAAGGAAGAAGGGGACCCATGAATGGGCTTTCAAACGGCCCTAAAGCAAAGATTCGCGGCGTGTCTCAGTCGATCGATCAATTTAATTTTGATCGATCGAGTACACATTTCGATCAATCGATCGAGTGTCACTTTCGATCGATCGAAATCGCGCAGAGTAATTTTAATTTCAATTTCAAATTTAAGTTTCAGGGTTAAACTTGTCTTTTATTATTTAATTGTTTTAGGGTTTTCTTTTGTTTTATGACCTACTATATAAGGTCTTTATAGCTTTGTAATAGAGAGTTTTTTTGAATGATGAAAATTGAGACCTTGCTTTGTGCAAACCCTAGAAAAACTTGAGATGAGTTTTTGATCGAAGGAGTGATTCTGTCAAAACCTGAGGAGTGAGCAATCGTTTCTCGTACGACTTGGTGCACAGCCGACTTACAGCCTTGGTGGGAAGCCGACAAGCCTCTTTAGAGCGAATCCGGAGATCTCCTATCTTATTCTTCTTTTTATTTTATTTTAATGAAAGGTTTAAGACCCTAAACCCCCTTCCACGCAGGATTATGCTATTTTAGGGTTAGCGTGCGACATCGTCCTGCGTCACTGAGCCCTCAAGAATTTGAAGTAGCCACCCGGAGACCCATTGACGATGACAGAGAACCAAGCAGTTGAGTAACAAATGCGGTGGTTTGTTACTACCCCAAAAATAGCAATAGCTTGACTTTCAAGCTCCATTAACTCCTAGGTGGTTTTAGTGTATTTAGTAGATCCCTAACAACAACCTGGTTTGAAAGTTGGTGTTTAGAATGCCAACCTATGGTGCAAATTAGCCCATATAGTTGTAATTGCTTTTTTTTTTTATATAATGAATTTGGCAATATATGATTTCTGAATTTATTTAACTAAACATAGCATCCTGTTAAATTTAAACTTATTAGCTAATATAAGCTGAGGAAAAGCCGCAAAAAACCTACGGTAATCTAGCAAAGCTTGGTGATATCCAAATCTGTTGTAGAGTGTAGACCTTCGGTTCCTATCAATTTCCTGAAGGAAAATCTGAGTAAAACTCACCTAGAAATCCTACCCTATCTTACGAAACCCTTGGTTCTCATATGAAATAATTACCTAATAGGGAAAATATCTACCCAGTAAACCCTTTCTTAGATTACTCATGGATTTCAGAAAAACCCATAAATTGAATGTAGTTAATTAAGCTGTTTTTGCAACTTGTTTTTCTATTTATTTCATTATTTAAATAAAAAATTCATCTGTACGCACTATTCATCCAAACATTTCCATTTTAAATCTTCAATTTGGAATTGCGGAATGCAATCCAAATTTATCCACCCATGACCTTAAAAGCAATCTGTATTTTGTTGTAATCAAACTCCTAAACTACGAATGGAACTTTAACTGCTTAAAATTAGAACTCAACCTAAGAAACTTAGTTGGATCTTACTTCGCCGAAAAGTAAGAAAGTACTCAACACTCGCACAATTTTGCTGCTATCTAATCCTAAGTTTTCCTGCAGTCTTGTGTTTCCATGGAGCAGAAGGAACTTTTGGAAGAACTTGCGGAGTCTGCCGGTTCACGCACTGCCTAATTTACCAAACCCATCTCTGCCTCAAAATCTACAACACTTTCAGTGGCCAGGGATTCAAGAAGCACAAATACTGATGGGCTTTCGTAAATCCGCTTGGCAACAATGTATGGAAAAAATGATGGTGGGCTGGGGAATCCTATTCATCTCTAGTAATCCACTGTAAGATGGCTTCCCATGTTGCAGATATTGTACATTTTAAAAAATAATAACCTTTCAAACTCTAGAGATGTGTTTCATTCATGGTTTCTTAACTTGAAGTTTTGAGGTAATCCTCCATGGCTTAAAAGATCGGACGACACCGAGATGTATTTTCCGATTACATGTCATGCTCGTGTATTGGGTGATACGATCCAATGTCAGGTATTCTCACAGGTTTGTTAGCCTGATTATACTGATACATTTAGTCACAGCGTTGGACCTAGAATGGGTCCCGTTGACCTGATGGGTTGAACAACACGACCCCGCATAGATCGGGTCTAAATGGGTTGGGTTCAGGTCCTGGGTTCTTAACCCTACCAAACTCGACAACTCCCTATGTTAGATTCGACTTCAACTTCACCGTAATTATCCCAATACCGAGAAGTCAATAGTTCATTCTCCATCGTTGGCCTTGAACCCTTTGGCTATGAGGAGCGAGATTGTGGGGATCTGCATCACCCAGGTGCCAATGTTGAATTATGGGACCAGGTGCATCTTGGTAAGTTGTTGGTATACGTGTTATAATTCTCCATGTAAGCGCCTTTGTGAAGAGATGACTAATGGATTGATTCCAGGGCCCTGAAATTTATGGGAATCAGCTTTTGATAAGATTCATGGCCAAAGGCCGTGTTATGACCTTGTCTATAGCTAAAACTTGTCGAAAGCATCATGGATTATGATTCAGTCTGCCAGTGGATCGGTATGGGTTGGGCCAAAATTTTGGCGGCCCAATGAAAATATGACATATGCCCCACTTGACCCGGTTTAAAACCCTTATTTTTCTTCCTTTTATATATAATAAAATATCGGATTGACTTGCTCCGACCTGATTTTTGCCTACTAGAGCCAACGGTCGGGTCGGATGCCTAATAGCTGATCCAACCCAACCCAACCTGACAAGTATGCCACGTAGGTTGTCATTTATTGATGAAGGTGATTTTTTAAGGCTCAAATAACTCCCTTTTTCCCATAAGCAATGCGGGCAATGTTCAAGTTCAATTGGTTAAATGAAATACGAGGTTCAACCAATTTTACAAGCATTGGATTATAAGGAATCTTGAGTTCTATTATTTTTTTTATTTTTAGTAGATGACGTGCAGTCAAAATTCCTTGCAATCCAATGGTTGTACAACTGGTTAAACACAATATCCTGTTCGACCATTTGCCCTAAGCACCGATTACATTGGAATGTAGATTTATGGCGCGTTGGCGTGCCTAATAAATGAGAGTTGGGGCATCAGGCAAGTATACTTACAAGCACCACATAAATTGGTTCCCGGGTAACTTAGTGAGACATATGTTCTCATGTTTTTTTTTTTCTTTTTAATTATTTCTCATGGTTTCATCCACGGTTCAAAATATCGGCCGATAATTAAAATTATTGGCCGAAATGAAAATTCAAAAATTTCGGCCGAAATGTACCAACCTTCAAATTATCAGAGCTGATGATCTAAACACTGTTCAAAATATCAATTTTTTCAAAAAATAAATTAATTTTAAAAATGAACTTTAATCGAAATTCCAAAATCCTCAAATTATCGGCCAGTTTCGGCTAAGGTTGAAGCTGAATTTTTGGCCGATATTTTGATCTTTGATTTCATTATTTGTGGCGTGTGATTTGAAGACCATAATCTAAATATCTATGATGTCTAATAAGATAACAAAAAAAATAATCATGTGACTTAAAACAGACAATGCCTTTTAAGATTAACAATTTGAATAATTTTGTGGTTGTTGTGGATGTTTTTTCATCCCAATCTTCTACCCTACAGATCTAGAGATGATGGTAAAGGCATATCCTCTTTCCTTGCGGGCTACATGCACTTGCATTTAGCAATATGGGTACCTTCATTTTCTACTTAAGATTCTCCTTTCTCAACTCGAGTTTCACGAGCTTAAATCGTTGATTGCCTTAAATCAAATGGTGGAGATCGTTTCTCATCCCAATCTTTGAAAAATAGATTTGAGATCATGGTGCTACTATTCGACTGCCAGAAACTGATTCCATGCCACAGATATTCTGAAAAGTGATTCCTGAATCATGTTTGATGTACACCTATTATCATATTTATTTTCTGAGATGTGTATCACATATAATGTAGGCCCATGATTTAGGATGAAAAATGATATTGATCGTCTGATTCAAAGCAGAGTTAACCACGTGAAACCCGGGTTGAGTAGCAGGAGCCAGCTTATATAAATGCCAACCAGTCCGATAGATCAAAATATGGCCCCAGCCCAGCCCAAGCCCATGGAAGCTTACTCTCAAGTCTCAACTCTATCAACAGCATCCGTACACATGGACCTTGAGTCATCATCATCCCAAATGGCATTTCCCAAGGCTTTCCTGGCCGAAACACCTACGCTTACAAACACTTCACACCGGTTTCCACTCCTAATTGCTCCCTCTCCTCCACTCAGGCGCCATTTTATGCTCAGCAGACTCATCTGTATCTCTCTACACACCTTTCTCTCATCAAAAACAAGAAATCTTACGAGACCCACCTCGGTTTTCTCCCCAATTTCGCCTAAATCTCGACGACCCATTTCTGTTTTCAGGGTTTTAGCGATGGCGGAAGGAACCCAGCTGCAGAAACACGCTAACCGGCTTGCCGGGGAGCACAGCCCCTATCTGCTTCAGCACGCCCATAATCCGGTACCTTCTATTTAGGGATAATTAGAGAAACGTGCCTCAAAAACAAACTTCTTAGCAAAAAAGATTTTAGAAAAACCGTGCTTTCACGGATTTTGGAATTTCAGAAAACTGTGAAAGAACTGTTTTTCTAATTATTTTTAAAACCGTGCTTTCACGGATTTTGGAACTAAAATCCGTGAAAGCACGGTTTTTCAAAAACGTTTGAGGTTGGGTTTTTTTGCTAAAAAGTTTATTTTTGAGGCATTGTTTTCTAAAGTGTCCTTCTATTTATTATTTTTATTTTGGATCAACACATCTTCAAATCACTTTTGACTTAATATAAGGGAAAATTTCAAAATAACCCCTGAACTTTCACCCAGTCCTCAATAAGGCACCTAAACTATTGATAATATCAAATATGCACTTAAAGTTCATCAACTAAGTCCCTGCCGCCACTTTCCCTTAATGGCTGAACGAAAAACACTGTGTTGGCATACAACTCAGAAAAATAGCGTGCGTAGCACCCAACATGGCGAGGATTTAGCTGCCAACACTGTTGATTTGACTTGTAATTAATATTCCCTCCAAAAAATTAACAGTGTTGGCAGCTAAGTCCTCGTCACGTTGGGTGTCACGCATGCTATTTTGCTGAGTTATATGCCAACTCAGCATTTTCCATTCAGCCATTAACGGAAGGTGACGGTAGAGGTTTAGTTGATGAACTTAAGTGTACTTTGGGTGTCTATTTGATATTATCAATAGTTTAGGTGCATTATTGATAACGGGTGAAAGTTCAGGGGTTATTTTAAAATTTTCCCTTAATATAATTCCTAATTCGAATTTTAGAAAAATATTACCTGTAATAAGGACACTTTACTTGCATAAAATGTAAGTTGTGTAAAACACTTTCTCCCAACTTTGGTAAACCGAAGTAAATGCCTCGCGTAATGTGAGAATTGTGTAGGTGGTTGAAATAGTTTTTTGAAAGTTGTAGCTGTTTGCAACTTCTTGTGTAATTTTTACGTTTTACGAGGAAATTGGCTTTGGAAGTCAAAAAAATTACATGGGTTCCCACATCAGCGATTACGGCTGAAATTACGGCAAGACAAACAATTGGAAACTGTCACTTCAGCGTAAAATACCAACTTCTCGTGTAAAATATCCACTTTACGCCGTAGTGAATGCCCTCTAGATTCATCCTATTTTGAGGTTTTAGTTCACACAAGTTAATTGTACTCAATGCTGATTGTTAGCAGGAACGTTAAGAGGTTGTGATAATGTAGAGCTGTTGGAGACATTATTCTTGTACGCTAGATGTGGATTTCGTTCAAACGATGAAATTTGAGAAGGGAAGACTCAAATTTTCTCTAATAAAGTACCTAAAATCCCAACATAGTCAGCACCACAGTGGCCTCAAACATCTGGCTGAACTAATGAAAAAGAGCACACACTATAATCAACCTTAGAGACCTTCATTGTTTGCAGGGGTTCACAAGGAAAACACTCACGTAAACTAACTTCTAGTAATCATCAGCTGAAATTTTTTAACTATAAGAGGGTTTCATACAGTCATCAGTCATCACATTAATTAAATAAGGAAACCTAACCTATCGCAACCTTCAATTTTGAATAGAGCATATCCTAGGTAACATGCTAGTACATTGCTATTATTGTGTGCTAACCACATGCTAAAACAAACTTTCTTAACTTAAATCAAATTCTAATCTAAGTATGATTACGATGACGCACTGATTTTTACTTAACTACCACACTTCACATTGTAATTCAGACACAGAAGATAAAGACGAAACCATATGTTACAAACTCATAAGATACGGTTGGCCAAGATGACAATGCCGCATATTAGGAAACGAATTTGAACGTAATGCAGCACCCTTAAGATTTCAATCAAGATGGTAGAGTTCGCTAGACTCACTTCTAACACCGATTATCCTCCTAGTATACATTGAGAAGGAAAGAAGGTTACAAACAATTAGAAGCTTTTATAATTTAGTTGATAGACATTAAACTAAAGGGGAACTTAGGCATATGTATAATATAGAAGACAAGGGTAAGGTTGGACTAGGATTTGTAGTCAATAAAAAAACCTTGAAGATGCACTTAAACCCCTATAACCAATGACAGAGTGTGACCTCCCAGAATCTATGTTCAAACTGGCTTGTACTCAAGAAAAGGCTAGATAACAACTTGGCCACCTTTTACTCTTCATATTGTTGTCATTGTTTCTCAATATAAGAGGTGAGCTGTTGATAAACATTCAGCTCCTCCCACAACCCAATTAATTTAGCGCAATACCCACCAAGAGCATTCTCTCCCTTTTGAAGAGAAATCTCCTCAAATGACCGATAGACAAGGAAAATAATCCTCTTAAAAAGGAATAAATGTCATGAAGACACTCCCATATAAGTATATAACCTTGGCAGAATCTAGAAACATCATATTTTAACCAATAGAGAGTTCCATGCTATTCCACACCCATGTTGTAATCTGAGTGTTACTAATTCATGATAATTAATGCATCATAGGTGCGAAACTGATCTTTCTCTTTGGCCATAAGGAACACACGAATAACTTTTACCCATAGGAGATAATTAAGACTAATTAACCACTCAACAAAAAACTTTGAAGAATGAAGATGGCATATCTAACTTAGAATCCATTCATATGCGAAAAGAACAATTTAAGAAATTAAAAATAATATAATAAAAAAGAAAATATCACCTTAAATAAAGTATGATGTTACATAGGATTGGTGATTGATTGATGATGACACTAGGACTGGCCGATCACATGAATTTGATGACTGAGACCACACGTCATACAGGGATGGCATGGTTCTTCAAATTTACTGATGAACACTTCTTTAGACATATCGAATCACCACAATACAGATCTAACAAGTATTTAAGCTTGATACCACAAATGGAATCACCCTTCTTTCGATTTCTTGTAAGGAAGGGCACTAAGTACCAATACGAACACAATGAACGCAAACGACCATGAGGTTGTTGCACAAACTATACACACACACACACACATATATACCCTAAAGATAGAAAAGAGAAGAGACGAAGAAGAGAATGAAACCCTAATTTATACAATCTGATACCACCTAGAGAAGTATTGTTAGGGTTTCATATAATTGAAAAAGAGAGAAGAAGAGGGACAGGAGATACAAAAAATGGGAGATAAGAGAACATGCGAATGGAGGAGTATGTATCCCCTCTCATTATTAATTTCTCATTAATACATCAAGATCCACTCATAAGTCTTGAAAAGGAAAATGCATATTCTACGCATATCTAACCAAACTAATGACTAAACATCCATTGAACTAATCTAAACATGATATTTAACAATTCTAACAAGATTCAAGGTGGTGGATCGTATTCTGAAAACTTTAGGCCTCTTTCATTTTTTTAGGGATGATAAATTGGTCAATGAAGGGAAGGCACTACGGCTATGAGCTCGTATGTATATTCTTTTAACGAAAATGGATAGATGAAATTAATAGGGGGGAGTGTGGGTCCTCGGCCATTTCGTATACTAATTTGGACGTCTGATCCAGGCTTTTCTTTATTATGTTGTAACTATATTTCGTTCTATAATATACACCAGCAGTACCCAAACTAACAAAAAAGAAGAAGATTGCATCATTGGACTTGATGCTCCTTTGTTTTGCGCACAGATATGACTCCCGACTCATGAGTGATATTTTCTTGGTTTGGTTTCTACCACTAACCTGACTTCCATTCCTAGATAATAAGTTCTTAGATTCTTTAATATGCTTTGCATGAAAATACGTGACTGCATGGAAGAACAGCTATTGTTTTTTAATGTTTTTTTTGGTTCAACTAAAGGTCGATTGGTATCCATGGGGTGAGGAAGCTTTTGAGAAAGCTCGTAAAAAAGATATTCCAATCTTCCTGTCAAGTATGTATCCTTTTGTTCCTAATAGATTTCCAACTTTCTATCTTTAGTGTTGCTCTCAAGGGCACTTCTTATTAGCACACTCGCTCATTTCGTAATCCTTATTTCCATGTACTTTCTGATATACTTGTTTTCTTTTGATCCACATTGGGGTTCGTTCCTTTTGAAGTCGGATACAGCACATGCCACTGGTGAGTGATTTGTCAACCTTCTGTTGTTATTCTAGCGTATTGTTTTCTGCTCATATCTATGATCACGGATCTGCAATCTGTAACACATTCCTTGAGGATATAGGCCTCTAAGCATAGGTTTTTCTTTCTTCTTTATTTTCTTTTTCTTTAGACATTTTGGTGTTTCCACTGTATAGAAATAAGGTGGAGGTGGGTTTTGAATCCAGCTTTTATTTTCCAACTCTGCTAGTAGGAGTTGTGCAATTATTGGCATTAATTACTCATGCTATTTTTGGCATGCACTTGTTCACCCACGCATCCTTGTGGTACTGGACTTTTCAGCATCCTTATAGATGCTCATTATGGAACCCTAGTGCACACTCGTGCACAAAACATACCCATTGATCTCATCCTTGCACACATAAGTACACACATCATACCCTCTGACACGTCCACACAGACATTTTATGGGTTATTTTGGTAAGCTTGAAGTTCAGAGAATCTGCCTGGATAGATAGGGAAGCGGCATATGAATGATATGGGATCATCATATTTTAGATATTTTTTGTTATATGCCTCAAGCATTTCCTGAAATAAGGGATATAGATATGGATATGGTGATCCATGCTAATGTCATGTCTGAGTATAATATACTATGGGCTTCATCTGTGTGCGCGCTTGCGCACGTGCACATGTGTGTGTGTGTGTGTGTGTGTGTGTGTGTGTGTGTGTGTGTATATAGGAAAAAGGGATGGTACCTGTGGGGGTAGTCCACAGCGCTACCTTCAATTGATGTGAGTCTGCCACATGTCCAAAGTAAGTCCCTTTAACCAAATTTGTTAACTGTAGTTAATTGCATGGTATTTCAACGACATAACATGATTTTTTGGTGCCTAACCGGCAAAGAAAATCTCGCCTATCGCTGGCTTTGGTCGCATGGATGGTCATCTTCTTCGCTGCAATGTTTTCCTCTTTGGTGACTCCAATAAGCTGACGCTATGTGAAACGCTGGTATCGTCTTCCTCATCGCACCAAACAATGATCTGAAACCCTCATCAGACAAGACTATGATCTTAAACCCTCAACGTCTGATATCGTCTTCCTCATCTCCAAATGTTGGTAATAGACGAAACGTTATCAAGCTTCTTGGTTGCAGCATCAGAGGACCTGATTCTATAACATAAACCTACACACAAATCAAGAAAACGTTGATTCTGATTATAGCATATTTTATGCCCTAGATTTGTTCTTCTATATGAAATTAATTGCTTGCATATAAAACCCAAATGACAAAAATCACACTCTAACCGCATGTGAATTAGGAATTAATTGAAGGGGTTTTTTAAGTAAATTATTGCGAATTCAAGTGTCTAAGGGATTTTTTTTAAGTAAATTATTGCCAATTCAAATTTTTTTTTTTATCAGTCAAATATAAGATGAGATTTTTTTATTCTTTTTTTTGTAATAAAAAAAAGAACCTTTTATGAGGAGAGAGAGCCCATTTTCACAGGTTTCCAAAAGAGAGAAAATGAGGAGCTTGCAGAGAAGGTTGTGTGAGTGCGACTGACGAGGGGTGAGGGAGATAAACCAGATTTCAAAAATTATGAAACTATCTTTACTTCTTCTTTTTTACTTACTTTGTACCGGTTATATCCTTAAGCCATGCTAACCATAGTTACGACTGAAATTCTGAAAATAGATTACGTGCCATACGAGGAAAGGTCGTAGGTAGCGTTTAGCGCTACCTCCGTAGGTAGTGTCCTGCACCTCATATATATATATATATGGGAAATGATCTCCTGGCTCGAGTCACGTGTGACGGGAGCTAGGAGATTGTTCAGATGTTGACCCCAGAGATGTATGGTCTCCTGGCTTGAGTCATGGTTTGACTCGAGTCAGGTGATCATTACCATATATATATATATGGAGAGAGAGAGGAGCCCAGGATTATGTGCCCGGGTGTAGAGAAGTCTCTACACCCACCATCAGTTTCCATCATGTGGCATCCATCGCGAGGATCGGGTGCCACGGCAACGTAGGCAAGGTCAATCAGATCCCATTCATAAAAAATAAATTGTTTTTGTGACCTTCCCACCGTTAAAAATGTGGTCAAATTTGGGAAAAATTAATGCTCCAAAGTTTTGGGGTGTTACCTTATCTTTGACCCATCAAATGGAGGGAAAAAAAGAAAAAAATATTATTTAAAAAAAAAATCACATGTCCCATGGCTGATCAACCCAAAACGGGATTTGTTTTGGGTTGATCATGCCACGTGGCATGTGATCTGGCCACTGGGCACACAGGTCATCTTGTGCGCCCGGGTGTATGCTCCCCAACGCCATATATGTGTGTGTGCATGCGCGTGGCAATACACACACACATGTATGTGACAAAACTACAGTTCATAGTCTCGATTTTATACCATGACATTTTATATTTCTTTTATGACACTATATAATTTCTAGCACTCGAGAAGATCTGAATCTAATACAACTGGGAAAGTCTCGTAAGTATCATAAAAATAACCTATAATGATCCCAGTATTGGCGTTGCATTGGGTCAATACCAGTACTTTATTCATAAACAAGTTTCCAGGTATCACAACTTTGAGCTGGAGTTTACTCTTGTCACAACTCACAAGTTCTCATCAATGTTTAAGATATAAATAATGTGATATTTTGGATATTCTACTTTTTTACTTTTTTCTTCCCAACAGACTATGAGAATATTAATTAAAAATAAAATAAAGTAAACCAAAAAAAAAATGTTGCTCGTGTATTGAGTTATTTCCTACTACTTTTGGATTTACCTCCTACCTATTGGTATTGCTAAGGTGTCATGTCATGGAGGTGGAATCATTTGAGAATGAAGAGGTTGCACAAATGTTGAACGAATGGTTTGTTAGCATCAAGGTGATCTTTTTTCTCATTATGATTTTTCTTTTCATAACTAATATTACTCTACATGTTTAGAAATGTAACTTTGTTGTGCACAACATTCATGATTTAAAATTGGAAATTCTTTTTAATTATAATTATCATCTTTATGTTTGTTTTTAATGGTTAATTGCAACAGGTGGATCGTGAAGAACGACCAGATGTTGACAAGGTAAGGATATAATTTCTGAAAAATGTTTAAGCAACTCTCTTATGATGCATTAGTTTTGCTATAATGAAATCTAGTTAACTTAAAAGAAACAAGGAGGCTGAATCATTTTCATAGGATCCTTCCCGTTTTGTTCCATTTTCCTCGAGTGTTCCATAATTCCTTGCTTGTTTTTACATGACCGCACTTCACTTGCCTTGACATTGACTTTGTTCATTATTCTCATAATCACAGTTGCATTGGCAATGGATGTGTTGGAAATTAGTTGGAATTATAGCATATCTGGTGATGGAAGAGGCGATATTGAAGGTGGTGGAAAAATTATGAGAATTGTTGTTATAGTTACATATCAACGGACATAAGTTCTGATGTAGGGATTGAACCTATAGCTCAATGGAAGGTTAACCATATTGCAACCTTAAGTTCGCATGTTCAATCTCAACTTACCTATCAAAAACATAATAATAATAATAATAATAATAATAATAATAATAATAAATAACGAAATTTTGATATATGGTCTTCAAAGCATAATATGCATATTTTTTGCAATAGATGTACCTCTAACTGGTTCCAGGTTTACTTGGTCAAATCTCCAAGACACCCCGTCTATGAGTAGATTGGATCGTTTCCTTTGCAGCACGGATTGGATGGAGCTGTTTCCTGCAGCCAGGTTAGAATGTCTAGCGAGAGCGGTGTCCGACCATCGATCGTTGGTGCTCACGTGCGAGGCTAGAGGAAAAGGGTCGAGTTTGTTTAGATTTGAGAAATGTGGTTAGCGGATGACCAATATCGGGAGGCGGTGCCACTTTGGTGGAACGAACATAGGCCTTCAAGAATAGCTGCCTCCCGATTTATCTCCAAGATGCAATGGATTAAGAAACGAACCATACAGTGGAACAGGGAGATTTTTGGGCTGCTACACCTCAATAAGGACATAATACTGACCAGGTTGCGGGAGATTGATAATCTGGACGAAGAGAGGCTTCTTTTAGACGGTGAACGTGAAGAACGTGTGCAAAAAAAGCAAGAGTTTAATAAACTGTGCAGGGTCGAGATCTCTTGGAATCAAAAGGCAAAGGAGATGTGGCTGAAGGAGGGAGATCTGAATACAAAGTTTTTTCATGCGATTGCCAATGTACGTAACAAAACTAATTATTTAGGCAACATAGCGGTAGAGGGGGTGGTGTATGTGGGGATCGAAAGGATCCGAGAGCAGGTGGTCGGTTTCTACACCAGGTTATTTGCTGATGACGGACTGTTGCGACCAACTTTGGATGGGCTCTCTTTTCAGACTATCGCTCACGAGGACGGTGTCGGCATGGAGCTCCCTTTCGGAGAAGAGGAGGTTTGGAGAGCCATTAAAAGGAGGGGGGGGTAAGAATAAATCGTCGGGACCCAATGGCTTCACAATGGAGTTCTACAGTGTTTTCTAGGCAGTGATTAAGGAAGACCTTATGGAGGTGTTCCATGAATTTCACAGAACTGGACATATTGGGCACAGCCTTAACTCATACATTTATTGCACTCATTCCAAAAAAAGTAGGGGCCGAGGACATCGTTGATTTTTGCCCGATCTGTCTCATTAATGTTCTATACAAGATTATTGCTAAAGTTCTCACTAACAGACTTAGGCCGCTAATGGGGTCAATCATATCAACCAACCAGGGGGCTTTCGTGCATGGAAGACAATTAATTGATCAGGTGGTTGTGGCTCACGAAGTCATACACTCTGCTCACTTTCACCGTCGTCTTGCGGCCCTTTGGAAGGTGGACATAGAAAAGGCATATGATCGTGTGTCGTGGAGCGGGCTGGATTACAGGCTTAGCAGGTTTGGTTTTGGGCAGAAGTGGCGGAATTGGATAAGAGCCTGTTATGCGACCCCTTGGTTCTCGGTACTAGTTAACGGTATGTCGGCCGGATATTTTAAGAGCTCTCGGGGTATCCGGCAGGGCGATCCCCTCTCCCCTTTCCTGTTTAATATGATGGGGGAATCACTGACCGGTCTCATCGAACAGGCTAGACAGCTGCACCATATTTCGGGGATCACGGTGGGGGGCGAGGGTAGATCCATTGCTATTCTCCAATATGCGGACGATACGATTTTGTTCGGTAAAGCTGATACCGATGAATTCCAAACTTTAGTGGATACTTTAGCAATCTACGAAGCGGTGTCAGGACAACAGATCAATTTCCACAAATCAAAGGCCACGGGTATTGGGATTGATAACACGCGGTTACAAGCTATTGCTAAGACAGTGGAATGTGAAACTGGGGAGCTTCCTATCAGATATTTAGGGCTGCCATTGGGATTGCGGCAACCTACGGCGAGGGGCTGGGAGCCGGTAATTCAACGTTTCGAACGTCTATCCATGTGGAAAGGGAAATTACTAAGCAGTGGTGGCCGGCTGGTATTGCTGAAATTGGTGCTTACAAGCTTACCGATTTTCTTTATGTCCATGTTCGTTTGCCTAGCTGAAGTTATCTATCGAATGGAGCAAGTTCAACGTAAGTTCCTGTGGGAGGGGGCTGGTATGGAGAAAAAGTATCATTTGATTAATTGGAAAACTTGCGAGCTCCCGATGAAATATGGAGGGCTGGGAATCCGGTGCTTAAGGTGGACCAACCTTGCCCTTCTTGGTAAATGATTTTGGAGAGCAGGAAATGAGGAGGACATGGAGAGCCTCTGGCGAACAGTTCTAGTGGAAAAATATGGTCAAGCCAACCACAACTGGGGTATCAACACCAATATTAGTAGAAGCTCCTCATCGTGGTAGAAAAAAATTTGTGGCACTTGGCACCGTTACTCAAAGGGGATTCGCTTCAGCTGGGGCAGCGGCACTCGTATTTAGTTCTGGGAGGACTGCTGGGTTGGGAGGTGGGCTCTCAAACTGAGTTTCCCTTCTATTTATGCATTATCTTCAAAGCCCAGAGGGCGGATCGATGAGTTTTTTCTTGAAACGGGAGGAGGAAGGGTGTGGGAAGTCCTGTTGCGCAGAAATCTAAGAACTAATGAGGAGGAAGCTTTCTCCAAACTCCTTTCTCTCTATGAGATGCACCGTAATTCACACAACCAGGATCGGCGAGTGTGGCTCCCTAGCAAAAACGGACTTTTCACAGTTAAGTCCTACTACCGGTGGTTGTTTCGGAGGCCTCTAATCAGATTTGAAGGAGTTATACTGTGGAAGGCTTGCATACTGCTCAAAGTTAAGTTCTTCGCGTGGACAGTGTTCAAGGAGAAAGTCCTTACGCGGGACAATCTCATCCGGAGAGGGAAAGACATCACCAATCAATGCGTTATCTGTGCACAGGGGGAGGAGTCTGTCCTGCACCTCTTCCTTCTTTGTGTGACGGCTTACGAAATCTGAGCACTATGTTCCAGATTTTTTTAGATGAGCTGGGTCTTCCCGGCCAACCCCTACATGCTCTACTTGGCCTGGGATGCGGTTAGACTAGAAGGGCAGGAAGGGAAGAGATGGAAGGGGACGTTCTTTGTTGTTCTTTGGTGTCTCTGGCGGGAGAGAAATAGAAGGATCTTTAACCAAAAAAACAGACCGGTGGGTGTCATTGTCAGAGAAATTGTTGACCTCGTTCACCTATGGGTAAACAGGGAAAGCGAGCTGCCCAGAGAAGAGTCGTGTCCTTGGGACCCGGGCTGATAAGAACAAGGGATGCTCGGACTGCTATGGCTGATGTCTTTCGTTTTGGTTTATGTCTATCTCAGTTGTCTTTGTTTCCTTTTGAACCGTGTATTGTTCCATCAGCACCTTGCTGCTTTTTCAATATATTACCTTTACGGATCAAAAAAATAAAATAAAAAATAAAAAAATAAAAAATAATAATACAACATTTTCTCCATATATTACCTTTACGGATCAAAAAAATAAAATAAAAAATAAAAATAATAATAAATAATAATACAACATTTTCTCCATATATTACCTTTACGGATCAAAAAAATAAAATAAAAAATAAAAATAATAATAAATAATAATACAGCATTTTCTCCATATTCATTTAAAATTACTGTGGTTGTTTCCTAGCTATTTTTTATTAGTGGCAATTAGGCTATTTCCTATGAATTTTCCTAAATTTCATCGGAAATTTGATTTCCACTTTTTTTTAGCAGCAAAAGGAAAATATATTAGCTACAAAAGAAAGAGACAAACCTGAGGCCACAGCGAGGAGCTGAAACACCAAAAAGACAAAACAAAAGGAAAGCAGAAAACAGAAAAAAAATAATAAAATAAAAGGTAGAAGAAAGAACTTCTCCCTCCAAAGTAGGGGGATGGAGGTGGCAGTGGTGGTGGTGTGGAGATGATGCCGATGGTGAGGAGGAGGATGTGGTGGTGACCAATGTTGTAGAAATGGAATCGAATAAAGAAAAATCGCAGAGGGGGTTTAATCGAATAGTGAATCGTAAGATTCACAAGAATCCTAAATAGTTTGAAAGATCCATGTAATAGTCGGGTTTATCTTTAGTTAACTCTTGGACTTGTTTCTTAATAGGTAAGCTAGGATTGAAACTGCAACCTCAAGGTTGCAATATTCTCAACCTTCCATTTTAGCTACATGCCATCTGTTAAGCTAACTCATTTAACTTCAGGTTTTTATTGAAAAATAAAATATTAAGAGAGAGAGAGAAAGAGAAGTACGCAAACTGTGTTACTGACTTAGTTATTGACTCAGTTTTGTGGGTTTTTAACCTCAGAGCCAAATCATAATTGTGTCTTATGCTAGTCATCTGAATCTTTCAAGATTCAGTTGAATCGTATAATATTTCACTAGTGTAAGATTCAAATCACACTGTAAGATTCAATCTGAATCATAAAATTCAGACAACACTGGCGGTGATGGCAGTGGTGGACATGGTACAAGATGTAAGTGGAGAAGGGTGGTGGTGAATTCCGCAATCTGAAAGCACTTCCAATGTTCTTTTTGTTGATTTTTTTGTTCCCCATTCCAAAGTTCACTTTTTTCTGTGTAACTGTGATTGTATGAGATCAATTCTCCTCAGGACCAATACTTTTTATTTTGTCTGCAATTTTGAATTTTTTTCTAAATCTAAACACTGTAGATATGTAATTTTTATTTCTGTTTGCTTTTTGTATCCATATCATGTCCAAAATATTTGAGGGATTGGAATTGGTTGGTGCATATTATACTGCTTCCCTTCCTAGCTAAAAGCTTATGTTACTGAAAGCGTGACGGATGATTTTTTGGATGGGGGAGAGACGTCTGTCCCAGTCACTCATCAGCTGACTGGCTTGGATTTAAATTATTCAACTGAGAAAGGCCTTGATTGCAAAGCATTAGGTGCTACCCTATGCGCTTTAGTTCTTCATTTATTATTTATCCTTTTAATTTGGCACATCTCATTAGTTAGGTAGGACAACAAGGTGCTCGTTGCAACTGATATGGATGAGTGGGTCATTGGGTTTGTCACACACCCGATCTCCTTATTTGCATTTTAGGAAGAGTTGGTATTAGGTACCTGATCCAAGTGCCAGTGGCTGCACTCGGGTCAATATCCCTCCATCAACCATGGAGAATATGCTGATAATTTTAGCACCAAGTTCGTGAAAGATCAAGTGTACTTTGACAGATTTGGCTGCTTATAAGTAGCTGTCGGTCTCCCGAGGCTTGAAAATTTGGGGGAGGGAAATTGACCCCAGTGCAACCTGTGACGGGGGCCTCTCCTCCGCATCGAGGCATCGTAGGCGCGTCACCAAGCTAGGAGGGTTTCGTTGTAGATACTCCGAGTGTGTTGGCCGTGGGCCACGAGGGCACGCGACATGGTGGCATGAAGGGTTCCCGACACGGTCGCATGGGGGAAGATGTGGGGCATTGTGGGCTTATTGGTGTGGAGGATGACTACGTGTGCGATGGACCTGTGGAGTATGGCATGGGTAGTATGTCAAATCAATACCTTTGAGGTCCTTCTATTACTTTCCCCAAGTTGGTGTTTAACCCATATATATGGGAGGAGAGCTACTCTCATACACACGGGGCCTTGCGACACCAGAAGGTGCGCAATAGTTTCCTAGGCCTAAAATGGTGGGCCTAGGACGTTACTTTGGCAATATAGTGTGTCACCCAAGGTGAGATTGTCATGTGCATCGAACTATGCGTCACGGTGTATATGGGTTGGCTAAGAGGGAGACACTCAAGAGCTATGTGGGACTCAATAGAGCACGTCGGCATGAGGGTCAGAAGATAATGTGTGCTGGTTACAAGGACCTCACACGATGGTGGACCTAGTTCAGTGTGATGGCGAAACATGTTGGAATGGGACGGCATGAGGAGCTACATGCTACTGTTGCGAAGTGAAGTACGAGTGCACGACACGAAGTGATGCTTGAGCAAGCCAAGCAAAGCACAGAGGTGCAAGCATGCGTGCCTCGAGTAGACACCATGCATTGATACGGTGGCCTTGGAAATAAGGTAACCATGTACGAGAGTTCCCGTCCTCTAGACGGGTGGTATCAGAGTTTGTGAGGGTTAGGCGAGCCTCATTGCACATGGCATCGAGGCGCCGCACGCAAGTGTACGTTGAAAGGATTGACTCCGTGACATTTGGTATCAAAGCCAGATCATTTCGAATGGGGCTACGTTGACCATGAGGGCCACACGTTGAGATAACAGGTCGGTCCGAGATGGATGAACGCTAGTGACTTCCGACATGAAACGTTGGGTCACACAGGTTCTAAGCACCATTGCCATGGATAGCAAGGAGCAAGGAGAATGCTCCATTCTCACTTCATGAGGAAGCCGGGATTTCAAAATCGGTTGCTAGTACAAAACATGATGATCGAGATCGACGGTATGGGACAGTGGGAGAGGTCAGTGTGTTACGATGCATCAGGATTGAGGTTACAGTTAAGCAGACGAGACTAGTGAAGGCAGGAGGTTGCCGAAGGATCAAAAAAGTAAATAGAAACACAAACGAGACTGGTGAAGGCAGGGGTTGCCGAAGGATCAGAAAAGCAAATAGAAACACAGATGAGACTGGTGAAGGTAGGGGGTTGCCGAAGGATCAGAAAAACAAATGGAAACACTGATGAGACTGGTGAAGGCACGGGGTTGCCGATGGACATGAGTTACCGAGCATTAACAGTAGAAAGTCTTATGAAAACAGAAGAGTTAGTTGCGTTACATATGGGGGTGGCGTAGTGAGTTTCGATGTTGCCAGTTACCATGAGGTACGGGTTAGGGTAAAGTGTGAGTTGGACCGAGCACCGATTGCGTGTAGTGAAGACTTGGAGTTCAAGGACTACAGCAAGAGGGGAAAAGGCATATTCTTGGGAAAGAAGTGTCTTCGCATCAATGAGGATGTT
The DNA here is from genome assembly GCA_021018995.1 of Chloranthus sessilifolius. Taxonomy (NCBI): domain Eukaryota; kingdom Viridiplantae; phylum Streptophyta; class Magnoliopsida; order Chloranthales; family Chloranthaceae; genus Chloranthus; species Chloranthus sessilifolius. Next base: position 6,214,562 of record CM037588.1, on the reverse strand, counting down.
GACAATTTTGAGTGGGGGAGGATGTGATGGGGGCCTCTCCTTCGTATCGGGGCATCGTAGGCGCGTCACCAATCCATGAGGGCTTCGCCGCAAATACTCCGAGTGTGTTGGTCGTGGGCCATGAGGGCATGCGACATGGTGGCACAACATGGTCGCATAGGGGAAGATGTGGGGTATTGTGAGCTAATTGGTGTGGAGGATGACTACTTGTGTCATGGGCCGGGGGCGTGTGCCATGGGCAGTATGTCAAACCAATACCTTTGAGGTCCTTCCATTACTTTCCCCAAGATAGTGTTTATCATATATATGGGAGGAGAGCTACTCTCATATACACGGGGCCTTGCGACACCAGAGGGTGCACAATGGTTTCCTAGGCCTGAAAAGGTGGGCCTAGGACATTGCTTCGGCAATGCCGTGTGTCACCCAAGGTGGTTGCCATGTGCATCGAACTATGAGTCGCGGTGTATATGGGTCGGCTAAGAGGGAGACACTCGGGAGCTATGTGGGACTCAGTAGAGCACATTGGCGCGAGGGTCAGAAGATAACTTGTGCTGATTACAAGGACCTCACATGATGGTGGGCTTGGTTCAGTATGATGGTGAAACATGTTGGAATGGGACGGCATGAGGAGCTGCATGCTACTGTTGCGAAGTGAAGTACAAGTGCACGACACGAAGTGAAGTTTGAGCAGACCAAGCAAAGCACAGAGGTGCAAGCATGTGTGCCGCAAGCAGACATCATGCATTGATACGGTTGCCTTGGAAATAAGGTAACCATGTACGGGGGTTCCCGTCCACTAGATGGGTGGTATTATAGTTGGTGAGGGTTAGGCTGGCCTTGTTACACGCGGCATCGAGGTGCCGCACGTGAGTGTACGTCGAAAGGAGTGACTCTGTGACAAACCGCTGGTACTTGGGGTAGACATCTAGTGCAAATCTTTTAGGAAAGCAATAGTTTGAATATAAGTCTTGATAGTCCATTGGAAACAAAGGTGCACTCAGGTTAGGTATCTAATACTAACTCATCAATTAGAATTGTAGATGATGTTAGAAGAGTCCCTTTAAGCATATTATTATCATTTAGTTCATCTTTTGAGAGTTTAAACATTAGTGGCAAATGCCAATTAAAGAAGTCACTTTCGCTGTGAATATTGTTAAGCATCCCCCATCAACCCTTGTCCTTTTTTGTAACAAAAAGCTACTTTGTGAGCATTACTTTGTTTTATATTTCCTGTTTGTAAGTTTCTTTATTATGGAGCATTCATCTTAGAAATGTTAGCCCTTCATGTCTACGTTTTATGTCATAATGTTAGAATATGTGGGTGTAACTATATAGATTGGATGTGTGTAGTAGGCTATATGAATTTACTTATTGGGTACCTCTGTTTGCGCCCACGCCTTCTCTAAAAGCACCCACGTCCCATATCCCTTGAAAACCATTGATTTCTTCAGCTCAGATGATGGATATCGTGTTTCGGCCCGATCTTCCACACAATAAATGTTGAGATCATGGCGCACCTATCAAACGGTCAGTTTTTTATTCCATGTGTCACGTATCCCCAAAAAATGCCCTTGAATCATATGGCACGCATCTCGTTCGAACCTGAATTTAGGGGGGCATTTTTTGGGGATCTATGACGGATGGAATGAAAAACTGACCATCTAATAGGTGCGCCATGATCCCAAGATCTATTTTGTGGAATATCGGGGTGAAACACGACATCCATCATTTGATCCGACGCAATCAATGGTTTTAAAAGGGTCTGGGACGTGGGCACTTTCAGAGAATGCGTGGACGCAAACAGAGGTACCCTTACTTATTACATGTTCCTCGGTATACCTGAGATTGTTAGTGAACAGTGCAAATACTGATAATAGAAAGGGTAGAGATAATTTTCTCTAACCCTAATTCTCCATCTCCCTCTCTCTCCTACAATCCCTAACCCTAGTTCTATCTTGGTATCAGAGAAGGAAGATCATCAACAACAAGGAGTTTTTTTATTTATCTGTATTTTATATTTTATCCTGCTGAAGTCACCCATTACATCAGGGACTTTTTAATCTTAGGCTTGTTGTACTTTTAATCATCCTGGAATTCTATTTGTTATATTCATGAGAACATCTATCTCTGTAGGTATACATGACATATGTACAGGCAGTATATGGCGGCGGTGGTTGGCCATTGTCCGTCTTCCTTTCTCCCAATCTGAAGCCGTTGATGGGTGGAACTTACTTCCCTCCTGATGACAAATATGGTCGACCCGGATTCAAAACTGTCCTTAGGTGAGGACTCCATTTTGCTGATGCACCAATTGCACCGACTTTCTCACAAGTTAGTTCTTATCTTGAATGTTCAGGAGAGTGAAGGATGCTTGGGAAACTAAAAGGGAGATGCTTGTGAAGAGTGGATCTGTTGCAATCGAACAACTTTCAGAAGCATTGACCTCGAATGCTAGCTCCAATAAATTATCTGAGGGGCTCTCTGAAAATGCGTTGCAACTATGTGCTGAACAGGCAAGATTTGTTTAATGGTCTCTGATGATTTTCTATGTTTACTTCATCATTGAAAACCTTTGCTATTTGATAAATATCCAATTGGGTAATCTTGACTCAAGTTTGCTGACAGCAGGAATATTTTACTGGAGTAGCCATATATATATAGCACTCCTCCATATTGTTTTAAAAACACAAAACGCTTGATCTAAAAACCAACAAAAATCCTCGGTACTTTCTCGACAACAATCCAGTAACTCGATAATGATCAATTGGGTCAACTTGTGAATCAACCTTGAACTAATTTGAACCTTTTTGAGCTTATCAACGAATTTCTACATCAAGATGTATATCGCAACAACTCCTTACCTAGAACTTGAATATGATGTTGATTAGTTATTTATTGTGATTTTTTCCCAACATTTTTCATGTATATTACCATAAAGACTTCAATTTGGCCAATTTCTTTTGTATTTGTGTAGAAAATGAAGCTGGCGTCTGGAGGCAAAAGAAAATATTCTTTATACTAATCATTTCTAGATTTCGCTATAGACTGTATAATCCATGCCCAGCCCAAGAATACAACTTATGGCATCCACATGTTTAGTGTGCACGCTATGTTTATTTGGTTATGGCTTTCAATGCTCAAAATTGACGTTCCAGGCATGTATAAGGCAGCACTACAATTCCTGTTTTTGACAGTATATTCCGACAGCTGGTAAAGGGTCACCGGCCATTTCCAGCACGGAAATTGGTCATTTATGATGTGGCACTATTTTCACCAATCGTCGTGATGCGAAGCCACGATATTCAGATCTGTGGTGTCTAAGATTCAATAAAACAAAAAAGGCCCTTGATGTGAAGACCATGATGTTCAGTTTTGTGGTGTCAGATTGCATCAAAAATAAAAATAAACTCTATTGGTCTTAGGGTAAGTCAGATGCTTTTAAAATAAACAGATATCATGTAAATCTCCAAAACCTGTCATTTAAACGTGTCTGAGTCTTACCAGTCTTAAAGACTACCAATCTACCATAGATATTTTTTTTCGATGCAATCATCAACCTCATAGATCTAAACATCGTGGTCTCTGAATCAAGTAGTATACTAATTAAAAATTGGGCCATGTCCATCAGTGGGTCGGTGCCCCCATACCAGCTCCATTCTGAAAACCAGTTTTTGGGTATGGGTAGTTTTAATTATCAATGTAGCTGATTTCCTGCATGATTACCATGCATCTGCATATTATTTTAAAGTTCTTCCGAATAAAATGCTGGTTTATGTTGTTTTCATAGCTTGAAAACAGTTATGATGAGAAGTTCGGTGGATTTGGATCTGCCCCAAAGTTTCCTAGACCTGTTGAAATTCACCTGATGCTTTATCATTCAAAGAGGATGAAGGAAAATGGGAAGGAAATTGATGCTGATAAAGCTTTGAAGATGGTTTGTTTCAGCTTGCAATGCATGGCAAGAGGTGGCATTCATGATCACATTGGAGGCGGCTTTCACAGATATAGTGTGGATGAATGCTGGCACGGTGTGTATGAGATTGTTATATATGATCAGTTTATTGTTATGTAAACAGTTTCCTAATATATTTTGGATACGGTTTTGCAGTTCCGCACTTTGAAAAAATGTTATATGACCAGGGGCAGCTTGCTAATGTTTATTTAGATGCATTTTCCATCACCAAAGATGCATTCTATGCATTTGTAGCTCGGGATATTCTTGATTATTTGAGGAGAGATATGATTGGAGCAGAAGGTGAAATTTATTCAGCTGAAGATGCGGATAGTGCCGAATTTGAGGGTGCTTCAAGGAAGAAGGAAGGAGCCTTCTACATTTGGACAAGCAAAGAGGTTTTTTCATTTACAGTATCTTGTCCTTCACGCATTCTCTCTCTTCCTTTTTTGATTGTTAAGATTTAAGGTGTACTTTTTGAAAATTTGGAATATTTCTGCCTAATCCTTCACCTTTGTTGTTTGAATGGTCTGTATAACTGTTTTTGACACTGTCTACTTATTCTGCTAATATTTTTTTTTATAATGTTTATTACCTGAAAAGGTGTAAATTGGTGGCGCTCCTCTGCCTAGACCAACGTCTGATCCAATGATGGGGGGTGCATATCGCGCCATCGTAGAGATAAAGTGTACTATATAGTCCGGTTAGCAAAGCGAAACCTCATGAAGTCATGATAGAACTTATTATACCATACCTTAATCATCAAAAGCTAGATTACCTACAAGAAAATAAAGTTCTACTTCAGAAATTGTGGCATTATCCAATTTTGTTCGTCTATAACTACTATTCTTTCTCTTGGTATAACTAAATACACTCTCACTTTTACTGTATGAGAATCAAGTATTTTGAAGATGCATGTGTACCTACGTCATGGATTAAAATCTCGATATCAGTTTGTACTGATACAAAGACGTATCGTCTTTGGTATCAGGTTTCATCTCTGTTATTGGCATTACAAGAAAATAAAGTTCCACTTCAGAAATTGTAGCATTATCCAATTTTGTTAGTCTATAATTACTTTTCTTTCTCTTGGTATAACTAAATACTGTCACTTTTAATGTATGAGAATCAAGTATTTTGAAGATGCATGTGTACCTACATAATGGATTAAAATCTCGATATCAGTTTGTACTGATACCAAGACGTACCGTCTTTGGTATCAGGTTTCATCTCTGTTATCGGCGTTACAATATAATAAAGGGAAAAGTATATGTATCAAAGGATATCCAAGACTATATATTTGTCTTGAAATGATCCAATACTGAGACATATAGCGCGTTACTTCTTGCTATCTTTCGAGATTTTAATTGAAAGGATTGTGGACAACTTTTGTATTTCAAATTTTAATTGAAATGAGTTCCAATCTAAAATCTCTGGAAACTTTGGCATTATACTTGTAATGAAAATGAGTTGTTATAAGATTTGTATGAGTCTATAGTTGATTAAGGTTGTGGGTTAAAATATAAGCCATCCTACATTGATCTCTTGTTTTTTTCTGTCAAAGGTTGAAAACATACTTCAAGATTTTGCAAATATCATCAAGGACCACTATTACATAAAGTCATCGGGGAATTGTGACCTTTCTCGGATGAGTGATCCTGATAACGAGTTTAAGGGGAAAAATGTGCTGATAGAGAGGAAAGATATTCCTGCAATGGCATCAAACTTTGGTATGTACATGGATCAGTATTCTGATGTTCTAGGAGAATGTAGACAAAGGCTTTTTAATGTGAGGGCAAATCGACCACGTCCACATTTGGATGATAAGGTATCTTGATTGTTTTGTGTTCACAATATGTTTAAGGATAAATGGGAAATGACTGCCTCTTTACGGATTGGGGTGTGGCTATTCCAATTTTTGGCCAAGTAGCATATATATTTAGCAATTTAATATATCAAAGCGGTAGCTCATATTGGAACCTACCATAGACCCAAAGATCACATTTATTAGAGAGTTTGAACCATCCAATCTATGCACTTTAAAATGGATATTTTGCATATTTTTCAACCGGTGATATTCAAATGTATCAATCGGATGGTTTCAAGCTCTTATAGGCTTGATTCTTTTGCATGAGACATATTCCATTGATGAGCTGCTGGTTAGAATATTTGGATTGACCAAAGATGTGTGCCACATGGCGTAAATGTGAGCTGTCTTGGCCCTAATCTGTGCAGATGTGATCAACAGAGGCTGTATTTATTTGCAACTATTGTTGAAAAAAAATGTGTATCGCTATTTGTAATTATTTTTGAAAAAACTATCGTGACAGTTAAGGTGCTTGCTTAGGTAATTGTTGCATGGAATGGACTTGCAATTTCAGCTTTTGCAAGTGCTTCTAAAATTCTCAAGGCAGGAGCTAGGGATACGAAATTCAACTTTCCTGTAGTTGGCTGTGATGTAAGGTTTCTTCCTCACAATGGGATCATTCTCAATGTTAGATGCAGTGCTTGTTATGAATATTAGTCTACTGGGTGAGAAAATTAGTGTTGGAAATTGCTATTGTTAAGTCTGTAGGCAAAGGCAGAAGGATCTATTTATTACTTTTGCAAATTGAGAGCTTGGGCTTCTAGGAAGGCTACACTTGGTTCCATTGTGGACAGTGTTAATGTTCATTAATTATGTATTAATGAATTTAATTGCCAAGTGCTGCTTTAATTATTACGTAATTATCGTAACAAGATAGAATCATTGCTCGCCTTAAGTTTTAGTCATTCAAGTATATATGGGATGTCAAAATTTGTCTTGCTGAATTGCATCCAAGGTAGGAGAAGCTGCAGGAAGAACAAGCCAAGTTGGGTTAGACCAAGCCAAGTTGGGTTAGACCAACAAAGAAATTTTATAGAAAATGTTATACATGTGACACCTCATTCACTCTTGATAAATAGGGATGCATGGCCATGAAAAAATAGAACAGATACCTGAGTGGGGAGCAGTTGCAACCACCTTAGTGTTGGACTTATGCTTGTGCATTGTACTACTTTGTGCAGGCAGCATACCTTTTATATTATTGCTGGCTTCTAACCTTTTTTTAGCATTTTTCTTTTCCTTTGTTTTGCTTGAACAAAGATTTTTTTGTCTTTTTGATCGGCAAAGAAAAAATATATTAAACTGAAGAGCCAAACAAGGCTCATGGTACAAAAAAACTAGAGCAGTGAGGAGCTTCTACCAGACCCCCTGATGGGGACATCCGATTCAAGCAGCCACCCGTAACGTATCGAAGGCGAAGAAGAGCATCAAAGTGGTCCGAAAGAACTGCACAGATTCGCGGAACTGAGGAGTGTTTTGGTCGGTCGATTGAACCCAGACAGTCGATCGATCGATTGAGGGCAGAGAGCATAGTATTGTGGGCGCAGTTATTCTTCTCAGTCAATCGATTGAGCCCAGACAGTCGATCGATCGAATGTGGACAGAGCCTTAGGGCACTTTTAATTTTCTTAAATCAATCGATCGATCGACTCCAGGATCGATCGACCGATCGAGTGAGATATGACAGGATTTTATTTTTTTTTGCAAAACTTGTCATTTTAAGTTTTTAAGATTGCTTTATTTACAGTTAGGGTTTGGTTAGCCTATTTAAAGGTTTGTAAAAACAACTTGGAGATTTAATTATTGGTTAATGAAATTTGCTTTTGCAATTTGAAAACTTTGAGTTTTCTGTAAGGGTGTGATTCTCTCAAATCGAAGAGCGATTCTTCATCCCACGTGTTGTTTGGTACGAGGCCAACTTTTCCTCCTCTATCTTCATATGATCTACAAGTTGCGTAAGTAGCGTAACCCTACCCTATCTATTTCACTATTAAAAAAATAAAAAAAATATAAATAATAAATAAATCCAAGTTTAGACTATTTTTTCGCCATTAAAATCGTTTTATGCTTTGTTTTTACTCGGTATCGAAAGAATCCGCTTGCGAGTTCGTTCGATGCCCTAAAACTGTCGGAGATCTAGTCGTTTGGTAAGAACCATAATCTTCTAGATCCGATAGAGAACGTACGCGAAAGTAACACTATTTTGGGTCGGAATTAAATTATTCCATTGAATGTCTTAGTATTTTCTATGATAATTTGTTAAGAAAAATTGCCTTTTAATTGTTTAAATTAATTCCATATTTAATCTCAGCCCTAGCATTGCATGTGTTAGTTTTCGCATCATATAAAGCTTTGTCAGTTTAGGGTTGTCGGTGTTCATATAGGTTCTAGGGTTCCTTTCATTTATTTTGTTTTGTCTTGCATAGTCATGGATCCCACTAAGATAAAAGCCCTAATTAAGGAACTTACGTCTAAGTTGACTACGAGTCAGAAGCCAATCTTCAAGCCCAATTGACCAATCACCATAACCAGTTGCGTGATCAACAAGCCCAGCATGAGGCTTTAGTGACCCGTGTTGAAGAGATGAATGAGGTCATCGCGGGCACATTAATGACCGTAGGAGAGATGGTCCTCCCCGACGTAATATCCAAACCAATCAAGACAATAAAATCATCCAGTCCATGAAAATGGACGCTCCTACTTTTGATGGGAAAAGACAACCTAAAGTCTTTCTCGAGTGGATGGCTGGCATGGAAAATTACTTCGAATGGTATGTCATATCTGAGGAGCGAAAAGTTTGGTTCGCCAAAGTCAAGCTTATGGGTTAAGCTAGGCTTTACTGGATGGGATCAGAGCGTCGTAGGCAGTCCCAGGGTCTTCTTCCCATTTCCACATGGGATGAAATCAAGATCCAATTGAACGAGCAGTATGTTCCTCTTTCCTATGTTGAACCTATTCTTGATCAGTGACAATCATTGCGCCAAGGGAATTCACCGGTCATAGAGTATATTGACAAGTTTGAAGACCTAATGTCCCAAGCCAATGTGGATGAATCGGAAAGAGTTACCCTATCCCGATTTTGAATGGGCCTTCACCCAAAACTACAAAGGGTACTCATTCCATACCCTGTCACAGACCTAGATGAGTGTTTCTCCCGAGTCGAAGAGTTAGAACGGTACCTCAAGACCCCTTAAACCAAACATTTCGATACTAGTGGGTCTGGTTATAGGTCTAACTTTCTTGAGTCAAAGCCCAACATTCATACCCTGTCAGCTAGGCTCAATTCAATTGCTACACCAGTAGCCATTGTTGATAAGGGTAAAGGTTTAATGCTGGAAGGCCCCAAGAGTGGTGGTCAAAACAAGTGTTATAAGTGTCATGGTGTCGGACATTTTGCTGGCATTATGTCCCTCCCGAAATTTGTTCATAGCCGAGGACCCTGAGAATGAGCACGATGAGGGAGAAGAAGTCTATGAGCCTAAAGTGTTCCCAAGTGATGAAGATTTTGCGGGGGAACGAACTGTGGCTTGTCTTAGGGAAGTCTCCTACCCCGTTGAGGAGAATAATACCCCGGGGCTCTTGTGGTTAGATGTGCTCTAGCCCAGTCTAAGGAGAGTGATGATTAGCGGCCGGATAATATCTTTAATACCATAGCCAAGTGTGGTGATAAAGTATGTCGATATATTAGCACCGAAGTGCAAAAATATGACTCCGATTTACCGCTCAACGCCAAACCCTCTTGGGTTGGGGCTTTGGTTATCAATCGGGAAGGTGTTAGGCATCCGATCAACCCGCTCGTAAGCGGTCTCTACTATGGCCTGGTCTATGTTTAGATGTATATAAATATATGTATAGAATTATATATATATATATTTATATATAAGAGAACAAATGAACGACACTTTCTCTTGCCCGAAGGCACTACAATCCTATCAAGCTCTCTGCCAACACCGAAATTTCGGCGGCGTAACAGCTTGAATCCTTGGATAGAGAAAAAGCAAAGAAGGTAGAGGAAAAGAGGGGAGAGTCGAAGCTCTCGGGGCCTTATAGCACCTGTGGTTGGATCCTCGCGTGAGAGCAACGCCGATGAGCTTCCGATAGCACTGTGGGTTAGAGAAGGGTTCTAACTTCTAAGGTTTGGAAGGATATGAGCTTGAGGGTGATGATGGAAATGGTGGTATGAGATGAGCTAGGACTTTTGAAGTTTGGAAATGTTCAAATCTAGGCAAATGAAGAGGCAATTGGCTAGAGTTTTCTCTCTTAGAAATTTCAAAAGATGGCTAAATAAAGGGGGGTGGATCTCTATTTATAGAGGAGAGGGTAATTAGTGAGTGTTTAAGGGCTAATGGATTTAGCAATTAGGTAATCTAGAATCTAGGGTTTTGAGGGTTTGGAGAAGAGGCATTTGGATTTTAATGGTGGATGATTGGGTGATGGGTTGAATGGAAAAAGGGTGGAACTGATAGTTGGGAGGGGTAAAACAGTCCTAAAAAGGTACACCTCAAACTCTGGGATAGTCCACAAGTCAGACCCCAAAATTGAAATCTGTCATTTTTCACGAATTTTAAGATTTTAAGCTATGCGTATATAGTATGTGCATAGCTTAGGAATAGTGTCCCTGAGAAGTCAGAAGCCGGTTCTGGAGGCTAATTCTGTAGAAAAAAAAAAAGCAAAATCGGTTGTGTACATACTATGTACGCATGGCCAAATTCTGCAAAAAATTGCTCACGCATACATAGTATGTAAGCATGTGTAATTTCCTGCACATTTTTGCATTTTTCAAATCGCCATAACTTTTGATGTACAACTCGGAATCAGGCGATTCTTGGCTCGTTGGAAAGCTAGGAACCTCTACTTTCCAATGGTATAGGCCACAGCTCCTGCATATGTCTATGTAAACTTTGGCACTCCTCTTTCCATCCGCTGTTTCGATTGGGCTTCCTAAGGGTCCGGGAAGGTTTTTAAAGGTTCAAGTTTATTCCTAAGGGTTTGAGATGATTCCTAAGGGTTTTTGGATGATTCCTAAGAGTTTGGGAAATGCTTTCGGAAACTCAGGGGAATGCCCTTCTCGAAGAATGTATGACGCGGGACAATAACCCTAAAATGCGGAATATATTTTTATGCAGCTTTTGCCAAAATTAATGAAATTAAATCAAGTTTAATCGCAAAATTATCTTTGATACCTTTAGGGTTTGCAGAATTTTGATGGGTAGGTCACACGAGATCCAAATAGGGTCCAGTCCGATGTGCAAGTATTTTTAGAGTTGAGGCGAGATCGGCCTAGAGATAGGACACTAGCTTTTCCCAGGTTTAGGCGCTCGTCTTCGGTCCGATGTAGGTTCACGGATTCCAAATTGGGATGTAAAAGGGAATTAGGGTTTGTAAAAGATTTATGACTATGAGATCGGTTTATGGTTTAGAAAGGGTATGGGCTTGTATGATTTAGGCTTCAAAACGGGTTTAAGGTTTCGGGGATCACAAGGAAGGATTTAGGCTATGGCTAGAGAAGCACGCAGAGATTTAGATAGCAAATATAATCAAGCAAACCACGCAAAGCAATGACAACAATAAGGGACATATATGGGAATCACTCCCTTGGTCTCACACCAAACCCATCGCGGGGAAGAAGACTCTCTCTTCACGAAGCATAAGCTCTCATTCAATAATCAATCAACTCCCTTAATTACATTGTTTAAAGACCTTATATAGGAGGTCTTACAATAAAAGAAAACTTTAAAAAGAATATTAAATAAAGACAAATAAACCCTTGAAACAAAAGTTCGAAACTCAACTCCTAAAACAACCAAAATAACCCGGCGCGATTTCGATCGATTGAAATTGGAATTCGATCGATCGAATTGAAAATCAATCGATCGAATTTCATAGTTCTATGAAAATCGCCGTCGACATTCGATCGATCGAAATGTCAATTCGATCAATCAAAATTTCATATCGAAATTTCGCCATTCTTTTAGTTCTTCCTCATCCTCTTTCTTCAGAATTTCCATCTTTCCTTAGCTTTGACTTTCATTACGCTGCTTCTTTCTACACTGGTAGAAACGATGCGGTCCGAATGCAATGTCCATGTATGTGGCGTCCCCGTCAACGTGTCTTGGGCCTTAGGCTAAATTTAGGTATCTACACATGCCCCCCTCTTTAGTATCCGATCACTAATGATCATATGTCAAAAGAGACATCCGAAGAGGCCCAAGGCAAACACTCTTGGATCCATTGTATTCAAAGTGAAACTCAAACATCAAATGGTAAAAGAAAAACATTGAGAGTTTAAGGAAGCCCATTATGTTGGGAAAACGTTCGTTCCTCAATGCTATCGATCCCCAAGCGCTTAGCGACATTACTGGGCATAACCGAGATGGGGTGATTGATGGAGAGTAGCGAAAGCCCAGTGTGTTGGGAAAACGTATGTTCCTCAATATGATTGATGAAGCATGATGTTTGAGTTTCATTTTGAACAAAACAGCCTCGCGAGCGAGAGGGTGATTAACCTACACTTAAAGATTGGCGTGCAGCATGACATGAAGATCCAACAATTTGTGCCCAGTCTCATGAGGCATTGATTGCCCCATTTGGTCGGCCACAAGTGCCCTAACGCGAGATAGGGTTTGAGATCTTTGGGTGAACCCATCAATCCCTAGGTTAATTTAGCACAACTACCCGAGCGGAGCGAATATTAATGTCGCAACGCTTTTTGAGAGTGTGTCATTTTTTATGGCGATCTTACAAACAGATCAACTATGCAAAAACATGAACCCATTAGGGGCAATAAAAGCAAGGCGATGGAAGTCCCGACCCAGATCCCATCTGGGTACCATTTACAGGAACAATGACCATCTAACGGATACCCAAATGCATGGCGTACACTTTATAAAGATGTCATGTAGGATTTTAAGCCTGCAATCGAGAATAAACTCGGGAAAAGATTTCTTCTGCATCCCTGTTTGATCATAGTTGTTCGATATGTAATCTCATTTAGCAGTGGAATCAAACCGATCGAAACATTGACTGTTTAATCGAGATTAATATTGTCGCTTCTACTTAAAAGTAGGATCCAAAGATCTAAGGCGAACCTTAGACTTAGGACATTATTTTAGCATAGCTGCATTGTCGGTAAAATATTGACATTTTACCACATTGAAGCACGCATGTGCGTAGCTGTGCATGACGAAAGGTCGAATGAAACACAGATTCTTTTTTCTTTTTCAAATGATTGGTTTTTCCCTTTTTTTTTAATAGACCGACGTGAGTGGTGAGATGTTTCCTCTAATCTGTCGTTTGCCGAGAGGTTGCCTGCCTCGAGGCTTTGGGCCATTTGGTGCTCCTGCACATTCTCAAGAAAACGTCAGTCCCTTTTTTGTTAATACAGATAACAAATGTGCATCCTATTTATCAAGAAAAGCAAGCTTTTTACCTACATTTTTTTATTTTTTCTTCGAAAACATATATTTTGATTTTTTCTGGATTTTCTTTTTCTCTTTTTGTTTGAGACGAAAGTACGATGCTGCAAATACGTACATGGAAAAGAGTAAAAAATACATACATATTTTTAGTGTATTTTCTGGATTTTTCTCTTTTTTTTTTCTTTTCTTCTCTTTTTTTTTGTTTGATGCCTTAACAATAAGACGAAGTCACGGATCCCATTTTGAGCATAGCCGAACCCGTTCATGCAGTTGGACCTGAGTGAGGTTCAGAATTTTGACCAAGGTCGGAACGTTCATCCCTTTGGGCCGAATTAACCCTTTTATCCTTACCCTGGGTCATACCTTTGACGGTGTGGTTTAAAGATCTACCTGATCAAGACTCGATTTGAGCAAACATGAGCGGCCCAGTTGAAGCCCAGTGCTCGGAAATGTAACCAACAGAGTAACTGATTTCTTTTTCATTTTCTTCTTTTTTTTCTTCACCCTTATTACTCACAGCGCCCAAGATGGGTTTTCGACATGCCCGTTGTTGCCTTCTTTTACCCGTAGCGCCCTTTCGGGTTTTCACTACGTCCATAGGTGTGCATTTTTACCCCAGGCGCCTTTCCAAGTTTTCACCTGGTCCGCACAAGCTCGCTCTTTTTATCCGTGGCGCCCTTTTGGGTTTTCACCCCTTCCATTTTGCTTTGAGCTTGTATATTTTTATTTTCTTTCTTTTTCTTTTTATTTCAAAATCATTTCAAAGGCCACGACATGGACGTCGATTCCGTCATAGCTGGCTGGATGAACTTCTTTGTTGTCCCCCAGCTTGGCTCGTACTAACTTAACGAATATTATGACTGCTCGTTGACCTTAAAGAGGGCTTTCTCTCGGGATGAATCGTGGTCACGGGTTGAAATGGATGGATTAGAAATTTTGAAGGTATTCTTGGGCTTAAAGGTTTTTCTTGATTGGGTTCCAGTTGCCGTAATACACTTCTTCCTTGGGAGATTTTTACTGTACATGCCCCATGATTTTTCTGTCCTTTCTTTTCTATTTTTTTGTTCTTTTTTCTTTTTCTAGACATCCTCTTTTTTGGATTTTACTTTTCTGATTTTATTTTTTTTATGGTAACTCTTTTTCTTTGTTTTGGTTTGGCATATACACTTTTTCTTTCTTCTATTTATGGGAAGGGGTTTATGAAAGAAAGGCTTATAGCTCAACAGGTGTAGCAAAGGGTATGAGCATTCAGGACGCTTTTTGGCTACTTGGCTTTGAAATGATGGCCTCTTTTATGGGGTCCTTAAGCAATCACGTATCCATTTTTAACAATACTTACCTTGCCGCGGGAGACTAAGAGTAGAATCGTCGCACGTATCCAGCGTTGAATGGCTCAGGAAAGTGATCTCCGTCCATTATGGCAAGACGAAATGCATACCCAAGGAGTACTTCTCCGATGACGTAGGGCCTTTCCCAATTGGGCTTGAATTTCCCCCTCGGATCAGTGTGGAGAGACAGGAAGATTTTCTTGAGTACCGTGTCACTCACCTTTAAATATCGAATGCGAACACGCTTGTTGTAAGCACGTGTGATCCTTCTCTAATAGGCTTGGATATGACACAAGGCTTGGAGCCTTTTCTCATCAATCAGGTTCAGTTGCTCAAAGCAGGATCTCTCTCTTTCGGCTTCCGGTAAACCAGACTCAATGAGGATACGGAGTGAGGGTACTTCGACCTCAACTTGTAGCACAGCCTTAGTTCCATACACAAGGGAGAATGGTGTTGCCCCTGTAGCAATACGGATTGACGTTCGATAGGCCCATAGTGCGAAGGGTAACATTTCACTCCAAGCTCGGTATGTGATGACCATTTTCTCAAAGATTCGGACCAATATTTTGTTGGCAGCTTCGACGGCTCCGTTAGTTTGCGACCGATATGGTGACGAGCGATGATGTTTAATTTTGTACTATTCGCATAAGATTCTAATGCGCTTGTTCGCAAAGTTGGTGCCATTGTCCGTGATGATGTCCTTGGACATGCCGAATCGGCAAACGATATTCTTGATAAACTTCTCAACATGACTGGTCGTAATACTCGCATATGATGCTGCCTCTACCCATTTGGTGAAGTATTCAATGGCGACAAGGATGAACTGATGCCCGTTAGAAGCTTTTAGATTGACCTTTCCTACGACGTCAAGGCCCTATGTGGTGAATGGCCATGGGGTTGTCATGCTATGTAGATATATGGTTGGACCATGTATCAGACTGGAGTGTTCTTGGCATTTATAACACTTTTAAACATGTTTGCAACAGTCAGCTTTCATGGTGGTCCAGAAATACCCTTGCCGTAGGATCTTCTTGGCGAGCATGTGCCCATTGACGTGGGCCCCGCATACTTCTTCGTAGATCTCTTTCATGATGTTGGTTGCCTCGCTTTCAGTTAGGCATCTGAGCAGAATATTGTTATATGACCATTTGTAGAGGCACTCGCCACAGATGACGTAATTTGCCGCTAAACTTTGGATAGTCCGTCTGTCCGTCATGGGCGTGCCTTCAGGAAATGCTCGTGTTTCGAGAAAATTCTTGATATCTGAGAACCATGGAGGCTCATCATCTAACTTTGTGGATCCTTCGATCTGGAGGCAGAAAGCCAGCTCGTTTCTTTGTCTGATCATGATCGATTTCATTTCGACACTATATGGAATTTCTATCATTGATGCTAAGGCTGTGAGTGCATCGGCAAATCAATTTCTCTCTCGCGGGACATAGGAGAAGGTAACATCGTCGAAGCATGCTATCAGATCTTCGAGGAGCTCATGGTATGGGATCAACTTCTCATCCTTTGTCTTCTAGTCTCTGTTGGTTTGGCATATGATCAGCTGTGAGTTGCCAAACACCCTGAGATGAGTTACGTTCAGGTCCAGAGCTGCTTGTAAGTCGGCTACGCAGGCTTCGTATTCGGCCATATTATTGGTGCAAAGGAAATTGAGCTTGATGGAGACTGGTACGTGGGACCCTTTCAGCGAGATTAAAACAGCGCCGACTCCTTGACCTTCGGCATTTGATGCCCCGTCGAAGTGCATTACCTAGGACTCCGCTATTTCTTCTGTATCATCCTGTCATGAATAAAATGTCCTCATCAGGGAACTCGATTCTCAGAGGCTCGCAATTAGGTAAAGGATTGTCGGCAATATGATCAGCGACTGCTTGCCCCTTGATTGACTTCTGCGTGACGTATGATGTCGAACTCTAATAAGAGAAGTTGCTAACGTGCAGTTCGGCCAGTGAGAGCCAGTTTTTCAAACAAGTACTTTAAGGGGTCCATTCGAGCCAGGAGGAGAACTGCCTGAGATAGCATGTAGTGGCGAAGCCTCTGTGTAGCCCATACAAGAGCCAGGCATGCTTTCTCCATATGAAAATAGCGTGTCTCATAATCAGTGAATTTCTTACTCAGGTAGTAAATGGCCTGCTCTTTTCTGCCGATTTCGTCGTACTGCCCTAAGACACATCCCATTGATAATTTCGTCATGGAGAGGTACATTAACAGCGGTGTCCCGGGTACTAGTGGTACCAAAGCGGGAGGGTTGAGAAGATAACCCTTGATTTTATCAAATGTTTCCTGACAATCGTCTTTCCACTTGACAGGTGAATCTTTCCTTAGTAGCTTGAAGATCGGCGTGCAAATAGGAGTGAGTTGTGCAATGAATTGACTAATGTACTGTATCCTGCCCAAGAAGCCTCTGACTTCTTTCTCAGTAGATGGTGGTGGCATTTCGACGATAGCCTTTACTTTTACTGGATCAACCTCGATGCCCCTTCTGCTGACGATGAAGCCCAATAGCTCTCTTGACATGGCGCCGAATGCACATTTTTTAGGGTTCAAACGTAACCCATATTTTCTCAGTCTTTCGAACAGCTTTTGGATGTTTATCAGATGGTCACCTCTCTTGGGTGACTTGGCGATCATGTCGTCGACGTACACCTCAATTTCTTAGTGCATCATATCGTGGAACAGTGTTGTCATTGCCCTTTGATACGTTGCCCTGACATTCTTTAACCCGAATGGCATGACTCGGTAGCAGAATGTCCCCATGAGGTGATGAATGTTGTCTTCTCTCGATCCGCCTCGGCCATCTTTATTTGATTATAACCGGAAAACTCGTCCATGAATGAGAGCATCTCATGCCCAGCAGTGTTATCGACCAAGATGTCGATGTGTGCTAAAGGGAAGTCGTCTTTTGGGCTCGCCTTGTTGAGGTTTCTAAAATCGATGCACATGCGAACCTTCCCATCTTTCTTCGGTACAGGCACGATGTTGGTTAACCACTGCGTTTTATTTGAAGACCATGAGGAAACCCGCGTTGTACTGTTTGATGACCTCATCCTTTACTTGCAACTTCCACTCTGGCCAAAGACACCTCAACTTTTGCTTGACAGGCTTACATCAGGATATAGTGGTAACTCATGTTCGACCAAATCGGTGTCCAAACCAGGCATATCCTCGTATGACCATGCGAAGACGTCTTGGTATGACCCAAGGAAGTCAATCATGCTTTTTCGTTCCTCGGGAGACAGCGATGTTCCGATCTTAGTGATTCTAGGAACCTCCTCAATACCCAGATTAACATCTTCAGTCTCTTCAACGATCGGGATAGGGTCATGCTCAAAATCGGCATATTGCTCAAGGAGCTCATTGGGAAGCTCTTCGATTAAGTCCTCTCCATCTAGATTTGTGACTCCTACCTCTTTTTGTAGTTCTACAGGAAAGAAGTCGATTTCACGTCGGACGAGCTTTTCTAAGGCATCATTTTCTTTGCTTTCTACAGGAATTGTAAAAGACAATTTTTTGGATTTTGTATTTTATCTATTTTTTGGGAATTTTTCTTTTCTTCAAAGATCAGCTCTTGGCAATGCGAGTCTTTATACACGCATGGCATTGCTTGCCAAGGGCTAATCTCACTTTTTACAAGTTTTTTTTTTTTAAGCGGGTGTCGAACTTTAGGCCACCAGAAGCTTCCAAAGTTAGGGGCATTGATACCCAATTCCTTACCTAAAGTGCCACACCCTTACCTGATGCTATGGAGAATGTGGACTAAGATGGTTTCCGAGGGTCGGCCCCCAACATGTTAACCATGGGTTCATCTTGAACCCGGTCTTCGAATATTAGTACGGACTTGGGATGGTTTAGGACCGGTTGTTGTATGGGCCGGGGTACTTCCTCCTCGAAGAGTGATATGGAGGCCAAGTCTATCTCAATTTCCAGGGGAATGATTTGGAGATTGGTTTAGTGGATGGCAGCTTTTTTGTGCGGGGTCAACTGTGTTACCCTATTTTGATCAATCTTAATGACCCCGGCACTTACAAATGCGCTCCTGATGTGTGGTCGTGGACAAGGTTCATCTTCCAGGTCTGTCCCCCTGGCTTTGGCGATGGTAATGGTTCGGGCCTTTTCCTTGGCCTCTTGGATTTCTTCTTCGGTAGGCTTGTAGCTTAAGCCGAATCTAACATGTTGACCGCCTTTCGCTCTGACTGGGTCCCTCCTGCCTTACAAGTGAGGGCCCAACCCTTTACCTCTCTGATAACCCCACTTTTGGAGCATTCCTACTGCTGCAATCATTCCTCCGATTTTTTCAATGACCTTTCCGGGGGATTCTGGCGCCACTGCCGCTGACACATCATATTGAAAACTATGAAGCTCTGTGTCCTCAGCGGTGTGCGGTACATCTAGCACCTTGAGGTTTTCGATGTTGTGGCCATTTTCTCTCTTTCCTCTCGCCCCTCTCATGATGGATACAACCCTCTCTTTTGTGATGAATTTGAGCTATTGATGTAGAGTGGAGGGCACCGCCCCAATTTCGTGTACCCACGGGCACCCCAGCAATTAGTTGAAAGAGGACTTGATGTCCATAACTTGGAACGGGATTGAGGAGGTCATTCACCCAATGGTGAGCTCAAGAACGACTTCTATCACCCCTCTCCTCGTATTATCGAACCCTCGGGCTCCTGTTCTGGTCGGTCAAAACATAGACGGATCGACCCAAATCTTGGTTGCGATTCTCAGTGGGCATACATTGAATGTTGAACCATTGTCTACTAATACAAGCGGTATTACCAAGTTCCTGATTTCGACCGTAATATTTAGGGATCTGGAATGATTCCCTCTTTCTACCGGAAGATCGACGTCCGAAAATGAGATGGCATTAGGATCCAACACTTGCCCGATCATTTACCCCACTTCATCTGGGGAGACTTTGTCTAATCGTCTTTCAGTGCCCCCATTAGAACTTGGAAGTCGGGCGGAGACATCATTAATAGGTCTCATATGGTGATATGGGCCGGAGTTTGCCTTAACTAAGTTTCTAGCGCATACTCTTGGCTCATGCGTTCCATTGGATGTACCACTGTCGGTTCCCTTCTCTCTTCTAGCTGAGCTGGTAGCAGTACCTCAGGCTGTTTGGAGATTCCGCCTGATCGGGTTATGAACTCAACTGCCCCTTCTCTGTTGTCGCCTGTATTGGCATCCATTTGGTTGTAGTTGAGCGGGACCTGATGAGGATCATATGTTGGTCCGGGAATTTGAAATGGGACGGGTGGAGATGTCAGATATGATTGAACTGGCAGGGATGGTTGGCAATGTTGGGCCAAATGTGGTTGACTAGTACAGGAGGCGACTGGACTAATGATGATGTGGCAAAATTGAGCCAACTGTGTTGGGTTGGTGTTGGAGGTGAATATACTGGTGGCAGTGCGGCAGTACTGGGCCAGCTGTATTGGGTTGGTGCGGGAGGTGAGGTGGATGGGTTGATGATGGTGTGGCAAAATGGGGTCAAATGTGGTTGACGGGAGCTAACTCTGAAGGCGAGGTAAAATTGGGTATCATATAATTGACGGGGGTCGATGCCGGATATGATTGGTATTGCGGAGGTGGGGTCCAGCTGGGCTGAATGTGGCTAACATGCGTGGGCGCCGGGAGGTATAGCCTTAAATCTAAAGGCGCCACCTGGGGTGTTAGGCTCGGAAAATAATCGGCTAACACAAGGGGTTCAACCACCCCTACCATCTCTCTTTCTTGATCCCCTTGTCTGGGCAATGCGGGGCTTTCTCCTCTGGCAATGTATTTGGAGGGGTCAAATCTGCTGCCCCTAGGGGACATTGCTCTGCCTTGGAGCCTGATTTGTTAGTGCTAGTGTTGGTTGTGCTGCTGCGAATCGAAAAGGTACCATGCTGGTGTTGGGTTGTGTGGTCATTATAATTTGGACCTCTGCCCCTGTTCTTCTCTCGGTTCTCTACTCAATGAATTTACGAGCCCCACTGGTTGTATTTTTGTTTAACCGCCCCTCTCTTACAGCATCTTCGCAGCGGTTGGCGTTTCTTACCAAATCAGCGAAACCGGTTGTTGCTGGTACACCAGAAAATCATAGATAATAGGTAGGGCGATTTTTGAGATCATCTCGATTTGCTCCTCGTCCGAGATGCGGTTCCTTACGTCGGCTGCTAGGGCCCTCCACCTTCCAAGGTATTTGTTAAACGTCTCATCGGGTTTTTACTTCAATCAAGCTAAATCGGATTTTCGCGGCTCGATATCCATATTGTAGATGTATTGTTCCTGAAATAGGTGGGTGAGGTCCTTCCATGTTTTTATCATGGACAGCTGAAAATAAGTGAACCACCTCAAAGTCGGGCCTGTGAGACTTTTCTGGAACACTTTGATGAGGAATCGTTCATCTCCGCTGTATTGGCACATGTCTCCACAGTAGGATTTCAGGTGGGCAATAGGGTTGCCGGTGCCGTTGTATTTATCGAAGGATGGCACTGTAAATTTAGGTGGCAAAGGCACCCCGGCAAAAAGGCACAAATCTGAAATTTTTGTGGCATGGATCTCAATCCCCCCTAGCTTCATTAGTTGTTTCTGGATTTTATCCATTTGTTTCTTTAACAACTCTGATTCTCTAGATGGCAATGTTGGGGCTGGTCCCCCTTCATTCTGAATGGTCTGTGAGTTGGTAAAGGTGGGTTGTGGGGGGGTAGAATTGGCGAATGCCCCTACGTAGGCCCCACTATCTCGGGCCTCATCCTCTTCATGGTTACCCACATCAATGAATGGGGGAGGAATGAGGTTATCTTGCTGATTCAGCATGGGTTGGACGGGTGCCTGGTTAAGCCATTGTGAGTGAGGGAAGCTTTGGTGAGTGGCTTGTGGGGTAAGGGGATGGGTGAATTGTGGATTTTGGGCGGATACCTGATGAGGCCATTGCATCGGGTGGATATTTTGAGGATTCAGTTGGGGAGTGAGTCGATGGATAAATTGGGGATGGTTGATGGTATGGGATGAACTCCCATGTTGGATCGGGTGTGAGGAATGTGGATGAACGAGGCTCATGCCGGGTTGTGGAATTAGGTGGAGCGGATTTGCCATTTGATGGGAAATGTGGACTTGTTGGGTGTAAGTGAAGGCGGGGAATTGGGGGAATGACGGAGGGTTTGAAAATGTCACCCTCGAGTTTGGGCCTAAATGGGCTTAGGGTTGGGTATTGGGCCTTTGAGGCCCACTCAGATGGCCCCATGATTGATATTGGGTGCCTTGGGTGGTATGGATTATGGGTGGTTGATTAGGATTTTGGGGGAATGGGGTGTGGAGATTTTGGAAGCTTTGTTGAGGATTTGTTGGTATTTGGGGTGGATGAGGAAGGCTTTGGGCGGCCTTCCACGCCGTATATGCCCTTACCATGTCATCCATCATGGCCATGGGGTTAGTGGAGGTAGATGGCCCTTCTGATGAGGGGGGTGTATGGGGAAAATTGGGCATGACCTGGGTAGATGTGTGGGGAAAATTGGGCATGGCTTATGTGGATGGGGGAAAAATGACTTGTGTGGATGAGGGATAATTGGGCATGGTTTGGGTGGATGGGGGGAAATTGGGTGTATTTTGATTGGATGTGTAGGGAAAATGGGGTGTATTTGGGGTTGATGTGGGAGAGAAATGGGGTGTATTTTGGGTGGAGGTATGTGAAAAATGGGGTGTATTGGAAGTGGAGGTAAAATGTGGTGTATGTAGAGTGGATGGGGGAAAATTAGGCATGACTTGGGTGGATGTGGGCAAATAGGGTGGATTTGAATTGGATGTGGAGGGGAAATGGGGTGTATGTGGAGTGGATGGGGGAAATTTGGGCATGACTTGGGTGGATGTGGAAAAATGGGGTGGATTTGGATTGGATGTGGAGGGAAAATGGGGTGTATGTGGAGGTGTTGTTGATGTGGATGGAAAGTTGGGTTCACCAAACGGGCCGGTGATGGTAAACGGGGGTTGGGTGAGCAGAATTGAGATAGGAATCTCCTCCGATTGGGAATGTGGTGGGGATGAGTTCGGATCAAAGGCGGTTGGATCGACCGCCCAAGATATGGTTTGTTGGCGAGTGGGGTAAGGATTTCTCGGATATGGACCGAATGTTTTCCTTCTTTCCCTACGAGACAATGGTGGGTTTGGCGATGTTGTCGTTACGGCACCACTTACACTCTTTTTGGATTTTGATTTTTTTGTATCTACGACAACAATTTTTTTGACTTTTGATGATTTTGAATTTTTTGGAAATGAATTTTTTGGATCTCTTTCTCTTACGGTGCTCTTTGGGGCCTTGGAACTCCCTTTTCGAGTGGCGTTCACACCCCTAATGCCTCCCACGGCGAGATCCCGATGCACTTTTAAAAAATCGAAGGGAATCTTTTGATCTATGTAAAGGCACGGAAATCCACGCAACGACCGAATCCCTCAAATGAGTCAATAAGAGGGCGACCTCTCTTGACTGGCGAGAGCGTTTTGGGTGTCAAGAGTGTGGGATTTATTGGGAGTTTAAAGACCCACTAAGCGGGGGGTCGAGGGGCAATGATGAAAGCACCCAAATTTTGGAAACCTATATATCAAGTTATGTACATACTATGTACGCATAAGCAATTTTCTAGAATTTTTAACTATGCGTACATAGTATGTACGCATGAACAAATTTTTGATTTTTTTAGCTATGCGTACATAGTATGTATGCATGAACGATTTTTTGGATTTGTTGGCTATGCGTACATAATATGTACGCATAAAGTGATATACCCAGAATTTCCAGACAGCAGATCCGAGTTAGATTTTGATTGGGTATCTTGGAAGTAATGCTTCCGAAGACTACTTTTCTCTGTTTTTCGGGTCCCTCCTCTCCGTAGCTAAGGGATACAAGGCCAGTTCGGTTCACCTAGCACTCCCCAAGGATTTTAAGGCTAAATAACAAGATCGGTCACCCACCCGATATACCTCCGACACGAATGCCTTCTTAGATACTGGATGGGGTGGTTCCTTTCGAGATCACCACCACTAGAGTTGTCGCTCTACTTGGAACCGGGACAAGTGTATCGCTGCCTAAATTCCCCCCTAAAAGCTACACACGAGAACGAATTAATTAAGTCCCTCTTGGTTTGCTTTTAAAATTCAATTTCAAGGGAGTTTTCTTTAAGTCCAAAAACAGATTGTGAGAGTCCCGTGCCGCCTCTACGAGCCTGCATCCACTGATGAAATATGAAGCTAATATTAGCAAGTAACCCGTCAATCGGCGAAGGTGGTAAAATGACAGAAAATGAAACTAAATTATCAAGTAACCTGCCAAACAGCTGTGGTAAATGACAAGAAAAGAAGCTAAGCTATCAAGTAACCCACCAAATGGCTAAGCTGGTATATGACAAGAAAAGAAGCTAAGCTATCAAGTAACCCGCCAAACGACTAAGGTGGTAAATGACGGAATCGTAGGGGTAAGTAAATAGCGCATCAAGTAGGCCCGCCAAACGGTTAAGACGGTAAATGGCATAATCCTAGGGATAAGTATAAAAAATGCGGAATCGTAGAGGTAAGTAAGCAAAAGGAACAAAAAGTTAGCAAAAAAAGGAAAAACACAAAAAAAGAAAATGGCCAAAACTTCAAGGAGAAGCTCTACAAGCTATCCCCAGTGGAGTCGTCATCTGTGCAACCGTGGGCTCTCGCGAGTATGTCGTGACGATGCGCTCTTAAAAAAGATGGAATCGCCACCCAAAGCTTTTGGTGTCCCGGGATACCTCAAAATCGATATATAAGCACCGAAGTGCAAAAATATGACTCCGATTTACCGGTCAACGCCAAAGGCTCTTGGGTAGGGGCTTCGGCTATAAATCGGGAAGGTGTTAGCCACTCGAGCAACCCGCTCGTAAGCGGTCTCTACTATGGCCAGGTCTATGTTTAGATGTATATATATATATATGTATATAATTACATATATATTAAAAGAAAAATGAATGACACTTCCTCTTGCCCAAAGGCACTACGATCCTATCAAGCTCTTCGCCAATACTGAAATTTCGGCGGCGTAACGGTTTGAATCCTTGGATAGAGGAAAAGCAAAGAAGGTAGAGAAAAAGAGGGGAGAGACGGCCTGCTCCGGCCCATGTAGCACCAGTGGTTGGATCCTCGCGTGAGACCAACGCCGATGAGCTTCCAATAGCACTATGGGTTAGAGAAGGGTTCTAACTTCTAAGGTTTTGAAGGATATGAACTTGAGGGTGATGATGGACATGGTAGTATGAGATGAGCTAGGACTTTTTAAGTTTGAAAATGTTCAAATCTAGGCAAATGAGGAGGCAATTTGATGCGGGACAAGACCCTAAACTACGTGAATGCTTATGAGGTGATGATTTGCCGAAATTAAACTAGATTAATTAAACAATAAATCTGAAAATAAAGCGGATACCTTAGGGTTTCGTAATTTTCCATTGGAGAATCGTGCTTGATTAGAGTAGGGTCCGGTCCGTGCACTAGATCCGTTAGCCTTGCGGTGTAGATCGGTTCTAGAGGTGGAACTCTACCTATTCCAGATTAGGGCACCGCTCGAGATTCAATGATGGAATCACGAGTCCTCTATGCGGTTTTGATTCGGGTTGGTTAACGGCTTGTATCAGATCTAGGGTTCGAATCAGATCAATTCGATGGGTCTGATGGATATGTGGGTTTTGAATTTCGGGGTATTTCTGGTTGGATGGTTGGGTTTTGAATTTATGAGACAAGTTCGAATCAATGGCTGTGATGGGTGCTAGGGTTTATGGTGTTGAGGATTTTGAAAAAGTTAACAGCTGGATTTAAGGGTTATGGGATCAAACAAAGCAGAGAAAGAAAATAAAAAAAGATAAAGAGATAGATAGAAGATAGACTTTGGGCTTCACACCCTTGGCTTCACTCTTCGTGGAGGTCTCAAGCACACAAGCAAAAGCTCTTTTCATTAATCAAAAAACTAATTGCACTATTCTCATCATGACCTTATATAGAAGGTCTTAAAATAAAACCCTAAAACAAAAATAAACAAAAAAGAAAGACAAGTTTGCCCCCTAAAACACAAATTCTAATTCTAACGGATCCCATTCTTGCGAAAATCGATCGATCGACGAAAGGCCTCAATCGATCGAGTAGTATACATATCTATAATTATATGGTGTCCAGTCACAAGTCAATCGATCGAAAGTGTACTCAATCGATCGACTTATATATATATATATATATATATATATATATATATATATATATATATATATATATATATGTCGCCAAAATTAAATTCCTCACTAGCCGCAGTCGATTGATCGATTATAGGTGTCGTTTGCTTCTTCCTTCTTGGTACATGCAAAGCAGTGCAGATCCGACGCTCTAAAGTCGGCATCCCCGTCAATTCTCCCGAGCCAAAAAGGCTTCATCGCCGATGAAGCGGCGTGGTGATAGCGATCGAGCACGTCGGGGTCCAGGCGTCGCACCTCGTCTTCAGTTAACCATGTGTTCTCGGAGTTCGGCTTTCTCATCCACTTAACCAAGTATTTTTGAAACCCTCCCCCATGGGTGAATACTGCAAAATCATCAAGTATCCCTTCGATTTCATCTCTCCTCTGCCTGCGTGGAGAAGGGAATGGTACAGGTTGTAGGGTTGTTGGGATTTGGGTTCGGGGCTGCTTGGAAAGGGTCGGAGGGGGTGGGGTTGAGCCCAAAGAAGGGACTATATCCTCCACATTGAACATAGAGTTAACCCCAATATCCGGCGAAAGTTCGAGAACATACGCATTAGGCCCGCTCCTTACCACAATACTAAAAGTCCCAGCTCCACGGGCTTGGAGCTCCTTTGCGACTCCCGATGGGAATCGTTTAGGTCTAACCCGAACTATCACATGATCCCCCACTTTGAATTCTTTGAAGCGCCTATGCGCATCCGCAGTTATTTTTGTAATGTTCATTGCTTGAATTAATCTTTTGTCTAATTTCGGCGTGCAAGTTATGAATGTGTTGTGCAAATGCGTCCGCAGACTCAGACACTCGATATGATGCGGACATGGGGATTAAATCTAAAGGTGTCCTTGGCATATGCCCATATACGACCTCAAATGGACTCATGCCTAGGGACCTATTGACAGAGGTGTTGTATGCAAACTCGGCTATTGGTAACCTGGAATCCCAGGTCCTAATATGATCACCGACTAGACAACGAAGGAGATTACCGAAGCTCCTATTGGTAACTTTCGTCTGGCCATCAGTTTGAGGATGATAGCCCAAAGAAAACTAGAGCATGGTACCCATCATGTGCCATAAAGTTTTCCAGAAGTAACTGGTGAACTTCACATTCCGATCCGACACAATGGTTTTGGGTCCATGGAGACGTGCAACCTCCCCGAAAAATAATTTGGCGATGTGAGCCGCATCGGAGGTTTTGGAGGTATAAAGTGGCTCATCTTAGAGAAGTGGTCCACCACCACAAAAATGGAATCGTGTTTCTATTGAGTCTTGGCAAGTCCGAGCACGAAATCTATAGAGATGTCTTGCCACGGGGTGTGTGGCATGCGTAACGGGTATACAAACCAGTATTTTGTTTATTTTGCTTGGCCACTTGGCATGTACGACATTCTTTCACGACCCATGAAACATCTCTCATAAAGCTAGTCCAATAAAACCTATCCTCCATGAACGCAATGGTCTTACTGTGCCCGAAATGTCCGGCAATCCCTCCGGCATGTAACTCTCAAATGAGAAAATCACGCAATGAGGTGCGAGAGATGCACAGGCGATTTCCTTTGAACAAATACTCGTCTTGCATGGTATAATTGGAATTGATGTTCGGATTTTCCAGGAGAGTAGTGTATTCCGCCCCGAAATCTGGGCACTCAGGATAATCTTGTTTCAACTGCTCAAATCCGATGACCTTAGTGCTTAAAGTCGCCACTTGACGACTAAGTGCATCAGCTGCCTTGTTCTCGGCACCTTTTAACACAAATGTGAACCCTTGAAGATACTCAACCCACTTTGTGTGCCTCGGGTTCAACTTTTTCTGTGAAGTAAGGAAACGTAAGGCTTCATGGTCAGAAAACAGCACAAATTCCTGCGGTCTAAGGTAATGCTTCCAATGCCGAAGAGATTGGACGACCGCATAAAACTCCTTGTCATAGGTGGAGTATTTTTGCTTTGCTTCATTAAGTTTCTCACTAAAATAGGCCACTGAGTGGCCCTCTTGGCTAAGCACTCCGCCTATTCTCACACCCGACGTGTCACAGGCTACTTCAAAGACTTTAGAAAAGTCTGGTAGGCGCATGACGGGTGCACTAGACATCTTATCCTTTATCTCGGCAAAGGCGTTCGTCGCGGCTCTGCCCCATTGAAACTCCCATTTTTGCATACAATCGGTAATAAGAGTCATAATGGTGCTAAAGTTTTGGATGAAGCGACGATAGAATGTGGTCAATCCATGGAATCTATGGACATCATGAATATTCCTAGGCTCGAGCCACTCCATAATGGCCTTAACCTTCTTGGGATCCGCAACCATCCCATTAGTTGAGACAATGAATCCCAAGAATACAACGGATTGTTGCATGAATGTGCATTTCTTGAGATTCGCATATACCCTTTCTCCCCTCAAGGTTTCACAAACCAACCTAAGGTCGATAATGTATTGTTCTTTTTCATGGCTATAAATCAAGATGTCGTCAAAGTATACAACAAGGAATTTGCTGAGAAACGGCCTCAACACTTGGGTCATGAGCCTCATGAATGTGCTCGGGGCATTCAATAGTCCAAAAGGCATGACCATCCACTCATAAAGATCATCCTTGGTCTTGAAAGCAGTTTTTCACTCATCACCCGGGCGACTGCAAACTTGATGGTAGTCACTTTTAAGGTCTATCTTGGAAAAGATAGTGGCGCCAACCATCATATCAAGCATATCGTCGAGCCTTGGTATGGGAAATCGATATTTAACCGTAATGTTGTTGATTGCACGGCTATCCACACGCATACGCCATGTAACATCTTTCTTAGGAGTGAATAGGGCAAGTACGGTACACGAGCTCAGACTCTCTTGGATGAACCCTTTTTGAAGAAGTTCATTGACTTGCCGAGCCAATTCAACATGCTCAATCGGATTTAACCTGTAATGAGGTAGGTTTGGTAGGTAGATCTGGGAACCAAATCGATCGCGTGTTGAATGTCACGCATGAGAGGAAGCTCATTGGTTAAGTCTTCAAGGAAGACATCCGCAAATTCTTTCATTACTGGCTCAACCTCCTTGGGGTACTTAGTTACTGACTTAGGAGCACTCTCAATGGTGACAACAACATACACCACGCTCTCATCTAACGATGCCTTTTCAAACTCTGAAGGACTCACGATGTTAATGGGCTTAGACTGACCGTCCTTCTCGACTTTGTTAGTCGACGGTGCTTTGGGGGCTAAAGGGATAATAATTATCTTCTTGCCCTTATGCATGAACATGCAAATGTTAGATCAACTAAAAATGATCACGTTAAAGTCATAAAGCCATATTCTCCCCAAGATGATATGGCCTACATCTATCGGCACCACATCTCACCACAAGGTGTCCGAATACGAACCCAGCTGAATAGGTACGCGACACCTCTGAGACACGGGAATGGAATAAGAATCAACCCACGCCACTTTGTATGGTCTCGAGTGGGCTTTGGGTGTAACCCCTAAGCGGGTTATGGTGTGTTGACACCACATTGGTGCAACTTTCGTTGTCCACGATGATCTTACAACTCTTCTCTCCGCATTTGGCGAAGGTGTGGAAGATATTCTTTTCTTTTTTTTTTTTTTTTTTTTTTTATAACCGTGGTGTCAAGGCCAGCTTACGCGCACCTCTACTAATCCACCGGGCCCTGGAGCTAATGACCGGGTAATACTCCAGTGGCCCTACGGGGACTCGAACTAGCAACCTATGGGGAGCAAACCCACGACCTTACCAACTGAGCTACCCCTGTGGAAGATATTCTCCCTACGCCAATCCTCTTTTTCATCCCATTGAGGCTATGCAAGGGCACACCTCACAACAAGAGCACGGTCACTAGCATCACCCTCTTCATCACTAGGTGTGGCATCCGGCTCAAAGATCTCTTCTTCCAAAATTCTGTCATCCTCGTTACCCTCTACCCTCAACGAAGAGATTCCTTTTCGAGGTTCTCTTAGGGCATTGGGCGGCATAGTGTCTCAATCCTTGACAGTTGTAACACTTGATGCGAGAACTGCCCTTCGAGTATTCTCCTACCACACCCGTTGTCAAACCGCACATTGGATGTAGATTGTGTGGGTTTCCAGCACTACTCGTCACCTCGCCGGTATGAGGTTGACCGCTATGAGACTCAGATCGCCTCACCACCGTCATTTTCAAATATCGTTCAAGGTCTTAAACAACAGTGTAACATTCGGAGAGAGTTTCAACGGGGTGAGAGACTAACTCTTTTTGCAAGTCAAATCTCAATCCGGTGCGAAATCTGGATAGAGTGACCTGAGGGTCTTCGGACACTTTGGCTCTCATCATGTATTCTTCGAATTTGCCAATGTAATCCACTACAAGCACTACCTTGGCGTAGATTTTGCCATTGATCGAGGAGAAGATGGTAGTACGAGGAATGAGCGTACTTCTATGTAAGTCGCTCCTTCTTGTCCTCCCAACCGATAATGGGAGCACAACCTACATTCATTCTGATACGTTCATTGTTGACCCAAAAGAGTCTGGCTTGGCCAATGAGTTTCATTTTGGCGAGCCTGACGCATCGCTCATCACTCATGTCAAACCACTCAAAGTGTTGGTCCATGTCGGATAACCAATCGAAGAAGACTTTAGGGTCTAAGCTTCCGTCGAAGGTTGGGAACTCAACTCGGACGTTCTTGAGGAGTTTCCCATCTGGATCGTGGTCATCTCCACAATGATCCATCATATGATTTCGGTTCTGATCATGTTGGTAACCATTGCGTTCGAAACGTGGACCATCACGTTTACGACGCTGCCGAATGTATTCACTATCTTCATCCAACCGATTGACTCCTATCATTGGAAGTTTCAAGGTTTCTTTGGGCTTGCTCCATGGCAGCCATACGATCATTGATTGCTTTCAATTCGGCTCTCATGCCGTTAAGAACATCGGCAATCCCATTCATGTCTATGGTGACCACAACTACTAGTACGGGTTCTAAATGGGCATGCAAATATGAACCACAATGAAAGAGGAATTTTATCGAACACTAGATGTGCACACTTTGACAAGAACTAAAATAAGATGCAATGAAAATTAAAATGCAATGGAATTAAATGTCACACAAGTATGCCCTATCCTAGAACTTGAGCTTTGATACCAAAATTGATGCCGGACAAAACCCTAAACTACGTGAATGCTTGAGGTGATGATTTGCCGAAATTAAACTAGATTAATTAAACAATAAACCTGAAAATAAAGCGGATACCTTAGGGTTTCGAAGTTTTCCATTGAAGAATCGTGCTTGATTCGAGTAGGGTCTGGTCTGTGCGCTAGATCCGTCAGCCTTGCGGTGTAGAGCGGTCCTAGAGGTAGAACTTTAACTATTCCAGATTAGGGCACCGCTCGGGATTCAATGATGGAATCACGAGTCTTCTATGGGGTTCTGACGGGGAATTTAGATTTGCATGTTTGCATCGTGACTGGGCTAATCGAAGCAAGCCAGCAAGGAAGAAATGGACCCATAAATGGGCTTTCAAAAGGCCCGTTAAAGACCGGCGTGCACATTAATTTAGGCAATATTTTATCTAGGTTTAGTTTCCTTTCTTATTAGGATTCTTTTAATAAGTTGCTTGTTTTAGGACTAGTTTCCTTATTTGAATTATTTAGGGGTCAGGCACATATATGTGATATGTGACTATTAATTTCGTCACTTTCTACGCAACCATCGGAAAAGTGGTCATAAGTCTATCAATATGTGTCGGAATTGTGTGATTTTTGTCTTGTTGGAAAGCTACTTCGATAAGCTTTCAAACAAGACCAATTTCACGTCAATTGGACATCGTTTGACCCTTCAAAAGTGATCGCGTAATAAAAAAAGGGATTAATAGTGAAATCAATTATGACCGTTAGATTAGAAAGTTTTAATGGTTGATTAGGAGTTTTATTTCAAGTAGTATTCCTAGGGTTTCTTTTCTCTATAAATACACATTATAATCTCTTATGAGAATTGGTATTGATGATGAATGAAAATTATGAGTTTTGCTTTATGCGAATTCTAGAGAATTTGATATGAGTTTTCGATCGAAGGAGTGATTCTTTCAAACCTGAGGAGTGAGCAAGTGTTTCTCGTACAGCCTTGGTGCGAAGCCTTGGAAACCCGTTGGTGCGAAGCCGACAAGCGTCTCTAGAGCGAATCCGGAGATCTCATATCTTCTTCTTCTTCTTTTTATTTTATTTTAATCAAAGGTTTAAGACCTTAAACCCCTTCCACGCGGGATTCTGCTATTTTAGGGTTAGCTTGCGATTCTGTCCCGCGTCAGGTTCTGATTCGGGTTGGTTAACGACTTGTATGAGATCTAGGGTTCAAATCAGATCGATTCGATGGTTCTAATGGATCTGTGGGTTTTGAATTTCAGGGTATTTCTGGTTGGATGGCAGGTTTTGAATTTATGAGATACGTTCGAGTCAATGGCTCTTATGGGTGCTAGGGTTTATGGTTTTGGGGATTTTGGAAAAGGTAACAGTTGGATTTAAGGTTTATGGGATCAAACAAAGTAGAGAAAGAAAATAAAAAAAGATAAAGAGATAGATAGAAGATAGACTTTGGGCTTCACACCAAACCCTTCTCGAGAAGCGAAGATTCACTCTTCGTGGAGGCTCATCTCAAGCACATAAGCAAAAGCTCTTTTCATTAATTAAAAAAACTAATTACATTGTTTTCATCATGACCTTATATAAGAGGTCTTAAAATAAAACCCTAAAACAAAAATAAACCAAAGAGAAAGACAAGTTTGCCCCCTAAAACTCAAATTCTAATTCTGACTAATCACATTCTCGCAAAAATCGATCGATCGACGAAAGGCCTTGATCGATCGAGTAGTATATATATATATATGTCTCTAGAATTAAATCCCTCACTGGCCGCAGTCGATCGATCGATTTCAGGTGTCGATCAATCGACTGTGCATTGCTCCAGCACGTTGATTATGATCTTTTACGCCTGATTCTAGTTTCCGCTTTGCTTCTTCCGACGCTGGTACAGGCAAAACAATCAGTATCCGATGTCTACAATGTCAATGTCCCCGTCACAATTGGCTAGAGTTTTCTCTCTTAGAAATTTCAAAAGATGGCTAAACAAACGGTGGTGGCTCTCTATTTATAGAGGAGAGGGTAATTAGTGAGTGTTTAAGGGCTAATGGGTTTAGCAATTAGGTAATCTAGAATCCAAGGTTTTCTAGGGTTTTGAGGGTTTGGAAAAGAAGAATTTGGGTTTTAATGGTGGATGATTGGGTGATGGGTTGAATGGCAAAAGGGTGAAACTGATAGTTGGGAGGGGTAAAACAGTCCTAAACAGATACACCTCAAACTCTGGGATGGTCCACAAGTCAACCCCCAAAACTGAAATCTGCCATTTTTCACGAATATTAAGATTTTAAGCAATGCGTACATAGTATGTACGCATAGCTTAGGAACAGTGTCCCTGAGAAGTCTAGAGGCTAATTTTGTAGAAAAAAAGCAAAATTGGCTATATACGTACACAGCCAAATTCTGCAAAAAATTGCTCATGCGTACATAGTATGTACGCATGTGTAATTTCCTACACATTTCGCAATTTTCAAATCGCCATAACTTTTTATGTACAACTCGGAATTAGGCGATTCGTGACTCATTGGAAAGCTGAGCACCTCTTCTTTCCAATGGTATAAGCCTCAGGTCTTGCAGATGTCTATGTAAACTTTGGCACTCCTCTTTCCATCATCTGTTTCGATTGGGCTTCCTAAGGGTTCGGGAGGGTTTTTTAAGGGTTTGGGATGATTCCTAAGGGTTTGGGAAATGCTTTCGGAAGCGCAGGGGAATCCCTTCTCAAAGTATGTGTCAATCGAGCCTTGGGCCAAATTTGGGTGTCTACACACCCGTAGCTCACCCACGACCCTATAAAATTTCGTAGGTTGATTTATCATCAATCCTCGTCTAA
The DNA here is from genome assembly GCA_021018995.1 of Chloranthus sessilifolius. Taxonomy (NCBI): domain Eukaryota; kingdom Viridiplantae; phylum Streptophyta; class Magnoliopsida; order Chloranthales; family Chloranthaceae; genus Chloranthus; species Chloranthus sessilifolius. Next base: position 6,180,830 of record CM037588.1, on the reverse strand, counting down.
CAAAGGTATCAGGTTCCTATACAATTCAGCTCATATAAGGACACCTTACAGTGCGATGTTGTGCCTATGGATGTGGGGCATATCATCCTTGGGAAGCCGTGGTTGTATGATATGGACGTTACATTGTTCAGGAGATCAAACGCGTGTTCTTTCACTCACAACAGAAATAAAATAAAGATCAATCCTTTACCTCCTAGAGCACCTACAGTTGAAACAACTAAGTCAAATGATAAAGGTCTGATAGAGAGAGAGAGAAGACATATAAGGTCATTCACATAGTTAGCCCTTTAGAGTTTGAACGAGGTGCTAAGACAGAGGATATTGTCTATGTCCTTGTGACAGTTGAAACACCCAAAGAGTCAAGTGTTGAGTGTCCGAAAGAGGCTGAACCAATAATGAGCGAGTTTCGGGACGTCTGCCCCAAGGACCTTCCGAATGAGTTATCACCTTTACGCAACATCCAACACACCATTGATTTGGTTCCCGGATCTACTTTACCTAACTTGCTCCATTATCGCATGAATTCATCCAAACATTTAGAGTTAAAAAGGCAAGTTGATTAACTTCTCCATAAGGGATTCATCAAAGAAAGTATGAGTCCATGTGTCGTGCCAACGCTGCTCACACCCAAGAAAGATGGAACTTGGAGGATGTGTGTTGATAGTCGCGCTCTTAATAAAATTACGGTCAAGTATCGGTTCCCTATACCGAGACTGGATGACATATTAGACATGATGGTCGATGCCACTATATTTTCGAAGATAGATCTGAAGAGTGGATACCATCAAATTCAAGTTCGTCCCCGGGACGAATGGAAAACTGCCCCTTTAAAACCAAGGACAGTTTATATGAGTGGTTTCTCATGCCTTTCAGGCTCTCAAATGCCACTAGCACATTTATGCGAATCATGACATAGGTGTTGAGGCATTTCATAGGCAAGTTCCTTGTGGTTTATTTCGATGACATCTTTATCTATAGCGACAACAAGGAACAACACTTAAGCCACTTAAGGCAAGTTTGTATGACTCTCAAAGGAGAAAAGTTATACGTGAACCTAAAGAAGTGCACTTTCATGTTACAGAGCATTGTCTTCTTATGGTTTGTCGTAACCTTTGAAGGAATGACTGCGGACTCCGAAAAGGTCAAGGCTATTTTGGAATGGCCTGAACCTCAGAACATTCACGAAGTCCGTAGCTTCCATGGGTTAGCCACTTTTTACAGGCGGTTCATCCGTAACTTTGGTATGGTAACATCCCCTATCACCGATTGTATCAAAAAGAGGGAGAAATGGGCACCTGCTGCGGTAAAAGCCTTTGAGGAGATTTAAGTCCCGAATGACTGAAGCTCTTGTCATGCGCCTTTCGGACTTTTCTAAAGTCTTTGAGGTAACATGTGAAGCGTCCGGCGTAGGTATTGGAGGAGTGTTGAACTAAGAGGGTCATCCGATAGCTTATTTCAATGAGAAGCTAAATGAGGTCAGGCAAAATACTCTACCTCCGACAAAGAATTCTATGCGGTAGTGCAATCTCTTAAATATTGAAAATATTATTTGCTGCCACATGAATTTGTCTTGTTCTCTGATCATAAAGCCCTTAGATTTTTGAGTTCCCAAAAGAAGTTAAACCCGCGACATGCGAAATGAGTTGAGCAACTTCAAGGATTCACCTTTGTGCTGAAACACAGGGCTGGTGTAGAGAATAGAGTTGATGACGCACTTAGCCGTAGAGTGGCGACGTTGCACTCATTAAGTGTTGAGGTGACCGGTTCGATCGTCTCATGGATGATTATCCCACATGTCTGGATTTTAGTGAAGAGTACACTTCACTTCTGAGTGGGCAATCTGACAGAGAGTAAGTATACCGTATAGGATGGGTACCTATTTCTAAAACCCCGCTTATGTATTCCCCGCACTTCTCTACGAGACTTTCATGTTTGGGAATTACACGCTGAAGGGGTTGCCGGCCACTTTGGTCACAACAAAATCGCTGCATTGGTTGAAGACTGATTTTATTGGCCCAATCTCACCCGAGATGTTGTCAAAATCATCTACCAGTGTCGTGTTTGCCAACTAGCAAAACAAAAGAGGCAAAACACCGGGTTATACACACCTTTACCGGTGCCACACTCCGTGGCAAGACCTGTCTATGGCCTTTTTGTTGGGCCTCCCCAAGACCGTCCAAAAGCATGCTTCGATGTTCGTCGTTGTGGACCATTTTTCGAAAATGGCTCATTTTACTGCGTGTTTGAAGACCTCAGATGCAAGTAACATTGCTACACTCTTCTTTAATGAGGTTGTTCGTCTGCACGGTTTGCCTAAAACTGTAGTGTCTAATCGTGATGTTAAGTTTGTCAGTTACTTTTGGAAAACACTATGGCACAAAATGGAGATTAGGCTTCAGTTTTCGTCTGCATATCACCCCCAAACTGATGGGCAAACCGAAGTTGTAAATCAGAGTTTAGGTAACTTGTTACGGTGTCTAATAGGTGAGCATTTTAGGAGTAGGGATTTCATCCTACCTGTTTCGGAGTTTGCATACAATAATTCGGTTAATAGAACCACAGGTATGAGTCCATTTCAAATCATGCATGGGTATAAACCTAGGACACTCGTAGACCTCATCCCAATGTCAGTTCTTCAAAGGTCGTCAGAGTCTGCATCTACATTTTCACATTGCATTCCTGAATTGCATGTTGAGATTAAAAGAAGAATTAATGTGAACAATGAAAAATACAAAATTTCTACAGATTCTCATAGAAGGTTCAAAAAATTTTAGAAGGATGATTTTGTGATGGTGCGGAATAAACCTGAGCGAGTCCCTCAAGGGATTGCTAAGAAGTTACAAGTTCGTGGTGCTAGACCCTATTGGATTTTGAAGTGTCGGTTCTAACGCTTACATCCTAGATTTTCCGCCATAATTGGGGATTAGCACGACTTTCAACGTAGAGGATCTCGTTCCGTTCCATGGCCATTCAACCATCCCACCCAATCCATTTGAGCCTTCCACATCTGATGTTATCACTATTCCCCTCCTCATGCTATTACCTCCACCTACAAGACCATCTCATGAGATCATTGAAGATGTTTTGGAGGATCAGCTTGTGTCCACCAACCAAGTGGGACTTCAGAAGTACTTGGTCAAGTGGAAGACCATAGTCGATTCAGAGAATACGTGGATAACAAGAGTTTCAACAGATTTATCCGAAACTCCTCAACCTCTATCACAACCAATATTCATCGGGGATGAATCCTTCTAACCCGAGGAGAATTGATGGGGCATCTGATTCAAGCAGCCGCTCGTAATATATCAAAGGCGAAAGAAGAACGTCAAAGTGGTCCAAAAGAAGAATTGCACAGATTTGCGGAACTGAGGAGTGTTTTGCTCGATCGATCAAGCCCAGACAGTCGATCAATCGATTGAGGACAGATAGCATAGTATTATGGGCGCAGTTATTCTTCTCAGTCGATCGATCGAGCCCAGACAGTCAATCGATCGAATGTGGACAGAGCCTTTGAGCAATTTTAATTTTCATTAGTCGATCGATCGACTCCACAATCGATCGATCGACCAATCACGCGAGATATGATGGGATTTTTTTTTTCCGACAAAACTTGTCGTTTTAAGTTTTTAGGATTGCTTTATTTTGAGTTAGGGTTTGGTCAGCCTTGTAAAAACAACTTTGGGATTAATTATTGGTTAATGACATTTGCTTTGCAATTTGAGAACTTTGAGTGTGAGGGTGTGATTCTCTCAAACCGAAGAGCAATTCTCCGTCCCGCGTGTGGTTTGGTGCGAGGCCAACTTTTCCTCCTCTATCTTCTTATGATCTACAAGTTGCGTAAGTAGCGTAACCCTACCCCATCTATTTCACTATAAAATAAAATAAAATAATAAAAGAGAAAAAAAAATCCAAGTTTAGCCTATCTTTTCTCCATTAAAATTATTATATGCTCTGTTTTCACTCGGTATCGAAAGAACCCGCTTGCGAGTTCATTCAACGCTCTAAAACTGTCGGAGATCTAGCCGTTCGCTAAGAACCCTAATCTTCTAGATCCGCTAGAGAACATGCGGAAAAGTAACACTATTTTGGGCTAGCATTAAATTGTTCTATTGAATGTCTTAGTATTTTCTGTGATAATTTGTTAAGAAAAATTGCCTTTTAATTATTTAAATTAATTATATATTTAATCTCAGCCCTAGCATTGCATGTGTTAGTTTCCGTATCACCCCCAGAACAACCCAGCCTGAAGAGGCAGCCCAAAACACACATGCAAGGCCTTCCACTAGCGGAAGGAAATTAGTTTATGCACAAGTTTTCCCACTCATCCAAAAAATTCCTGCCCTCGCTCTCCTCACTAACCACCAAACTGACCCACTGAACTGCCAAATCCCTAGCAGAGTTCCTAACCATTTGCACCGGGCGTCATCTTTTCCTGAAAGTACTGTCATTTCTTTCTAGCCATATCACCCACATGACCGCGTAGACCGCAATATCCCAGAAGCCCCCTTTGATCCCCTGAAACTGCACTCCACTCCAATTTTCCATTTGCTTAAAAAAAGATCTCACTCTGCTATTTTTGATCTGGCGTAATTTGTTTTAAATAATGAAATTATGCCTTTGCTAAAAAAAAGTGTTCTTGACTAGCTAGATTGATTACATTATGCATTGGCATCTCATAATTCTTTGAGACCCAATTGATTAGTTTTTATGCTATTAAACTCGATGACTTTGTGGCCAATATGATTAATCTAGACATATTTTATTTGAGGCCTATTTATTGATACATATTCCAACTTTTTGCAGCCCAAGGAGTACCTAGAGGTTGCAGAAAAGGCAGCATCTTTTATCAAGAATAGGCTCTACAACAAGCAAACACACAGGCTGCAGCACAGCTTCCGAAATGCCCCATCAAGAGCACCTGGCTTTTTAGATGATTACGCCTTTCTAATTTCAGGATTGCTGGATCTATATGAATTTGGTGGTGGAACCAACTGGCTATCATGGGCAATTGAACTGCAGGCTACTCAGGTGAGTAATACTAGCATGAGTTTTGTAGCAATTAGTTGTTCAAAGGCCCTTTGATTAACTTTACAACTGGCTTGGTCAACTCAATTTGGCCAGGGTCTAAGTGCAATATAAATTTTGATATTGGCTGAATTATCTTATTAAATTACTTTGTCAACTCAGCAAATCAAACTGGAAATCAAACGGGTTGAGCCTGTAGCTTAATCGGAAAGTTGACAATATTGCTACCTTGTGGTAGTCAAGAATTAAGGAGGTTAGATTAGGGTTAGGTTTGGTGAGGAGGAAGAAGAGAGAAGAAGATTGGGAGAAATTAGGGTTGAGTCAATATTACCCAAATCCCAATGTAAGTTATTATTTATATTATCTTAGCATGTTCACGGATTACATGGTCTCATAGTTAGGTGAATTGTACAACTTAAAATTCACCTAGCTACACACACACCCAAAGCTACTTACTACACACCCATACAGGGAAAATATCATCTCCAACACTCCCCCTCAAGTTGGGGTGTAGATGTCGATCATACCCAACTTGAAGGAGATGTCATAAAGTCTCTTGCCACCAACAACTATAGTCAAGATGTCGGCAAGTTGATCCTCAGTTCTAACTTGAGGAATACTGATTTCTTTGAACTCGACCTTCTCGCGAATATAGTGACAATCTACTTCAATGTGTTTTGTTCTTTCATGAAAGACAGGATTCTCTGCAATATGATGGGCGGCCTCATTGTCACCATATAAAGTAATTGGAGAGGATAGGGTGATTCCCAAATCTGACAAGATGAATTTAAGCCACATGCCTTCTCTCGCACCCTCGGACATGGCGCAGTACTCCCCCTCAGCACTGGAGTTTGATACTACATGTTGCTTCATAGATTTTCATGTGACCAAATTACCTCCCAAGAAAGTGCAATATCCTGTAGTTGATCTCCTATCATCCAAAGACCCAGCCCAATCGGCATCAGTAAATATCTCTACATCCAAATGGCCACGATTTTTATAGAAAAGCCCTTTGCCAGGACTTCCTTTCAGACACCTCAGGATCCTGTGAACAACCTCCAAATGTACGGTCCTTGGTAAGTGCATATATTGACTCACCACGCTTACTGCATAAGCAATGTCTGGACGAGTCATGATTAGATAAATCAGTTTGCCAACTAATCTCTGATAGATACGTAGATCCTTGAGCAGGTCACCTTCTTCACCATTTAATCGGTGATTTTGTTCAATAGGGGTCACAACAGGCCTACACCCCAAAAACCCCGTATTATGAAGGAGGTTTATAGTATACTTTCGTTGGGATAACGAGATGCCCTTCTTAGATCTCGCCACTTCAATGCCAAGGAAATATTTCAAACTTCCCAAGTCTTTAATTTCAAACACTCTACTCAAATACTCCTTCAGTTTCAGAATTTCATGACCATCATCACCAGTAATGATGATATCATCAACATAGACTAATATGACCGTCATCTTGATCCCCCTTTTTACAAATAGAGTATGATCGTAGTGACTTCTTCGGTACCCAATTCTCATAATAGCATCACTAAATTTTTGGAACCAGGCCCTTGGGGATTGCTTTAATCCATAGATAGACTCCTTCAATCTACACACTTTTCCCTTCTCTCCTTTTACAAACCCAGGAGGAAGATCCATATAGACTTGAGATCACCATGAAGAAATGCATTCTTCACGTCGAGCTGAGATAGTGACCAGTCTTTGTGGGCAGCCAGAGATAACAATACCCTGATTGTGTTGGACTTGGCTACAGGTGCAAAGGTGTCCTGATAATCCACTCCTTGTGTTTGAGTGTACCCCTTTGCTACAAGTCTTGCTTTGTATCTTTCAACAGTACCATCAGGTCTATACTTAACTGTATACACCCATTTGCAACTAACAACTCTCTTTCCTTATGGGAGTTCAACAATTTCCCATGTTCGATTATATTCCAGAGCATTCATCTCCTGAATCATAGCATCCTTCCATTTTGGCTGCAACAAGGCATCATAAACAGTAGAGGGAAGGGTGATAGAATCAAGAGAACAAATAAAACTATAATGGGATGATGAAAGATTGTGATATGACACATACTTACTGATGGAATGACGAGTGCACAATCTAAGGAGTTTTCTGTGAGCAATGGGTAGATGAAGATCAGAACGAAGAGGACCCTCTTCGGGTAAGGCATCCTGGTCAGTATTTTGAGAAGGAGACTCATCCACATTCTCATGCGTAGTGGCTTCAGCGATACTTTTGTTGTTCCTTCGCACATACATCTTTCCCTTTCCATATTTATCAAAGATGGGTTGTCGCTTTTCTGTGGTTCAATAATTTCGTCATCCACTTCACAATTTTCACCATCGCCCATAGGTAAAGCTCTAAACATCTCAAAGTTCTCTTCATTGTTACGTTGTTTTTCCCCCTGAAGAGGACTCGGAGGATGTGAGAAAGGAGTGCCCTCAAAGAATGTGACATCCATGGTGACTATCACACGACGAGTAAGAGGATCAAAACACCTGTATCCTTTCTGAGAAGAGGGATACCCAATAAAGATACACTTGGTAGCCTTAGGATCAAGTTTACTTCTCTGAATCTTGGGGATATGAGTAAAACATAAGGACCCAAAGATACGCGGTGGCACTATGAACAGAAGTCGATGAGGAAACACAAGTTGGAAGGGAGAATGTCCGTCCAGAATGGGTGTAGGTAGCCAATTGATGAGGTAGGCAGCAGTGAGAACAGCTTCACCCCAGAGATATTTAGGGACCTTCATTTCAAATAATAGAGATCGCGCAATCTCGAGGAGATGCCTATTTTTCCTCTCAACAACCCCATTTTATTGGGGGGTATAAGAACAAGTAGTTTGCCACACAATTCTATGAGAGTTAAGGTAAGATTGAAGAATATGAGAGGAATATTCCCCACCATTATCCGATCTAAGGACCTTAACATGCCCATGAAATTGGGTACTAACTAGTCTGTGAAACAGAGGAAAAATAAAGGCAACTTCATCTTTGGTGCGCATAAGAAAGAGCATAATAAGTCTAGTACAGTCATCAATAAAGCGAACAAAATAACGATAACCATGCAAAGCAGTAACAGGGGAAGTCCCCCACACATTAGAGTGAATAACTTCAAAAGGAATATCACATTTACTACCACTCAAGGGATAAGAATTGCGAATATGTTTAGAGAACTGACAAGTCTCACAATTAAACAAACTATTATCAAATCCATGAAATTTTTTCGGAAATAAAAGTTTCAAATGACTAATATGAGGGTGGCCACAGCGGGAATGCCACAATCTAGCTTCATCAACAGAAATCACCATAGCTGCAAGAGGAGATGCACCGCATAAATCTTGAAAGAGGTAGAGTCCCTTCTCTTCAGTACCATGACCAAGGATCTTTCCCAATTTCAGGTCCTGGAAAACACAATGTGATGAAAAAAATGTCACACTACAATGTTAGGAATTGGTAATTTTACTGACAGATAATAGATTCATAGGCATGTTGGGAACTAAAAGAATAGAGTCAAGGGACAAGGTGCCTAAGGGAACATTCTCTTTACCCTTTACGGGAACAAGGGATCCATCAGCAATGCGAATATGAATAGAATCAGAAAGACTAGACACGGATGAAAATAAATTTGTTATACTAGACATGTGATCCGTAGCCCCAGAATCGATGATCCATGGGGAGTGAGAGGTAGAGGTCACATGGGCAGACCCATAGGTACCTGACTTAGCTATGTGGGAGGAAGATGCATGTCCCTGTGTTACTGTTATATGCTGAAGGCGGCCTTGGAGATCCTGAAGCTCTCTCTGTAAGCTTTGGAAATCAGCTGAAGGTGAGGCTGAGGGTGGAGCTGAAGGAGGTATGCTCTGACCAACAACTGGACTAGAAGTGTCCTCAGTGGAAGACTGAAATGCGCGACTCGGAAGAAATTTCAGTTTCCCATGCAATTCCCAACATCTTTCTTTGGTATGACCCTTCTTGCCACAAAGATAACACAATAATTTCTCTCTGTCTTCACAGGAGAGGCCCCCATGACCTCCACAACCACCACCTCTACCACCAAACTTGCCTCCACCACGACCAAAAGAAGTGAAGGATGGTAGGGCAGATCTCTTAGATACATCACCACTAGGAATCTGCATGAACTGTTGTCTGCTCTCCTCATGCTGAAGGAGGGCATATACTGTACTAAGTGGAGGGCATTCCTCTCTACCTAGAATGTTAGATTTAACATTCTCATATTCAGTTCTAACCCCTTTTAGGAAATTGAACACTCTCCTCCTTTCAGTATTTTTACAAGCCTTGCTGGCACATAAGCTGCACAGTTCTTCTTCTTGATATTAGGCTAGTTCATCCCACAAACTTCTTATTTGAGTGTAATATTCTCCAAAGGTCTTATCACCTTGCTTCATAGTGTTAATTTTGTCACTCACCTGAAACATTTTCGCAAGGTTTTGTTTCTGCAAGAACGCATCCCTCACAGCCTCCCATAATTATTTCGCATCACTGGCATACATAAAGGAATCACTAATGTCTAGTTGCATGGAGTGTAACAACCATGTCATGACAGTTAGATTGTCACTTTCCCAATCAATATACTTAGGGTCATCTTCTTTGGGTTTGTGGATAGTCTCGTAAATGTAACCCAACTTTTTTTTCATCCCTAAGTACATAGCAGCAGACCGTGACCACGAAAGATAATTTGCTCCATTCAATTTCTTAGTAGTAATTTGTAAGTTATGAGAGACGTCTCCCCCACCAACAATCCCGAATTTATTCTCGTCCATGATAAAGAGATACCGAGATCAAAGAGAAAAAAATTAAAAAATGAGAAGACCCACAGCTTCCAAACAAGGTTTCTAGGTTTCTTGCACCTACAACATTTTCTAGCAAATTTTATGGGTTTCTTTACTCTAGATTCCAGATTCCAGCAAGGGCAGTCATCAAAAAACAACAAAACTAATGCACAGAAAAATTCTGTCAAGTATCACTGTTCTCTGGCTGATGCACAAAAACTGATGCACAGAAAAATTCTGTCAAGTATCACTATTCTCTAGCTGATGCACAAAATTGATTCCAGATTCCGGCAAGTACCACCGATTCACAAAAAAACTTCAAAAAACAGTAACAAAAACTGGTTTTTAATCCATCAAAAAATACTTCCTACCTGTTTCAATGGCATGCTTGAGAAACCTGAGTGAGAACCACTTGTTAACCATCCTTGAAAGAGAGCTGTAACAGATCTGAGTTTCATATCTCGTTGGAGAAGATGAAGTTGGAAGTCTATCTTCCGGTGATCAGATGGCTCGGCGGTAGAAGACAACTTTGCTGAGGATAAAAAACCGATCAAAACCATGTGAGTTCCGATCACTTTCGAGCAGGTCCAAGTTGGAATGCTGACGTCAGCATTTGTAAGGTGATTCCAGCACCAGCAATGCAACGGCAATGTTAAACCTCGATCACCTTGCTCTGATACTAAGTCAAAAATTAAGGAGGTTAGATTAGGGTTAGGTTTGGTGAGGAGGAAGAAGAGAGAAGAAGATTGAGAAAAATTAGGGTTGAGTCAATATTACCCAAATCCCAATATAAGTTATTATTTATATTATCTTAGCATGTTCACGGATTACATGGTCCCATAGGTGAATTGTACAACTTAAAATTCACCAAACTACACACACACCCAAAGCTACTTACTACACACCCATACAGGGAAAATATCATCTCCAACAGTGGTTGCAGGCATGGTTTTAAATATTGGCCATAAAAATGGCCATTATTTATCGGGTTAGGCCCCATCCGATATGATATTCACCACGATTTCATAGAGTCAAATATTGGGTCACATATGTCCAATATCAGACTATATCGGCCTATATGTATCGGACATGACTCAGGACAAAATACAAAAGATGCCATTTTTCCAAATTTTTTTAAACTTTTATATATTTTTATTATTTTAAAATAAAAAAGATGCTTAAATATCGGCTGGTTTGGCCGTTAAATATCCGAAATATCGGATATGATTCGGTCTGGGACCCAGCCGATATGCCGATATATATCGGACTTTAAGGCTGCGTTTGAGATAGCTCTTTGTCAGCTCCCTGCCAGAGCTGGATATACTTTCTTTAGTAGTCCCCCCTTCCTTCTCTTTGCTAACTCCCTCCAAAGCAGGATTTGCCTACTTAGATACCTCCCTGCCAGAGCAAATAAAATCTGCTCTGGCAAGGAGTGAGTAGAGAGCAGGGGAGAACTGCTAGGGCAGGTAAATCCTGCTCTGTGGGAGTTAGCAAGGAGAAGGGGGACCTGAGGTAGTAGGGATTTAGCAAAAGAGAAAGGGAACCTGCTAAAGCAAGTAAACCCTGCTCTGGCAGGGGCTAGCAGAGAGCTATGCCAAACACAGCGTAAATCCCCGGTTGCAGGTTCCCAGCTTACCTATCTATAAAAAAAAATAAAAAATTTGAGTTGTGAAGATTGATGATGCCCGTAGTACCAATAATACTGTCTGATGGAATCTACCTTTTCAGGATGAGTTGTTTCTTGATAAAGATGGGGGAGGCTATTTTAACACTCCAGGGGAAGACCCTTCTGTCCTCCTTCGAGTCAAAGAAGATCATGATGGAGCAGAACCTTCTGGAAACTCGGTGTCAGCGATCAATCTTATAAGATTGTCAGCTATGGTTTCTGGCACTGCGTCCAGCTATCATAGACGGACTGCAGAGCATCTTCTGGTATGTTGCTTTCTTTAATATTAATACCTACTTTTCATTGGTGATATAATTAAGGAAATTTGACAACATAAGTTAATTTGGTAGACAATTTTCACAGCATTATGGAACGGTTTGTAGTTACTTTTTAAAAAAGTCGCGAATAATTCACGATTTCTTAAAGAAAAGAATGAATAAAATTAAAATTATTCACAAAAATTTGCAAATTTCCCGATCCATAATTTTTCCCTTTTTTTTTCAATTTTTAATTTTTATAGTTTTAAATTTATATGTTTTTGTAATTTCTTTTCTGATTTTTCCGAATTTTGACTGTTTTATCCCGAATTTGACGAATGTTACCGATTTTTTCTAAGCCAATTTATTACCGAACCCCAACTTGGTCACTTTATTTGGTACGTACAAAATAAAAACACGGGTTCGAGCCCTTACACCTCTCTTAAGGGTACTTGAAGTAGTTCTAGCATACTGTTGACAAAATTTTCTACTGGACTGAAAAGATGTCCTCTACCATTCAACCGATCATCTATTTTTTGGGTGGTCACTGATGTGAATATGTGTTGCACAATGTTGACAAAAAAGACTTGTTGGATGGTGTGATCATTTTAGCTGCATAATTTTGGAATATGTCCATCAAAGAGGTGACCTGTTGAATGGTTTATCATGAGCACAAATTGGACAATTGGCCAAAAATCATAAAACGCCATTTATGGGCCTAAATTTGAAAAGAAACACTTTAACGATCTTTGCTACCGTGCCCTTCAGGCCTTCACCTTGTAGGGTGTTTTGACTTGGGACGAAAATTCTTATGTGGTCATTTTATGCATACGGTATTACAGGCAGTTTTCGAATCAAGGTTGAAAGACCAAGCCATGGCGGTTCCGTTGATGTGCTGTGCGGTAGATATGCTCTCTGTTCCTTCCAGGAAACAAGTTGTTTTGGTTGGATCGAAAGCTTCGACAGAGTTCGAAGACATGGTCATTGCTGCCCACGCATCATATGATCCTAACAAAACTGTGAGTTTGATGCCAAATCTGAACATATTTTAACATTGCATGTTGAACAATGAGAACCAATGGTGATTCTCGAGGGAAGGGAATCTACCTAGGCACGTGTGATGATAGTCACCCATAAACCCCGTTTACCACCTCGTACCGGTCCATCCGCATAGTACCAGTATTGGACCGGTACGAAATATTCTCTGAAACGCATTTCGTTTCAGTGAAAAACTTGTTTCCTTTTATGAAGGAACTCATTTCTTTTTTAATTGAAACTTATTTATTTTAATTTTGAAACAAGGTTCATCAATTGAATATTTTTATCAAAACAGGGGTTTTTGGGGAATAACAAACTGTCAAAATTTCACGCATTTTTTGGGACCTTGAAATCCACATTTTAACTTTGGACAAGATTGAGGTATAATCTAATGATGCTGGTGATGCCTCATTAATCATATAAAAATTTTATCAATATATATATATATATATCGGGGTCTTTATGGGCCAGGTTCGAGCCAGGCGTTAAACGAGTCGATTCCTATCGGGCTTTATGAGTCGGTCCACCTTGAAATCCACATGTTAACTTTTGACAAGATTGAGGTATAATCTAATGTTGCTGGTGATGCCTCACTAATCATATAAAAAAATTATCAGCATATATATATATATATATATATATATATATATATATATATATATATATATATATATATATATCGGGGACTCTATGGGCCGGGTTCAAGCCAAGCGTTAAATGAGTCGATTCCTAATGGGCTTTATGAGTCGGTCCATACCCTTTGCATTCCCAGCTTCTTTGACTATTTAAAGGTATCAATGGCCGTATCGACCCAGCTTTTAACGAGCCGATTCCTAATTGGGTTGGGGGAGGTTACCCATACCCCGCCCAGTTAGTTAATCAGGCCGTGTTGGGCGATCTCATTTTTGAAGGGGCTTATAGTTCTTATCCCATACCCGGACCATGATGGACCAGGCCGGGCTGGGCTGAGCTCTAACGCAACCACCCGAATCCTAATCATGTTGCACTCAATGTATGCATTTCTTGTTGTTGGCTTTCTTTCGTTGATCTCACAGATTTCGAGTGTAATGATGTCGTGATTCTGAGTAGTGTAGAATCTCATGGGCCTAACTCAACCTCACTAAACCGGCTTGTAAGGTGAGGATTGCCCAGATTATTTATAGCCCAAGACTTCCAGTCCATAGGCGATGTGGGACTATCATTCACGCCTCCTCACGTGTAACGTGTCTCTCTACATTCCTGTGGTACCTGCTCTGATACCATATAGAATTCCATGTGCCTAACTATACCTCACAAAACCGGCTTGTAAAGTGGGGAACTGAGGATTGCCCAAGTTATATATAGCCCAAGGCTTCCAATCCACAGGCAATGTGGGACTATCATTCAATTAATTACATTTATATTGCAGAGACCTGATTGTAATTAGGAAGAAATGCTACCAACCCTGGTGCCAGCCTTGGCACTCGGGTCAATCTCCTTATCCAATGGTCCAGCTTCTTATGAGCATGCAAATAAGTGAAAGTACACTTTTGACCTGTCACTGATTTGTCGCTCAACAATATCTGCATGTTCCCTAAGGTTGTTGGAAGGAGGGAGATTGACACAGTGCCAAGGCTGGCACTCGGATCAGTTACCTAATGCACACTCTTGAATTACAACCCATTTATGATTGATTGGGGGTTTTGAGTTGATGGTTGAAAACTTGACACAATGCAGGTGATACAGATAAACCCTAACAACAAAGAAGACATGGAGTTTTGGGAAGCCAATAACCAGAATGTAGCCCTGATGGCTAAAACTAGCCCAACGGACAAGGCGGTAGCTGCTCACGTATGCCAGAATTTCACATGCAGCGCTCCTGTTGGTGATCCGAACTCTCTTCAGACCTTGCTCAATTGAACACCACTTTCTCCAACTAGTATGTGAGTACACTTGTATTTATGCGTAACCAAACACTACTTCCTGCAAGTAGCTATTTAAATATAATGGGCACGTTTGAGTGACGGTAACGTAGTGACATGTGTATGCGGTTTGTCATTACACGTCACTACAAGGTAGTATGAGCTCATGGGTTCGTACTCATTTTGTTGTACGCATTATTTAAAATGCATCAAGGAAGCATTTAGGGTCAACAGGTCAGTTATAACAAACAATACGCCTCGCCACGGGTAATCAAGGGTAATCAAACGTGCCCAACGTGTGTGTATATTTGAGGGATGCAGTGGAGTAGAAAGAGGGATTCTGAGGCGTTTTGTGCATGTAAAGGCAAGCTTTTGTATGAAGTCCACTTGTTTGGTGAAGACTAAAAGTTTAATGGCTGGTAAAGGAGGCCATGTAGGATTTGTTGAAGGCTAAATATTGGGTGGATGGTATGATGAACACCCAATTTTCATTAAAAACTTGCCATTGGGTACATGAGCAAGGTTTTAATACAGGTTTAAACCAGGCATGTTGGCAACCTGGTTCGCTGATATATCAGCCATACCGGCCCATTACTAATAGAATTATGTTTTTTGAGTATGAATAGCAAATAGTTGGGGCTTCGTGCGTTCATTTTTGCTTTCCAAGATACATGGCTGTGTTATATAGGTTGATATGGCTTATCGAACTTAGCCATATGAAGCTGATGATTTCAATCTGAGGGTCATATCGGTTGGGTTGGGCTCTAACCTCTAAGCCTATATCAAACTCAATTGATTTTTAAAACCTTATTCATCTTGTAGATGGGATTTAGCGCTAAAATTACATCGCTGAACTGTGTATACGACTCGAGGAAGTCAGAGGATTGTTGGATCAGTTTTAGGGGGGCATGTTCATGGGCCAGGTACAGATTTGGGGTTCTCCTATGAATAGGGTTTAAAATTTGAACCCATACCCCATCAATTTTGGAATCAAGTCGGGTCAGTGTGCAAATCAGTGGAATTAGCACTACATTGTACCTGCATATTGAAACTTTGGAATGATTAAGAATTTGATTTTTTGCACATGATCATAGCATCTTGCACTAGGCATATTAATACATTGAGTCGTTAAATTCAGAATTCCGAACTCCAATCTGATTTATGTCTTGTGATATATATATATAATCTGTTTGATTTTGAGATCATGTGCAAAGAGGAGTGGAGCCTTCAAAAGAGGGATGGAGTCCTCGGGGTTGAGACCATGTTCCCGCTATGGGATGTTTTGACATGATATCTGTGTGTGATATTCTTATGTCACATTAGTGTAGAGGGGAGTGGAGTCTCCAAGAGAGGGGTGGAGTCTCCGGGGTTGAGACCCTATTCCCGTTACGGGATGCTTTGTTCCCGCTACAAGATAATCGCACTAATGCTTTGAATTCCGATGATACTGCGTGCTCTGTGTGCTTTGCTCTCTAATATGCCTATTTTCCGATGTACTCTGTTTCTTTGACATGTTGTGCTTTGTCATGATTCCTTGATCTGATATGCATCTATTTCACACATCATCTGCATCATAATACGGCCTATTTTAGAATTTTGTTTTTAGCTAAATTCGTGCATGTGTATTTGACATGAATGTGAATTTTGAAATCATCTTCAAATCTATGTATCGGTTCTATGAATCAATGTGATAAAAAACCCTTTTGGATCTAGGTTTGGGTCTAGGAGGGGTTCTGGTGTATGTAATCTTAAACATATTAAGCTTCCTTCGTTTTATTTAATGAAGACAGCAAACCTTTAAAAACGAAAATATTTTTACATTTTCCTTATTTGAAAAATCATTCCAAGGCATTTTTGTTAAAACTTTTAAGGGAAAAATCGGCTTAAACTATGGCTCTAGGTACAATCATGAGGAGCTCAGACCCAACATAAATTTGACACTGGCCGGGTTGGGTCCTACTTTGTATGACTCAAGTTTGCACCCCGGACCTAAGAATTGGAACTGACCCGGACTTACCAGTCTAACTGGATCAGGTCCAATTGGGATTAGTTGAGTCTCGGATTTGAAAAAAAATTATCAAGAACTTATGCCAAAAACACACAAAAATCAAATATTTAGAGATGGATTGCTGATGGCAGATGCTTGTGAAAGATGGATGGTGGAAAATACACCTCAGAATTTGATTATTTTTCCCTATATTTTGATGATCCCGGATCTATCTTGACTTCCTTTGGAGGTCTGTTGAACTTTTCCCCATAAGTATCTGAATTTTTCTGAGTTCTTATCATGGTTATACGTGTGATGCCCTCGCTTTGCCCTAGGTGGCAAAGCCAGGGCATCACAAAGAGACATACTAGAGATCTGGAAGGCAATATAGGTGGGGCTACTAAGGACCGCTAGGTATAAGTGAGATGATAAATATTACAACAAAGCTTTACAATTACTCACTCAAAAAAGTAAATAATAATAATAATAATAATAATAATCATAGCTATGGGTTGCAATCTAGACCTCCATCTCAAATTATATGCATCACCACTTAAGCTAAGGCCCGATCCCTTAAGAACCCAAATTTCCCAATCTTTTGTAAACTAATCAGAAAGAAAATACATCAAGTAATTATTTGAAAAAAAAATTTCAAACATTTTCAACTATATCAAATTAATTTTGATGCCTTTAAAACTTAAACTATTATGTTTTTATAAAGCAAATGATCTACTTCTTTTTATTTTCTTTTATTTAATTTGTTAAATTGTTTCTTGCTAGTTTTAAGTTGCTCTTTTAGGCTTTCAACCTATAATTTTATATGATGAATGATACTAAATGAGTTAAAATCACATTTTTATCCAAGGTAACAAACTCGGTATCGGTATCTGTTATCGGTCCTCCAGGACCGATACAGATTGGTCCATTTAAAAATATATATATATTAAATAAGGAAAATACAAGTATCGGCCAATACCTGATACATATCGGCCAATACCGATACAGAGTTGGATACTCGATATGTATCGGCGCCAATACGTATTGGTATCGGCCGATATTTGATACCATGTTTTTATCACTATATTTGTGTTACTCACATATTTATCATTTAATATAGATCCTCTATAGATTTTTTTTTTATATAACAGATCCTCTATATAGATTACTATGATAAGTAAAAATAATAATTGCAATTTTTTTGGAGTATCATTAAATCTACCCACCGAATCTTTGAGTTCATCCACGTTGAAATGCATAGACTTCGTTGAACCAGATGATGGAAATCGTTTATCCTCTCAATATTTCACACGATGGATCTTGAGATCATGGGTGTACCTTCAGACGGTCAGTGTTTTATTTCACGAGATACATATCTCAGAATAGTGACCTTAACATCACGTGCACGCGTAAAATTGATTTGAAGGTCATTTTTTTGGGTGTGCACCACATGAAATAAAAAATCGACTGTCTTATGGTACGCCCATGGTCTCAAGATTCATCGGGTGAAAGATTGGGACAATAAACAATCTCCATTGTCTATTTTAATGCACTCAATGTGTTTCAGCGTAGGGGTGAACTCAAAGATTCAGTGGAGGCGTACTATATTTTTAGGCCTCATCTAGTAAGCTCAGCCTGTGCCCGGCCTAGGCTTGCTTAGTTCCAACGGAGGTCTACTGCTTAGGCCCCCCTAAGTCAGGGTTTGGGAGCAAAAAATAAAAACTAAAAAGTTTTGAAAAAGTTTCAAAAAAATATTGGAAATCAGAAAATTAGCAAATAACCTTATTATATACAAATAATTCTTGCAATTTGTGGCTTTTTTCAAAAGGAGCAAAACATTACAATAATATTCTTTTTTGACTTTTTTAAAAGTCGGAGAATTTGCTCACTATGCTTCAAAGAGTAACATAGAACAGAATTTGTAAAATTCAGGAAAAAAAGGGTCAAATTTCAGAATAATAAAAAGAAAATTACAAAATATAGTAATTAAAAATTACCAAAAACTATAAAAAAAATTTGGAAAAGTTTCAAAAAATATTTGAAAAAAAAAATTGAAAATTAACACAACCTTTAAAATTTAAAAATAATTCTTGAAATTTGTGGCTTTTTTAAGAAGTAGCAAAAAATTACAATTTTATTCATTTTTTTTTAAATCGTGAATAATTCCCAAAAGTCAGAATTTGGTTACTATACTTCCAAGAGAGTAACATGTAGTTATAGAGGGTAGCTGTTTCTGAGCCTGACCTCCCACAAGTCAGAATCTAAGTAGGAATCACTATCAGACGGATTAAATTGAAGAGTTCATCTTGAGTACCCACTGCCCGCGGTGCTCAGGTCAATCTCTGCCCACCAACCTAGGTTCCTCGGGTCAATCCGCCAACATAGGGAGATGCACAGATATTTTCTACTGCCAAATCAGCGAAAGATCAAAGTCTTCCATTGATCTGAAAATGCTCATCGATGTTTAGCTGCGTACTTTCCCAGGCTTTCCATTTTGGAATGAGATCAGTCGCAACACCCCCAGCAGTGCTCAGGTTGGGAACCTAATGTTAGATAAATTAAGAACATAAATTCGAAAATGATGAAATGGGCAAGAGAATTGGACTCGATGCACGTAATCGTTGTTTTTAAAACGCTATTCGCTCCCTATTCGAGTAGATCTTCGAGTTTGCAAAAGGGTTCCAGCGAAACGTTTTCGAGATACAACGAGCCAAATCTCTTGGATGCGATCCGTTACTTTGCAACAGTAGAGGATTGCCCCAAAAAACTCAATCTGTTACCACCAAAAGAAGAAAGCAAAAGGAATTCTCAAGTTATACGCAAGAAATCCGATGGATTTCAGAGTATCCAAATCTGTGTTTTAAGGCTTCCTTATATAGGAATTTCAATATGACTGTTGGGCCAACAGTCGTATTTTGGATGGCTCAAATCTTTCAAATATCTCAACCGCTTCATCCAACGGCTGTATGAAAGGTTGCAACTTTTCGAATTCAAATTCGAACAGTTGCAAACCTTTATAAGCGGTTATAAAACGGTTGGATCCAATGATCAACATTTGACCAATCCGTTTGGCCCAATAGAATCGAATTGACTCACTAATTAGTAGCCTATTAGGCCCGACCCGACCCATAAATAATCTGACCGTTAGATCTGCCTGGTCAAAAAATCAAACCTCTCCTTGCGATGATGCACGCGTGCAAAGTGCAAAGTAAGTGCGCGCCTAAAGCACCAATACGCCTAATCGCCAATCGTCACGCACACGCGCGCGAACGGCTCGCTGTTAGGCACACTCTTCTCTTCTTATTGTGAAACAATAATAGAAGGTGAAAGATTCTATATATAACCTAAGCACTTTTTATTTTTACCAATGTGGGACTATTAATTTACATATAAAACTTGAGAATATCTATTGCTTAAAACCCAACCCAAAACTAAGAAATCAAATAAAGTTTTATTTTCTTTAAATTATTAAAATATTTATTATATTAATAATAAATATAACACCTAATACCGACTCTAGCACAACGAGTGCAATCTCGGTATCTGCTCTATCAGAGGTAGGGCAATGCAAAAAATCGACTGAAATTTCGGTTCGGTTTCAGTTTTGGGACATATCGGTTCAGTTTCGATTTTAAAAAATAAAAACCGATAATTATCAATTCAATTTTGATTTTAATGTTAGAAAATCGAAACCAAACCGATAAGAAACCGATAGTGGTGTGTATATGAATTATAATGTCTATGTTGGAGTTTGATGGTGTAAGAGACTTAGTGTAGAAAGCCAACTGCTGCTGCTTTAGTTTGTTAATCACCAACAGTCTTAAAATCAGTTTATTCATAGGAGTTTGCAAAAACAGTTTGTATAAATCAGTTCGGTTTGTATAAATTTGGAAAACTCTAAGCCGAAACCGAAAAAATTGATTCAATTCGGTTAAATACTACAACTAAAAAAAAGTTGAAAAAATGAGATTTAGAAACCGAAAACCGACCAAACCGATAACTATCAGTTCGGCTTCGATTTTGAACCTTATCGGTTCAGTTTCTGTTTCATAAAATAGAAATTGATAGTTATCGGTTTGGTTTCAGTTTTGCATGAAAACCGACCCGATAACACCCCTAATCAAAGGGGTCATCAATTGGATTGGTTTCGACACGCCGATAACAGCATTGTTCAATGAATCAATGAATAGGCCTCATTGTGATGGTAGTCTAAATTACGGTCACTAGATCCATGTATAAAAATCAGCCTCAAAAAACATATTCTGTTATAACACAATTTCGCTCCAATCAAAAAATGGCTGAACATGTTTCAGTATCCCAATCGACCATTGGGAAAGCCTTCGGTGTTGAGCAAACCGTATGAACTATGAACAGTTGAAACATCTTGTTTGATGTCTTTTCTGGGAGCAGCTATGGGTCCCCGCGAAATCGAACTCCATTCATTCACAAAAAAATATTCACCTTCATTCAACTTTCTTCGATATACCTCGTTTCTGTTCATCTCATATCTCCTTCAAAATGGTTAAGACCAATTGATCAAATGGATCATCTCTAATCATGATTTTAATTTCTTTTTGCCCTTCACGACCTCAGTGGTCTCCACGCCTGTCACTACCTGCAGTGCCGGCAATTCCGGTTTAGAGAGTATATAGAAGAACAGCAGAACTACTACCTAAAGTTACCTTCTTCCTGGTCTTTTTCTTCTTATTAGTCTTTCCTTTTGTTCCTTCTGCTTTACTAGGATTCTTTCCTTTACCATTACCTGGGCCCTCCAATTTTTTACATCCATCAAAATAGCTTGATGCGTTATCTTGGTTTTTTCCTCTGCTCTCACCGGAATCCTGCAAATTTTTACGTCCATGAAAAAAAAATTAAAATTCCCATTTCAGCGTTTAGAACGAATCAATGAAATTGTTGAATGAAAGAACCTCAGAGTCATCACCAAAAGAAGCAACGTGTCGAATAATTCTTCCAGAATTTGAAGTCCCTCCACCTGAAAGAAATGAAACTCAAAAATTGCATCTACATAAAATCATATCATAGCTCATCCCAGAACAATATTTTGAGGGAGATGGTGAACGAGATTGCAGTCTCAAATCAGCCGAGAGTAAATGGCATAAAATACAGCTAAAACACATTTCTCTTATGAGATTCTCATGTGTTTGGCACTACCAAGTTTAGTTGAGTTGACATTGAACTTCACCATGAAAATGGCAAGATTCAAAATGACAAGTTCCTTAAAATCACACATTTGCCCCTTTTTTAATTTATTCTGGCAATTTGTTGTGGATATATGAAGGCAGATTAAACCCACATTAAGAGCTAAAGTCAAACTCTGTACTGTTTATGATTACTGTCTTTATCTCATTCATAGAGGACATCAAATCCTGAATCCACCAAACCTGTGTTTTTTATTTCAAATTAAGGTGGGTGGGTGGGTGGGTGGGTATAAGGTTGTCAAATCTCATCTAAAATTTTTGTACTGTGTATCATATCATATTCCGTATTGTAAGGTACACTTAGATTTTGATAAATATATAAGAAAAAAAGAGAAATATATAAAAAATTTAAAATATATACATATATATATATAACAAACTACGACAGTTATATTTAACATTGAAAATTCGACGTGAACAAATAAATCGAACCAAATAAGACATTTTATTGGATAAATTCATAAAGTAAGATAAAAATCCAGTCACATGAATTCATGAACTTTGCCAATTCTTCACCATCCAAAAAGAAACCCTACAGCTGTAGGTGTTGGCGTGTACTACTTACTTGTACTGCATATTTGTATGATACGTGTCTTTCAAGTTCCAACTTCTATTAAAAAGAAGCCCCATTAGGGGCATATTTATATCAAGGTATCAAATATCAGCCGATACCGATACATATCGGTATCCAACTCGGTATCGGCCGATATGTTTCGGGTATCGGCCGATACGTATCCGGTATTGGCCAATACCTATATTTTTATTTTTTATTTTTTTTTTAAAGATGCCGATACGTATCGGCCAATTCGTATCGGTCCACCAAGGACAGATACCCGATTCCAATACCGATTTTGTTACCTTGATTTATATATCCATATAGTTGTTTCTTGACATTGTAAGTAACTAAGTATATAACCCAAAAAAAAATCGAAAAAAAATTAACAAAATCAAGTCTTCTTCATTCTTCATCCCCAATATAAACACCATCCTCTTCATCATCAATTAAATAATCACCATTTTTTCCTTCTTTCTCTTCCTCCTCATAGACCTCCTCTCAACCTTTTAAGACTCGACAGTGCCCTTGCTCTCCCCTTCTTTGTCTTCAAAAATGAGCCACGTGGCATTGATCTAAAAAAAGAACTTTTTTTTACCTTCAAAGATGTGGTCAAATATTGGGTGATGCCCAATACACCTAGTGCATTGAATTTTTTCTAACTTTGACCATGTTTTGATCCATATACCTAGAAACTCTTTTTACCCTATCGTACCAGTATGGGGACTAGTACGAGACTTTTCCAAAACGTTTTTAGAAACATGTTTCAATATATAGTTCCAACTCGTTTCATTTTGAATAGAAAGTTTCTATCTAAAAAGAAACTCGTTTCTATTTTTAAAAAAAACAAGTTTCCTATTTAATTGATACTTTTCTCTTAAATATGAAATTACTTTCGTCCTTTTACATAACAATTTTTTAGAGTCATTAGATTAGGTTAAAATATGACTTACGGATTTTTAGGTAAATAGAAACATTTTTTTATAAATCATGAAATTGTGAAATGAGCTCCATGTGCATACAATTGAAAACCGTATGTACATTTTAGATGTCTTTAGTAGTATTTTTTAATAAGTAATTTGGATAATATATTATATTATATATATACTACTAATAAATTGAATTATATGTTTTATATACATTGATAGATGAGTTCAGTGAATGATGTGTCTAAACTCTAAAATTTAAAAATATGAAGATTATGTATCTACACTCTATAATTTAAAAATATAATACATATAAATATATTCTCATATATAGTGGCATAAAAGAATTACAACTTTTATACTATATATATATATATATATATATATATATATATATATATATATATGTCGCATTCATGTCTCACTACAAGCATTTCTCTGACGAATCCATCTGTATATCCCTATAACAAATCTATTTCGTACCTATAACATATCTATTTCGTTTCTATGTTGTACCAATATCAAGGATCAAAATTTCAATCATATTTTTGTATGGGATTGAAATTTCGGTTTCGGTGTCCTCCGAAACCGAAATGAAACCCGAAATTTTGATCCTTGACCAATATCGAACCGAAGACGTATCAATAAAAACATACCGCAAAAAAAATTTCACCTATCGTACTACGATACTCGTACCAGTATGGCAGTACTTGTACTTGTACCAGTACCCCGTACCAACTCCTAAAAACTATGTTTTGAACAGTGGATAAAAAAATATTCATTTTTTGTTTTGAGGGATGGATCTAATCGATCTTGTGCATGTTGCCTTGGCAACCGATCTTCGGATTAGGTGCCACTTGGCACCCAAATGGCACTAGCACAGGGTGATCAACCCCTAGGTCGCGAATCTAGGTCTTCGCGTCCTATATATATATGTGTGTGTGTGTATATATATATATATATATATATATATATATACTTTAAAAGAAAATATAACTCCCTCACCTGTTTTTTTTTGTTTTCGCTGCAAGCAATGGTTCGATTTTCATAATCCCTGTAATACCCTCCTCGTGTTGTTTTTCGCTGCAAGTAATGATCCGAATTTCATAATCCCCGTAATACCCCTGACAAGTTAAATACTCGTAACATGATAACTGAAGTTACCTTAATGATTGAACCCTATGCCCCTCTTCCATCTTCTTCAATCAAAGAAGAACCCACCGAACCCTAAATCTCAGCATTCTCTCCATCTTCTGTACAAGATCAGGCAGGTAGAATTTTTTTTGTATGATTTTTATAATTTATTTTTTATTTCTTCGTTTTTAAACCCTAAATCTGATTTCCTTTCCTTCAGGTTTGGAAGGGAGGATTTGGGGGATGCTAAGAAGGGGAAAGAGGAAGAAGCGTGGAGCTACAAGTGAGTCGAATTTTGGCTTTTTATTTATTTATTTATTAATTTTTAATGGATTTTGTTTGATGGTTTGATTTGTTATGCTGTAGATCTCTCATAATTATTTTTTTATCAATTTTTAATGGATTTTGTATGATGGTTTGCTTTGTTATGCTGTAGATCCCTTTCTAGCCGTTCTTTGTGTTGCAAGAACTGAAGCTTCACATCGTGTACACAGCCGATCCCACCATTCTTAATATTTCAAGAGGTTATCTTAGGGTTTAGGGTTAATACCCTAAATATTAGTTTTTTTTATTTATATTATGAATTTCTGCTATATGCATCCTGATCGTTCCTCTGAATATGAATTTTTTCAATGCATTGTGTTTCTATTATATGTGTCCAAAATTTTAACAAAGGCTATATTGTTTTATTTATTTGTATGATAAAGGGTTTTTATACTTTTTTTTATACCATTTTGATCTTTTGGGTTTTAAAAGGATTCTACTTTTTTAAATATTGTTTTTTTTTATTGTTTTGATTTAAAAGCAGCTCATCTCTTGCTATTGCAGTGTACCCATCGCTCGCTGCGAGCCCGACCTCACAATCACCCTCGAAGAAGAAGTCGGGTAAGAATTATTTTCATTTAAGGAGGCAGGCTCCGTGCCACAACCCTCTCATTACTCGGTTTTTTTTGTTTTTTTTTACACTTTTCTTCTTGTTAATTTCTATTTTTTTATTTATTGAAATTTACAATGAAGCATTTAAATTTTTAATGAGGTTTTGTTTTCAATATAAAATAAGATTTTTATATCGTGATTATGTGACAACCCATATCTTTAACCCACACTGCTCTAGAGCTGCCCCCACTATTCCTGTGTACACCCACATAACCCAATAAAGAGAGGAATACTCCCATAGTTCACCTTAACTCATCACAATCTATGCTTCCCCACTAACCATTAATCACAATCATTCAATTAATAGGCTTTCTCTTACTATTTAATGCTCAATAAGTTTACGGTCCTGAATTCACTGAAAGGTCTGTAAGTTAGAGGGATTAGATCGTATAGTAAGGATGTTGTTAGGTGATCCATCTATTAGACTGCTCCAATCAATGACCATCCAACTACTTATATAGTAGCCGATAGGGAAAACTAAGAACATGATAATGCAGTTCACTATAGTATCATTCACCTAGGAAATCCCTAATTTTATTCCTCAAATGTTCTAAAGCATTTTTTTTTTTAAAGCCTTTTTTTTGTTGGAAGCTTAAAGTATTATTTCTGCATTTATTTAAAGCATTACTCTGAGATTTTTTTTCGTGCTAAATGATACTTGAAAATTCTTTGATGGATGGATTCTTAGATGGATTTCATTATAATTTTTTTTTTTTTAATTTATTTGAAATTTTCTAATTTTCGTTAATTTTTCATCTTGTATAACTATTTTTTTTTAATATATTTATATATACTGAGTCATGCCGAGTCAGGGTTTTTTTTCGAGTCTTCGAGTATACTCGACCAAACTGACTTTTGAGTTGAGTCTTGTTTTCGGGTTTTTGAACCCTGATGTTTTATATACGAAATGAGACCAAACAAGAGGCCTTTATATTGACAAGCCTACAAAAGAAATGACACGAGATAGGAGGCGTATTACATGAGATGGCACGAGATAGGAGGCATTTTACACAAAAGAGGAGATGATACAAGAATGGGTACAGCTATTTGTAACCGAAGATTAGATCCGTGCAACTTGGGTTTCCCATGTCAAAATCATTGATTACCTTGAATTAAGACAATTGAGATAATTTTTCGGCCCACTATTCCACATAACTGATTTTTAGATCATGGATCACCTCCCAGACGGTCAAAGTCTAGTCCATGTGGCACACATCCCCAAAGTCTAGACCCTGAAAACTTCACATGAAATCAACGTCCGACCGTCTGATAGGTGAGCCATGACTATTCTTTGGAAGATCGGGCTCGAAAACCATCTCTATCTCCTTATTCAAGGCAGTCAATGTCCTCATGTGCAAAAAAAAAGTTGCATAGATTGAATCTTCAGTTGCAAATACTCGTACCCTACAAGAATAACCTATACTGAGAAAATGGGAATAAGTTTTCATTCGTTGGACGAGAATTACGTTAGATTTTGGCCTTCTGCAATTCCCCCTCCAGTAACCTGAAAATCTCGCGGTTGCTTTTCCACATTTGGCTCTGATTGGAAAATGAAAAAAGAGAAGAACATGATAGAAAACCCCTTCTGTGATTGCCCCTCCAAGAATCTGAAGTCTTGCTCTTGCAGTTCCCCTTTCGCATTTAGTGCTGATTGGAAAATGACAAAAAGAAACAAAGGATCCATAAAAATCCCTCTGTTGGATAGTTGGATTGACCATCCGCACGATACAAACCTCGAACAGCCCTCTCCTCTATTGACTAAGCTCACATTAGCAGACCCAAGAAGTGAAACATTGTCAGTGTAATATAGAAAACCCAAAAACAGCCCACATTTATTATACCCTAAAATAATCTGACCCAGCTTTATCTCTTGGGACCGTATCTCGCTCCATCTTCATCTAAATCTCTCCAATAGGATTACTATTCGTCATTCTCAACATGCAATATATTTCTATTTGAAGATAAGAAGTTCATGCAACTTATATCTATGAAATCCTCCTAAAAACAATCATGCAACCGATTTATGTTTGGAGTTTTCAGCGTGCAATTGGGTTTTCTTTGTGTTATGCAAATTTCTTTACTAACAACCATGCAAGGTTAGGCCTGACAAAGATTTTTCTTAATTTTTTTGAGAAGCAGTGAGTCAGGGTTTTGAGATTTGGAAGCCAACTCATTTTTTTATGTGAGGTTTCTGTTGCTTCTACCTATATAATTCAGGTGCTATTATCGTTCCTTTTTAATTTTAGGGATAATTAGAGAAACATGCCTCAAAAACAAACTTTTTAGCAAAAAAGACCCGACCTCAAACGTTTTAAAAAAACGGTGCTTTCACGGTTTCTAAAGTGCCCTTTATTTTATTATCATTTTAGCTTTCAGTTTTGTACATGTAAAGTTTTGTTTTTTGTTGTTTTAGCTTTCATGTTCTCTACATTCTAATATACATTGGAATTGGTAAATCTCCTTATAATTGAATGTTGGTGGTCTCTGTGTAATGAAACTATAGGTGTTGGAGTTCATCTCCTTATTATTTTATTTCATGCTTATTTGCCATTTTGGCTCCTTTTTTTGTGATTTTTGTAGCTTAGATACGTTGGAGAATATTCAGCACATGCTAACTGCTGATTTGGAACTAATCTATGATAAGCTATTAGGCTAGCATTTTGAGTGAAGCATTTGATTGATAAGCTCTTTATTATAGATAAGCTTAACACTAGATTTTTCAAACTACATTAGGCTATATTTTTTCCCTAACTAGTTTTATATGTTCTTCAACCAATTGTTGCAGCATATTCCTGTTATATATGAACATGTTTCTTAGTTGGGCAATTGGGCTTTTTGTTATACTCTAAGTTTTAGAATCTCCAAGATATCTTGTTGAATTGTATTCTTTTTTAGAAGGGGAGTAGTAGAAAAGTTCTATTGATATGATTTTCATTTGTGTATTTTTTTTTACATATTGTTTGATATTAAGCACCAACAAAATGATTTTTTTTTGTTTATGTTTCTACTTATCCCTTTATTTTCTTCCTTATTCTCTTCATTTTGAAGAAAATAGAGTTATAATTTTATTTTTTGTTGCATCAACTGATTATGCTTTTGTATGATTTCAATCTTAGTAATAGAGCTCAGGGGAGCAGCTGATATGGTATATAGTGAAAGATTCTTCCATGGATGCTAAAAGTGGGAGTATTTTTAAATCATCCAAGTAAATCTCTGTCCCAACCATAGGTTTCTTTCAACTGATCTAGAGCCGATACTCATGTTACCCAGTTTTTTTGGTAAATTACTGTTATGGCTATATAATACACATTATTTAGATAAAAAATAAATTGTGCATTATTTAGTAAACAAGATATACTTATAGCATCACATTAGACACTTTTGTAAATCATTGCTCTATCTAGTGAATCCCTGTTCAATAAACAAATTAGTGGAATTAAAATCTTGGTGCCTCTTGGATTAACCATTCATAGTCGTCTCTAAAAAGATTGATGCGCTACAAGAATAAATAAGCAAAATAGGAAGACCAATAAAACCTGGTTTTGTGTGATGACTAACAAAGAACTTTGCACACAATAATATAAATATGGCTACATATTTATATTCGATAATATAAATATATAGCCATATTTATATTATTGAATATAATTATGATAAATTAGTTTGCTGAAAATAAATAACACATACGTGCAACGCATGTCCATTGCCACTAGTATATATATATATATACACCACCATCATTGTCGGCTTACCCATCAATTTGGGATGGTGGATTTCTCTTGCTAAGTGGCAAGTCTCCTTGGTGCGCCATATTTTAGAGGACTATATTGTTTTGATTGATTGACGAAAATTGCATCAATCAGTGTGACAAGGGGCCTTCCATCTTGGAAAGAGAATTTTGTTTTCTATAATATCGTATCATGTATCGTAAGATACTAACATATTTTTTTATATGTATATATATGTATGTATGTATGTATATATATATATATACACACACACACACACACACAACCACCACCATCATTGTCGCCTTACCCATCCATTTGGAATGATGGATTTTCTGGCTGAGTGGCAAGTCTCCTTGGTGCACATGAAAACAGAATAGGCTTGCACAGTAGTGCAGAAAGAAAACGTCAAGCAGTTTGGGACAAGTTCTTGGCATAAAAAACAAAAAATAAAGGGAAACAAAGGGAAAGATGCATACTAGCATTTACTGTTTCTTTTGCATTTTTCACAGCCATATCAAGAAGAGCAGGATTTATAGAAGTCAATCCATCAGGCTCCTGGAGTTTTCTTTCAAGAAATTTTGCTAATGCTGCAGCTTTGTTTGTTGCCAAAGGTCCCCCTGGGTGAGCTAGCCTTCACATACCAAAAAATATATGAGACGGCAATAACAATAAACACTTTCTTCTTTCAAAACTTCCTAAAAGATGCATATCACAGAAATACAAAAACTGACAAGGTTGTATTTCAATGTGGTCTACTTACTTCAGATCTGCTTCTTTAATCTTGCTTGTGAGCATAGTCACCGAGATCATCAACTCTTTTAAAAATTTGCGATTAAATCTTGAATTTTGATTCAGCGAATAAATCATGAATTAATCTCGATTTTAAAAAAAATTGTGACTTTTTCAAAAAATCATTAATTTTGTGATTAAATCATGATAATTCGTTATTTTTTTTAATAAATCACATTTTTCAGTATTTTATATTCTTTATACTTTTTAATTTTATTTTTATTTGATTTATGTTCCCAACTTTTTCCCAAACGTTCCGATTTTTTGCCGAATTTTCCTCTTGGCAACTTATTCCTGAACCCCAACTTGGTGAACATTGCTTGTGAGACCATAAAACATGCTAAGGACTCTTAGTTATCAACAAATAATACTATGAGTGAACTAACATAGGAACTTTTGAATTATTTAAACAATGCTACTATTTTTTTATGGGGGCCAATAGAATCATTTTGGGATACAGAAGTATAACCCTGATAAATTTATGACAGGGATTAACAAGGCAAAAGAGAAAGTACGACTGCTTCTCTTGTTTTCGAAAGAGTTTGGAAAAGCTTGCACATAAAGATCAAGGTTCTAAAACTAAGTATCGGCTGTTTCAGAGACCTTTTGGGTACCAATATCACATATGGCATTTTTTATTTTATTTTTAATTTAAAGATTTTGAAAAAGGTACATAAGATATTTATGCTTACGTGCATGTACTTAGGTACTTTCTACATAAAAATAATCACTACAATTAGGATAATTAATAGTTCACGTAAATAAGTGAATAATTTAACAAAGGAAACCACTACTTGCAGATGCATGTTCAGTCTTTGTACATGAATATGCATGAAAATAGCCTTATGCTATAGAGAAGTTCGTGTGCAAAGACCAAACTTCCATTTGCAACTAGTGGCTCCTTGTAATAAATTTATTCTTTTTTACATAATGCTTATAATTATTACACATTAATGTAAATAAAGTGATGATTATGAGTGATAGAGAATGATGCTGAGCTTATGTCGTTGGCGCAGTGGCCAGGACATGCCTCACGAAGAGGAGTTTCTGAGTTCGAATCCCACCCTTCGGTGACCACTCGCAGGGATTTACCCCATATGATTGGTATGTTTGATGTGCGGGTGTTGCACGTACCTGGGAACTTAGTCGGGTGCTCTAAGAGACCGGATACCCCGTTATCAAAAAAGGATGATAAGCTAATGTGTTATTAGTTATCTATTCACAATTCATGAATGATATGCTATAGCAACATGTATACAACAATGACATATTACTACAACAACATTTCCTTTTCCAACCTATGCATTGCTCAACAATATATTTTCTAATCAACCTGAAAATTCACTACATTCATGAAAAAAAAGGAAAAAATAAGAAACAAAAAGAGCATAAATAGGTAATAATATGCATGAAAACTCTAAAAATGCCAAAAAGTTTTTCTAAGAGCCCAATATTTCCAAAATCTTCATTTTATGTCAAATCAACATGAAACCCCCCTTCCAAACATCTTTGAGCCATTACCTTTTATATTAAAAATTTTAAGTTATTAAAAAAACTCTTCACAAAATTAGAAAAAAACTTGATGCAAACGATAATCAAGTTTCATAAAAATAGAAATGAACTTGCTTGTTTTTTCATGTCCATCTTTAAGTGTACGATTCGATCATTGAGAAGTTGGAGAAAATTCAGAGGGATTTCCTCTGGGGAGGGTGTAGTGACAATCGGAAATTTAATTTGATCAATTGAAAAATGTTCTTGTTGCCGAAGGAGGAACGAGGTGTGAGCATAAGAAATATCAGGAGTGTGAATCAAGCCCTCTTGGGTAAATGGCTATGGAGAGTTGGGGAGGAAGGAAGGATTTATGGGTTAAAGTTCTTCGGGAGAAATACGTGGGAAGGAAGAACGGGTGGTGTGTTAATCTCGGCATTCATGGTAAGGGGTTTGCTTGGTGGCATGGGGTTTTCTCTATTGGGGAGACCTTTTTCCCTCCATACTAGGCTGGGATGTGGAGATAGCAAAAGAATTCTCTTTTGGTGAGATGTGTGGATCGGAGATAAGACGTTGGCAGAAAGTTTCAATAGGAACTACGAGCTTGTGGTTGACAAAGGGGGGCCAGCGTCATTTAGAGACTTGGGGATAAGGATATTGAGCTCATTCTAAGGCTCCCATCGTGCCTTCAAGATGTTGCCCCCAATAGTCAAGTGGTGGATAGAAGAGTTTGGTCATTGGGAAAGAAAGTTATGTTTTCAGTTACATCTTTCTACAACATCCTGTGTGGAAGATGAGAGTAGAAAAGATGGGAGAGAGTGTTTGAAAGGCAGGTGCCCCTTCTAGGATTGCTTTCTTAGGGTGGATGTCGGCGTGGGAAAGAGTGCTTATCATTGATCAGCTGAATAAGAGAGGGATGGGAAACAGGAATATATCGTTGATCACTTGCTCATCCATTATAAGAGTACTTGGGTTGTTTGGGCATGGATTTTGCAGGTTTTCAATATTGCCTGGTGTGCCAAAGACCTATATGGACCTTCTTAACTGTTGGAGGGGCTTTAATTTTCCTAGTCTGTGGGAAAAGCTCTGGAGGATTTCTATTTTTGTGGTGTGGTGGGCTATCTAGGATTCTGGTTAGAACGGAAGCAGAGGATTTTCCGAAATAGCTGCAACAAGTCAAGGACCCCTAGTTGGTTATCAAGTTTGCCTATGAATTTAGAATGGATTGGGTTGGGATGGGCCATGCTAACAGGTAGGCAGCCGTGCAAAAATATTAGGGAGCATTCAGAAGAGTTGGTTCCTAGATAGTTGCACCTATTTAAGCTACCTCAGTGAGGTCTTGATCTTTGGGGCAACCTATCTAGAGATCTTTTTGGTGATGGCCCGGCATTTTTTATGTTTTTCTATCTTTTTGCTTCCTTTTGGGACCGTGTTTGTGGTTTAGCCTCGCTGTACTACAAGTATGTACCTTTTTCTTCACTTTTAGGTTGGTGTTACTGCCACATAAATTTACGTTACAGCACCTCACTTAAGCAAAGTAAAGATCCATCGATTTCTTTGAATCAGATGATATAGATCATTTTTAGTCCTAATCTTCCACACAATAGATCTTGAGATCATGGGCCTTCCAGCAGAAGGTCAAATGTTCATTCAAAAGGGAACATGAACCACGTTTGATGGTACGTCATGATCACATTCACTTTTTTGGATGTGTGCCAGAAGTAATCAACATCAAATCGTCTGAGGCTCATGATTGCAAATTTGTAAGATCTATCGTGTGGAACATTGGGACAAAAATGATATCCAGCGTATGATTCAAATCAGTCAGCACTTTTTACTTTGGCTAGTGAGGTGCGTGTAACATAAAGTGGTGTGGCAGTAACACCAGCCTACTTTTTATATAATTTGCTTATTACCAATGGAAAAGGAATCAACAATAGTATCCCAACTGAAGTTGGATTTGGTCCTGTTTTCTCATCCGACCTAATAGGTTTTTGCCACCCAAAACCGAAACCGAACCAGAATCAGTTCGGTTCGGTTGAGTTTGGTCGGTTTCAGGTTTTGGGTCTTTTATTGCATCCCTATCTAAAGTAGAAAGCTCTCATTGATAAATAAACAATCCTCGTCTATTGATAAATAAACAAATAATAGAAATTTTGATGAAACCCTAGAAATGAAGAAGAGAACGACGAAATGGGAACCTGGGCTGAGTTCGAGAGGGTCGTAAAGTAGGCAGAGGAGCAAACTTGCTTCCCCGCAATGCTCGTCGCTCGTCCTCTGAAAGAGACTCCAACCCCACTACCTCCCCCTCCTTCTCCTTCCTCATTTTTTTCCAATTTCACCCCACAAATTTAACTCAGTTCTCAGAACCCCCTGTTTTCTCTGGGTTCGCCTGAATTTTTATATATGAACAAATAGATTATTATAGCATGTATTTTAGCAGCGCAGAAGTTCGTGGTAGCTCCATCTCAACCGTTTAGTGGGATTTAAAACGTTATGATGGTATTCCCCCTATAAGATTGAGAGGTGGCTTGTTTGTCGAGTTGCTTTTTCGGGATGTGTGCCAAGTGAAAGCATCATGCATTATGTTGGATAATCGCTCACCTAAGACCTATTGAGTTTAGGATGAGACTATGGAGATTATTTTTCGTCCCAATCCTCCATGAAATGGATATTGATTATCAAGAGTTAATTATCAGAGGGTCAATTTTTTATTTTGCGTGGCATCCATCATAAAAAAAAGTGACCTTAAAATCCCATGGAACTCATCAAACAGACACCTGCTTTTAAGGGTCACTTTTTTAGAGATATGTGCCACATAAAATAAAAAGTTGGCCATCTAATGATAATCCATAATGTGTTATATCAAGGCTGAGCCATTCCAGCCACTGGAATGTCCAAGTGGCAGGCCAAAATTTATTATTTATGTTTAGAAAAGTTATAGACTATATAAAATTAAAAATAAAGCACCATAGAATGAAAAATTGCAAGAGCTGGCGAAAAACCAGACTCGCACCCAACATGAGGAAAAAACGACAGAACCCCAACCCCGGCCATTAACCATTACTTTTATGTATCTCAATGAAGAAACAAAGAAGGCAAACCAAAGAGAAAAAACTACAAAGCATCGCCGAAACATTTAGACTCCATTGTTGATTAAAGCTCAAATCAATAGCAAAGACACCGACCACCCATTCACCGACAAGAAGAAGATTACCCATTCACTAACCAAAAGAAGGATCAAACGGAATATAGTATTACTCCTACATGCTAAACCACTATCTCGAATTCCTTTCCTTCCAAAGCAAGATATCACGTATCGGTCAGTACCAATACGTATCGGTTTTTTGGCCAACCGATTCGTATCTGTCTCAATACAGTATTAGTATCAGCTGATATCGAAATGGTATCTGCCATTAACTCTTTCTTTTCTTTTTTCTTTTTTTTTTTTAATAAAAAACATTGGGCATGTATCAGTATTGGCCAACATGTATCGGCCCTCCATGGACCAATATTCGCTTTGACACCTCGCTCCAAAGGCCTCATAAAGCATCCAAAAGCATGAGGTGCCAAGAAATAGTACTAATCTCATAAAAACAGCCATTCCCCAACCAGCTAAAAGATCTTTCACTAATGCAGGAGCACAGTACTAAGACTAAAAATTCGAAGAATTCTGCACCAAATTCTAGAGGCTACAGGGCAGTGGGTGTGGGCATGGTTGACTGAATCCTAAGGCACATTAAGTATCGATTTGGGATCGAATGGCTACCCCTGATGAGATGGTCCACAGTGTGAATTTTAGGTCAGGCTGCGAACCAAATGAAAAACAGTGGGAGCTCGCGCTTTAAAACAGTGTAAAACAGTGACCAAATATAGGTACAAGAATAAAATGTCTCTGGAAATATACTGAAAAAAAATTAAATTTCGGTAATTTCAGAAAACAAGTCGGAAAATTGTAAAAAAAAATTAAAAATATTTATATTTATAAAAAATAAAAAATATATATGTTACAATCAAACACGGGTTTGAAACGGGAAAAACAGGTTTAAGACGCATTTTTATCTAAAAAAATGGAAAAAATTTGAATAACATTTTTGGAGAGTTTTCTTTCTCATTTTTTTTTCAAAAACATGTTTTAAATGCTTATTTTCTAGAGAAAAACACGTTTTTAGTTACTATGTGCAATAGGCCTAAGATAGAGACCTCACTGTCCCCTTTCTTTGCCCACGTGGCAAACTTTTTTCACCAATCTAATTTATCCAAGTGGCTAAACATAAAACATCATGTGGAAATCATCCAAGAGTTTGAACTATCCGATCAAGGAAGTATAATGGGCATCGGTGCTTCAAATATAGTTTGAGGGTGGAAGAATAAAAAAACTTAGTCGCACAATAGGCCATCGAGAAAGTGCTGTCTTTTTTTAGAACTAACGATTGAACTGTCATTTGACCAGTTATTGTATAGGGCACCTGTATTTGCAATCAAAGATTCGCTGTTTAAAACTAGGTTTTGTACGTGAAGATTGTTGACTGCCTTGAATCAGACCATGAAGATCAATTTTCGACCCAATCTACCACAAAATCAATCTGTAGATCATGTCTCAACTATTAGACGGTCAGATGTTGATTCCACATGGCACAATCCCAAAAATGATTTATCATGGCTTACCATGAGAAAAGGTTTTCAAGTCTTTTTTAGGATGTGTGTCATGTGGAATCAACATCTAATCATTTGATACTTGAGCAATGATCTAAAGATCAAATCTCCAGAAGATTGAACCAAAAACAATCTCCATTGGCTAAATCAAGGTAGTCAACTTTTCACATGTGAAAATTATGGCTCCAACATCTTTACAATAAATAAATTCAAAGGGTCAGTGATCATGGCGTACAACAATGCACTATGATCACATATGTGTGCCATGTGAAATTAACATTAGATCTGTGATATATTGTCCAGGATCTCAAGATCTAATGTGTAAAATATTGGGCCGAAAAAGACCTCTATTACCCGATTCAAGGCAATCAACAGTGTGAACGGTAGAACCATCAAAGGCGCTACAAGAATCTTTGGTTGCAAACCTACTACCTTTTTTTAACTTACCGCTGAACTATCCGTCTACATCTTACTAAAAAAAACTTATCGTTCACACACTTCCTAATAGATGCTTCCTTTTCATGTCGGATAGAGAATCGGTCTCACACACTCTGTTGCACTGCGAAAATTCACGGGTGTATTGTGTGGGGAACTACCCTCTCCATGTTTGGGACTATGTGGGACTTTCCGCCAAACGTTCACCTTCTACTGGAACAAGGGGATGGAATTGTAACACCTGCCCCTCAAATTCTGTGTTGGTCAACCTATTGACTGAGACCTAACAGTGTCAGGTGACTGCCTGAAGTCAGGTCCATCCAAATTTGTTAAGCACTCACCTTAGATTAATGGGATATTGTATATTTCTAGTGGCACCCATAGGACACCCTTTTTATTTGAATGGATGTGTTAGTAATTAAGTAAAACATACACCACATCTCACACCATATGAGAAGCCTGGATTGATTTTTTATCGACCTGAACCGAGAATTGACCCGAATTAGGACTGAGCCTTAGTGTTAATGAAGAGATCGTTGCCAACGGATTAGATTTCGATGATGATCATGATATTGGTCGATAGTTTGGATCAAACCTAGATCCATAAATCTTAAAGGACTAGATGCACCAATATTCCAAGTTGTGTGTATGTGCCTTGCATGGAGCAATGGCATTTCTTGTAAATTTAAATTATGCCCAAGGGCATTTACAACTTTCCTAAATTTCCTAATTATAAATTTGGATTTTGCTAATCACTAGCAAATCCTATCCACTCATTTAATTGACCCAATTTTGACCCATCTTAGACCATTGAAAAACTCTGAGGAAATTTATTGTGAGAGATGAACTCTCACACATGCACCATAAGATGTGTTGGAAATGTTTAAATTCACAAATTTTAAAGGCAATGAAGTGCACAAAGACAGGATGAGACCTAGTGTATAATGAGAAATAAACCCAAGTGGGGTCCACTATCCCATGCGCATATGAGAAAAGGAGGAGAGAGGAGAGAGGAGAGAGAGAGAGAGAGAGAGAGAGAGAGAGAGAGAGGGAGAGAGGAAGGCTTGGGAAGTGACGAGAGGACACTTGTCCAAAAATGTTAAAAGCTTGTCCCCCTCCTCCCATTGCAAAAATCGAATTCCAAAGGAGACCCCTTCATTTTCATCTTTTTCCTTCCTTTGAAACTCCATTAGAGCCCCTACTTCTTCCGTGAATTTGCCCTACTAATTCAACTATCCAATTTGAAATTTAAAATCACCAAACAACTCCCCACCCTCTCTAGACCCATGTATCTAAAATTGAGCCCAATTTCAGCCAATTTCACCACAAAACTAAAGGCAAACCAGCAAATTTAAGAGACCAAGCTAAGGTAATGTCTTAAATGTATTTTTTATGTTTGTAGTATAGTAGTCTAGGATTTTTACGATAGACTTGAATTTTCTTGAAATTTTTTTTGTTTAAAGTCTGAAATTTATGTAGCATAGTTGAGTTTGAGTCATGGGATGCCATTCATATGATCCTAATGATCATCCAAGGTCATCCAATGGTCAAGAGTGGCCAAATGGACTACGACCATTGTAGTGTAGAATTCTTTTAAAATTTTATAGAAGGATTTGATTTTTAGTTTGAAATTTTTAAAGATTTATGGAATATTGGTCAGACCAGAACCTTGGGATGACATGCATGTGATCTTGATGATCATACAAGGTCATCCAATGGTCTAGATTAGTCAAGGATGAACTATGTTCATCATAGTGTAGGAAATTTTGACTTATCTTTGGATATATGGATTTTTGTTTAAATTTTTGAAAAAATTCTTGAACATGGCTAGACCAAAATCATAGTATGTCATGCATATGAATTTTGTAATCATGCAAGGTCATCCAATGGTCCAAATCGGTCAAACTTGGATTATGTCCATCAATAGCCTAAAACTAATGCAAAAATGCTTTGAAAAATATGATTTCTATAGAGTTTTCTTTGAATTTCGGTTTTGAATTTTTATTTCTGATTTTGTGACCTGAGATGTGGCGTAATGTATGTGATCTTAATTATCATATATTACTCTTTTGATGATCGAATGGCCTATGACTACTTTTGGAGCAATCATGGTAAAATTAAAGTTTGAATAGAGATCATGTGCCATTAAGGCTTAGTATGACTCCTCCTCCATATGATACTACCATTAGGACCATATGATCTCAGAAATAATAAAGAACCTCAGTGTTGTGATCAGATTTTGAAAGAAAATGAATGGTTTTGATCTTGAATCGATTCACCGTAGTATTGTTTTAAAAAATTTAGCTTTGAATTTTTATACTATCTTATTTGGATAAAATTGATCATATAGATGACATTTGTTGGTTATGTTAGTTAGATTGATTAGTTTAGATCCCATAATTTCATATTTTTTTATCACTATTTATAAATGTAAATGAATGGTTATAGATGCATGATGGTAGTTTAGGACTATGTGTAGTGTAGTCTTAAATTTTGCCATTTCTTTTTCATAGCATAAGAATGAAAATTTTAGCATGATATTGACTGAATTTAGATGAAATTTTGATGTGAATTCTCAAAAAAATTTACTATGATTTACTGGTTTGATGATGATGAAAATGAATGATCATAGATGCATGATAGAAAATAAGGCTAAGTATATTATTGTATTGGAAATTTGCCATTTTTTCATGAATATAATATTATAATATGAGCATATTAGTGGCTGTGATTAACTGAGTTTGTGAGATTATATCTCAGAAAAATTATTTTTATTTACTGTTTTAATGATGATGAGAGCGAATGGCTAAGATTGCTTGACTTTGGAATTGATAGAAGTGTTTACTATGCTTAGTATAGTTGCCTATAATTTATGGAATAATCTGATTTTGATCATGTGAATTAGACTTATTGATGTGATTAGATAAATCATTGATTTCTAGAAATATGTGTTTGAATTATGAGAATTGATCATAAAAAAATTTGATTGGTGATAGATGCTTGTATAGGGATTTTGAAATATGACTACTATGTAGTATAGTAAAGTGTAGGACTATTAATTCTTGAAATTCAACCTTTTTGATTGACCTGTGGCCTTATGAAATCTCATACCTTGAGAGCTCATGACTATTGTTGATCACGAATGATCAACAATGATCAATCGCTTATCGATGAAATCTCGGAGATTCGAGTAATTTAGGCCATAGAAATATTGATGAATTGGTTTTAAAATTTAATCGAAATGCGATTTGAAAACTTGATTATTTTTCAAAATAAATCTATGATGAAATGTTGATTTGAAAATTTGAATCGTACCCAAAAAATTAGAATTAATCGGATGGCTCGCAAACCTAACCCGAAATTGCTCCATGTAAGCTTAGAATAGTACCCGGCGAATAGGATAGTACCGGCAGTAATTCGTGTCGTTAAATCAATAAGACAGACCCGAAAAGAGATCTCGATTGATCTAGGATCAATTTGGAGTCATCCCGAGTCGAAATCGAAAAAGTTGTGGCATAAGATGGACCATTAAGTGTACTATAATGATGACCCAAAACTGTAGGCCCTGCAACCCACAACAGGATACTCTAAGACTTGAAAGCAAAACAACTTGAAATAATATTCGAAAAAGTTAGTTAAATAAATTTATGAGTTCTCGATACCCAGTTAAAAATTTGGATCCCAACTTCCCGTATTTTGAATTTTACGGAACTTGGAGCACAAGGCAACGAATCTACCCTGTTGCACAAGAAATCTGAGCCCCAAGAGTTAAGATTTTCATGCCTAAGACCCCTTTAGAAAAATTTGGGATAACATTCTCACTACCAACCTTTGTCCGAAAGGGCAGAAAACGCAACCGACCAGAGATCGGGTGACGGCGTTATACACCGCATTCACCAATAGTTGGCTCGATGTAGCCTCCCTGATGCACACGTCAATGTAGCAGTGCCATGCCGACATTTCACAGCACGTGCGTAATGATCATGTCATATCGTATTTTCCACATTTCGTGATGTGCGTCCTGCAGCATCTCAACTTTCCAATCTATCAGGATGAGCAGGGGGCAATCTCGATTTCCACCCTTTTGGGTTGAAATTGTGGAAGAAAATCATCAATGCCATCGACCGGGCAAAACATGTTGAGCAACTCGCTGATGTTGCCACTGCCGAGCAACCACCGTCGCTGCCTCTCAATCCGACTCAACGTCAGCGTTGTGGCGTCTGTCGTGCACAACTTGAAGAGGCCACCCAAGAATTCAATGTCAAGGCCTCTTTCTCTCTCCTGTAGGCCCAAGTGTATGGGTTGTATAAGGAATGACATTGGCTAAGCGAGTGGGTTTGGAGTAGTCATCACTTTCAGCGGTCATTTTTTAATCAAATTGCTCAACACATGTTGCCCGAGGACGCCAATGAGATGATCGCCCGCTTTCAGCAAGCGGAGGATAGAAGTGATGAAGATTAGTTTAGGTATTTCTTTTCATTTTTCTACAGTTTGTTTGTGTTATTTGTAATTGTCTTTATAATGTTTGAACTTCTTTTATATATATATATATATATATATATATATATATATATATATATATATATATATATATATATATAAAGAAATATCTCTTCTATGTCAATTTTCAATTCCAATTGCAAGCTTGTTGAATTCGGTACAAAATGGATCAATCAAATTTTCAATCAATCAATTGAGTATAAGAAACACAATTTATAGACTCAATTGTCTTTCTCTCAGGTATGAATCGATCAGTCCATTTTTCAATGCGATCGATCGATTTTACATCCATATTTATATATCCTAAGTTGTTTTTCTCTCGAGTGTAAATCGATCGATTTTTATAACCGATCGATCAATTTTACATCGCGACCCAATCTTATGCAACTCTCGGATCCAAATCAATCGATCGATTTTCATAACCGGTCGATCGATTTGGCTCGACATTGAAGGACATAGTCACTTATTTTAGGAATTTTTGTAAGACTTTCTGTTTTAATTCGTCTTTTCCTTCCTTTTATTAGTCTGTACTCTTCTCTTTTAGAAGGTTCCTTTTAGGACTTAATTTTTTTTTCCTTTAAATAAAACCTTTAGGCTTTCATCTCTCCTACTTCTCCCTACTCTCTTCCTCTCTTTAACCTTAACTTTATAATGGTCGGCATCAGTTTTCGCACTCGCGCTGCGCGCAAACTCATGGACGAACCCACAACGAAGAAGGTGTGTCATCATGCTCCTTCCAACGTCATTGATCTCACAAATGTTGAGATTATTGATCTGGAGATGCCTTCGCCCCTTCTTCCACCAGTGCCCGTTCCCACGCAAGCCCCATCGTTAATCCCTACCGTGGTCTAGGATATGTTGGTTCCAGCACCAAAGCCTGAATCGATTGAAGGAGAGAATGCTTACGATAATTAGGAGTTATTTGCTTTGGCATTATTTTATGTTATAGGAATTAGTTTCCCTTCCAAGTTTTCAATTCTTAGGTTTAGTTCGCAGTATGCTTTAAATAAGTGTAATCACGCATTTAAATTAATGAAATTTTAGTTATTTACGTTGTTCTCGCATTGTTCTAAATTTTTCCTACTGCTGCTATATATTATATCTCTTTGGTGCATATTCATTTATCCATCTTTTGTGGCAAAGAATAATTAATGCAGGTTTGAGGGAGAACTTTGATAAATTTACATGCCTACAATTTCATCAGAAACAATGAGGACATTGTTACTTTCTGGTTTGGGGGTATCTTCTAGTTATTTCATG
Organism: Chloranthus sessilifolius; assembly: GCA_021018995.1. Taxonomy (NCBI): domain Eukaryota; kingdom Viridiplantae; phylum Streptophyta; class Magnoliopsida; order Chloranthales; family Chloranthaceae; genus Chloranthus; species Chloranthus sessilifolius. The sequence goes on along the minus strand of CM037588.1, from coordinate 6,138,519 downwards.
GTCTCTATTTTGATATACATTAAATTTCCAATTTTTTTTTTTTAAAAGTGTTTTGTTTTGTTTTACTTGTTTAGTTTAGTATAGTTGCTTTCTATTGAGATTTGGCTTTAATTTTTGTAGTGAATCATTACATGTGAGAGGAACTTTGATAAAATTTGATTCCAAACATAGCTACCATCATCCTTAAAGGAGTTCATAGATCAATGATAGGATGTAGTTGATATTCATGCTTAGATCAATTGTGCACTATACCAAAACGAACCTTTTGAAACTATTAATTGCTTTGAATTGCATAATTTAGATTTTAGTTTCAGAAATCATAAACCAGTGAACTTTTGAGTCATTCCTAGTCATTGAGAGAGGACAATTTTGAATGTTTCCAATTTTCCTTTGAACTTCTTGCGTGAAACTGAAATCTCATATTTTGTTATTTGAATCCATAACTGCAATTATTTTGATTTATTTTAGAACTGCTTATCATAAATATTAAAACAATATGACAACATTACCAGTGAAATTTGGAAATGATATGAGGTCATCTTTTGATAAGTTTGAGCCATAAAATCCAAAATCTCTTATATTTTACCTCTTGAACCCACATTTGAAGCCTGCAGCTAAATTTCTTTGTATCCAAATCAAATCACCCATAATCGAATTAATATCCTGAAATCCTTAGTCTTTTGCCCTTTTACTTTTGAGAACTTATAACAAAAGGAAAACAGGAGATATGAAGGGTGTGAAAAGTTGACAGATGAGAATATTATAAAAGGGGTAGAATGTGTAGGAAGATAAAAAAAAGGAAGCAAAAAGACTTCCAAACGTTTGAAAAGATTGAAAAAGAAATTAAGAGAACAAATGAAGAAAGATCGAAAGATCAAAAGAAAAAGAAAATGAGCTATAAACATGAGAAATTGGGAAGAAGAGATCCAACCTTTTGGATCTTTACTGGAAAAAAAAAAAAAGATGAAGAATATGAGAGCTAATCACCACAGTAAGAGCTTAGTAGAGATATTTCTGCTAAGCACGATGGAATTAAGTGGAATAGATGGATTATCTTTTCATGAGATTTATTTTTTCAGTACCCTCGCATTATTCATCATATATATCATATTGTAAGAACCTAACAACATTAATATCTTTTGAGAGTGTATGTCACAGTGAGAATTGCATGAAAATAGCTTCTAAATATGCAGTTAGAAAAATTTATAATGAATAAAATTCTATTATTGGTACGCACACACTACACACTTTGCATGAGTTGAGACTGTTGAAGATATGATGAAGGATAACCGATAGGATGGGAAGAAACTTATAGATGTAATCATATTTTTGAAAAAGATTTTCAACCATGTAGTGAATAGTTATTGTATTTTAGTATTTTTTAAAAAAAAATTAAAAAGAGAAATGAAGTTTGTAGGTACCTTCACTGAAAACCTTCAGGAGACACAACTCATCCACTAGGGATCATGTAGGGGTTAAAGGTTTATTGCATTTGTTAAATGCAATCGTGCTCCCTATGAAAGTGACATTTATTATTTCTTTTAGGATGTTAGTTTATTTTCCCTGCTATGTTTACCCTTGCCTTTGCTCGAGGACTGGCAAAATGTAGGTTTGGGAGTGTAATAAGTGTTGAAATATGATCATATTTCAGATCCTAAAATATACACTTAGTCATCCGATGATAGTAAACTAACGATTTCCATCGAATTTCAATCTTTTCACGAGATTTTGACCCTTGGATCAATTCAAGAGTACAAAAGAGTATAAAGACAATATACGTCGGAATGTAGAACCAAGAGGGCATCAAGCACAAAAAATCAATGGAGAAGCGATCAATCGAATCTGGAATCGATCGATCGAGACTTAAAGAAGAAATTCCGTAGCTAAGTCTGTCCAGAATTGATTGATCGAACCTTGAAACCGATAGATTGAATTTAAATGAATAATTATCATACCAGACTCTGTCTAGATTTGATCAATCAATTTATTAAACCGATCAATCAATTTTAAGTGAATTGAAAATGCAACAAAGCTCATTTAAAATCAATCGATCTATTTTTGTAGTCGATCGATCGATTTTGAATTTTTGGGTTTCAGGCCAAGACCCTATTTAAGAGAAAATTAGAATTAGGTTAGAGATTATTCATTTTTCTTAGCCGTTTTAAGATTTCTAAGTCTTTTATTTAGTTTTCTAGTTTTTTTTTATCAATTCTCTAGATCTAGAACATAGGATAGTGATTCTTTTTGGGAGGAAGATTGTAGCAAGTTGATAGAAGCCTTTGTGAATTCATTTTGACGATAAATTCTTGTATTATAAAAAAATTTATTTCAATTATTTCTTTTATTTGCATTGTTCTTATTGAAATTGTGTGGCTAATTTCTTAGAGAGTTAGGATCTAATGAATCTCATCTTAGGGATTCATCCATGAAATTAGATCTGTGGTTGGAATGTTAGTAGACGCCTTTATAAATTTTATCCTTATATATTTTTGCTATTTTTTGGATTTAATCATCAATTCAAGATATGAGAACTAGTCATGCTTTTTCTATGATCTTAGATCTATGATTAAGTGCCCTAATCTTATTTTGAAAGCAAACATTAGACTCATTCATTCATCGTGATTAAATTTAGTTTAATACAGTGAATATTTTGGTTCTTTTCATTCATGGAATTGAAAAGTGTTACCTTAAATTTTTATTTTGAATTAATTGTCTTATCTTCCATAAAATTTTAATTGGTTTTAATCTTTATGTGTTATTGTCTCTAATATTGCAATCATAGATCCGTTCTCATGGATGATAGCCAAGGAAGGGAGGATTAGTATCTTAAACCTCGCATGTTTCCATTGAATTTTATTTAATTGTTTATTTACTTTCTCTTGTCATATTCTTCAAATTTGACAAACTAGGTTAATATCGAGATAAAATTGTGAAACTCCTTTGATTGATTGTTGTTTCTTTATAAAAAAATCTACTTTAAATCCTTGTGGGATCAACCTTGCACTTTGTAGCCAATTGCTGCAATCCGATTCGTGCACTTGCGAGTTACACATTTAAAATCACAACAAACTGGCCATCGAGAAGTTGCTGCTTTTTTAAACTTATCGCCGAACTGTCGATCGATTACGTCATTAAGAAAAAACTTATTGTGGAACTAGCCATCAAGAGGTTCCTTCCCTTTTTATTAACTTATCGCTACTATCCATCATACATCTTATTAAAAAAAACACTTACTATGGAACTAACCATCGATAAGCTGCTGCCTTTTTAACTTATTATTGAATTGTCCATCGACATGTTATTCAAAAATAATAATACTTACCATGGAACTGGCCATCGGGAAATTCTCATTTTTCAACTTACCGCTGAATTGTCTATCAGGACATTTTAAAAAATTTCAAAACAATTTAACTTATCATTGAGCTATCCATTGGCAAATTTTTTTATAAATAAAATAATTATAATATGAAAAATATTGTTGATGGAGTTTGGAGAGAGACCGATAACAATGGAAGTAAGAGTCATCTTTGCTTTGCCATCTCCTTGTCTTCCTCCCGCCAAATCAACCATCTGCAACTGCAACCTATAACTCCTTTTTTAAAGTCAATGGCTTGGTTTTCTTCTCTAAGTGTTAATGGGCCTCTAATACAGGAAATACATTTTATTGATCATGGGTTTCTTCTAAACAAAGCATAAAACCGACCCAATTGACCCTCTATATAAAATTTTACCATCCAATTATGAAGTGAAAGAAAGTTTAGTCCTAAACTTTGTGGTTTATATTAATAAATAGTTGTAAAGCCAAAATCTACATATGTCAATTGATTTGAAAAATAGTCGTCTTCTCAATTCTCATGCATAGCTTGTTTGTTATTGGTTTCTTATTTGGTCCATTATATCAATTAGATACAATAATTAACATTTAGAATAGTGCACAAATCAGATGATTAATCATTTTTCTTTCATTTTTTTCGATAGAAAAGCAGGGGTTGGAACCCTTTCATTAAAGAGAATAGAAGATGAAAATTACAAATAAAATATTCTAAGGCGAGAACAAAAAGAGAAGACAGAACATAATCGAGTAGCCATCAGGCAACGGTGCTACAATCTACCCCATTCCAAGCTAAGAAGTCCGCACGCGTATTTCAATCTCTTCAAATATGGCAAAACTCAATATTACCACACCTACTAGGGAGCTCGGATGATTCACATCCGTTTATAGGCATGATTCTTTAGCCAAAACCTTTTCTAAGGATGAATTGCCACTTGGGCAGTTATAAATGTGTGCCACTTGTCATAATAATAAGTCATTGCCCAATGTAAACTTTCTATCAATAGTTGATCGTCATATTTGTTAGAGACCTGATTTTAATAGGATTATGCCTATGAAAAGCAGTTAGTACCGCTATTCTATATTGTTATATATTTATCATCTTAGATTATTTAATAATATTACCATTTGGATCTCATCAACGGTGTAACGTTTTATGAGGCGGGCACACGTGGCATGAAACGCTCACGTTTATGAGCTACAAATAGGCAAATGGAGCTGTTTTTTTTCATAATATGTACCTCGTTCTAATCGACCTCATTTTCTTTTTCTTCTTCACTTTAATCTCTTTTCAAGTTTTATGCATCTAATTTACTATTAGAGGGCCTCTCTCTCAATCAGGATCCAACGACGATCATCAAGGCGAGTTTGTGTTATTATATCCTGAAACCAATCATGTTGATAAACCTTCCACATCATAAAGGCTCGTGAATACTTAAAAGAAGTTTCAATTAGAGCCTCATCCAAATCCTTTTTATATATATTTTTTTTCTCTCACATTTGATCTTCATCTTATTACATACAAGGTTTATTTATTTAATAACTACTCCTAGACATCCTTTATAATGGTTTTGATGTGTGAATTAGGATAAAATTTCATATACATGCAATTTAGTATATGAAATACTTTAAAAGAAATTTATAAAATCTTGATTTTCTTATTGTTTTATATTGCTATAATTTCTTGGAATCAGAGTCACGTCAGAAACTTTATAAGGTCATGAAATGTCATTCCAACTATTCAATCTTTCAAAATTTGCCTTCTATGGATTTCAAGGCCTTTGGGGTTGGGGTTGTAGCTCCTGGTAAGGCACCCAATATCTTGAGGTCTCAAGTTCATTTCCAAATTACCCATAAAAATATAAAATAAAAATTAAAAAATCAAGGCTTTAGAAAGCTGCAACATCCAAAAATTTCAAGGAATTCAATGGGTAGAAGGAATCTCAAAGGGTATCAAGCCCCTGAGATTTTATTGTAGCATTACAAGATTGCACGCGTGTATAGTGAAAAATGCGCAATACTTACAAGCTTCATCATAATCTCATAGCTCATTAATGAACCACCATCGGATCAATCCAATTTTTTTTTTTTGTAACGAATATAGATCCTTCGATTGTTCAATCTATGCAACTAATCAACCTTAATCGGCCATATGATCGATACACACTAACGCCTGATGGGCAGCACAACACCATCTTTGGTGCATGTGACACCACACTATCATACATTTAGGAATCACATTCTAGTCATCAAATCTTTTCAAAAGCTGACAGTTCACACATTTCAAAGTCCCTGAGATCTTTATAAGTCGTCTGTTGACATGATTGATGATAGGAGAGGTTCTTTTCATAAGCAAGGAGCACTACCATGAGATTACAATTCATTGTAGTCATCTAATGCTCCACAAAGAGAATGCACTTAGGTAAACACACTAATTTTAGACAAACCAAGATTTCCTTGGGATTGCAATAATCAACTAAAATCCTCCTTATTTCACTATTCACTGTACCTGATTCCTACACCTATGGCTGTGTTTGGGGTAGCTCTTTTGAGGCAAAGAAGAGTTCTTTCACTTTTTGGCTCCAACAGAGAATTATTTTACATTTGGTAACACAGCTCCCTGTCTCATTTGTTTTGATGGAGAGCCGTTTTAAGTGATAAAATAGCTCTGAAATAGAGCAGGCAAAGAGCAACGTATGCTCTTATAAGAGCTAATCCAAACAAAGCCTAACCCACCCGTCAAAGAACACTTCAACTTCATAGGTGCATTTATATATATATATATATATATATATATATATATATATATATGCACACCCATTTACAGATATTATGCCCCATACAGAGGAAAACTAAGCAGTGAACGCTACTAATTCCATAAATTTATTAACTGAAGTAACATGAAGAAGATTCAGACCGTTCATTTGAGTGGCTGATTTTCAAATGATTAATAAAAGGGTACTGCTATTTGCACCAACCAAAACTCTAAAAGCACCCACCTAGCCCACTTGTAGATGATTTGAGATGTGTGGGGCTGGTAGGGGCTTTTAGAGTTTTGGTTGGTGCAGAGTTCCTAACCATTAGATGTCGCCCATAAAATTGGATGGATGTGATCTAGTTTAATCAAACGGGTATAAAGTATAAACATTTGACTGTTGGGCTTCCTAGATGGAGAATATATTGAGCGTGTTTTGCAGTGTTGGTATTAGGTATTCAACCCATGGTTAAGCAACAACTATTTATATGCACACAAATACGTAAAACTATAGATTTGATCTTTCACTGATTTAGAGCTCAAAAATCTGTGCATGTCTCAAGATTGTTGGATGGAATTGGAACCTAGTACCGCTGGAGATGATCAGGTAGGGTACCTAATACCATTTCCAGTGTGCATTAGGGGTGCAAGTTTGGTACTCGAACCCAAACTTTGGTTCACGATTCGATTCAGCCGGAACCAAAATCGAATCGAAATGAATTTGGTTTGGTTTTGATATACTTTTTTATTAAACAGAAACAAAACTGAAACCCAAAACTTTCACTTTTTTTTTTTATGGTTCTCCGTTGGTTCATTTTTTTTTTTTTTAACCTATATATATATATATATATATATATATATATATATATATATATATATATATATAATGAGGATGGTGACCGTCCTCTCATAAATCAAAGTTTGATGATTTTCATCGGTCCACATTTCACGATTCAAACAATACACGATGAAGATGAGTTTAATTTTTTTTTTTGAAAGATGATCTAAGCAAATACACCCAAGGTCCGCATGATATCGAAACTCTATTTTGGGTGTCATGTGGAGCTCCACATGGAAGGTTGGAGGATGGTGACCCTCCTCCCATGGAGGACAAATCCCTTTTCCATATATATATATATATATATATGTGGGAGTCATTACTTGCACACATTTTTTAAGTGATTGCACCAAATTTAAAGAAAGACTTGTATTTTAGGGATATGTGATATATAAAAATGCAATATGAGCCATCTGATTTGAAGTTCATGGTCAACAGATCTTTGGTATATAAAATTGGAGCAAAACACGATACTTGTCATATGACCTATTGTAGTCAATTGTTGAATTATATAATAGTCTTTGACTCCATTTAATCAAATGATGAAAATTATATATTTTTTTAATCTTTTGCAATTGATACCTTTAAGTTATGACCTTCAAATCAAACGACTTAGATGGTGTTTTCACACAGTAGAGGTTGCCAAACTTGCAAGTCTTTCTTTTAAATTCGGTGTAATCACTTAAATTGTGTGCGCAAATAACGGCTCCTTATATAAATATATATATATTTTCAATTTTCTTAGCCTACCTAAGTGGTTTTCGATTTTCACCACCCAAAACAAAAATTGAACCAAACTAGAATCGGTTTTTGGGCCGGTTCAGACTGGTTGACTCGGTTTTCGGGTGAAAACTTGCATCCTTACACCAGACGGTACTGTTTGTAAACGGCAAGAGCCGGTCAGCTGAGACCTTAAAAATAAAAAACAAAAAGGGAGCCATTACTTGCAGACGCTCTTTAAGTGCTTGAACTGAAGTTAAAGAAAGACTTTGTATTTCAGGGACATGTGACATGTGAAAATGAAATCTAGGCCGTCTGATTTGAAGTTTATGATCTATAGATCCTCAGTGGATAAGATTGGAGCAAAAAAATATATTTATTATATGATCTATTGTTATCAATCGTTGAATCAAATAATCACCTTTGACTATATTTAATCACATGATTAAGATTATATTTCATGCCAATCTTATCTACAAATGATCTATAGATCATGAACTTTAAATCAAATAGCCCAAATTTCATTTTCACATCTCACATATCATTAAAATACAAAGTCTTTTTATAACTTCGGTGCAATCACATAAAAAACAAGTGCAAGTAATGGCTCCCAAACAAAAAAAAATAGTTAGTGGGGAGGTTTTAAGTTTTACGAGTTGCATTACCGCATCTGACACATGCCCATTTACCTTCGTTGCATTTTGGACATGGCGTCAAAGCCTCTCAACGAAAAGTAAGAGAGAAAACCCCCAAAAAAATTAAAGGAAAAAAGAAAAAAGAAGAAGAATCCAGAAAAAAATTATGATCTGGTAAAACCCTTTTCTCAATTTCGTCTTCTGGTAAAGATTGGTCTGTTGGGAATAATTATTTAGAAAAGCCCAATTCAGAACTCGATTTGGTGTCGATTCTTCTTAAATTGGTCGTTTAATAGTCCGATTTTGTAGGTTTCGATCTTAGTTTTGTGGGTAATTAGGGTTTGGTAGGGTTGATTAGAGGTCGTGGTAAGGGGTTGATCATTGTGGCTTTGAGGGATTTGGGTGTTGGGTTTTTGGTTTCTCATGTGGGTTTTTGAAGATTTTATGAGGGATTGAGTTTTTTTGGGGTACCCCTTTTGGTGGGTTGTTTGATGCTGTCTGTGGATTGTAGGGATGGGGAGAAGGGGTTAGGGTTAGGGTTTGTGGAAATGGAAGAGACTGAGCTTGAAGAAGGCGAGGCTTGTTATTATCGAGACGATGATGACGATGCTAATTACGATCCTGATGTTGCTCTCTCTTACATTGTAAGGTTTCCCTTTCTTTTATTACTGTGACTATGGGTTTTGTTTTGATTCCTTCTTGGTTTGGGAATTTGTGTTTTGATTTTGCAAAAGATTTTATTTTTAAGTACTTTTTGTTTTGTTCTGCCCTTTGTGTTCTTTTTTATTCCTTCTTGTTTTGTGGAGATTCCTGTTTGTGTGTGCAAAAGTTTGGATTTTGAGTATTGATCAAAAGGAATAAAATAAAATAAATAAATAAATTCGATTTTGAGTATTTTTTGTTTGAATTAAGGAGGTCTTAGCGATGCAAGTGATATGGGGTTACTTGTTTTTGGTTTGGTGTAGAATTATTGGATATGGTTATCGTGATTCCAATGAGAAGTTAGTGAATGCCTCTCTTGGAAAATTTTATTGAGTTGATTCATATGATGATGCATTGTATTGTTGGTGCGGCTCACGTGCAATCATTGCTTAAATCTGGGTTTCCGGATAGATTTTGTCAACAATGAGCGGATCACTCATTTCAGATAATGAGTGGTACACATTGCATGGACCTTTGATACTGCACACGAATTTTAAAGCACTCGGATATCTGTGCATATCACAAGTCCATTTCATGACCAATATCATGTTGAATACTTGACATATATTGTTTCAGGCGCGACAACCCCCTCTATTTGTGATATGTATGAGAAAATTACATTTATGCTCATATCGCATTATACAAGCCTCCTTGTGAATCCATGCCTGAAACCTGACATGTCTCTCCGAGATGTATCGTGGAAGTCAACCAAAATTTAAAATCATGCATATAGCGAAGAATTTCTTTTATGCGGATTTTGTTTTTGAGCTATTGTTAGATTCCCTACCCGAGTCAATCTCCTTTTGTCTAGATGGTCAAGCCTCGGGAGCCACACTGCTATTCTTGAGCATGCAAATAAGTGAAAGTTCACTTTTGACCTTTCACTTATTTGGCACTCAAAATTATCAGTAGTTTGGTACATTTACCAAGGCTGTTGGTTTGAGATGACCTGAGTGCTGCTGTTGCACTCAGGTCAGGTAAGAGGACCTCACCCATAAGGGAGCTCTCCATTTGAACAGTGCTCTGAGGAGGTGTAGTTGAGAAGATCGCTGCGGTATAAGGGTGGGCAACACTTTTATTATAGGCATAATCAATTTTAAACTTTCTCAACCATTGAGAATTTTGCATGTGATATTTTATTTATTAGGGCACTTGCCTCGTAACTAAAAAAATAATATTTAATTTTCTATTTTTATTTTTAAAATTACAGTGGCTTAATGCTGAAACAAATGGCCAAAAGTGCCGTTTTTTACCTATATATATATATATATATATATATATATATGCGATGTGGGTGGTTTCTTCTTGATTTTATTGTTCTTAATTGTCATATACACTCCTCCCAGTCCAGTTTTGCTCTACTTTTGGTGAATTTATGAAAAATTTAACTTTTTTCTTTTTCTTTTAGGATGAAAAACTCCAAGATGTCTTAGGGCATTTTCAAAAGGATTTTGAAGGAGGAGTTTCAGCTGAGAACTTGGGTAAGCTTGGTTCCTGTACAGTATTGTACAAACCAAACTATAGACCCTACTATCCTGAAGACAAGTGTACCCATTTCTATACAAAGTATGATGATTTATGAATTCCTTCACTGAACAGGGTCAAAATTTGGTGGCTACGGTTCATTTTTGCCCTCTTATCAGCGTTCTCCTACCATTTTGTCTCATCCCAGGACTCCACAGAAGGTGCACAACCACATTGCACCCAAATCTCCTAAACTACTAGAGGTACATTTTTTATTAATTAAATTACATTTTTACTACGTAACAGTGGTAAGTCCATACATATGTCAATTGATTGGTAACCATCAACATAGGGCTTGGGCCTGTAGCACAATGGGTGGTTGAAATATTGCAACCTCAAGGTCACAGGTTCAAGCCCAGGTTACCCATAGACACAAAGAAGAGATTGGTAACCATCAAGATTTGTTAAAGAAGAAAAACATATAAGTACAACATAGAGTTATAAGTTATAAATTATAAGTTGTTATTTATAATTTTGTAAATTTATAATCACGGATATTGCCATACTGGTGTACCCAAATATATTAAAAAATTAATGATATAGATGCCTAAAAACAAAGAAAAACATGGGAAACTGCTTAAAAGTTATAGAGGCACCTGTCTTGTTTTATTTTGCTTAGCTAATTTTAATAATTCGGTTTTGTTTTTTTATTCATTTAAATTGATAGAGTTATTAAAAAGAAGGAAATAAAGTATTCAAAGGCACAATGAAGGGCTTTCCCAAGAGGAAAATATTACAACAAAACATCCCTTAAACTTCCCCTCCAGGCTAATGCAAAAAATGCAACCCAATCCTTGCACTAGTCTCCTGTTTGCGAGCCACTAAACGCTCTCGCGAACTGATGCTCATAAATTGTTAAACTCTGGTTTTAGTTGTTATTTTTCAAGTAGAAGTTCTTTTTAGAAGTGTTGAAGTTGAGGCACATGTTCTTCCCAAATAGCTGAATTCTGAAATATATCCAAGGAATAAATACACTACAATGCCCTTCCTCTAGTGATAATTAGAGCCTTACCCACTCCTTCCATAGACCAAGATACATATTTGGGAATTTCTTTGGTTTAATGATTAGTTAGTAATTTCTTTCGTTTAACGCTCAAGCAATTAATGACCATAGGTCTATTCCTAGAACTGGATTTAAGTACATAGCCCGTGCATCACCTGTGGTGCATGAGGTCATCTATATTACCACATTGTGGCACACCTGGTCACCAGCTGAGTTGTCCAGGTTGCAGGATAACATGGAGATGGGACTTAGACCAAAGTTTATTCTTGTCAGAGCTTCTAACCATCTGATCGAAGCTCTTTTTTGTGTATCAACGTATGCTGTTACCCAAACGTTGTTTACCCATCCATTTGAATGCTCTTGATGAAAGAGTAAAAAACATTCAATGACACATTTTTTGAGCTGAATCCAATCCAGATGATGGCCACATATGCTACATTGATAAAAGTGTGCCACATGTATAGAATTAGGCCCTTTGCACCTAATACCAACTCTTATTCCTCTTCTTATATTTATTAGTAGGGACTACCGGACTACACAACCTTCCATCTAAAATAATTCCAACATTTTTTTTTTCCAGTTGACATATGTAAATTGCTTAGGATTGGTAAACTAGGGTTAGGATTAGGAGAAGAAGAGAGAAGGGGAAGCAAGTAACCAAGGTCACTTAGTTAGAGTTAGAAAAACCCTACTAGCCTTTATATTAATTCGAAGATGTAAATACCCTTACAGTGTACACATACCCCTTACAGTGTACACATACCCACAATTATTACCTACACACCACTATAGTATTAAGTACATCAACTGCTGCATATATATCCATCATTCCCAGCTTGACAATTACACCTTGAAGTTGTGTGGGACCGAGAGCCTTTGTAAAGATGTATGCCAATTGATCAGAAGATTTAACTTCGGGAGTATCTGTCGGGCCAACTTGAATCTTTTCCCAGAAGAATATCCACGTCAAAGTGTTTTCTCCTTTCATGAAGGACTGAGCCAACTGCCTGATTATCACAATGTAATGGCATATGAGTAGATGGAGGAGATTCAAGATCCGTATTCAGACTCAACACTAGATTTTGGCACCATCTCTTTTTTTTACTCTTTCAGACTACAAGGTTAACACCAAGGAAAGCACCGTAATTCGAGGTGGAGTGGATAGATCCGTAGGAGACCAATGTAGTCTGCATCAATGTAACAATTGAGGGAATGATGCTCTGCATCAAAGTAGAACAAACCACTCCTAAGAGATGCCTTAGTATATTGCGGTATACGGTGAACGATAACAAGATGAGGAGCTCGTGCAAATGCATAAACGGAGCGATCATAGACATGACAAATGCACCATTCAATTCCAAGGAAGAATGGTCGTGTATTTGTAAGATAAATGAGACAACCAATGAGTCTGTGATCTAAGAAGGATCAGGAAGAAGCTCCCCCATGTCAGCATGCAAGTGATGTTTGGATTCATGGGTGACTTCGCTGGCTTGCACCCAAGCATACCAATGTCTCGTAATAAATTGAGGGCATTTTTTCTTTGGGATAAAAATATACCATTCAATTCCAAGGAAGAACCGGAGGTTACCCCGATCCTTTACATCAAATGCACGGCCTAACTCAGATTTGATAGGGCCTATGAAGTTGGTGTCAACTCTAATAATGATGATGTCACCAACTTATGCCATTAGTATACTACAGAGAGTCCTCTCTCGAGTATGTATGAAGCATATATGATCTGAATGACATATTGACATCTCAAGAAACCCATAGCAAGTACAATTGTATTGAATTCGTGGAACCATACCCACCATGAGATTGCTTCAACCCAGAAATAGACTTTGCAACCTGCAACACGCTTATCGGGAGGAAGGTCAACAAGTTCCCAAGTCTTATTCTTCTCAAGAGTGTTAGTGTTTAGTATTTTATCTTTATTTCTTATATTGGTGTGTGGTACATAATGTTGGGTGTGTGTAGTATCTTTAGTAATATAAAGGCTAATGAGTTGATTGAACTTATTAAGTTATTTTGATGGGGACATCCGATTCAAGCAGCCGCCTGTGACTTATCGAAGGCGAAAAAAGAACATCAAAGTCATTAGAAAGAAGAACTGCTCAAATTCGAAGGACTAAAGACTGCTTTAGTCGATCGATCGACCCCAACCTTCGATTGATCGATTGTGGACAGAAGGCATACTGTTTTGGCGATTATAAATTTTCTCAGCCGATCGATCGACCCAGATTTTCGATTGATCAATTTTGGACAGAGTCTTTGGGCAAATTATATATTCTTTAATCGATTGATCGATTTTGTTTATTTTGGTCAAAATTTTCATTTTAGTGTTTTATTTGCTTTATGACTTTTCTAATTTTGTATGAGGGCAGCCTATTTGAAGGCTTGTAAAAACAACTTCCAATAATTTATTGGTGAATGAAAATTGCTTTTGCAAACTTTGAGAATTCTAAACTTTTGCGAGGGTGTGATTCTCTCAAAATCGAAGAGCGATTTTTCGTCCTATGTGCGGTTTGGTGCAGGGCCAACTCTTCCTCCTCTTCTATCTTCTTATGATCTATGAGTTGCGTAAGTAGCGTAACCCTAATCTATCTATTTCTCTATTAAATCCCGAATTAGCCTATCCTTACACCATTCAAATCAGTTATTGTTTATTTTCTATCATTAAAATCATTATCCGCCTTTATTTTCATACGGTATCGAAAGAACCCGCTTGCGAGTTCGTTCAATGTCCTAAAGCTGTTAGAGATCTACCCGTTCACTAAGAATCCTAGTCTTCTAGATCTGATAGGGAATGTACACGACAAGTAACACTATTCAGGGTCGGAATTAAATTATTCAATTGAATTTCTTGTTATTTTCTTTGATAATTTGTTAAGAAATATTGTCATTTTAATTATTTTAATTAATTTTAATTTTAATCTCAGCCCTACCATTGCATGTGTTAGTTTCCGCATCAGATTTGGTATCAAAGTATTTGTCAGTTTTAGGGTTTTAGAGTTCATATAGGTTCTAGGGTTTATTTCTTTTTATTGTTTTGTTTTGCATCATTTCAGATTTGTCTTTCATCATTTCATATATGGCTTGCATCATCTCGTTTTTGTCTTGCATCGTCATGGATCCCCTTAAGATGGAAGCCCTAATTAGAGATCTTATGTCTAAGTTGACCGCGAGTCAAACCACCCTTCAAGCCCAGATGGCTAAACACCTCGATCAATTGCAACAACAGTTGCATGATCAACAAGTCCGATATGAGGCTTTAGAAACCCGTGTTGAAGAGATAAATGAGTTTATCATTGAAAATCACAATAGAGTCAACACTAATGACCGTGGGAGGGAAGGTCCTCACCGACGTGAAGTCTAAACTGATCAGGATGATAAAGTCATGAAATCTGTGAAAATGGATGCTCCTACTTTTGACGGGAAAAAACAACCTAAAGTCTATCTCGAGTGGGTAGCCAACATGGAAAACTACTTTGAGTGGTATGCCATGTCCGAGGAGCGTAAAGTTCGGTTTGCCAAGGTTAAGCTAGACTTTACTGGATGGGATTAGAGCGTCGTAGGCAATCCTATGGTCTTCGTCCCATTTTCACTTGGGGAGAAATGAAGATCCAACTGAACGGGAAATATGTTCCCCTTTCATATGATGAATGTATTCTTGATCAGTGGCAATCGTTGCGCTAAGGGAATTCACCGATCACAGTCTCACAGAATACATCGATAAATTTGAAGACTTGATACCCCAGGCCAATGTGGATGAGGCGGAAAGAGTTACCCTATCCCGATTTCGAATGGGGCCTTCGCCCAGAATTTCAGAGGGAACTCATTCCATACCCTGTTACCGATCTAGATGAATGTTTCTCTAGAGTCGAGGAGTTACAACGGTAGCTCAAGACCCCCCAAACCAAACGTTTCGACAATAGTAGGTCCGGTTATAGGTCTAACTTTCCTGAGTCAAAGCCCAACGTTAACACCCCGTCTGCTAGGTCCAACTCGATTGCTACACCAGTCACCCGAGTTGATAAGGGTAAAAGTCCAATGCTTGAAGGCCCCAAGGGTGGTGGTCAAAACAAGTGTTATATGTGTCATGACATCTGACATTTTGCAACATAATGTCCACCCCGAAACTTGTTTATAGCCGAGGACATTGAGAATGAGCACGATGAGGGTACAGTAGAAGTTTATGAGCCTGAGTCGTTCCCTAGTGACGAAGAAGATTTCGTAGGGGAACAAACAATGGCTTGCCTTAGGGAGATTTGCTACCCCGTTGAGGAGGATAATACCTCGTGGGCTCTTGTGGTTAGATGTGCTCTAGCCCAGTCCAAGGAGAGTGATGATTAGTGATGGGATAACATCTTCTATACCATAGCCAAGTGTGGTGAGAAAGCCTTTCGAGTCATCGTTGATAGTGGAAGCTGTACCAATGTGGTTTCCGAGAGTACAGTTTCTTGCTTAGGGCTTGCGCTCGTAGCTCACCCACGACCCTATAAAATTGCTTGGGTTGATTCATCATCAATCGCTGTTTCAAGAAGGTGTCAGGTTCGTATACAATTCGGCTCATATAAGGACACCTTGTGGTGCGATGTTGTGCCTATGGATGTGGGGCATATCATCCTTGGGAGGCCATGGTTGTATGATATGGGTGTTGCACTGTTCGGCCGATCGAACGTGTGCTCCTCTACTCCCAATGAAAATAAAATAAAGATCAATTCTCTACCTCCTAGAGCACCCACAATGAAAACAACCAAGTCAAGTAATAAAGGCTTGATAGAGAGAGAGAAGACATCTAAGGCCGTTCACATTGTTAGCCCTCTAGAGTTTGAATGAGGCGCTAAGGCAGAGGACATTGTCGATGTCCTTGTTACAGTTGAAAAATCCAAAGAGTCGGGCGTTGAGATTCCGAAAGAGGTTGAACCGATAATGAGTGAGTTTCGGGATGTCTTTCCCAAAGACCTTCTGGATGAATTACCACCTCTACGGGACATCCAACACGCCATTGATCTAGTTCCCGGAGCTACTTTACCTAACTTGCCCTACTATCGCATGAATCCATCCAAACACTCGGGAGTTAAAGAGGCAAGTTGATGAATTTCTCTGGAAGGGGTTCATAAAGGAAAGTATGAGTTCATGTGTTGTGCCAGCGCTGCTCACACCCAAGAAAGATGGAACTTGGAGGATGTGTGTTGATAGCCGTACTATTAATAAGATCACGGTCAAGTATCGGCTCCCTATACCGAGACTGGATGATATGTTAGACATGATGGTGAGTGCCACGATATTTCTGAAGATCGATTTGAAGAGTGGGTACCATCAAATCCGAGTTCGTCCCGGAAACGAGTGGAAAACTGTCTTTAAAGCCAATGATGGTTTATATGAGTGGTTTATCATGCCTTTCGGGCTCTCAAATGCCCCTAGCATGTTTATGCGTATCATGACACAGGTGTTGAGGCCTTTCATAGGCAAGTTCCTTGTGGTTTATTTCGATGACATCTTTATCTATAGCCACAACAAGGAACAACACTTAGGTCACTTAAGGCAAGTTTGCACGACTCTCAGAGGAGAGAAGGTGTATGCGAACCTAAAGAAGTGCACTTTTATGTCACAGAGCATTGTCTTCTTAGGGTTTGTCGTGACCTCTGAAGGAATGACTGTAGACCCTGAAAAGGTCAACGCTATCGTGGAATTGCCTGAACCTCATTACATTCACGAAGTCTGTAGCTTCCATGGGTTAGCCACTTTTTACAGGAGATGCATCCGTCAGTACGGTAACTTCTCCTATCACCGATTACATAATAAAGGGAGAGGTTAAATGGACACCTGCTACGACAAAAGCTTTCAAGGAGACTAAGTCTCGAATGACGAAAGCTCCTGTTATGCGCTTTCCCGACTTTTCTAAGGTCTTTGAGGTAGCATGTGACTCGTCCAACGTAGGTATTGGAGGAGTGTTGAGCCAAGAGGGTCATTCGATAGCTTACTTTAGTGAAAAGCTAAATGAGGCAAGGTAGAAGTACTCTACCTACGACAAAGAATTCTATGTGGTAGTACAATCTCTTAAATATTGGAAACACTATTTGCTACCATATGAATTTGTCTTGTTCTCGGATCACGAAGCCCTGAGATTTTTGAGTTCCCAAAAGAAGTTAAACCCGCGGCATGCGAAATGGGTTGAGCAACTCCAAGGGATTATCTTTGTTCTGAAACATAGGGCTGGTGTGGAGAATCGAGGTGTTGACGTGCTTAGCCGTAGAGTGATAATGTTGCACTTATTAAGTGTTGAGGAGATCGGATTCGATCGTCTCGTGGATGATTATCCCACATGTCCGGATTTTAGTGAAGAGTACACCTCGCTTCTAAGTGGACAGTCTGTCAGAGAAGGTAAGTATACCATACAGGATGGGTACTTGTTTCTATAACACCGAATGTGTATTCCTTGCACTCCTTTACAAATCTTTCTTGTTTGGGGGTTACATACTGGAGGAGTTGCTGACCACTTTGGTCGCAACAAAACCGTTCCATTGGTTGAAGATTGATTCTATTGGCCCAATCTCACCCGTGATGTTGCCAAAATTATCAATTAGTGTCGTGTTTGCCAACTGGCAACGCAAAAGAGGCAAAACACCGGATTATACACACCTTTACCGGTGCCACACACTCCGTGGCAAGACCTGTCTATGGATTTCATGTTAGGCCTCTCCAAAACCCTTCGCAAACACGACTCAGTGTTTGTCGGCGTGGACCGTTTCTCGAAAATGGCCCACTTCATCACATGCTCGAAAACCTCTGATGCAAGTAACATTGCCACACTTGTCTTTAATGAGGTTGTTTGTTTGCATGGAAGACTATAGTGTTTGATCGTGATGTCAAATTTGTCAATTACTTTTGGAAAACAATGTGGTACAAAATGGGGACTCGGCTGCAGTTTTCATCTACATATCACCCCCAAACTGATGGGCAAACCAAGGTTGTAAATAGGAGTCTAGGTAACTTGTTACGATGTCTAGTAGGTGAGCACATTAGGAGTTGGGATTCCATCTTACCTGTCGCAGAGTTTGCATATAATAATTCGATAAATAGAACCACATGCATGAGTTCGTTTCAAATTGTGCATGGGTATAAACCTAGGACACCCGTAGACCTCATCCCTATGTCAGTTCATCAAAGGTCATCTGAGTCTGCATTTACATTTGTACATCGCATTCATGAATTGCTTGCTGAGATTAAAGAAGAATTAATGCAAACAATTAAAAAGACAAGCTTTCTGCAGATTCTCATAGAAGATTCAAAGACTTTCAAGAGGATGATTTAGTGATGGTTCAGAATAGCCCTGAGCGATTCCTGCAAGGAATTACAAAGAAGTTACAAACTCGTGGTGCTGGACCCTATAAGATCTTGAAGCGTGCCGGTTCTAATGCCTATATCCTAGATCTACCACCGGAATTAGGGATTAGCACGACTTTCAACGTGGAGGATCTCGTTCCGTTCCATGGTCACTGAACCATCCAAGCCAACTTTGAGCCTTCTACATCCGATGCCACCATTATTCCCCTACCCACAGCATTACCTTCACCTACTTGTCAATCTTGTGAGATCATTGAAAATGTTTTGGAGGATCAGACTGTGTCCACCAACCAAGGGGGACTTCAGAAGTACTTGGTCAAGTGGAAGAATAAAGCCGATTCAGAGAATACGTGGATAACAAGGGAAGAGTTTCAACAGATTGATCTGGATCTCCTTGATCTCTACGACGACCAACTTTCATCGGGGATGAATCCTTCTAACCCGAGGAGAATTGATGGGGACATCTGATTCAAGCAGCCGCCCGTGACGTATGTCTGGAAGGCGAAAGAAGAACATCAAAGTGATTAGAAAGAAGACCTGCTTGAATTCGAAGGACTGAAGCTTGTTTTATTTGATCGATCGATTGTGGACAAAAGACATACTGTTTTGGCGATTATAAATTTTCTCAACCGATCGATCGACTCAGATTTTCGATCAATCGATTTTGGACAGAGTCTTCGGGCAAATTATATATTCTTTAATCGATTGATCAACTCTAGAATTGATCGATTGATCGATCGCGCGAGTTTTGACGAGATTTTATTTATTTCGGTTAAAATTTTCATTTTAGTGTTTTATTTGCTTTAGGACTTTTCTAATTTCGTATTAGAGTTTGGTTAGCCTATTTAAAGGCTTGTAAAAACAGCTTTGAATAATTATTGGTGAATGAAAATTGCTTTTGCAAACTTTGAGAGTTCTAAACTTTCGTGAGGGTGTGATTCTCTCAAAACCGAAGAGCGATTCTTTGTCCCGCGTGCGGTTTGGTGCAAGGCCAACTCTTCCTCCTCTTCTATCTTCTTATGAGCTACGAGTTGCGTAAGTAGCGTAACCCTAACCTATTTATTTCTCTATTAAATCCCGAATTAGCCTATCCTTACACCATTCAAATCAGTTATTGTTTATTTTCCACCATTAAAATCATTATCCTCCTTTATTTTCGTACAGTATCGAAAGAATCTACTTGCGAGTTTGTTTGATGTCCTAAAATTGTCGGAGATCTGGCTGTTTGCTAAGAACCCTGGTTTTATAGATCCGATAGGGAATGCACGCAACAAGTAATAACATTCAGGGCCGGAATTAAATTATTCAATTGAATTTTTTGTTATTTTCTTTGATAATTTGTTAAGAAATATTGCCATTTTAATTGTTTAAATTTATTTTAATTTTAATCTCAGCCCTAGCATTGCATGTGTTAGTTTCCGCATCACATTTTTTCCTTTCTAATTAGTTCTCTCTTTTTTTTCTTTTCTTCTACTCTAACCCCTAAACCAATCATAATCTACCAAACCCTAACCCGTGCCTACTAAACTTCACAACTCCTTGGTATCAGAGCAAGGCCTGTATATGCTCCCCTGCTGACATCAGCATGACGTAATGTTGACGCAAGCCAGAGAAAATATGCACTCGATCTGCAGAAGGGACACATGGGTGCTAGATTGCAATTCTCCCATGGATCCTAAACTCTCTCTGCATGAAAGCTTCTAGTGTAGAGGTTGTGTACTGTGCTATTTCCCATGGTGGTTGTGAGATGTTATGGCTGCAGTCTCTTACGATGGAACTTGGTTTTTCTATTTCTGGTTCTATGCCCATCCATTGTGCCAATGAAGCTGCTGAAAAAATTGCCTTTGATTCTGTTTTGCATGAGTGAACTAAAATGTCGAGGTGAACATTCATTTTGTACAAGAAAAAGTGTATGATCACTCCTTGAACTCATCGATGTTGAGTCTTCTCAACAACTTGTTGATGTCTTAACCAAGCCTTTTGGTCCTACAATTCTTCAAGACATTATGGTCAAGCTGGGCATGCATGATTTACATGCTCCAGCTTGAGGGGAGTGTTAGTGTTTAGTATTTTATCTTTATTTCTTATATTGGTGTGTGGTACATATTGTTGGGTGTGTATAGGATCTTTATATTAATATAAAGGCTAATGAGTTGATTAAACATATTAAGTCATTTTTTCCTCTCTAATTAGTTCTCTCACTTTCTCTTCTCTTTTTTCTTCTACTCTAACAAAGAGCAACCATTTCCTCAGCCATGGCAGCAATCAAGAAGGGTGTTTGAGAGCTTCGCTAAAGGAGAGAGGGATATAGATAGTCGAAGCTCGCTCAAGGGCAGCTCGATAAGAGTGTGAGATTCTCTGATAAGAACTGGGAAATAGGGTAAGTCGTGACACAACTCCTCTTATCCTTTCAAAGGGAAATAATAAGAGAAAGATCATCAATAGTAGGATGAATAATAATAGGAGAATCCAGAGAGATGGAAGGTGCAAGTATACTTGTAGGTGCTGACTCCGAGTGGGTTGATAGCATAGGAGCTTGAGGAGGTGGCATAGACTTGTTGATAGGTGAACCGCAGAGGCTTTCGTCCACTCGTAGACGAGGTAGATCCTGCAGGAGTACGGGGAATAGGCAGAGGAAGCACAATGGAAGACTCTAACAGAAATCTTGAAATAGAGGATTGTTCAAGAAAGTATGGTGTATTCTCAAAGAAGGACACATCCATGGAGGTAAACAATTTTCTAGTCTTAGGTTCATTACATGGATAACCTTTTTACACTTCTGAATATTTCCAAAAGACACGGCGTGTAGATTTGTAATCCAACTTATGCCTTTGATCGAAGATCCTAAACATAAAAAAACATGTGGTTCCATAGCAAACAAAGTACCAAGCTTAAGAATAAGGGGATTTTTAGCATTTAAGATAAGTGTCATGCGTACAGTTGGTAAGATAAGTGGCAGTGAGAAGAGTCATGGACTAGTAAGATTGGGGAACATGCATCCCACGAAGAAGGGATCTATACCCCTCCATGGAATGCCCAATCTTACGCTCCGCAACACCATTTTGTTGGGGAAGTGCAAGGGCATGTATACTAATGCAAGGTCCCCATCTTATAGAGATATGAGCAAAAGTCTAAGTATGAGTATTCACCGCCATTATTAGACCTTAGAACCTTGATGGTCTGGCTAAACTGTGTTCAGATCATAGTAGAAAAGTTGATAAAGGTGGAGAGTTCTTTATTTTTAGACTTAAGCAAGGTCACCTAGGTGCATCGCAAGTGTTCATGAATGAATGTTACATAGTATCTGAAACCATCAAAAGAAGGTAAAGGCGCAAGTTCCCACACTTCACTTTGAATGAGATCGAACAACGCACTATTATGAGTTATATGTGAGGAATAAGAAAATCTGATATGCTCACGCAACTCAAAAGTTTCAAATTGAAATTAAAACCATTATCATCATTTTTGAACTTTGGAAATAACAAACACAAACTTTGCAAATTGACATTGCCAAGTCTAGCATGCCAAAGATCAAAGATCGTTTTGTTAGTGCTAACAATGGTCTTAAAGTCGTTGGGTGGATTCGGGCGGTCGGGTGGATGTTCAGGTAGAAGTTGCCGGGTGGGGCCAAGGCAGGCGCCCCAAGATCCAGGCGGCCTCGAAGTATATATATATATATAATATATATATGTGTGTGTACCTAGATATAATGATATATATACTTTATTTCAACATAAACGTATATAACATTCAGATCCACTTATAGGCTCATCAATCGTATGATTCAAATCCACTTATAGGCATGTTTCTTTGGGCTAAGACATGTTTCAATGATATATTGCCACTTGGACAATTTAGATTGATCACAGATGCTCACCACGTGGCATAATGATAATCACACATCAATAATGTGAGATTAAAAGTTTGTAAGGAGCCATTATCCCTAGGCAATAAGGGCTTTAAAGTTTAAGGGTCGTCAATGGGTGGGGTTGGCTGGTGTCCAATAAGGCATATGCCCTACCTTTTGATAACTCGACCCAGCCCGGTAAAAGCTCGTTGATTTATAAATCGCCCCACCCCACCCTGACTTTAAAACGTCCAGGTGGCCACTCGAGTCGCTGCCCAGCCCCCAAGCGGGTGCCCCATACCCGGTCCGCTCGGGAAGCTGCCCAGGGCTAAATTGAAGCCCTCGGGGGCCCAAACCACCCGCCCGCCCGCCCGCCCCAGCCTTCTTTAAGAACACTGAGTGCTAACGCTACTAGAAGAAGACAAGATTGTAGAATGTGTGGAAGAAGTAATCAACCTATCTGCTCCAAAGGAATAAAGTTCAACTCGCGCAAACCCAAGTAAGAAATCCACTTGTAGTCAAGTCTTGAAGATCAATGGTTAGGAAAAATGGTTACAAAACATTTTGAGGACTTTGTGAGATTTGACTGATAGTAACTGGTATTTGAATTAGGAACATACAAAACATGAGAAAAGGGAAGAGCAACTAATAGAGGAACACTCCCCTTTTGGAACATGAGTAAGCGTACCATCTACTAAACGTACCTTCCTACTATATGAAAGAGGAATAATAGAAGAAAACAACTAGGACTCACCAGTCATATGACCAGAGGCATATGAGTCAATGACCCAAGTGGGAGAAGAGGCAGAGGACAAGGCTGCATGATAGGCACAAACCAAATACTTGGTGGCACAGGAAGAGGTAGACTAGGTCATTTGGAGATCTCCTCGGAGATTAGCATGCTTGCTGCGAAGGGAAACATGGAAGTCCTACTTGCAGTAAAGTAATATTTGCAACAAGTGTAGAAGATGTTGTATTGACAACTGAGGCAACATGTGCAAGTGCAATAAAGGAAGATCCCTGATGAGGAGGGTAACCATCAAGCTTGAATTACATGAGCGATCGTGTCTAGGAAGAAGACAAAAAGGAATAAATAGTAGTAGGGTCTCCATGACCTCCACATCCTCCTTGTTCATGACCACCACTGCCACCACGACTAAGAGCGCCGCTCCCCCTACCCTAACAGTTATAGACTAAAGCAGTGTGCTCGGTCGTAGTAGAGGAAGGTGGAGTAATAAGAGCATGACGTTGCTCATTGCATCGATCGTCACATACACAGTTCGGAGCAAAGGTAGAGGATCTGAGCACGAAGCTGCTCAAATTTGGGACGAAGTCCCATAAAAATTAGTATATCTGTTGGCGCTCAATACAAGGAATAATGTTGGAACCTTTGCTCGAGTATGGAGAAGGCGACTCATATCAATTGAGCTCATCTCATCGACTTTATTGATATCCGAAGTACTCTGAAACAATACAGTCTCCCTACTCAGTATACTAGACCTTTCGAAATAACTGGTAAATCCTTGTATCATTCTTGGAGTGAGAATACATTTAGTCAATGCATCCCCCAGTTGAGTAGCCGTCTCATGAAACATGAACATTATATATACGTTCCTCCATTGAGTTATATAACAATGTCATTCTATTTCCCATTGAAATGAGGGATAAAAAAATGAGGTTTTGTGATCGTCCCAAGAACTTGCACGACTGCCCAAATAAAATTTCACTATTCTAGACCATGGAAGGAAGTTCTGCCCATTCACTTAAAGGGATACCAGAGTTTTATATCTATTTGTATGCAAAAAAGGTGTATAGAGACCACAAAAAGGCTCGTAGCACCTTTAATCAAGGGTTAAAATATCGGATTTTCGATACGTATCGTCCTAAAGTTCAGGACGATACGTATCGCGTATCGTCCGATACATTCAATGTATTGTTTCAATACAATTTTTTTTTTTTTTTTTTTCAAAAAATCTAAAAAATCAAATTATCGTTTGTATTGTTTGATACGTATCGTCCGATACATTGAATGTATCGGCGATACATTGAATGTATCGTTTTGATACTTTTTTTTTTCAAAAAAATCATAAATCAAATCATCGGACGATAATTTGAAATTATCGCCCGATAATTTGAATGTATCGTCCGTATCTTCCGATACGGGCGATACATTGCCCGTATCGGATGATAATTACCGTATTTTTTAGGGAGTACGATACATAGGCAATGTATCATACCGCCCAGGTCCAAAACCGATACGTATCGGGTGATACGTATCGGTATCGGACGATTTTTTGACCCATGCCTTTAATACTCATCCAAACGCTACAAGATTAGTGCCATAACTCATAAGGTAGTTGGGCTAATCCTCGAGTATGAATGTTACACACATCACGAAACCCAGGAGAACCGTGAGACCGACACTATTTAAGTTAAACATGAAAAATCAATGAAACCATATAAAAACTAGATCTATCTTCATGAACAATGGTCCAAACAAACTTTGGGAAGGGTTCTGGTTCAATACATACCGGATTCGAGGTGTCTAAGGAGCTTATGTGGTAGAATACATCAGCAAACCGTGAACCAAGATCTCACCAAAGATCCTCTCGAAAATCCTCTCAAAAATTGCTGTTCCACTTGTCAAAACCACAGAGGCCCTTTATTAAAGATGATCTACAAGGAGAATGCTCCAAATGGTACCTTTTTCGATCGCGGATCCGAGCTCAAAAGTTCGACCCTCCTGACAGTACAGCATCAGCAACCAGAAGGTCTCGGTCGTGGTTTTGATATCGCCTTGACATATGTAGATTGATTAGGGTTGGTAAAGTAGGGTTAGGGCTAGAAGGAGAAGAGAGGATGAGAAGGAGAAGAAAGTAGCCAAAGTGACTTAGGGTTAGAGAAACACTACTAGCCTTTATATTAATCTGAAAGACATAAATACCCTAAGTGTACACACACCCATTATTATTACCTAGTACGCACCACTATGGCATTAATTACAACAGACACACATATTCCAATATTTACTTCATGGAACCAGTCACCACAAAGTATAAGAGTCTCAAGAATATATTTTGAGAATGTGTAATCTATATCTCATTCTTGTTTGCTTTTAATTGTCTAACAAGATCATATTATTTTGCTTTGGGAAGGAGACAGTTTAATGCTCTCACAACCATGGTTTAAAATTTCGGAAATCCAAGACGTCTCATACATTCCCAAGACTGAGAATTTAGAGATATAATGTATTATTTCATGTGTGTTAGTGGGTGACACTTAATCTAGTATGAGATAATGAATTTAGTCCCATATTGAATAGAAATGTATTAGGACTTCGGAGTCTATGTTGCCCACTATATAAAGGGCTTGTGTATTGTAACTTGAATCACCTTAATGAGCAATAATTTAGTCGTTCATTTATCAATCCCTCTATCTTCTCTCTCCTTCTCCCTTTCCCTGTGTCTCTAATAAATCCTAAGTGGGTATTTTCTCCTCTTTAGCTATTAGCCTATAGTTTTCTGCATGAGATGTCTTGGTGGGATGGATCGGCAATGATGTCTCAGTGGGATGGATCGCCCAAGACCTCTCGTCTTGGGCGAGATTTAAATTCATTCAGCAATAGCAATGACAACTTAAAGAGGAAGATGCAACAGTCTTGCTGAAGACTCTGGGAGCTATTAAAAACAAAAACTTTGGACAATTCATTTACAGAGATGGAGGAAATAAATGCAGGAATTACAGTCTCATCAGTTCATCCATTCTATGCCATCTAGGCCTGAAACTCGCTTTCTTCAGTATGCGGTTGACAAAGTGCCAAGCAATTTATCATGTTCTTTTTCAATGTCAACCTTGCATACTCCCCTACGTTCCCAAATGCTTCTGAGAATCGATGCATTGATGGAAATTAGAAGTATCCTCTGGATAATTCAAATTGAAGCAATTGCATCCAACTCTGGCCTATATGGCATGACTGATCGACAGAAATACTCCAACTCTCCACCATTGTCATATTTTTTTTATAGATCACACTAGATAGATATCTTGTTCATGGAGTACAATTCACTTTCAAGATAAAATTTGACAACCAGCCATAAAATCTCCTTTAGAGGTTGCAATTACCTTGGCCGTCGCCTTTTGTAGAGCACCTCTTGAATGGTTTTGTAGAGCCTGTTAAGAAGACTAATTGAGCAAAAGTCTTAAATGTCAGTGTCCCCACCTTTCTTCTGGAGAAGGGTAACAGATGTGGGGCTCACGTCCTCCAAAATGCCCGCCCGATCACCAGGATGTTCAAGAGCTTGTTATTTTGCACGAATTCAAAACAACAAAATTTTATGGGTGTTGTGGCTTTTGCCTTTTTTCTCAAAGGCAAAATGGATAATATTAAATCACCTTAATCCACCACAGTAATCACCATCTATCGTGAGCTTCTTTCAACTATGCCCAGAAAGCTTCACTTATTGTCGGATTGAAGGGACAGAGAAATTTGACAACATCCATTGTCCACCTTGGAAAAACTTCACGTTCATGAAGAACCAAACTAGCCTGTCCCTTGGCCGATGAGCCTTTCCACGACAAGATGACTAACCCAATGGCTAACAGGTGCTAAATAAACACAATATATCTCTTTTGTCCCTAAATTTCCTTGTTTACCATCTATTGGAACAGTCAAGTTTGGTTTCCTGTGACTGAACGAAATCAGCTTTCCGGCCATGCAATGTCAATGTCTTTTGTAACCGACCTTTTCTTACGGCGTCCCAGTCTCTTGATTTTGGATGAGCCCCCTTGGACTTCTGAGAGGAAATTAAAAAACTTCAGTTTAAACCTACTGAGCTGGGCCCCGCGCGGGGGATATGCAACAAGTCACCTGCAAACTAGATGTGCTGTTTTCGCGGTTTTTTGGTGCATCTGGCTGGAGCGAAACGCCAGAATTTTTGAGTCTACTAACAGACCTATGGGTCTCATTGTCAAATCCATCATGGACCTTGTCGGCTTTTGGGGAAGGGATGGTACGAGGGGGAGTGGACATGCTTTCACTGGATGGGATCCAGGCTGAGGGGTGGTCTCCTACTTGTTAGTGGCTGCGCCTTTTGCTCCCCTTTCTATAGTGTCTGTATATTTTCTTATCTCCTCTTTCTGTTTCTCGCCCCTTGCGGGTTTCCTTTGTCAGTTTTTCTGATTGTATTGGGTTCTCAGCGCCTTGCTGTGTTTCAATATATGACTTTTTACTGATATATATATATATATATATATATATATATATATATATATATATATATATATATATATATATATATATATATATAACAGTGGAAATGGAAATAAAAGGTTTAAATATTTATTTTATTTTATTTTTTAAATTAAAAATACGTTTTTGTCAAGGCATGTCTTACTTTTATCGAAACACACTTCTAAATCGACATGGGAAATTTTTTTAAGAAATCTATGTCCTATTGTGTAGCTTTTTTCTTGTCTGATAATGAAGAAAATAGTAAACAATTGGACATTTTTTATTGAGGAAATTTTAGTTTATTTGAGGATTGTTGGTGATGTGTCTTTACAGGGTGCACTCCAGAACACTACAATTCCACCAAATGCATCCCTTTCCTCCAGGCCTGTTCCAAGTAGTAGTGGACAGTCAATTTCGGCAGTGCCCTCGGACAACTCTGGCAAAAGGGATATGTTCATATCTACTGCTCGGGCTGTTGAGGAAATTACTCCTAAGCTCGATCCTGTGAACAAATCTGTTAATGTAACTGAGCAAAAGACACTGAAGGTTCGCCTAAAAGTGGGGGGTCCTGATAATATTTTGGCTAGAAACAATGCTGCAATATACAGTGGCCTAGGACTTGATATTTCTCCATCTTCATCACTGGAGGAAAGTGCAGATGAGAGTGGGGAGCTTCAAGATGCACCAGATGAATCTCCTATGTTTATAATCAAGGTTATTTACTTATTTCTTTTTAAATCTATATTCTATTATCGTAGTTTTTTAATACTTGTTTGCTAAATTATTAATCTTGCAAATTTCTTTTTCTATTCACGTGGCAACACAGGTTATGACGGCTCCCTTGATTTTTGGTGAATCTCTGCTTTCGCCTCTTCCAGACCGTCTGTTGCACTTGACGGAAAAGGAAAAACCTAATTGTAGAGAGAGTACATTTGGGATAGCCCACAAGGGTAGTCGAGAAAGTAGTTCTGTGATACCCGACAATTCTTTATCTGTCAGGGACGACAGAGGGTTTGGAGAAAAGAAAATGAAGATTGTTGAGAAAAATGGGAGGTCGTTGGAACTGAAGAAATCAAATTTCAAGGATGAGGGAAAAGATATGAGCACAAGAGTTTTGACGAAGGAAATAGATATTGAGACACCTGCTGGCAGAGAACTTATTTCTAAAGCATTGAAGCTTCCACTACTATCAGATTTTGAGGGTACTAGTAAAAAAGTGGAAAGACAGATCATTTTTGACTCGGTGAAAGGCACGAATAGGGCATTTGATATTTCCAGGGAGCCCAATAAAGCTTTAGCGAAGGACAGAGCCGTCTCATCTGATTTTGTGGACGAAGCGCTGGAGTCAGTTGCTATCCAGGACTCCAATAGAGTCAGAAACGTAGAGAATGAATTGGTGTCTTCAAAGGGGAAGATACGTTCGGCAGACAAGGTGAGGGAAGAGAAAATGGTAAGTAGTCAGAAGGAGATTCCGTTTGATCCAATGAAAGATGGCAGAGGAAAAGGCGATAAAAACTTCAATACGTTTAAAATTGACTCTGAAGGAACTAAGGGGAGGAAAGATCATACCAGCAGTTCTGTAGAGCCCCCGAGACAAAAGGTTTGTCAAAACTCTACGTTTTATGATGAAGATGGGGCAAAGATGATGCAAGGGAAAGAGCGTATGTCGGGAGGGAAAAAGAAACAGAAGACAAACCAAAGTAATGGCACAACTGCTATGGAGTTACCAAAGGAACACTCCAAGGTTATATCTTCTGGGGCATCAAAAGATAAGAAGAAGAGCAAGAGCAAGCATGCCCGAAGTCTCCTCTCTGAACATAAATCTGATGCTATAAAATCGCACAAGTTTTCAACTAAGATCGCCAGCATAGAATCCCAAAAAGATTTCTTCAGGGACATGAAAGGTGAACAGGCAGATGGTAGAATAGATACCCTAGAAACCCATTGTAAAGATAGGGTGAAGGAATCTAAGCCTGAGGTTGAGAAAGATCCATATGCATTTATCGAAAAATCTAAGGAGAGATCTGGTGTTGACAAAGTTGAAAAGCCTTTAGGATCCGAGGCAATTGCAGAGGGGTCTACTGTTAATTCTGTTGTATTAAATGGATTAGTTTCCAATTCAGCTACTGCACCAGTGGCTTCTGTGGTTATAAAAGAAAATTGGGTCTGCTGTGATAAGTGTCTGAAGTGGCGACTCTTACCATTTGGGACAAATCCTGACCACCTTCCCAAGAAGTGGCTTTGTAGTATGCTGGATTGGCTGTAAGTCCTCCATCTCTAGATGCTTAATGAACTGATTTTCCAGTTAGTCAATTACGAAGAGCAAGTTTCTTTGGTTATAAACTATTAAAAAATTGTAAGCCAAATAGAAAATAAATCAAAATACATGATCAAGTAAATTTGTGGCTGTCTTTAAGGTTACAAGTAGCAAATCGGACTTCTTGATAAGATAAACTATGCCATTGTACCAATATCACTATAATATAGTGATATCTGACTACCAGTATCACGTTTCTCTCGTTTTGGACCAAAATGGTGGATCCTATTGTGGCAGAAAGCAATTTTTTTTTGGTCTGCATTTCATCATGGTTGAGATTTGGATTTGTCCAATATTTGGGATGCATAATTATCGATAAGAAAAAATATGGGATGCATAATTTTTGTTGAGCTGGTACTAGAACCCAACACGAGCACCAGAGGTGACGCTCGGGTCAATCTACTTCTGTCTGAATGGCCAAATCTTGAGAGCTACACTGCTATTTATGAGCATGCAAATCAGTGAAAGAACACTTTTTTACCTTTCACTGATGTGGCGCTAATAATATCGTCACAGTTTCCGGTGTTAAAGGATTGATGGGGTTGGGCTTGAACCTCAACTGGAATGTTGAACATTGCAATCTTGGGGTTGCAGGTGCAATCTCATACCCATAAAAAAAGATTGGTCGTTTGAGATTGGCCCTAGCGCACTGCTGGTGCCCGGGTTGGTTACCCACTTACCCTATACCAAGTTATTTTTTGTATTTTGTTGTTACATATTTCTGATCATTTACTATCTGCACCTGGTATCTAGGCCTGGGATGAACAGGTGTAATTTCAGTGAGGAGGAGACAACAAAAGCTCTAAACGCACTTTACCAGGTCCCTGCCACTGAGAGTCAAAACAATCTCCACGGCCAGCTTGTTGGAGTTGTTGCACCAGGCATAACCTTGACCGATACGCAGCGGCAGCAGCCTCCAAATCACGACCTCAATGTGCATGCCGTGCCTAGTGTTGGTGGAAAGAAAAAACATGGATCGAGGGACACATTAAATGCACCTAATCATGCATCTCTGGCCCATCATTCGGGTTCTATTGGAAAGAACCAGCAGGGCTCTGCCAAGAGCAGAAGCTTGAATGATGTAAAACCTTATCCTTTGGAATCAAATGTGGTGAACAAGGTTGGTTTTCAGCATATAAGCAAGTCGAATGGCTTTGCTGTGGAAAAACACAGGCATAAACAAAAGGAGAAGCCCAAACTGCTGGGTCACTGCTCAGTTGAGGGTATTGGCCTTTCATTTTTCTGCTCTTATTTTATGATATTGGTATCGAGCTTGATTTACAAGGATGCTTTTAATGGCTGTTTCTATGGTTGTCAATGGGTCGAGTCGGGCCAAAATATTGGTTGGTCTGACCCTTTGGGCACCTGACCGACCCTGGGACGGTGCACCTGGCCTGATCCAATAGGCCAAGCGTATGTTCCTGATCCGAAGCGAAAACTGGGTCTTGTTGGGTCGGGCAGATATCATCCAATTCAATATATATATATAGACACACACATACTAGAAAAGGCTTCCTGGTACACTTTCCCAGAGGGAACTCTGGGACAGTGAGTAGCACTCAATTGTCATGTAGCACCTGTTCCTCCCAGGGTCAACCACTCCCTAGGTAATTTTTTGGAAAAATGAAAAATTATTATCACAGCCATCAATTAACCGTGTGAAAAATGAACAGTTAAATGTTGTTTGCATTTCACCGTTCTTTTTTTATCCATTGATCACAGGTGACCAGGTATTAAAAAGGTTATTTTATTCATTATTTATTTTTTAATGGTCTTTGATTGACCTTGCACACACCCACATGGCACCCAACTTGTGTTGTCCTTGGATTCAAACCTAGGATGTGTCCCAGGGTCCCAGTTTCCTATGTATAACAGATGTATACTAAAAAAAAAAATGAAATAGATTATCGCGTCAGGTCAGATTGAAACCTAGGATGTGTCCCAGGATTTGCCTGCTGGCCCGTGGGCCCCGGCTTGTATTTTGTTTTTCTCAGCTGCTCGCTGATTTTTCATAATATATGATCTTAGTTTACCGATCAAAAAAAAAAAGTTTATGTGCCCTACCCAGTTCAAAAATCCAGTTCGGGTGGGTCCGGTAACAGGCCTACCCGACTTGTTGGCTGCCGTAGGCCCATGTTACCATTTTCTCTTCCTTTTTTTTGGTGTGTGTATAAATAGTTTTTTTCATTTATTTATTGCAGGTGATATTGAACAAAGCGGAAAGCATTCAGAAACGAAAAGCAAGAGAGAGGCTGATCCAGGCGGCTTTAGAGCTTCTAAGAAAAGCAAGACGGAAGGTTTGCATCATACTGATGAAGATTGGCACTCTGACCACAGAGCTGCAGTTCCTAAATTGAGTGATGCTTTTCTGACTAAAGTGACTGGAGAGAATCTGCAAAGGGATAATGATTACACCCCTTTTAAGGAGACTAAGTTTGATAAAAAGGACAAGATACCCGTTTCTGGGAAGAAGCGGAAAGACAGAGAAAAGGGATCTTTGGATGGTGAATTCAAAGAACATATTGGGGCCATGGAAATGAACTTCACCGAGAAGAAGAGGAAAGTGAAGGATAGGCATGAAAGTGAGGTTTGTCCAGAGACCCTTTTTACTACTGCACACATATCAGACAATGAGATTTCCACCAAAGAGGAAATCAGCGGAAGCGAACTTAAGAAGGATAAGAAGGCTAGGGTATCAAAGTCCGAGAGAAAGGAATCGAGTTCAGGTAAAGCAGATGGTAGAGCTGACAAAAAGGGAAGTAGAGTAACTAAAATTCTATTATCTGGTAGTAGAGATCCCCAAGGTGATAAAACAACAGAAGAAAGCAGAGGCGTGGTCACTAAGAAAGAGCACCAAGTGGATCAGTATACAGTGAATGCAGTTCTCCAGCGGAACTTGGATGGTTTAGATGCATCGAAAAGGGATTATGGTTACGGACAACCTTCCATGGCAGCTACTTCGAGTTCTTCAAAGGTTTCAGGCTCCCATAAATCTAAAGCCAACTTTCAGGAAAATAGAGGCTCTCCTGTTGAGTCAGTTTCTTCTTCTCCTAATAGGAGTTCCAATGCAGGCAATCTTATAACGGCCAGAAGGAACCACCTATTCGGTAAAGAGGATTCAACAAATGTAGGTTTGCCCGTCTTAGGCAGCCCACGAAGATGTTCAGATGGTGATGGTGATGGTAGAAGTGACCGGTCCGGTACAATAAGGAAGGATAGAGCTTCTTCTATGATCCATCATGGATCCCTAGAGAGCCACAAGGTTGCAGAGTCTCCGGTTCTTGATTCATCGAGAAGGGCATATAATTATCAGGATACGAATGTGGACCAAATCTCTGAGGTCAAATCCAAAGATAAATTGCTTTTGAAAAAATCTGACGGTACGTATTATGATCCCTCTCCTACCGAATTTGAAAAGGCCAACCTAATAAATGGTGGTCCTGATACCTCAGATCAACATTACCAATGTCCAAGTGACCAGCGAGGTGAGGAACGTGACCTTGGAATGCCGAACACTGATTACCATACTAATGGGTCATCTCAGCGCAAGTCAGGTAAGGGATCCTCTTCGCGATCCAGAGATAGACACAGAAGTGTTAAATCTGAGTTTGAACAAAGCAAGGTTAAGGTTTCTGATTCATTTAGCGAGCAGGAGGGATTATATCCTACAAAGGGTACCACAAGCTACAGGCACGACGACACTGACGAGGAGTCTCGAGATCGTTCACCGTATAACGAAGAATTAAGGATAGGAAAATACAATTTTGAAGAAAACAGGAATCGGAAAAATTCTGTGGGTAAGAAAGATTACTCCATGGCAAAATGCTCGAGTGAAGGTAGAAAAGGTAATCACTCAAATTTTGGAGTCCACGAAAAGGCAGAACCTTTACCGGCAAAGCTACATAAGGATATTAACTTGAGAGGTGGAAAATCAGATTCTCTTTGTGTCAAGGATAGAAAGTCCAAGGGGCAGCATAACCTGCCACAGATGGCGCCTCGGGAAGATGAAAGATCGCCTAACTATTATCCTTCAGATAGAAATGATCGGACAGAAATGACATCAGGGAGGGGGAAGTCGCAATTATTCTCATTTTCTGGAGATAAACAAGAAACACAGAGTCGGTACCCCCGAGCCACAGTTCCTAGAGGATGCAGTTCAGATGCATTGCCCATTGATGTACCCAGTGGTGAGGCATTAAAGGTGCCAAAACATCCAAGAATGCCTGATAACCCCGGCGAAGCACCCCATAATAGTTTGCGACACCCGACACCTAACAGACCTCTGGGCAGGGATCTTGATGCCCCAAGTCCAGTTCGAAAGGATGGTGGTCAAGCTGCTTATAACACTGCCATGAAAGAAGCTAAGGATCTGAAACACTCTGCTGATCGTCTTAAGGTTGGATATTCTCCTACGTCTTGAACTTAGTTTCTTTTTCCTTCCGTAGCTTGATAATTCAGTATTATAATTGTCCTAGTGCTAACACATGTATGGTTGGATATTCTATCACAGAATTCAGGGTCTGAACTTGAAAGTACGGGCCTATACTTTCAGGCAGCTTTGAAATTCCTTCACGGGGCGTCACTTTTAGACCCTTGTAGTGTTGAAAGTGCCAAGCATGGGGACATGAGTCAGTCAATGCAAGTGTATACTGATACTGCGAAACTTTGCGAGTAAGTTAATTGGTGAAGATGCACGATGCTTCTTTTTCTTCCTATACTTCAACTAATGAAAACAACTTTCAGCAAGTAAATTTTCTAACTTGGATTGTGGGCCTGGTGGCTACAAGCTTGTATTAGGTATTTAGGTACCTGACCCCGAGTGCCAGCGGTGGGACTCGGGTCAATCTCCTTGTGCCCAAATGGTTGACCCTCTGGAGCTGCACTGCTATATATGAGCAGACAAATCAGTGAAAGTTCAAAACATGAACTTTCACTAATTTGGCGCTCGAAATTATCAGCGCATTTCCTGAGGTTGTTGGTTTGAGATTGACCTGAGTGGGTCGGGTATAATATATTGAGTTGGGTACCTTATAATAAATTGTTACTGAAAACTGTGCAAATCAATCTGACTGGATGTCTTTTGTAATATGTTGCTCGAGTCGATCACTAAATTATGATGTTTTCGTGCTTTCTATTTGTATGTTGATTGTGAACTTTCGCTGCTATATATGAGCACACAAATCAGAGAAAGTAAGAAAGTGAACTCACAAAAGAATGAACTAGACCATAGAGAAGATATGTAATACATCAGCTGGAGTAAGCTCTCTCTAGGTGTGAGACGATTCTAGAATTTGATTGACCAGCAATAACGAGTCCGGGGCTGTATGTGTGTGTGTGTGTGTGTGTGTGTGTGTGTGCGTATTAAAAACAAGTTAAAAAGCTTGGGCGTTTTACTCTATTATGGATGGGACCATTTTTTAACCAACTCTTATGTGGGGAACATCCAAACAGGTGAATAAGTTGGTCAGGTTGGTCACCCAGTCTCATGCAATACAACTTATTAGGGTGCAAAATGTGTTTATTTGGGTCCATCCTATTCTGTGTTTAAATCCAGTGTCGTGTGTCCTTGTGGCAGTTGTGTCAATTCAACATTGGCACAATGGAAGTCCACAAAACATATCTTCCAGGAATAATAGGCTTCCAAAATCAGTAACCTGTATAAAAGATTTTGGTCTCTATGGTTCTGATGCATTTTGTAGCAAAAATTCAAGTTTTAGTGTCTACATTATTTTTGGTCCTCGGTTGCACCAATGGGAGTGGAGAGACCAACAGTTCTCAAAATACTGAGGAACTTACGACACCTCGGCTTGGTGAAGAGTGTGGGTGGAGAGGATCAATTTGGGGGTTCAGGTGCTGATTAGTATGAATGGAGAGGTGTTTGTTCACTTAATGTATTTTAGTTTGATTGGTGTTTGGGAGAATATCCTTCTTGGAGCTGTTCTGACTTGGGGCTCCGTGTCTTAAGGATCAGTTCAGTAGTATTCACAGGATTCAAGTGAGTCCGTGCCCTGGGGGAGAGGGGGATCGTGTACATGTATTGCTTGGTGAGTAATGAGCCTATGTGGAACTTGCAAGTGAGGAGGAACCTGAGGGATAGTGAGGTGGTGTTGCTTGTAATTTTTTTGGATCTCATTGGTTGACGGAAACCAAACACTAGTAGGCTAGAGTGTAGGTTGTGGACACTGGAGAACAAAGGGTTTTTCCCCATTCAGTCTTTCTATGGGTTTTCTGTGCATCAGTCTTTACTGCAACATGACTACGTATCAGTTTGGAAATGGTGTGCCCCTCCGAGTATTAGGTCTTTGGGTGTACTCTTGTGTGGGGTCGCATTATCACGATTGATCAATTGACAAAGAGAGGTAAAAGGCTGCGAAAATGGTTGCTATGTATCTGATCGAAGAGGAAGTAACCAACCATCTTTTCATTCATTGTTGATTTGTGAAGGGAGTCTGGAGTCTGGTTCTTAAATTTTTTTGGAGTTAGTTGGAGCTTCCCTAGAACTTGTGGTGAGTTATTGGCGTCTTGGGATGAGAGGGCTTTCGGTGGTATCAAGAAAGCCTTGTGGAATGCTTCTTTGATGGATGTTATTTGGGCTATTTGGTTGGAAGAAATGACGGTGTTTGGAAGAAGAGGATGCACGTTGCATTCATTACACGGGAGTCTAGATATTGTGAGCATAATTGGGTGGTGCTGGACACAGGGATCGTGCAAGTTGATGATATGGGGCTGGCGGAGTATTTGGATGATATGAAGGTCATCTAACTCATTCACTTGGCCTTTTATGGTTTCTCAGCTGGCTGGGGGCTTGTTCTTCGTCTTTGTTTGTTTGTTTGTTTTCTTGTTGCTTTAGTTTACTTCTTTGTTCCTTTGGGTCACTGCTTTGTGCTGTAGCTTCTCACTGTCGGCACAGGTATGCGTTTCTGTATCCATTGTCTCTTCTAATATAATTACTTTTACCGATTGGAAAATTACACCACCTGTGAATCCCTATAAGGCTAATAGGAATCTATAGTCAACTATGAGTTCATATGAAACTAATATTTGGCTTTTGCTATATTTGTTAATTGTTTACTTCTATGTTCAATTCAATTGCAATTCAGCTGATTTCCTGTTGTTGAAAATTTTAAGCTGCTATTGCTACTCGAAGTTTAAGAGATACAAATAATTTATTATAATAATCATTGAAGCTTTCTATTTTAATATCATTATCTCAGCACTTTGTTTTATGCTAACATCATGTTGATTTGGATTCATAGATTTTGTGCACATGAATATGAGCGACAAAAAGAAATGGCCGCTGCAGCTCTAGCCTACAAATGCATGGAAGTGGCATACATGAGGGTTATTTATTCCAAGCATTCCAGTGCGAATAAAGATCGGAATGAGTTGCAAAGAGGTCTGCATGTGATTCCACCAGGTAATCAGAACAAGATACATAGTTATAAAATAATTCTACATCAATTCAGTTTATCTTTTTTAAGGGTTACATGAACTAGAGAGCTGCATTCTTAGTTATTTTAGTAATTGGGCTCACTAGGATTGTAATGTTAGCCTAGTCTTTGTTTTTTCCTCTTTATACGAAGTTCTAGTAAAATGAGTTTGGTGCTACTGCCATCTTCATCCTTTTTATTTTTTTATCATCTCAGTGTGCTACGGCTATCTTTTTTTCTCTTTTAGATTGGTTTACTTGATTGATATGGGACTCAGTTACATTTATCAATAAAACATGTTGCCTTCAGAATTGTGAGCTTTGATAGCCTTATGGATATCTTCACCAATGGTTCTTGAAATTAAATTTGTTAAGTTACAATGATGTAATTGAGACAAAAGCACTATGCTTGTTGATTTACAAGATACCCATTCAGGGGATTGAGTGCCACAGCAACTTGCCGAAAGACAATTAGGTCCATTTAAAAAAAATTAAGAAGGGTGGATATCCACCGTGAAGAATGTGGTTAAAGTGGAAAAAATTCAATGCACCAGGATGTGTGGGGTGGTACCCATACTTTGAACATGAATTTTTTTTTTCCTTTTATAGATCACATGCTACATGACATATGATCCCAAAACGGGTGTCGTTTTGGGATCATGTGGCACGTGATCTGGGTTTGGACGCATGGGTTTATCCATGCGTTCGAACCCATATGCCCTTTTCCACACACACACACACACACACACACACACACACATATATATATATATATATATAT
Source organism: Chloranthus sessilifolius (assembly GCA_021018995.1). Classification (NCBI taxonomy): domain Eukaryota; kingdom Viridiplantae; phylum Streptophyta; class Magnoliopsida; order Chloranthales; family Chloranthaceae; genus Chloranthus; species Chloranthus sessilifolius. Next base: position 6,100,057 of record CM037588.1, on the reverse strand, counting down.
ATATATATATATATATGAGAATGCTAACTTCATAGCCTTTACTCTTGAGGTTAGAAATGTCTCCATTGTTTTGGTACCCCAATAAGCATATTTTGTCTTCTTGTGATAAAGTGGTAAATTCATGGGATGGGTATTTGTGTAAACATCATGAAAACTGGGGCATGTTTTGAAATTGAATAATAATGCCTAAAATAAAATACCTTAGTTTTCATGTAATTGATATAATGCCATCCTATGAGTTTATGACTTTAGCCCTACTTTATAACGGGAGGACAAAAACTTTACAGGGGTATTTGGGTCCAAATGATTTTGTGGGCAATATTAGCTTCAGAGTGTAGGATGTGAGGTTATCAATCTTCATATTTATGTAGTGTGTATGGAGAAGCATGGGTTTGGTCCCTTAATTTCGATGTTATATGCTTGAGGTTTTTACTCTCCAGAATTATAATGTGGTGGATTCATCTTTCAATTAACTATCTCGATCTTTGTAGTAAGTGAACATTTTGAAGTTCATGTATTGGAAAAAAAAAAAATTCAAAATTTAAAACCCATGTTTTAACTGTATCATGGAAGAGTGACCGTGGCTCTTTTTTATTTATGTTTGTTTTTTATTCCAAGAAATATCAAATTTTCTTCCTTAAAAATGATTTCATGTAATGTTGTTTATGCTTTTCAGAATGAATTACCGACTACTGATCAGTTATACTTGCTTTGTGCCCTTAGTTGTTTCCATATTGCTTTAGTGTTATTGCTGTCTTGCTATTTTCAGCCATGTAGTTTGGAGTCAATTGTCTTAGTAATCTACTCCATGGTACTTGTGGTAACCGACTGTTTTTCCTTTAGGTGAGTCGCCATCATCATCTGCCTCAGATGTTGATAACTTGAACAATTCAGTTGAAAGGGGTGCTTTACCCAAAGGCGCAACATCTCCTCAAATTGCTGGCAATCATGTTATCATGGCTCGCAATCGTCCCAACTTTGCGAGACTGCTCAACTTCGTAAGTTTTCTTACTATAATAAGATTATTGCTGCTTCTGTACATCTTTAAATATCTTATCAACAAGCTGATAAAAAAAATCTCATCAGCAAGAACTATTTTAAAGAAAGACAACAACCAGTATGTGAATGTATAAATTTTCCTGTTTCATATTATTCGTACTGGATTAATTTTCATTTTGGACATGGTTTTAGTGAAAATTTGAATAAACCACTTAGTGTATAAATTCTCTTAATATAAATGCTCAACATGCAAACATAATGGGAGATCCAAAATGGGTCTTAGTTTGCTCAACTCCATGGGGAGCAAAATGGACCTAGAAACACTACATAATCCACAATTTTGGCAAAAATGCCTTTCGATTGGAATAGGTGGTCATAAAATGTTCTTTGGAGCAACACCTATTTTTACACTAAGGAAAACTGGAGTTCAGAGCTTGTCAGTTTGGCAGAAGCACTGGTGAAAAGCTTGAACACTGTTGTCCAAGCTCCCACTTATTACTATATTAAATATCCGCTAATTCATAGCCCCACAAATTACACTTATTTTAGCAGGGTGACATATGCAACAAATGGGGTATATATTATTAAGAGCTGGTATTATTTACCCTACCCACGTGCCAGTGGTGGCACCCAAGTCAATTTCTTTTTGTCCAAATGATCAAGCCTCGGGAGCTGCACTGCTATTTATGAGCACACAAATCAGTCGAAGTTCACTTTTGACCTTCCACTGTTTTGGCGCTCAAAATTATCAACACATTAACCAAGGTTGTCAGTTTGAGATTGACCGATTGCTGCTGCTGTCAGTCGAGTCGGGTGCCTTATACGAAGTCATTTATGGTGTTCTGGTCATTCTGTTTAGAGTTTATTCTTTTCATGTTGGTGCAGGGTTTATTATAAGGGGTGGCAATGGCCGGGCTTGGGCCGGGTTAGGTTAAACCCATCCCCTGTCCGTCGGATTTGAACTTGACCATAGCAGGCTTATGACCTTAAGCCCAACCTGGCCAGCCATAAACTTTCAAAGCCCAAGCCCGGACCGGCTTGGCTCATTTTTCTGTAAATTGCTAATTGATTTACAAAAAGTAGCTCTATATTCATAAAAATAGTAACATTGATATATTCCAAATATCTAATTACAAGTTGATATCTATTTTGAAGAAAGTCTATTGTTTAAAAGTCGAAAATCTATACTTCTTTAAGGGTTTTTTCTATAAATATTACAAGTGAAATTCAATATACATAATATATGTAAGAGCCCAATGGGCCTAAGGGCTTAAGCCCAAGCCCGGAGTGTTTAAATTTCAGGCTTAAAAATCTAGCCCAGGCCCGCCCCATGGGCTTTATGTCAATCCTGAACCAACTTTAAATTGGGCTGGGCCTAGCGGGCTGAATGTATAAATCTCATAAAGTCTGGGTCAGCAATTGTAACTGAATGTATAAGTCTCATAAAGTAAGCTTCTTTACAGGCACAAGATGTAACCTCTGCGATTGAAGCTCTGAGGAAATCACAGCATGCTTTCTCTGCTGCCAGTGTAAGTTCGGAAGAGGCACGCTATGGGATCGACGGCATCTCCTCTGTGAGAAGGGTCCTTGACTTTAACTACCATGATGTTGAGGGACTATTACGTCTTGTACGGCTTGCAATGGAGGCTATCAGTCGTTAAAATCCCAGTGAAGAGATAATATTTCTCTGGTTTGTTTCCTCAGATAAGCATGCCACCAAGGAGGAAAAATCCCTGACCGCGGCTTCTCTGCTTCAATTACATGAGGCTCTTTCCAAACAAGATGGATCGTCACAATGTCGTTCTTTCTGTAAAGTGTTCACAGAATGTGGGTCGGATTGCAACTTTTGTAAATATTCTTTTTGGGCCTTCAATTTTTTCTTTTTTCGAAACAGATAAAGGGTCTATCATATTGACCCAATGAGAGAGGATCAAGTTAGGCTCGTCTCTACTGCAAGGTGGAGATTATACTACAGTTGAGGTTTTATACCTCCATGAGGATACAGGAAGAAGAAATATTCCAAAAAAAAAAGAAGGAAAATCGGCAGGAGAAAGATAAAAATCAAGAATTTATACCGCATCGGTTCGAGTTTGATTTGTGATCTAGTTCTGGTTGACACCATCATTCTGGCTTTTAAGTTGAAGATCACAGGAGCTGCCAACATGTTTGGAAGACTATTGGTTTCTCAAGCTTGGTTTACTGTGTGGTGCCGAACATTTTCTGTTTGAGCATATTATGCTGTGAATCTGAGGGCAACTGAAGTGGCTGGTCTCGGTATGTAATGTCATTTCACCTTTACTTAGTGGGAGCCTACCTATTCTTCAGTTAAAAAATTGTGATTATTTCTTGGTTTGTTTATTATGTGTAGGTTGTTGTGTGGCTTTCTGTTATCGTGTTATGGGAATGTTGGGGTCTTTGTTCGTCGCTGAAGCAGATAAATTGTACGAAGTTAGAGATATATGTAGATGCAGACAAGTAGCAAGAAGTTAGGGATATATATAAAAATAATTTGTTCAGATCTGAATTTGAACGTGGTAATTCTTCCCCCTCGAGAGAAGGTTTGCTGATTTTTTTAGCATTGCAAAGTATTTGGTTTCCACAGAGTTATTCTTTTGCAATTTTCCTCTCAGCTTTTATTTCTGATTTGGTTTTCAGGGAATGTTTGTTGATATATAAATTTGGGAGATGCAAGTACTGCTGCTTAGGGACCATGCTACACTTAATGCTAATCAGCATAGAGAGGCAAGAGTTGATAATCCCCAAACAGGTAATATACTATGTTATCTAGCTATAACTTCAAATTTGGATCCTTAGAATCTCGCATGTGCATTCTGTGAGATAATCCCTCTATATGGGTGTTCTTTTAACCCACCTTATACCACAAGTTTCCCCCCTGCTTTGGGCTCGAAATTCATCTAAAATGCTCCAAAATTCACATGCGATCCGTCCGCCAGAGCACGGCCTGGACCTTGAGATGCATGCAGACTAACAGAACTTTGATAAGTGCCATCTTGTTTGGATTTTAGAATAGATGTTTCTATGCTATATTTCTATGCTATACTTTAAAACAAACAAAATTCTAAAATTCAGCGAGTCATCGAGCAACTCTGTCGAGTTACTTGACTCGCTGGGATTTTGAGTCGAGTCCGGATCGAATCGAGACTTTGCTAGGATGATGCAACCAGGGTCCATAAACTATCCTTATTTATAAAATATTCATGGAATAAGGTTTTAGACACCCTATCTTTTTAAAAAGTATTAAACTACCCATTTTACTTACACATCTTTCCCTCTTTTTCCTTGTAGAATATATTTTATTTTCTTATAAAATATGTATTTTAAAAATATTTACTAAACTCCCAAATCGAAGCAAGTCGACTTTATCCGAGTCTTCGAGTTACAACTCGACCTAGCTGACTTCCGAGTTGAGTTGAGTTTTCCTTTCAAACAATGCTTTAAAATAGTCATTTTACCATATTATTTGCATGCTCTTGAACATCCATGTTCCCGAACACGGTTTCAATTTGTGAATCAAATCTCCTAGGAGTTGGTGTAGCGTTATTAGGCACCCGACCCATATGAACTGTACATAAGCAGTGAATTGATCACCTCTCCCGACTATTTTCTCATGTATCTCAGTAAGAAGTTGCTAGTATCCTAATAATAATAGTCTAACGTGTATATGGTTGGTCACAATATGTTTGTTATTTTCCTTTCCATTTAGTCTTATGTTTTGGTTACCGGATCAATTAAAAACCTGCTTAATGACTTTATGCTATAATCCATTTGGAACTGCTAAATTATAGGGCATTCATCAATCATCATTAAAAAATCTAGAAAGCATTGGCCAATCTTTTATATAATTGAATTGACCAGTATATACAACCAGGAAGTTCGCACAAAACGTGTGATTAACCACGGTTCCCATTCTTCTCAACTGCCCATGAACATCTGTGCATCTTTTGACTTGTTAGTGGAGGGAGATTAGCCCGTGCATTGCCCGTGGTTTAGGGGTCGGACAACTAATGCCAACTAGTCTCCTAAAGCTGTATAATTCCCATAACTTCTATGTTTATATATTATACTGTGGATTATATTCTGCCTTCAGGTCCACTTTCATGATGAAAAAGTACAGAAAAAACTGCAACATAAGTTGTAGATTAAAAAATATGGAAATATATGTATATTTTTTTGGTTGATAAATACCTGGATTGCTTCAAAGGATAGTGACTCCTAGTTAGTTAAATATTGGGTTTTGGGAATCCTTCTGTATGTTTTGACCACAAACTGTGTCGTAAGCTGACAGGAACCATATGATTTAAAAATTCTTGGTTATCCTAAGAAAATGTTGTAACAGTTCTCTTTGGGGATCATAACTATTTGTTACATAATAAGCTTTTATATATATATATATATATATATATATGATACTATTCATATTTCAGAATAACCGCATAGACAGTACATAGAATCCTGTTGCTATCATGCATGTGCAACTGATAAGCTGGGTATGTTTGAATTGATATAGGATTTAGGATAAACCAGTTTCGAGTTTGAACATTTCAATCTCCTCACTCTAAAATTGCCAGAAGTGTGCTTTCACTAATTTGCTTACAAATAGCTGTGCACTTTCCAATGTTTTACTGTTTTAGAATCAGGAGATTGACCCGTTCACACTTGAGAGTAACAGATCGGCTACCCTACGCGAACTCAGGCATTAAATGGGCTGTCACCTTTTTAGTTATTTTATCTATGCACCTTCATTTTGAACACCTACTTATTTGCAATGACATGGGTAACTGGACTTTGGTTTCAGGCTATAATGTGGTGGCAACCACAGTTTTGATTCAGTCATGAGTACTACTGCAACACCATAGAATTGTACTGAAGCAGGCGCGGATCGATACATCTCCCGACTCTCTTTTCTCATGTAATTCAGTAAGCACTCAGCAGTGTCCTAATAATATCCCGACTCGTATATTTTGGCCAAATATATTTTTTATTTTCCTTTTTGTTTCGATGGCTGCTTTGCTTAATGGTTCATTGAAAAGTATTGACTCACCACACCTGACTTCAACAGGAGGCAGGTCAACACTCCCACTTTATCCTACGGCGTACGTAGCACACATTTATGACCAATCTAAGTCATCGTCATATGCCGCACTCGAGGGAAAGCTTTTTTTTTTTTTTATAACCTAGGTATCCAAGCCTCTTAGAGCACCCGACTAATCTCAGGTATGTGCTCCAAGTTAGCACGCATCGGGTTAGCACGGGATATAAGCCCTAGTGTTGCCTCAAGGGCGGCGCCGGGGCCACTTTTGAATGAACCAATTTTTTAACTGGGTGGTGGGCTCACCAGTTTTGAATGAACCCCTTTTTCATTGAAATGTGGATCATGCGTTTGAATCTTGTCGAATTAATCGAAGGGGTCAAGGTAGTGTTTGAACCCAATGTAGTAAGGATGTGTTGGAGAGTTGTTGCCTTCAGAATTAGGGCTTGGAAGATGTACTTCAACCTTTTGGTGTACATTAAACGGTCCAATTTTCAAAGAGTACCTTTAAATTCACCCACCGAATCTCTGAGTTCACCCACATTAACAGCCTATTGACTTCTTGTATCAGGTGATGGTGATCATTTTTCGTCCCAATCTTCCACAAGAAAGATCTTGAGATCATGGGCGTACTATCAGATGCTTAGTTTTTTTATTTCACGTGGCTGGCATCTTAGAAAAGTGACCTTAACATCACATGAAACTCATCATGTTCAAACCTAATTTGAAGGTATTTTTTTGGGGCAGTGTGCCACGTTAAATTAAAAAATGATTGTCTGATCGGACGCCCATGATCTCAAGATCCATCGTGTGAAAGATTGAGAGGGAAATGATCTTGACCATCAAATTCAAAGCAATTAGTGAGTTTCAACATGGGTTAACTCAAACTCGGTTAGGGTTTGTTTGGATAAAAACACGGGAATTGTAGGAAAGTAAAATAATATTCCTATATTTTCCCATAGATACCTAAGTTGTAGGAAATTATAACATTCCTTTGTTTCCCATTGTTTTTCGTTGTTTGGATAAGCACACTACTAGCTAGAAAAACGCAGGATTAATCAAATCCGGTGTTTGGATACATATGCAGAAAATTGTTTTATATGCATTAAGTTTTTGTTGCTCTTTACATATTTTAGTGAATTGCTCTAATGGTTGACTTAAGGTTAGGTATTTTTTTGTTTTTTTTTTTGAGAAAAGACTTAAGGTTAGATTCTAGGTTCAAACTTTGTTTTGTGCAATAAATTACTTATTTTTAAAAATTAATTATACTAGAGCATATACATTATATATGTGGGTATGTAGATGAATAAGAATCTACTAATATAAATTAGGACTCCTAAAGCTTAATAACAAATTTTTAGAAAGTTTGTATGGTCAATTGACCATGCAAGTCATAACGTGGCTCCGCCTCTGATTTTTGGAGATGTGTGTCATGTAGAATTAACTTATATCTGTTTGATAAGGGTGCATGATCTTAAGATCTATCATGAGGAAGATTGGAAAAAAAAAATAATCTCTATCTTTTGATTCAAATCAATCAATGGTTTTCATTTGTGAAAAAATTGTGTGGTATTACTAATAAACGGGTGAGAAGAGTCATACCCTTATCTTTTTCTTCTCCACTCTTATCTTTCCAAATTCTTGACAAATTGAATGTCGATGCGTATCCTTAAACTCTTAAGTCGCTTCCAAACAACGGAAAACTATGAAAAATATAATCTAAATTTATGTATTCCTCTCTTTTTCCCATATCCAAACATGCCCTTAGTGAATTTAAAGGTACTCAAATTTCAAATTGTATGGTGAGTTAGTATCTATCATTTCAAACAGTCCAATTTTCAAGCACTACCATCATTTGTACCGATCGAATCTTTGAGAGCACCTAAGCTGAAAACAGTTAATTGCTTTGAATCAAATTATAGGCTATGGAGATCTTTTTTGGTCCCAATTTTTCACACAATGAATCTTGAGATTTTGGGCGTACCGGTAGATGGTTAATATTTTGTTCCCATGTGGCACACATCTCAAAAAGGTGACTAGTTACTCTCAAACATGATTAACTCACTCTTTGGGATATGTGCCACATGAAATATAATTCGACCATTCGATTGTTCGGAACATAGTCTAACAAAGCACTGATTTTTTTTAAAAATTCCTGCCACAAAAATTTGCGAATAATTCTCGAATTGTTCAAAAAATTATGATTTTTTAATGTTTTTAATATAGTTTTAAATCGTTTTTTTTTTTTTTTTTTTTTCTTCAAATATTTTCCAGAGCTGAATTTTGCCTAATGTTTCTAAATTTAAACCTTGTCGAATTATTACCGAACCTGAGTTGGTGACTATGGTCCGGAATTTTTGGGACAAAAAACCTCCATCAATCGATTCAAAGTTGTTGGTATTTTAGGTGCGTCTTTTCATAGCCGTGCAGCTCCCCGCTTCCTCTCCATTAGCTCCCACCGAATACGGTCCAGGCTTGTGCGTGCCTTTATACTCGGCCATTTATAGATAACTTGTGGAGTTGTTGGTCAGTGTGACCTAAAATGCACCTATCAAGAGTCAACGAGTTGATCAAATTAATGGCTCAGAAGCACCCATCAAATGATCAAATATGTAAATCAATTGACCTTTCAATCCTAATAAACTTCTCAGTACGTTTCCCTCTTGGAATCGGTGTGGATGGGATAGATTCCGTTTCCATGCTTAATGTAGAAAAGAATCTGGTATGACAGTGGAAAAAATAGCACAAAGCATAAGAAACTGTAATTTTTCATGGAAACCGAGTCTAGCTAAGCTTTTCCTCTTGGATCTTTTTGATCTAACAACCCAAAATATTTGTCATAGGATAAGATTGTCATCGTTGATTCCAGTTGATGCGAGATACACAATCCGAAGCGTTTCCTTATGAAGAAGATGTAGGTAACTCTACCCGTCTCTCTTCCTACACTCTCTTAATGGGAAAATGCCAAAGGCTAGTGTGTAATGAGCGGGGACGTCCACCTATATATATATATATATACAATGAAGAGTCATGCGCTGCTTAGAATACCGCCCATCAAAGTAATTTAATTGGGATAAGAATCACATGTAAATCAGGAAACCTAAAGATTTCCATCTGTTCCTAATAATTTCCTTTATTGGTTCAAGCAACTCTAATTTAGGATTTTATAAAATCCTAATGTGTGTGGGCACATGAAAACACGAATTTTGAGTTTTAAATAGTAATTCCAACAATCTCCCACATGGTCCATACACCAACTACAATTTTAAAAAATGACTCTCACTAGATTGAGACAATCAAAATGAGTGCACTCTGTATTATTGTTTGAAATATTTTAGGCATTCCTAAAAATCACTCATATTCAATGATAATACTAGTGATGGATCATGAATGCACATAGTATGTCATATTCGAAATTGATACTAAAACAATTCCATAGTCACAAAACTAGCATTATCAATAAATTTGAGAGACAATAAACCATTTTAACATATGAAACAATTACATCCCAAAATTGCAATTATATGTATGTAATCCCAAATTGATTTGCTTCATACGTATAGTATGTTGTTCTGTTATGCAGAAAACTCCACAATTTGAAAAACTCCATCTATCCATCAGAACAAAGGTTTATCGGTGTGGTGCCAAATCACGTTTAGTCCCAAACATATCCAAAAGAGTATAAATATTCACAGGTAAATTGGCTCACGCACCGAGGTGTGCTACCCAAATTTGTGAAAAACTCTATCATAGCATATGCTTAATAGACATTAAAAATGTATCATACCATAACACAATTTATAATTGTCAGATAATTCTCACTTAAATTATAAAGTTTCAGAGTTAACAAATCTCATATGGTGACAATTGTGATGTAACAATAAAGCTATATAACCATTAAGCAATAATCAAGTCCTAATCAATAGTCAATTGAAAAAAAAAAAAATTATATAAATTGTGATTAAAATGTAAACAAAGATCCCCACTTCACAATGATTTATAAATTTATTCATATTTCTATTATTTAATATTAAAAATTATATTACAAAATTATTCCACCAACCAAAGAATCCACCATGGATTCAAAATAGTGAACACATGTCACAAAATCGACAATATGGCCAATGTCCACCAAAAACTCCAAAATGACCCTATGTCACCAAAGTCCACCAAGGATAAAACAATTTGTATTAAGAGTATAAACGAATTGATTAAAGTGTTTTATCGTGTGCAAATAATTCACTCTATGGGTATATATAATGTGCAACATTCAACATTACCTTTGGATAGAAACTGAGTGTACAAGCAATCCTCTCCCTCCATAATGCATAAAGAGCCCGTAGACCTAATCGCTTATGTTTCAAGTTTGATCCTAATGATTCACTATATTTGGGCAAGAGAATCATCATTCTCTCCTTTTCACTTATGACTATTTTTCTCACCCCATTTGCACAAAATTAATGAATCAGCTGTTGGTTATTTAAAAAAAATTTAAACTTGTCTTTTCCCAAGAGGAGTATCTTTTCATAGTTATGTGTCCTTTCAAATGAAGTGTTTTTTCAAAGTAGTGTGTCTTTTCAAAAGAAGTGTCTTCCGATTTGATCATGAAGATACACTACCTTTGGGCAAAGGAATCATCATTCTCTTTTTCTTACACTCATGACTATTTTACTGACCTCATATGCACAAAATTAATGAATCACATGTTGGATATTTAAAAGTTTTTTAAACTTGTCTTTTCCCAAGAGGTGTATCTTTTCATAGTTATATGTCATTTCAAATGAAGTGTCTTTCCAAAGTGGTGCGTCTTTTCAAAAGAAGTGTCTTTTCAAAGTGGTGTGTCTTTTTTGATGGGATGTCTGTAACACCTTTTCAAGAAAAGGATGTATTAACACACTACTTGATTTCTATTTAAGAAATCTAAACTCATTCTTTTAACACTACAATGGAGTCTCCCTTATTTTCTTTGGTTCTATCTTTAAAGGTCTTGATCATAGCATTCTTGCAATATTTAGCGTTCGGATATCTTGAATGGATTCACCAAATCATTCACAAGAATATACAGTCGATTTTTTGTATCCTGGAATTAGTTTACTGGTAATCTGTTGGTGACCACTTGTCGAAGTGGTGGGGGAAATATTGGTTTAAAGACAATGATATTTCTCGTGTCTCGGATCGGTTCCTTGTATTATTTCGGGTGAATATTTCACACTTTTTTCAACAATTTGTTCCTTAACAATTTTAAACCAATATTTATTAATCTCAAATGAATTATAACGGAGGAATCGTGATGTCGACATATATTGTGAAACACTATGGTGACGTGTCCATCTTATAATAAAAAAATCGTCTTTGTACTTGAAATTCTCGATTTCATGTAGAGAAGCACGCCATGGATTCGAGATCAGTAATGACTCATCTGAGCGTACTGTTGGATCTATTTTATGAAATCGAAACCGAACCAATAAGATTCGAAACCGAACCGATAAGATTCAAAACCAAAATTGAACCGAACTGATAGTTATTGGTTCGGTCGGTTTTTGATTTCAAAATCTCAGTTTTTTAACTTTTGCCTTGTTGGTGTTTAATCCATCTTATAGGTTTCATTCTTCACATACATTCATTAACTATCACCCTAAAACACAGAAAAAACTCACGAAATGAAAGCACACGCATCACATAAACCTTTAAAGCAGAGGCTGTCATAGAAAAAGCCAATAATTTACATAATAAGGATTAGAATTCCTCTCTCTCTCTCTCTCTCTCTCTCTCTTCCTCTCTCTCTGCTCTCTAGTATTCATAGCATTCATTTAAAAACATCTATCATGGAAAATAATCAATAAGCATATTTCTAACAAGGTTAGAACTAAAATGCAGAGTCTCATGATCTTAAAACACAACAAAGAATAGCATAAAGTGTAGCACGAAACTAACCTATGAGGAAACTTGCATAGAGACTAGAGAGAGAGAGTGAGAGGAAGAAAGAGACAGAGAAAGAGAAAGTAACTTGTGGTGGAGTGTGACAGCGCGACATCAGAGACGGCGAGTGAAAGGACACGGAGATGGATAGCCGACGGTGGGTTTGGAGCAAACAAAAGGAAAGGGTTATAGACTTTTAGCCTTTTAGGGCTTTGTAGAAGAGGAACTGACGACGGGATTCATTTTGTGGCTTTTAATAGGGCTATGCATAAATAAATTTAATTGCAACTGATTATGTTGGCTTCTTTTGTGTAAAATCGCAAGTTTTAAGGTTAGGTTTTAAAAGAGAAATTTTTATTTGTAACCTATTTTTCTGTATGTAGCTAAGTAGTACCCACTATCGATTTCTTATTTGTTCAGTTTCGATTTTTTAACGTTAAAACCGAAACCAAACCGATAAATATCCGTTTAAATTTTTTGAAACTGAAATCGAATCGATATGCTTCAAAATTGAAACCAAACCAAAATTTTGGTCGATTCGGTGGGTTTTATGCACTTTATGTTGCCTTTCAGTAACGTTTAAAGAAATGAAGTGATTTAAGGGTCTATTGGTAGACGTATCAATAAAGATTAAGTCAAAAATTTTAAATTCTCTATGAAACTTGTTTCCTTGTCAAAGAACAAGAAAACAAATGATATGTGGTTTAAAACAAAAATGTCTGAAGAAACACTTTATGTATTGATAATTGTAATTATGAGCAATTATGGAAAATATTAGTCTAAAAGAAGAATCGAGATGGGTTTTAAGTCATTTACCTAAACAGTTACTTATGATGGGATCCCTACCTAATATTTGCTTGGTTAATGTTTAGGTTCAATGGAAAGAATAACTCGTAAATCCGTGACAGATAAAGGGGTACTACATTGATGAAAATTAAATTCTCATAAACATCTCAGAAAGGATAGTGTTTTACCTGTAATGGATAAGGGGAGGTTGAATATTGCTCTTAATAAACGTTATAATACAATGTGTTGAGATGTTAAAGTTATATGAGCATTTCTTATAGGTCTACCTATATATGTGTGAGGATGGAGTCGCCTTCAATGAGACATGACTTTATCTCATAAATACTTATGAAAATCATGGTACTAGCATATGACCTAAATGTGTAAACCAAGTTTTTGAACACTAAATATATGAAATATGTGTGTGAAATAATTCTGATTTGTCGTATAAGATCGTTAGTTCAAGACTTAGTTTCACTAAAGACCTTGACAAACTTTGAGTTATTTTCACTAAACACCTTGGCAAACTTTGAGCTATTTCTACTCCACTAAAGTGAAGATTCAAGTATGTAAGACCTTTTCATTTATGCATATATTTCTCACTTTGCTTTAATTTAAAAATTTTAAATAGTGGGGTATTGTTGGATATTTAAAAGTTTTTAAAACTTATCTTTTCCTAAGAGGTGTATCTTTCAATAGTTTGCGTCCTTTCAAATGAAGTGTCATTTCAAAGTGGTGTGTCTTTTCAAAGTGGTGTGCCTTTTCCAAAGGAATGCTTGTAGCACATTTTCAAGAAAATGGTATATTAACATTACACTTGATTTCTATTTAAGGAATCTAAAATCATAGTTTTAACGCTACAATAGAGTCTCCCTTATTCTCTTTGGTTATGTCTTTAAAGGTCTTGATTAGAGCGTTTTTGCAACATTTAGTGTTCGGATAGCGTGAAAGGATTCACCAAATCTTTCATAAAAATATACAGCCGGCTCGTTGCATCCTGAAATCAGTTTGCCGATACACTGTTGGTGACCACTTTGTCGAAGTGGTGAGGGAAAATATTGGTTTAAAGACAATGATATTTCTCATACCTCGGATCGATTCCTTGTATTATTTCGGGTCAACAATTCACAATTTTTCCAAAATCACTTTTGGGTAGAATTAATAACCTATGTATATTAATGCACAAGGTAATTTTAATGAGAAAAAATCTCAAAATTTAAGAAACAATAACCTACATAGAATGGTCACCTTTGGACATATCCAATCCTACTTCGATTATAGTATCTTGAACGACCACTTTCACGGTCTTCCTAAAACCCTCTAGGAAAGACCCGGACGCGACATGTCCAGTAGAGTTTAACCAATTCAGCCTAAAGTGTATATATGTAAACATATACATAGTCAAGAGTATCACAAAATAATATTTTAAATAAATGTGTAATCTCCAAACACTCAATCGCAAACCTATGACATGCATACACATAAACTTAGGCAATAGGATCAAACCATGATCCATGCAATACTAGTATACCAAACACATCATTTAGGTCACCAAAAAATTTTATTCCACCATATACAGTCATCAACTGTACCAAAAAAATAAGTTAAAAGTATAAATCTCATCAAGTAGATCAAAATCAATTACTCAAAAACTGAAATCAAACTTCAAATAAGTCAGATACACGCAAACAAAATCTCTTCAATGGGCTTAAAAGGGTCATATGTAATAAGCACAAGCTAAAGTCCAATTTGACTAAGAAAGAACCTCTTCAATGGGCTTAAAAGGGCCATATATAATAAACCCAACCTAAAGTCCAATTTGACCAAGAAAGAACCTTCAATGGGCTTAAAAGGGTTATATATAATAAACCCAAGCTAAGGTCTAATTTGAGCCTAACAGGAATAAGAATCACATATAAATCAGGAAACATAAATATTTTCATCAATTTCCAGTAATACCCTTTATTATTTCAACCAACTCCAATCCAAGGATTTATAAAATCGTAGTGCATGGGGGCCACATAAAAATACGGATTTTTAGTTTCAAATAAATAATTCCAACATTTCCATGTTACCAAACGTTTCCTTAAGAGCATCTAAATCTATGAAGATAAGTTCAAAACTAACCTGTGTACCTAACTTGTTACAGGTATACGACTGTCCCTAAGGTTGCGTTTGGTTTAGCTCTTTCAGTCCTTTGCTCTAGTGGAGAATTGTTTTAAGTGATAAAACTGCTCTCTGACAGATAGGTTTGTATCCTCTTATTAAAGTTAATCCCTAATAAAAATTCACGGCTCATTGGAGATGTATTTTTAATCAATAGTCAAGTTCAATCCGTTTTAATACTATTGGATAAAAGGGATTTGCTTGCACCGACTCCACTTTCGTAAGTTGAAAGGAATAGGGCTCTCGTTGGACCGAGCTGGCCTGAATTTCAGCTCGTACCCAATTCAAAAAATAGCAAGCTTTTTGGGTGTGTAAGTTGGGTTAGGACCCACTCGAACTGAGCATGATATGGCTGGTTACATCAGACCCGGCTTGGAGGCAACCAACACGTGTGTGTGTGTATATATATATAAAGTTTTAATTAAATGATTTAATCTTTGGAACATTTCAATAAATGCCATCAAAGCTATTATAAAATTAATGTTTTATTGAGATTTTTCATCTCAACAATAAAATTGTTTAACCAGTTGAGCTAACTGCTTTTCCCTTGTGGAAGCAACAAGTTGTCGGTTTTAATCCCCAAGCCTTCTGTTACGACCCAAAATCTTTACCCAATCTTGAGAGCCTAAAATTTCGTGTCATGACACTACACTCTAGTTAAGGCAATAAGCAGACATACACATAATCCATAAATCGTCTTAGAATTTGGATCGAGGTAATTTAATATTGCATTTAATGCCTCATAAATAAAGTGAAAAATATAATTGATAAATAATAATTTCCTATCCATGCATCTAGAGATAGGAGAGAAAAATAAATTAAGGTTTTACGTAGGGTAGTATCGTACCAAACGTAAACTCATAAGATGTATGGAAACAAATCAATAAGAAGCATGTCTCTCAAGAAAATAAAAAAGGTCTAGAGCTAAAGGAATGTTCAAGGCTCATAAAAGTCTGTTGGATCTATATCCTCATCCAAGTGGTAGTCGACATCGTCATCTTCATAAGCAGCCTCCGGTATAGCTGCCTCTACGTCATCATAGGTAGGATGATTCGAGTTCTCACCTGCAACTGTTAAAATTTTAGGAGGGGGATGAGTTTACTCAATCACATAAACTCAATTGGTTACATAATCAATCCACCATGACTTACCCAAGTGATCGTATGTGTAATCGCTTGAGTTGCAGTGCATTTTAAAGATAAAATCAAATATTTTGCATGATGACAAAAATATTTATAATTTCATAACATATTATCTAAAATTGGAAACTAGATCATAGCAAGAAATGTATATTATGCATCTAATTCATATTTCTTTTCCTATCTGTCTTTTCAACTTATCATACGTGGCATATTTAAAGTCTTATTATTACTCCATACGTTTATACAACGTACTTCGTATATTACTTATATTATTTAGACGACCAGTATCAGAGCTGCTGCTCGAGCCTATCACGTAAAATGTACGTATAGATAATCACCTAACCTCCATATCATAACATAAATTACCATCCAGCCAGATGAGATTGCGGGCATCAGTAAAATAGGTTCCTTTAAGTCGAAACCTCTAATTTTTCCTTAGTTCGAGTCAAAACTATCATATTGTCCTTAAAACTCGTCCTGACTGTAGATGTTGGGCTCTTACGATGACTCGTAAGGTATGACACGTGTATAAATTAATTTTATTCAGCTGGCCTTCAAAGCATGCCTTATTATATTATTATTTGATTCTAAGGTTAGGTCCCTGACCTGATTTCATATTAACATGGGCTTAAGTCCTCACTTTCTTATCATATATGTATCTTAACATATTCACTTCTCATTTTTTTTCTATAAACTTAATTGGAGTGGGCCATGGTGCGATAGACTTCACTAAATCACGCTTTCGAATGAACAAGTTCCGTAGTAATCTGAATGTACTTTGTGTGGCAGTTCATACTCTCACAGAGGTGTTATATTTGTATATGGATGCCTATATTCTAAGTTTCACGTGACCGTGAAAGAAATCCCACTGTCACGAAGGCTTATGTCGTGTATTGTATCTTATTCCTTAACTTATCATGCATATGTCCTATCGTAGTTTTTTACATGATATATATCATATGGTAAATATAAGCATATATAAGAAGAAAACTATTACATGCACCATAAGCATTTTGTGAACATAATGAAATCAATGTGGAGCATAAAATATGAAATATTGAGTAACAAACATAACATAAGAAGTGTTCAAATATATGTATTCTAGGATTGGGTCCAATACTTTTCATTGGAGGTGGTCATGTCTAGAACTTGTTGATTAATCGACATAGCAGTCTGACTTTTTTCGAAGCCTAAAGAGACACACATGTCCATACAAGGACTGTAGGAGCCTTAAAAAAGGTAACGAATATTCCCATTGTGTCTGGAAGGTCCAAAAATTATAAGACCGGGTCATTTTTCACTTAAATCGGATGTCCCAGCGAAAAGATCTCAAAGGTTGAACTAGTGAAGAAAAACAGTTTTGAAACTGTCAATTTCGACTGGTCGAATTGGGTCTCGATCGGTCGAGATCAGAAAAGAAAGCAGAAGAGTTCAGAACTCGACTGGTCAAATTTACATTTCGACTAGTCGTGTTTCCAAACAGAGAACAAAACAAAATTATATAAACTCGATTGGTCAAATTTGCATTTCAACCGGTCGAGGTTCCTGAAAACTAGAGAGGATGATCAATCTCTACTGGTCAAATTTAGATTATGACCGATCAAGATCAAACAGAGAAAGAAAAATCTGAAGAAAGTATGAACTCGACTAGTCGAATTTAATGTTTCGACTGGCCGAGTTGACTGGATAAAGCTGAAGAAATCAGTCTCGAGTGGTCGAAAATGAATTTTGACCCGTCGAGATCGAACAGAGGATCCAAGTTTTTATATAATATGAATCTCCATCTGTCGACTTTGGATTTCGACCAGTCGAGTTAGCAATTTCAGGCACAAGTTGAATTTTTAGACGCAGTCTAAAATCCTTTTTCTTCCCCGATTGATCTTTGGATTGATTTATGATTTTTTTTATTTGAAAATAGGTTGAATAATTTAAGATGAATTGAGAGGCACCCACCTGTTGAAACATTAATCGATATCCGTGATGGTTTGGGTTGATGACGATCAGATTCAGAGCGTCGATTATTCTAGTCTTTTTGTGAGAAATCCTCTCTCACGATCGAATCTGCACAATGATGAGGGTCTTTGATGAGAAGGTAATTGGGCTTCCGAAAAGAGTGCTCGGGTCGCCGTTAAGATGGTGGTTTGAACACGCGGTGTTGCTCTACCTTGAAACCCGATGGAGATCCAGTGAGGGATGTGTAGATGATGGTGTTGTTGTGCTTTAGCAGAGAGAAAAAACGAGAGAGATGGCTGAGAGAGGGAATGAAGTAGAGATTTCTAATTCTCTCTAGGTTTCCGATTTATATTGGAGTGTGTTTAGAGAAAGAGTCCGATTGGGCAAATTGACTTTGCTAAAAAAGTAAGAGTCATTTAAAGACTCTAATTGATTACCAAATCAAATTTCATGAATGGTGGGATTTAATTGCCTTGGTTGTTTAAAGCAGTAGGTCTCTAGGGATTCGGTTACCAATTTTGTGTAAACGGATCATAATTAGAATTTTCTTAATTTAGTTATGTGCGGGTCATGATAAGGTGTGCACACAAACACTAGGTCTTAGTACTTCACCCATCCATTATTATTAAACAGGGTCAAATGAGACTCAGGTCAGAACACCTGCTCCCGCCTTTTTGTGGATCTCCTCCAGTGTGTTGCACCAAATACAGATCCTCTTTGTGTGCAAGTTTGCACAGGCACAACATTTGAGTTGTCTATGCCGTATGACATCCTTAAAAAATATATATAATAAAATTATTTAGAAGCTTTTGATATTTATATATAAAAAATGATTTTTAAAAAAATTAACTACAAAACAAAAGCTCACAACCCAGCTTGGTCCCAACCCGACTTGCTAGGACCAGGCTTGGGTTGAGCACTTCTGAGTTTGGGTTGAGGCTAAGCTGAAAAGAAATCTTAACCTGAGGCATAGCTAGGCCAAGTTTAACCCCAACCCATCCAATTGAAAGCCTTAGTCGTGAACAGTCACCAAATTTTTTAAGGTAAAAAAAGAAAGCAAATAATTCACAAATTTGAGTTCGGCAGAATAATCACAATTTTGTTGTTTTTTAAAAAGTCATGGAGTTCACGAATAACTCATTTGTTTCAAAAAAATTTGATATTTATATTTTTACAATTTTTGGGCTTCTTTTTTTAATTTAATTTTCAAATATTTCCTAAAATTGCCAAAATTTGTGGTATTTTTCAGAATTATTGCCGTTATTGCCGAAGCCGGTCTTGGTGAAAAGTTTCGAAATTCCTTCCATCCCAAGGATATGAAACCACTTTAATATTATGAAAACGTCAAATATTCTGGAATTGTCCTCATGCCAACTTCGGGGGGGTGTAGCTCATATGGTAGAGCGCTCGCTTCGCATGCGAGAGGCACGGGGTTCGATTCCCCGCACCTCCACTTCCAATTTAGAGTGTGTATTTATTCTTCCAACCGATTTTCTTTTTGAGGCACCCAAAACCGGGCGCCAGTGGACAGGTATTTGGATTGTTGGCAAAGGGTGACTTCTATGGATTCCAGGACCTCTGAACAATGTGAAGTTTATCAGTGCCTTTAAAATAATGGCACATACAGGTCGGGTTGGGTTGGGTCGGGATCAACCCGACTAGGCCATTTTGTTCAAATCTTCAACCCCGACCCTGACTAGACCATTTATTTGAACCTTCAACCCCGACCCTAGACCCGCTTAAACCCCCCCTATTTTCTTTCGGGGGTTTAATTGATGGTGCAGTCGTCCCAACCCGACCCGACTAGATGGTGCACTCGACTTGATCCGACAAGAAAACCTGGCCTGACCTAACGCTTGACTCAAAAACCTGACCTGACCTACTTAAACCCCCTATTTTCTATACACAAGAATATCAGGTCGGATCGACTCAATCCAAAATTTCCCTGACCCGATGTATTAGTCAACCAGACCCGGCCTATTGGTCAGTTCGAATGTCTCATTCCTGACCCGATCCGACAGGCCAAGTTTATGTGCTCGACCCCGTAAAATTTCGGGTCTGGCATCGGGTTGATCCGACCCGTTGAAAGCCGTACTTGTCGGGTTGGCCCGACCCGCATAAAAAGGCTTGTAATAGAAACACCGAAGGCGACGGTCTGTTTTTTCAACACATAGGTAGTAGTTACGCAGCTACATGCCCATCCCCTACCAAAACCTCTTCGTTAACCAACTCCAAAGTTCTTGCGATCTCAAGAAAGCAATTAAAATCCACACCCAGATCCTTAAGTCTGGATTCTCCAACGATACCTTCACAACCAATCATCTCATAAACGCTTACATCAGATCTCAAAGAACAGAAGATGCCCACCAACTGTTTGATGAAATGCCCCATTCGAACGTTGTCTCTTGGACTTCTCTAATGGCCAGCTACATCGATAGTGGACGACCTGATAGATCTCTAAAACTATTTGAGAAAATGCCCAAGAGAGAAATCGTACCCAATGATTTTACTTTCGCCACAGCTATTAATGCGTGCTCGACCCTTTCGGACATCAAAACCAGCCAAAAAGTACACGCCCAGGTCGAAATACTAGGATTTCGATCAAACCTTGTAGTTTCTACTGCCCTTATCAATATGTATGGAAAATGCAACAAAGTTGAAGAAGCTCGGATTCTGTTTGATAAAATGACACAAAGAAATGTAGTTTCGTGGACATCGATGATTTCAGTTTACGCCCAGAATGCCCACGGCCATGATGCCCTCAGTCTCTTTGGAGAATTCCTCAGAGAACCTTCTTCAACCGCACCCCCTAATCATTTCACATTCTCAAGTGTTTTGAATGCATGTGCTAGTTTGGGTAGACTAGTCGCAGGGAAATCGACCCATGTAGCTGTTACCCGGCACGGCTATGATACAAATGAAGTTGTTGCAACTGCACTCATTGACATGTACTCGAAATGTGGTTGCATTGAATATTCCAATAGGGTGTTTCGGCTGGTTACGAACCCTTCTGTAATTCCATATACGTCAATGATTGTAGGGGCTGCGAAGTATGGGCTCGGGACTGTATCCCTCGAACTATTTGAAGAAATGCTGGAGAAGGGAATACAGCCCAATGGTGTCACATTTGTTGGTGTGTTATACGCTTGTAGCCACTCAGGTCTTGTCGACGTAGGTCTCAAGCACTTGGATTCCATGGGCAGCACGTATAAGATAACACCCGATGTGAAACATTACACATGTGCAGTCGATATGCTCGGCCGTGCGGGACGCCTTGATGAGGCCTATGAGTTGTCGAAGAGTATAACTATGGATGATGATGATGATGCAGCTCTCTTGTGGGCCACGTTATTATCCGCCAGTAGGATCCACAATAGGTTAGAGCTTGCTGTTGAAGCTGGCAAGAGGCTAATAGAATTGAACCGCCAAGTGACGGCCACTTATGTTACGGTTTCAAACACGCATGCGTCATTTGGGAATTGGGATGACGTTAGGAGGATTCGTTCTGAGATGAAGCGACGTGGGATCCGAAAGGAACCAGGGTGTAGTTGGGTTGAGATCAAAAACGTTGCATATGTGTTTTATGCAGGTGATATGGCACAGTGTATGCGGGGGAATGAGGTTGCTGAGTTGTTGAGGAAATTGGAGGTCAGAATGAAGGAGAGAGGGTATGTTGGGGGTAGTAATGGGCTGGTGTTTGTTGATGTTGAAGAGGAGGCCAAAGAAGGCATAGTTGGTTTGCACAGTGAGAGGTTGGCTTTGGCGTTTGGGTTACTAAGCATCCCTAAAGGGGTGACCATTAGAGTGATGAAGAACTTGAGGATCTGTGGGGATTGTCATGAGGCTTTCAAGTTGATCAGTGAAATTGTGGAAAGGGATTTTGTAATGAGAGATGTGAATAGATTTCATCATTTTCGAGATGGGTCATGCACTTGTGGGGATTATTGGTGATTGATTGATTAGCCAAAAGCAGGCGATTCATCCAGCGGTTAAGAATATTTGTTTGGTTATGTTTTTGGTAATGGCCCGACCTTGGGATGGTGTAGATTGATGGGTATGCATTCTGAGTGCCGGAAGAAATGACTTATACTCAACTCAACTGAAAAATGGTTTACACAAGTCAAAAAAATTGTTTGTGCTATAATGATTGAATTTGGAAATGGTGCGTAAATGGTACCTTGGACTGTATTACTAGACATGATCAATTTCTTTTAATGGAGGCTCATTCCAGGCAAGTTGGTTCGAGGACCTCAAACAAAGTGGAGGCATTGGCATGGAGAGGAAGAATTAGAGGTCTTTTGCCCATGGAGTGCAATTTCTGTTTCTGTAGAAGGTAATACGCTAAATTTCATTATATCTGTCTAGAAGCTACCAATTATCTTTGAAAGATTGCGTCAATTATTGAGGATATTATGTATATGTCAAATAGCATTATTGTCACTTTAAAATTTTTAATCATGTTAGCATCTTAGACAAGCAAATGATTGACTAGAGATTCTTTACATCTTAGTGATAAATTTCAGATGGGTTAATTTCTCAATGTAAGCTTTCAGGCACCAGATATTTTTCTTGTCCTCTTTTTTTTTCTATTGATAAATTTCTTTACCTGCCAAAAAGGTGCTTCTCTGTGGAATTTGATTTGTTCTATGTACTTAAAATCAGACGGCTGAGATGGTATTTCCTTGTGGCACAAGTCCCAAAAATATCAACTCTTTCTTTAAATAAGGTGCAACAACACATTTTTTCGGCGCAAGTGGTCGCTTTCCTAGACATATGGGTCTATATAATGACCCGTCAAGCCTGAGCTGGTAGAAAAGATAGTATCACCTGGTTTGCTGACTGTGAATCCATTTCCATGGCTCCAGTACTTTGCTCAGCCACTCCATCGATCAGCATTGGCCATGTTGACGATGTTCAGGAGCTTGGTAAATCTCATCCAACTACAATTCCAGATAGATACGTCCGTGACATGGCCGAGAGGCCTACGCTAGCTAAACCTGCCTCTCTGGTGCACATTCCCATCATCAATATGTCAAAGCTAGTGGACGGAAGCGACGAACAATCTCAAAGAGAAATGGAAAAGCTCGCCGCCTCTTGCCAAGAGTGGGGCTTCTTTCAGGTAATGTTATTAAGTTAAATGAAAGTCGAGTTTTCATTTAGTAGCTAAATTTTGTTTGATACTAGGTGGTTAACCATGGGATCGAATCATGGTTGATAGAGGCTGTAGAGCAAGTGGCCATGGAGTTCTTCATGTTACCTTTGGAAGAGAAACAAAAGTCTCGGATGGTTCCTGGAACCGTTCAGGGGTACGGGCAGGCCTTCGTCTTCTCCAAAGAGCAGAAGCTGGACTGGTGCAACATGTTAGGTCTAGCAGTGGAGCCTCCCTTCCTAAGAAACCCTAAACTTTGGCCTACTAACCCAGCTAGGTTCAGGTGGGTTGTACTTACTATGATCCATCATGGTTTGATCACATCAACATGACCCATCACCACATATGCATGGTTTTGTGAATTTATATGATGTTTCAATTTTACTGTTCTTGTAGTGAGATTCTGGAGCTGTACTCAATGGACATAAGGAAACTATGCCAAAAGCTATTGAGATTCATCGCAGCGAGCCTTGGCTTGGAAGAGAACGTTCTCAATGAGATGTTTGGGACCGCAGTGCAGGCGGTGAGGATGAACTACTACCCTCCATGCCCGCGACCAGACCTCGTTTTGGGTCTCAGCCCACATTCGGATGGAAGCGCTGTTACGGTGTTGCAGCAAAACACGGGATCTGTAGGGTTGGAGATCCTCAAGGACAACACTTGGGTGCCTGTTCACCCTTCCCCCAATGCTCTTGTCATCAATCTTGGAGATACTATAGAGGTAACTTACTCTTGGTTTCATGTTAGCTGCTACTTCCACATCAAAATTTTATAATAGCACTACACATCAATTAATTAATGTAATTATTAGTGTCGGACCCTAGCCCGGATGAGAAAAGAGGACGGATAGCAGTAGGTTGACAGCCAACTGTAAAGAAAAAACTCCGTTAAATCCCTATGACTAGATGGGTTAAGGCTGTGATGATCACTAGTGACATGCCAACTAATACTCTATTTAGTTTTCCATCATCATTATTATAGTCTCATATCGTGTCGATTTGTTTACTCCACCGATATCTATTCAGGTTCTTACTAACGGAAAATACAAGAGCGTCGAACACCGAGCAGTGACGAACAAGGAGAAGGAGCGGCTCTCAATCGTGACGTTTTACGCTCCTAGCTACGAGATTGAACTTGGCCCTTTACCCGAACTAATCGAACAAAACCACCCGTGTATGTATAGAAGATACAGCCACGGCGAGTACAGCCGACACTACATTGCCAACAAGCTGCAAGGAAAGAAAACTCTTGACTTCGCCAAGATTCAGAATAAAGTGTCATCTTAGAACCCACAATGCCTCAACTTGCATCACTCTAGTCCCTACAGAAGTATCCAAGTTTTGTCCATCTCAGTTCCTCAGATATGTGGACAGAATATAATGTGAAGTTAGTTGTAAGAGACAACCTTTGTTGGGATTACTGTAAATGGGCATTTTCTTTTCTTTTCTACGTATCAACAGAGAAGGGCTCTTTAATGTTAAATCAATGAATATGTTTTTTCCTTCTTTCCTCTGCTCTTCTCCTACCCATTTCATTGAAGCTCAAAAATGAAGGGGCCTGTTACTAACCCCACGAAATACTCAATATCTTTTGATAATGGGGTATCCGGCCTCTTAGAGCACCCAATTAATCTCCCTGGTACTAGCAACACCCTCACATCATACGCACCAGTCAGTAGGGCCAAATCCCTGTGAGTGGTCAACAAGTAGTCAGATTCGAACTTAGAACCTCTGAACCTCTGCCAGCAGGAAATCGTTGACTGCTTTGAATCAGACAATGGAGATAATTTTTTGTTCCAATCTTCCACAAAATGGATTTTTAGATCATGAGCCCAAGGATCAAAATGTCTGATTTCATTTCGGTTTCAGGCATGACTGAAACTGAAATTTTCCCCCTATACTAAAAATCCTGAAATTTTGGATTTCTGCTCGAAATCGAAACATTTCGGCCGAAATTTTGATCCATGCATGAGCCTACCATCAGAAAGTCAGATGTTGATTCCAGGTGGCACATATCAAAAAATTAAAATGATGATAACATACATTAAGCGTGGTTCTCGGATCACTTTTAGGGATGTTTGCCATGTGAAATCAAAATTTGGTCGTCTGATGGTACGCCCATGTTCTCAAGATCCATTGTGTGAAAGATTGGGACGAAAAATAATCTTCATCAACCGATTCAAAGTAGTCAATGATTTTCAGCTGTGGTTAGTGAGGATATTTAGGTTGCATCCGAGTTAGCTCTTTTGGGCTAAAGAGTGGCTCTTTCACTTTTTAGCTTTAATAAGGAACTACTTTTACGGTTGGTAACACAGTTTCTCACCCCATTTGTTCTAATAAGGACGTGTTTTAAGTGATAAAACTGCTCTATTCTTATTTAGATAATTAGCTGACATTGGTTTCTCTGATTTAGGACGTGTTAAAGCTAAAGCAACATAAGTATTTATATGAGCCCAATGCTAAATGTAAACTCAGTTTAAACAAGGAGCCAACAGCTTGCCAGATTTATTATACGTGTGGTTAACTCCTTATAAAGTAAGAGTAATGCTATATCCCAGATGTTAAACGCCAGACAAATCTCAGACACAGGCACTGGGGTAAAATGGTAATTTTACCCTCTAAGCCTGTTGTCTAGCTATCTGGAGTTTAATGTCTAGGGTTTATAATTTTTATAAGGTTTATAATTTTTATAAAGTACTTGTATGATTTTGATGTTAAAGCGCACTTACTATGTGTGTATAACCAATAACCGATAGCTCAGTTGGTATCCTCCCTCCTTTATAGGGGCCGAGGTCATAAGTTCTACTTCCTCCTTTATATTAATAAAGTGAGGATTGATTCCCCACGGTCACTCAATGTGAGTGTTTTGTTGTGTGAGATTTATTTATCAAATGTTATACTTCAATTGTCATACTCTCTACGATATGTAAAGCACATTTAGATTTTTTATATCGTATGACATCATTAAAAAAAATACGTGTATATATATATATATATATATATATATATATATATATATATATATGGGAATGCTAGTGGCCCAGACTAAAATATCTTGATGGCATTTTGGTAAATAAATGAAGAGTAAAAGTGTCTTTTTACTTTTTTGTGGCAACTAATAATTATAAGTTTGTGGTATCAAACTTGTAATTAGAAAAAATATATATGTACTTACCACTGAAAAAGTAATAAAAAGGCGATTTTGCCCTTCATATATCTACTACAATGCTATGCTAACCTCGGAGTAAAGAAAGTAAGGTTAGCATTCATACTAGTTGGATTCTACAAAGCACTCGAGGCGCGAAAGGAGCGATGTCCCGGCAACATGCTCAAGGTCAATCAAATACCATTTGAAAAATGGGTGGCATTATTTTGCACCTGTTAAATTTGTGAAGAACACATGTTTTCTACTGTAAACAATTGTTGACTTCCTTGAATTGTTCCATCCTAATCTTCAATACAATACATCCTGAGATCATGACGCGCCTATTAGACGGTCTATTATTGATTTCAAGCCTCAAAAGTGAGTTGAGAACCCTTATCTCATGGTACGCCTATGATCCTGATTGGTTTTGAAGATGTGTGTTATATGGAATCAACATGGGGTCGTCTGATATGCGCACCATGATCTCAAGATCTATTGCGTGAAAGATTGAGACTAAAAACGATCTCTATCATCCGAGTCAAGGCAGTCAATGATATTTTATAATGAGAAAACATGTGTTCACAAATTTAATGGGTGCAAATAATGTCGCCTTTAAAAAAAAAGGAACATATATATATATATATATATATATATATATATATATATATATATATATTCCCGAAAAACCTATGTGAGTGGCCTAAATAATAGAGGCATGGTGTAACTCGTGAACAGGAGGGACGTGGTCTAGCGTTCGAATGCATGGTTTACAGCGATGCTTTCGATTGCATCTTCCCAATTTTTCATACAAAGAGAAGCGAAGGACATTTTTTGATTGATAATTGATAATGAAAATAAAATTTTCCTCAAGTTGTCCATATAAAGAGAACCCAAGGACATTTTTTTCATACGAAAATAAAATTTTCAGCAAGTTGTTTAGGCTGTGTCTAGGATTGTTCTTTCGAGGCAAAGTACTTGTATGCTCTGGTGTAGAGAATTTTAGTTTAGGAGTATGTTTGCTTGGAAGTACTTTTAATCAAGGATCAAAATTTTGGTTTCGTTCATAACCCGAATCGTAAATTGGTCAAAATTTTGATAAATTTCATATTTTTTTTTAACTATGTTCTCGAGCTTTGCCGAACTTTATTTTATTGATTTTTTTTAACTCTTTAACATTGTTAGAATACATATTTAAACTAGTGAAGCTAATTTTTAATCACACAATGGATCTTGAGCTCATGCAAAACATATCAGACGATCAGATTTTGATTCTACATTAAATAAATCTCAAAAGTTACCCAAGAAATAAAAAGCATGTGAAATATAAAACGACAGTAGATGATAAGAGCATGATCTCAAGATGCATAGTGTGAAAGATTGGAAAATGACCTGCATCGCCGAATTCAAAGCAGTCAATGGGTTTTAACGTGGGTGAAGTCAAAGATTTGGTGGGTGGATAAAAAGGCACTCTTATTTTATTAAGGGAGCCATTACTTAAAAAGCGTGTGCAAGTAATGACTCCCTTTAGGGACATGTGACATGTGAAAACACAATCTAGGTCGTCTAATTTAAAGTTCATGATCTATATATCCTTAGTGGATAAGATTGGAGCAAAACACGATATTTACCATATGATCTATTGTTGTCAGTCGTTGAATCAAATAAAAGCCTTTGACTATATTTAAGCACACGATGAAAATAATATTTCGTGTCAATCTTATCTACTAAGGATCTATAGATCATGAACTTTAAATTAGACAGCCCTGATTGTGTTTGCACATGTCACATGGCCCTAAAATACAGAGACTTTTTTATAACTTTGGTGCAATCACTTAAAAAATGAGTGCAAGTAATGACTTCCATCCCTAAAATACAAAGTCTTTTTTTAATATCAGTGCAATCACTTAAAAAGCGTCTCCAAGTAATAACTCCCGTTTATTAAAAAGGCACTCTTATTAAAGACATTCAACTGTTTTGTAACTTTTTTGCACGAAAAAAGAAAACAAATGAGAAGAAGAAGAAGAAAGAAAGGGAGGAAAAAAATTAAGAAATTTTGGGAGGCTAAGGCAACTGCCAGGTTGCTCTTCCTTCCTTTTTTTTTTTTTTATTCTTTTTTCTTCTTCATCTCCTCCAATTTTTTAATTTTTTTGGGATTAAAGAAGTAAGCGAGAGAAAAAAATGGAGGAGAGAAGAAGAAAGATAGGAAAAAAAATTGGGTTCTTTTTTGCAAAAATTGGGTTTAAACCCTTTTAAAAAATTTTCAAACTCCAATGTGTGATCTCAGCCGATAATTTTCGATAATTTGATTTTTTCGGAGGGGGGACGATAAATAGCATCTTATCGTTTCGGTTCAAGCCGAAATCGAGACGACTAAGCCGGGCCAAAATTTTAAAATTTCGGCCAAGATTTTGATCCATGCTCTCAACTCTATATGGTAGAGTGGAAGAAAAGAATTTGGGTCTCTTTAAAAGAGCAACTAATACCTGCTCTTAATGTGCCTCGAAAGAGCAATCCCAAACACAGCCTAAATGACTCGATGATTCAAGCGTATCTCCAAATAATGATCGCCATCATAGCCTTATCCCATCTATTTTGTATAAGTCTTATTTCTCTACTGATAACAAGTTTGCAGTGATTTTAGTCGGTAGAAAGACCGAGTGAACAAATATTTGCTAATAAGACTAAGGTATCAAAACTCGGTCGATACCGAAACCAATACCGATACCACCTAGATATTTGTATCGGGTGGTATCGGTATCAGCGATACTGTATAGTATCGCCCTATACTTTATTTACAGTCATTTTTAATTATTATTATTTTATTCTTTTCAAAAAAAAATAAAATTGTTTCGGTATACTGATACCGTATTGGTCCAAAGATCAGACTGAAAGCCGATACTGATACCGAGTTTGATACCTTGATCACGACTCACATAAAGTCGTCTCAATTTGCATATTGGTGCAGCAATGGGTACAAAACAACGGCTTTCTCGGCCTTTAGGATCCCAATTCGCGAATCTACAGCCGACAAATCCAAATGACAATAAAGAGAATCAAAATTGTTAATTAGGGTTCTAAATTTTTCTTCATCTCTTGTCATTGAGATTCCTAAAGTGGATAAGATGACCGTAGACTCATGTGGCAGAAGCGATCAGCACCACCACCCACCACCTCCAAGAACCAAAACAGGACATGGAAAAATTCAAGAAACAGCCAAGCAAATTTGGTCCCACAGTTAATGGGGTGATGAGCTTTATTGAGTGGAGGAAAGGGACCACAGATCCCCTGTTTCTATTATTAGCCTGAGAGAAGCACTAGCAGAGCAACTTGTTTCCTCTGCATGGTTTTTATGGTTTCTGTATAATTGGGGTGTCCAGGCAGAAAATTATAAACCAAGGACAGATTTGTTGAGCAAGTGGAGGAGGCTGATATGGCGCGACATCACTGGCTGCACCCACCAGCGCACCACATCAGCTGCCTGCACTTTCTCTGCATCAAATTTGTCCTCCATATAGCATTGTCCATGTCCAGGCTCCTACTTAGACCACCCGACTAATCCTTTGCATGTTCGTAATAACGTAAAACTTTGATGGTGTAACCATGTAAGATCATTTAAACACCATTTTATTGTTTAAGTGTCAGTCAGTAGGGCTGTAACAGAGCCAAGCTAGCTCGACAGCTTGGCTCGGCCTGAAAATGAGTGTTTGCTCTCTTAAGCTTGGCTCGAGAGCCAGAGGAGCTTTTGATTTAAAGTTCGATTGAAGCATAGGTGAGCTCAGTGGCGAACACAAGATTTTCCTAAAGGGGGGCACTCTGTAGTCGATAGTTCTAGTGTAATTTTTTTTTCCCAAATTATGGATGTACGGATCATACGATTAGTTTGGATTTCAGGTGGCACACATCTCAAAAAATAACTCTATTGGAACACGCTAATGCTCAAACATGATTTTTTAAGGTCACTTTTGAGAATGTGTTGCATATGGAAGAAAAAATGATCGCTTGATGGTACTCTTATGATATCAAGATCCTTTGTATGAAAGATTTAGATGAAAAGTTATCTCGATCGTCTAATTCAAAACGGAAAATGTATTCTAAATAGAGTAGATGAGATGATATTACAATTTCACAGGATGTAAATAATTGCATCCAACAGTAAAACTCTATAAAATTATAGAAACAGAGGCGTCACATTTGAAATTGTAGCATTATTGATAATACTAGAATGTTTTTTTCAAAACTATCATTGCAAATAAAGGAACCCCTTATGCTTTTAATACTCACCCCAAAACAACACTTTTTCACCCCACCTCCAGTTGGTATGTGCATTTACCACCTTTGAATCACACAATAGAGATCGTTTCTCGTCCCCATGTTCCACACAAAGGATCTAAAAAGGTGGTTGAGAAAGCAATATATTGGTGTGAATATAATCATGCCCTTTTATTATGCCGAACTTACTTCCTCCCCTCGCTTTACAATATTAAAGAAAAGGTACTGGTATTTGTGACAAAGATTTAGTCTCAGCAACTAATGGTTCTAATCTTAGTATTGTTGACTGCCTTGAGTGAGATGATAAAAAAAAATTTCGTCCCAATCTTATACATAATAGATCTTGAGATCATGGCTAACTTATTGATTTTTTATAATCTGAAACCTTGCAAGTGCACAAGTCCAAAGTACTAAGGCGAGTACAAGAGTGTCGAACCACAAGATTAGTCGTTTATTTTAAACTATATCCTTAACTAGAAAGGGGATTTTATAAAATGAAAATTCTAATTAAATTAACTAGGAAAGCAAGTAAAACAGATTTGGAAATGGGATCCCTTTAATCACATATTCATAATTAACTCGCATTCTACTCCTAATATAATATAAATTCTGGGCAATCGACCTTCTTTTCCCTACAAGCTAAAGGTAGGTAAAAGTATCAGATCCTATTCATAGTCACGGACTAGTCAGGATGATATGATCCGTCTAATCTCTAGCGATCTAATCCATAAGCACCATTACACAAAACCTATCAAACTAGATTACAAGTACTACTCCGATGGTGTGTATCTTATTAATTCTAATTGTAATCCCTACAAGGTCATTTGAATTATCAAAAATAGAAATAAATCGATTTAAAACAATCCATCGTAACAACATAGATTCCAATCATGCAATCATTTCCACAAAAAATCATATTAGAAAAAAATAAAAATTAAATTAATTATTTATCTTTGATCGTACAAGAAATCCCAAGCTTATGAAAGTTTTAGCTGCGCATCATTGATGTGATTTTCATCATCGCTGAATCAATCATAGAACGATGATTATCAAACCCTCAATCTCACAAACTCTATCAAATTAGAAATTAAAACTAAACCTAAAACTATGTGCGAAAAGCCCTATGATAAAAACTAAGCTATTCCTAAACCTAGGGTCCTTGTTTATTGATCATAAGGCTCTAGAACATTACTTTAAACTAAGAAACAAATCTTAAAACGTATCTAAACCAAACTATAAAGGAAGAAGATCTTGGACTCTTAATTTCCGGAAGAAACCAGGCTGTCGCGCATGATAAATCGCAACCGGAACCCACTTTGACCGGTCGAGATTGGAACTTGACTGGGATACTTTGTATTTGCTGCAGCGCCTCGCGGGGTAGGTTCCTGTTTCATTTGGACTAGTCGAATATGAATTTCAACCTGTCTAGTCTTGGGAATTCTGAAGCTGCGATTGCACTTCGACCCGCCCAAATCTCATTTGGACCGGTCCACTTTTAGTTTCACTTCTTCTTCTTTACTGGTCACTTATCAATCGGTTAAAAGCTTGACAAAGTTAGCATGTGGTGTGCTAACTTACGTACTTACTTGAATATTTTAAAAACAAAAACATGTTAAGTATGAATGAGTTTTTGTACAAAATTGATTTTTTTTTTTAGTCACCATGGGCATCTGCCCATGTTAGGCCTTAACTTGGTCTGCCACTGGCTAAGCAAGGAATAAGATAGCTCAGCTCGGCCCGACTCGGTTTCATTAATAGTATATATAATTTTGAAAGTTTTTTTTTTTTTTTTTACTTTTTTCCCAATATAATAAGATTCGTCTAATAATTACTTTATAATTGATATATATGTAATTAATATATAATCCTTATGATTCACTATTGAAGTTTGCGCTTTCTTTCTCCTTCTCTCTCTCTCTGTGCAATCATTAAAGTTCATTCTCACTCGCCTCAATGAACAACCACTAACATGACAATTGACCGATCAATCAACACCTGCGACCATGGGTCAAAAAATTGTCCAATACCGATACGTATCGCTTGATACGTATCGGTTTTGGACCTGGGCGGTACGATACATTGCCTATGTATCGTACCCCCTAAAAAATAGGGTAATTTATCGTCCGATACGGACAATGTATCTCCCGTATCGGATGATACGGACTATAATTTTAAATTATCGTCCGATAATTTGATTTATGAGTTTTTGAGAAAAAAATATATATCAAAACGATACATTCAATGTATCACCAATACATTGAATGTATCGGACAATACGCGATACGTATGGAACGATACGAACGATACAGACAATACGTATCGGCCGATATGGACGATAATATGATTTTTTAGATTTTTTTTTTTTTTTTTTTTTTAAATGTATTGAAACGATACATTCAATATATCGCCGATAGATTGAATACATCGGACGATACGTATTAAAAATCCGATATTTTAACTCTTGCCTGCGACCAATGCCTATGCTCTTAATCAATATTTAGCATATTAAAATTTAAGTACCTTTGTACTTTTCAAAATTTAACCCGTTAAATCCAAAAGGATTGAGAGATTAAAATATATTAGGGCTTTCATTTATAAATTTTATTAAAGCTTTCATTTATTACAAAAAGAAAATAATGTTTAAAACAATATTAGGAAAAAAAATTATAATAAAACTTATTTAGCTCGAAGCTCGGCTAGGCCTGACCAGAGCTTGATAGAGCCGAGCTCGCTCGGACTTTTTAGGCTTGAAGGGCCTAGAACCAAGTTCCAGCCCGACTCGTATAAGATAGAGCCGAGCTAGAGTTGACCCAAACTTGGGCTCTGCCTGACTCGGTTGCAGCCCTATTGTTCAGGAGTCATTATCCGTAAGTTTATCTATGATGTGCTTATGGCAAGGGTGGAAGTAAAAAAACAAAAATCGACAGAATTGAACCGATAAAAACCGACCCGATACTGAACTAATCCAAAGCCGATATTGGATCAGTTCAGTATCGATTTTGGGTGCCAAAAACAGAAAACGGATTTAGTTGGAAGAGAAAATAAATTTAAAAAACTGAAAAAATCGATAAAAACAAAAATCCCTTTTTCAAAAGTTAAAATAAAATAATTGAAAAAATTGAAAACCGAACTGAACTTACCGAAACCAATACTCTGGGTGGTCCAGTACGTACAAGGGATTAGGAGGGGCGGACGGGATACAAACCTAACTTGTTAAACACAAAGTAATTACTCTTCGGACTACACCCGCTAGGCTAATATTAGTAGGGTAAAAAATATATTTCTACATATCAAAACATTTTATTTCCATCCTGTAATTTTAAATAGGGTGAATTATTTGCATCTCTTTTTCCTGTGAGGCAGGCAAAATTCAGTTGACTACCTTAATTCAGACGATGAAGATCTTTTTTAGTCTTGAATCTTCCACACAATAGATTTTTAGATTATGGGGCACCTATCAAACCATCACATCTGGATTCCACATGACAAACAATACTAAAAGTGACCGTCTTATAGGTATGCCAATGGTCACGACCACTTTTGGGGATGTCCCACATGGAAACAATATCTGCCCGTCTGATACGTGCACCATGATCTTTAGATATATTGTATGGAATAATGGGACGAAAAACAGTCAATATTTTTATTGTAAAAGAGGGTGTAATCTACACAAGAAAAAGTGTCAATAACCCCTCCCTTTCAAATATTGTAAGTACTTTCAAATATTGTAAGTAGGGGTGTATTCAATTCGGTTTGGTCGGTTTTGGACCAAAACCACAAACCAAACCGGTTTTAATTGGTTTGTGGTTTTGGTCCAAAACCGACCAAACCGATTTTAGATTTTCAAACTAAACCAAACCAAACCATCCAACTCTTAAACCAAACCAACCCGATTCAATTCAGTTTGGTTTGATTCGGTCAGTTTCGATTTTCCTATAAGTTCTACTTGCACATCAAAAATTTCTCAACTTCCCAACCGATTTTTCTATAAATTCTATTTTACTGTTTTAAGATTTGGGAATAGGCTAAAGATAAAGGTAATGTTTTATATAAAAATATGCATTTTGCTTAAATGCCCTTTAAAATTAATCAAAATCCCCGCATATATATATACTTACAAACTACATTCGGTTCACTTCGGTATATATATATACTTACAAACTGCATTCGGTTCAGTTCAGTTTGGTTTCGACTTGGAACCAAAACCAAACCAAACTTTTTTGTTTTCCTTTTCTCCAAATCAAACCCAAACTAGTACCCGTCCAAACCAGACCAAACCCGGCGGTTTGGTTCAGTTTGGTCAGTTCGGTCCAAAAAATGCACAGCCCTAATTGTAAATTTTTTTCATACTTCTGAAATTGAATATTTGGCACAATTGAGCCACATATGACAACCAATCCTCATGTCATCCATCGATTCAAATATCGACTGATACCGAATATTGCCGATAACTAAATATCTATTTATATATTTTTGTACTTCCTGAAATTTATCGAGAATGACACCCCACAGAATATTGACGACAACAAAATTTGTCACCATGCTCACATATATTGAATGCTAGTCCCACATCGCCTGTTGGCTAGAAATACAGAGAGAGACATTACACGTAAAGGGACGTGAATGATAGTCAAATTGATTTTCTTATTGCATACTGTCTGGCATACCGTCTCCAACGGTCACATTTATGACCGTAAGAAATTTTTTTATTTTTTTGTTTGGCTTCCTCAAACCCTAACACTTACCATAACTCTTGAAGGTAAGTTTTGGGCCTATACTCTCTTTTTTGAATTTAATAATCTCTCCTTCTCTCTCTTAAATCTTTGATGATAATATTTGTTTTATATTTTATAACTAACTAAGGTTTAACAAACTTATAGTGGTTTCTAATAATATTAGGAACATGGCATACAACCGCATATGCCAGTTAACAACATTGATAATACCAGAGTTCATTAATCCCACATCAATAAGAGAGGCAGTGCTCAAAAAGGCAAACAATGTGGTATGCATTTTAGACAGAAAACATATGAATATAAAGAGCAAAAAAAGAAGGCAAAGGGCAATCAGAGTCCTAGAGTGAAAACAGTAGAAAAAAAGGATAAAAATAGAAAACAAGCAGCAATTTCCAGAGACAATACAGTAAAAATATGGTCGGATGCGGCACCACCAGAATGCACTTGGACATGTTATATTGCAAAAGTTTCTTTCTCCAATGAGGGGGGGATTGCGGGCAGTTACCCAAACCTGGCTTTGAGATAATTTACAGGGAGAATGCTCCTGGATCTGAGTATCAATAATACACTAACAGAAACCGCCTCTGCAGCAGGTTGTGATATTTTACTTCTCCCCTAGACTGGCGATACTGCTTCCATACTTTCATCTTCAGCTTCCATTTGACACAGCTTGCCCGATGTTGTAATCCTTTGCCGACAGCCAATAGATCAAATCAGGCCAAGTACCTGAACATGTTAGGGTTATCCTTGTCTCTCTCCAGATAATCCCGGGTGATTAAATCTTCAATCCTCTTCTTGATCGCCTTAAAGTCGGGCTACACATTCACAAAATTTGGAGCTTAATCATCGGATATAAGCAGGAATCATCCAATTCAAAACCTCTGTCAAAGCTCTAGAGCATAGTCACCAAGTCAGGGTTTCAACAATAATTGGGCAAGGTTAAAACTTAGAAAATTTTTGGTAAGTTCAGGAAAATATTCGGGAAAAATGGAGAGAATATATATATATATATATATATAAAATTAGAATTGTACAAAAAATGTCAAAAATATGGAGAGAGAGAGAGAGAGAGAGAGAGAGAGGAAAAAAAAACCACACGAGTTATTGTAAAATTGTGAATTTTTAAAAACACGAATTTTTGAAAATCTGTGAATAATTCGGGATTAAAATTGCAGAACCTCAAATTCGCAGTTATTCGCAAATTTTCAAAAAATTCGGACAATTTGGTGACTATGCTCTAGAGGGTAACCTCCAGTTGGAATCTGGGAACCCCGAGTACCAGTAGGCATTTTCAGAAACTTAATGAGCTTATAGAGTCTAACTGCTATACAATATAAACTAGGTAGCTTAAAGAGACACATGTTGGTGTTGGATACAGACGTGAGTAGCACGATAGGGCAACTATAAACATAAATTAACCTACAAGATGTGTGGCGATGGGAGAGATATGGAATGTCTGATACAGCAAATATTTTAAAACATGGTGTTCTTATTACAAAGCATAAAATAATCCAAATTACTGGAGGATAAGTACCTTAACAAAAGATATTAGACGATCTGTCATCTTTGTTGGTCCACTAGTTGTGGAAGGCAATTCCTTCAACATGATGAGGTTGCTTAAAGAAAATTTCCTCCAGAAAATTTTGGATTTGGATTCAATGCCTAATGTCATACTTTGCGATAAGCTAATAACTTAATTGACTCCTTGCAAGGTTTAAAATCTCAATATCGGTCTCGGAATGGTCTCCGATTCACCGAAACAAACGTCATATCAGCGAGACATTATAAAAAGGGGGGTCAAAACTATTCTATTTTTAAAATTTAATAAAAATTAGTGCGTTTTATAGAGGGGCCAAGACACCTGTATTTCTCATCTAGAGCCTTCCCAATACAAAGATGGAACAGCCGATATGTCTCGGTATCGGAGGAGATTTTGAATTATATTCCCTAAGCCAAAGACGGGCATCGTGAGGAGGAATTTGACCCATGTTGTAGCTCTATGATTCTTTTGTAAAGTTATTTATATCGAAAGGACCATTCACACTGGAACAGTCTCGCTCGAGATATGGAACATGCACCGAAAATTTAAGATAAAATAAGAAAAATACCTTGAACATGCGCCCCAGCTGCTCAACACATTCCATCACTAACTGTTGATGACCCAAAACTTTACGACTTTTCATAATTCGCACAATTGAAGCATCAATGGCATATCTTCTGTCCTTATCAACATCTTCAATCACCTTCTTCTTTTCGTCAACAGGAGGGAGAGGAATCTGCAAATCCAACAGAGTTAATTCATCTCTAGAATCAAATATAGAAATGGGGAACAACAAATCTATAGTGAGATGGCAGGGCTCAGGATATCCAGAAACAAACTCCAACCTTAATCCTCCTCATTTTATCGGTAAACTTGGAATTGAACTCAAAATAGTCAGTTGGAGAGATGGATTTTGTATTTGGCTCTTTATTAAGAATCTTGTATTTCGCGCATGACAAGGAGTGAAGCAACCTAACTATGTCATCATCAGTCAAGTTTAACTGACTCATGATCTCTGAATAACTCAATCTATCTGAAGCATTGAAGAGCAGCAGGGCAGAGGCCTACAAACAAGAAAATAAAAGCTCAGGCATACAGCTACAGTCTCTGAAACATCAAACAGTTCATCCCTGTAAACTAGAACTGCATTCAAAGTAGTTACCTGATAAGTTGTCACTATCAGTTCCATAGTTTTTGCTTCAAACTTTCCATTGATGTTACAAGTACCCAGCGAGTATATCCACGTAAGCTTTCTGTGTTTGGTTTTAGTTTGATAGAACTCCCTGAAAACTTCAACACATTTAACCTGAAAAAGAAATATATGCAGAGTTGATATTTGCAATAGAGCACCCTGATTTGTGGAAAAAGAATGAAGGAATTGCCTGTAACAAGGACACGCCATATGCTACTAAATTGCTGTCGGACACATCTTATTCATGTGCGGCACAACATTCAAGTCAGTTGTTACAAACAATAAATGCTAACCATTTCAAAAATACACAAAAATAAAATGCTAACCATTTCAACGGGGAGGTTGAGATCGAATGATTTATAGCTTGGCCAGAACCCCGTAGTAAGCACGGTGACTGTCAAGTCAATCCCAGGATTTGCATTTGAGTTACTGCTAAGATACTCCTCAAAGTTGGCCTGATTTTCCCTTGCTAACGTCAAATCAGTGACCTGAAAAATTAACGTGAATACCAAAAATAGGCCAACTTAATATCTCTGATCCACACACAGTATCAGTCAAAATGGATGAGCTCTTTATAACGAAACAAACCATTCCCTCCATCTTTGAGGTAAACTGCCCACCACATTGCTGCTTCAGTTTTGTTAGAATACTCCTCTCATGATCATCATTGGCACTTTTGTCAAATAGAAGCCGACGAGCAAGCTTTTTCCTGTATTATTAATTACACATGATAGTACCAACAAACAAGCAAGACATGTAAAATCGCTCAACTTCTAGACAGCGTATTATATGAGCACCGGAGCTCTGGTATTGGGTGCAGACTTGGGTGTAGAGTGAACGCCGCATATGAGTAAGATCACAGCCTTGTGGCACCTCGTGTGCAAGGTTGGTCCAAAATTATCCAGAAAAAGTATTGATCACCATCAAATCTATGATGTTCAATGGGTTTAAAAATGAAGGGAGAAACATCTTATAATTTCACTATTCAATTTTGGACTGGTAGATCAAGGCTGTATATATATATATATATATATATATATATATATATATATTATCAAACCCCATAGGAAAGGTGAATCCTAGGGGGGACAGATGCCAAGTGGCCCTTTGAGTGCCGGTCTCTAGACCCTTCCCCATACCCTTATTCCTATAACAGAACATGCCAAGGGAAAATAATCTTTTACCGGTAGAATTCAGCAAAAAGATCTTTGTCACTAATATATGCTAGCAACTTAACAACCTGAAAATTTTATAAAGGATTAAAAAATATGTCAGAAACAATGGAAAATATATAAATTCAATAAAAAAAAAAAAGAGGAAAGCAAACCGCAAAAACAAGAATTACCTTCTCGAGTGTCTCCTCAATGGCTTCATCACTTAATTTCTCACTCCCACCTTTTTTGAGGATATTATCACAGAAAGTAGCCAGTAATTCAGCACTTGAGCTGCCTGCAACTCCCTTGTTGCAAAAAACCTCAAAAGCCTCTTTGAGGGCCTGCAGAAAATAAAAGTATAAATTCAGAGGATACGAATGTGAGCTAAGTCATTTAACAAACCAGAACAAAGTTTTTACAACACGAACCTTATGGAAAAGAGAGTGGTTCATAAAGCAGTCGTTCACATATGCCAGGTACTTATCATGGAGCTCAATAACTTTTCTAACAAAAACCTGAAGATCAGAGAACCATTTCAACTTCCACATTAGTAAAATGACAGCTAAACTTCTAGACCAAAGGTGAGGTAATAGTTACGAGTTTTACCTGTTCTTGCAAGCCAATTATATCTTTTTTCTCTGCCTGTGAAAAATGTAGTGTTAGCAAGGCTTACAATTTTAAAAAAAAAACACTTAAATGTTTGATACAAAAACAATCCAAATAAAAAACTGTGGAACAAATCCATATCATACCTACGAAAAAATCAACTTGTCGCAACTAGCTTATCATGTACCTATAAACATTAATAATATGCCAAGCCCTTCAATTGGATAAAGAATGACAACCATGTTTTGAAAACTCAGTATCTGCAGCCGTATCGGTTACTCTTTCAGTCCAATACGAAGTCGGCTGATACATTTGTTTTTTAGTTGGAATAATATTTTTATCAATCACACTTTCAAACCCAATATGATGTTGGCCGATATGGGTTTTTTTTTAGTTGGAAAAATATTTGTAAAAAAATATGAAAAAAAACTTATACATATCATCCAACACCATGTGATATCCGCCAATACCCTACAGATACAGGTAGGTACTCTCCTATACTAGGCGATAACGTTACAGGTATAGGTATCAGCAATTAAGTTTGTGATGAGGTTTAGCGGTGATAGATTAGAGTTAAGAGATCAGGGTTAGAGTTAGGTAGGAGAAGAGGAAGAACCGAAGAAGAGAGAAGTGGAGGAAATCAGAGTTGTGAGGGAGAGTCTTCTCACTCCCTTCTTACTATATTATATACTACTTACATACAGGATCCAATGTACCTGACAAACCCTAGCCATTATATGCTACCACTGTACATAACTAATTCTAGAGTCATACCAACACTCCCCTTTCAAGTTGGTGCATAGATATCTATCATGCCCAACTTGGATACAAGATAGCACAGACTCTAGTCCTTCCTAGAGCATTGGTAAGAATGTTAGCAGTATGTTTCTTTGAGCTACCTTGTGGGATGTAATATTCACTTAAGTCTACTTTCGCATGGATGAAATGACAATCAACCTCAATATGCTAACCATGTTTGTGATATTTTCAGTTGTGTGTTTGGGCAGCTCCATTATCTCCAAAGAGGCAAAGAGATTCATAGGAAGCTTCCAATGTATTCCCAAATTATTTAGAATGAACTGGCCAACATCCCTTCACGAGTCCCTTGAGACATGGCTCTATATTGTACTCAAGTTATTGAATTTGACACCACATCCTATTTTTTGCTTCTCCAAGCAACCAAATTGCCTCTAACAGAGGCACAACATCATGTGGTCTAAGAGACTCAGGCCATTCTAGTCCCTGCGTTAAAGTGCCCATGGTCACTATACAACAGTCATTTCCCTAGATTAGATTTTAGATATCTAAGATCCGGTAAACCTCATCAAGGTGAAGCATGCATATATTGCCCTACAACAGTTTCAGCATAAACGAGATCAGACAGAGTAATGGTAAGGAATATTAGCTTCCCGACAAGCCTTTGATACAGTCGAATATCTTGAAGAGTAGCTCCCCAGCTTCAGAGTTGATCCTATAGTTTTGATCCATTAGGATATCTAGGGGGGGGGGGGAGGTTTACACCCCAACATGTCAGTTTGTCGGAGTAAATCAAGGGTGTACTTTCTCTGGGAAGATACATATACCCCTCTTTGATCTAGCAACTTCAATTCCAAGAAAGTATTTTAAGAAACTCAAATCTTTAACATCGAACACTTGGCTCATGTACTGTTTAAGTTTCCTAATCTCTTCTTCATCATAACTCGTGACAACAATGTCTTGCATATACACAATTAGAGTAGTGAGTCAAGCACTCCTTTACAAATGGAGTATAATCATAAGGACTTCTTTTCTTTATAGGTAAGCATGGGATTTGAACCCCTGACCTCAACCCTACATGCTTGAGGGCCGTAATCTTCTTCAACCATGCCCTTGGGGACTGTTATAACCCACATATCGCCTTTCTGAGCCATCACACTTGTCCCTTCTCCCCCTCACAAGTGAAACCAGGAGGGAGTCTCATACACGGCTCCTCTTTAAGATCTCAATAGAGCCACATGGTCGATACTTTGATATGTAGGCCCATCTATATCCAACAACCTTTTTCCCCTCTGGCAATGTTTTTTCCGCAAGTATTGTCTTGCTCAAGTGCTTTCACTTCATAAATCATAGCATCTTTCCACTGTAGTTGAGACAAAGCATCAGAAATGCTGGAAGGGATCGAAATAGAATCCAATGATGAGATAAATGAGCATAGAAAAGCAGAAAGCATGATAAGGCACAAATTTACTAACAAGCTGGGAAATGCGAGATCAAGAACCCTTACATAATGCAATGGGTAAATCTATGTCAGATACCAAAGGAGTTTCACTTTCTTGCGAACTAGCTTATGGTGTTAAAGTCTGGTCCATGATCTGAGAAAAAGTGGTCTTGTTCTATTTCCATGTCTCTCGAGTAAACACTTGACGAAATTTCGTATAAAAACCCGATATC
Source organism: Chloranthus sessilifolius (assembly GCA_021018995.1). Classification (NCBI taxonomy): domain Eukaryota; kingdom Viridiplantae; phylum Streptophyta; class Magnoliopsida; order Chloranthales; family Chloranthaceae; genus Chloranthus; species Chloranthus sessilifolius. The sequence goes on along the minus strand of CM037588.1, from coordinate 6,057,822 downwards.
CGCCTGATACTGGTACCGGACTTGGATCGATGTCGTATCGATGACATCGATTGATGTTGTCCACAATCACTTTATTTTATTTTACATTCAAAAAAATTGGCATTGGTATCAGCGATGTTGTATCTGTACCAGCGATACTGTGTCGGTATCAGCCGATACGCATCAGACAAACGATCGGACTGATACCCAATGTCGATACCGATTTAGTTACCTTGGTTGGTACAACCGTCTAATCTTTTCTTCAACATATTTTGCCCATCTACTAGCACACTTGTGCATATTCTTTTTCCAAACATTGTTCTTCAATCCTAGGTGATGCCTCATGCATAGGATATGGTGGACGCATAGTCTTCCTTTCTATTCTCCTCTTGGAGAAGGAGCACTAAATACTCATAGAAGGATAATATGGGGTGCTCAAAGAATGTAACATCCATAGACATAAACGGCCTACCAGTTAGTATATCATAACACTTGTACTTCTCAGATAGAGGGTATCCAACAAAATACACCAAAATGATTTTGCCTCCAACCGATCACGAAGAATAGCAGACACTTGAGAAAAACACCAGCAGTCTAATAAACAAGAAACGGGAGGGAGAGGAGATGAAAGACAATTAGACAACATACGTAAGGGAGATTTCCCTAGAGGAACAGGTGGGTATGCACCAACTTGTGATATAGTGAGACGCGAGTAAAGCTGGAAGCAACTTCATCCTTGGTTTTCAGCAAATAGAATACAGTGAGACGAGAGTAATCGTCAATAAAGGGGACAAAATACAGTGTCCAAATATAAAGATAACAAGGGGCGGCTCCCACACAGCGGAATGAACTAGATGAAATGTAGTACAGCTATTATGACTCAGGATAGAGCTTCTACGATGTCTGGACAATTGGCAGACCTCACACTTGAATTGTGAGTCATCAAATGAACCGACGTGTTGAGGAAACAATGCACAGGGGCAAAAACATAGGTGATAGAAATAACAGTAACCAAGGATATAGCAGCTGCAGCTGTGGAAGTATTGTTTACTGAAAATCGTTTGGCATCAAAGAGGTTGAGCCCTCTCCTCACGACCATGTCCGAAAAATCTTACCCGTCGCTAAGTCTTGAAAAACACATTAAGATGGGGAAAAAAGTCGCACTGCACTTGAGTTTTTTAGTAAGACTAGTAACTGATGAGATATTAACACTTTAACAGACATTTCGAACATGCGGAGTGGATCTAAAGATATTTGATTAACATGAGCCATCCCTTTCCCAATAACAGAAACAAGGGATTATCGGCAACGCAGATGTTACTTGGTCTGGTAATGGAGAATTAGAATCAAACAGGCAAGACATGCAGGACATGTAATCAGTAGTTCTAGAATCAATGATCCATAGATACAAATTTAAGATAGAAGTAGATGGGTAGATCCAACAATACCCGTATCAGCCAAATAGGAATGGGAAGCAATTGATGAGTCTTCAAACCCACAACAAAAAATCTTCAAATTGTCCATTTTATAGATTGAGCTACCTCAACTTTGAACACTGCAGGAATTAAGGTCCAATTACGGGCTAATCAATGCCACAATACTGCAGCATCTACCGCACAAGAACACTGCACTAGTACAAGAATTAGATACAAACGCAAGCTAGAAACTCCCACAACCAACTACAATAAAAGAGCTGACAACCCGGTAGATTAATCACACCCTTATGAACAGATTTCGATGCTATACAACATCACTGAGGTAGAACCGTAGAAGAAAAGAAAAACCAGCCAGCATAATAATAAGCTATCAGTGCACTGGAACCACAAAACAGCACAACAATGGTTCGGGTCCCAAAAATAATCCATACACCACCCAATAATATTTGCAGGCCCAAAGAACATTTGAAAGTTTACAACACTGCCTTCACAACCAACATCTTATAATTTGCAAAGATCTCCACAATCACCTAGGTTTCCTCAAAATAGTTTTGATAAGACATTGAACATATTTGCACTGCCTTTCACCATTTACCCAAACAGCATAAAAAAGGCCAGCATATAAGATATCACTAAACAATTAGAGAGAAACCAATAAACAATGGAGAAAGTGAAAGCCAAACACATTGAACCTCACTACATGCTGGTCCAAACTCTACCAAGACCACAGGCCTACGATTTCTACAGGTTTTTTTATTCATCAGCTGGCAAAAAGACAGATCAATCAGGACCACAGAGATTTTGTATTCCAGAAAATCGAGAAAACAACCGAAACAAGAGGTTTCTAAAAAATCAATAAAAACTAAACAAACCTCCAAATCATCAAAGACCATAGAAAAAAGAGGGTCAAATCTGATTCAACCCCTCTAGAAAGACTCCAGGACTCGATGACACAAGTGTGATCTAGAAACACGTGACTCAACAGATTCCAAAGAAACCTCTCAAAACACCATTCAGATCTCATAAAATCATAAGACACCTTTAGTAAAAATTTCACCTTGAAAAACCAACCAGACTGACATAAATTTTGGTGTCATTCATGTCAACCCATTAACGTGGCATGACATCATGCTGGCAGCCGTAGTGAAGAAGTGGTGTCAGCAGAAAAACAGGTCGAGATCTGATACTAAATTAAGTTTGCGACGAGGTTTCGGGGTGATTGATTAAGGTTAGGATTAGGAACAGGTAGGAGAAGAGAAAGAGGACGAGAGAAAAGTGAAGGAAATTAGAGTGTCAGGGAGAGTCTCCTCGTACCTTTCTTATTATATGATGTACTCCTTCCAAACAGAATCCCATGTACATCAGAGACACTAGACATTATATGCCACCACAGTACACACAATTAATTCTCGAGCCACAGCAACATCAGCCAGGGCAGATACTGGACGATACTTGAATTCTTAATGACAACCACATGAACACCTTGGGTACATTTGAAGTGTTGGACAAAGGTATGGCACTATTTTGGAGCGTCTAGATTACGTACCTTGATGTCACTGACCAAGCCATACGTTTTGACAAACCAGATCTCTTTTCTTAAAAAAGCTTGTTTTCATAAGAATACCTGTCTGTGGGGCTTTTGGTAATCTTCCAATTAGAAGCCCATAAAAGCCCTTGCTTCAGCAAGATTTATTGATTTCATAATGGATGGTTGCTAAAACAATTTGGAACCTCCATAGCATCAGAGCATACAACAATTTTGATGTCTGAAATACTGGCACAATATTCATCAATATATATGTAGGGAAATGTGAAAAGACACTTGAATGTAGTGTTTTCATGCTACACTCATGTGCCATATCACGCGCCACATGGCACATGATGCCAAGTGGCTGAGTTCATCTAAAGGTTCACGAGTCCCCTTCGGTTTTTAGAATAAAAAATTAAAAGAATACTGTGCACATTTATGGCTCTGATTTCAGTGTCAAATTATATCGGTTTTCTTTAAAAAAAAAGTTCAACCTGAATTTTGAACACCATCGACCATGATTCCGAAGGTATAGATATAGGGGTTTCTTTTTTATTGGGCATAGTACTGGTCGACCCTATGCACATGCGTGTAGAACCAAACTGGCTCGAGTGCAGTGCCTGCAGCTCCACTTGAGTACATACTCAACACTCCTCCCTCAAGTGAAAGACATCACAGTGGCTACTATGCTACAATCTCATTACATACAATCTCATGGCAACCACGTACATTTAGTGTGGTCCTTCAATAGGAAGAAGGTCAAAGGATAAGAAGTTGAAAAATCCACACACACGCACATGCACGTGCGTACACACCCACACACGCACGCACGGACACACACACTCTTATTTACACTCACGCAAAAGAAAACACTTAATATGTGAAATTTAAAATGAATTTTAAAAGTATACCAAATGTTTGACTGTGCTACAATCTCACGGCAACTAGGTACAGTTTTCCTATCCTTCAATGGTGACAAGATCAAAGAAGATAAAAAGTTGCAAGGCATAGGCAGACATACTTACAAATATTTCAAAAGCCTCTAATAGTTTGACTTAAATCTTAGGAGTATATTGTTTAAAAATAGCCTATTTTCTTAAAATATATGTAAGCAACCTAACAATGGAAAGGCAATCTGTGCTTACTAAACCCCATAAGCCCATATTTTACTCCGGTATTGAAGAAAAAAATACATATCCTACAAATGGCTAGGATACACTCATTTCTGAATTGAATACCACAGTACACCAATTAGAATGACGCACCTTTTTATTGCTTGCAGCATCTTCTGCTTGTTTGACCAAGGCTGTACCTTCAGCAGTAACATGCTGCATCACATCAAACACAGAAACCATAAAATGCAGTACAGAGAACATGGTGAAGCACCCCCATCAATTAATACTATTACACAAATCTTAAAGAAAATTTACCTACCTGTTTAAATATCAGAGAAACAGGGTCTAGACCTTTAGGTATTCTACAGAAAAGTCTATACATCCTAGAGAGATCATCCACCTAGCATGGAAGATAGTGAACAATAAGTTTGTTTACAATATCTAAAAACAATGCTTAAGCTGACAGTTAAAAAGGCGGTATAATCTACAGTGTTGTGGATTTCAATCATACCTTGTCATCTCTAAGAAGAGCATGGCACCCAGAATGCTCCTTTTCAAGCAGTTGGCTTGCATATACGGACAGTAACTCATGTTGCACTTTCTACACAGAGAGAATAGTGAATAAGAGAACGGAACATATTTAGATTCATTTCATTATCATTAATAAAAAATGAAAGTTTATCCTAAAATAACTCTAAACAAATGTAATAGTAATTGAAACCATTCGATCATCACATTTCAATAATATAACAGAATATCCCCCTTTCTGGAACCTAATGACCTATGAGAGTTTACAAGAACCAGGATCACAAGTATATCTGATGGGCTAGAAGCAGTATCAACAAACCTCCAATAACTTCTGTTCACTGCTAGAGTGCAGATAATGAGAAACCCTATCCTTCTCCCGTTTCAAGCATTCCTCGGCCTGATTACCAGAAAAGCCATTAATCATCATCCTGTTTGATAAAGCAAAAAATGCATTTAATCAAATGGGGTAAAATTTGTGTCAGGAACCAGGAATTGCCTTTAACATGTAATCCGGACAGGAATCCTCAAGAATCCAGTTTGAAGCCTTCCGTGAATAATATGCAGCAGTATCGTTAAGCATTGCCGCTTCGAAGTCATTTTCATAACATTCCATATTCCCCATTCCAATCTCAACAAAAATGTCCAGGACATTCTTCAACAAAGCTCGATCAATCTGCTCCCCCTCGCGCTCTTGATCAATCTGGCATACAAAAAAAAAGTTTGATAGTTAGCCTTGAATGGAAGGAATACTGCTACATGTCTGATGGATCACGCTAACATACCAAAGAGATTACAGCATCTCTAACTTTGGCATAAATCTCATGGTAGACCTGAAATTTGTCAGCAAAGATTAACCCAAAAAATTCAAATAGTAAGGAGCATGTGGGTCTTGCAGATACAAAAATGAAATCCAAATAATAATACACAAAATTCCAACAAGCATAAATAAAAATAATAAAAAGGATGAGGGTAGCAATTGCTTAGGTACCAGATCGCGGAAGCAAGTGAGACCAACTTCATTGAGTGGAGGAAGTGACCTCCGAGTAATGAAGTAACGATCAAGATAATGAAAGAACCTTGAAAGCCACCTGACCATAACTTTATGATTTGCCCACCTTTTCACAAGTTCCCTCAACATAAATTCATCATGTTTCTCTCTTAAAGATGGCAAAACCTGAGTGGGCAAAAAAAATTCGTCGAAAAATATAAGAGTAATTGGACTATTGATCATCAAAGACAGATTATTCTCACATATATTATCAGAAATAACAATTGAGCCCTCTAAAGTCACCAGTACATGATACAGATAAGTTAATATTCAAGTGAATACAGAACATACTATCAACATGGTAAGATGTCATGAGAAACTGAAGGTTTGTCATAATAAGATGCAAATTTATCAAATGTAACATGCTAAAACACTTCTTTTTTCAACTTTTGAATTTGTATATTATTTTATCAGTGAGGACATAGTTTATACATAAGAAAGAGCACAGTTGTAGAGAAACCTTATGCAAGGAACTTAAGGGGAAGATCCCCGCATTTCAGATGATCAGGACCAACATAATAATAGAAAGAAAGAGATCAGCCTGCGAACAAAAGCATGCAAATAGAAGTCTACAATTAAAAAGAATTTCAATCTCCTGCTCTCTGCCCTTCCTCGGCCTACGTTAGACCATACTCCAATCATGTTGAGTTCTGAGGTGGGAAGATGGGGGGCTGACCCTTTTTCAATTTGAGAATGTGGTTATTGAATGGGGGATTTGATAATATGGTGAGGTTCTGGTGGCCTGCCTGGAATCTGGGCTGTGCAAAACTCAAAATGCTTACAGAGGAACAATTATGTGTTTGGATACATGCACCTAAAGTAGAAGGAAATGGCAATATCAGATAGAAAGGAGCACGACCAATTAACCAAATGGGGATGGGAAGTGAAGGGTATGATTGCAGAAGGAATATAAGTTGAAGGTGAAAGAAAGAGATTCTATGGAGTCAGAAATCGAAGTGCAGTAGATGGAGGAGATGAAAACACAATTCTTCCACAGTATGGCTAGTGTACAGAAGCAGGTAAAAACGATTAAACATTCAACTGCTGGGGGTAGGTTGACGGATCAAGAAGAAATCAACAGGACGGTGGATGTAATACTATAGCAAATTATACCAGAATGAGGGTGGCACGGGACCCTCTTACAGCGGGGGTTAGAGTTTGGGCAAGGAGGAAGAGGATTGTAATGCAATATTGATGACCAATGGAAATAGGGCTTTCGGCCCTAATGAGTTGACATTGGACTCTATAAGCATTTCTAAGATATTCTCAAGGGAAAGACCATTGAGATATTTGGGGAACCATTCGCAAATGGGACAGTGGGAAGATGCATCAACACCACCATTTTGACGATTATTCCAAAGAAAATGAGTATGGAGAGATTTGAAGCCTATAGACCGGTCAATTTGCAGGGAAGTGTGATCAAAATCATGGCAACGGTGTTGCCAAATAGGATCAACAATGAAAGTCGGATATTAGAAGAGGGCAATGGTGGACAAGAATGTAATGATTCCAGGCATCAATCGGGTACACCAAGGGTATAAGCAAATTGACATGAAGAAGACATTATAGAGTGAATTGGAGATTCATTGACTATATGCTTAGAAGAAGCTTTGATCCAAAATGGAGAAAGTCGATTAGAAGTTGTATATCCTTTGCACAATGCTTCTAATAAATGGAGCCCTAAAAGGTTCAATCAAAAGCTCAGGGGACCCCCGCTCCCCTTGTTCAACATGGTTGGAGAAAGGTTCTTAAGATTAATGGGATAGGGATCTAGAATGAAACTGCTTGAGGGCTTTGAGATATAGAGAGGAGGCATGAGGGTGACACAATCGTGTTAATGGAAATGAAGAGTATTAAGGCAATGATTTGCTGCTATGAAGCCGTTTTTGGCACAGGATGAATGTTGGCAAAACCATTCTATTTGAGATGAAGCTAGAGGAGTAGAGGCCGGCGATATTGACACAAGCTAGGGGGTGCAGTAAACTTCCCTCTACATATCTACGTTTGCCTTGGTGTGTGGGAAATACTTCTGTGTTGGTGTGGGACCCACTGGTTGCGAGATTTGATAGGAAGTTGGCAAGGTACAAAGGTGCCCTTTTATCAAAAGTGAGCAAAAGGGTGGTGAACATTGATGTCATATGCGATCGCATATGCCATTTTATGGTTTTATGGAAAAAGCTATGAAAAAAATAATCTAATAATATATACAAATCTCATCTCTTTCAACCCATTATTGACATAGTTGAGAAGAAATGGGGTGTCCAAATGTATAGTCCCTTGTATTTCGCCGCATTCCTCCTAAATCTCGTGGTTTATTTCTCTTATCCAAACCGGGAGGCGACGGAAGCAACACATATTAGTGGTTTCTTTGACGTTTTAGAGAAGATGGTTCTAAACAAAGAAGAGCAAGATCGGATTAGCAACTCTTTTGACCGATACAAGAATGTTCAAGAGATGTTTTAAAGAGAAATTGTGGTTCAACAAAGAGAATCCAAAATATCCAGTAAGCATGTTTATGATATATTTTTTATTACATATTCATTTCTTCTAAATTAATAGTTTCATACTATAAATATATCTAATTAATACTAATGTTTGTAGCCGATTGGGAGTTGTCCTATAGAGTGGATTCGATGACAAAATATGGATTATTGAAGAAGATGACCGTTAAGGCTCTTGATCGGAATTGGAGCACATTTGAGATGGTAACTAATTTATTTTTATTTCATTTTTAGTCTCGTAATTTTAATTTACTTGTTTAAATTTTAATAGATATTAATATTTATTAAATGTTTCTCTCAAATAGATACACACGAAGAAGCGGAACAATCTTGAGCAAAAAAACTCAATGATTTGGTCTTTGTGCAATACAACTAAAAGCTACAGGATCGCTTTCTTAAAAACCAAAAATATCCGAGACACTATGATCTCATCTCTCTCAAAAATTTGTCATCTGATTCTCCTTGGATGGCGGATGCCTCCGATGAGCAAATCTTTGTGGATGAGGATCTTACGTGGAAGCAAGTGGAAGGACGCTTTTGGACAAGAGCTTCCTACCGGGTGGAGGAAAAGATCGACAACGGAGGAAGGTAGCTCACGCTCACGCTTGCGTCAAGAAGAAGAAGACGAGATACATGAAGAAGCACTCATAAACGACATAAAGACCGTCTTAGTAAGATCAAATGATGAAGAAACCAAGGAGGAAGAACAATATGTTGAAGAAGGAGACGATTCGAATGATGACGGCAATGCAAGTGACGACGATAGTGGAGGTGGATGTGGAGATGTACCATTGTGGATTAGAAACCAATGTGTAGAATTTTTGCCCGGTACACAATATCGTTAGGACGTGACGACAATGGAGATGTACCATTGTGGGTTAGAACTAAGAACTTAGAATTTAATATTTTCCTTCTTTTTTGTATGTTCCTATGTTCATTTTTGTACTATTTTGTTTAACATTAATGAAATTTATATTTTCCCTTCTAACTTATGGGTTATATTCTTATATTATATACTTTTATTTCGCATTCTAGACATTACAAAATTAATAAAGCCCAAAATTACCACAAAACATATTATTGATCAATATAGGGAACTTAAGATTCTTTTCGGAACTTTTTGAAAGAAAAAAATTATGCCATGGCATAATGGCATATGCGATGGCCCTATGCCATCACATAGGTCGCATATGCCATTTGACTACATTGGTGGTGAATGACAATTTGCCATTGATTAAGGACTTGGAGCATCTACCAACATATTGTTTGTTTCTTTTTTAATGTCCTGTTAACAAAATGATTAGAAAGAATCCAAAAAAAAATTCCATGGAGTGGAGGAAAATTCACGTTGTCAATTGGGATGTGGCGATAATACTTGTGAAGATGGGGGATTAGGAATCCACTGCATTTTGTGAACGAATCAAGCCATGTCACGAAAATGATTAGAAGAATTTGTGTTTTAATTCTATAAATAATGATCCATTGGGAAATGAGAAATTTGCTAGTACAATGTAAGATGCCACAACGGTCGTTGGATCTTGTTCCGGTGACTGTCAGATGTGTGGGCCGCCACGATGGAGCTCACTTTGAACGTTGTTTGATCAAGATCAGATCCAAAAGATACTGAAGATGACTCGGACAAGATCATGACATATAAATATTAGTTGAAAGGAATAAAAAAGATGCATCCATTTGTGTATGAGGTGTTGTGAGGAGGAGGATTCCTGGTGGGTAAAGGGGATGGCAGAAAAGTGTGGAAGTGAGGGATCAAGTTGCGGTGTTCAAGGCCTTAGGGGTAAAACAAAGAAAGGTTAGCTTTATATGTCATGCTCTTGGTAGTGGAACGGTGTCAACAAAGAAAGGTTAGCTTTGAGGAGAGCACAAAGTTTACAGTCGGGTACAAAAATAGAGTTAGGTTGTGGACGGATAGATAGGATGAGCCCTTCAAAAAGTATTTCTCAAGATATTTTGTTTGGCAGTGCATAAGAACGCAAAGGTTGAAGAGATGTGGGAAAGGAATAGAAGTGAATCGGCATCGGACATACAGTTAAGGAGGAACTTAAAAGAGGCAGAAGAGATGAAATTATGAACCTTCTTGAAGAATTGGGAAAGGTAGAAGCAACTTGTAATCATCGAGACATGAGGATTTAGTTAGGGAGAGGGCGACCGACAGTAAAAAATTTCAATTCCCTCATTATGAAGAGCCCAATGAAAGATTTACATTGAACGTCTATGTGGCAGGTGGTGGCCCCCTGAGAATTAAATTTTTTACATGGGAAGTGGCATGGAGAAGGGTACTCACGAAACATGCACTTTTCAGTCGGTTTAAGGAAACAATGGAACACCATTTCCTCATATGTCAATTTGCAATCAAAATCTGGATATTTATCCAACGTTTTAGGGTTAGTGGCTGCTTGGATGATTATTACACAAAGGAATTGGTGGGGGTGGTAAAGCGCCCTTTTTTATAATTTGGAAGTCCTGGGGAAGGTGCTTCCAATAGCAATCTTCTAGGGTGTTTCGAAAGAGAGAAAATAGGAGAATCTTTGAGAAATTTTGCATCGTAGAGAACGCTAAAAAAATTCATCCTCGAGGAGTTACTTCTTAGCGTCTAATTCCCCAAGCTGCACACACACACACACACACATATATATATATATATATATATATATATATATATATTTTTTTTTTTTTTTTTTTTTTTTTTATTTTATTTTAATATGTTAATTAAACAAGTTGTCGCAGAGAGTTTCCGAACTGAATCTACTTAGATGACTTCAGAGACGAGTCGAGTTTTCAGGTTTTCAAACCATGATTGGAACCTAGAAGCAGGATCCGTCAATTTCCCTACACGTTTTTCATTGGAAACACGATTCTGCATTTCAGAATCGGAAACGTGTAGGAACCGCAATTCCTACATGTTAGGAACTGCAGTTCTCAGATGCAAAAACAAATAATAAATAAATAAATAAAGTAAAGTATATATATATATATATATATATATATATATATATATATATATATATATCCTGATGCCTAAAATTACCAGAAAAAAAAATCAGCAAAAAAATAAAAATACCAGCTATCAATCATATAAAAAAAGAAGCAAAGATACGATCATACCTCGTCATTTAGGGTTCATTTAAAGCTTTTAATGGCTACGATTTAAAGCCCTTTTCATCAACGCTTGATTTTAGTCTGGATAAGCATGCACGGACGATGTGATGGATGAGATTGGATCTTTGCGATATCTCTCTCGCTCTCTCTCTCTCAAACGACATTGTCGCCTCTTGAGTCTCCATAAAAGATGAGGGAACGTATATTTTATATCCATTATATTTTGTAACCCTATAGCAATGAATATGGGTTTTTTAATTAATAACCCTTTTGAGGGTTTTTATAACTATGCCCCTCACTGGTAAGGATTTCATCAACAATACCCTTACGTAACATAAGGATACCCTGGTAAGCTTAGGATTTTTTATAAGTACACCCTTTCAAGCTTAGGACTTTTTGTAAGTACACCCTTCCATAGCAAATGAAACGGTGTTGTTTAGAACTATAAATTCTAGAAAAGTTTGGATATAGTACAAAGCACTAACACCAAATAAAGTATTAGCAGAAGTTACTTTTTAACATCTAGCAATATTTGTAATAAAGTGAACCATGGCTGCCTTAATTACTGTGTATACACGAAAATAGAAAGGGATCGGCTCTCCCGATCATCATTTAAACACCAAAATGGTGTTTAAATGACCTTACACCATCAATGGTTTAAGATGTGGGTAATCAGAACAGTCAAAAGGATAGATCATAGATTTAAGTGCAACAGGAACAAAAATAGTGTTTTAGGGAGATTTAAACCATCCGGTCTATTGACTATAATATCAATCGTTGTTTTCTAATTTTAATGGCTGATATTAAAGTTCGTCAATCGAATGGTTAACATCTACTTCTCAGCATGTTTCCTTGGGCTGAGACATATTCCAATGACAGATTGTCACGAAGGCAATTTAGACTGATCATAGATTTGTGCCACATGGCATAATCATAAATCACACTTCAATGGTGTGAGACAAAAAGTGACATTTTAATGGTCAGGAGCCTATCCCAAATGGAAAAGCACTCTATCCCTCTCTATCTCTATCTCCCACTCCCTTCCACGGGCATTCACCTAAACCTATGCTAGTAACGAAGGGACAATCATTACATATATACATCACGTGGGTTGGATTTCACCAAATGGGTACATATGACTAGATATTAACTTGCTATGAGTTACTGTGGGTCACACCTCTTATGCCAAGTGGTGTTCATATATTTGATTAATTTTAACAATAACACTTAGCAGTCCATCATTAGTGCATTTATAAGAAAAAAAATAAAACCATCAGATGGGCAGAATAATCATTTTAAAATATCAGTAGTACATTCATAGCAATCTATTATTAGATTAGACATGTGCAACTGCCTCCTTCAACCTGAGCACGAGCATGGGCAAATGTACCAAACATTAGCATTAAATGCCATTCAATAGTTTATTTTAAAAATCAAATAAAAATAGATAAAATCTAATTAACAAATGATATATGTCTACTCTTCATCGTTACAAGCAAATTAAATATAACTAGTGACATATACTTTCTTATTCTAATGGATGTCTCTTTCAAATAAATATAACAAGCAATTAAATATTACAAGCAATTAAAAGTGGGCATCTCTTCCAAATTTTGTGAGTGAATATATACTTTCTCATTCTAATGGGATTCTTGTCTAATTAAATATGAAGATACAACTTTCACAAGGGGCTAATTGAACATTTTGAATTTTTCGAATTTTCGAATTTTTAAATATATATATATATCATGGGTTAAAATGCCGGAAAACCGATACGTATCGTCCGGTCAAAAAACCGGTACGTACCGGACGATACGTACCGGAACAGTAGTGTACCGGACGATACATTGAATGTATCGTCCGGTATTTGCAATACAAATGAGCGATACGGTACATTTAATGTACCGTATCGTTCACATCCGATACCGATACGTATCGTCCGATACGTATCGGTATCGGACGATATTTTGATCCATGATATATATATAATATTAATTATTAATATATAGGAACTCCCGCCTCCTAGTTTTTAAAAAATTGCCGTTTCGCCGCTCCCGCTTCCTAATGCGCTTCCAGCCTACCACACCAGCCCCCGCTTCATGCAACTAAGGATGGGAATAAAGGCATAATATCATTAATAACAAACGAATACATGCCAAAAAGAAAAGGGGGAAGGTGGGATGGGACAAATCGTCGCCTTCTCTCAAAACTTATGGCAGGCTAATGTGTTCCCACTCTCTAAAGATCTCTTTTATGAGGGTTATGGAGTTAGCAAAGAACCTAGGAGACGCACAACAACACCACAACAGATCCTCGAGAAGCAAAGCGTCAGTATTCGCGCAAGCAGTATTGTCAAATCAATCTGATTTACGATTTGAATCGTACAACTCAAATTGTATCGTGCCCCTAATGATTCAAATCAACCCTCCAAATCGCAAATGGACCAAATTGACCCAGAATCAATCTAATGCTATTTGATGTTATTTTTTAATATATTTTGTTATTTACATTAACATAAAGAGCATGTATGCATTTATGCTTTCTCACAAAAGGTATTTAATATTTCTTTTTTTATATGGCCATAAAAAACATCACCTATGTTCTTTTTTATTCTAAAAAAACCATTAGTTTTTTTATTTACCTTCTAATAAGAAAATATGAATCTATGATGTTTCTATTTTTTTTTTTTATTCTCATAAAAAGCATTAATGCATCATGTTTTACCTTTTTTCTTTCTCATGAATGCATGAATCATCTTTTTTTCCAACCTCATAATCCATAAAAAGCATGAATGTATGAATCATGATGTTACTATTTTTCTTTTCATTCTCATAAGATGGTGAGAGTCAGAGATCCTATATGGGAACATTGTAGGCCAGTATATGAAGGGAATAAGTAATATGTGAGATGTAATTATTGTGGAAACAGTTATTAGGGTGGTGTTTTCCGAATAAAACACCATCTTGCAAGTATGGGAAAAGATGCAAAGGGATGTACACAAGTTCCAGCTGATGTATCATTGAAGTTTAAGAAGGTTTTGGAAGGCAAAGTGGAGAAAGATGAAGCCGATGACTTGTTTAATAGGAGGGCGGTGATGACGGAGGTAGTGATGATGTTCAAATCATTAACCAGACGAAGGGAAAAAGAAAGATGAATGATTTCGTTACAAAGGGGAAGAACAAGTAATCTACACTAAATGAAATGTGGGGGAAAAAAAAAAGATCGAGAGATAGCATGCTTAGAAATATGTTGTTCCTTGTATACGAATGCTTTACCATTCAACTTGGGAAAAAGCCCATCTTTTAAATCAATGATGGAAGCCATATGTGTTTTTGAAACTTCCTTCATACCATGAAGCCCGAAATACCTTTTTGAAGAAAGAGGAAACAAATGTGCAAACAAAGTTGGAATCGTATAGAGTTTGAGTGGAGGAAGTTCAGTTGCACTGTCATGTCGGATCGTTGGACCGATAAAAAACAACACTCCATCACCAACTTTTTAATACAGTCCCAAGGATACATTATTTTTTAAGTCCGTTGATCCTTCAACTATTTTTAAAAATGCACAAAATTTATTTGAACTGCTTGATGAGGTTGCGGAAGAAGTTGGTGAGGAGAACATTGTCTAAGTAGTGACAGATAGTGTAGCGGCATATGCGAAAGATGGGGAATATTTAATGGAGAAAAGAAAGAAGTTGTTTTGGTCTCCTTGTGCGGCGCATTGCTTGGATTTAATTTTGACTAACATAGGAGGCTTGCCTACACATAAAGATATTATGGCTAAGGCAAAGGTGATCACACTCTACATCTAGAGGCATTCTTGGGTCTTAAACTTAATGAGAAAATTTATGAAGAAGAGGGAATTGACAAGGACAGCAGTAACACGATTTGCAACATGTTACCTCACATTGAAAAGCATTAGTGAGCAACGTTTGGGCCTTAGAAATATGTTTATAGCATTAGAGTGGGAAACAAGCACCTACGCTAAGAAGCCAAAGGGGATAAAAGTAAGAGATATTGTTCTAGTCGATCTATCTTTTTGGGATGAAATTAAATATTGCTTGAAGTCAACAATACTGTTGGTGAGTATTAAGATTGGTAGATGGTGACGCTAAGCCCGCAATGGGATACATATATGAGACCATGGATAGGGCCAAGGAAACAATTGCAAAAAAAATTTGGAGGTTTGAAGAAGACGTACAATATGTTTTGGAAGATCATAGATGATAGATGGAATTTACAACTCCATAGACCTCTTCATGCGGTCGCACACTTCTTAAACCCAAAGTACCAATACGCAAAAAAAAATTCATGCCGATCATGAGATAAAGAAAGACTTGTATGACACAATAGAGCGAATTGTACATAACAAAAACGAGAGGAAAGTCATAGACAAGCAACTAGATGAATTCGTGAAAGCGACAGATATGTTAGACAGAGAAAAGGCTATTGATGGACGAACCGAAAAACAACCAGGTAAAAATAAAATTTATGTGAATTACAAATGTCCCATTCTCAATTTCTCATATTATGTGTCAAATAATAAATTTTGTTCTTTATGAATCATAATAGGTTTATGGTGGGAAAGCTATGAAAGTGGAACTCCCGAGTTACAGAGATTGTCATTTAGGCTTTAAGTTTGACTTGCAGTGAGTGTATTTGATCCAGTATGTTATTTAGTAAAGAGTTTCATAAATTTTTATTTAATTATCAATTTGTCATTGTATATTACATATTTAATATATTTTTTATTTTAATTATAATTAACGTAGGTTCACACCAAAGAAGAAATCGTTTGGAGCAAAAAAGAAACGATAATTAAACTTGTCATTTTAATTATCAATTTGTCATTGTATATTACATATTTAATATATTTTTTATTTTAATTATAATTAACGTAGGTTCACACTAAAGAAGAAATAGTTTGGAGCAAAAAAAAAGCACGTTGTGAAATACAATCTTCAACTTGATGTTCATCAAAAGGAAAAAGACAAGAATGGAGGCTTGACTCCAATTTGTCTATCGGATATGGAGTCCAATGATGATTGGATCACGGAGAAGGAATCTGATCCTTGATGATGCTTAGATGGACATAAATGAATGCTTCGAAAATGAGGAATTGGATCGAATCCAACGTGAAGAAAGAAGCAAAAGAAAAGGAAAAAATGTAGTTTATAAGTTTATATTAATTTATAATATATGATTATTTTGACATAAAGAAGCATGAAAAATGTATTATTAATTGAAATATTTAATTTTATAGGTCCAAGAAAACTTTTTTTTGAACAATAACAAAGAAATATATTAAAAAAACGCAAGCCACAAAAATACATCCTTGACCACGATGGTCAAATCGGAACAAGCACTGAGCAAGGAGAGAGGTAGTGAGAAACTACACAACCCTCAAGAAACCGGGCTCGATTAAAAGTGGAGTGGGCCCGAACAAGAAAGGGTATTGCCCTAAGGATCTACCAGAAACCGATTAGGCCCAAAAACACTCCCAATGGTTCCAATTATATCCCCCCCACGGCTCGAGAACAATGGGAGACCAAACCTCTTAGGCGCTGAGAAACCCCCAAAACAACACCTTTGAAAGAAGACCGCCACATGCCACCCTCCAAGAACCCCCGTCATCAGTCACCCTCCAAGAAGCCCCCGTCATCAGTCGTCATTATTCTCTCTCTCCATCTTAGACTTGGTTTTGGTCTTGTCATATGAGAGACCCCAATGAAGTTTCCTAAGCTCCCTCTTTTTTCTAACTTTGAAATCCTCCGTTTGATTATTTCTATTCTTAATAATGTCGTTAAACACCGCTTGTAGTCTCTCATCGGATCCTTGAAAGGTCATTCCGAGATTCTTAGCCAATTCAATCAAGTTGTTGATCGTATCTAGCTCTGATGGCTTAGTCGGTTCCACCTCGGGGTTGAAATTCGTATTCGGTGTCTTGCTGCTACATTGGCCCAACTCTGTAGAACTAAAGGCTTTAAACTCCTCTTCAAGGCAATTAACGACCATATTCCTAGAAAAAGGCGTCACTTAACCCTTTGGAGCGACAGTAGGACCATCGTCAATATTCACCTCATTTATATCGTCTGTTCTAGGCTTACCAGCATTGATACTAACCTCAATTTCTTAATCGAGTACAGAAATACATTCGATATCGTGTCCAATATGGTCCTTAGTGTTTCCTTCCAAAGTAACCCCAGGTAGGGCTTGGCTACTAATCTCCATATCCTTAAGGAAACACTAAGGACCATATTGGACACGATATCCGGTTCATCCTCTCTAACGGCTCAAATGTGAGAGTTAAAGGCTTTTTGAAATTTGAAATTCTGAAATCCCACCCAAAACAACGGGTATTATCCGTTGAGTCTTGATAGATCGGTACTAGATCGAAGCTTTCTCCAACGAGCAATGATCATTATTGGTCACCTCCTTGCCTGAACTGATCCCTACCTCCTGCTCATTGACTGCAAGACATACGTATTGTGAAGCATTCTCAGGTGTAAAAGGATCATCGGTTGACCCCTACGTATCTAAACCAAAACCAGCCTCCCCTTGAACAGGCGAGGTTACAGCATGGTGACTAACAATCCTCCATTGCTTATTTGTTCGATTCACCTCCTTGCCATCGGTCCCTTGGGCCTTGCTAAGAACCTCGATGCCAACGTTAAATAACAGTCCTACTTTTATTTTGACGAACTCTGGGATCTTAACTCCTTTCTCAACTTTAATCAAGACAATCGGTGTAAAAAGATAAGCAAGATCAGAAGAGGATGCACTAAATTTAATGAATTTATCAATCACGTTAGCAACAACTTTAAAAGTCTCAATAAACCACGTGAGGAGAGAGACCCCAATGATTTTGACCCAACATTGTTCCAAGGAATCTTGTTCCATCCAAACAGGATTCCAATTCGAAAAAGAGAATGAGATGTTGCTAGCCAAAATGCGTGTACCCTTGAGGACTTTTCTTTGTCATCTGCGGAGATAAATATGAAGAGGAAAGTAAAATCATCGATTTGAGCGAGATTTGGAGTTCTTTCGGGCTTCCACGTCTTCGATGCCCACATTCTAGCCTGGTAAAGGTCAATCTTCCTAGTTGTCTTCCCGATGAGACAACGACGCTGAAGGAATCCACTTCAATCACAGGTATTAGAAAATTCGAGGACTTCCCCATGTGAAGCTAAGATTTGCCGAATTACCTCAATATCAAGCCAAGGATCACAACCAGAAGGGGGAACTACATCAGCATAAGATCAAGTCCAAGAAAACTTACCCTTCATAAGGGTACAGGCAAAGAGAAAGTTGTAGAAGAAGTTATCTCTACCACAGATGAGATGGAAGAGGAAGAGGATGAAATGGCCACGTGGGAGAAGGAAAGTGACGAAGAAAACTATGTTGGTGGGGGCGATGCCATAGAGGAGCAAGAGAGGAAGAATGATGATGGACATATATTTTTTTTGTTTGTGGATATTGTATGGTTCTCTATGATTTTTTTGTTTTTTTGATACCTTCATAAGGATACTCAAAGTAAATGTGGATAAACTTTTTGTTATTGACTTACAAAGTTACAAATACAAAGGACAAACGATGAAATATTGAAATGAATATGGTTTTTTGACCTTTTAATCATTCAAATGTGCTAGAAATGGTTGTTATTTTATATGTTAGCATTTTCCTATTTTTTGGGATTTTTTATATATATTTTTTAATTTTTTCAAAAAAATCAATTGAATCTTAAGATTTACGATTCGATTCAATTTTTCAGGAAATCAATGTACGATCCGATTCACAAGTTGACAACCTTGCGAGCAAGAACCATCTTTCCAAGCTAAAAAAATCACCGTAAGGAGAGCCAGCACTTCCAAAGTGTAATCCAGCTTTAATCAGTTGACTTTTGCTTATAGCTTCTTCCACAATCATTAGGTGGTTAGTAGTATAACTTAACAAAGATTATTCATTAATGTCATCATATTTTGACATCTCACGAACTCGTTCTCTATACTTACGGGAGAAAAAAAGGGTTCATTGACATACGTCATCTTTAAAACTTAACAATATAAGCAACAAAGCAGATTCAGTAAGCAAGAGCGATCTTCTCATGAAAACTAACTTAATCGGGTGGATGAAACATTGGACTTACGTGGTGAGCGACCCTCCTCTATCCATCTTGATCACAGAAAAGTCAGCTCCTTTATGAACACCTTAGCAAGAGATAGGGTGTCCCAACATATGAGAATTATATCCTCTTCTTGTAGGTATGTTGTATTTTCTTTTAATTCCTTACAGCTTATGGTGCTCAGCCTCTCAATCAGGCCTTGCTTTTCTATTTTTTTTCCCTTTCAATTCAAAACATTCACATTACCAATAAAGGACTTCTAAAGGTATTGAATAAGCAGGATTGTCCAGAAGGAGATAACTAACATTTCGACTATGCATGTCTATAAATTTAAAAATATATATTTTAAAAGGCCCAAAAAGACTGAAATGAAAAATGTAAAGATTAAGAAAAAGGTCAAAAGCATTAAATAATCCTATATTCCCATTAACATACAAATTTGATAGAAACGAATGAGGGTCACAATGCGCATCATAGTAGTAGCAGTAGTAATATTAGTTAACTAAACTAGTAATAGGATACCAAATTTTTACGCCAAACAATCCTATATTACTATTAACAAACAAAACTCATAGAAACTTATGATGGTCACAAAGTGAATAATCCTATATTACCTTTAACATACAAACCTCATAGAAACTAATGAAGGTCGCAAAGTGGAAAGCAGTAATAGTAATATTAGTTAAATAGTAATAGAATACCCTATTTTTACGGCCAAATAATCATATAATACTATTATCATACAAATCTCATAGAAACTTATGAGGGACACAAATTTAATAATCCTACATAACTATTAATATACAAAGCTCATAGAAACTTATGTGGATCACAAAGTGCACCGTAGCAGTACCAGAAGTAGAATCCAATATTTTTATTTGGATCAAATCTCTTAGAATCTAAAAATTAGTTCTACGACTGCTTTACTATGCACAGAATTTAACAATAGTAAAGACGGAAAGAGGGACAGGCAACAGTATGGAAAAATCAACAAACTAAAAAGCATAGGCAGAATAGTACTATAAGTAAATAAATTCAACACAGAGAACTAAATAGGCATTCAAATATAACGGTTACGAAGAGTCCTCCCTCACCATTGAAGTAATGTACTCTTCGAAAGCCTCACGGTATTTATCATAAAGCTGCTGCGAGTAATCGTGAGGCGGTTTTTGAGTGCACATATTATAGATTGTTCTGAATCATAAAGTAAAAGAAACCAATCATATATCCATCAAATTCAATAAACACATAAAATTTCTAAAAACATGAAAAATTTAGCAATTAAAACAAAAATAGCAAGAAAGATTACGTATATAGCATCATATATTCCTCGGAACTGAATTGCGATTCGGGAAGCCCTTCGAGTATGTTCTTGAGCTTCGTGATTCCCTTCCTCATGAACTCCCATCCTTGATCTAAATCGATAGTCTTTCGCTCGTTCATACTCATCCTTTCAAAATCGAAATCAGATAGAAAAATCCTAAATAAACAACAAATCGAAATCAGAACAAGAGAATAACCAAGAACCCTAATCAACTGGGCTCTCGAATCGAGAATCGATAACCGCGACCTCGACGGAGACCTAAATCCAAAACCGAATTCGCATAAAAACTTAAACATATGTAAAAGCGTACCTGAGAGAAACCCTAACCCTAGCCCTATAAAACGAGAAAGAGATTGGGGGGTGGGGTTTGAGAGAGACGATGCGTTTAGGTAAATGAAGGAGACGGTGAGAAAGGGCTACCGACAAAGGGCATTTATGAGACGAGACGGTCAGAGGAGCTGGGATGGGAGGGGAAGAGGGGAGGTGGTGGGGGTTGCTGGTTAAAAAGTCTCTCTCCTCTCTCTCTTGCTTCTTGTTAACTAATTGTTATATATAATAAAATTATTTGTTAACTAATTGTTATATATAATAAAATTATTTATTGTTTATTTATTTACATAACAAAATAAGAGTATTCATCGAAAACAAATTAATAATAATCAGAGTTTGTGTTAAACTACAAAAACAAAAAAAAAACCCTATACATATCGAAAGAAATAATCTAGTGTGTAACGTCATCACTGATGATGGTGGTTACGAGTTTTTTAAAATGATCTCGACAAACTAATGGATATTTGTTATTGATTGGATGGTTAGATGGGAATCAGGGATGTAAGTCTGGTATATATCAGCATAATAGGTCCCAAGCCGATACGTATCATATATTGTATCGGCCAAATCGGCCGATATTTAAGCCCTCTTTTTATTTCTAAAATAATTAAGGCAAAGGGGAGTATGCACTCGACATAGGTTGAACCGAAAACAACTCTCGTTTTGGGTTAATTAGTTATGAGACATGTGATATACAAGAAAAATATATTTTTTATTCACTTTTTAGCCTTTTATTTGATGGGTCAAAAATAAGATAACACCCCAAAACTTGGGTGCATTGATTTTCTTCAAATTTAACCACATTTTTAACGGTGGAAAAGTCTTAAAAACAATGTTATTTTTTTGAATGGGATGTGATCAATCTCGCCTAAGTTGTCATAGAATCTGATCCTCGTGATGGATGCCACATGATGGCCAACTGATAGCGGGTATAAAGATTTCTTTACACTCAAGCGCATAGTCCTAGCCTCAATATATATATATATATATATATATATATATATATATATATATATATATATATATATATATATATATATATATAGATATAGGGAGCTAGGTTAGGTCCTCCAATGGAGGATAGTGGCCGTCCTCCAAGATTGGAGCACAGGTGGACGGTTTAAATCAATATTAAAAAAAGAAATTTCGAAAAAAACTTTTTAAACACACTAGTCAAAGTTTGACGGATTTCATTAGTCCACATTTCACTGTTCAAAAAACACACGGTGGAGATGAGTTTTCAATTTTTTTTTTTCTAAAAATGATCTAAGCAATGCACCCGAGCTCCACGTCGCATCGAAACAATATTTTGGATGCATGGAGGACGGACACCTTTTCCATATATATATATATATATATATATATATATATATATATATATATATATATATATATATGTGTGTGTGTGTGTGTGTGTGTGTGTCACAAGGTCATTTTTGGTATTTTATTCGAGGAACAACTGATATGACTCAATATGGGGCGATACAACTCGATATCGACAGATATGGGCCAATATTTGACTTGTTTGACTCGATATTTGACCCTTTACCAAATCGGGGATATATATTGTGGAGTACCTCTATTCGCGCCATCAGTTTACTGAAAAGCACTAGCATCCGAAACTCCTTTAAACCCATTGATCACTTTGTATCAGACGATGGAGATCATTTTTCACCCCAATTTTCTGCACAACATGAGACCATAAACGCACCATCAAACGGTCAGATTTTTATTCCACATAGCAATGATATCCAAAACATGGCCCTAAAATCATATGCACACGTTACACTCAAACATGACTTTAAGGCAATTTTTTTGGGATCTGTAGCACATGTAATGAAAAACTTGACTGTCTTATTGGAAGATCACGATCTCAAGTATCGTTGTGTTGATGATCAGGGTGAAAACGATATCCATTATCCGATTATAAGGAGTCAATGCATTTCAAGTGATTTCGAATGTTAACGCCTTCAGTAAACTTGTTGGCACAAATAGAGGTGCCCTCTTGCATTGGATGGGGCTAACCCCATACATATCGGGCGATATTTAAAACCATAATGGGAATTGAGGGGTGATAAAGGCTGCGTATGGCATTGCTATTTGGTAGCCCCTGCCATAGCAGAGCTCACCTGTTAAAGAAGGTAGCGGGATGTTAACAAAGAAGATGGTAACCTGCTACAGCAGGTGAGCTCTGCTATGGCAAGGGCTACCAAAGAGCAATGTCATACGCAGCCAAAGTCACTGTCTCCTTCTTCTTCTTCTTTTTTTTTTTTTTTTTTTTATAACAAATCAAATTGCATTAATTCAAATCAGAAATTACAGCTTGATGAGAAATAGATGGAGGAACAAATTCCATCCATACTTAAAAATTGGGAAGAAACTCCAGCCGAACTTGCCAGGGCATGAGCCACTGAATTGAAAGCTCTGAGCACATAACAACAACTATACGTAGAGAAGAATTGATTTTAGAGAAATAATATCTTTAACTAGTAACGAGAAAACCGATAAGTCCTCATCTCCAAGGTGCACTATGTTGACAACATTTACAACATCAATTTCGGCGATAATGTTGTGGAGTCTAGAGTCCTTCACCAGCCTAATTCCATCCAAAAGGGCAATCAATTCAAGATGAAGAGCGCCATAAGTATTATCATACCCCTTGCACATAGATGTTATCACTGATCCTTCATGGTCCCGAATTACCACACCAACTCCAACCATTTGGTTATTATGCTTCCAAGATTCATTTACATTAACTTTATAAAGCCTCGAGAGGAGGTTTGCACCACTTAGATGGATCATCCTGAGGTTGGTTCTCATTCTTGGAGGTGGCCTTGATAAACTCATAAAGATCACCTCCTTTTCTCCATTGACTATCTTGTTTCGATATTTCCAAATAGCCCAAGCCACAATTAAGAAGAGGTCTGTAACATCCTCCTTCTCCATTAGGATAGTATCATACCAATCATAGAGACTATTAGTTAGGTGAATCCCACTTCGCAGTCCCAGAGATGATGAGAACTGGAGCCTTGAAGTCGATGGGCAGACCTTTAAAGCATGAATGACTATTTCAAGATGTTGGCCACATACTCCACAAATCAAGTCATTAATTACCTTCTTTCTCACTAGGTTATCCCTAACCAGTAAGATGTTTTTGCAAGCCCTCCATGCAAAAATCTTGATCTTATTAGGGATGTTATTCCTCCATAACCTTGTCGAAAGAGACTTCAATTTAGTCCTACTCGATCCTCCAAACAATGATATCAGCTGAAGCAATTTCAAGGCGACATGGTAAACACTCTTGACCGAGAATTGCCCATTGTTATTAAAAGCCCAAGCATCTATATCAGTTGTTTCATATACCTGTTGTACAACCGTGGGTTTTTATGAAACCCGTCACGACAATGCGCTATTGCGAAAAATATAGAGTCGCCATCCGGAGCTTTTGGTGTCCCGAAAAACCTAAATCAATTTTATAAGCACCGAAGTGCAAAAAATGTGAATCTGATTCACTAGTCTACGCCAAAGGCTCTTGGGTAGGGGCATTGACTATCGATCAAGAAGGTGTTAGGCACCCGACCAACCCGCTCGTAAGCGGTTTCTACTAAGGCTATTTGGATATATATATATATAAAGAAAAAAAAATGAGCGGCACTTTCCCTTGCCCGAAGGCACACTGATCCTATTGAGCCCTTCTCGCTTGTTGAAATTTGGGCAGCGTAACGGCTCAATTCTAAGATAGAGAAAAAGCAAAAAAGGTAGAGGAATAGAGGGGAGAGTCGAAGCTCTCGGGCCCTTGTAGCACTGTTGTGGTCCTTTGCGCGAGAGAGACGCTGGTGAGCTTCCGTTAGCAAACGAGTTGTTGGATGGGTTCTAAACTCTAAGGCTAGGAAGTTAGAGGGTAGGAGACGAAGGCTAGGGGCTAGATCTAGCTCAAACTCACTGATTTATGATGGATAATGGGGTGTCAAGGATGAACTAGGGTGCTGAAATTATATTGGTTTAGTGGAGACAAATGGGATGGGAGCTCACTAAAATTTTCTCTCTTTGAAAATTTTCCAGCCCTTAAACAAGAGGGGTGACTCTCTATTTATAGAGGAAGGGAGGATTAGTGAGGGGTTAAGGAGACTAATTGGGTTAGCATTTAAGTAATAGGAATATAAGGTTTTTGGGGTTTTTTAGAGCTTGAAAAAATGGGCAATGGGCTTCAATGGTAGATGATAGGGTGGGGTTTCAAACGGCTAGAGGGTTACAAATAGGGTAAACATGGGTACAATAGTCCTAATGAAACTCATCCTAAGCATTGAAATGGTCAATAAGTCAAACCCCAAAAGTGAAATTCGAGTAAAAACTATCAGGTTATTATAGCTAAGCCTGGCGCATGTATTACTCGCGCCAAACATAACTACAGTACCTGGAAGTTCAAAGCCTGCGGGGGGACCCACCTATACCTAGCGTGAGTATTAGATGCACCAAGCCATTTTTGGAAAAAAATGGCTTGGCGCATGTAATACATGCGCCATGTACCTAACTCCTCAGGAGGTTCTAAACCTGTCAAGATGCACATCTCCTCACGAGGTTCTTGAACCTGTCGCGAGGTTTATTCCCTCTTACGAATTGGGGCCACCTCGAGTCTGAAACTTCTGGTCGTCGTAACTTTTCATACATAACTCAGATTGAGGTGATTCTTAACTTGTTGGAAAGCTAAGAACCTCTACTTTTTAATGGTATAAGATTACGTCTCAATAGAGGTCCCTACCAGCCCTAGTACATCTTTCTCTAACCATTATCTGGAAAGGTTAAATGCGGGTTCATAGTGGTTTCTAAGGGTTGGGGGTAATTCCTAAGTGTTAGGGGAGGTTCCTAAGGGTTTAGAGAAGGTTCCTAAGGGTAGGGGAAATGCTATCAAAAGCTCGGGGGGTGCGCCTCTCTCGAAATATGTCTCAATCAGGCCTTGGGCCAAATTTGGGTGTCTACATATGCCCCTCTTTGGTATTCGATCACTAATGATCGAATGCTAAAGACAAGAGACATTCGGAGAGGCCCAAGGCATTACTTGATGGGTCCGTTGTATTCTAAACGAACCTCAAGCATCAGGTGAATAACATGGTGAGTAAACGGAAGCCCTGTATGTCAGGAAAAATGGTCGTTCCTCAAGGCTATCGGTCCCCAAGAGCTTAGCGACATTATTGGGCATAACCGAGATGGCGCGAGTTGCAAAAGTCTAATATGCTGGGAAAAATATCTGCTTCTCGAGATGATTGAAGATGTTTGATGTTCAAGTTTTATTCTGAATATAGCAGCTCCTTAAGTAAGAGGGTGATCGACCCATACTCAAAGATAGGCGCAAAGCAAATACATGAAGGTTCACAGTTTGTGTCCAATCATCCGAGGCATCAATTACCCCATTTGATTGGCCATAGGTGCCCTTGTGTGAAGCAGGGCTCGAGGTCTTTAGGCGAGCCCAACGATCCCGAAGTTAATTTATCACGACTTCTCGAGTGGAGCAACTAGATGTCGTAACGCTTTTTGGGAGTACGTGCCGCTTTTGATAATGTGCCCCGGATCAACACAACCTAGAGCATCCAACTTCAAATAACACTGAACAGATTTGTCCAAAATTGGGTGCCTACCGAAGGAGACACCCAATCCTGGTCTCTACCAATAATGATTTTACAAATCTTTTAACTATGCATAAACATGCACCTATTAAGGGCGATAACCAATAAAGGTGATGGAAGTCCTTACCCAGATCACGTCCGGGTATAATTTATAGGAACAAACGACCATCCTACGGGTACCCAGTTGCATGACACCTATCTAAGAGAAATCACGCCAACGCATGTTTTAAGCCTACGGAAAAATAAGGGAAATGAACCCTTTTGCATACATGTTTGCACATAGTTGATCGATATGTACTTTCATTTTCAATAAGTTTGACTCAACCAACGATTGACCTTTTTCAACGAAGTTACCTGGACCTCAAATCCCATAGGGTGCACGCCCAGACTGCGCAGATCGAGAGTCCACACCTCTGAAATAGCTCATGATGAATCTGAAGTTAGACACTCACATTCTTATGAATCCACAAACAGAGTGTTCATTGCAAAGATTTAGCAGTGGAGTCGACCCTATCGAAACATTGACCGCTTGATCATGATTGACACCGTTCCTCCTACTTTAAAGTAGGATCCAAAGATCCAAGGCGAACCTTAGACTTAGGACATTAATTTAGCACAGCTGTATTGCCGATAAAATATTGATAGTTTACCGAGTTGAAACACACATGCGCGTAGCTGTGCGTACTGAAAACACAGATTTCTTTTCTTCTTTTTCAAATGATTATTTTTCCATTTTTTTTTTCTTTTTTGAATACACCGACATAAGTGGTGAGCTGCCTCTACTACTCTCCCTATCGTCGAGATGTTGCCTGCCTCGAGGCTTTGGGCTGATTGAGTGTTCCTGCACATTTCTCAAGAAAATGTCAGTCTCTTTTTTATTTATATATAAGTAACAAATATGCATCCTAAATAACAGAAGGAGAAGTAAAGTGTTACCTACGCTTTTTTATTTTTCAAGATTTATATGTATATATCTTTTTTTTTAGATTTTTTTGTATTCTTTTTCTTTATTTTGAGATTGAAGTACAATGCCATAAATATGTACATGGGCATAAAAGGAGTATATATTTTTTTAGAATTTTTTAGATTTTTCGTTTTTGTTGTTTTTTCTCTTCTTTTTTTTTGTTTGATGCATTAACAGTGAGGCGAAGTAACGGGTCCCATTTTGTACATAGCCGAACAGCCGTTCATGCGGTCGGACTTGAGTGAGGTTCAAAAATATTACCAAGGTTCGAACATCCATCCCTTTTGAATCGAATTAACCTTTTATCCTTATCTCGGGTCATATGTTTGATGGTGCGATCTAAAGATACATTTGATCAGGATCTGATTTGAGCTAACATGAGCGGCCCGATTGAAGACCAAATAGCTCGGGATAGTAATAAAGGGAGTAACCGAATGATTTTCTTCTTTTCTTCTCTTTTATAATATTTTTTACTCACAACACCTAAGACAGGTCTTTGTCGTGCCCGTTATCACCCTCTTTTTACCCGTAGTGCCCTTTCAGATTTTCACTACGTCCATGGGTATGCAATTTTATTCTAGGCGTTTTTTTAGGTTTTCACCTAGTCCGCACAAGCTCGTTGTTTTTACCCATGACGCCCTTTCCGGTTTTCACCATGTTTATTTTGCTTTGAGCTTGAATTTTTATTTTATTTTCTTTCTTTTTTTTCAAAATCAAAAGCCACAATATGGATGTTAATTCCATCATAGCCGGCTGGATGGAGTTCTGCTGCCATCTCACAGCTTGGCTCGTGTTGACTTTAATAGATACTATGACCGCTCGTAGACCTTAAAGAGGGCTTTCTTCCGAGACGTATCTTGGCCATGGTTTAGGTTAGAAATTTTAAAGGTATTCTTGGGTTAAAAGGTTTCCTTGATTGGGTTTCAGCTACCGTAATACACTTCTTCCTTAGGAGATTTTTATTGTACATGCCCCATAATTTTTCTATCTCTATTTTTTCTTTTTATTTTTCAAACATCCTCCTTTTGGAGGTTTTGCTTTTCTGATTTTTTTTGGATTTAATGGTAACTTTTTTTCTCCTCTTTTTTTTTTATTTTTTATTTTTTATATATACACTTTTTTCATCTTCTTTTCTGAGCAAGGGGGGGGGGTTTATTAAAGAAAGGTCAATAGCTCAACGGGTGTATCAAAGGGTATGATCATTCAGGGACGCTTTTTGGCTACTTGACTTTGAATTGATGGCCTTTTTTTTAAAGGATCCTTAAGCAGTCATGTATCCTTATTTATCAATACTTACCTTGTTGTGGGAGACTTAGGAGTAGAATTGTCGGACATATCCAGTGTTGATGGGCTCAGGAAAGTGATCTCTATCCATAGTGGCGAGGCGGATGGCGTATCCCCGGAGCACCTCTCGGATGACGTAGAGTCCTTCCCAGTTGGGCTTTAATTTTCCTCTTGGATCAGCGTGGAGGGAAGGAAAGATTTTATTGAGTATGATGTCTCCCACCTTCAAATCTCGACCGCGAACACGTTTGTTATAAGCGCGTGTGATTCACCCTTAATAAACCTGGGTATGACACAAAGCTAGGAGTCTTTCATCGAGTAAGTTCAGTTTCTTAAAACACGACTTCTCTCTTTCAACTTTTGGTAGACTAGATTCGATGAGGATGCGGAGTGAGGGTACTTCAATTTTGACTGACAAGAAAGCCTCAGTTCCGTACACAAAGGAGAATGGTGTTGCCCTTGTAGCGGTACGGATCAACGTTCAGTAGGCTCATAATGTGAATGATAATATTTCACTCAAATCTCGGTAGGTGACGACCATTTTCTCAAGGATGCGGACGACTATCTTAACATCTGAATATATCGGCAGTTCATGCTCGACCAAATCGGTATCCAATCCAGGCATCTCCTCATACGACCATGCGAAGACGTCTGGGTATGATCGAAGGAAATTAACCATGCATTTTCTTTTCTCCGGAGACAACGACATTTCGATCTTGGTGATTCTAGGATCCTCCTCGATACCCAGATTGACATCTTCAGCCTCTTCAATGATCGGGGTAGAACCATACTCAAAATTGGCAAATTGGCCAAGGAGCTCATTGGGGTGCTCCTCAGTAGGGATCTCCTCATCCAGACTCATGACTTCTACCTCTTCTTATATTTTTACAAAAATTGGTCGATTTCACGTGGGACAATTTTTTTTATTAAAGGCATTATTTTTCTTTATTTTATCAGAAAATTTAAAAGATAATATTTTTGAAATATTTTGTATTTCTTTTATTATTATTTTTAGAATTTTCTTTTTCTTCGGAGGTGGGCCCTTGGCAAGATGGATCTCTATATACACAGGGTATTGCCTGCCAAGGGCTCTTCAAAATATCACATGACCTAACACATTTTGATCTAAGCAAAGTGCCTCTTGGATGATGAGTGGGACAAATTCCCCTAATGGAACTATACCTTTGCTACATACCTGTGGGAGATTTAGCGTCGCAGAGGCGTGGCTATTTATTTGGATAGGCAGGGCTCAACGAGCTGAGTGGTGTTTGCAGGCATTGAACCCTCGCATAAGATTCCTGATATGACCTGTTGGTTTACCCAGAAAAGGGTGGTACGACATAGAGAGCTCGGTTCATGAGTTATTGAAAGAAATGTTAAATGACCCTGACTTCAAAATAACCATTGATGATGGGAATGACACCACTGGTCCCAGGTTCATAATGGTGAATGAGGATGATTTGCATGACTTTGAGAGGATGGATGTGAACGAGGCTGTTGAGTGCAAATGATTTCATCCTTGGGGGGATGAATAACCTTGGGTTTATTGAGCTAACTGATTTTGGATTAGCATGAATGGTGGATTTCAGCTTATGGAGAATGAATGACTACGGATGCTGGGAATTGGATGGGTGAAGGAATGATCCCCAAGGATTATGGATAATGCAATTAACATGTGTGGTGGCAAGTTCCTCATCCTGAACCAAAGCTAGGGTCCTGACTATCTCTTTAGAGCACAATTGCCTCCTTTGCAAAATGGAAGAAGGCAGAGTGACTTTCAACTTTGGAGATCCAATGGTCAATTAGGCATTACTCTCTTTGTTTTCCAGTACTTTCGTACTCATCATTGAGGCCCACCACGCGGTAAACCTAAATTTTGAGTTCAGATTGGTGCAAGAGATACAAGCTTTTTCATCATTTATCATTGTCACATCATACCACCCCAACCTTTGGGTCACCACTTGCTCCTTTTTATTGGGGGGAGAATTCTTCATCAAAATGGTATCCTTTCCCAATCCTATTGAAGCCTCAACACAGAGAGTGATAGAAAGACTCTTGGCATGGTATGTCGATGCTATACTCTGGGCATTGCGGGTCCATGGATGGTCTGAATGTGGGGTGAGCTTAACGACCATGATTGCTATGGGCTTAACATGAAGCTTGATATCGATATCACCCACTATCGGTCTCATTGGGCTTCTTGGTGCCCCGGTGCATGGTTTAATATACAAGTTAAGACCGATAAAAAGATATGCTAAAAGTTAATCATGATCCTTCACTATCCATTTTTCTGGTTTGGAGGGGTTCAAAATTGTTCGGGCCTTTATTGAAACTATTTGGCCATTGGGGGCAATGTTATTCTTCTGGCTTTTCGCCATGAGAGTTGAGTCTCCAATTAGGAGACTTTGTTTGGCCAGCATCATAGGTATTTCCAAAGGTATTATTGGCAGACTTTCAACGGCCACCTCGATCTGCAACTCTTTTGACTGTAGTGTCTCTCGGCTTTCGAGTAACCATTCTAAAGAGGTCGTGAGGTGTTTATTGACTCGCTCCTTCATTTTTCCATGAGGGTAGAGGTACGCCTCTTTTTAGGGATGACTTTGCCTTGGTCCTTCATCCTCATCTCGATCCAATGCCTCCCCGGGCTCATCCGACGATTGCGGATCACTGGAGAATTTGCCACTTTCGTGGGGCGTTGGATTAGATGAAGGCAGTGGGTCTTTGAATTAGCGTCTCCAAGTTCTTTTGGGTCACACACTAGTTGGCATAGATGAGAGACATTTGAGTAGGTCTAGGGTTGGACCTTCATATTGCACTGATTTTCAGAAGTGAGGACTCAAATATATTAGCTTATAATCCTCACTTTCAGATGGCTCGTCCTCATCCTCTTGGTCATTAAAGAACCACTTACCATCAACGATGTCTCCATCATTCGACAGATCGATAGCTTGACCTTTTGGGGGTGAGTGATTGAAACTAATGACCGCCCCCATGTAGGCTTCGCTATTTTGGACCTCATCCTCCTCATATTGATGATTTGCATCGGCAAATGGTGGGGATTGAAATTGGCAAATGCCCCCATATAGACCCCCACTTTTTTTGGCTTCCTCCTCCTCATATTAGTTATCCGCATCAATGAATGGGGGAGGGATGAGGTCATCTTGTTGATTATGAGTGGGTTGCATGGGGGTCTGATGGGGCCATTGCAGATAGGGAAGGCTTTGATGAGTTGCTTGTTGGGTAAGGGGGTGGATGAATGGTGGGTTTTGGGTGGATTGAGTGGGTGTCGGATGGGACCATTATGCATTTTGGGAGCTTTGGGGAATGAGTGAATGGGTAATCGGATGTGAAAATTGGGGATTTCGGATGGTTGGAGATGTGTTCTCGTGTTGGGATGGGTATAACGGACATGGATGGGTGGGGCTCATGTTCGTTTGAGGAATTGAAAATACTGGGTTTATAATTTGAGGAGGAATGGGGACTTGTTGGGTGTAAGTGCATGTGGGATTTTGGGGGAGTGATGGAGGGTTTGCAAATGGGGCTCCCGGGTTTGGGCCTTGATGTGCTTGGGGGTAGGGCATGGAGCTTAGATGAGCTTGGGCTGTTGGGCCTTGGTGGGTCTGAGTCATTGGGCCTTGGGGGGCTTGGAGGATTGGGCCTTAATGGGCTTGGAGGATTGGAGAAAATTGGGCATGACCCGGGTAGATGGAGGGAAATATGGTGGATTTTGGGTGAATGAGGGGAAATTGGGTGTATTTGGAGGGGATTGGGATAAATTGGGCATTGCTTGGGTGTATGTGGGAAATGGGGGTTGTGAGGATTGGATGTGGGGGGAAAATTTGGATTGGATGTGGAGGGTTGGGATGTATGTTGTGTGGATGGATGTGGAAAATTGGGTATGGTGGAAGTGGAGGAAAAATGAGGTATATTGGATGTGAATGATGGAAAGTTGGGCATGATGGATGGATTGGGCCAGGTATGGATGCCTCAGGTAGAACCCGAAAAGTTTTCTCCTTTCCCTATGGGATGATAGAGGGTAAGGCGATGCCATTGTGCCGGCACCACAAGTCTTTTTAGGATTTTGGTTTTTTCTTTATTTTTTGATTTTTTGATTTTTTTGGTTTTTGGATAAAGCAAATGAACCTTTATAGGATGAGTTCCGGGGCCTTGGAATTCCCGTTTCGGGCGGCGTTCTCACCCCAAATATTTCCCGCGACGGGATCC
This sequence comes from Chloranthus sessilifolius, assembly GCA_021018995.1. Classification (NCBI taxonomy): domain Eukaryota; kingdom Viridiplantae; phylum Streptophyta; class Magnoliopsida; order Chloranthales; family Chloranthaceae; genus Chloranthus; species Chloranthus sessilifolius. The sequence continues at coordinate 6,024,702 of CM037588.1, read as the reverse complement.
CGATACACTTCGAAAGAATCAAAGAGAAAACCCCTTGATCTATCGCAGGGGAATCCACGCGACAACTCGATCCCTCGGAAAAAGTCAATAAGAGGGTAACTTCTTTTGACTGGCGAGGGCGTATTGGGTGTCGAAAAGTGCGAGATTTATAGAAGATACTAAACCGCTAAGCGGGGTACTCAGGGGAAGTGATAGAAGGCCTCGAATTTGGGCTGCCTAAACCAGGTTTAAGCTTGGCGTGTGTATTACATGCGCCAATGCAAATCTGGGAAAATTATGCTTAGCGTGTGTAATATATGTGCCAGGCACAAACAGTGGGGTCAAATAACCTTGACAACAGAACAACAAGCCCGAAATTGGTCTTTTTCTGTTAGTTTTTTGGAAGCAATGCTTCCGGGGATTGGTCTCTTAGTTGCAACTGGTCTCTCCTCACCGAACCTAGGGATATAAGGCCAATTTGGTATTACTAACGCTCTTCCCCAAGGGTTTTAGGCTTCGTAACTGGATAGGTTACCCACCCGAAATACCTTTGACGCAAGCGCCTTCTCAAATACTAGGTGGGGTGGTTCTTTTCCGGATCATCACCACTAGGGGCTGCCACTGTACCGAGAATCAGGATGTTTATATCTTTGCATAAAATTCTCAACCCTTGAAAATTCTACTTTCGTAAAAATTCAATTAAGTCCCCTTCTTGGTTCAATTTTAATTTTAGATTTTAAGAGAGTTTTCTTAATGTTAAAAAACGGATGGTGATAGTCCTGTGCTGCCTTTACAGGTCGGCGTCCACTGGTAGGATATGATTGGGAAAAAATTAAATTCTCACATAGGCCCGCCAAACAGCTAAGACATGTAAATGACGGAAAGTAAAAGAATTATAAAGACAATACACAAGTAGGCCCGCCAATTGGCTAAGACACACGTAAATGACAGAAAAGTAGGGGTGAACAAAAGGTTAGTAAAAATAAAAAAACATATGCAATGAAAAAGAGCCAAAACTTCAAGGGGAAGCTCTACAAGTCATCCCCACCAAAGTCGTCATCTGTGCAATTGTGGATTTTTATGAAACCCGTCGTGACGATGCGCTCTTGAAAAAAATATAGAGTCGCCACCCGGAGCTTTTGGTGTCCCGGGAAACCTAAATCGATTTTATAAGCGCTGAAGTATAAAAAATGTGACTATGATTCGCTGGTCTACGCCAAAGGCTCTTGGGTAGGGGCTTCAATTATCGATCGAAAAGGTGTTAGGCACCTGACCAATTTACTCGTAAGTGGTCTCTACTATGGCTATTTGGATGTGTATATAATGTATATATATATATATATACATATACAAAGAAAAGATAATGAGCGGCACTACCTCTTGCCCGAAGGCACACCAATCCTATTAAGCCCTTCCCGCTTGTCGAAATTTGAGCAGCGTAACGGCTCAATTCTAGGATAGAGGAAAAGCAAAGAAGGTAGAGGAATAGAAGGTAGAGGAAGGGAGAGCCGGAGCTCTCGGGCCCTTGTAGCACCGCTGTAGTCCTTCGCGCGAGAGCGACGTCGGTGAGCTTCCGATAGTAAATAGGTTGTTGGATGAGTTCTAAACTCTAAGGCTAGGAAGCTAGAGGGTAGGAGAAGAAGGCTAGGGGCTAGATCTAGCTCAAACTCACTGATTTATGATGGGTAATGGGGTGTCAAGGATGAACTAGGGTGCTGGAATTATATGGGTTTAGTAGAGGCAAACGGGAGGAGAGCTCACTAGAATTTTCTCTCTTTGAAAATTTTCCAACCCTTATATAAGAGCGGTAGCTTTCTATTTATAGAGGAAGGGAAGATTAGTGAGGGGTTAAGGGGGCTAATTGGGTTAGCAATTAGGTAATAGGAATCTAATTGGGTTAAGGGGGCTAATTGAAACCCATTGCCCACTCTTTCAATGGTAGATGATAGGGTGAGGTTTCAAATGGCTAGAAGGTTGCAAATAGGGTAAACATGGGTGCAATAGTCCTAATGAAACCCATCCTAAGCATTGAGATGGTCAATAAGTCAAACCCTAAAAGTAAAATTCGAGCAAAAATTATCAGATTACTGTAGCTAAGCCTGACGCATGTATTACTCGCGCCAAGCATAACTACAGTACCTAAAAGTTTAAAGCCCGCGGGGGGACCCACCTATACCTGGCGTGAGTATTAGATGCGCCAAGCCATTTTTTGGAAAAAAATGGCTTGGTGCATGTAATACATGTGCCATGTACCTAACTCCTTGCAAGGTTCTTGCGAGGTTTTGAACCTGTCGAGATGCACATCTCCTTGCGAGGTTCTCGCGAGATTCTTGAACCTGTCGCGAGGTTCATTCCCCCTTGCGAATTGGGGCCACCTCGGGTCCGAAACTTCGGGTCACCAAAACTTTTGATGCGTAACTGGGATTAAGGTGATTCTTAGCTTGTTGGAATGCTGAGAACCTCTACTTTTCAATGGTGTACGATTACGTCTCAGTAGAGGACCCTGCCAACCCTGATACATCTCTCTCTGACCATTGCTCGGGAAGGTTAAATGTAGGTTCAAAGATGTTTCTAAGGGTTGAGGGTAATTCCTAAGGGTAGCGGAAATGCTATCGGAAGCTCGGGGGGTGCGCCTCTCTCGAAGTATGTCTCGATCGAGCCTTGGGCCAAATTTAGGTGTCTACACCTGCAGAGAGATTTGAAGAATGACATCTGCATCTTCTATAAAGAACTCATCTCGGATAAGCATTGCTTTTCATCATTGGGGCTGCCCCTCTCTGAGCTCATCTACGGGGGTAAAACGTTTGTTTTCCTTTGGTGTGAAAACTTGAAAAGTGGAGGCTCGTGGGATCCATTTATCATTCCAGAAACTTATGAATTGGCCATTGCCAACACGCTTGATGAGGCCCTTTTCCAAAGTCTCTTTTTTTCCCAAATGCTACGCCATGTGAAAGAGGGATTATACCCAATTTTAGATTGTATGAATGATGAGGATTTAAAGTACCTCACCTTTAAGGTTCGAGCCGCAAGCGACCGAGGATAGTTAATGATGTGCCAGCCCTATTTTGATAGCATAGCTTTGTTGAAGGCTTCCAAACTTTTGAATCTCAGTCCACTTTCTCTTTTAGATTTAGCTAGTTGTTGCCATGAAACCCAAGGTAGTCCTCGGAGTTTTGGACAAATCTCCCACCAGAAATGGGAGATAGATGATGTAATATCTTGAAGAAGACCCATTGGGAGTTGAAAATAGCTCATCGCATATGTTGGAATTGTTTGGCCCACCACCTTAATTAGAATTTCATTCCCTGCCTTAGATAGGAGCTTATCTTGCCAACCTTGGAGTTTGCACCACACTCTCTCCTTAATATATTCGAACGTACGCTTCTTTGCTCTTCCCAAGAAATATGGAAGTCACATATACTTTTCGTGTGAACTTACGGTTTTTATGAAAAATAGATTCAACATCTCCGATCGACAATCTGCGGGAACATTTGCACTAAAAGACATGGAGGATTTTTCGCGATTGACCATTTGATCGGATGTGTATAATTAAAAAAAGTGGGTGTAATACTATTGTAGACTCCCAAATTTGGCCCAAGACACGATCAACTTGTTCTTCGAGAGAGACAAACTCCCGAGCTTCCAAAAGCAGTTCTCGGACCTTTAAAACCCATACCGGACCCTTAGAACCCATACAAGACCCTTAGAACCCATACTGAACCCATTGAACCTATACTGGACCAGCCCGGGCCCACAAGGCCCACATTTCACTTGCTCGGTAAAAATAACCCATGCGTGCATAGTATGCACGCATGAGTAATTTTGACACATGCGTGTAATGTATACACGCATGGCCAACTGTCTCTTCTCCATAAGTGGGCTCCAGCATGGGGCCCTAACTTCTCAATCCTAAACTTGGGCACATTTGAAATGACAGATTTTGGGTTTTGATGTTTGACTTGTAGACTTTCCCGGACTTTGGGGAGTATTTCTTTAGGACCCTTATGCCCCCAATAGCCTTAGAAACCACCCTTATGTCATTCAAGTGCCTATCCCATCATCCACCATTGAAACCCATTCTCACCTTTTTCATGCCTCCGAAAACCCCAATTCCTTAGATTCCACATTACCTAATTTTAACTCCTGATTAGTGACCTTAAGAGCTCCCTAAACACTCCCCACTCTATAAATAGAGACCCCTACCCCTCACCTTAAACACTTAGAAATTTTTCTAAATTTTTTTTTTTGAACAAAGAAACTCTAGCAAAATACCATCCCATTTTCAATACTTGAACCTTCCAAGCCTTGAAACCTTAGCTCACATTCCTCTCATACCATTACACTCCCACCTCCATTATTCCCAAGCCTTCAAACCATAGCCAAGCACCCTCTCATACCATCATTCCCAACCTTCCTACCTCTAAGCTTTGGCAAAGTTAGGACTCATCTCTAACCCATGTGCCTTTGGAATTCACTGGAGTTAGCATCAACGCGAAGATTCGGCGGCAGTGCTACAAGGGCCCGAGATCTCTGACTCTCCCCTCTGTTCATCTACCTTCTATTTCCTCTCTTGCTTTTCCCTTATCCTATGATTTGAGCCATTAGAACGCCAAAATTTTGGTTATTGCGGAGAGCTCAATAGGATCTGAACGCCTTTGGGCAAGGAGAAGTGCTGCTCACTTTTCTTCTTTATTATTCTATTTTTGGCCATAGTAGAGAGCGCTTACGAGCGGGCCGATTAGGTGCCCAACTACTTCCTAATTGGTAACCGAAGTTCTTACCTAGAGGCTTTAGTGTTGACCGGTGATCGGAGTCAAATCTAACACTTCGATGCCTACGATATTGATTTGGGTATCCCGGGACACCAAAAGCTCTGGATGGCGACTCCTTATTTTTTATTGTCCCATCGTCGCGACGGACCCACAAGGTCCACGGTTGCACAATTATGAAACTATAATTCAAGAGTAAGAATATATAATAGATTGGTGTATAGCACCATCACTGATAATGGTGGTCACCCTGTTTTGTTGACTGACGTTGCTTTGAATCAGACAATGGAGATCATTTTGCATCCCGATCTTTAACAAAATAGATTTTGAGATCATAGCCCACCTATCAGATGGTCAGGAGTAAATTCTATACGACACGCATAACCAAGAGTGACCGTGATTCATGGTGTACCATGAGAAGGGTTCTGGAGTCACTTTTGGGGATGAGTTACATCTGGACTCAAAAACTGACCATCTAATAGCTGGGCCATGATCTTAAGATCTGCTTTGTTGGAGATCGGGATGAAAGACAGCCTCCATCGTCTGATTAAAGGAAGTCCACAATTTTAACGGTAGAGACCTAAGCTACAGAGTCCGGATCTTCAATTGCAAATTATGATACCCTATTTTTTATTGATTGGAAGATTAGAATTGTCTAAGTAAATTGGATTATAAGGTATTAGAGTCCTAGTAGCAGGAATCTTTTGTTCTGTACGTTGCTCTTGCTTCGAAATCTTACTCCTACTTCCAATCATAAAATAGCTTAGTTTTAAGTTTTTTATAACACTTGGCATCCAAGTTACCATCGTAACCAAGTTCGGATTTGACAATCATTTGGTGGGGTGTCGGAAAAAAATTTAGAGATTATAAAAGTATTACATACTTTATATGGATTAAAAATAATTTATAAATTTAAAAATAATGATACTAGATATAATGAAAGCATGTATTATAATGATAAAAATTTGTAAATTTCACCATACGAGTTGCCTAATAGAGAATAGAAATAGGGCACCTCTGTTTGCGCTCATGCGTTCTCTAAATGCGCCTACGTCCCAAACCTGTTCAAAACTGTTAATTGTTGCATATCAAATGATGGGGATCTTGTTTCACCCCGATCTTCCACACAAAGGCTCCTCAATCATATGGCACCCATCACACTTGCTTTTAGATCATTTTTTTGGGATTTGGAACACATGGAATAAAAAACTAACCGTTCGATAGGTGTGCCAGATCTCAAGATCCATTGTGTGCAAGATCAGGGTGAAACACGATCTCCATCATCTGATCCAAAGAAATTAACAAATTTGAAGGGGTCTAGGATGTGGGAGCGAACAGAGGTACCCATGGAATTATTATAGATTTGAGATTGGTTGCAATTTGAAAAGCTCTACGAGGCCACAAAGCAATTCATGCAATGGATAATAGCTTGTTCAATTTGGACCTTGGAGTGAGCGATCATCTTTTGGTTTTGATTATGCCCTTTATCACTCGGATATATGTTTGAGTACCTTTATTTCCACCCACCGAATCTTTGAGTTCACCCACGTAGACATGTGCGAAGGGAAAAAGAGACAATTTGTGGGTGCCCTCAAAGATTCGGTTTGGTGATGAGTGAATCTTGAAGTTCACCAACTTATTTGGGTGCTATTTTAATTTTCTTCCTCTTCCTCCATCATTCCGGCGAGTACTCCATTTCGGTGAGTCGTACACCCCGTTGAAACCCACTTCCTCTTCTCCATATGTTCCGGCGAGTCCTTTAGTCCGGTGAGTCGTATACCCCCATGAAACCCTCTTGAAACCCACTCCTTCTCCTTTTTTTTCAGCGAGTCCTCCGCTCCAACTAGTCATACATCCTTGTGAACGGATAAGAAACACACTTCTTCATTGTATTGATCCAAATTTATTGCTTTGATACACCCGATTACTGTGTATGTGCTTAACAGTGTATCTCCTGCATGCTTAGAATTTTCAAAGGTTTTAATTAAAAATATCAGTTTTGCTTTTAAACTCTTACATTTATTTATGCAATTAATTAATACAAGTTATGTCGGAGCCTACTGATTAGAGGCTTGAGTTAGAGACAAGAGGTTAGAGGTTCGAATCTTAATATGTAGGTTTTAGACCTTTATTTTGGACTTTGATTTAAATTCATATACATCCTTCTTTAGTGTGCGAACATAACACCAGATGATTTTCTAATCAGTTAAGTTAAAAGGCTTAATACGAAGAAAACCCTAAATCATATTCTCATTTAAAGTTTTTATTAAGAATATAGGTTCTCCCCTTAAGAAACTCTTAGAGACCTTAAAAGAAGAAATTCTAGATCTACATTCCTAGAGTTTTCTTTTTAGAAGATTGGTAAGACCATCTGCATCAAGTTCTCAAGCGACCTTCTCATCCGTCAAGATTCATCATTGTGGTGAGGAAACTAATTGGGACTCAAAGATACGCTTTTACGATCGATTGAGGTAAGGAGAAATCATGACTTCCTTTAGAATTTGTTTTATCGAATTTAATGGTATTTTAGAGTAAATAATGCGTATTATTGCTCAAATAATGAATGATGTTGATTAGATGTGCAACATGCTAAGATGGATCATATTGATGTTGATGTTTATGGCTCAAAAATTGGGTTGGATTGTCCGGACGACTCAGAATGGACATCCATGGATGTAGGACGGATGTTCGTGTTCTTCGCAAGTTCTGAAGCTCCAGGACGAACATCTAGGGCTGTCAACGGGCCGGGTTTTTCACCCTGCCTGTTTTTTTTTTTTTTTTTTTTTTTTTTTTTTATTTTTTTATTTGGGCCCGGCTCGACCCGGTTAGGTATCTGGGCTGGGTTTCTCACCTTTTTTTAAAAACAATTTAAGTTTTTTTTTTTAAGGATCTTAGCTAATCGGGTCGGGCTGGGCCTTACACTTTGAAGCTCGAACCGGGCCCATTTCTTATTTGAGTCGGGCCGGGCCCGTTTAATAAATTATTGAAAAAAATTAGGCCCGAACCCAGCCTGAAGCCCAACCCGTTGACAGCCCTACGGACATCCGTAGTTTCAGGATGGACATTCGTGATTCTTGTGAACTCTGCCCAGAATGAGTTAATTTGACGGACGCCCGTCAATTTGGGGACGAACGTCCGTGATACCAGCTAACCTCCTTTACAATAGTTGGGTTAAATGTTAAGGTATTTGCACAATAGTTGTAATCATATGCACTCTACAATTTTTATGATGATTTACGATTTGAATGATAAAGACCATATGAACATGATGAAATGATAAACTGGGATCGTACTTGATTAGACCCAGCGTCTTGATAGGGACGGAGTCTAACAAGTAATGAACAATGTGATTAATTGGACCCAACTCTTGATAGGGACAAAGTCTAATAACACGAGAATAAGGACTCATTAGACCCAACGTCTTGATAGGGACAGAGTCTAAAGGTCAACATCCTAAGAGGGACGTATAAAAGTTAAACTTAAAAGAAAAGACAAATTCATGTAATAATGATTTACATAATATGTTCAGTTCCTTTCAAATTATTGAAATTATACTTGCTACATGTATGCATTTATGAATTATAGAAATGACTACATTATGATGATTTATATCCTTAAGTTTTAAATGATTGCATGTTTGGTCCATATAAATATAAACTTACACCCCTTGTTGATGTGGGTGACCAAATGAAACAGGTGTAGTTGATGATGATGTATGGGCGTATGGTGATGAGACCGCACTCGATGCTCAAGGATCTGAGATGGATCGCGATGAGGGCTTTGTAGCCTAGCTGTTTATTTTCCTTTCATTAACATGTTCTCATTTTCATGGAGCTATAAATAATTAAAAGTTTACTTAAGTTATTTAGACATTATTTACTATAGACTTGATTTTTGGAATAAGAAGATTGTCATCGGTGTTGATGCAATTTTTTTATTCATTTATTGTGAGCTTCTTTCTCAATGCTTAAATATGCTCTAGTAGATTAAATTTCTTGGAATAAGAAGATTGTCATGGGTGTTGATACAGTTTTTTTATTCATTTATTGTGAGCTTCTTTCCCGCTGCTTAAATGCGCTCTAGTAGCTTTAATTTATTGCTATTATATTTTATGGTATTCGATGGTACGACCTTAGATCTAATAAATCAAATTGTGAGAACTCGGGTCACTACATTCATCTTCTCCTTCTTCTTTAAACTTTCAAAAATTCCTTGGAAACCTTAAAAGAATGAGAAACATAGGAAGAAGAAAAAGAACAAAAAAAAACCTTGTCTGTATGTGTGGCGGTGAGTACCCACTGTCAGTTATTTAATTTTGAAAGTGGAAACCCATCGCCAACTTTAAATTATGACAGGTACCCACTGTTAGATTTTAAAAACTGGCAGGTCGAAAATCTTACATTGTTAGGTTTGATCAAGTCGAAAATCTCACACTGTTACATAAACAAGTCAAAATAGATTTGCCCCAAAACCAACTTGAACTCGACCTAGTACACACATGCATACACATACATTATATTTTTTAACAGGGCCATATCGGTTCCAAACTTAAAAATACAATTAAATTGCACTAACAAGTCCAGGTCCACCTAGTAGGTTGGGTCAAGGTTAGGACAAGTTTAGGTCAAGGGAAGTGGTTAACAAGTCAAATTATGGTTGACCATACCGTTCCGGGCCTTACCTATTTGCACCCCTACCCATTGACAGACTTATAATTGACCAGTAGGATGCATGTGTGGTGTACATGAGTGTAGAATGCATGTGAGAAAAAGCTGTTGGACAAGATTTTTGGAGCTTGGAGAGTTTTGGGAAAGATTTTCAAGGAACAATAATTATATTGAAAAATTAATCTCTTCGTCTCATCCGACGCAACTCTCCCTTCTCGCATTATAATAGTACAAATATATGAGCATGGTTTCTTATAAGGAACTTGATCGCCATACTTGTAGTTAAAGTACTAAAAAATGTCAAAAAGTTAGTGACATATTGAGTTACTTGATCTGTCGGGTATGCTCTACTATTTAGTTTTTCTCTATTTATCTAGCATTTTCTTTAATATATATTTGAGTTAATCTCTTAGTTACATTTTTAAATTATAAACAGTAAAATGAAATATATAGATATTTGTAATCTAGGAGCAATAAGTATTGTTTTATTTGTTTAAAAAAAATTGTGACAATTTTTTTTTTCCAAATTAGTATGAAAGAGAGGCCCCATTTTAGGAACTCGCCTTGAGGGTCGGTCCTGCCAACAAGGAGTGAAATTCGAAATCAGTGTTTTCACTTCTTGAGGAGTGGTTTTAGCCACTGCACCAATCCCCATTGACCCTAAACACGAATGCTATTTGACATGCTACCGAGTTGGTATCAAATATGTAGCAACCCTGAAAATTTAATGGTTGACTTGTTGACCATGATTAGAAATTTGACTGAGATTGACCATAGTCATGCTATTGACTGCTAATGATGGGGATTGAAACTCTCTGGTTTGACAAGATTATATTTAAATAAGCCTATTCTTAATGGCACCCAATTTCTTTTGTTTAACCCCATTCGACTCAGGTCAAACTCCTAACTACGCAAGAGTCAACCCGAGTCCTTTGTGTTAAATGATGGTGACACACATGTGACTGCTTGTGTTTATGCTGGTAAATTTATAGATACCTCATAAGAATAACAATTTCATTATGTGACTACCTTATGTTTATTTTTTCTTAGTCAATTTTGGACTCATTGTGATGTGCTCGTTGATAAGGTTCCAATGATATATAATTTGTCAAATTCTGATTAGAATATAAAAAGTTGCGCCTGTTTTAAGAGTTGAAACAAGTTAAGGGATATAATTGTAATTTCGGGAGAGAAATACTCTTTGCTTCAATACAAACAAAACCATTTGATCACTTATTCACTCACGTTTGAATATTTTTTTGAGAGTTTTCTTCCTCTCATTCCTTCCTTTCTTTTCCTACTAATTAAAAGAAAGATTTTAACTGTTCATCTTCATAGGAGAAGATCTCTATCGTTTCGCGGGAGGGTTTATCTATCATCCATTCGGGTTGATCACCATCAAACTCTTGTGACCGTTACAAGGAACAAATGTGCCCGTTCAATCATATCACTCCCATGCTTTCTACTGTACGACCGGCAATCAAGGTGGGTGCCCTCACATCGACTCCATTCTACATAGTTTTCCTGTAATTGAATTAACAATTTAATATTTTATGTATCGATTTAAGAAAACTTACAAAAATATGAGTAAGGGCTTTGGAGACCCTTAATTTGTTTGTGTGGATCAAATGACCCCATGATCAAAATAAATTTCAATGAAAATAGGGTACAACCCCACCTTCAAAATGAATTGGGTATTACTCAGGAAAAATGCTCCGAAAGGCCTTGAAAATCGAAATGACAACTTTCATGGCTTTTTAGGTAATAACTTAAGACTGCAGGTGTATGGTCTTTCGAACCTAATTTTGAAACGTATTTCAAAGAGACTCATATTTATTTTCTGTAAATTAATACCCTGCAAAATTTCATAGAGTTTTGATAATGATAGACTGGGGTGTAGTGTAAATCGGACCATTGCCCTAAGTGCACCATCGACAAAGATGTGCCGATTTTACCATGTTTTGTACACATCTAAGGTGCGACACTCATATAAAATTATTTATATTTAAGTGCCACATAAATCCATCGGATTCAATCAATGTGAATAGTTACAGAATCAATACTATGATTGTCTGTCTTTGACAGTGTTTTAAAAAATTACACAAATACCCTTATTATTGATTAAAATTTGACTGAAATAGTTGACCTTCGATCTCATGGTCAACAAGGTCGATCTGAGTCTCGAACCAAACTGAGAAGGTGATTGTATCAGTGTTCTAAGGACATCTACTGGAGAAATAGATCTGATTTTGATCATAGATACTACAATAGTCACATGATCTTAATTGGCGGTCTAAACTTTGACTGGTCATGCGAAAGTCGTTTTATAACCAAAATTCGTGTATGAGTAGTAGAAATTGATCATCTCGATGTGATCTACGTATTGGTGCCAGATCTGAATTTTTTGGTATAAATTATGAAAAAAATATTTTAACTCATGAATTTTTGGGATTGTGTGCACCAACCGATAAGGGCCTTTAGAGTAAATTAAATATAATATTTTCTTACTACTAGCTGAAACTAATTAATATTAAGACTAGTGTTTGAACCTGAAAATCAATCATGTGGATATGACTCTTCAAGTTGACCTAGAAAACTATCGAACTAATCGAATAACTCTTAAATACCGATTAATGAGTATCATTGGAAAAGTATCTTCCATAACTTTCCAATGACATCGTATTATCGAGAATCAAGTAATGTTTTCGTAGGTAGAAAGCCTTTGGCACATGTAAAACAGGACACATGAATGGCGAGTCGACTTAAATATATTCAATATAGCACAGTGGAGCTGTGACACTAAAGATGATTTGGATGCTTTTACAGACAGAGAAGGAAGATCCCATTGAAAGATGACTTCAACTATCTTTTTTGGGTGCAACTACTTTAGCATTTTCTATCATTATATTTGGCTGGTGTTACTACCACACCACTTTATGTTACAATTATCTCACTTAAACAAAAGAAAAGTCCATTGAATGCTTTAAATCAGACGATGGAGATTGATCTTAGCCCCAAATTTTCCACATAATTGATCTTGAGATCATAGTCCTACCATTAGGTGCTCAAATGTTGATTTTACCTTTCACAGATCCCTAAAAGTGAATGCATACCATTAAATATGATTTACGTTCACTTTTTGAGATGTGTGCTACATGTAATCAAGATATGACAGTCTGATAATAGGTCCATAATCTCTAGATCAATTGTGTGGAAGATTGGGACTAAAAAGGATCTCCATATCTGATTTAAAGCAGTCAACAAATTTTTACTCTGTTTGACTGAGGTGACCGTAACATAAAGTGGTGTCTTAGGAACACTTGCCTTATAATTTAATTGATACAGGAAATATTCATTATACCATATACGTTTATCAGTTGTTTCTCTTACATATAATATATTTTTGCCCATATAAAGTAAAATTAGTTTAATGTAGTAATTTTCTCTCTTAAAAGAGTGGCAAAACGAAGAAAGGAGCAAAAGAGAGTATTATCTTCTTTGATCTAATATATGCTCCGTGAATCAAGTGCAACTTTTCTGTTTAACTGATTATCTAACTGATTATTTTCATTTTCATGGGAATCTACCTTTTCTTCTTTCTAATTGTTGCCTTCTTTCTTGAATTTAGGAGATTACAAAGAGGGATATTAATTATATTGGTATTGAAGTATCAAAGTATCTGATGATGATCCACAATCACAAAAAGCATTTTATGGGCCAAATGTATGGCCTCCTGCAGGTACATTTCTTATTTAATCTGCCTGAATATATGTAAGTGCACTTTAGAAAATAATGCTTCAAAAATAAAAATTTTAGCAAAAAAGATCCGACCACAAACGTTTTAAAAAAACCATGTTTTCACAGATTTTGGAACTTCAGAAAATCATGAAAGCATATTATTTTGAAGCACCATGCACAAGCACAATGAACATTTGGCGGACCAAATTTGTTGCTTTCTACGAGTGTTACTTATTTGAATATCTGAGTACAACATGTAGTATGTTTTTGGAACAACCTTAAGCTCTATTTGATGGGAGTGGCAGAATAATAAAATAATAAATAATAATAATAAATTAAATTAAAATTAAAATTAATAATAATAGTAAAAAAATAGAAAATAATAAATAATAAATAAAATAAAATAAAATAAATAAATAAATAAATATATATAATATATCTCTCTCTCTCACACCGAATCTCTTTCCCGAGTCTCTCTCTCTTTTCCATTCTCTTTTTCTCTCTAATTTTTTATTTGGTGTGTGTTGTATACACTAAAGATGGTACTCCTCTTTCTCTTTCCTAATATCTCTATTTGAATCTCTCTCTCCTAATTTTTATTTTTTAGATATCTCTTTTTGTCTCGAATCTCTCTGTGACAGCCCGAATTTTTCTGACACATTTTTTTCTTTTTTAACACAGATACTCGGGAGAACCAGGACCGTCGGCTCGCATATCACAATCCGGATATAGAATATATACATGGTACGTCTGCACAATGTGAAATTCAAGCAATTAATAGATATGACAAAATTAGAAAATTCTATCTTACACAAAATACAGGCTAACAATAAAAAGACCACCAATGATGGCCGACCATCACCTAAACAATGGTGAACAAGAATATACATCGAATTCTAATTCTACTATTCTACAAAAGATCTGACCTACCAAGTCCAATCGCAAAGGTCCAAGACTAAGTCGGGTCAAACTCCTCCAGACTAAGAAGATATGACTCAAGCTTCGGATCCAAATCGAGACCTGCACCTGTGACGTATAGTCGAGGGGTGAGCTACAACAAGCTCAGTAGAGGAAACTCAAGAACAATTTCATTTATCATCTCATACATAGATTTAAATGACAAGATTTCAGAAACAGTTTCTCACCAAAATATGGATTTAAATACAAGTTTTCAAAAGCATTTCATTTTAAATCAATGACATACTTCAAAGCTATTTTCATCTCAAAACAGTCGTGCCATTCTCATTTTCAAACGAAATATATACAAGGATTTATTCTCATGTCAAAACGAGCCTAAAAATCATATTTTCTTAGGCCGAGTTTCACAAGATTCAAAAGTCAAGCGTGATTCGGATTCAAAGATCATGTTAACTTATTTCACATTTAAATCCGCCCATAGCGGTCCACCATTGTACGAACAAGTCCGCCCATAGCGGTTCACAAGAATGTTTCCGCCCATAGCGGTTCACAAGAATATTCCACCCATAGCGGTCCACATCAATATTCCGCCCATAGCGGTTCACATAAATTTTTTGACTTAAGTTTTTGATTCACTTACATAGGTTACATGTTCAAATCACGAACATCCCACCGTGTCAGTTCATAGTTTGAGGTTTCAGATTCAAATTATAGATATATTGTTGTACCAGTCTCAGATTCAAATTACAGATATACTGTTATACCAGTCCCATTGAATAACTGCCGCACCAATTCGAGTTGCGGATTAACTCCCGCACTGGTTCAAATTACGAGTTAACCACCACACCGGTTCAAATTACAGATTAACCGCTGCACCGATTCAAGTTACAGATTAACAATTCACACATGAAGTTTCTTATACATAGTCCAAATTCGGATTCATTTATGGAATTCACATACAAGATTTAATTTACATGTCAGGTTCGTATTCGTATAAGATTTCATACAAACACGTATTCATGTCAAGTTCATGACTCATAGAAAATTCATGTACGATGTCATATGTAAATTTGATTTACGGTTCTCATGTTCATAGTTCAGATTCATGCTCAAATGTCACATTCAGATTTAGTGTTTATGTTTCAAGCTTCGTAGTTCGATACAGTCAACTTTCAAGGATTCTATAATGCACGGGTTTCAAAAATGAATTCATACTTCAAAATCAATTTTCTACATCAGTTCCAATGATCATGTTGAAAAACTCAAAACTTCGATGAAAACACGTAAGCTTCATATTCGAGGTTCAAAACTTTTAGTGCTAACCATTTCAAGGGTTGATTTCATTTCTAAAACAAGAGTTCAATTCAAAATTTCAAAAGTCAAACATATATTCATTTGTCAATATTTAAACACAGTCAAATCCTTAACAATCAAAAGCTTTTCAAACATTTAGAGTAATTACATCATGCAAATCCATAAATTCAAGTGAAAATGACATTGGTTAATGAAGTTCCCCTACCTCGGTTACGAAATTACGCAAGGTCGCGCAAGACGGTGCAAAATCCTCACAGACATTTTTCCAAACCTTAACCTACATTACAAGGCATTTGTATACTCATATGTTAGTGATTAAACATCACATATGGCAAGGTTCCTAAAATTTTCACAAAACTAGGGCGAAAAGAACGAGTTCACGTTGACTTTGGATCATGTGAAATTTTCTCCTACTTGCCCCCAAAATTTGATCTATTAAAAATTAGATTCATGAATTTGTTACTTCATAAAAGTTATAGGGTTCTTTGTACGCTTTCCAATGCACCGATCAGAGTTCGGGGTCAAAAGTTATGACCGAAATACTGAACAATGTCCTGATGGACTGTGCACTGTAGCTCGCTGCAGCAAGAATGCAGTTCGCCGTGGCGAGGTCTTCAGGCACTTAAAGTTCACCGCAGCGAGAATAAATAGGGCTGTTTTTGGCCTATTTTCTCATGTAGCACTCGTCGCGGCGACTGAGAAACGCCATTTTTGGACCTTTTTGGGTTCGAAAAATTCCAAAATCGATGGTGTGCGATATTGTATTCACCTACGATCTAAATCCAAGCATACCCTATGCTAAAAATTAATAAATCTCACCCTTTTCAAGCGTGCGTGTGGGTCTACGACGGAAATTGACGCCGAAGCCCCAAATTCCTCGAGAATCCTTGCATGTAAATTCCAATGCACACAAATCAAGCTTAGCTCTCACAAATTACCATACAGTTAACACATGCATATGGAGAATTTCGAGATTTACCTCTTTTTGTTGTGCATGTAAAGTTTACGATCGTCGGAATCCGAAGGATCGACGCCCAAGCCTGCCGTTTGCCCGATGATTGATCTCTTCATCTTCCTCGGGTTCTACGGTGTCAGAATCAAAGGATTCCCATGGCACAAAACAGCGCCAATGGGTTCGTTGTGCGAATGGAGGGGATCAATGGTTGGGCTTCTCACCAAAAGGAAGAAAATGAAGGAGAAGAAGAAGGTTTGAATCTACACGAAGGATCGAGCTCGATTTTCTCTGCTCCCTCTCACAAACGGCTTTGCATTATAGCAAGTGGGGTTGATTCGGTGTGGGGTAGATATACCAAAATCGGTGCATGGGCTTTCATCTAATGGTCCAAAAATAAGTTTTAATGGTTCACCTACCCCATTTGACTCCAAAACCTTTTTATTTGTTTATAAATCAGATCCCTAATCTCCATGTCATCTCTTGGTTTACGCCACGCCCGCAAAATCAGTTGTGCAAACCTTTCACACCCAATACGTATATTCATTTATTTATTAATTTGGGTTATTGGGCTCGAGTTCGGTTCGTGCTTAGCCTGCACCTGACCGCCCATGATCACACATATATCATTTTCTCACTCTAATTTAATCATTTACAATTAATTAACTAAACCCATTTTATATTATAGTGTTTGAAAGTGTGGGCTCGGTCTTGGTCTGATCCCGAGTTCGAGTTGTGTGCAACATACCTCTTACTAGGATTCAAGTTTAAATCTAGTGTTCGATTCAGAAACTGGTTTTCAGATTTGTGCAATGAGTGCATTTACCCAATTGAGATAATTGGGTCAAAGACCGCGTCACAGACGTGCAAGGTTTGACTAAGGCCAAACCGGTCTAAACGGTCGTGTAATCATTGAAGGTCAATGATTCAACGTCGGGTAAAAATCAGGGTCGTTACACTCTACCGCCCTTAAAAGAATTTTCGTCCTCGAAAAGTTACGTGTGGCATGAATACCTGGCATCTCCTAAACAAATAAGTCACATTCCCTCGAGAGTTTGTGATTCAACATCTTCGAAAATCAGGGTCATTACACTCTCTCATAATCTCTCTTTTTTAGATTTTTCTTTCTCTCTCCAAACCCCTCTCTCCTATATTCTCTCTCTCTCTCACTTAATCTCTCTCTACGTTTTTCTTTTAAATTCTCTCTTAGTTTTTGTCTCTCTCTCCAAATCTCTCTATTTCTCTCTCCTAATTTTTCTCTCTCACGAATCTCTCTCATAATAGAAAGTTGAATTTATTGGGTGTGTGAGATGTACATTATCAATGATGCTCACTATCTATTTTCTATGTGTAATTACTTAATCCAAACGCCGAAAAATAATGAATTCCTATGAATTCTCAAAGAGCTAGAATCCATTAAATCTACAAATCATTTTCCTATGCTTTCCGAAAAACTCTCAAACAAATCTTTAAGGTCTGTTTGGATAGGGGGGAATAAAAAGAAATCATGGAAAAGAAAGAGAAATATGTTAATTTCCTATGTTTGGCAACAAAGTTGTGCCACTGAAAATAATAGGAAAATTCAAAATATTCTTTTTTATTAAAAAAAATAAATTCCTCTAAAAATAGGGAGATTTTATCGGAAATCTTTTACCTCCCTCCCCTGCCATATTTTTGTTGAGTGAGAACTCTCTCTATATATATACGATCTCTTTCTTTCTCTTTCTCACTGAATATCTCTCTCTCTTAGCTCTCTCTTACCGTTCTCTCTCTCCGAATCTCTTTCTCCCCTGTCTCTCTTCCTAATTCTCTCTCTCTCATTTTTTATTTTTTGTGTTATGTACACCAAAGATGATGCTCCCCTTTCTCTTCTTAATCTCTCTATCTGAAACCCTCTTCCTAATCTCTCTTTTTAGATATCTCTTTCTCTCTCCAAATCTCTCTCATAATCTCTCTTTCTCTCTCTCCAAATCCCTCTCTCCAAATCCTTCTCTCCTATATTCTCTCCCACCTAATCTCTCTCTACGTTTCTCTTTTAATTTCTCTTTCTCTCTTAATTTTTGTCTCTCTCCCCAAATCTCTCTCTGTTAATTTTTGTCTCTCTCCCCAAATCTCTCTTTCTCTCTCTCCTAAGATCTCTCTTTCTCTCTCTCATGGAATCTCTCTCACAATAGAAAGTTGAATTTATTGGGTGTGTGAGATATACATTATCGATGATGCTCATTTTCTATTTTCTATGTGTAATTACTCATCCAAACATCGGAAAGCAACGAATTCCTATAAATTTCCAAATAGCTAGAATCTATTGGATCTACAAATTCTTTCCCTATGTTTTCCGAAAAATTGCCAAGTAGATCCTAAGTACCTTTAAATTCACTCACCGAATCTTTGAGTTCACCCACGTTGAAACCCATTGACTACCTTGAAATAAGATGATGGAGATCGTTTTTCGTCCCAATCTTTCACACGCTGGATCTTGAGATCCTGAGCGTACCATTAGGCGATCAAAATTTTAATTTCATGGGGCACACATCATTAAAAAGTGACCTTAAAATCAATTTTGAGCGTGATGATTTCCACGTGATGCTAAGGTTACTTTTTTAGGGATGTGTGCCACGTAAAATAAAAAATTAGGAAAAATAATAAAATAATAATAATTAAAATTAAAATAATAATAATAAAATAAAATAAATTATTTTAAATAAATAATAATTGTAAAAATAAAAAAATAGAAAATAATAATTAAAAAAAAAGATAATAAATAAAATTAAATAATAATATAGTAAAAATAGAAAATTAAAAAATAAATAAAATAATAAAAAATAAAGTTAAAAAATAATAATATATAATATATAAAAAAATCTCATAACGAATCTCTCTTTCTCTCTCATTGAGTCTCTCTCCCTAGTTTCTCTCTCTTCTCCATTCTCCATTCTCCATTTCTCTCTAATTTTTTATTTGGTATGTGTTATGTATACCAAAGATGGTGCTCCCTTTTCTCTGTCATAATCTCTCTCTCATAATATCTATTTTTTAGATTTCTCTTTCTCTCTCTGAATTCCTCTCTCATAATCTCTCTTTTTTAGATTGTTCTCTCTTCGAATCTCTCTCATAATCTCTTTTTTAGATTTTTCTTTCTCTCTGAATCTCTCTCCTAATCTCTCTCCTATATTCTCTCTCTCCTAATCTCTCTCTACGTTTCGTTTTTAAATTCTCTTAATTTCTGTCTCTCTCCCCAAATCTCTTTATATCTCTCCTAATTTTTCTCTCTCACGAATCTCCCTCACAATAGAAAGTTAGATTTATTGGGTTTGTGAGATATATATTATTGATAGTGCTTATTTTCTATTTTCTATTCGTAATTACTCGATCCAAACACCGAAAAATAATGAATTCATATGAATTCTCAAAGAGCTAGAATCCATTGGATCTACAAATCATTTTCCTATGCTTAAGCCCTTAGGGTCTGTTTGGATAGGGGAAATGAAAAGAAATCATGGAAAAAGAAAGGAAATATGTTAATTTCCTATATTTGGTAACGAAGTTGTGCCACTAGAAATAATAGGAAAATTCAAAATTTTCTTTTCCATTGGAAAAAGATAAATTCCTCTAAAAATAGGGGGATTTTATCGGAAATCTTTTGCCCCCTCCCCTGCCCTATTTTTGTTGCGTGAGAACTCTCTCTCTCTCTCTTTACCGTTCTCCTAATCTCTATCTCCCTTGTCTCTCTCTCTTCCCCATTCTCTCTCTATCTAATTTTTTATTTTTTTTGTTGTGTACACTAAATATGGTGCTCCCCTTTCTCCTTCCCAATCTCTAATCTCTTTCTAATCTCTCTTTTTTAGATATCTCTCTCTCTCTATGAATATCTCTCTCCTAATCTCTCTTTTTTAAATTTCTCTTTCTCTCTCCGAATCTCTCTTTCCTATATTCTCTCTCTCTCTCCTAAACTCTCTCTATGTTTCTCTTTTAATTTCTCTCTTTCCCTCTCTCTCTTAATTTATATCTCTCTCCCCAAATCTCCCTCAATCCTAATCTCTCTCTTTCTCTCTCCTAATTTTTCTCTCTCACGGAATCTCTCTCACAATAGAAACTTGGATTTATTGGGTGTGTGAGATGTACATTATCGATGGTGCTCATTTTCTATTTTCTATATGTAATTACTCAATCCAAACACCGAAAAGCAATGAATTCCTATGAATTTCCAAATAACTAAAATCCATTGGATCTACAAATTTTTTTCCTATATTTTTCAAAAAATTGCCAAATAGACCCTAAGTACATTTAAATTCACCCACCGAATCTTTGAGTTCGCCCACGCTGAAACCCATTGACTACCTTGAATCATACAATGGAGATCGTTTTTCATCCCAGTCTGTCACACGCTGGATCTTGAGATCATGGGCATACTATTAGGCGGTCAATTTTTTAATTTCACGGGGCACACATCCTAAAAAAGTGACCTTAAAATCAGTTTTGAGTGTGATGATTTTCACGTGATGCTAAGGTCACTTTTTCAGGGATGTGTGCCACGTAAAATTAAAAACTGACCTTCGGATGGAATGCCCATGATCTCAAGATCCTTCATGTGAAAGATTGGGATGAAAAACGATCTCCATCATCTGATTCAATGCAGTCAATGGGTGGTGAACTCAAAGATTTGGTGGGTGAATTTAAAGGTAACCTTCCCTTTACTGCTCAATGAAAAGTTCCTTTAAAAAATCCCTAAGGGTGTGTTTGAATACGTGTATTTAGCTTTGAAAAAAGAATTTAAAATTCAAGCATTTCAAATTCATGGTTTCATGTATTTAGATTTACAAATCCTCAGTTTGGATAAATAAAAGTGGATTTCCATTTAAACCATAAATTTATAAATGCTTCAATTAGCCATTTTAATAAAACTCATTTTAGCATAATGTGATCCATAACATCTAATCACCCACCTATTGGATCGCGTTTTTTTATGTCCCTTTCGGGTCTCGAAATAAGTGGCCCAAATCGGTCCGAGTGGACTCTGTTTGCGATGGGGAAAAGGCTATAATAACAAAAGGAAGATATTTAAATGTGGAAAAGTAAAGGAAGATGAATTCTAAATAGAGTGTATTGGAGTTGATGCGATCACCATCTATAGATTTATCGACGCTATAGAACGTCATGGGGATCGGCCCCGTTCCCGAGTACCCTCTGTAAGCTTCCTTGGGCAAATCAGTTAGGCTAGGGGCAATTTTGTAAATACTGAGAAAGGTTAGGGATCTAATCGGCTTTAGGCTAAGAATTTCGGGTAGGGGTTTCCTAAGGGATGACTCTAAGACTAAGGGGAGTTTGTTCTCTTAGTACTCCTTCGAGAGTCAAGGCTGGTGGGCTAGTTCCACCAACTTGACTACCTTGAGATTTCTAGAGAAGAGTCTGCACCCAGAGTGCAGCTCAACCCCTTTCTTTGAAAGCCTCAGAGAGAACCTCAAATTTTCTAATAGGGAGAAGTTTAAGAAAGAGAAGAGAAAATTAGTGAATTGGTGAGTTTGGCCATAGGGTAGGGGGTTTTTATAGGTATACAGACAATTGCGCGCATGTAGCTATGTGCGCAATTAACCAATTATGCGCAAGTAGTCCCGCGCATAATTGAATTATGCGCATGGTTCACGGCGTGCAATTCACTGGAGGTGGGTTGTCGACTCAGGCGTGATCGGCTGACTAGCTCAGGCAGGTGTCCAAATTCTAGTCTGGTTGGATCTAATTGCGCATATGACACCATGCGCACAATCGAATTAATGGCATGATAGTATGCGCGTAATCGGGGACTTTGTGCGGTTCGGGGAATTCAAGTCCTGGTCCAACTTGGCCCAATTGCGCGCAAAGGGTCACGTGCGTAATTGAATTGCACGCAAGTTGACCCGCACGTAATTCGGGACTGATTGCCCGCTTGTGGACCCGTGCACAATTGAATTATGCTCACACTATCATGCGTGTAATTCAGGGTTAAGTATAGACCAACATTTCAGGTTAAGGATAGATAGGCAGGTAGGCAGGTCAGGACAGATAGACATATATTATTACATGTAATATCTTAAGTAAATGGAAAGAAAAGAGATTCATAACTCTTTCCTTTCCATTTACTTAAGATATTGCATATAAATAATAAACCCCCCCCCCCCATTTGAATTCAATAAAAATAGTGTCAAATAAAAAATCTTAATTGATAAAAAGTCAACTTTCCAGTTAAAGAACAAAATCCGATTTTTTGTATTTTGATCAAATTTATAACTTTCGAGTGGCAAGCCTTTTTACGAAACTTTAAAGCCCATAAATTTTATCATATCGAAGTATTGCTAAAATACCAAAGTCCGGTAAAAAAAATTCACATCTGAATTTTCAAATGGGAAATATATTGCTAGGGTTCTAACTTGACCTTTGACCTTCGGTCAACAGGGCATGGGGTTTAACTATATACTATTGTTATGGTGCATAATTCTCGAATTATTGGATTTTTATAGTTTTAGGATTGTTAGAGGGTTAGTCTCTTTCCAAAAGTTATGGGCAAGGTCAAGGGTTGATGGAACAGATTTGCATACTCCGAGAGAGTGAAAATGGGGTGTCTATACCCAGTATCCTCCGTAAGCTCCCTTGAGCAAATCAGGATTGCTATAACTGATTTTAAAAAGGCATATGCAAGAGTGTGTCGGTCTCTAAAGGGACTAGGATTTGAAATTTTTTGGCAGGGGTTTCCTAAGGGTTGGATCTAAGGCTAAGCGCTTATTCCCTCAATACTCCCTCGATAATTAAGGCTAGTGGGTCAGTTCCACTAACTTGACTACCTTGAGGTTTCTAGAGAAGAGTCTGAAGTTATAGGAACCTAGAGTGCATCTCAACCCCTTTTTTTGGAAACCTCAGAGAGAAACTCGAATTTTTAAAAAGGAAGTAGTTTGAGAATGAGAATTGTGTGTTGAATGATTGTGGAGTAAGGGCCCATTTATAGGTATACAGGCAATTAAACGCAAGTGGGCATGTTCGTAATTGGGGAATTATGCGCATGGCATTAGAGTTGAAACAAAGCTGAGCTAGCTCGACAGCTCGTCTTGTCTCAAAAATGAGAGCTTTTGTTCTCTTAAGCTTGACTCGAGAGCCAGAGCAGAACTTTTTGTTTAAAGCTCGGTTGAATTAGAGATGAGCTAGTAAATCTTGGCTCAGCTTGGCTCGTTACTTCATTAATAGTATATAATACTTTTATATGATAAAGTATATTATATATAATTTTGAAAGTGTTTTTTTTCTTTTTTTCTCTTATAAGATTCATCTAATAGTTACTTTATAATGGATAGATATGTAATCAAAATATGATCCTTATGATTCACTATTAAAGTTTGCGTGTCCTTTCTCATTCTCTCTAATTCTCTTTGTTCAGTCATTAAAGTTCTTTCTCACTCGTCTCAATGAACAATCATTAGTATGGCAATTGACCAATGTTGTTTTCCAATGTGAACAATGTAGTCATTCATTTCTTTATCAAATTCAATTTCGGTATACGCGTAATATGCTTTCTTTGTGTGCTATATTACAAGTTCATTCTTATACACTCCTCAAAATTTTTTGAATGTGATATAAATAATACCAATGCGAAGCATATCGAAAGACTTTTGGCACTGCTTGATTAAGACCTTTTTACCGATCACTTAGGATTACTGTGCGTGAATCGTATCCTATAATCTCTGCCAATCCATGTAAAAAATATTCCTAAGAATTACTATTCTCTGATCTCACCACAGCAAAATACAACGGAAATATCCTCTTATTCCCATCAATGCCGGTAGCTATGAGGAGTGAAGCTCTATATATTTCGAATAAATGTGTACCATCAACCGAAATAAGTGGCCGCGAGTACTTCCTAAATGAATCAATGCATGGCCCAAATGCCCAAAAGATTCTCATGAATGCATCGTCTTCCTTCGTCTGTAGGTATACAAGGTATTGAAGATCCACACGTTTCAGTTTCGCTATATATGATGGGAGTAATTTATAAGACTCCTTCCAACTACCTCTAATATCATTGAGGGCGATCTCTTTTGTACACCAAGCCTTCCGATATTTTGTATTGGTTTGAAATCGCGTTCTCATATCACACATTATCTGCTTGAGAGTGTAGTTGCTATTTTCTTTCAGTTTTCTTTCCCAATTGACGCCATCTAAATACTTGTAGCTTGACGATGGCTCTGCTGTTTATCTCCTGACAACCCACAAGTATGCTCTGTAGTAAATTTTTTAATTTTAAAATAATTCGAGTGTCTCATCTTCGAAGCACGTATACGCCAAGAGCATCGATCTTCACGACATCTGGCAGCAACAACCTTCCGATTAGTTTTGGTCGGTTTAATTTCGAAGTTCCCATGCATTGTAAATTTCTCGCAAAACATTCTGGAATGATATATTCCCAGTGAATATTTGACTTAAATTGAGAACATCGTCTGCGCCAGGAACACCGCTCACTTGTTGCGCCTCATCCACCACATATATGCCTTCAAAAATAGGAAGCATGTCGTTTGTGTCACAAACGTGGGGTTCTGTAATATCAGTTACTTGATCATTGTGCCTTGGCTCGCTAATAGGAGGTGTACTCTTACTTTCTATTCCGTTAGGTTCACCCCTCCTACACTCACTACTGGTTTCTGCATTGACGGTCCATATTTCGACATCTATACTACTTCCCTTAGAGAGTGCAGTAGCTTTCTCATTCCTAGCTATACCGATATTATATGTATTTCCTCCGAACATACCCCCGAACACACTACGCAGAGATTCACTTATATTTTCGTTGGCTGGATCGATGGGGACATGCGCTAAAATCGCGCCGACTTTATTTTCACTATCCGAAACATGTCACACCAACATGCCTGTTGAAGGACGGCTAATCAATTATCAACTTAATAAATTTAATTTATGAGGTAATCTCAATACTATCGACTTAGCAGATTGAATTAACCTTTCGTGCGAGGACGAAGTAGCAGTGGGCTGAGTAGTTACTGTTGCGATAAATGGGAAAGAAAAAGTATGCTCTTCGTTCCTACTTTAATGTAAATTAATTAAATTAATTCAACAAACACAATTCAGCAAAGACATAAGTATACACGCGAATTAATCAAGAGCAATTATAAATATATTACGCACCTTCTAATATAAAAATTATTCAGGTGGGTGACAAAAGTTTGACATACAGTAGTCGATGCACTTACAACTGTGTTACATTGAACCTCAAACTCCTCTGATAGGCATGTAACGAGAAGAGACTCAGTGAGTGTTAAGCCGTCAGAGAAATCAGTCAAAGGATATGTATGACAATCATTGTCTTGTTCGAAAGGAGCTTTCTGTACGTAAATACATATACTATATCCGACAAACTGTGGATAATGCATTTTCTCATGCACATCATTATTGTCATCAAGGTCTACCATTACTTTTCTCCCCCTGCTTGTGGCATTACTTAGCTAAGCTTTAGTATTATATATTTGATGTGAATTTTAGTCACCTTATATATTTTGACAATTAAATCCTCTAAACTTATCTCTCTTTTTACAACCAATACTTTCCTTTTTCCGACCTCGTACACTGATTTCGTAGAGTCGGAATCATTTAACCGTCCATCATAAAATCATAATAAGTAAACTTTATCTTCGGATGTAGCCATCATTTACGTCTACTAACAATAACTGTGACCAAAATAAAATTAAGTTAGACTAATCACTAGAGAGAGTCTAATTATATTAGAAATCATCAACAATGATAACCAAACTTACAACGTAGATTGCACTAGGTGACCGCCAACTTCATAGAAAGTATATTTTTCAACTCACAATGCATTGAGGAAAACTCAACAATAGGTAGAACACTTCTAGGTCAGTTTACGGTCACTCTAGGTCAATTTGCGTCACTTTAGGTCAGTTTGTGTCACCCTAGGTCAGTTTATAGAGTAGACTGTATCAGGTGATCACCAAAACTGACCTAGGGCAATTTCAAACTGACCTAAAGTAATTTATCTCACCCACTTCTCAGTTTCAAACTGACATTGGTCAGTTTGCTACACCACCCTAGGTCAGTTTACAACACAGACTATACTAGGTGACCTCCAACTCCATAGAAAGTATATTTTTCAATTCACAATGTATTGGGAACACTCAACAATAGGTAGAATACTTCTAGGTCAATTTACGGTCACTCTAGGTCAGTTTGTGCCACTCTATGTCAGTTTGTGCTACCCTAGGTCAGTTTGCGCCACCCTAGGTTAGTTTATCAAGTAGACTATACTAGGTGATCACCAAAACTGACCTAAGGTATTTTAGACTGACCTAGGATAGTTTTAAATCGACCTAAGGTAGTTTATCTCACTCATTTATCTGTTTCAAACTGACATAGGTTAGTTTGCACCACCCTAGGTTAGTTTACAGAGTAGACTGCCAGGTGATCACCAAAACTGACTAGGGCAGTTTATCTCACCTGTTTCTCAGTTTCAAAATGACCTAGGGAAGCTTATCTAACCCGTTTATGATTTTTATGTGAAAAAATAAAGAAGAAAAATAAGAGGAAGAAGAATCGTTGAGAGAGAGAATTACAGTGAGAGAGAGGGAAACCCTACTATTTTTTTCGTCGGCGAGGTTTGCATAAAGAAGAAAGGGAACGAGCGTGAGAAGGAAAGAAAGATAGGGGAAAGAGGAAATAGTTTAGACTTAATACCTTTTATATATGAAGGGCATTTTACTCTTAAAAACTAAAAAGAGACCTTCATATGGTATTATTGAGTTAAGGGGGTTCGATTGGATAAATCAGAATAATGGAGTTTTTTGAGAGAAATTAGCCTAAAGTTTATAATAAATTATTAAAATATATAAAAATATATTTTAACATATTAATTTTTTATTTTTAAGCAACAAAATCTATAGGTAAACAAGAAAAATAAGACTTGAGTATAATTCAAGGACCAACTCTTCTCCTGACCGTCATTTAAACACCAAATGGTATTTAAACGATTTTACACCATTTATTGACTTATGATATCAGAAATCCTTACTGTTAAAGTGATAGATCATTAATTGAAAGGCTATGGGTCCAAAATTGCACTTTTTGAAAGATTCGAGCCATCCGATCTATGCACTCTAATTCCCACGATTGTTCATAATTTTGATGGCTGATTTTAAAGTTCATTGATCGGATAGATTACATCTACTTAGAAGCATGATCTTTTAGTTGGGGCATGTTCCAAAGATGGATTGCCACTTAAGCAATGATAGATCACACTTCATTTGTGTGAGATAAAAAGTGACATTTCAGTGGTATAAGATCATTTAAATACCATGTTTAAATGTTGATCAGATCATTATCTCTAAAAGTCATTTAAACCACAAGATGATATTTAAATGATCATACGCCATCAATGATTTATGATGTGGGTAATCCACATTCTCAAACTGATAGATCATGAGAAGAAGGGCAAAGGGCCAAAATCACATTTTTTGAGAGGTTTGAATAATATAATTTATAGACATAATCCACCTTCTCAAACTGATAGATCATGAGAAGAAGGGCAAAGGGCCAAAATCACATTTTTTAAGAGGTTTAAATCATCTAATTTATAGACTCTAAGGCCTCGTTCGGTAACCCAAAATACTCAGAATCTGGGCAGATTCTGAGTTTTTTTGCAAGATCTGAGCAAAGCCCACGTTCGAGAGCCAATTTTGGGAAGCGGGAATCTGAGTGTTTTCTGAGTGAAAACGACGTTTGGTCGTCCGACCAAACCTCTCGGATTAGCTCAGATTCTGAGCTCAGAATCTGGGTTGGTGAAGTATACTCCTCATCCATCTATGCAGCTGATCAAAACTATGTGTCCTCCCCAGCTACGCAGTAGCTTCTTTGAAGCTACTGCATCGTCTTCCCCAACCATCCATGGCGATAGGTAGGGGCCAGCCTCGATTCAAAAACACCTGCCTCCATCTCTGCTCCGATTCCCTTTGCAGTGCATTCACATGGCTACAGTTGGAGTTGATTTAAACCATCTGATCAATCCAGTAGGGGCCAGCCTGGTTCTGGAGCTTGCAGAGATTCAAATGTACTTCATTTGAATCTGGAAGGGGCCAGCCTGGTTCTTCAGCGTTGGAAAATCTGGTAGGGGCCAGCTTCTCATTTTAAGACACGTGTCCCATAGATTAGCAGCCGATCCCTCTTGAGTGCAAAGAATTGAATGGAGCTCCTTGGGGGGGCATTGAAGGCTATAAAATGCTCCCCCTTGCCTCCCTTCAACCCATCTCGGCATTTGCATTCCAAGGGAACAGAAGCTGCTTGAATTAAGGCCAAGGTGAATCGTTATCGATTACACATTGATTATAGGGAAATTTACCTGACCGGCCCTGTAATCGATGACGACTCAGTACAGAGTCGGCATCGACTCGGTACAGAATCGTCATCGATTACATAAAAAAAAAAAAAAAATTTATTATTATTTTAATTATTATTTTTTTTTTTTATGTAATCGATAACGACTCAGTACAGAATCGGCATCGACTCGGTACAGAATCGTTATCGATTACATAAAAAAAAATTAAATAAAAAAAAAAATAAAAAAATAAAAAAAATAATTAAATAAATAATTAATTAATTTTTTTTTTTTTTATGTAATCGATAACGACTCAGTACAGAATCGGCATCGACTCGGTACAGAATCGTTATCGATTACATAATTTTTTTTTTTTTTAATATAATCGATGGCGACTCTGTATAGAGCCAATGACGACTTTGTACAGAATCGATGACGACTCTTAAAATGATCGATGCAGCGTATGCAGTCGATATCCCCTTTTTCTCATATCTATCTTTAGAATTATCGATTTTATATTGTAGTCTTCAAATCTGACGGCATAGATCTCGTTTCTTAAATGAGTGTTTGGCTTTTTTATGTTTATTTGTTTACGGATATTTTATTTGGCTTAGAGCTATCTTATTTTGAATGCAGGTTTTTTTTTTTTTTCGTGAATTTTAGTGCCTCCTTTTTTGTTTTGTCATTTGGGTTTTTGCAGATTGATGTTCTGGTTCTTGGGGACGTTTATCTTCATGGGTATTTTTTATTCTTTTTGGATTTAATTGTTTTTGGAAATTTGAAATTTTAGTTGGGTCTCTTTCTTTGGAATGTGGCATCTTTTTCTCATGTAAATTTATATATTTATCTGTTGAATGGGCATTTGGGTTTCCGCTGATTTATGATTTTTATTTGCTTAGTTTATTTTTAATCAAGGGGTATTATTATGGGGTGTTTTCTGGGCCTGCAATATTTTTTTTTTATTGCTTTCTTTTTACAAGTGCTAATGGAGTGCCGATTGTGGGATTTACTTTTAATTTGAATTTTAAAGTTCTGGAGTAGTTTTTATATGATTTACTCTTCGGTTTAAATGCTCCGCACCTTATCTTCTAACCGAGTACAACAGAATTAGCTGGGGCCTTGGTCCATGGATGAGTCGGGAATTGGACCTTTTAATTGGCAGACCTGAAATAGGTCTAATTTAAGGAAAAATTACCACTAAAACCCATCTATTAATGACGCCCCTTATCAATTAGGAAGCTTTGTTTAGCATGGAGGACTAAACTTTTCTTTCAAATAACATCAGTAGCCCATTATTTTTATGGGGATTAAACTTTTCTTTCTAATAACATCCCTGGCCCATTATTTTTATCAGCAATGGTTAGGTACTCCAATCAGTTTGAATAGGATTTCAAGTTCAACCACATATGTAGCTTTTAAAAATAAGAGAATCTTGACTGTTTGTCATTCTATAAAAAGTGAAAATAATGACAGTCAAGATTCTCCCGATTTTTATATGTTACTGAATTTGCTCGTTCACCTAACGAATCGTGATTTGAGTACAATGAACCATTTTGAGGATTTAGAATTCGGACCTTTATCCGTGCACTACCTAGTTTATCTAAAAAATCTATAACTTTGATAATTTTTAGGGGAACATAAGTTATGAGTAGCCGCAAGGGAAAGGGTGTTGCCCCCGATAATGTCGGTCAATCAAAAAATTTCACGTGGAATGAGGAACAAGACAAGGCCTATATCGAGGAACTTGTCGAGCAATACCACCTTAAACTCCCTAACGAACGTGGCAAAAAATGTGTGGCCCGAGATGGCGAAAAGCTAAAGACTTATGAGTGCTTGAAGGAGGCGGAAGAACTCACCAGAGATAAATGCTATAATCACTTGAAGTCGGTGAGGAATAATTACGCTAGGATGAAGAAAATTATTGAGACTAGTGGTTTTGGTTGGGACCATGTTAATAAAATGGTCATTGCAGAAACTGATGTATGGGACAATTTCATTTACGCCTGTTAGTAACTATGAACTTTAACCTTCCTTGACCTGTGAATCTAAACAAGAGTACATAATTTGAACATTTCATTTAACCTAACATACATGACTTCAGGGTAATATCTGGGCTACAAATTATCGATGTCGGAAGGTTCAAGACTACAAATTGCTTTGTCTTCTATTTGGAAATAGCACATATACTGGGGCTGAGGAGTTCCACCCTATGGATCGTCGATCCTCGTCCCAAGAACGTGCTATTCCTCTTGGCGATGACCTTAGTGGGGACTCATACCACCCAGTATTTGATAATGAAGAGTTCCCCTACCAAGAAGGGCGTACCGATGCGGAGTCTCCCTTAACTGCGGAGAGTGGTCCAAACTCGAGCACCCGAACCCGCCCTACTCAAAACTCCAACTCAAGTGGGTCTGGGAGGAAACGGAAGAGTGTAGACCTCCCTGATGGTCTTCTTGAGCACCTAGCGGGATATCGAACAGCTCTGGAAAGCATCGCTAATCGGCCCGTCCCTGAACCACCTCAACCACCTCGAAGCAATCATGACCTATTTTTGGAATTTTTACAAGAAATGAGAGCTCACAACTTTATTGACCATTCTATGTTTATGGAACTCCTAGTCAAATTTGAGCTCCCACGAATGGTGAATAGTGATGGGGTTGCTTGAGCATCGTCAATCCTATCTCTTCGCGCTTGTGTGGAAGGCCATGGCCACATCCATAGGCCTATTGATGTTTATGTTATAAAGTTTCAATGATTTTATAAATTTGTGATTTAATGTAAGAAAATTATGGTAATTAAACTGAATGAGTTTTGTCATTTAGGTATAATGGCACCCCCCCTCGTGTCCGATGATGACTTGATTGCGATGTGTACATGGGCTTCATTACCGCCATAACCATCATCTTAACACTTCGACCGTAAAGGCGACGCCACACATCGATTCTCACCGTCCGTTATCGCTCGTCAGAAACCCTTCGGGCATCCGGATATTGCATATGAACTATTTGAATAAATGCGCTCGCATTGAAGTTTATGTGACCTTAGGGCGAGGGTCTATTGGAGGACTCACGGAGGATGAAGGTGGAGGAGGCGGTTGCTATATTCATGTACACTATAGCCCAAAATCAAAAGAATAGAACCGTCCAAGATAGATTCCAACGTTTGGGCTCAACCATTAGCCTATGTTTTAATAGCGTACTTGACGCTATCTTACAGTTGTATGGCGATTTTGTGAAACAGGCCACTACTAGAACTCCCCCGGAGATTAGTAGCCAACAAAGGTTTTACCCATGGTTCAAGGGTGCTGTAGGAGCTATCGATGGTACACATGTTGACGTTACGCTCCTCAAAGTGACTCACGTTATCAGAATCACACAATGCGACATCGCAAAATGTTTTGTGTGTGGTATCGTTTGACATGCTATTCCAGTACGTACTCCCTGGATGGGAGGGGTCTTCCCCAGACTCGAAAGTTCTAGTAAGTGCTCTCTCTAGGCCACAAAATCGACTTTAAGTGCCACTGAACAAGTATTACCTTGTGGATGGAGGTTATTCCAACATGCGAGGCTTTCTAGCTCCCTATCGGGGGGTTCGCTACCATATTAAAGAATTCAATACGTCGAATCCCCCATTGACTCCACAAGAACTTTTTAACAAGCGACATGCGTCCTTACGTAATGTGGTTGAGAGAACATTTGGGGTACTGAAACAACGATTTCCGATATTGAAAACAGCCACGAGGTTCCCAATTCAATCACAAGCGAGAATAGTAACTGCATGTTGTATTCTACACAACTTTATCAAATTACACGATCCAGAAGATCCATTCTTCGAAGAATGGCCAAAGGATCGTATAGTAGAGCCATCTGACGACTCGGTTCACGAGATAGACCTTGACATCCATTGTACTCAAACCCCTGCAAATCGCGAATGGATGAACACATTCCGTGATAATATAGCCAACACTATGTGGGAGGCACAATCACGTTGACATATTAAATGTACGGTTGATTATATGGTTTTATTGTAAACTCTTAACTTGAATCAATTAAATAAGCCACTTCTCACTCTTGCATTCACTAACCAATCTATTTCTATTTGTAGATATGGGTAAATATTACGTTGTATTCGTTGGTAGGAGACCGGGCATATATCGAACCTGGGAGGAATGCTCGAGAGAAATAACTGGTTTTTCTCATGCTCGTCATCGCTTCTTTCATTCGTACGATGAAGCACTAAATGCGTTACGATGACACTTAGATGAACCCTCATATAACCCACCCACATATCACCATGTACCTGCGATAACCCAACAAACACAAGTCATAGATAGAGTTAGAGCTACGGCCCCAGATGTTGGTGTGCATGTAGATTGCATGTGTGGAACGTTTGCACGTGCAGTTATTATTGTTCTCCTATCCACTTTGGTTATTTATGTATAGCAGTCAGTGTGATTTCTTTATAATTCTCAATATGAAGCTTGTCTCTTTTCATATTTTATTATTTCTCGTGTAAGCAAATCATATGGGTTGTGTATCGTATCCCAAATGACTCTTCTCGAGGTGAGGGTCACCGTCATAGTGGTTGTCATACTCATTTCAGGCTCCTTATGGTGACGACGCCGCATAATCGTGCAATGGTAGTGTTAGGGACCCATTTTAAAATAATAGTAATTAAATCAAATTCAAAAAGACTCATCCAAATATGTTCAAATTTATCTCGATTGGTTGCCCGTAAATTTTGAGAGAAATTCGAGTACGGCACATAAACCGATGATTAAGATCACGTTTCTACGGTCGTAGTATAACCACTGATTGAAGCTATTCTGAGGATTTTCTGAGAGGAATCTGAGTGGTTTAAGAACAAAGGATTTTGAGTTTTGTAAGAATCTGTCAGGAATCTGAGTGGTTAAAGAACGCATATGGTGAAAACCAGGAATCTGAGTTTGCTAAGAATCTGTCAGGAATCTGAGTGTCCAAAATCTGAGCAAAATCTGAGCTTTTCTGGGAAAAATCAGGAAACACCCGAACGAGGCCTAATAGTAACGGTTATTTTTGGTTTTACTGGTTTTATTTACTGATATTAAAGTTCGATAATCGGATGGTTCAGGTACATATATGAGCATGAATTTTGGATTAAATATTTTCTAATGATGGATTCTCACTTGGAGAATTTAATTTATTAACAAATATTCAATAAAAAACATTAACAATCAGCTGAATATTCAATGAAAATGGTGAATTAACTGAACGGTCAAGATCATTACGTTGGTGGATAATAAAATGCCATAGAAATTTATAATCACAATCGTCCGATCGCCATCCAAAAGATGGCCAATTAATTGAACGGTCAATATTCATTACATTGGTGGATAGAGGTAGAGCGTACCATCTTTGATGGTGCTTAGAACCGTTATATGTGTTTATAGGGTTTAGGGTTTATGGTTAACAGTAGAAATAGAGAATCAGAGATGCTTCATGGCTTCTACACACTGGTTCAACTTTTCCACACATCCTTCAGTACATGGCTCAACAACAAAAGATGAGGTGAGAGAGTTTTCAAGAGCCCTATATTTATTTATATATTTTTAATAATATTTCTTTGTATAAAATTTAAAACAATTATGAACTGCCATCTGTTTTCTTTGAAGCTCCTATTTTGATTTGAAATGAAGGATTCTGGAGAGTTAGTGTTCCATTGTTGTTGAATGCTATTGTTTTATGTAAAATTAGAAAATGCCACGAAATGTTTTCTATGGTTATTTAATCTCATTTGTAGAGCTGAAATGAAGGATTATATGTAATAGTTAGTGTTCTCGAATATTCTGATTTGTTTTTTTGAATAAACAAAATTAATGACAATCTTCTTTGAAATATTTTGAAGTTCGGTTTTTATTTATTTATTATTATTTTCTTATTTTAGCATTTAATGTGGAGTTTAAGGAGTGAACCCACATGTGAGCCGAAATCCTGTGCTGAGAACAAGGAAAATCACCACATGTCAGAGATGATGAATGAATGATAGGGAAGGAGAAAATTAGGGCTGTCAATTGGCCGGGATCAGCCCGAACCGGCTCGGGGCGAATTTGGGCTTCAATGAAAAAGCACACGTCCGAAAGGATCTGGCCGAGCCCAGCAGATTTTCTATCCGGGGGTTTGGCCTAATTTTTATAATTGAGCCGGCCAAAAACCAGACCCAACCAAGCCCGACTAAATTAAGGGAAAAGGTCATGCTGGCCTGAATCCGGACCAGCTCGAACCGGGTTTGGAGTTAAACAAAGAGCGCTGATCCCGACCCGAATTTTTATCTGAGTTAGGTTTGGCCTTAGTTTTTCTGGTAGAAAATAATCAGGCTGACCAAAGGCCTGGCCTGGCTGTTGACAGCCATACAGAAAATTAGAGAATAATAAGGTTCCTCACAAATATTTGATGTAGCAAAGCGATGAGATGTAACATTGGAGCAAAACTCTCTTCAGCTCTATACACCATGCCGCATGACTGGCCGTTAGATTCAGACTGAGTCATTGGAAATCTACCCAAATCCGACAACTCCTTTTTGAGGACTCTTATAAAATCAATTGCATCCGTGGTTTAATTTTAAAATATTTTCCCAAATATGTATCATGTTTAGGGCATTAACGAGAAGTGTTAGATAACTAGATATCCTTGTATCAAGTGATATGAGCCTATAGAAGCTTATAATTTCCCTTTTCTTGTCCGATACAAATCTGTCTCACTCCATACATATTTGTCTCATCTCGGTGTTGAGCATGGATGATAGTAAGGTAGTCAAATTTTATACTAATAATTTGACATTTTACTATCATTGTTATCCGCAAATGAGGTCCACACAGACCACACCTAGTGTCGCATATCAAGAATTTGCCAATTTGCGGCGAATTTCGAGAATTTGCTATGAAATTTTGAGTTGCTGCAAGCCAAATCAAAGGAGGGTGGATAGATGCAGGTGCATTTTGAATGGTCTATTTTACTCTTTCCTCCGAAAGACCTGTTATCAACCAGGCATGTCAATTTTGAGTCGCTTTGATACTACCAATATGTCAATTTTGAGTTGCTTTGATACAACTCACCAGTCCTACCATGTGACAAATGTCAAGTTTGATGCATCACATTTCATTAATTGAACTACCAACTGCTTGGACATATCGCATGTTTGCCATTTTAGTCCTTTCTAACTCATTTCTTGGACACATGGTTTTAGATATCAATTGACAACTATCCTTGTAAAACTTCCTGAGAACACTCTCTAGAATCTAATTCTAGGTACCTTTCTTTAGCTTAAGCTCAAAAGTCTGGAATTCTCATCTCTTGTTATGTTTAATCCTAAGATTATAAGAGGCTTTAACATTGCCTTTCAGATTGAAGTCGTAGCTTAGTGACAACTTAGTTTTATAAATCATTGCTAAGTTATTCTGGGTAATAACTAATAAGGTAATCAACATGCAATGACAAAACTATAAACTTGCTCCCAAATTTTCATATGTATACATAATGGTCCAGTCTATTGATCAAATCTCCTAATTCAAGGATAAATCTGTCAAATGTTATGTGTTTTTTAGTCCATGCAATGATCTTTTGAACTTATATCCTTTATCCTCTTCCTTTCACCATGAATCCTTCATGTTATTTCATATAGATGTTTCCTGTATATTTGTCCTTCAGGAATTTGTTTTATTTTACTTTATTTATCAATCATTTAGTATAGGTATTTGACATCTATCTGGAATAATTCTAGATCATAGATTATTCTTAAGGATACAAAGTTTGCTGCCGGAGAATAATTATGTATATAATTCGTGCCTTCCTTTGAGCTTACCACCAATATATATTATACTTGAATATATAACTATCTGCTTTGACTTTGTTTTTCAAGACCACTTTCAACCTTTGCTTTCCTTTCTTCATAAAGGTTGCTCAATTCCCTGAAAACCTTCTTTTCAATGGATTATATCTTATCCTTCATGTGACCCTATTTCTGTTTTGACCACTCAATATTCGGTGTTGGGTCAAATATTTCAATTTATAATCTGTTGAGTGTTCATCCACATTTATCCTTTTGAAGCAATTCACAGTTTTCAATGCCATATCGTCAACTTGTTTATATCCTTTATCCTCTTCCTTTCACCACGAATCCTTCAGGTTATTTCATATAGATGTTTTACATATATTTGTCCTTCAGGAATTTGTTTTATTTTACTTTATTTATCAATCATTTAGTATAGGTATTTGACATCTATCTGGAATAATTCTAGATCATAGTATCTGATTGCCAAGATTATTCTTAAGGATACAAAGTTTGCTGCTGGAGAATAATTATGTATATAATTCATGCCTTCCTTTGAGCTTACCACCAATATATATTATACTTGAATATATAACTATCTGCTTTGACTTTGTTTTTCAAGACCACTTTCAACCTTTGCTTTCCTTTCTTCATAAAGGTTGGTCAATTCCCTGAAAACCTTCTTTTCAATGGATTATATCTTATCCTTCATGTGACCCTATTTCTGTTTTGACCACTCAATATTCAGTGTTGGGTCAAATATTTCAATTTATAGTCTGTTGAGTGTTCATCCACATTTATCCTTTTGAAGCAATTCGCATTTTTCAATGCCATATCGTCAACTTGTTTATAAGAAAATAACTTCCCCATTTTTTGTTAACCTTAGTCTGGCTGATAAAATCTATATCCTTTAGAAATTAGAATTGTTAAGATAAATGATAAAGGTCATGTGAGATAATTAAGTGAGGCACTTAGATGAGATCACGTGAGTCACTTAATTAAACTGCAGATGAGCCTCTATGGGCTTTTGAAACTCTCTATAAGGCCTTTGAGTCTGGCCCAAAGCCTTCTCTTCATTCTTTTCTTACTTGACTTCTTTGTCTCCTTTAAATCCTTTTATCTTGAATATTGGTTTACATTAAAGTCATAAGGGGATAAAACCTGCGACCTAGAGGTTGCAATATTGTCAACCTTCCACTAGGCTACAGGCCCAACCCCATTTCCAAGGAAGTTTGATAGCTAGCTACATTCTGTTGGAGTGTATAAGACAATGGTACTTATAGCTTTTGTCTGTACAATACTTTTTATATGAGTTAGAGTTGGATTCACTTCCCCTTTTCTTGTTCTCAAATGAATTTCGACCTCTTTTTATGTTCTTTGAATATGCCTTGTGCATCTAATTAAGTCAACCCCAAATAGACGGGACGAGGCAATGTTGATGAGAAATAGTGTAACCATGGTATCAAAACTTGACCGATATGTATCGGCAATACGTATCAGTCTTGTCGAGAACCGATACCGATACCACCCTGATACAGGTATCGGGGTTTTATAGGTATCAGTATCGCTGTCGGACTGAACTGTCTCGGTATCGGCCGATACTGACCGATACAAAGCTTTTCTATTTATTTATAATACTAATTAAAAATAAAGTAAAATGACCGATACGGTATCGGCTATACCGTATCCGTGTCTGCGATACGTATTGGTCCATCTTGAACTGATACCCGATTCCGATACTGAGTTTGATACCTTGAGTGTAACTGACTTCTTATGAATCAAATATGCAAGTTCATATCAAGAATGGAGGCTATAGAGTGGTCTGGTCCTTGATGTTTTTTTATGGACCACATATGTATAAGCATATATTGTTTAATAATTTTTGACCTTTCATCTAGAAAAGGTTTGCTGGCCATCTTTGTAGGGTAGATCTACTTTCTCACCTGGATATCTTTATCAATCATTGTCGAAGTAACACCCTCTATCCACAGAATCGATCAACATCAAGCTAAGCAAAAATTTTCAGTAGCTTATTATTAATATTTAAGCTGGTACAAATTGTCAGTTTTAGCACCGACATATAGGAATATTGTTTTCCAATTGAAACTGTTCCAAGGACTGAGTCAGGTATTGAATTACTCCTGGAATTTTGCACATACAGTACTTCTGTCAGAAGGATACTAATATTTTATCTCAATTTTATAGAATCCCATCCTTATGATTTTAGCAGTATTGGAAAAGCTGCAAAATTTTTTGCCAGAAAAATGAAGCAACCCATGGGTCTATCCTCTTTCTTTCTTCACTTGAGCATCTTGCAATTTGTCTATTTCTTCCTTGGCGTGAACACCATGCAATGATCTTTTTGTATCGTCCGCCCTTTTGCGAAATGTTACGCCTTTAGCAATTTGACAACAATATATATTTTTTTTTGTTAAATGATTTCGAATTTTTGTGTCTAAAAGAAATGGAAATACATTCTACATCTTCATTCATCCTTTTGACAGGTATCTCAAGTCAGAAAAATAGCTGAGGGGCCAAGTGAAGCGACGTTTTGAGTTCCGATAGAGGTTCTGCCTTCATATGTAGTTACTAATTAATTTGAGAAACAGCCAACTCTGTCTATAATGCATTACGGGCACATATATGATGTATTTATGACCATATTACTCAAGTCAATTGTGGCTGAATTTCAGAAGAAAAGATGGATGTTCATGGACAGCCCTGGAAGATAATATGGCAAATACTAGTTGTGTATAAAAATAAGTAAATAACATTCTCCAATTTTCTGTCATCATCATCTCACGAGGTAGTCAATCCTTTGATTGTGGATGATTAAAGGCGTGAATTTGGATTAGCAGACTAATTTCATCTATATAAGTAGTTTATATAGTTTATAATTTACATTTTTTATATTGTTAGTAAATAGGTTACATAGTAGATGAACAGAATGGTTACAAGTAAATTTAATATCAAGTGGTTGATGCATCCATAGACCCCTTTGAAAAATCAGCACCAATAGCTGAACCAGAGGAAAACCAAGAAGGTAAGGACCCTTTCAACTTAATTTGATATGGTGTTGTTTGGAGGCATAAATACCGAAAAGAAGCACCAATAGCTGAACCAATGGAAAACCAAGAAGTTAAGGGTCCTTTTCATAAATAGGGGAGAGAGAGGGCAAGTAGGGGCAGATTGGGCATAAAATCAAGGTGACTGTACAGTTCATGTTGGGACTACTGGGTCAGGCTGCGGGTCTAGTGTCATGCTATTAAATCTTCTGAGCACAATGATGGTTTTGGATTTGTTATGCGATCCATGGATTTCGAGATACGACTGATTTCGTGACAAGGACTATTCTCAAATTGCCATGCAGAAGTTTTAGAACGATTTTGTTTTCAGCACAATAAGGGTCTTTTAGGTATTTTTAGACCCATAAATTAATTAAGGGATACTTTCAGAAGTTAAGTAGAGTTCAGTTATAGCATTAGAGGTATTTTAGTCTTTACCGTTTTATCAATTGTAAGTGGTATAATACCACAAAGATTGCAGAATTTTCAATATGTTATGTTATTTCTTGAAAGTGAGTAAAGACTATTTTCTTCTAGAGAAGAGAAGTCATTTCTCTTCTTTGTCCTTGTTTTGGGTATCATTCTTACATGATTTCTAACCTTTATTTGGTGTTATTTCTCTTTTCTCGTGGTTGGTTTACCATTACATCAGTGGTGCCCCTTCCGTATTATCATGGTGTACATAGGATTTGTTCGTGGAGAGCAGTTGGGTATTTGATGTGCACAAATAGGTTGGTTGCATGACAACAAGTGGCACCATAGCTGGCTTATCTATTTGGTGCATAACTTGGTGCTATTGGATCTTGTTTATGGCATAATATATTTGTAATGTTGTATGCATGTGTTTGTAATTTTCCACTTTTAAGATCTGATTTTGCAATTTTTACTCGAATTCTTGTGGTTGCACTCGTGGGGCTTTGTAAGCAATCGTTATCCCTAGCAACATATGTACTGTAGGTGCTGAATCCATATGTCCACTCACTAAGCCCTATCAAATACATGTTCTGATCTATCAGGAGCTTGGTACACTTTCATTTACAATCGTGGAATTGGGCCCATCTTGTATTTGAACATATTCTTATGTGCACACACATGTGCAAGTATCATGGATCAAAATCTCGGACGAGACCGGAACGTAGCGGCCGGTATGTGCCGGTTTCAGAGGTCACAGGTATGATACTTTTGAATTTATCGTACCGGTGCATTACATATATATTGGTGATGTATTGGATGATACTAACCAATGTGACATCCGGAACCGGTACGCATCAGATGATATATACCGGTTTTAGAGCTGGACGATCTGTATCAGGAAACCGGTATTTTGATACATGGCGAGTATTATAAACAATTTTGTTCCATTTCTCATATTTTCTGACTGGAACTGGCAAACAGGAGATGCGTTTGAAGAATTCAGCAGCTATAGGAAGAGTTTCAAGGCAAGTTACTGCTAGGATGGGTACTTCTTCTAAGCTTCTTGTGCTATCACCCTCTTTTTGCATTCTAAGCTTTTAGTGCTGACTTTTATCACCTTTTCATTCTTTTTAAGAGGAAAGTATTAAAACCCTACCTTTTGCAGAGGTTTCAATTGACTCCATAGTTTTTGATGCTATGGTTCCTGTTGATCATTGGAGATGACTGTTTTTTCTCTTTTTAAATCAGTAAAGATGGGCTTTTATTAAAAATAAAGAGGAACATCGAAATCAAATCTAAGTGAGAAGCTTAGGAGGGTCCTAAAGAACCTGTAAAAAGGCAAAAGAGAGTGAAATAGAAGAAGAGGAGCCACCAGGGCTCAACAAGCCCGACAAAAGAAAAAATTCCGGTGTAGAGAAGATG
Source organism: Chloranthus sessilifolius (assembly GCA_021018995.1). Taxonomy (NCBI): domain Eukaryota; kingdom Viridiplantae; phylum Streptophyta; class Magnoliopsida; order Chloranthales; family Chloranthaceae; genus Chloranthus; species Chloranthus sessilifolius. The sequence goes on along the minus strand of CM037588.1, from coordinate 5,983,312 downwards.
AGTCTCTTTGAGCTGCCTCACTCCACAAGAGCATGCACCTAGGGAATTCCCTTTTCCAATTCGACTCGACTCTCCTGACCATCATTTAAACACCAAATTGGTGTTTAAATGATCTTTTTTTTTTTATTAGATATATTAAAAAAGAAGCAGTGAGATGCTGTCAGAAAACAATAGAAAAGATCTCTCCGACCAAAGGAAAAGAGGAAATAAAGACGGCAAAAGCGAAAACAAGCCACCAGGCAGCGCAAATAACCAAAAAGAGGGGAGAAAAGACACCGACCTAGCCTGGGTCCCAATGGAGAGCATCCCCCCTGCCCCCTCTTTATCCAACGACACCCATAAACACATTAAGTCTCGGACAGACTTCAGAACCATCCCAATAGGATGACATTTCTGGCTGAAAATGCGGGCATTTCTCTCAAGCCAAATACTCTAAACAGCTGTGAAAAATCCAACCCTCCAGAAAGCCCCCGGCTGGCCCTCGAAGCAAACACCAAACCAAGCAAAAAACTGCTGAGAAATAGAAGGAGGGCTCGCCCAAGGCATGTTAAACGACTTAAGAATGACCCCCCTAGATCTTATGGGCCACCCAACAGTGGAGAAAAAGATGCGATACGAACTCTTCTGATTGGAGACAAATAGTGCACAAATTAGGCAAATCTTTCCCCCTTCGAATCAGCTGGTCTATCGTAAGAATCTTTTCTCTAAGCAGAGTCCACGTAAAAAAAATGACTTTGAGGGGCATAACGGCCTTCCACAAACCAGCCCAGTCGCACCTAATTAAGGGTCGACTCGACAAAATCTAGTAATACGACCTGATGCTAAAGACACCGTTCTTACTAGGCACTCATATACGGGCATCTGCTCGGTTTTGATTTTCGCTCACTTCGTACAACAATGCCAGCAGGCGAAGGAAAGGAGGCTCCTTCTCTCCAAGAAGTCTCTGAGTGACCAAATCCCACATGAGTCCCCCTTCGATTTCCGAGGAAAAGCTAGCCATGATTCCGTGGGAATTTGTTGCGATGCTGAAAATGGTCGGGAATAGGTCTTTGAGAGGCCTGATTTCCGCCTAAGGGTCTTCCCAGAACTGGATGCGAGCACCATCTCCCCAACTAAACCGCACCCATCGAGAAAAAGAAGACCAAGTCCCACAAATACCCTTCCACCATGCCGAGAAATTTCTGTTAACTACAACCTTAATACCCCATTTTCGGTCAAAATGTTCATACTTATCTGCCAAGACCGACAACCATAGGCTCTCTCTCTCTCTCTCTCTCTCTCCAATCTGGCCCACCAAAACCATTTTCCCAAAAGAGCAATATTGATCCACTGCAAACAACGGATACCCAATCCACCACAATTCAGCGAGAGTTGACAGCAGTGTTACCTTGAAACTTCTACTTTTGGAATTTTTGCCGTGTTGATACATGGAGGCACTTGACACCCGTGCCGACACTTGGACACTCCTCAAATAGCACGAAACTTTTAGACATATATGAAAAACCTCATATTACTATTAAAATGCTCATCGTTTTGATAACGATAAAATGAACTTTGTTCAAAAGAAAAATGTGTAAAGTTTTGTAACTACTGAAACAAAGGTTTGGGTCGCTGAAAACGATTTTATTCTATAATATTATTAATATATGTTTAGTTAGGTTCATGACATATATTATGAATCTTTCATTACATATCTAAATTGGTTCTCTAAGATATCTCTTCAATTTTCTCTATATATGTTTTATTTATTTATTTTATTTTTCTAAATTGGTTCTCTAAGATATCCCTTGAATTTTCTCTATATATGTTTTATTTATTTATTTTATTTTTCTTATGACCGTGCCGCCGTATTCGAATTTTTAGAGATTGGAGTGCCAAACATTTATTGGCACCTTGACACTTGGCACCCGTTCCACGTGTCCAAGTAACACTGGTTGACAGATGTCCCAGTTTACTAGGTGGTACCTCATGTCTAACCCGGACCCCTCCCATAGAAAATTCCTTTGGATTTGTTCGAGTCTGTAGATCACGCCCGTGGGGCACTTGAATATGAACATAAAGAAAATGGGGAGACTAGATAGGACAGATTTGACGAGGAGGAGGCGACCTCGCTGCCGAGGAGTTTTCCTTTCTAGGAAGACAACCTTTGTTCAAATCTCCGAACCATTGAATCCAACAAATCCCAAGCCCTAGAGAGGGCTGCCCGAGCCCAAGTGGAAGACCAAAATATGAGGTAGGGAGGGACTCGTTCTCACTTCCCACCGTGATCGCTAAATCGTTCAGCAGATGGTCACCAACTCCAAGTCCCATAACCGCCGACTTGTGCGGATTTATCTGCTGACCCGAGACCGCTTCGTAAATGGAGAGAGGCATTGATCAGAACTCAGCCACATCAGCCCTACTAAAAAAGAATAATGTCATTCGCATACTGAAGATGGGTGATACGACGACCATTGAAGCCCACTTGGATGCCATAAATGAGATTGAGCTGCCGAGCCTGAGAAATGAGTCCGTCCAAAGCTTCCCCAACCATATACAATAAGAAAGGGGAGAGGGGGTCGCCTTGCCTAATGCCCTTAGAGCTTTTAAAAAACCCCACCGGAGACCCATTAATGATGGCCGAGAACCACACCGAAAGAACACACGTTCGGTGTGTTCTTTCATGTCCAAAGCTTCCAATTCACCCGATTGTAAGCCTTTTCCATATCTACCTTCCAGAGGGCAGTGAGGCTGTAATTCTGATGAACAGAGTGCACTACCTCTTGAGCCACCATGACCAAGTCCACCATTTGCCTACCTTGCACAAAGGCCCCTTGATTAGCTGAAATTATTTTACCCATTAAAGGTTTGATGCGATTCGCAAGCACATTTGATATAATTTTGTACAAACAGTTGACAAGGCTGATCAGGCGAAAATCAGTGAGGTCCTCGGCTCCAGCTTTCTTCAGAATGAGAGTAACAAAAGTAGAATTCAGGCTACGACCAATACAGCTGGTGTTGTGGAACTCGCGAAAGACAGCTATGAGGTTGTCCTTGAGAAGACGCTAGAAACACTGATAAAATTCCATTGTGAAGCCGTTTGGTCCTGAAGATTTGTTTTTCTTGTTACTCTTGATGGCCCGCCAAACCTCTTCTTCCTGAAACGGCAGCTCTACGACAGCTTGACCCCCCACCGTAATGGAAAGAAACGAAATCCTATCCAGTTCTGGCCGTGTCCACCCCTCATCGGTGTACAACTTCCTATAGTAATTCACTACTTGAGTCTTGATCTGATCCGATTCTGAGTACACGCACCCGTCAACAGAAATCTGATCCAAAAGGTTATTTTTGTCCTGGGCGTTGGCAATCGAGTGAAAATATTTGGTGTTATTGTCATCCTCTCTAAGACAATGGGCGTTCGATTTTTGCTTCCAGCATACCTCCTCAGCTAAGCATTGGTCATTGAATTTTAATTTTTTGGTGAGCCTCTCTCTTATCGAGTCCGACAAATCTCTGAACTCCTCCAGATCATCCATCTCCTTCAACCTGACCAGTAATGCCTCTTTACCAGTGTGTACCAACCCATAAGTGTCTTTGTTCCAATCCTTAATGCGGCCATTGAGCTGACTTAGCTTAGAGATGAATTTGAAGGGGACTGTCCCCCCGATGGAGAGATCCCATTCCACCACAAAGGGACGAGAGCTCGAAATCCGTCATTGAGAAGCCATATATTCTCGAAATGAAAAGGAGAAGGACCCTTCCCTCGAGACTCGCAGCTAAGAAGAAGAGGGCGGTGATCGGAAACTGCCTTAGCAAGGCTCTATATGAGAGCGACAGGGAAGTGATCTATCCATTCCGATGAACAAAGGAAATAGTCTATATGGCTCAAAGGAGTTTCTTGTAGGCTGGACCACGTAAAGAGAGCCCCTGACAACGGAAAGTCGTTCAACTTGCAATCTTGTATGAAAGCATTAAAGTCCCGCATCACCGCCACATTAGGGGGCCCTCCCACTTTCTCATGGGGCCATTTAATAGCGTTAAAATCCCCGCCCAAACAATTTTTAAAGTCCCACTGAGCTGCAATTGCCGCCAATTCAAAGTTCAAACTAGAACTCCGCTCGGTTGCCATTGTCAGACGATCCATAGATGTCATAAAAGGCCCAAACGTTCAATAGAGGCTGAATACAACCCCCCCACCTCTTTGTCGATTTTCACAAACAAGAATGAGTTCCAGGCAACAAGAATGCCCCCAAAGGCTCCTACCAAATCGACCCCAATCCACCCCCAGTGATTGCCACCCAACACCGATGCCACCTTGCCGCTATCGCAGCTGCCCACTTAGTTTCTTGGAGCGAAATCACCGCAGGCTTAGACATAGAAATCACCCTCTTTACCCTCACATTCCATGAGAACTACTTCATAAAGGAAACAATAAAAGGCCCGCCTGAACCAAAGCTCCAATCTATTAAGCACACCCGGATCCCCTTCTGTTCGACAACCCCCCATTGTAATCTTGCTAGTTTTCTTGATTTGGAGCGCTTCTTCTTCTCAGCGGTCCTGGCCGGATTAAGAAGGATGGATTTAAAAGCCTCTCGAATGGTGTCATCCGAGCCATTGAAAGACATCCCCAACTCTCGGCCTACTCGAATTAGCCTGTCCACCTCTTCTGACTAGGCGTGTCTGCCCATTTTGGCTTTGCGCTTGGGCGGAGAAGAAGGCGCAAAATCAGTCTCCCTCGAAGAGCTAAACGAGCACTGAACCCACATCCCAGAGTCATCGCGACAGAGAGATCTGATCGGACGAATCTCCGCCATGGAAGACGCAGACGAGGATTGAGAATCAGTAGCAAAGGTAGACGAAGAACTCGAAGCATCAGATGCAGTGTGCATCAGTTCTCGTAAAGAAGACGAGGAAAAACTCCGAGATGTCGAAGCAGCTGCAGTGGGTCCATCAGGAGCCGATAGGGAACACGAGGCCCTTATGAAAGCTATAGAAGTATTTGAGGAGGTAAAAGCCCTGGCCCGATCATCAACACCCCGTAGCATGCGCGGGTCCAACAGATTCAGCTTGTCCTGGGTCCAAGGATTGAAACAAAGCAATGGGGGACCCGCAATCAAACTTAAGAAAAAGCGTGTCGATGGCATACCTAACCCATCAAGAAAGGCCAGTAAAACTGACCCGTAGTCCGCTCGGTCCGAAATCCTAGCCACGTGTCTACTTTCAAATGATTCGTTGCCATCCCACCCTCTCCCTTAATCCCAAAACCCCTTGGCATGAAAGAACACACGTTCGATCTCCCGAACAATGTAACGTCCTTATCGTACAACCAAGGTCTCCCAAGAATGATATACCCAAAAAGATGTCGGCTAATGCATCGTGTCTCGTACTCAGGGCGGGAGATTGGATTTGCGAACGGTGCCGGAACGTCAATTTCCAATGTCGTTCGATTTGCCACAGACATACCTACGACGCTACGCGAGCTCAAGGCATTACGGTTAAACCTGCCGACTCGCGGAAGCCTCCGACGAGAAACCCTCATCAGGTTATCTTTAGCGAGTCTCAGAGATGAGACATTCAGCAAGGTTGGTCCATTGTGGGGGTCCGCAAAGACAAGATGGTGGAGATTTCGAAGGACCTCTCCGGCCCCATTCCTTTCGCTGGTATCGCGAGTAGTTGTCCTAGGGATCTGAAGGAACAAAGCGGAATACCAGAATTACACCCTGTTTCAAGGGATCTTCAGGCCCTTGGTTGAGAGACTCTGAGTTTCGATTCGAACCAGATCCGATCGCTGGCTCTTAATCTTCAATCATATTGGGTCGTTTTACATGTTAACAAAGACACTATCTCTACTAGCGATTTACAGATGGATCGCACATAAGTGGAACATGACCGTAAGACCTACCGCCTCTGCTATCTCTACCACTAAATTCCTACAACGATTCGGAAACGAACAGGGAGCTAAAGAGCTGTGCAACAGTAAGTTTTTCTTCATTTGGGGTTGTCCGGTGGAGTGCCGATCGTGGGATCCGACGGTGGGAGATGTCCATATCAGTAGGGAGAACGGCAGAGTATGGCTCGACATCTTTGGACTATCGATTCACGCTTAGTCCCCCGAGGTCTTTCAAAGGATTGGGAATCGATGTGGTCATTTCATCTAGACTGACAGACGAACGACCGACCTCTGGGACAACGATCACGCCCAGATTCTCGTTGGCATCAACTCCTTGGACTCCATCCCAAGAACCTGTGACATCCAGGTTGGAGGCCACCGTTGTCAGCTCGTCATAGAGGTGCTGAGACTCGAGCGGGTCTTCTTGCTGCATCAGAACTGCGAACCGGCTCAAGGGGCTGGGGGCACTGACGCCGGTGTTGGTGGTGCTCTCCCACATATGGTGCATCCGGTCGACCACCCATTTGGAAAGGGGGTACTTACGTCCTCCATGCCGACGAGAGACACGGAGAGGGGCTTGTCCACGGACCCGCCGCACGTCTTGAGCCCACTCGTCCCGTCGACCTCGACGGTTTGGGGTGGAGCTCCCCCTCGGACGAATCAGATTGCTCATGAGGTGGTATCGGATGATCTGGAAAAGATTTTCGACGGTGGTAGCCCTAGAGGACCCGTTTTGGAAGAAGGAGAGCTGGTGGAGATGTCCGAAGCGTCTCGCCGGAGGGGGGTCAGGTTGAAGGGTAGGAGAGATTTCACTCAACCTCCGGTGAATCCTGCGATGCCTAAAAAATCGACGGCTGTGATTACGCTCCGTCTTCGGCCGGACAACTGCTGACAATTACTGATACCACTGGAACCGTTGTTGTCTGATCAGTCGGCTAAGAATAGAGACAAGGGAGAAGGTTGGGATCCCATGGTAGAGGAGGCCAGAAACTTACCTTATTTGGGCAATTGTAGATTGAAAACGAAAGTTTCCTACTGCTATTACCGTAAACGGAGGCTTTTATACTCCCAAGTGAGACTGAAGTCGAACGGATGGGCGACACGTGGCTTTCATTGGGCACCAAGCACGTTTAAGATGTCGACACGTCACCCATGCGTCGCGTCTCCTACACGACAGCCGACATCACACCCTCCCAAGTCCACCTGCTGCGTAAACCTTCTTTTTGGGACTGGGATGGCAGCTGGTTTCTCCGAGGTGGCGCCATGTGGAGTTTCGACTGGCTGTGGTGATTACGTGGCGGATGTCCTGCCAAGGGTGGGACACGGGAAAGACACTACTGAAGATCCTAGTTGGAGGGCTGAGGGGCTGGAAGGCGGTTTGGTGGGCTTGCGTGGAGGCTGACACGTGGCGACCATTTAAGTCATTTCATCCCATGCTCGAGTATGGGCACCGCGGACTCGAGAGCAACCTTACTGAATTCAGACCCGAAGACCGGTCACCCTTTGTTTCGGTTCCGGATTGGGCTGATCCGAAAGGCTTTGGAAGCACCGACGCTCATGGATCTAGATCTCGACCCTATGTTCCGCAAGTCCAGACTTACGTCTTCAAATACTTTGAAGCTGTGCCCGTTGATAGTCGACGAAGACTCTGCTGTTTCTACTCTGGGGTTTGCTGCTAGGACTCCGGATTTGTCTGGGAAGACAACCTCCATGGCTACGACAATGAATCCTTCGAGAAATATTGGGAATACGCTCGATCCGGATGAGCGGTACGAGATTGATCGACTGATTACGGTGGGACATGAGCTCGGTATGTCGTATAACGGAGACGAGGCGACTTTGAGGGAGGTATTTCAGTCCATTCTAGTTAATCGCAGGAGTAGCAAGAAAAAACGTTGGACAGGATCGTGTGAGCTCGCTCGATTACAATGGGGAATGGTGAACAGGAGGGGGAGAGGGGGTTTTTGACCCCTCTATCGGTGGCGATGGGCGGGCTAAGTCGAGGTTTCCGCAATGAAGATGCTGTCTTGGAACGTGAGAGGCATATGCGACGGTGTTAAACGGGCGGGGGTTAGACGCGTCATCGCATCGGTACAGCCGGTGGTAATTACGCTACAAGAAACCAAATGGGGCGCTAACGATTGCAGGAAAGTCAGATCCATCCTGCGAGGGAAGAAATGGAAGTGGGTCGGGGTTGACTCGGAGGGGGCCTCAGGGGGTATCCTAGTGGCGTGGGATTCTAGAATTTTTGAGAAGATGGAGGAGGAATTGGGGATCTTCTCGACCTCGGTGGTGCTTCGGATCAGAGAGAACGGTCAGTATTGGGTGATGTTCGGTATCTACAGTCCTTCGGGGGACTGCCAACGAAGTGATTTCTGGTTTGAGTTAGCCGCGGTTATGGCAAGATGGAATTTTCCGATATGTTTGGGTGGTGATTTCAACGCCATCAGATGGGGATATGAAAAACAGGGTGGGCCGCTTGACTTTGCGGTCATGAGAGAGGCTGATGGACGTGCCTCTAACCGGTTCCAGGTTTACTTGGTCAAATCTACAAGACACCCTGTTAGTGAGTAGACTGGATTGGTTCCTTTGCAGCACAGAATGGATGGAGCTATTTCCAGCTGCCAGGTTACAATGTCTAGCGAGAGCGGTGTCCGACCATCGTCCGTTGGTGCTCACGTGCGAGGCTAGAGGGAAAGGGCTGAGTCCATTTAGATTTGAGAACATGTGGTTAGCGGATGACCGATACTGGGAAGCGGTGCCACTTTGGTGGAACGAACATACGCCTTCGGGAACGGCCGTTTACCGTTTTATCTCCAAGATGCAATGGATTAAGAAACGAACTATTCAGTGGAACAGGGACACTTTTGGGCTGCTACATCTAAACAAGGATTATTATTGACCAGGTTGCGGGAGATTGATAATCTGGAGGAAGAGAGGCTCCTATCCGATGGGGAACGCGAAGAACGCACGCAAAAAAAGCAAGAGTTTAATACATTGTGTAGGGCCGAGGAGACCTCTTGGAATCAAAAGGCAAAGGGGAGGTGGCTAAAGGTAGGTGATCTAAATACAAAGTTTTAAGGTAGGTGATCTAAATACAAAGTTTTTCCATGCAATTGCCAACGCTCGAAACAAAACTAACTATTTGGGCAGCATACCAGTAGAGGGGGTAGTGTACACGGGGATCGAGAGGATCCGCGAGCAGGTAGTCGATTTTTACACCAGATTATATGCTGATGACGGAATGTTGCGGCCAGTTTTGGATGGGCTTTCATTTCAGACCATCACACACGAGGACGGTGTCGGCATGGAGCTCCCCTTCGCTGAAGAGGAAGTTTGGAGAGCCATTAAAAGGGGGGGTAAGAACCAGTCGCCGGGACCTGATGGGTTCACTTTGGAGTTCTACAAAGCGTTCTGGGTTGTGATCAAGGGCGACCTGATGGAGGTGTTTCACGACTTTCACAGAACGGGACATATCGGACGCAGCCTAAATTCTACTTTTATTGTGCTCATCCCGGAAAAAGCCGGGGCTGAGGACATCGCTGATTTTCGCCCGATCTGTCTCATCAATGTTCTATACAAGATTATTGCCAAGGTCCTCACTAATAGACTTAGGCCGCTAATGGGGACTATCATATCGACCAACCAGGGGGACTTTCGTGCAAGGAAGACAATTAATGGACCAGGTGGTAGTAGCCCACGAAGTCATACACTCGGCTCACTTTCACCGCCGACCAGCGGCCATGTGGAAGGTGGACATGGAAAAGGCATATGATCGGGTGTCGTGGAGCGGGCTTGATTACATGTTTAGGAGGTTTGGTTTCGGGTTGAGATGGCGGAATTGGATGAGGGCCTGTTATGCGACCTTGGCTCTCGGTGCTATTTAACGGCATGCCGGCCGGGTATTTTAAGAGCTCTCAGGGTATCCGGTAGGGCAATCCCCTCTCTCCCTTCCTGTTTAATATGATGGGGAAGCGCTGACCGGTCTCATCGAGCGGGCCAGACAACTGAACCATATTTCAGGGATCACGGTGGGGGAGGGGGCAGATCTATTGCTATCCTCCAATATGTGGACGATACGATTTTATTCGGTAAGGCCGACACCGATGGATTCCAAGCTTTAGCGGATACGCTAGCTATCTACGAGGCGGTGTTCAGACAACGGATCAACTTTCACAAATTAAAGGTCACGGGTATTGGGATTGATAACACGAGGCTAAAGGCTATAGCTGAAACTGTGGATTGCGAAACTGAGGAGCTTCCGATAAGATATTTAAGACTACAGTTGCGGTTGCGGCAACCTACGGCGAGGGGATGGGCGCCAGTGATACAATGTTTCTAACATCTATCCACGTGGAAAGGGAAACTACTTAGCAGTGGCGGCCAGCTGGTATTGCTGAAATCGGTGCTTACAAGCTTATCGATTTTCTATATGTCCATGTTCCTCTACCCAGCTGAAGTCTTCTATCGGATGGAACAAGTTCAATGGCATTTTCTGTGGGAGGGGGCTGGAATGGAGAAAAAGTATCACTTGATTAATTGGGAAACTTGCAAGCTCCCGATGAAATATGGAGGGCTGGGAATCCGTTGCCTAAGATGGACCAACCTTGCCCTACTTGGCAAATGGTTTTGGAGAGCAGGAAAAGAGGAGGAAATGGAGAGCCTATGGCGAACAGTCCTAGCGCAAAAATACGGTCAAGCCAACCACAACTGGGGCGTTAACACGAATACCAGTAGAAGCTCTTCATCTTGGTGGAAAAGAATTTATGGCACTTGGCACCGTTACTCGAAAGGGATTCGCTTCAGCTGGGGCATCGGTACTCATATTCAGTTTTGGGAGGACTGCTGGGTAGGGGAGAGGGCTCTCAAACTGGTTTTCCCTTCTATATTTGTAGTATCTACACAGCTTGGAGGACGGATTGATGAGTTCTATACCGAAACGGGAGGAGGAAGGGTGTGGGAAGTCCTGTTGCGCACAAATTTAAGAGCTAATGAGAGGAAGCTTTCTCCAAACTCCTTGCTCTCTACGAGATGCAACGTAATTCACACAACTAGGATCGGCGAGCGTGGCACCCTAACAAAAACGGACAGTTCACTATTAAGTCCTACTACCGGTGGTTGTCCTGCAGGCCTCTTATCAGATTCGAGGGAGTGACGCTGTGGAAGGCTAGCATCCCGCTTAAAGTTAAGTTCTTCACATGGACGGTGTTCAAGGAGAAAATCCTCACGCGAGACAATCTCATCCGGAGAGGGAAAGACATCTCTAATCAGTGCGTTATGTGTGCACAGGGGGAGGAATCTATCCTCCACCTCTTCCTCCTTTGTGCAACGGCTTACGAAATATGGAGCATTGTACTCAGACTCTTTGAGATGAGCTGGGTCCTACCGGCCAACCCCTACATGCTCTATTTGGCTTGGGATGCGGTTAGACTGGAAGGACAGGAAGGGAAGAGATGGAAGAGGATGTTCTTCACTGTTCTTTGGTGCCTCTGGCGGGAGAGAAACCGTAGGATCTTTGACCAGAAACACAAACCGGTGGGGATCATCGTCAGAGACATCGTGGACCTCGTTTGCCTATGGGTAAACAGGGAGAGCGAGCTGCCCAGAGAAGAGTTGTGTCCTTGGGACCCGGGCTGATAATAACAAGGGAAGCTCAGACCATTTGGCTGAAGTTTTCTCTGTTTTATTTCTGTCTATTGCTGTTGTTTTTGTCCTGTTTTGTTTTTTCCTTTTGATTCATGTATTGTTCCATCAGCACCTTGCTGCATTTCCAATATATGACCACTTACGGACCAAAAAAAAGAAAAAAAATGATATACCCAACATCCATAGACACAACATTGCACCATAAGGTGTCCTTATATGAACCAAACTGTATAGGAATCTGACACCTATGTGAAACTGGGATTGATGACGAATCGACCCATGCTACTTTATAAGGTCGCGGGTGTAGTACGGGTGTAAGTCCCAAGCGAGAAATTGTGCTTTGAAAATAACATTGGTAACTTCCACTATTGACTATGACTCTACAAACTTTCTCACCACACTTGGCTATGGTATAAAAGATGTTATCCCTTCGCCAGTCGTCACTTTCTTTTGATTAGGTTAGAGTACATCTAACCATAAGAGCCCGCGAGGTATTATCCTCCTCAATGGGGTAGGAGACTTACCTAAGACAAGCTACAGTTCGTTCCCCTACATGATCCTTCACTAGGGAATGATTCGGGTTCATGAACTTCTACTTCCCCGTCTTCCTATTCATCTTCAATTTTCTCTATTATGAACAAATTCCCGGAAGGACATTGTGCTACAAAATGTCCAAAGTCATGACACCTATAGCACTTGCTTTGACCACCACTCTTGGGGCCTTCTAACATTGGATTCTTACCCTTATCAGCTTTAGTCACCGACGTGGCAAGTGAATTGGACCTTGCCGAACGGGTGTTGATATTAGACATTAGATTCAGAATAATTAGACTTGTAACCAGACCTACTAGCATCAAAATGTTTGGTTTGAGGGGTCTTAAGGTATCGCTCTAACTCTTCGACTCTAGAGAAACACTCTTCTAGATTGGTAACAGGATATGGAATAAGTTCCTGTTGTAATTCTAGGCTGAGGCCCATTCGAAATCGAGATAGAGTAACTTTGTCCTGTTCTTCCACATTAGCCTGAAACATCAAGTCTTCGAATTTATCAGTGTACTCTGTGACCGACATATTCCCTTGGCGAAGTGATTGCCACTTATCAAGAAGACGCTGATCATAGGACAAGGGAACATACTTCTCACTCAGTTGGATCTTCATGTCTACCCACGTGGAAATGGGAAGAAGGCCTTGGGATTGTCTACAGCGCTCGATACCCATCCAGTAAAGTCTTGCTTAACCCATAAGCTTAACTTTGGCAAACCGGACTTTGCGCTCATCGGACATGACATACCAATCAAAATAGACTTCCATGCTAGTCACCCATTCTAAATAGACTTGAGGTTGTCTTTTCTATAAAAAATATGAGCGTCCATTTTGTCGAACTTCATGATTTTGTCATCCTGATTGGGTGAGAGATCGCGATGGTGAGGACCGTCTCTTCTACGATCGTTGATGTGGACTCGAAAATGGTCATCGGTGATAACCCTATTCATTTCCTCGAAACAGGTCACCAGATCCTCATGTCGGGCTTGTTGATTACGCAACTGATTTTGTAATTGAGTATGGTGATCAAGTATCTGGGCTTGGAGATCTGCTTGACTCGTAGTCAACTTAATTGCAAGTTCATTAATTAGGGCTTCGATCCTAGCGGAATCAATAACTAACCTAAAACCTATATGAACACTGACAATTTTTAAACTTACAAAGCTCTGATACCAAATCAGATGTAGAAACTAACACGAAGCAGATAGGATGGGCTGAGATTAATCGAGAATTAATGTGAGTAATTGAAATATAAATTTCCTAACAAATTAACACAGAAAACAAAGAGAATTTCAATTAAATAATTTGAGTTAACCCAAAACAGTGTTACTTTCGCCGTACGTTCCCTATAAGATCTAGAAGACTAGGGTTCTTAGCAAACAACTAAATCTCTAGTAGTTTAGGGTTTCGAACGAACTCACAAGTGGGTTCTTTCGAATTCGAGCGAAATTAACAACAAAAAGGATTCTAGGTATATAGAAATCAAATGGTTCAGAATAAAATTAAGATATTAACCAACACTTAATGTAAGATTGAGATAAGAGCAAATAAGAAGAATAGAAAGTTGGCCTCGCACCAAACCGCACGCAGATGGAAGACTCGCTCTTCCAAGTTTTGAGAGAATCACACTCTCGTAGAAAGCTTTAATGAAAAGTTCTCAATTTGCATAGTAATATTCAATAACCATTAATTCCTCAAATTGTCTTTACAAAGCCCTTTTATAGGCAAACATCCTTAACTAATCATACATTCGAAATAAGAAAGTAACTAACTCAAGGACGTCCGTCCTGTGCTCACTGATGTCTATCGTGCACAAAACAATTCCATAAATTTGAAATACGAAAATAACTACAATCACCAACTTAACTCACAGACGTCTGTCCTGTGCTCATGGATGTCCGTCCAGTGTTCACGGATGTCCGTCGTGCATAAAACAAAAAAATCTCTCAATTCACGCCCGTCCGTCCTGAAGTCATGGACGTCTGTGCTTCACTTCTTTAGAACGCCTTTATTCTTCGGTTAGGAGCCTTCGTGATACTTTCGCACGCTTCTTTTCCCTTCGATAGACCATAGGCGGTTCTTTGAATTGGTTGTCCCCATTACAACGCCAATTATATTTAGAGTTAGCATTAGGTAAGCGGTCCCAATCGCCAAGATTACCAAGTGCTTTGGGTACTTTGATCATTTTTTCGGATGTTTCATGCGGCAACATCATGTGTGCCATCTCTTAGGTGCGCTATGATCTATTGATCTTTGGCGTAAAAGATTGGGACAAAAATGTTCTCCATCGTCTGATTCAAAGCAGTTAAACGTCAGTTAAAATTAGCGATAGGTTGGATTTAAATGGTAGCTGTTAATTTTAGATATGTCTGTTTTGAATCAGACTCTGGACCTCGCTTTTCATCTCAATCTTTTCCACCAAAGATCATCAGATCATGGCACACTCCCAGAAGTGACCTGAGTGACAAGACCACTTGGCGGTCTTGGCGCTCTGGTCGCTTACTTAATACTGATTCTCCTAATATATATTTCAACTGCAACTGCGCTATTTTGGGAGCTTTAGTTCTTCTTTAAGCTATTACATGTACAGATGCGTTGGGAAATGTTTTTTGGTTCATTTTTCCATCATAATATATTAATGGTTACCTATTGTACTTCATCACATGGTTACATTTGTTTTTATAAATTTTTTTTGTAAGTAGTAAGTAAGGGTGCAGATTGGGTTAATCGAACTGAAATCGAAATTTTTTGTTTTCTGTTCGGTTCAGCCTGAACAGAAACAAATCCTTTCTCGGAAACTCGAAACTGAAACCGGAAAAATCGGTTCGGTTCTGTCCAATTTCTTTTTTTTTTTTTAAAATTTTTATTTAAATTTTCCAGTTTTGAGTCAGTTAAACCTACCCTATCGGTTTTCGGTTTCGGCCACCCAAAACCTAAACCGAACCGATTGGGAATCAGTTTTGATTTTTCGGTTTTGGGTCAGTTTCAGGCAACTTTGACGGACCGGTTTTTCGGTCAGTTTGGATTCAAAACTTGCATTCCTAGCAGTAAGTGGAAGGAGAAGACATGTTCATCCAATGGTATTAAAATTACCAATGAAGTGCAGCTTTTGATGGAGATTCATTAGAGGGATAATGGTGCACTCCCAGTTTAGCTGACTTTGAATTTGAATGTGCAACAGGGAAACTTCTGAGCTCCAACAGATTCAATAGAGGGGAGATTAAGGTGGACAGGGGATCCTTCAC
Organism: Chloranthus sessilifolius; assembly: GCA_021018995.1. Taxonomy (NCBI): domain Eukaryota; kingdom Viridiplantae; phylum Streptophyta; class Magnoliopsida; order Chloranthales; family Chloranthaceae; genus Chloranthus; species Chloranthus sessilifolius. The sequence goes on along the minus strand of CM037588.1, from coordinate 5,968,009 downwards.
TCATTTGTTGACACCCTTAAGGCATCTTGGTGGAGCTACTTCTGTTGGCCTAAGTGTATATTCGAGCATCCATGTGATAATATCTGGTTATTGGGTTGGTCCTGACACTGAAGATGGATGTGGTTATATTGAGGCTTCGGTGTATCAAATTTTTGAATGTTAGTAGTAATTGGCATCGACAGCTCTCTCTCTCTCTCTCTCTCTCTCTCTCTCTCTCTCTCTTTTGTGAATGAGATATTATTTGGTACCCTATTAACAAGGGTGGTGCATGGGCCAAGTTGTCCCCACAAACTGGCCAGCCTTGGGAGATGCACATATATTTAGAGCAGGGTTACTGCCACACCACTTAAATAAAGGAAATTTTTTTGACTACTTTGAATCAGACTGGAGAGTGTATTTGGTCCCAATCTCTCATAAAATAGATATTGAGATCATGGGCCTACCATGAGACACTCACATGTTGATTCCACATTGCACACATCCCAAAAAGTAGACGACCACAGAATACCATAAAAATGATTCATGTGCACTTTCTAGGATGTGCCTCACGTGGAATCAACATGTGACCGTCTGATGGTACCCTCATGATCGCAAGATCTATCACATGGAAGATTGGGACAAAAAATGATCTACATCATCTGATTCAAAGCAGTCAACAGTATTTTCTTTGTTTAAGTGGCATGGCAATAACGAATGGGTGTGGCAGAAACAATGCTGTATATTTATAAGCATGAATATTAGTGATAATACAATTGTGACCTTAGACTTGACTTCATTGCAATGGCAAATGTAGTCCGCCCAAAGCGATAGGCAGCGGGTTCGAGTCTTGAAATCAGCCTATTAAAAATAAGGGTAAGGCTGCCTACCATCTACCTCTCCGAAACCTTGGTAAAAGGGAGAGTCTTGTGCAGGGGGTACCATTTTGACCTTAAACTTATTTCGGGCTCAAAAGATTGTGTTAGGTATAACTTATTGGCTAGCTTTAATAGTGCCCATGGAATCTCTCAGGTCATCCATGCCCAAAATCATCGATTGCTTTAGATAAGATGATGGAGATCATATTTTGCTCCAATCTTACACGCAAGGGATCTTGAGATCATGGCGCACCTATTAGACGGCCATTTTTCGATTTTTCATGGCATAGATCTCAAAAACGTACTCTAAAATCATGTTTGAGCGTTATGTGTGCCATGTGATTTTAGGGCTATTTTTTTGGGATATGTGCCATGTGGAATCTAAAACTGGCCATTTGATAGGTGCGCCATGATCTCAAGATCCCTTATATCGAAGATCGGAGTGAAACATAATCTCCATCATCTAATCCGAAGCAATCAATTATTTTGGGTGTAAGTGCCGTAGAAGATTCTGGGGGTGGTATTAAAGCTACCCTAACTTATTAGTTTAAGAAGCCCATTTATTCTATAGTGTGAAGTGGCTAATTGCATATGCTAAAATGTTCAAAACCAAATTTACCTAAAATGCTAGTTTGCTTGGTTCGGAATTGGGACTGCAGTTCTCAGAGTATAAAATGAACCCAATTCGTTTGGAGTAGGATGAGACATCACATGTGGCATAGAAATTTTGATCTCAAACTATTGAAGTGTGATTTACTATTATACCATGTGGCATGGATTTATGATTAATCTAAATTGTTCAAGCGGCAATCTATCATTAAGAAATGTTTTAACAAAAGAATCATGTCCACCAGTGAATGTGAACCATCCGATATGTGAATTTAAAATTAAACGCAACGGCTGGTATTAGAGTTCCTCGGATGATTAAAATCTCTAAAAAAAATCTGATTTACAGTTCTAATGTCTTTCAACTTATAATCTATCACTTTAACGGTGTGAATTAACCACATCTTAAACCCATCAATAGTATACAATCATTGGGGCTTAAATGACGGTTATGGGAGTTGTTGCTTTTACCTCAGAGCTTAGTGATAAATTTCGTTTTCAGTAATTTTTCGGTGGGGGTCCTTTTGGTACATTTTGGATTAATTTCGATGTCTTTTGAAAAAATTTGGGAGATTAAAAATATATAAAAAATATATTTAATGTTTTAAAAATAAAATACTAAAATATATACTAAATTACTAACATATTTAAAATAAAAATAAAAATTTTAAATTTAAAAAAAAAAAATCAAAATTTATCGGAATTTTTGAAATTTTACCGAAAAATATAAAAAAATACCGATAGTATAAAAAATTTTCCAAAATTTTCGTTGGACCCCCTTTTCGGTGACTTTCGAGAAATTTTGCGAATTTTGAAGAAATTTGTCACTATGCCTCAGAGAACCTATTATTTGCTTATTTATTTCTACTAATGTTTCTCATATCCCATTACTCCCTTAAATAATAATAATAGCCTTCCATTTTCAATTCAAATCTCACCATATATCCAGATCGTGTCTATGTGTTAGATCACAAGACCCTCACCATCTGATCAATAAACATGGTGGGTCGAACAGTCCAACTTATAAACGGTCTGGATTGGTGTTCACGGGTCCCATGGGTGTCTCCAATATCTTCTCCATGCTCGCCAAGCACATGGGAAAATGAGTAATGAAGTGTTAGAGCCTCAGAGGCTTCATTGCAGATGAAACGGCACTTTGCCACCCCTCCTTGTCGACGTCAGAGTAGGCAAGTTGTGGGAGAAAATGCTCAAAGCCCACTTTAAAATTTTTGTCCTTTGCTACTGAAGATTTTTTTTCTTGCCATTTTATTCTCCTACTCCATCTTAGGACATGCTCTTAATTAGGTGTGGCAATGGGCCAGGCTAAAGTTAACTCAAGCCAAGCCCGATAGTCTTAAACTTGGCCCAAGCCAGCTCGAGCCCATGGCAGGCTTATAATACAAAGCCTAGCCCACAAAAAACTTTCAAAGCCCAAGTTCAGCCCGACCCGTTTATTCATAAATCAGGTCCCAAAGACAATTGTTGAGTGAACTATATCTTCTCAGTGTCAGTTGACCAAAGCCTCACCATTACAGCTGTGTTGAGACTTGGCCTCCGAAGGCCAAACTATACGTGGGACGTATGATGTAATAGTCCTACATTGGATAGAGAAAAGTTTTGACCCTGGGCTATATGTGTTGCAGGCGTTATATGTTATGACGCGTTTTGAGTTGGGACTTAAGCCCATGCCAGAAACAAAACCGGGGCAGGAACCTAAGCCCAGAATTGGACAATTTTATGGCATGTGGGTCTGGGTTGTCATAGAATGGTATCAGAGCCGATGACGGCTCTTCTATAAGGTGAGGAGATTGTAATAGTCTCACATCGGACAGAGAAGCGTCCGGACCCTGGGCTATATGTGATTGCGGACACTATATGTCATATGTGACGACCCAAACCCATATATCATAATGTTATCTGATTTTGCGTTTAGGCTCTTACCCCAATTTTGTTTCTCCCTAGTAGAGAGGGGTGACGATCCTACTCCCTAGCTTAGCCATTTGTGTAACTTATCGATTTTTATCTTGTCAGCTGTACACTAAATTGTAATTGAAGGAAGAGCAAAGTGGTAATTCGAGTAAATATATTCCTTGTGAAAGTAAAGTAGTGTCACGACCCAGAATCATAGCCGATTTTAAGGACTTAGAATTTTGTGTTATGACACTGCACACTTATTAAGGAGATAAACAGACATACGTATCTTACTGGACCTTACATAAAACGGGGCTCCTAAAAAATGTGAATCAAAATTTCTTCAATATTAAAAATTCTCTTCATTAAACTTACATTGAAATTTGAGTTCTTATACCAAATGACCAGAAATAAAGGTACAGTCAATGTAGACACCCCCATTTTACCCTCTCAGAATATACAAATCTGTTAGGTTAAACTTTGACCTTGCCAGTGACTTTTCGGAAAGGACCAACCTTCTTTGGAAGTTTCACAACAAAAATGTGGGACCATATCTTTTAATAATAGATAAACTGCATATCTAATATCTTGGCTGCCCTTTAGCATACGGTCAAATATCAAGCATCAAAGATAATAAAATTATATTTTAAATCTCATATTATCACCATCATGATGAATTACCTCATCAGTCATGATAGAAGCACGATGATCATCCCAACTCCTTAAGCATGGCATAAAAAATCTCATCAAAAGCTCTCAAAAACTCTCAAAGCCTTGGTGCTCTAACCTCGTCCTCACTAGTCTCAGCAGGTCCACATGATCCTTTGCTAGTAAAGCCTGTATGAAATAGTATACATCCCTACTCAACTTGAACATGATATTGAACATATATTCTTATTACTCACATATTCTATTGATATGCCGTGCATGATGTGTTTATTACATAAACAGTTAAAATATCTTATTCCTTACTATCTCATTTACCATGAATGATGTTTATCAAACTTAACAAATTTAATCCCCATTGGGGGTCAAATAGGTATTCTCAATACAAAAGTCTTTGCAATTTTATCGATACTCCTAAGTAATCACGGTTCTGTGGAATCAATATACATATCATCGGTCGATAACCTATCAAACCTCAAATAACAAAAATAACATATGTCTATTAATTCTTACAGTTAGGCCACATATAGATTTTTTATCACAATCCATCTTCTCGATGTCCATTTTTATCTCATCCTTAATGAAATTACTCTTATGGATGTCACACACACACACAAATTCTTGAAATAAATATTTGAATTGAATATATTTACATGCTCGTTGTAAATTCAAGTGTTCCTCAAGTCTCTTGTGTGTTCCTACAATTACCACGCATTAAATTACCACAGAAGGTCTAAGACTCCAGAATCTTAAGTCAAATCCAAAAGTCAACATATTTTATCTCGATTAATCGATTAAAATTCCAATCGATCATATCGATTAATCGAATCTCATTCGATTAATCGAAATTCTCTCATAGTCGATTCTCAATAGTCGAGTTTCATTAATCATTGATTTCGATTATAAAGTCTATTCTCAATTCGAGTAGTCAAATTCTCGGTCTCGCATAATTCCGATTCTCGATTCTTAGTCGAGTTCTAAAATCGATAATCGATCCCAAATTTTAATCGAAAATTGAAATCGATTAATCGAAATCCCATTTCGATTAGATTTTTCCTCAATCAATCTCAAATTGATTAAGAATGATTCAAGGCTTCTCATTTTAGTTAATATTGCTCCAATCTCTCCTCAAAATTATTTACTCCTCTTACTTCTTCTCTCTTCTTTACTCTCTCAACCAAAAATCACATTTAGGTTATTAAACCTTTATCCCTTTTCTCACGTGTTTCTGAGCACATACTTCACATAGCGAATCCACATTTACAACACAAAAACACCACATAGACATTCAATTTATCACATCTCATCCGCTCATCACACCTCATGCTAACTATTGACTTCCATTTGTCAAACCTATGACCATCACGGATCTCAAGTCCTTTTAGTAACTTTTTGTTATTAGATTCTTCCCCACCTTGGGAATTTCGCTTAAATAACCCAAGGTGTACACCGGCATCTCTCGCCGTCACTCCTTCTATCCGAAAGTATGACTCAAACGCATTAAATTAGTTACATATACTAGCATAGAATTTAAAGTTGACGAATTTGAACAATGTACACAAAAAGTTTGAATTTCTATTAATATCAGCAAATTTTTTTACAAGGCGCCACATGAGTTGGCGTACAAAACATACATCAATACAATCATGACTCATAATAAAAAAAAAAAATATAAAATAAAATCGCCAGTAAAGTCTGGTGTCCTCAGCAGTCATCCATCCGAGGTGACTCCAATTTCAGTGGCCAAGGTCTGGATTGGGGAGTCGGCGTCTCTGCATGGAGCGGATGTAGATGTGGGAAGGAGCTGCTGCAGTGGGAGGGAAGACGGTCCTCTGTGGGCGGTCGTCCTGGTCCACTCCTCCTCCTCGCTAGGTAGCGGCAGAGTAGGATAGATGTGGCGGAGGGTGAAATAGGAGGAAGTCTATCCTCCGGTTCATCCTCGTTGTTGGCCTCCATGAAGCCAACACGCCCTGGTGGTAGGCACGGCGTATGATGAGGTGGGTGTCATGGCGTGGTGTGGTGTCGGTGAGGCTGTGGTGGGAGGGAACCCTCTCCACGGATGGCTCTGGAATAGGGTGCCACCCACGGGTGGGTCTCCAGTGGAGGTGGTGGGGGTGGCACTGCTGGTGGAGCGGGACCCGGAGCTGGTAGGGTCCACTTTAGCAGATTGTAGCTACGGGTCCATGAAGACTTCGTAAACGTCTTCACGCGATTCGTAGCCCTTACCTCGTGAGGCGAGATGCTGTAGGAGGGCTCGTCGGAGTAGCACTCCAACATGCTCGAGATGAGCCGAGCATACAGCATCTTCTCCTTGGGCCGCATGTTGCCCTTCATTAGCTTGCCCTTGATGTATTTCATCCCTTCTAGGATGACCATTGTGGCGTCGAACCACCGGCCACAGAAGGCCGCATAAAGTGCATGTTGCACTTTGTCCACGCGCTCGGTGTCGTGGCGCATCGGGTAAAGGTTGCACTTTATCACCGAGTCGAGCATCCACATATAGTGTGGAAGGTCAACCCTCTTGATGAAGGAGCCCGACTGTAATAACCCGAAAAAGCACGTCAAACGAGGACCTCGGGATCCGTGCCCGATTGGTCTTAGGTTTGACCATGAGATAGTTCATTGATGAACTTATGGTGAGATGAGCAAATGTGATGTGTGAACCAGTGTAGAAGAGTGGAGAGATAGAGGAGTGTGTAGAGTGGCATACACTGATGGGTGTGTATGTGCTCCACACCGAGAAAAGAGATAAGATAAAAAGGGTTGAAAACCCTAACTTTCATGTTTTGGTGGTTGAGAGAAGTAAAGAAGAGAGAGAAAGAGAGAGGAGTAAGAGAGGAGTTATTGTGGGTGATTGGAAGAAGGATTCAAGCATTAAAGAGGCCGGATTTGACGCAAGAAATCCGTTAGAAACCAAAGCTAGAACCCTAGCCTTCCAACCCCAGATTTGAAATCAACTTGAGAACTATTGAAGGAAAAATCTTTGTAAATAAGATGCAAAGATTATAGGGGTTAAGTTGTTAAAAATGTGGGTTAAATCATAGGATAATGGCTTAGAAAAATAGAAGAAAAGTATGGGAAAAAGACAATGAATCAACAATTTTGATTAATCGAAATTGGGTTCGATTAATCGAAATTGGAAGTTGAAGAGTCCCGATTTCGATTAATCAATTGGATTTCGAGATTCGATTGTTTGATTTCGATTAATCGATTTGAATCGATTAATCGAGAAATCGACAAATGAATGGTTGAAAAATGATTTATGATAGATTACTAATCGAAAATTTTTGAATAATCTATTTGTTTTAATCGATTTGGAAATTTAATCAACTTGTGAAACTCAAAGCTCGAATCGAGGGTCTACTTGAAAGAAGGATTGATTAATCGAAATTGGATTGATTAATTAATGAAAACTTCGATTTTATGAATTTGCTTTTGAAAAAGAATTTGATTAATTGAAATTGGATTCTTTAATCTAATGAAAACTCGTGTGAATGGACCGAAATGGACTTTTCAATTCGAAAAGAAATCGATTAATCGATTAATTTATTAAAATTAATTAATTTTTAATAAAATCGTAGTAAACTATGTTGACTGATTTTGGGGACTTAAGATTCATTTTATTATCTTTGTCTGCATCCTGTTTCAATTCGTGGTACCATAGGTGATACGTGGACTAGTGCACAAGGAGTCACGGGACCTTGATGCATTGATCAAGTGAAGACTTGAGGTAGGGAACACCTTGAACATGTACTTTCTTTTTACAAGAGCATGTATGTAGTGATATAGATTTCAATTCAATCATTTTACCGCTAAAGAATTGTGAAAAAAAATATTCATAAGAGTAAAATTAATGATCCCTGTCATGGTGGGGTGAAGAAGAATAGAGGCAGTAAATGGATACATCTTCCTTAGGATGTATCCAAAGATTGAATCGGTTTGATAGGGCCTGGTATAAGATAGCACCACTATGAATGGTAATGTAAGGTCCTCATATTTTGTTATTTGAGGTTTGATAGGTTACCTCACCGACGGCGATATAGCCACGATCGTGCAAGATATCCGATGATGGGCGGGCGAAACCAGGTAGGCCGCCATAGGCTTATCCGCATTGTAAGTACACCCTGTGGGTGTTGGTTGAGACAAGTGAAATCCCCGCCCAATCCCTCAGGTGAGGTGGATTTACCAGGTGGGCGGTGGCGTGTGAAATTGCTTAACCCTCAGATGACGGTGAAGGGTATCTCATCTCTGGGTTCTATTGGGGTGGTCTTAAGTTGAAGTTTTCTTGCTTTAGGCCTTTTCAAGATTATTCATAATGAAAATTAAGAAATCAAAAGAAATCGATGCTTCTCAACTATCGCATGACAGATACATTTGTAATATCATAGAATATATGTGAGTTAATCTATATGTTCAATGGTTTGTTCCCTATTGAATGTGTCATCGATTTCCTTATAGACTATACGCAGTCCACTATTAGCAATCGCCATGGTCAGAGACGCCGATCCCATGAGCCTGGATGATTTGAGTTGGAGCCCTCCCGAGGACTTCTTCTAGAGGACTCAACTTTGAGATTTTACAGAGTTTTGCAATTTCTTCCAAGTCCCATTAGTAAATCGATTAATCGAGATTCCAGTTCGATTAATCGAAATCCAATATCGATTAATCGATTCTCAAAACCGATTAGTCGATCCCAAATCGATTAATCGAGATTCCAACTCGATCAATCGAAATTTGCCTTCTATGTATATTCTAACTCTCCTTTCAATTTCCAGTCACTGGTACATGCCAGTCGACTAATCGAACAAAATCGATTAATCGAAATTCCTAATCGATTAATCGATTTGAAATTCGATTAATCGGTTTTGCCCAATTTCTGCAGAATTCCAATCTCTTTGTTTCTTTGATTTCTTTTGGTAGTTTATGACATCAAGTGGTTCATAGTTTCATAAAAATACATACACTTGGTCATATATACACAAGAAGGAAAATATTCCTTTAATCATACAATCGAGCAAAATTTTCATCGAATTACAAGGATCGTGGGGATTCTACGAACACGTTCGTGGTTTACATTGAATTCTCACGTCGTTGGAAACAAGGCTGGATATTGTTCTTTCACATCGGCCTCTCGTTCCCAAGTAGCCTCTTCTTTAGGATGGTTGTTCCACTGAACAAGCACTAAGGGAATCACTTTAGTGCGCAGTACTTGTTCTTTTCGATCCAAGATTTCCACTGGTTTCTCTATCATACTCATGTCCTCACACATCTCTATAGGTTGCTTTCCTAACACATGAGACGGATCATTCACGTACTTCCTGAGCATCGATATGTGGAAAACATTATGTACTCTATCAAACAGCGGTGGTAAACCAATGCGGTATGCAACTTCACCTACTCGTCCCAAAATTTCAAATGGTCCAACATAACGTGGACTTAACTTCCCTCTCTTGCCAAATCTCATTACACCTTTCATAGGTGATACTTTCACAAACACGTGCTCTCCCACCTTATAGTCGACACTAGTCCGCTTCATGTCGGCGTAACTTTTCTGTCTACTCTGTGCTGTCTTCAACCTTTATCTGATAATTTGAACGACGGTAGCGTTATCTTCAAGTAATTTTGGTCCTAACATAAACTTCTCACCTGTTTCCTCCCAATTTAGAGGTGACTTGCATCGTTGTCCATACAGAGCTTCATACGGTGTCATGCCAATGCTCGTTTGGAAACTGTTGTTATATGCGAACTCGAGCATCGGTAGATACTCATCCCAGTATCCTTGCATATCAAGCATGCAAGCCCTGAGCATGTCTTCTATTACTTGGTTCACTCGCTCTGTCTGCCCATCAGTTTGAGGATGGAAAGCTGAACTAAAGTCTAGTCGTGTTCCCATTCCTTCTTGAAATTTCTTCCAAAACTTGGACGTATATAGTGGATCACGATCTGAAACTATGCTGCTTGGAATCCCATGTAATCTTACAATCTCCTTCATGTATAAGTCTGCCAGTCTTCCTGCCGTATACGTAGTATTGTATGGCAAAAAGTGCGTTGATTTGGTCAATCGGTCTACGATGACCCAAATGGCATTGTGTCTCTTGGCAGTACGGGGTAATCCAACAATGAAGTCCATTGAGATCGATTCCCACTTCCATTCTGGTATTGGTAAAGGTTGCAATAGTCCAGCAGGATGTCTATGATCAACCTTCACTTGCTGACAAGTCAAACACCGTGACACGTACTCGGCCACGTCTTGCTTCAGTCCTCTCCACCAGTAGTTCTTTTTCAAATCTTGGTACATTTTGGTGCTACCAGGGTGGATAGCATAATTTGACTTATGGGCCTCATCAAGAATCGTTTGTCTTAGATCGGCATTGTCCGGAATGCAGAGACGGCCTTTAAACAACAAGGAACCATCTTCTTTTACTGAGAAGTCCGACTTGATGCCTTCACTCACGTCTTGATGAATCTTTGTTAATGTCGGATCTTTCATTTGTAGATCGTGGATATGCTCAAATATCACTGGCTTTACTGATATGTTAGCCAAAAAGGATCCGGTGTCCTTTGACTCAATATCCGCATCATAGAATGCCAGGTCTTCCAAAAATTTCCATCGGTGCATTCCCAAAATCAAAGAAGCTAACTGAGCTGAACCTTTCCGACTCAATTCATCAGCTTCAACATTCGCCTTGCCTGGATGGTATTGTATGGAGCAATCGTAATCCTTGAGGAATTCCATCCACCTGCGCTGTCTCATGTTGAGCTCCTTCTGTGTAAACAGATATCGGAGGCTCTTATGATCGGTGAAAATTTCAAAAGTCTCACCATATAAGTAATGTCTCCAAATCTTCAGCACAAAAATGACTGCTGCTAGTTCCAAGTCATGAGTCGGGTAATTTTTCTCGTGTTCTTTCAGCTGTCTTGATCCATAAGCTATCACCTTCTTGTGTTGGTTGAGCACACAACCAAGGCCATTGTATGACGCATCGCTGTACACGGCGTATCCTCCACTGCCCGAAGGAATCGCTAATACTGGAGCCGAAGTGAGTCTCGTTTTGAGTTCTTGAAAACTCTTCTCACATGCCTCACTCTACTCAAACCTTGAATCTTTTCGTGTCAGCTTTGTTAGAGGTCCCGATATCTTTGAAAACCCCTCAACGAAACGTCGATAATAGCCTGCTAAGCCCAGAAAACTTCGGACATCGGTCATTGTCTTTGGTTGCTCCCATTTAACTACTGCTTCTATCTTTGCTGGATCCACAGTGACACCATGCTTTGAGACAACATGTCCCAAAAAGCTAACCTCTTCCAACCAAAACTCACACTTGCTGAGTTTGGCGTACAATTGGTGTTCACGTAGCGTCTGTAGAGCAATCCTCAAATGTTCTTCGTGTTCCGTCTTGGATTTGGAGTATATCAGTATATCATCAACAAACACTACGATGCAGGAGTCCAAGTGTGGTTTAAACACTCGGTTCATCAGATCCATAAACAGCCGAGCATTACGTCAATCCAAAGCGCATCACAAGGAATTCATAGTGTCCATATCGTGTCCTGGAAAGTCTTACGAATGTCCTCGGTTTTGACTACTTGATGATACCCAGATCTCAGGTCGATCTTGGAAAAATACCTTGCTCCTTGCAGTTGGTCGAATAGATCATCAATTCTAGGTAAAGGGTAGCGGTTCTTCACAGTGAGTTTGTTCAATTGTCGATAGTCAATGCATAACCGCATTGACCCATCCTTCTTCTTGACAAACAAGACCGGTGCTCCCCATGGAGACACGCTCGGTCTAACAAACCCCTTGTCCATAAGCTCTTGTAGTTGTTCCTTCAACTCCTTTAACTCAGCAGGAGCCATTCTATAAGGTGCTTTCGAAATAGGCTCCGTTCCTGGTGCTAAGTCAATGGCGAATTCTACTTCTCTTTCTGGAGGTAATCCAGGCAATTCCTCTGGAAACACGTCAGCGAAGTCTCGCACAACTGCTATCTCAGAAATGACGTTCTTTTCTTCCTTGTCCTCCTTTAAGAAAGCTAAGTATCCACTGCAACCCTTTCTGATCATTTTCTCGGCCCTTCATCACGAGATCAAGCACGTATGACGACCTCACTCCTTGAAACCGAAATGATCTTCTTGTGTTGGGTCTGAAAATGACTACCTTGTTCTTGCAATCGACGGTTGCACAATGCTGCGCCAACCAGTCCATGCCAAGGATCACATCAAACCCTTGCATGTCTAACAGTATCAACTTTGCTTCCAATTCATGCACCTCTAAGTCTCGAACTGCTACAATGATGGATTTGCAAGCTAACTCCGTGTCTACTAACTCTCCAGTCGGAATAGACACAGATAGGACGAAATCCAACGTCTCTGGAACAATCTTCATCTTCTTGGCGAAACGTGGAGTGACGAATGAGTGGGTAGACCCTGGGTCTATCAACACTCGAGCGTCATATCCACCGAAGCATCCTTTTTCATATATGTTTAAAGTACCTATAGTATATATACATACATACAATAATTTACACATCAATTTAAACTCTTAATTCACATACAGCTTTTTGAATTGGGAAAAGAATCTATATAATTTCTAATGCATGCTCCTCTTCTGTCTAAAATCTTAATGAAATGAAATTTTTTCTTAATTTTAAAAGGGTCTCACCTTGTATGACGTCATGCACGTTCCCTGCTTCCTGAGCAGTGACTGCATAGGCTCTCCCCTGAACGATTGGTTTCCTTGCTTGAATTGGTCGTGGTGCTGCAACTGAAACCGTCTTTCTCTTATCAGTCTCGGGGCAATCCTTGATCAAGTGGCCCACCTTGCCACATCGGAAACAACCCCTAGTTCCCATTCTACAATCCACCGTCCTATGAGGCTTGCGACACTTTGCGCAAGTCTCCCGAGGTGCAGAAGAAACAGTACGAGAACCCTGTGTGATAGTGGCGCCAGTAGACATGGCAGGGCTCTCATAGCGAAAAGGTCTTCCCGACGCAAGTAATGGAAACCTCTGTTGGTGTTGTTGTTGCGGTCTTCAAACCCCTTGAACTGTGGTCTCGATTCTCGCCCATGAACCTCTTTTTGTTCACCGTTCATAGTGCCCCGCTCTTCCTTGTTCATTTCCTCCTCCGCTTCCCTCTGCTCATATCTATTCGTATTCTCTTCCTCTACAACCAACGCCTTACTCATGACCTCTTCATAGGTCCTCAGTTGAAATGGAGCTACGCCTCCTCTAACTTCAGGCTTCAAACCTTGCTGAAACCTCTTGAATTTCATTACTTCAGTAGCGACGTAATCCGGAGCAAAACGGGCAAGTCGTAGAAACTCTACCCCATATTCTCTCACTGTCATCCTCCCTTGTACTAACTGTAGGAATTGTATTTCTAGTTGGTTCCTCACCACTTCCGAGAAATATTGTTTGTTGAACTCCTCAACAAATTCCTCCCAAGTTCGGGGTCTCTGAGTCTGAGTCCGTATCACGGACTTCCACCAAGGCCTCCCCCATCCAACATGTAAGCTGCCCATCTCACACTCTCATCTTCCGTGCATGTCAGCACGCTAAAGACTTTTTCCATCTCCATTAGCTAATTCTCAGCGGCCATTGTGTCTGCTTGCCCAGAAAATGAAGGAGGTCTCATCCTCCTAAATTCTGTAAAAGATGAGGGCACAGGCAACGCAGGTCCCACAGGTGGTGTAGGTGGCTGCTGTTCTCTTGATGCATGAGCTGCAAAGGATGCGGCCTGTTGTGCCATGGAAGCTGCCATAGTCTCCATAGTGTGCATCATCCTTTGTCGCTCTTCTCTGTCCTCTTATCTTTCTCTCAATCTTTCTTGTTCTCTTAGATCTTGATCTTGATGATCTCGATCTTCTTCATCCCGTTGTCTACTACTACTGCCCCCTGGGGCCTCAGTACCTCCTAAAGGCACTCTATTAGTAGGAGAGATGTAATCATCTTCACTATATAGACTCCTCTGCTGGCCTCCCCTTGGTCGGCCTCTTCCTCTAGATGACATTTGCGGGTGCATTTGAAACTAAAGTTTCGTTAGCAGAAGCCCCTATGTTCTAACCAAAAAGATTATTGTCAGAATTGCTAAAAGAAATTGCTTTGATACCAACTGTGACAGCCCGGATTTCGGCACCCCGAAACCCGTGCCATCAGCACGATCATCTTGACCGTGCCCTTTAGCTAAGCACGGAACACTAGTATATCAAGCATCAAAGAGTATAATAAACGAAATTGCGGAATTTAAATCTATATTAATTAACTTCCCAAAAGACAGTTCTACCCTCATGCCTCTGCATGAATGGAGAACCGATCCGAACCATCGATGATAGAAATCATCACGGATGGTTCGTCCCAAAAGAATAATCCCAACTCCTTATGTACATGATTTTAAACAAAATCAAGGCTTGACATACCAAGCTGTACAAAATCTCTCTAAAAAGCCCTCAAAGTGGCACAACGGAGTCCTCTAGAAGAAGTCCTCAGGAGGTGGCTCCAACTCGTCTCCGGCCACAAGGTCCGACTCGCCGGGATCAGCGTCTCCTGAAGCCTCGGCAGCTGCTAGTAGTGGACCTGCGACGTATAGTCTATAGGGTGAGCTACATCCTAGCTCAATAGGGAACAGACACAGTTGAACATATAAATTATTACTCACATATATTCTATGATATGCCATGCATGATGTGTCTATGCAATTATTGATGAAACAGTTAAAAAGCATTTCGTTTTACTGTTGATTACTTATGTTTTCATTTACTCATGAATGATGCTGAAAAGGCCTAAAGCAAAACTTAAACTTTCAACTTAAGTAATCCCCGAGCAATATAGCATCGAGCCCCGATGAGATACCCATCATCGTCATCTATATAGACAGTTTTAACCGTATTCCCTGGGAATACAAATAATACCCAAGCCCCTTTCCCCTGGGGATTGGTGGCGGGGTTTCACTTGTCTCAATCAACACCCCTGGGGTGTGCTTACTATGTACGGATAAGCCTCCGCACTGGCCTACGGTTTCGCCGCCGTATCGGTCACGGATATCCTGCCGTGTCAGTCGTGGATATCCCGCCACGTCGGTGGGGTAACCTATCAAACCTCAAATAACAAAAATATCGGTGCCTTACATATAGTTATTCACCGTGTAAGTGTGTTATCTTATATCAGTTAGGCCCTATCAAACATGATTCAATCCTTGGATACATCCCTGGGATGTATCCATTTACTTGCATCACACCTGATGCTCTCATCTCTTTACTTCTTCATCCCCTGGGGATGGCTCATCATGATTACTCTTATGGATGTCACACACACACACTTTTCACAAATTCTTAAGAAATAAACATTTGAATTGAATTCTATATCACTACATACATGCTCTTGTAAAATAAAGTACATTTTCAAGGTGTTCCCTACCTCAAGTCTTTGTTTGCTCAACGCATCAAGGTCCCACGTGGCTCCTTGTGCATTAGTTCACACGTACCACCTATGGTACCACATAACAGGTGAAACACATCACAAAGGATGCAATAAAGAAGGTCTAAGACTCTCCAAGAATCTTAAAGTCAAACCCAAAAGTCAACATATTTTATCTCAGTCGATTAATCAAATTCCAAAATCGATTAATCGATAGTCAATATCGATTAATCGAATCTCATTCGATTAATCGAAATTCTCTGTTTCGCAAAGTCTATTCTCAATTCGAGTAGTCGAGTTTTCATTCGATTAATCGAATCCTAATTCGATTAATCGAAATTCTCAGTTTCGCAAAGTCTATTCTCAATTCGAGTAGTCGAGTTTTCATTCGATTAATCAAATCCTAATTCGATTAATCGAAATTCTCAGTCTCGCAAAGTCGATTCTCGATTCGAGTAGTCGAGTTCCTAAAATCGATTAATCGATCCCAAATTGATTAATCGAAAATTGAAATCCCATTTCGATTAGTCGATTTTCCCAAGTCTTTTCCTCCAGCCCCCTGGGGTCCACTGGAGGTTCCCAGTCGATTAATCGATACCCAAATCGATTAATCGAAATCCAAAGTCGATTAATCGAACTCCAATTCGATTAATCGAAATCGGGGTCGTCTGAACTTTCAACTTCCTGGCCAATTTCGATTAATCGAAACCCAATTTCGATTAATCGAAATTGTCAGATTCAGCCCCTTTCGAGCTGTTCTTCTCAATCTTCTTCCATACTTTTTCCTCTATTTTTCTAAGCCATTATCCTATGATTCTAACCATTTTCAACTACAACTTAGCCTCTACGATCTATGTATTTTATTCAAAATTTTTTTTACCTTGAATCAATCTCAAATTGATTTCAAATCAAATGGTTGGAAGGCTAGGGTTCCAGCTTTGCTTTTAGCGGATCCCTCGCGTCGAACCCGACATTTATTGCTCGAATCTCCCTTCCTCAACTAGCATTTACTCCTCTCTTTACTTCCTCTCTCTCTCTCTCTCTCTCTCTCTCTCTTCTTTACTCCTCTCTCAACCACCAAAAACACACATTTAGGGTTATTAAACCCTTTTATCCCTTTCCTCACGTGTGTGTGTTGAGCACATACACCGCGATAGGTGTATGCGACTTCACATTTACAACACACCACATAGACATTCAATTTATCACATCTCATCCGTTCATCACACCTCATGCTAACTATTGGACTTCCATTTGGTCAAACCTATGACCGATCGGGCACGAATCCCGAGGTCATAGTTTAGCATGATTTTTCGGGCTATTACAATATGGCTAGACGCAGACTGAAATAATAGCTTTGTGGCTCAGGCTTCATAACCCAAATGTGGGAACCATGCATTGAAACAATAGTACATGGCTGAACACAGGTTGAAACAATAGTTCTGTGGCTCAAATCCCAATGTAGGGAGACTATATACTGAAACAATAGTATATAGTCGAAATGCAGACTGAAACAATAGTCTTGCATTTTAGACCCGACTTGGACCCGAATAGCCCTAAATTACGCGTTGACAACCACACACGCAATTTGATTGCACGCAAAACCACAAACGTACAATCAGTCCCCTCTCAGACCAGACTCCCTTTCCCCAAACCACCTTGAGACTCGATCACGCGCCTCACATAGCATGCGCGATCGAATTGAGTGCCCCACCACCGACGCGTAATTGGCCTACGCCCGACCTAGTCTTACAGTCCTTGACCCCCAAGTTTCTTTGATTAGAGGCTTCAAACGAGACGCTTAATCGGATTGCGCACTCCACACTGGGCGCGCAATTAGTCCTAACGTTGTTAGAACTAGGAAACTCACTGAGTAAGTCAGCCGGTCGCTCACTGAGTCGGCTACCGACTTAAAGCGATTAAACACCGGAAGACCGGCGGGTAATTCGGTTAAACGCCTGAAACATGGCGTTTAATTGGAGAAAAACCTATAAAAGATTTTTTTTCTAATTCGCCCAGGAGGCTGGAAAATTTGAGAGAGAGAGAACGGACTTTTTTGAGATTTCGAGACCAGAGAATTCCGAGAACAAACCCATAGGGAACATAGCTATGATTTCGAGATTCAAGCTTCAAATTTTGAGGTTCCTCTCCGCAGCCCTGACCTTAGGTAAGAATTTAATTTAGTTTTCGACCGTAGTATTTAGATTTCCGATCTTCCTTAGTTTCAATTATTAATATTAATCTTCAGTTTTTGGACCGTAGCACTCCTTTTAGACCGTAATTTTTAATCTCTGGTTCTAGTTCTCTGAATTCAGAATCAGTCTTTAATCTGACGGCCTAACTCACCGACCCTGGACTTCAATTCTGTTCTAAAATTTTAATTTCCAGTCCTATCATTAATCTATGATTTTAGCTCTTAGATTCTATAACCAATCCTTAATCATACGGTCTAATTTTCTGATTTCGGACCCGAATTCAGTCCTAAAATTTTAAATCCCAGTTTAAATTTCTTAATTTAATATTTCTAAAATCCCAAATATTGATTTAGTCTTCCAAAATTCTAGTTTCATAATTTAATCCATAATTATAATCCCGAAATCGACTCCGAAAAATCCAAAAATACTACTTTATAATCCAAAATTCGATTCGCTTTAATCTCAGCCTCCCGATTTGCCCAAGGGAGCTTACGGAGGGTACTCGGGAACGAGGCCAATCCTCCTTAGCATAGCGGGCCCCGAAACCTTTTGTTTTAGATTTTTAGTTTAGTTAATTTATTGCCTTCTTTTTTAGATTTTTAGTATAGTTAATTCACAGCTTTAACTAGAATTTTAGTATAATTAATTTATTACTTTCATCATAATTCTAGTAGAATTAGTTATATTATTTGAATTAGAATTTTAACATAATTAATTCATTGCTTCAATTAGAATTTTAATAAAATTAATTCATTGCTTCAATTAGAATTTCAATATAACTAGCATATTTGCCTTAATTAGAATTTAAGCCAAATCAGTATATTTGCCCCAATTAGAACCACAATACAATTAACATACTTGCCTTACTTAGAATTTCAGTACAATTAGCATGCTTGATGTACTTAGAGTTTCATTAGAATTAATACACCTGCACTCCTAGTACAAGTAAGAGACTAATATTAATTGGACTTCTAGTAGTATTAGGACACTAAATTAATTAGACTTCTAATGGGACCACAACACTAAATTAATTAGACTCCAAGTAAGACCACAACTAGACTCACAATAAAACTAGGAAATCTAAACCAATTAGAATCACATTAATAGTAGAGAAAGAAAAGGAAAATCAAACTATCTAAATTATAAAGAAGAGCCATAGCTGCTGACGTTCGTAGGCGGGCAATTCAGTAAAGAAGTAACCCACATCTGCTCTAAAACGTGATCACTGATGTATTACAGCGTCATTAACTATCTATAGCTTGCGATCGCAAACAAGCTAGGAACCTTCTTAGAAGACCCATTTTTTTTCAACATTTCAAATACCGTATCGCTAGAGTCCACTTGGATAGAATTGGGCCACTGATTCAACGGGGACCGAGAGGAACCTAGGAAAAGCGCGCACCAACAGTCAACTACTAAAAAGTCTTATTAAATAATTAATACCTACTTGACCTTGTCTAGCTGGTCATCCACGTCGTTACCCTCATAAACTGTATTATCTACTGGTGCATCAAAGTCCACAAGGGAAGGATAGTCCGTATCTTCACCTGCAACTGTTAGCTTTTCGTAAGATGAGTTTACTCAGTCACGAAAACTTAGTGGGTTGCACAACCGATCCACTATAATCTACCCAAGTGATCATGGGTGCAACTTTATGAGTGGAAGTGAATCCTTTACAATTTCATATAAATAACATAATAATAATTCTTATAAATATTTCGTAACTATAAAGCTGAAATGATGTAACAATTTTCAGTGCATATAAT
The DNA here is from genome assembly GCA_021018995.1 of Chloranthus sessilifolius. Lineage (NCBI taxonomy): Eukaryota > Viridiplantae > Streptophyta > Magnoliopsida > Chloranthales > Chloranthaceae > Chloranthus > Chloranthus sessilifolius. Next base: position 5,948,600 of record CM037588.1, on the reverse strand, counting down.
GCTTTTAATGCTTATCACTTTTCTTACTTGTCTTGTTAACTTAACTTATGTGGCATAACTTAAGTCTTATCGTAGCTCCATACGTCTACATAATGTACTTCACATCATACTTATTTTACGTAAATGACCTATGTCAGGGTCACTTCTCGAGCTTACCACGTGAGGTCAATGTGTAGATAATCACCTAACCTCCGTATCGTATCGTAAACCACCATCCAACCTGATGAGGTTGTGCACATCAGTATAGCAGGTTCTCTTAAGTTGAAACCTTCAATGTCCTCTTAGTTCGAGATAAAACTAAACATATTATCCTTACAACCCATCTTGGCTGCAGAAGTTGTACCCCGATACATGTAGAAATCAATTCGTGTTCAATTGACCTTTACAACATGCCCTATCATATCATTGTTCGATTTTGGGCTTAGGCCATAGCCCCGATTTCATTATTGACGTGGGCTTAAGTCTCCACTTTCTTATCGTATGCAACGCTCATATAACTTATTAGCTTCTTAAATTGAAAAGAGCCATAGTGAGATAGGCTTTACAAACCACATCTCCCGAGTGATGAATTTCGTAGTAACATGAACGTACTTCGTGTGACAGCCTATACTCCCATAGAGGTGTTGTGTCCGTACATAAACACTTACATTTCAAGTTTCATGTGACTGTGAAAGAAACTCCACCATAACGAAGGCTTATAAGTCGTATGTCATATATTATTTATTTTTCTTACCATATATATGCCCTAACATATTTCCTTGTGATGAATGTCTTGCCATGTCAAATGAAGCATGCAATAGTAATAAGACTAACTATAAGAAACTATTTCTATTCACATATCTTGAATGGAGAAAATCAAATAACAATTCAATCATAGGGAGACATTATAAATACTTATATCAATTTGGTATCTATAAAAGGGTGAGTTAGACTTTAGCTCCCATATATTAGATTAAACTCTAAGACCTTATAGGATTAGAGTATGGTTTAAGATTGACTAAGGGCACCTCGCTCATCTTTAAAAGAGAGAAGAAGGTGACCTATAATGAAGGTATGTGAGTTCTAAAATACTTATCATAAAGTGATGCTAGATTGATCTCATTAAATAGATCTTGTCGATATAATGAAAACAGACTAGTCATTTGTGAAATTTGGCTAAGGATTGACTCCCGTGTAGCTCCAACAAGTTTCGACCATAAGATCTTTAGTACATGATTTTCGGGATATGTACACCTTTATTATAGGAAATGTATTTAAACAGTTATCCTAAGCTTAGGAATAGGTTGAGCCTAATTCCAAAGTTTGAGCTTTGACTTCTCAGGAATCTTTGGTTTAAATAGGGTATTTGGGCTTCTTGAGTACTTAGGCCCGTCTAAGGTCTGACGGTTGAATGGGTCAACTTGGTAGAATATGTTGACTCAACTAATGATTTATGAGTCTTGTAGGATCCATATGTTTAAAGACATGGGCCTATTTTAAGGTTTAGGGTCCTTAAGTCTCAATTTGAGAATTTGGTTATAAAGGGTGTACGAGCTTATTTGGGAAGTTTCAAGCAAGAAGGCCTGCGTGCGATCATGATGGTAGAGGGTCTTGTAACACCCTCGACTTATGTGGTCAAAATCTCTAATGTATGGGTCTTGGCCCAAATGTATAGAGAAAGGTTAGACTTATATTTTCATTAGTGGCACCCCAATGGCCATAAACTAAAATTTTACGCACTTCGGAAAGCGTGAAGAAATTAAATCTAATTTTTCGGGTGTGACTAGGTTAACACAAATGAAGACTTTTTCTCCGACTAAATTTTTTCCAGATATGAAAAACTTCATATAAAATGACGGTCCTAAAATTTGGATTCCATCAATGCTTGAATTAAATTTGAGGCGCATTTTAAGAGCTTTTGTACATCGGTTATGCGACATCGGGTTTGGTAAACACATAGTGTTCTAAAAAATAAAGTGGGTTTCCATTCGGGTCTTTCACTAGTTTGATTATTTTCGAGGTCAAATAGGGGGTCAAACATGACCCTTGACGTTAGTTGTCTAAGGGTATAAAACCCTTCATTGTTTGGGGAAACTTGTACATCCGCCTAAATATGTTTGCAGATAAAATTATCTGTTAGATGGGAAGAGCTGCAAAATTTATGGGGAATCCCTCTTGGTGTCCTCTGTCCCAGTTCAACCTAAAATTTGAGATCTAAAAGGGTCAAACCAGACCCTAGACTAAGGTGCCACAAACATAAAGTATAGAAATTTTAATGGTTATGTGCACCACTTTAGGTGGTGCAAAGACCGAGGTATGTTTGTTTTAATTAAAATCTGACCATCCATTTAATAAATGGCCAAATGATCTTTATTTCGATCTACGGACTTTGGCTATAGGTTTGTTATTCGCTTAATTAATGGGTTAAACTAGACCCTTTGGCCAGTGTATATGCAGATTTACATAAATAAATGCAGAAAATATTGTGTAAAATAAATATATTCATATTTTATGGGTACTAAAATTTATAAAAATAAAGACACGTAGATCAATGCATATCGTTGGATGTATAAAGCATAAGATTTTATGGGGAGTCCATAGTTTGACCGAGGTCAGAAACTGATCGAATCATCGAGATCGAAACAGTCGAACGAAGACCGCCACATTGAGTGCGCAACAAAAGCAAAACAAAGCAGCAGCCCATCCATGATTTGGGGCTTTTTTTGTACCCGATTTATCGTCCTTAGGGTCTATTTTTCTTACACACTTGTGTGCCATATGGAATGGTATAGTACCCTCTAGTTCTCGACTGATGAGTTCAATCATATGGTCAACCCTTGGACCATAACAGTCTTGTAAATTCACACAAAAACGTAAGAATGAGAAAGTATAATTTTTCTATAATTATCATAAATTCATCACATATAAGGTCTAAACATGTAGATTTAGATAGATAAGAGGAAACCCACTTGTTGAAGCATGAACCGTGATTTTCACGACGATTTGGGTTGACGGAGATCGGATTCTACGTGCCATGGTAATCGATTTCATGACTGGATCAAATTTTCTTGTGTTTTGCCACAAAAAACTTGGTTGTTGAAGTTTAGTTAAACACCACTAGAGTTGTCCATAGTTGGTGCCGCGGTGGTGGTGGTGCTTGGGGAGCAACTTCGATGGTTGAGTCTCGGTTGATGAGGCAAAGGTGGTGTTGGGTGGTTACACCAGGAGATGGTGGTGCTCGGAGTGCATTTTTACAGGGAAAGGAGAGAGAGAGAGAGAGAGAGAGAGAGAGAGGGAGAGAGAGAGAGAACTCTATTTTTCTCGATTTCTTATTTATATAGAAGAGGTAGGTAGAGAAAGAGCCCAATTGGATAAGTTGACAAGCCAAAAAGGTAAGAGTCAATTAGGACTTTAATTCGTAAATCAATCCCATGAATGATAAGATTTAATTGCCTTAGTTGCTTAAGGCAATAGGTCTCTTAGGATTCGGTCATCATTTTTAGTATAAATCGGATCTTATGTTATAATTTTTTTAATTTAATTGTGTTGGCCATAATAGGGTGTGGGTACATTCACCTCTGACTCTCCTATCAATGGGTGGGGTTTGAGCGGGCCAAAAATCTCGCTGCTTGACGGATAAAGAACACATGCATGACTCGACTTGACTTGGCACTCGACCCGAACTGACCAACTTGAAAAGTCAAGAGTATACGCTCGAAAAAACTGACTTGAACGCCGCCCAACGCGAGAACCTACTTATATATAAGGGAAATTTCCCAAATCGACCTTATCAGATTCACCTTTTCTGTCAAAGACCCTATATTTTCACCTTTCACCTAACCGACCAGCTCCAAGCCTAGCCGTCGTTCGCCTTTATACAATGTAGAAATTACCCCCAAGGTAATAAATAGTCGTAAAAAATATAGGGTCATTACTGTTTTAGCTTTTTACTCTTTACTTTTCATTTGAAGTTGGTGGAAGGCGAAGTCATTGACACGTGATTGCTCAATCTTCAAACTACCAAATCTGTAAGTTAGAAATCAAATTAGCTTCAATTGCTGTAGAATTTTATCTTCTTCTTTTGATGGTCTATAATTTGAATTAATTTTTTTTTATTTCCTTATAATAATGGAGTAATATCGATTGTATAGACAATCGATACCGACTGTATAGAAAATTGATATCGATTGTTTAAACAGTCGATATCAATTGACTATACAGTTGATATCGATTGACTATACAACATGATTATAATATACGGTTCATTTAAACAATCTATTTTAGTATGGAAGTTGCTCCTTCTAATTTTATTATAGTTCATTTAAACAAGCCTTCAAGATGGTCGTACAACGAGCCGTTGCCAAATGTTCCCCTACTGGCATTTGGAAGCTCTACGATGACGCTAGCTCGGAGCGCAAGGAGTTGCTAAGAGCATCAGTTTTTGGTGGAATATTCCAAATGACAAAGGGTGTGGGTTTTCTTGGAGATGTCGTCAATGCGATATTTACTTTTTGGGTTGAAAAGAACCACTTCCGAATCGGTAAAAGCGATGTCTATCTTCGGAAGATGGACATTGTACTGGGCCGTGCCGTGGTTGAACCCCAACAGTATACCCCTTCCTTACCACCGGAAAAGGAAACGATTCGCTACAAATATTTTTGTGGACTGCCTACCGGAAAAATTCTTCGGTCTCATATAGACTCTGGAATAAGGCTAGCGCAAAGTGACGAGGACTTCGTAAAGTTGGCTCTTCTATTTGTGTTGTGTATATTTCTTTTTTCGGGGTCCCACCATCAACTTTCGGAAGATCATGTTGACCTCCTCGATGTCGTCGAGAACTTCAAACAAACTTTGTGGGGTCACTATGTGTTCCATGACTTGCTGGAGTATATAGAGAAGGGCGTGGCAAATAGAAAGACTGCCGACAAGGACAAAGCCCTTAAGCCGTATAATGTTTATGACTGCATTTGTGTACTTCAATGGTGGGCCTATGGAATGCTGTCAAAAATCTCACCTGAAAGAATGCCTCTGAAGAACCCTTTCCCACGATTGTTGAAATGGGCGGAGGAGGCGCAAACGAGGATGAACGCTACTCTCTTGGGAAGATGCTGAACAACAAGGTATGATGTCTATTTAAATACTTCAAATTTCTATAGGTAAGGATTGTAAAGAGTACCAATGCCAATTATATAGGTATATTGACTTCTTACACAGTCGATATCGACTTCTTAAACAGTCAGTATCGACTGCTTAAAGAGTCGATAATGACTTTTTAAAGAATCGTTATCGACTCTTTAAGTAGTCGATGACGACTGTTTAAGGAATCAATATCTACTGTGTAAGAAGTCGATACCGACTGTTTAAGCAGTTGATATCTTGTGTTAATATTCTATTTTTGATTTTCTATTTTCGATTTAGTATTTTGATATTTTGGGTGTTTACCATTTTTTTGTAAAAGGTTTGTGCTCCCCTCAAACCTGTTTCTTTCAAGTTGGAGATACTCGTTGTAAGGGAATATCTGCAGGGTCGAAAGGCTATTGGGGGGAAGAGGAAAGAGGTTGATGAATATGTCAAGAAAGCCGTGGAAGTGGATTTGCGGTTGAAGAAGAAAATAAATCACCTTACGATTGAAGATATTGACGGGGAAGAATTTGAGGGCCAATCAATGTCAGATGAAGACTCGTCCTCAGAAGAGGGCCCTGTCCAATTAGAGTAGCTGAGAACAAAGGAGGCCACGAAGGTGAGTGGCAATGCACCAACCTCCTCTAATGAACTGTTGTTGAGGAGGATTGACAATATGACACTCGACAACTTGAAACTCACTTAGAGAGTGTGCCATTTGGAGCAGAGAGTGAACCATTTGGAGAAAGAGAATGTGCTCCTCCAGACACGATGCAACTCCTTGGATGACCGCTCACTTCAAGGGATGTGAAGCTACAGACGATTAATCAAGCAAACAAGTTGATCAGAAAGGATCAAGGGGCTTTGAAAGAATTCCTTCAAACGATTTTGGAGGTGACACCTAAGATATGTGTTGTAATATAGTTTGTATAAGTGAATATAATTACAGATTTCTAATAAAGTTTGTTTCGATGTTCAGGATGGTGCTATTTCGGAGCTGATGTCAAAGGTGCCTAGCACGACCTTCGATATCTCATCTAAGGGATCAACCGATAAGGAACCAGTTGCTGAGAAAGTAGCAGCTGCTGACAACAAACCTGAGTCTGAACCGAAAAGGGTCTTGCTGGTGATGAGGAACCCTCTTCCCAACCCTTGCAACCAATTGAGGCTCGCTTGAGGTCTATGAATAAAATAAAACAAACTATCGTGAAACCTAGGACCGGACGAAAGGGTCAGCAGAAGAAAAAACTTGGAACGAAGATGACCATTGAGGAGAGGTTGGCAATTTCTACGGTTGTACTGACAGGTGAGCAGAAGTACATGAATGCCCTTTGGAACAAGCCTGTTGCGGAAGACAAGTTAATTTTTCCCATGATAGTTAGTTAGTAGTTAATTTTGTTTTGAATTTCAACGTTGGCCGTTATTTATGCAGCACCTACGTAAGCACAGTCGGTGATTTTACACTCCGGCTATAGACTTTCAGATGTTTGAAAGGCACAAAATACCTAGACAATATTGTAAGTAATCAAATTTGCTCAAATTGTTTGAGTGATGTTCATTTTTTCTATGAAATTAAATTCGATCGCTTGTTCATGTTTAATTACTCATTTTCGCTATGAAATAAGGTAAGAAGTATCAAATAGATAAACGATCGACCTTTTAGACAGTCAATACCGACTCTTTAAACAATCGATGAAGATTGTTTAAACAGTCGATACCGATTGTTTAAATAGTTGATACTGATTTTCTAAAGAGTCGATACCGATTGTCCAAAGAGTCGATAACTCTATTTTTTTCCTTTCAGATAATAGGAGCCTACCTAACACTCTTAGAAGTCATCGATGACACTGCTCATCCTGAGCTAAAGGATAAATGCTTCTTTATGGGCCCCACCGTTTTGACCTATATGCGCTTAGACCTTAATGATTTCAACACATTTATTCTTTATGAAAAACTCAACGAGGAAGTGTTGGGGATACAAATCGAATGGTGGATTGCCCATAAGGAAGAAGCGAACCAAGGCAGGAAGGTGCTACAAAACTTTTTCAATCGGTTGCAAGATTTGTGGGCTCACCAATGTACCACGGTACATTATGATCACTACCAACAATGTTTAAAATTTTCAAATCGTATCCTCTAACATTATATTATTCTTTTTAGATATTTATCCCAATTCATTTCTCACCATTCATTACATTAGGTGCTTGAGATCGTGAAAGTTGCCGAATAATCGAAAATGATCGTTGACCCTATTTTTGATATGCCCTCCAAGGATAAATATCCGAAATAATTGAATGTCCTGGTAAGAATATATAATACGAATTGTCCAAACTTACAAGTTTTCACTGTTTACTTATCTTATCTGACATTGCACTTTTTTGAAACAAATCCATTATCTTCCCACACTTTTATATTTATACGGAGACTCCATTGCACTGAGTGCTAAGATTTATCCTTGGTCAAGTTCTGACTGCTGGATCAAATCCCTTTCCTGATAGAGAAATGGGTGAGACTGTGAGCTGTTTGTGTTGAAGCATGTGGAGTACTTCAAGACGGGGAAGACATTCGATTACATGCAAGAAAAAATGAGTCAGATCAGGTTTGAAATTGGCCTACATTCACTGGCGATGGAGGGGAGGAAGAAAACGATGAAGAACTTACTATAAATGCACCACCCTTGTAGTTTTTTTCAGATGTAAATTAAATTGTAATGTACATTCATGTCATGTAAATTTATGTAAATTTATAAGTAAATTGGTAATCTCAAGTATGTACAAATTTATATGTGAATATATTCGAAAGCCAAAAATTTGTAATCTCAAGTATGTACAAATATATATGCAAATATTGTATATTAGACTGGTTTTGAACATGTGAACGACTGCATAAATAGTCGTAATCGACTGTTAAAACAGTCGATATCGATTGCTTATACAGTCGTTATCGATTATATAAACAGTCGTTGATGACTGGATTTGCCGACTGTTTATGCAATCGATATCGACTGTTTTGACAGTCGCCAACGACTGTTTATACACTTGTTCATCGCTATTCTTTAATCGATTATAGAACTATTGCTGAAAGTTCTGAGAAAATATTGCAAGTTCTAAGAAAATGTACTTTTTGGCATTGTTAATATTAGATTCAAAATTTATAAAAATTACTAACTGAATTTATACATTCCTATTTTCTAAGAAAATGTACATTCGAAAATGATAATTCATCATATATATTACATTCAAAATTTATAACTATTAAGAACCAAATTTATAGCCAAACTTTGCCTCGTAACGTTCATTGTATGATCTAGCCGACTTCTTATACTGTTTCTGGATGTGATCTATCTTCATCCACCGTGCATGAATTACAATCCTATCATCCATCGACAGATGACTTGTGTCAAATCTATACTAAGGTTTCCTATTTGCAGAAGATGATTCTGTTTCACAGGTTCCTTCTTCATTCCTAAAATTTAAAATAGTTACGAATGCGATTATATAATAAAGAAAAATTTTCATATAATAAAAGCAGTACCTAGTGGTAGTGAAATTAGTCTGACAGCTTCCCCTGTCCACAAGATCAGAAGTTTCAGTGTATAAACATCGTCTTGCCCCCGCCGGAGGTGCAAGCCCATAATTATCGTTTGGGTTATATTTCGGGATGCGACGTACCTTTATAATGGAAAATACAAACTAATCTCTGTCAGTAAGCAAGTTGTCAAAAAAAATCTCATTTGTTAATAGATAGAAAAATGCAAGTTAGAAAATACAAGTTATGAAACTCTTAATGAAACACTTTCGCTCTCATTGCTAGGATTAGAGAGCGATTTACTATATAAAGGAAGCACGCACTATATCAACCCATCAATCCCACTGCCGTGTAACTCCTTTGATTGTGACCATACTCACTGTACCTGCCACACTGTAGGCCCTTAACTTCACCCTTAGACCATATCCTTTTCTTCCTCGGACATCCGACTTGCTTTCGTGTATTATAGGGCTGTCTCACTTTTATATTTTACGACAGTTGGTCAGCTTATATTGGTCATTGACTTTTATCGAGTGTGAGAACCCATTGTTCGTAGTATGATTGCCTAAAGCAAGATGTGAAAAACTATTTCTCACAAAAGTTTTGGTAATCGTAGTTTCTTCGATTGATGCCAGCAACCGCATGCGAGCAAGGTAAACCATGGATGAGCCAATGACGACAAGTACATGTCTTATATTCCAAATTGACGTGATGAATGAAATTCTCAGAATTCACTTGGAACTGATCGCGCCCGTATGGTTGTACTCTATTTCTTTTAGCCCATTGGAGCACCTTCTTCATGTGCTCATTTACTTTTGGACAGAGGACATGATCTGTGCCGAAATATCACTATATTTCGTACCTAAATACCGACACTTAGCCATCCAATGAAAGCTATCTGACGATTGATATGGAGTTTTAGTGGTTTCAGGTATTCTTGACCGTTAGATCTGGAAAGAGCGTAATTAAGGGTTACATGAGAACATTGGACCAGGGAGTCAGCAAAAGCATTGAAATCCGTGAAAAGAATTGATTGGTCTAGCGACAACCAAGAGAATGAAGATGTTGCATGTCATCATCAATCGATTGAATCTCAGGAATCAATCGATTGATCTGGATGACAACTTTTTCCCTCTTGAATTTGAATTTGAACTAATTCAATCGATTGAGATTTGTAATCCAATCGATTGAATTCAAATTCGCAAAAATCCGCCAAAATTCAGTTTTGAAGTCAATCGATTGAGCCTTTTATGGAAGTTTTCCTATCCACACCCTATAAAAAGAATTCTATGTTTAGGGTTTGGGGGACCTCCTCTGAGCATATTTTCTGAGGGTTTTTCCAAATTTTCTTTAGTGATTTTAGTTGTAGTTTGTAAGTAGGAATTAAGGCATTGTAAGGTTCCAATCTTTTTCAAAAGATCGAATAGTTGATAATAAAAGAATGTTCATTTGATAGCTTCGATTATGTGCATCGCGTGTGGATCAGAGATGAGTAGCTAAACCCCTCATTCAAAGATGAAACGACCCTAGATGAGTAACTAATTTATTTGCAATTCTACAATTTCTTGTTATCATTATTGAATCGTACGACTTTCAGTGTGTACTTATTATCTTATCATCAAATACTTATTTATAACCATCGATCTTGGTTATCGACGACAATAAAAGAGTTATTCCACCTAGATCGATCTTGTAGACCGATGTAGGATGTTGTACGATTGAATCTTACTATTGTAATTTTGTATTTGAGATACGTTATGCCTTTCATATGATTCATGTCATGATTGAATCCGTCATAGTGTTAGGATATTGTATGCCGAGTCAATAATCGCAGTCTTATCGATTCGTTTTACTTGTAGTAAAATGATGCTAAAATAATTTGACATTGAATTGTTGGGATTGTTAGTAGAAAAAGTTACACATCTAGGGTTAGTGGAGTCCTTGATCATCTCATCATTGTAATTTTGTTTGTCATAGTTCATCTTTGCATAGCTTTGTTTTAATTTTTATTATTATTGCATTGTGTAGTGGTAAATCATAGCAACAAATTTCACCTTTGGTACTTCCTTAAGTTTATTTAACACTTATAGAATTAATTAAATTTCGCGCTTCCCTTTGGGTTCGACACCCTTGATTTCACTCTTCTACAATAGATCTTGTGTGCTTGCAGGGGAACACTTTAAAACTAATCAAGTTTTTGGCGCCGTTGTCGGGGAAACATCGGTATTTTGTTAATTTTTTGAGATTTTTGTTCTCTATTTTGCCAGTCAAGCGATTGATTTTCAGATTCAATCGATTGATTGATAAGCAAAGATTTGTGTTACACTTTAATCATTGTTTTACCTCTATCGATTGATTTGTAAAAATCAATTGATCAAAGTGAACTAAAAAAAAAATTCTTTATTTTTGTTGTAGTTGTAAAAATCCTTCTTTGTTCGGAATCTGAAAATCATTCACTGTTGTCAGTTAACCGATTGATTTTTTTGAATCAATCGATTGATTCTGAATTTTCTCGAATTGGTTAACTCTGCCTTCTGAGTCATTTCAATCGATTGACTATCTAAGTTCAATCGATTGACCAGGCAGAGATTTGAGTCCATCAATTTTTGCTTTCGAATTTTCTTCAATAGATTGGTCTATCTCAATCGATTGAAGAAGCCCAAACTGTTACCATTCCAGTTGGTGTTATCTGTTCTGCCTGGACAATGCTTACTATCTCAATCGATTGATTTTCCATTTTCAACCGATTGAGGGATAAGGTAAACTGTCTGAGTACTGTGCTCTATTTTTTATCAATCGATCGATTTTTCACAAATCAATCGATTGAGTCTGAACTGTAGTTGTCTTTGTGTTCTTTTATCCTAGTCTTGGTTCATTGGTGCATGATCTTTACCTGATCTCATTGCTCAAAGCTACAATCGTTGAATCGAGAGATCGAAAGATCTTACAGAACAAATCGTAGAAATTGTAGGCTTCAGAGTGATCACATTGAACCCATGGCTGACCAGATACAAGGAGGACGAAATGAGAATAATAATAACAACCATGGAGGAGAGGAAGAAACTCATTTTGATGTGCCACCTGATGGTCCAAGGATGTTGGAGAAATACAATGATCCTGGTCCTTACGAGGACCAAGATAGTATCACTCATGCTCCCATTCCTGGAAATCATTTTGAGTTCAAATCGGCAATGATTCAAATGTTTCCAATTTTCAACAGATTAAGTAATGAGAATCCATACGCTCATTTGAACGATTTCATCGGGGTGTGCAAAATGTTCAGAATACACAACGTATCTTGACAAGATAGCAAAGTTGAGACTTTTTTCTTTATCTTTGAGAGATAAGGCAAAGGCTTGGTTTCTTTCATTAGAACAAAGATCTATCAGGAGTTGGACTAAGTTACAATACAAATTTTTGAAGAAGTACTTTCCCATGAGTATAACCAATGATCTACGTTAGAATATTCTAGTTTTTGCTCAGCAACTTACTGAAACATTTCATGAATGCTGGGAGCGTTTTAAGGAATTGCTTAGAAGCTGCCCTAATCATCGAATTTCAAGGTGGCAACAAGTCCAAAGTTTTTACAATGGACTCATACCAGAAGAAAGACACATGGTCAATGCGTCGTGTGGAGGATCCTATGCCATAAAGGAGGAGGGAGAAATTTGGTTTCTTTTTGAGATATTAAGTCAAACTTCAATGCAGAGCGAAACACTGGGACGTGTTAACCTTGATATGTTGGTAAAATCTCATGTGCTAACAAAAGGGGGGCTTTTTGATGTCAACAACAACACCTCTGATTTATCAACGGAAGTTGAAATATTGTCCAAACAAATGAATATGTTGTGGGTAGCAACCAAACAAACTCAAAATCCCGTCACTCCTACAGTCTGTTCAATTTGTGAACATCAAGGTCAGACGGCTAACGAGTGTCCAACCACTTTGCTCATTTTTCCCGAAGAGCCTAACCCTCAGGAACAGGTCAATGTGACTCAGTCATATCAACGACAAGATAGGAATCCCTATTCTAACACCTATAATTCGAAGTGGAAAAACCATCCTAACCTAGGATGGGGAGGATCAAATCAGACTAGACATGCAAACTAGCAGTATAGATCAAATGCATCAAGTGGACAACAAGGCTTTCATCCACAACAGAATTCTAACTTTCAACAAAATTCAAATTTCCAGCAAAATTCGAATTATCATCATCCAAATTCTGAGTACCATCAAAATCAGAATTTCAATCATACCAATACTTCCAGTTCAAGGAATTCTGATTTTGAAGAAAAAATGCTACAGTCTATGCAAGCTTTTCAATAACAAACTATGCAAATTGTTCAGCAGACCATATCCAAGATGCAAGACCAATTTGGTCAAATGGCTAACTAGATGAGTCAAAGAGAAGAAGGAAGGCTTCCTAGCCAGCCCATCAATAATCCTCGTGGCCAAGCACCATCTGGTGAAGGACCATCGACCAACCACCAATTGAAGGTTGTGACTGTCTGGAGAAGTGGACGAGTAATTGACAATCATGTTGAAATCCTGTCAGCATCAGAAGAAATGGAAAAAGAACTAGAGAAATAATAAGAAAAGGAGTCTCCCAAACTTGCCCAAAAAGAACCTGAAGAAGACGCAACAGTTTAATTTAATCCCCATACACCTAAGGCACCATTCCCCGAGTGCCTTACTCCTCCATCGAGGCTGGGGAAGGGTCCATCGAAAATGGATGACATTTTAGAAATATTTAAGCAAGTGATGATCAATCTTTCATTACTTGATGCAATCAACCAAGTTCCTGCATACGCCAAGTTCCTCAAGGACTTGTGCATGCGTAAGAGAAAAGCACATACACATGTGTCTAAGAAGGTGTTTTTGACTGATCAAGTCAGTTCAATCTTGAAATTGGATGTGCCACTAAAGTTTAAGGACCTGGTGTCCCTACTGTTTCTTGTGTTATTGGTGGGCAAACAATTGGTAAGGTGCTCTTGGACTTGGGAGCAAGTGTAAACTTGATCCCATATTCAGTGTATGAAAAATTAGGACTAGGCAAATTGCAACCCACTGCGGTTACACTTCAATTAGTAGATAGGTCTGAGAGAAGACTGAGGGGTATCATTAAAGATGTTCTGATAGGGATAGATAAATTTGTCTTTCTAGTTGACTTTATTGTACTGGACATGGAACATCGAACCAAATCGAAAAATCAAATCCCAATCATCCTTGGACGTCCTTTCCTTACAACCGTCAACGCTTGCATTAATTGTCACACATGAGCTATGGATGTATCTTTTGAAAACATGAAGGTGAGACTGAATGTCTTCAATGCCATGGATAATTAAGAGGGGGTTGATTGTTTTTATATTGATCAGGTTGATGAAGTAATGGAAGGAGCGCTTCTATTAATGCTAACCAAGGAAGAATTTGAAACTGCCTTGTTGGCTATCTATGATGAAGAAGGAAGTGTAGAGCAATATTCAGAAGAAATAAAGTCGATTTCAATGTATCAGGAAAATAAACCATGGAAGGCAAGGGTAGAACCACTACCCATTATGGAAAAGCCAACCTAAGGCCATCAATTGAGCAGTCACTGAAGCTTGAATTGAAACAACTGCCCGATTCACTTAAATATACTTTTCTGGGACCTCATGAAACTCTATCAGTAATAATTTCATCCACCCTGTCTGAAACTTAAGAGAGTGAATTGATGAAGGTGCTCAAAGATTACAGAAGAGCAATAGGATGGACCTTAGCCGACCTGAAGGAAATTGATTCAGTGGCTTGCATGCACAAAATACATCTGGAGGAAGGAAGTAAGACCTCAAAGGAAGCACAAAGATGACTCAACCCGAACATGAAGGAAGTCGGGTTGAAGGAGATCATCAAACTCTTTGATGCTGACTTTATCTATGCAATCTCTGATAGCGAATGGGTGAGTCTAATTCAAATTGTTCCAAAAAAATAAGGCATCACAGTAAAGGAGAATGCTGAAGGGGAATTGATGCCCATGCGAGAAGCTATCGGGTGGCCAATTTGCATCGATTATCACAAATTGAATGCCGCCACAAGGAAGGATCACTTTTCCCTTTCTTTTATTGATCAGATTCTTGAAAAATTGGCAAGACAAAAATTTTATTATTTTCTTGATGGATATTTTGGATACAACTAAGTGCCTGTATTTCTAGCGGATAAAGAAAAGATAATCTTTACTTGTCCCTATGGCACATTTGCATATCGCAGAATGCCATTCGGTCTTTGCAATGTACCTGCCACTTTTCAGCGTTGTATGTTAGTCATATTCTCTGATATAGTTGACAAATTCATTGAATTATTCATGGACGACTTCTCAGTCTTTGGGAAGACCTTTGAATTGTGTCTGCATCACTTGACACAAGTGCTACAATGCTGCGAAGAATCTAATCTCATCTTAAGCTAGGAAAAGAGTCATTTTATGGTTCAACAAGGAATTGTCTTGTGGCACATCATATCCAAGAAAGGACTTGAAGTCGACAGGGCAAAGGTTGATTTGATCTCCAATTTGCCACCCCGAACACTGGTTGTCAAATATGGTTGTTTTTGGGGCATGCAGGTTTCTACAGGAGATTTATCAAGGATTTTAGCAAGGTGGCTAAGCCGTTGTGTAACTTGTTGGGGAAGGATGTCCCGTTTAACTTCGATAATGCACGTATAGAGGCTTTTGTGAAGTTACGAGAATTGCTATCGAATGCTCCCATAATCAAACCTCCAGACTATTCATTGCCTTTCGAGATTATGTGTGATGCCTCAGATTACGCAATTGGTGCTGTACTAGGCCAACTAGTAGATAAATTAGCTCATGTAATTTGCCATGAAAGTAAAACATTGATCGGTGTACAATTAAACCACACCACGAAGAAAGAATTATTGGTTGTAGTTTATGCGCTGGACAAATTCCGTTCATACTTGCTTGGTTATAAGATTGTAGTCTTTTCAGATCATTCAACATTAAAGTACCTGCTGTCGAAGAAGGATACGAAACTGAGGCTGATCCGATGGATTCTGCTACTGTAGGAATTCAATTTTGAAATACGAGATAAAAAAGAGTTGAAAATGTGGTTGCAGATCACTTGTCTCGGATACTTCTTGAAGAAACACCTTCTACAGAACATATTCGAGATTCTTTTCTTGATTAGCAATTGATGGCTATCCATGCGGCTCCAAATAGAACTCCTTGGTATGCAAACATTGTCAATTACTTGGTCATCAGGTGAATTCCTTTATAGTGGAGTAGAAACGACAAAAAATTATTTTTTTCCCAAGTGAAGTACTACTTCTGGGACGAGCCACACCTATTTAAATTATACTCAGACTAGGTAATCCGACGATGTGTGCTGGAAGAGGAACAATCAAGCATCATTAAGTTTTGTCACTCGGGAGCATGTGGAGGGCATTTTGGAGGACGAAAAATCGCCTAAAAATTTTACAAAGTGGATTTTATTGGCGTATGATCTTTCGTGATGCGATGACCCACTGCAAAGAACACATACGATGCCAGAAATTGGAAAATATTTCTAAACGAGATGTAATGCCACTGCACCCAATTTTAATCATTGAAGTATTTGATGTTTGGGGAATCAACTTTATGGGATCATTTCCTCCATCTTTTGGGTATGCGTATATCTTGGTGGCCGTAGATTATGTGTCCAATTGGGTGGAAGTTGTAGCAACGCGATCAAACGATCACAAGGTGGTAATCAAGTTTCTGAAAGAGAATGTGTTTAATAGATTTGGGGCACCTCGAGCCATCATCAACGATGTGGATCGTACTTTTACAACTGCCATTTTGCGATATTAATTAAGAAATACGGTGTCACTCACAAAGTGACAACGCTGTATCATCCGCAAATAAGTGGCCAAGTCGAGGTCTCAAACCGTGAAATCAAACAAATACGAGAAAAAATTGTTCGACCAGACAAGAAGGATTGGCCTCTCCGACTCTCTGGGCATACAGAACGACATTTAAAATACCGATCAGAATGTATCCCTTTAGGCTAGTGTTTGGGAAGGTATGTCATCTCCTAGTTGAATTGGAACACAAGGCGTTCTAGGCGATCAAGCAGTTTAATTTCAACATGCAGGCGGTTGGATCAAATCGACACTTACAATTAAGCGAGCTCGAGGAATTACGCCTCGATGCATATGAAAACTCGAAATGGTACAAAGAACGATCCAAGAAGCTACATGATCGACTAATTTCTAGGAAAGAATTTTATCCGGGCCAAAGGGTATGGATTTTTAATTCGAAGTTAAAATTCCACCCAGGGAAATTGAGATCAAGATGGGAAGGAACTTTTCAGGTCATCTCTACCTCTGAGCACGGTGCGGTTGAGATTCGAGATATTAAGGACAATCAGATTTTGAAGGTCAATGGTCAACGCCTCAAGCCAATGTTCGAGCCAATGACCCAGCTACCGATTGAATCAACAGAACTCATGGATCCTGAGAATTAAAAATTGAATGGTCGAGTTGTCGACATTTAAACTTAGCGCTTCCTGGGAGGCAATCTAGTTGATTAGTTCATAGGGTGTAATGTCTTTGACTTTTGTGTTATAGATATGTCTGGCTCAATCGATTGATTTTACAAAATCAATCGATTGACTAGGGAGTGTCAGTCTCATTCAAGAGCTTTGAACTTGTTAGTCGATCAATTGGTTTGAAATTCCACTCAATCGATCGACTTTTGTTAATGTGTTTTGGGTACAAAGTTTAAATTTCAACCCAATTATTGACTTAGCATTCGACTCAATCGATTGATAGAATTTCACATTTGCACTTGTTGTCAATCAACGGTCACTCGAGAGTCAATTCTCGCGTCTGTTCAATTGTCAGTCATTTCAGCATTGTATTTATGTCAATCGATTGATATTCCCCATTCAATTGATTGACATTACCAGCCGACCGTTAGGTTCATGGTTCCAAGTCAAGCGTCACATCCTTTCCTATTGACAGTTGAAGATGACAATGTTTCAATTTCAATCGATTGAATGTCAATGTTCAATCAATTGACATTATGTGCTCCTGATGATTGATTTTTCCCAACCAACTGACTTCGTATCTTTTCGAATAATGCATTCGAAAACAACGCTGTTGTGATTGCAAGGATTGGACCAAACATTTTGCCTTCAACTCAGTCGATTGAATTATCAAATTCAATCGATTGACATTATAAATTGTGCATGTCCCCAACCGCGAGAAAGAATTTTAAAAGATCGCAGTGGTCCCTTCTTCCTCCCCAACTCCAAAATTCTCCAGAGCTACATCTTCCTAGTACCATCAAAATGGCAAAAGCGGTTCCCACAATCTATCGTCCACCATGTCCCGCCAACAATCCGATGAGAATGCCAAATGAAGATTATGCGAACAGGGAGATCCAAACAGAAAATTTCTTCGATTTATCAACATTCCGCCAAGTTTCGAAAGCCGCGTGATCCATCGAATACATCGAAGCAATGCATCTCAAAATGCTGCTTGCACCCCTGCCGATTTGATGTCCCGCTGCGTATCATACGTCTCTTCTACCAAAACATGGAATGGGTGGCCGCCTCGCACTCTCCATCGGGTTTTGCATACATCCGTGTTCGAATCGATAATTGGACCTACCAAGTGCACGCCGCAGATCTCGCCAGGGCATTCAATTTCTTTGTTGTCCGACCCATCAATCTTCAAATTGATCCGATTGTCAATCTAAGCTTAGATGCCATGATCAACAACATTTGTGGCGGTAGAAGGGGATCTGAGATGTCTACGCCTCGTTCAACCTTGCCCCGAGACATTTTATTTTGGGATATCATCATGTCAACAAATTTGTTACCGCATGGAACAAAGAGTGAGAGGCTGAAGAATCGTGTGACAGCTCTTTACGTTGTTTACACCAACACTTGGGTCGATGCACCAGGATTAATGCTCGACGAGATGTACTATTGTCATAATGATATCACCACCGCGATTGATCAGTCACATAATTTACCATTTTGTCACCCTTAACTTAGTGATGCTAGGCTTTAGTTTGTTACTAATGAGTTACTAATGTGCAAATATTAAAGCTAAACAGTAAAGAGAGCCTAAGTGTTAATCTTTGTCAAAATGAACTCAAAAAGTAGTAAAAAAATTATGATTGAGCGTTAAAGACGATTCACCAATAGAAGAAAATTGAGAAATCGTAATTAATGATTTTGCACTACTGTTGAAGTAAAAAGAAGGAAAGAAATAAGAAATCATAATATTACGATTCTTTAAAAGACGATTCTTCATAAAGCGACAAAAGAGTAAAGACGATACAGAAGAAAAAGCAATCGTTCGTTATAGAAAATAGTCCAGTATGAAAGCTATGAAAAAGTAGAAAATCATGATTTATGATTTTCCAAAAAAGCGAGAAAAAGAAGAGACAATCGTAATTTATGATTGCAATTATAAAAGCTTTTTCACTGCTATCTGTTACTGCTGATCACGTGAGTGAGAATTATCACCTCCACGTACTGAATTAGAAGATCTCTGAGATTAGAAGATTGGTGAACCACGGATATGAGAAGATTGATGAAGATAGCCTCCTAAGGACTCTGTTGCTGAAAATTAGAGAACACTCCAAAAGCGCATCAACTAAAGAAAGCAAGAAAGAATAAAATTAGGAATTAGAGTTATATTAGGATATTTTTATTTTTAGTAGTTTCTTTTATTAGAATTAGATCTTTGTAAACCGACTCCTTATGATTTATAAATAAGAGAGCCTGGTATAGGAATAAGTATTGAAGAATTTTAGCATCAATTGATGCCTGAGGTTGGATTTTTTTTCGATCAAAGTAGTATAACATAGTTAGAATAGACTAGATATCAGAGGTTTCTTAAGAGAAATTGACGACTGCAATTGAGTGCTGAAGATTAGTGTAGATATCTGTAGTTTCTTAGGAGCAATTGATGACTGCGGCTGAGGAGTGAAGGAAATATTTTACTTTGCTTTTTAGTTTAGATTTTATTTGCTTTGTAAATATCTCCAAGTTTTAATTTAAATTGATGACTCAGGCTAGAACTTGTAGATTAGTGTAATGATTTTTACTTTTACATCTTCAGTTTTCTAGGGTTTGATTGACGCTTAGATTTTAGGAAGTTGTTGATTAGATTATATTTGTATTGATAGAATCTTAGACTTGATTGACGACCAATGCTAGGAGACTATAAATATAGTGTAACAGTACTATTTAAATTAATAAATATCTGATAGCTGAAGATTAAGATTGACGACCTTAATCAGAAGGAGGATTTAAATTTATTTTATGCATGTTAGATTAAGAAACCATTCTTTTATTCATATTTCTCCAATAGATTAGATCTTAAAGATAAATAGAAGTTTTTAAAATAAGGATTTAAATAAAAGATATAAATAAAGAAATAATTAGATAAACAAACTTCCTCGTGGGAACGATTTTATGCTAGTACTATAATTTCCATTGTGCGCTTGCAATAGGTTAAGACTTGAATTTAACATAAATATAATACATCATAATCGACAAGTCAGCGACGCGCCAATAAGAAAACATTCTTCTCTATTTTCCTCACTTCGTTATGCATTTGTTGGATCATCTTCGATGCCTGATCTACGATGATGAAATGATTAGAGATATGCAATTCTACCATTGTGGTAGAAATGTATGGAACAAAAGTATGGGTGCCCTTTTTGGAAGAAATGTTGAAGAAGATGTACCGCCTCCACCTCCCAATCCAAACCCCGTACAACACCAATGTGGTGGTTTATGAAAACCTCGTCTTGAGGAGGTGCCAGATTTCAATGTTGAGGTAACAACCGCTCGCCTTGAGGCGCAGATGGATAGGTTTTACTTGAGTGTGGACGATATCAATCGTAGGTCACATTTTAAGAATTCCCTCACTGTCTAGATTGCTTGGGAATCTTTCCATGAGCGAGCTGACGATTTCAATGCAGGAGCGAGAGCGGCAATGGAAATGGAGGGTGACGATGTTGATGAAATTTGAATTGTGTGTTTGGTGATGGTCTCAGTTTATGTTTGTTATGTTTTTTATTTTGGATGTTTGGTGTTTGTTTTATGGGTCTGATTAATCGGTTGTTGTTAGGATTTTTATTTTGTTAATCAGTTTAGTTATGATAGAATTTTCTGTTTGTGGTTTTGTATGGTGCTGTATGCTCAAATCAAATCATCTTGAAAAGTTTTAATGAAAAATCTTGGCTGTTTCCGGTATTCTGTTCTCTATGTAATTTCGGACTATTCCACAATTGCATCAGTCAATTAATTGAAATGTCAATCGATTGACATCTGCATTAACTTGAAATAATTGTTGTTCAATTGATTGAGAGATCATTTCCAATCGATTGATAAAGCATTGTCGTGAAGTCTCAAAGTCTGAAGAACTTTTAGAAATAAGGATGGAACCCAAAATTTGGATATTTTTTTTGGAAACTGAAAGTTTCCCTTCACCATAGGATGTTATTGCTACATTTATATCAATCGATTGACCTTCATATCAATCGATTGACCTTCATATCTCAATCGATTGATATGATACTGATTCGAAATTCTCAAGTGTAGAAACTTTCTAAAAATTTTAAACCATGATTCAAATTTGGATAATTCTCTGCGCAGAAAGTTTCTTCCCAAAGACAATCAACCTTCCATTATCACCATGTCAATCGATTGATTTCTAATAATCAATCGATTGACTGTGGACGAACTTGAACATGCCGTATTTGCAATTTCATTCCACTTTTAGCTCCATTTTTTAAGGCTAGTATTATAGTTATTTGATAACCCGTAGTCTTAAGCTTTTCATAGAGTCAGTTTTTTATTCCTTTTCACTCTTCATCCCCTAGCCTCGATCGATGGAGTCAATCAAATACCGCACGCGTTCTGCAGTGAAGCGCCTAGCTGAACCAGCAAGGAAACGGGCCCGACATGGAATGCCTCCACAATCTCTGGATTTATCAAATCGGGAGGTAATTGATCTCGACCCGGTATCGCCACCTCCTCCTTCGCCATGATCGCCATTGGATCTAATGTCGATTGACTCACCAGTACCACCTTCACCCCTACGCAACCGTCCCCCATTTACATGATTCACGGTAGCTGAGAATAGCCCAGCACTGCATTTGATTCCGACATATCTACGGGCGAAATTGAATGCACAGCCGCCACTCATTAACCCACCACCAACCCGCACCCCGATACCACCACCCGGCGAGGTTGACATCACTGAGGAGATGTGGAGGCTTATGTTTCCAAGACCCAAGCCCGAGATGTAGAGTGATGAGGATTGAAACTTTAGTTTTAGTTTTAAGATTGCTTAGGAATTGTTTTAGGGTTTGTTTTAGAAATTGTTTTTCTCATACGAGAATTAGTTTCCTTTCATCACGTTTTAGGATAATTTGCTTTGATGGTTGATTTAGGTTAGTTTCTTTTTAATTTTCAATAAGTGCATTAGCACATAGTTAATAAAAAAATCAATTTAGTTTATTTACTAATCTCAATTTGCTCATTTATTTTTGTCGATCCATAACCTACGTGGTTTGATCTTATGGGGCACAATATTTTTCACCTGGTCTGCCTTCGTTTTCTGGTATGCTTTAAATAGGTTTGGGGGTACCGAACCTTGTAACATTCGAGCCAATGAAGAAATTGGACACATCAGGTTTGGGGGTGAGAAGTTCAACTCAGGTTACATCATTTAATTTGAGCAGTAATTAAAAAAAAACATTGGTATGTTCTCGGAATTATTGAAAGACTGTGTCAGTCAATCGATTGAATTCCTTAATTCAATCGATTGATTGGTAAACATGGACCAAGAAGACTTTTGCAAATAAGTTCACTCAATCAATTGAATTCCTTAATTCAATCGATTGATTGATAACTTTGGCCCGAGAATGAATGCAACAGGTGTATGTCAATCGATCGATTCTGATAAGTCAATCGATTGACTGAGTAATTGAAGCCTATTTTCTGAAGTTTCATGAGTTTTCATGATTTTTACTTGTTGATACTTGGAAGTTGTAGTGAAAAATTACCATGCAATGTTAAGATTATAACTGCCTATGATTATTAATTTCAATGCAAGTTTTAAAGATGATCGTACAATTTATGACTAGAAATTTTTACACATTACCATGCTCGACTTTCGAAGTCAAGGAATTAGTCTGAAACTTTGAATCCTAGGATTCTAGTGGAGTTTAAAAATTCGTAAGCTTTAAAGCCAATTTCTCGTTCTTGATGAGTGTCAGGATAAATTCAGAGTATCTTTGGAATCCGTGGTTGTTTAAATCTCATACATTTGTCATTGGTTTGTTTACTTTGCATTGCTATACTATAGTACTAGAACACATTGTGTCTGAACTCAAAACAAATAAGCATCATTACCACCTTTTTGAGGAAATTATCAGAGGCCATCCTTGGCTCGTTTGAACCTAAAAAATGCCCCACCTTATACTGATTTGCCTTTTAGTACCCAATGTGAGCTTTGTTGAAATTTTTTGCCTTAAAATACTTCTTGTTAAGCCACACTAACCATACCTCGACACTATCGCTGAAAATTAAGCCTTAACTGCCAATCTCTGAAAAATCGGGAAAGCGGGATAAGAAGCAAATGAAAATAGAGTACGTGGAGAGGTGTGATAGTGGTGACCATTGGAGCATAGGGCAGAAATATTAAAAAGAAAAAGGGTGAAAAGAAAAAGAAAAAAATATATATGTGTGAAAGAGGTAGAAAAATGAAGAGAAATAAAAAAATATATGAGGTGACGCCAAAAAAAAAAGAAATAGAAAGAAAAAAAAGTTGAGAAAAGAGAAAAAT
Source organism: Chloranthus sessilifolius (assembly GCA_021018995.1). NCBI lineage: Eukaryota > Viridiplantae > Streptophyta > Magnoliopsida > Chloranthales > Chloranthaceae > Chloranthus > Chloranthus sessilifolius. The sequence continues at coordinate 5,925,125 of CM037588.1, read as the reverse complement.
TTCGAAAAATTCGAAAAAGAATGAATGACAATAAAAAAATCAAATATGTTTCTTTTTTCGGTTTCTCATAGAAATTTGAATCCAATTTCCCTTTCTTTCATAACCCTCAGCCGAGCCCTATTACAACCTTAGAAAAGACCTTCGTGATCCGATTGCAACCGGTAAATGCCTTGTGGAGAGTGACGATGCAATGACTATGGTACTTGCTATGACATGCTTAGAAAATAAATATTATTCCTTATAAGATTACTTATTCTTTGATACACCGTATTTCTTATATCATGTGGGATTTTTTGATTTGCATTATAACCCCTGCTCACATGTGTGTGAAAAAGGAACCCATTCAACGAAGCGATTTCGTTGTGCATGCATATCTAAAGTAAGGATTGAGTCGAAACATGGGATTCAAAGATTCCTTGTTGGGACTTGTTCCCTGATGGAAGGATTCTAGCATTGGCCCATGCACACACGACACTTTAGAAATGAATGAAAGGATCATCGGAAAAACAAAGCATTAAATTCATCTGAATGGGGATTAATAAGATTAACATGGTTGTATTTTTTATATTACAGCTTTGCAGGTTGCAAACAATTGATAATTGTGAAAACTAATGATGAAATTTATAAGCTTTGAAGTTTGTAGGTAGCTTTACTGAAAACCTTCAGGAGACACAACTCCGCTGCTAGGGATCACCTAGGGGTTTAAAGGCTTATTGCATATGCTAAATGCAATCGTGCTCCCTACGAAAGTGACATTTATTTTCTTCTAAATTGCTAATCTATTTTTCTGATATATTTTCATTCTCTTTGCTCGAGGACTAGCAAAGTGTAGGTTTATGGGTGTGATCTGTGCCGAAATATCACTATATTTCGCACTCAAATGCCGACACTTAGCCATCCAATGAAAGCTATCTGATGGTTGTTATGGAGTTTTAGTGATTTCAGGTGTTCTTGATCGTTGGATTTGGAAAGAGTGTAATTGAGCGTAATTAAGGGTTACATGGGAACATTGGACATGGGATCCAATGAAAGCACCAAAATCCATAAAATAAAATTGATTGGTCTAGCCACAATAAAGAGAATGAAGATGTTGCATGTCATCATCAATCGATTGAATCTCAAGAATCAATCGATTGATCTGGATGACAACTTTTTTCCTCTTGAATTTGAATTTGAACTAATTCAATCGATTGAGATTTGTAATTCAATCAATTGAATTCAAATTCAAGGAAATCCATCAAAATTCAATTTTGAAGTCAATTGATTGAAATTTGCAATTCAATCGATTGAACCTTTTATGGAAGTTTTCCTATCTGCACCCTATAAAAAGAATGCTATGTTTAGGGTTTGGGGACTTCCTCTGGACAGATTTTCTATGAGTTTTTCCAAGTTTTCTTTAGTGTTTTTAGTTGTAGCTTGTACTTAGGAATTAAGGCATTGTAAGGTTTCGATCTTTTCCAAAAGATTGAACAGTTGATAATAAAAGAACGTTCGTTTGATGACTTCGATTCTCTGCATCGCGTGTGGATAGGAGATGAGTGGCTAAGCCCCTCGTTCAAGGATGAAACAACCCCTAGATGAGTAACTAATTTATTTGCAATCATACAATTTCTTGTTATCATTATTGAATCGTACGACTTTCAGTGTGTACTTATTATCTTATCATCGAATTCTTATTTATAGCCGTCGATCTTGGTTATCGACAATAATAAAAGAGTTATTCCACCAATATCGATCTTGTAGACTAATGTAAAATGTCGTACGATTGAATCTTACTGTTGTTATTTCGTATTTGAGATACGTTATACCTTTCGCATGATTTATGTCTTGATTGAATGCGTCATAGTGTTAGGATATTGCATGTCGAGTCAATAATTGCAGTCTTATCGATTCGTTTTACTTGTAGTAAAATGATGGTAAAATAATTTGACATTGAATTGTTGGGATTATTAGTAGAAAAAGTTACACATCTAGGGTTAGCGGAGTCCTTGATAATCTCATCATCGTAATTTTATTTGTCACAGTTCATCTTTGCATAACTTTATATCAATTATTATTATTATTACATTATATAGTGGTAAATCATAGCAACAAATCTCACCTTTGACACTTTCTTAGGTTTATTTTACACTTCTAGAATTAATAAAATTTTACGCTTTCCTGTGAGTTTGACACCCTTGATTTCATTTTTCTACAATAGATCTTGTGCTTTTACAAGTGAATACTTTAAAACCGATCAGGACGGTGCTCCAATTCTCCGATCTCTGTCGGCGCTTTTGAAAATAATCTGCAACTTTCTCTCTAGTAGTTTTGATTAAGTCGATAATTGATTTCTCACGTGCTATCTTTCGTAGCTGTTCAAGCTTTCAGCATTATTCGTAGTGAGGAAATCGTACTGTCTTCCATCGAAATATGCGCGTGCTCAATGCTTCGGGTATATTTTTGAAATATAGTCGAAGGCTCGAGGATCAACATCTTTCTTGATTTTGTTCATAAAATAATCAAATCTGTCTGTTGAAAATGCACACGCAGCGCACCACCATAGATCCAACGCACCATTCTTGGGATACTTGTATGCTAAATTTTGTATCATATGTCGCATGCAGTAGCTGTGGTGTGAGTTAAGAAAGATTTATTTCACCGCCTTTATTAACCCTTCGACCTGTCTATGATAATAATGAAATCTTCGTTAAACTGACCGATCACGAATGCACCTACCCATTCAAGAAACTATATCCACAGATCATCTTCTTCTAACTCGACGACGGCGAAAGCTAACGATAATATATGGTCATTACCCTTTTGCGCTGAGATGATAAGTAGGATCCCTTCGAAACGTCCCCATAAGTGTGTGCTATCTACAAGCAATATGTGACGAAGTGTATTGCGGGAGCTTCCGATATACGGGCCAAAACCCCAAAAAAATCTTTGGAGCTTATTATCAAGCGTAAGTTAAAATGACGTTCATACATTAAGATCTACCCACTCCATCTCCTTTAGGTAGGCTGGTACATCGGCTAACTGCCCTTGCCAACTTCCTCTAATATCGTTCAAGGTGAGTTCATTCCCCCTCCAAGCCTTAGAATATTTGATTTGTACGTTATAATTTTTTTCAATGTCAAACATTATTGACGCAGGTGTGTAGTTGAATCCTTCCATAAGTTTGTCGCGTACATAGTAGTTTATGAAGGAGATTGTTGCATTACAGTGACCGTGCGCTCCGATCTTAGTGGCCCCGAATGTGTAAGTATTATTGAACGTCTTGATTTTGAAAGAGTTGAACCCAGTCAATTTAGACGCATATATTCGTCGCGAACAGTCGGGTTCGTAGCATCCAGCTGTCACTCAATAACTAGTAGTTTTCAACGGCCGGATTTGGAAGTTTTTCTTCACCGTGTGTTCTGTCAATGCTCTTTGGAATGTTTGCTTGTCTCTGAAGATCTTCCAACTTTAAATATTAAATTCTGATGTTCGGTTTTTACCTCATAATCGGAAGAGTTGTCCGATGTCTCTGACCCTTCGTAATCTCCATCTACTAGGGGATTATCAATGCCTTTCCTGAAAATTCTCGGATCATATTTTATAAATCCATCTGGTTCACTATCATAGTCTTAGGGGTTCTCTTTTAAGTTATCTTTATTAGTGGGTCGAGGATAACTGCGCCCTTCACCAGATCCTTTACCAGTGGGGTTCTGACTCGGCCCTTCACCGAAGGAGTTTTGATGTGATTGGCTAGGTCCTTCACTGAAGAGGTGCTCATATGTTTGACTAGGCCCTTTACCGTAGCGGTGCTCACCGAATGGTTGAGCTCCTCTGGTAATCTCCATCGATGGAATGGTAAAACATAATTCGTGGGTCAACCATGTTGTGAATCCAATGGGAAAGATATAATCGAAATCGTCTTCATCTCTCACTCTTAGAGACGTGTAATCTAACTCTTGACTATATTGTTGTGACCCATGTATATACTTTAATAGGTCATCATATGATTCAACTGGAGCGTCGTTTAAATCAATAGTCGCTTTCTTGACCGACATGTTCGTCGTAAAATCGCTGTCATCGCCTAATCGAATGGTATCATATATAGGTCCATCATCTTCAAACTTACATGGCTGAAAGGAATGGTTACTTACAAAATCAATCCCGCCAAAAGGTACTTGTTCAGCTTCGACTCAAAAGGATGGCGGTTCTTTAATGATGAATATCTTTATGATGTCCACCCCGACTTTATAAAACGAAAATATGTTGGCTAAATCATTCGAGTCCAAAATGTCGGCAAACACAGGGGTATTCACTATCTTCATAGAGAACTTTATAGAAACTGTTTCATCTGCCCTCACAAAACTGACAGAGGATATTCGCCTTATGAATTGTTCATAAGAAACAATCGTCGAAATAGTAATAACCCTTCGCCGGCCACCTTCATACGAGCCATCATCACTTATAAGAAAACCATCATAGTAACAGAGAAGATGAATGCTCACCTTTGACATCGCCTGTTTAAGAGAAGAGGAGACTATCATATGACAGATGACACAAAATGGATATATAGATTCTATGAACGGTCGATACCGACTATATAAACGGTAGATACCGATTCCATAAAAGGTTGATACCGATTATATAAACGGTCGTTATCGACCGTTTACACAGTCGGTATCGACCATTTCTTAAAAAAAAATTACTAAGAAAATATACATCTTTTTTATACTGCACCAGTAAAAGACCCACAGAAACTGAAAATGAGGTTTACACTGAAAAATCTGAACATACCTCGTGTCGCAATGACAAATTGCAGGGTGGTCTTTTCCCAATGACAAAAATGATGGGTCTTCTTTCCCAATGGCAAATTGTAAGATTTTCTTCTCTCAAGCGTCTGTTGTCTTCTTTCAAATAGCAAACTGCAAGATCGAACTGAGGAAGAAGACATTGTCACCAACAAAATCCTAACTTTTTACTAACTGTGGCAGATTAAAATGAGGAAGGGGATACTTTTTAGGGTTAAAGAAAGTCATAGAAGGGATAACTTCGACTTTTTACTCTCCTTAGTGTCGGCTTGGCTTAGCTTGGAGTTAGGTGAAAGGTGAAAATATAAGGTCTCTGAAAGAAAAGGTGTATCTGATAGAGTCGATTTTGGAAATTTCCTTATGTATAAATATCAAGTCGGGTTGGGTTGACTTCATCAGACCTGACTTTGCCTGAGTGACACAAACAAACCTTTGAGTCAACCGACCCGACCCAACCCAACCCGACGTACGGTTCAGATGATTCATGCTCGACGGTCATACTTTATGTGCCCAACCCGGAAATAAACCCGGGGTTGGGTATCGACCCGGTCCGATCCCACCCGGCCCGGCCCGTCGAAAGCACTAGTAGTCTCACTCCCGCTCTTCTATTTTAGCTTACTTTCTTAATTGCTAAGTTCCTAAATTCCTGAAACTTCTCAACTACCTTTTGAATTATGTATCTACTATATTTATATTCTCTGTTTCTCGCACTTAGGGTCTCACTACGCTCTAGATTCAACAACCTCTTCAGAAGCACCAGCAGATTTCTTCACTTGGGGTTTCAGAACTCTGTAAAAGGTTTGAATTCAGCACCTTTGGCTTTTGATTTCACTTGCTAACCAACAAGTTAATCTTTTTTTTCCTTTATTGATCGAATTACATAAGTTTTTTTATCGATTTATTGAGATTATGTTGTTTCGTACGATTTTTTGATCAAATCTTAATCAGCTGTTGTCCTTTTGTTATTTGAATGATGGAATTATGTTGGTTTTTGATCGTTTTATTGAGAAATCGATTGCTTTCTGAGTGTTTAAGTTAAAATTGATACTTATCGTTGCTCTTCCAATAAGTTATAGGATACCTCTATTTGTGCCCACCCTGAAAACCCATTGACTGTGTTGAATTGAATGATGATGATCGTTTTTCATTCCAATCTTCCACACAAGGGATCTTAAGGCCATGGGCGTGCTATCAGACTGTCAATTTTTGATTCCATGTGATCACATGGTACACATCATGCTTCAACATGATCTTAGAGCTACGTGGAATAAACATCTGACCGTATGATAGTAGTCCATGATCTCAATATCTATTGTGTGGAAGATTGGGACGATAAACGATTTCCTGTGTCTGATTTAATGCAGTCAACAGATTTTTTTCTTTGTTTAAGTGAGGTGTCTGTAACATAAAGTGGTGTGGTAGTAACAGCAACCTTTTTTTATTTGAATGATTGAATTATGTAGCTTTTTGATTGATTTGTTGAGATTACATTTTGATGATCTACTTAATTTGGGAAATCAATTGTTTTATGAGTGTTTAGGATGAAAATTGATAGTTATCGCTGCTCTTCCAATAAGTTGTTGGATACTTGTATTCGCGCCTGTCCAATTATCGATGTTGGTGGTCACTTTTCATTCCAATCTTTCACACAAGGGATCTTGAGACCATATGTAATGCCCCGACTCCACAGGTCGAGATATTGCCCTCTTTGGTTGGCTCCACTTGGTCCCACCAGCCTTCCCTAGTCCCGCTAACAACCCTTTTCCCTTCAACGTTTTGTTTTTGGTATGTGACCCTAGTATGGGTCTCTGCTCCCACCCAAAATGCATCTTACATGTGAGAGAAGTGACCTTACTTATGTCCCAAGTTTAGGACAACTTCCTACATGATGTGGGACTTTACAATCTCCCCATCTTATAAGAGAGCTGTCCTCGGCTCTGATATTATTCTGTAACACCCCGACTCCACATGTCAAGATATTGTCCTTTTTGGTTGGCTCCACTTGGTCCCACCGGCCTTCCTTCAAGGTTTTGTTTTTAGTAAGGGCCGATGATGGGGACATCGGATCAAAGGCGTCATCTACTGTGAACCGTATGCGCAAGAATAAGCTTAAGGCGCTTGTACAAAGAATGTTGGCCACTTCAAGTAAGATCTGCAAGAGAAAAGCAAAAGAAAGGAAGAAAGTGAAAAAAATAAAAATAAATGTGTTATGGAAATTAAGGCAATGACATCCGTGCCCAAGGACGTCTGTGATTTAGACACCATTATGTTTTTGTGCATATCGTCAGGGACGGACATCCGTGGTCATATGACGGACGTCCGTGAAAGTCGTCTGTAAATTGGTGGCTACACGAATTTTAGGTAAAAACTTGCCATTTAGAGTTTTAATTGTTTTAGAATTTTTTTATTTCAAACTTTATGTTTAGTTAGGGTTTTCTTAGCCTATATAAAGGTATGTAACGACTTTATTTTAGTTAGTTGATGATTAATGGAATTGAGAGTTGCTTTGTGCAAACCTTAGAGAACTTGTGAAGAGTTTTCACCTAATAGAGCGAATCTTTCAAAACTCGAGGAGTGAATCTTCATTTATCGTGCGCTTGGTGCGAAGCTTCATAATCTTTGGTGTGAAGCCTGGGAACTTTATCTTTCTATTGTCTTTTTAATTATTGTCAGGTAATTATTTTCCTTATTGCCTTTGATAAAATAAAAAAACACAAAATCCCTAGTTAATTAATTGCTAGAATTTTGTTTACACCTTATTAATTGATATATTTTGATTTTCCTCTTTGATTGAATTAACCCTTCGGGCCTTTAATTCTTCAAATCCTAGAGGAGTCAAGAGACGATACTGTAATTGTCGCTTGGTGCCCTAAACTAGAATGAAACTTGAGTTCCCTCATCGGAGCCGGTTTTCTAGATCGGGAAATCTTAATGCGTGTGAGTGTTAAAATTGAGTTAGCCTAATTGTTTTCATTAAATTTATTAAATTATTTTTTGTGACTGGGTAATTTAAATATTTCTGCTATTAAATTTAATCTGAAATTAATCCCAAATTCGCATAATTAGGGTTCTAGCGTTTATCCTACATCAGCTGACCCCTAGTATGGGCTACTCCTCCCACCCAAAACGCATCTTACATGTGAGAGGGGTGGCCTTACTTATGTCCCAAGGTCAGGACAACTTCCTACATGATGTTGGACTTTACACCATAGGTATGCTATGCTATCAAATGGTCAGTTTTGATTCCACGTGGCACATATCCTAAAAAATTGATCCTTAAATGACATGGCACACATCACACTTCCAAATGATTTTAGGGACACTTTGTGGGATTTGTGCCTCATAGAATAAAAAAACTTGACCGTTTGATGGAATACTCATGTTCTCAAGATCCATTGTGTGAAGATTGGAATGAAAAACTATCACCATTGTCTGATTCAATGCAGTCAACAGTTTTCAGTGTAGGTGCTCACTGGTAATCTTATAGGCCCTGATATAGGTATCCTAAGTTATATTGTTTTGGTATTTGATCAGATAGTTGTGTGTTAGTTCTGTATTGTTATAGGGGGTGCAAAATGTCCGACATTAAGTACAATTGAGTATAGTTGACTGCTTTGAATTGGATGATGGAGATTGGTTTTTGTTCCAATCTTTCGCACAACTGATCTTGAGATCATGGGCATATCATCAGACAGTTTTTTATTCCACGTGACACAAATCCTAAAAAGTGACCTTTGAGCATTGTGTGCCACATGGTCTTTGCATCACTTTTTTGGTATATGTGTCACGTGGAATAAAAAATTGACCACTTGATGATATGCCCATGATCTCAAGATCAATTTTGTGAAAGATGGGAACAAAAAAAATCTCCGTCATCTGATTCAAAGATTTTTAGCTATACCTGAGGGGGGATATTTAGGTTTTTTTTTTTGGTTTTTGTGGAGGGGGGGGGGGTGGTTAGTGGCAGCCCCTTTGTTATATTAATGCCTTTGTAAACATTGCTTCATTTGTTGATTCGTTATTATCATCATTGTCATTTTCGTCATCGTCATCCCCTTGTCCCATATATCTTGGTTTGAGTTTGCGAGCTTCTTTCTCTACCCATCTGTTGTTTATTTGATCAGATAGTTGTTTATTGCTTCTGTAGTTTTTACATAAATGCATCCGTAAGGATTGCTTAGAAAACGTTGCTGTGTTTGTTGATTCATCATTGACATCATCACCTTTTTACATTAGTTTGAACTCGAATTTGCGAGGCTATTTCTCCACTCATCTCTGTTGTTATCGTTAAATGAATGTGGCTATTGGTTTTAAGGCAATAATACATTGTTTGATATCCAATATCCAATCGTTCTATTATTTATTAATATCGCAAGGAGGAGTTATTTACTATTGTTTGTTAATATAGCAAGTACATGCATTTTTTTTTGATCGGTAACTAATAAAGAAGAAAAACAGTCACGAAATGGAGACATGTGATATGCTTGCCAGGAGAAAAGACCAATCAAAGAGAACATTGAGAGACATAGAAACACACTAGTACACAAAAATGTATTTAAGGTCAAATACACCTTTTCCACCATTTCGTTTCCGGTAATAAGCAGATTATATTAATAAGTAAAGAAGAAAAATATAATAATCAACATGCCTAAGTGAGATTCCGTCTTTCTTTATCGAGAAGACAGTAGTCATAGTCATAATTACTGAGTGTCACTTGAGGTGGTTTGAACGTGTTCATCGGAGGGCAGAAGCAAACCTTGTACGAAGGGTTGAGACTCTACAAGCACAAAGGCTTAGGAAAAGTGGAAGACCTATGAAGACCTGGATTGAAGCGATGAGAAGGGATATGAAGGATTGTGAAGTTACGAAGAGCTAAGTGCTAATAAAAAACGAGTGGAGAAGTAGGACACGCAAAGCCGACCCCAAATAGATGGGATTAGGCTTTTCTGATGACGATGTTAGTAGTCATAGTCATAAAGAAGAAAAACAGTCACAGAAGGCAAAAGGTGATATGTTTTCTGGAAGAAAAGGGTGATCAAAGAATGCCTCTCTAAACATAGAGAGACCTGAAAACACACTATTACACAAAAAGGAAGATATGGCCCAATACACCTTTTCCGCTGTCCGCCCTCGGTAATAACCATATTTTATTAATATAAGTAAAGAAGAATATATAAAAAGCAACATGCCTAAGTGAGATTCCGTTAATGTTTTATTTTTTTTCTTATTTATTATTGACAAGATAGTATCATACTGATAAGAAGTGCAACAATCACAGAATCCGAAAATTAATATGCTTGACGGGAGAATAGACAGATTAAAGAGTGGCTCTCAGAACATAGAGAGACTGGAAGACACACTAGTACACACAAAAAGCAAGTTACAGCCCAATACACCTTTTCCACCAGTGCTTTTTTTTCTCCGGTAATAAGCAATTTTTATTATAAACAAAGAAGAAATTATAAAAAGCTGCTTGCCTAAATGAGATACTTAGGCACCATACCTAGATAGACCAAGCAGACATAGTGATAAACTCGGCGTTCGGAATAAATTTAAAAGTGACAAATTCAGAAAAATATCATCAAATTTTTGACAGAATTAGGAAAAAATGGGAAAAAATTGTGAATTAATTGTGATATTCATGAATTTTTCATATTTTGAATAAGTTGTGATTTATTTATTTTTAATCGTTTTAAAATGCAATTTTTTAGAAAGTTGCTGATTTTTGTCACTATGCAAGAAGCTAAAAACACAAGCAATAACAAAGCCAAACAAAAGGCAAGACACAAGAACAAACCCGACTCCTATAGGCCAAACAGAGCCATGAGAAAAACATTGGAGCAAGTTACGTGGCTTGGAACAGCGGATCCTTTGCAAGACATCCCCTAGCCCGCCTAACCAGGATGGTTAACCATACAATCCCATCAATCCATGATGATGATGTTTTTTAGAAGCATCACTCAATTTTCCCACATCCCAACTTATATAATATAACCATTTCCATATTTTGTAACTAATAGAGAATATTTAGGATTGAATGAAAGATACACATAGATGTGTATCTTATGTTTTAGGCAAAATCTAATTATGATTTCTAAATATTCAGATAAATATTTTAGGAATTTTTTTTTTTCAACAGCTGGAGATTTTATGAAACAAAAGCTACACATCATAGATGTGTATCTTTCATTCAATCCTAAATATTCTCTATTAATAACCAAGTCCACCAGCCTTCTTGCCCTTTGATTTTGAAATAACGTATAGTTTCTCTCCGAGTCAAATCAAAAGAGGTTGCGACGTTAGAAGGGGCATCAATGCTGTGACTTTATGCTGTCTAATAATTCTGCATCATAGCAACATAGCACCTCTCATACGCAAGGCGACAGAGGGCGAGGTCTGTGGATGACCGGACTCCGGAGTTCATGAGATGGTCCATAACATAGCCATGAGGGCCACATTTCAAAGAACATTTGTTAATAATTAAAAAAAGTTATCCACACTTCCCTACCATTCAAACACATTGGACAGCCATTCCGTAACTTCATATTATGCTATTTAGATTGCTGATGGTTAGAATTATACTTATGCTGCCATCTAGCAGGAAAAAAGCAATCCGAGGGGGGACCCCTAATGTTCCAAATTTTGGACCATTTATGCACCAATTGGGGCATTTTCCTAAGTGCATTGCAGAACAATTTCATTGTGGAAGTACCCTTTTTGCTAAATTTCCAAATTATTTGATAGACTTCACGTTCTATTTGGGTTGCACTGTTGAAGTAATGCCCGCAGCTCCAAGAGATTTGACACTTCTTCATCCCTTGTTTTTTTTTGTAATAAAATTTCCCAAAACCTACTGCTACAATAACCCCAGATTACAAGTATGGAAGTACCTTTCTGCAGCCAGTGTATATAGTATATAGTGAATGAAGCCTTTCACAAGGAGGTTGCTCCTCAACCCTGGTGTATTCACAAAATAATATCCTTTGGCATTAACCCAATCTTAGATGACATTACACTGTCATTTTTATGAGCAATATATTTATGGATAATTAAAAAACAGAGGAAATAGCAGTTTTGGGGGTTCAAATGGAGAGAAATGGGGGTTTCGATGGTTCTTTCAAGAGGACAAATAACATTCTCATGAGAAGTAGCTTTTTAAGAGAGAAGGGATTATGGTTAGTTGGCAGGTTCAAATGGAGAGGCATGATGGTTTAATGCTCTTTAGCAGTTTTGGGTGTGGAACAATGGTTTTGAAGTGCAAAACAAAATGGTACCTTTCACAAAGAGGCTGCTCCTCAACGCAGGTGTATTTGCGAAATAATATCCTTTGCCGCTAACCCAATCTTAGATGACATTATACTGTTATTTTTATGAGCAATATGTTTATGAATAATTAAAAAACAGAGGAAATAGCAGTTTTGGGGGTTCAAATGGAGAGAAATGGGGGTTTTGATCATGGATCAAAATATCGTCCGATACCGATACGTATCGTCCAATACGTATCGGTTTTTGACTTGGACGATACGATAAATAGGGTTTTTCTCGGGTTCCTTAAAAAAGAGTCAAATTATCGTCCGTATCGTCCGTATCGTTCGTATCGTTCAATGTATCTTCCGCTAAGTTCAAATTATCGTTTTGTTTGTTTGATATATATATTTTTTTTGTGGCAAAATACCGGAAAGTATCATCCGGAACCGATACGTATCGTCCGGTACGTATCGGTTTTGGGGCTGGACGATACGTATCGATTTTCCGAGATTTTGATTCATGGTTTCGATGGTTCTTTCAAGAGTACAAATATCGTTCTCATGATTAGTAGCTTTTTAAGAGAGAAGGGATTATGGGTAGTTGGCAGGTTCAAATGGAGAGAAATGATGGTTTAATTGGTTCTTTAGCAGTTTTGGATGTGGAACAATGGTTTTGAAGTGCAAAACAAAATGGTTTTCGGAGAAGGAGAGGAATGGTGACTTTTTAGGTCGTATGAGACCAAGAAGAGCAGTTTTTTGGTTGAGTTGGCTTGCTAACTAGTGGTTTCAGAGGGAGGAAAATCGGTTTTGTGCAAGAGATAGTTGTCATGCAGAGGTGAGTGAAGAGAGAAAGAAGATAGAAGCGCAAGAGACAAGTAGGTGGTGAGGGACGACGACGTGTTTTTTGTTGTGTGGGGAGTACCAGCATACAACTTAAATGCATTGCCTTTAATATCTGTTGGGGTGTATTTGACCCTGAGAAATCATGCCTCGTTTCTGAGTCTGTTTTCCGAGTTGTTTACTCGGCAAACCAAGATGAGTTAAACTCAGAAAGTGACCCTTTTCTGAATGGGGCCCACCATTTTGCTGAACAGCTAAAAATGCATTCCTACTCAGAATCTGACTACTTTAGGCAGAAAACACTAATTCTGAGCTACCAAACGAGGCCTTAAAGTGTAACTGTTTTGCTTATCTTTCTTCTTCCAACTGTTTATCTTGATTGTAGTGCTCATTCTTCTTTGCAAGCTATGTTGGCCATTTGTTTGGATATGAAAAACAATTGTAGATAGATTTATTTTGATTTCTTACTCTCCTAATAATATTTTCCTGTTTCTGTAGTTATACATCTACAGAACTTAATTATCCCAAGAATGGTGAAGAGCCTAGACGAGGGATGGGAGGTTCTGCGAAAGGGAATTCTCAGGGTCATTTCCATTCTTGAAGGCCAATCTACAACTCCGCTCACTCCCGGAGAATATATGAGAAACTATACGTATCCTTTTTGTTACTGGTGAGTCATATGACTGAGGATATTCATGTTTTTCTAGGTGATGGAAGGTGTATACAATGGGTTTTATCCTTTAATTTGACAACAGAATGGCTTATGATATGGCAACTCACAAGATAACTGAGGATTCCTGGTCACGAGCACTTTATGAGAGGCAGAGGGAAACTTTAATAGAGTACATTAACTTGACGGTGAGAAAACTACCTTTTTTTAAATTGGTTTAGAAGTTTTACTTTTCTATGTTCACAGTTTGGGGTACATCATGAATAAATGGTCTGTCAATTATTTTTAGCAATATATTGGGCTCAGTGACCCAATGGATAGTAAGACGTGGCGATCTCTGTGATTAAACTCCCTATGTTCTCTGTGATTAAACTCCCTATGTTGCTTTAAGTAACTAGTCTGTGTTCTCCCTAGTTGTTTTACCTGTTCCAGTGGATTCTCAACAATTCATTTATATTCATTTTGTCCCATGATCAGGTATTACCTTCTCTGAGGAAGAAGCACCATATTTTTTTGTTGAAGGACTTTGTGAGAAGATGGTCAAATCATAAAATTTTGGTCAGATATCTTTCACACTTCTTTGCTTATCTTGATCACTACTTCACTGTGCGAAAACAGCTTCCTTCAATACAAGATGCTGATATACCATGCTTCCATGATTTGGTAAGTAATGGCATATGTACTCATCTTCCTAAGAATAATACCCCCTTTTTTTTTTACATTCTTGCTATGTTCCATATAATCAACTTTTCTTACATACTCACCATTTGAACTTGTCTACCCTTTAAAATTTTGTTGAATAATTTCCATGTTATAACTTTTAGGTTTACAATGAGGTGAAGGATAGAGTCAAAGATGTGATCCTTCTTTTGGTATGTACTTAGGTTCTCTTGGAGATGTAGTTGCTTTTAAATCAAATTCGAATAGCTAACACCTTTTTTTTAGATTGATCAAGAACAAGGAGGAGAGAAGATTGATCGGGCCTTAATAAAGAATGTTTTGGACGTACTCGTAGAAATTGGGAATGGTACTAGAACATTATATGAGGATGACTTTAAGGCACACATGCTTGAAAAAACAGTTGCTGGCTATTTTCAAAAGGCTTCATATCATATTTTGGTGGATTCTTGCCAAGATTACATGTTGATGGTTGTTCCTACATCAAGACTGGACATATAGAATTTACATGGGGCCAATCATGACTATGAAGCTGACATTTTGTTGTATTGTGCAGGCTGAGGAGTGTTTGAAGCGCGAGAAAGACGGGGCTTCTCATTACTTACATTTGAGCAGTGAGCCGAAGCTGTTGGAGGTATTCTGGTTGTTAACTCTTCTTTTTGGCTGAAGTTTCTAATTCCTTCATTTTCAATTTAATATATATGTAAACTATGTGAAAATCCTAAATATTCATTATCATTTTCATCACAGAAAACACAGCATGAACTACTGTTTGTATATGCAAACCAACGACTTGAAAAGGAGCAGTTCGGATTGGAGGTACTACTACGAGATGGCAAGGTCTGTATTGGTTATGAATTATATTGCAACCCTAAATTATTGTAACCAATGCTTTTGAACTAGTATTGATTTTGTTGGGTCCCTGTACAACCGTCGTGGGGCCGAGGGGGAGCCACGCTCCAAACGCTCTCCCAACACCTTAAAACATTGAGTTGCGTCTCTTCCATCACCAATTGGTTTTGGTCGGAATGGTAGCTCAATGGGGTATAAGATCCGACAAGTGGTATCAAAGGCAGGTTAGGGGTTCGAGTCCAGCTCTGGTGGTACTAGTGAAGGGGGGATTGTTTGACTGGGACGCCGACATCGGATACGGTCCATTTCGCGTATACCGACGTTGGAAGAAGCGGAATGGAAATCAGAATCAGGCGTAAAGAAGAAAATTTTGCGATTTGGAGGAACACTGCAATTTTGATCGATCGAACCAGGATTCTATCGATCAAGTCCCTTACTTCGATCGATCGAAGTCCTATTTCGATCGATCGAACGACGGCGAGGAAAAAACACTTGTTCTGGCATGAATAAATATATATAATTCGATCGATCGAATTGTATACTTGATCGATCGAATATCCATTTCGATCGATTGATCTAATTTTGATCGATCGAGTACCACCGGCGATATATATTTAAATTGATCAATCGAGTATCAATTTCGATCGAGTTTCACTTTCGATCGATCGAAATTTCGCGAGAGCTTGTTTTTTACTTAAATTTTAGGGGCAAGTTTGTCTTTCTTTTATGTTTATTTTCGTTTTAGGGTTTTATTTTAAGACTTCCTATATAAGGTCTCTCGATAAACAATGTAATTAGTGATTTGATTAATGAAAAGAGCTTTTTGCTTCCTTGCTTGAGATGAGCGATTTCGGAGAGATTCTTCGATTCCCGAGAAGGGTTTGGTGTGAAGCCAAGGGTGTGAAGCCCACAATCTATCCTTTACTATTTTATCTTTTGATCTATCTTCCCTGCTTTAAATTTTATAACCCTAAATCTGCCATTGCCCTTTCAAAATACTCGAAATCCTAAACCCTAGCTTTTCCCTAAACCATTGAATCGATCCGATTCAACAATCCTACATCTCTTAAGAGCCATTGAACCATTCTGCATCAAAATACCCTGGACCAGCGATCCCTTATTGAACTACGAGCGCCTTAATCTGGAAAACCTAGAGTTCTACCTCTAGGGCCGATCTGCATTGCAAATCTAACGGATCTAACGCTCGAACTGGACCTGATTCGAGCCACAGCTCGATCCCTCACATGGAAAACTACGAACTCCTAAGGTATTCACATTATTTTCAGATTCATTGCTTAAATTAATTGAGTTTAATTTCGGCAAGTAATTAATTCATCACATTCACATAGTCTAGGGTCTTGTCCTGCGTCAGTTTTGGTATCAAAGCCTAAGTTCTAGGTTAGGGCATATTTGTGTGGCATTGAAATTCATTGCACTTTAATTTTATTGCATCTTATTTTTGTTGGCCAAAGTGTGCACATCACGTGTTTGTCAAAAGTCCCCCTTCATTGTCAGTTCATTTTGCATGCCATTCTAGAACCCGTCATTAGTGAATTGTATCACTATGGACATGAATGAGATTGCCGAGGCTCTTAACAGCATGAGGGATGATCTAAAATCGATCAATGATTGAATGGCTGCCATGGAGACAGCCCAAAGGAGCCTTGAAACGTCCAATGAGAGGTTGTTAGACCGGGTCAATCGGTTGGACGAGGGTGATGAGTGCTTCGAACCACACCGTGAGCATCATGGTCCACGTTTCGAACGACATGGCTACCAACATAATCGGAATCGAAACCATAGGATGGATCATCATAGAGATGACTACGACCCGAAAGGGAAACTCCTTAAGAATGTTCGAGTTGAGTTCCCAACTTTCGATGGAAGATTGGACTCTCAAGTCTTCCTCGATTGGTTATTTGATATGGACCAGCACTTCGAGTGGTTTAGCATGAGCGATGAGAGATGTGTCAGATTTGCAAAACTGAAGCTCATAGGCCAAGCCCGACTCTTTTGGGTCAACGTTGAGCGTATCAGAACGAATGCGGGTTGTACTCCCATTACCCGTTGGGAGGACATGAAGGAGCGACTTACAGAGAAGTACGTTCCTTCCTCATACTACTATCGTCTCCTCGATTAATGGCAAAATCTACGCCAAGGTGTATGCCCGTAGCGGACTACATTGACAAATTTGAAGAATTCATGATGAGAGCCAAAGTATCCGAAGACCCTCAAGTCACTCTATCCAGATTTCGCACAGGATTGAGACTTGACTTGCAAAAAGAGTTAGTCTCTCACCTTGTTGAGACTCTCACCGAATGCTACACCGTCGTTCAGGACCTTGAACGATATTTGAAAATGACAGTGGTTAGGCGATCTCATTTTTACACCGGTCAACCCCTTACCGGCGAAGTGAGACTAAGTGCTGGAAACCAGCCTCCCAAACTCACACAATCCACATCTGCCAATGTGCAGTTTGACAAAGGCAAGGGTGTAGTCGGAGAATCCTCGAAGGGCGGTTCACACATCAAGTGTTACAACTGTCAAGGGTTGGGACATCTTGCTGCCCAATGCCCTAAGAGAAACCTCCAAAGGAATCTCTACGTCGAGGGAGAGGGCAACAAGGATGACAAGTTTATGAAGAAGAGGTCTTTGAGCAGAATGCCACACCTAGTGATGAGGAAGGTGATGACGTGGGTCGTGCCCTAGTTGTGAGGTGTGCCTTTGCACAACCTCAACAGGATGAAAAGGAGGATTGGCGGAGGGAGAACATTTTTCACACCTTTGCCACATGTGGGACAAAGAATTGTAGGATTATCGTTGATACCGGAAGCTGCACCAATGTGGTGTCAGAACATACCGTCACCCGTTTAGGGCTTACACCCGAAGCCCGCCCGAGACCTTACAAAGTCGGATGGGTTGACTCCTCATCCATTCTCGTGTCACAGAGGTGTTGTGTACCCATACAATTGGGTTCATACTCGGACACCTTATGGTGAGATGTGGTGCCGATGGATGTGGGCCATATCATCTTAGGGAGGCCATGGCTTTATGACTTGAACGTGGCCATTTTTGGTCGATCTAATATTTGCACGTTCAATTATAAGGGTAAGAAAATCACTTTTAACCCTTTGGCTCCCAAAGCACCATCAGTCAACAGAGTTGAAAAGAAGGGAGGCCAATCCAAGGCCATCAACATTGTGAGCCCTTTAGAGTTCGAGAGAGCATCGTTAGATGAGAGTGTAGTGTATGTCGTTGTCACCGTTGAAAGTACTCCTGAGTCGTCACGTGAGTACCCCAAGGAGGTCGAGCCAATCATGAATGAATTTGCGGATGTCTTCCCTGAAGACTTACCGAATGAGCTCTCTCTTATGCGTGACATTCAACACGCAATCGACTTGGTTCCCGGATCTACATTACCGAACCTGCCCCACTACAGGTTGAATCCAGTTGAGCACGCCGTGTTGATTCAACAAGTTAGTGAGCTCCTTCAGAAGGGGTTCATCCAAGAGAATTTGAGCCAGTGTGCTGTACCCGCATTACTCACTCCTAAGAAGATGATACGTGGTGCATGTGTGTGGATAGCCGTGGAATTAATAAGATTACGGTTAAATATCGGTTTCCCATACCGAGGCTCGATGACATGCTTGATATGATGGTTGGCGCCACTATCTTTTCCAAGATAGACCTTAAAAGTGGCTACCATCAGGTTTGTATTCACCCTGGCGATGAATGGAAACCGCCTTCAAGACCAAAGACGGTCTTTATGAGTGGATGGTCATGCTTTTTGGGCTATCCAATGCCCCGAGCACATTCATGAGGCTCATGACCAAAGTGTTGAGGCCATTCCTTAGCAAATTCCTTGTTGTATATTTTGATGACATCTTAATTTATAGCCCAGACAAGGAACAACACATTATCCACCTAAGGTTGGTTTGCGAAACCTTGAGGGGGGAAAGGTTATACGTGAATCTCAAGAAGTGCACCTTCATGCAACAATCTGTTGTATTCTTGGGATTCATTGTCTCGGTAGACGGGATGGTTGCGGACCCTGCGAAGGTTAAGGCCATTGTGGAGTGGCCGGACCTTGAAATATTCATGAAGTCCGTAGCTTCCATGGCTTGACCACATTTTATCATTGTTTCATCCGAAAATTTAGTACCATCATAACTCCCATTACCGATTGCATGAGAAAAGGGGAGTTCCTGTGGAGTAAAGCCGCGGCGAGGGCCTTTGCCGAGATAAAAGATAAAATGGTTACTGCGCCCGTCATGCACCTACCTGACTTTCTAAAGTCTTTGAAGTAGCATGTGATGCGTCGGGTGTAGGCATAGGCGGAGTGCTGAGCTAAGAGGGCCACCCTGTGGCCTATTTTAGTGAGAAACTTAATGAGGCAAAGCAGAAATACTCCACCTATGACAATGAGTTTTATGCAGTCGTCCGATCTCTTTGGTATTAGAAACATTACCTGCGACCACAGGAATTGTGTTGTTTTTTGACCACGAAGCCTTACGCTTCCTTGCTTCTCTAGAAAAAGTTGAACCCGAGGCACGCGAAGTGGGTCGAGTACTTTCAAGGGTTCGCATTCGTATTGAAGCATAAGGCCGGTGCCGAGAACAAGGCGGCTGATGCGCTTAGTCGTCGAGTGGCGACTTTGCAGTCTATGAGCACCGACATTAACTCTGAGTATACCCTGCTGGATGGGTATTTGTCCAAAGGAAATCGTTTGTGTATCTCTCGTACTTCATTGTGTGACTTTCTCATCTGGGAGTTACATGTCGGAGGGATTGTCGGACATTTTGGGCTCGACAAGACCAATGCGCTCGTTGAGGATAGGTTTTATTGGCCTAGCCTTGTGAGAGATGTCTCTAGGGTCGTGAAATAGTGTCGTACATGCCAAGTTGCGAAGCAGATTAAGTAGAATACCGGTTTGTACACCCCTTTACCCGTGCCGCACACCCCGTGGCAAGACATCTCTATGAATTTCGTGCTCGGCCTTACCAAGATTCAATGGAAGCACGATTCCATTTTTGTGGTAGTGGACTACTTTTCCAAGATGGCCCACTTCATACCCTACTCTAAAACCTCCGATGCGGCTCACATAGCCAAATTATTTTTCGGGGAGGTTGTGCATCTCCATGGGTTACCCAAGACGGTTGTGTTAAATCGGGACATGAAGTTTACCAGTTATTTCTGAAAAATTTTATGGCACATGATGGGTACCATGCTCCAAGTTTCTTCGGCCTATCATCCTCAAACAGATGGCCAAACAGAATCCACCAATAAGAGCTTAGGTAATCTTCTCCGTTGTCTTGTTGGTGATCACCCTAGGACTTGGGATTCTACATTGCCTATAGCCGAGTTTGCATACAACAATTCAGTCAATAGGTCCCTAAGCATGAGTCTTTTTGAGGTTTTACTTGGTCATAGGCCTAGGACACCCATTGATTTAATCCCCATGTTTGCATCCCATTGAGTTTCCGAGTCAGCCGATGCATTCGCACAACACATTCATGAATTGCATGCCGAAATTGGAAAAAAATTTAATGCGAGCAATGAACAATACAAGATAACTGCGGATGCGCATAGGCGCTTCAAAGAATTCCAGGTAGGGGATTATGTAATGGTTCGGGTTAGGCCTGAACGGTTCCCAATGGCAGCCGCAAAGAAACTCCAAGCCCGCTACGCTGGACCTTTTAGAGTTGTGGCAAAGAGCGGGCCTAATGCATAATATGTTCTTGAGCTTCCACCGGATATAGGGGTTAGCTCTACGTTCAATGTGGAGGACCTAGTTCCCTCTTCGTCCCCAGCCGCAGCCCCACCAACCCCTTCCAAGCAGCCCCGAGTCCAAATTCCAGCCCCACACTGCAACCCCTACCATTCCCTTCCCCACGCAAGCAGCAGAGAGATGAGATCGAAGGGATATTAGATGATTTTGCGGTATCCACCCATGGTGGAGGATTTCAAAAATACTTGGTTAAGTGGTTGGGAAAGCCGGACTCCGAGAACACATGGTTAACTGAAGAAGAGGTGCGACGCCTGGACCCCGACATGCTCGATCTCTATCACGACGCCGCTTCATCGGTGATGAAGCCTTTTCGGCCCGGGAGAATTGACGGGGACGCCGACATCGTAGACATCGGATATGGTTCATTTCGCGTATAGCGGAATGGAAATCAGAATCAGGCGTAAAGAAGAAAATTTTGCGATTTGGAGGAACACTGCAATTTCGATCGATCGAACCAGGATTCGATCGATCGAGTCCCTTACTTCGATCAATCGATCGAAGTCCTATTTCGATCGATTGAATGACGACGAGGAAAAAACACTTGTTCTAGCATGAATAAATATATAATTCGATTGATCGAATATCCATTTCGATTGATCGATCTAATTTCGATCGGTTGAGTACCACTGACGATATATATTTAAATTGATTGATCGAGTATCAATATCGATCGATCGAGTTTCAATTTCGATCGATCGAGTTTCACTTTCGATCGATCGAAATCGCGCGAGAACTTGTTTTTGACTTAAATTTTAGGGGCAAGTTTGTCTTTCTTTTATGTTTATTTTCGTTTTAGGGTTTTATTTTAAGACCTCCTATATAAGGTCTCTCGATAAGCAATGTAATTAGTAATTTGATTAATGAAAAGAACTTTTTGCTTCCTTGCTTGAGATGAGCGATTCCGGAGAGTGATTCTTCGATTCCTGAGAAGGGTTTGGTGTGAAGCCAAGGGTGTGAAGCCCACAATCTATCCTTTACTATTTTATCTTTTGATCTATCTTCCCTGCTTTAAATTTTATAACCCTAAATCTGCCATCGCCCTTTCAAATACTCGAAATCCTAAACCCTAGCTTTTCCCTAAACCATTGAATCGATCCGATTCAACAATCCTACGTCTCTTAAGAGCCATTGAACCATTCTGCATCAAAATACCCTGGAACTACGAGCGCCTTAATCTGGAAAACCTAGAGTTCTACCTCTAGGGCCGATCTGCACTGCAAATCTAACGGATCTAACGCCCGGACTGGACCTGATTCGAGCCACAGCGTGGTCCCTCACATGGAAAACTACGAACTCCTAAGGTATTCACGTTATTTTCAGATTCATTGCTTAAATTAATTGAGTTTAATTTCGGCAAGTAATTAATTCATCGCATTCATATAGTCTAGGGTCTTGTTCTGCGTCATTGTTGGGTCCCTATATAACCCTCGTGGGCCCGAGAGGGGACCACACTCGAAACGCTGTCCCGACACCTTAAAACATTGAGTTGTGCCTCTTCCATGACCTATTTGTTTTGGTCGGAATGATAGTTCAATGGGGTATAAGATCCTATAGATTTAGTTTTATATTTCTTAATTATCTTAGGGGTGCGCCACACCTGTGCAATAGTGCAACACGGGTGACACTTGAGGGCCCCAATAGCAAGCTATTGTGGTGGACCCTCCCCCTCAGAAAATTACTTTATTATCTAATGACCCGCTTGAACATGCATCAGATATTAAGCTTATAATAACAGAGTAGAATGGATTTGTAAATCATTGAAAAAATGACTATTCATTTTTTATTTTGTGGTGTAGGATCTTTCAAGGGTGTACAGGGTTTTTTCTAGAATAACTGGAAATCTGGACCCTGTGACTTCGTTATTTAAAAAGGTGGGATGCAGACTTGTAATGACATCTTATGGGCTATTGAAGTTGAAGCTTGTTTACTAAGTTTTCTTTCTTTTGCAGTATGTAATTGAGGCTGGTGTGGCTTTAATCAATGAAGCTGAAGATGCTGTAAGCCACATAAAGGTGTGTTTTATTTGCTTTTCTAAATGATATATCTTTTTTTGAAAATAATTTTGTATTATGAGATTCTTTATTTGCAATATGTGGCTAGACTTCTCTTCCATTGTAGAGGGTTCGTTCTTTGAACTTCTTTATTTGGAGTTTGTGGCTGAAGCTTCTTCTGTTAGATTTTGGCCAGTGACTGGAGGCTTTTTGTATTAAATGGTTGAAGATGCATAGAGATGGAAAATTGTCAAGTACTAGTATGATCCATGCGTCACCCAAAACAAGCCCTAATTCAGCGTTGGAATATAAATTTCCAGGAGCCATGAGTGTTAAATAAACATGATATCAGGGTTTTTAATGAGCTTAAAATAAGTAGACTGTTATGTGATAAAAGCCATAGAGGTATTCACAAATGGGCCTTTACTGAAAGACCCATTTGTTTTTGAGTAAGTGATCACATGAGCTGTCTAGAAAGAAAACAAGAGTTAATTAAAATCAAGCTCACAAGATCACGTGAGCTGCTGGAGTTTGCACAACCGAAATCACAAGAACTATGGATCTTTGACCAGAAACAATATTAAATTTACTGTTTAAAGCTTTACTTGTGGTTAGACATATTAGGACACCTATTTCTATATGTGGTTGAGTAAGAATAGGAAAGCAGGGATTACATAATAAATTTTTTATCTATAGAAGGTGAGAGTGCTTTTTTTAGGTGATTGTTGCTTATTGTTATAGAATTTTAATAAAAGAAGACTATTTTCTTTTTTCCCCTCTTCTGATTCTCTTGGGACATTTTATCAGTTGTCGAATAGCAATTGTTCATCATCAGAGTAAGCTGCGGTTTGCATTAAGTACTAACATAGACAAAGGACATTAAAAAAGCCGTCATTTTTTAATCGATATTGTTAACATAATTAATTGTTATTATTATTTCTTTTATCCTGCTGAATGGTCACTGCCACTACTATTCCCATTGGTATGTTGATGGGTAATAAGAAGCTGCCAAAGCTTTAAAAAAAAAAATGGAGGGAAAGCATCTCAAATTACAAGGACTATTAATATAAAGAAAGGATACAAGCTCAAGTTAGAACCCCATTGTTGGCTAGGTAATTGCCTGCTTAGTTTGCTTCCATATGCTCCCGGGAGACCTTAACCTCCGCAAAATGCTAAGAGACCATTGATTTCTACCATGATATATATCGTGTTGAAAATTATTTATTGATAGAAATGATTGGACACAAAATATTTAAGAAATTTTAATATACGGCAGGCCATCTTATCTCCAAAGAATTTTTGTTTGGCTTTGTATGGCAGATCCTCTATATTTCTGTATACCCTAAGAGAGTCGCTTTCAATGGCGTAATTGGCCAAGACGCCGCAACTGAATTTCCTTCCCGAAACGTGTGGTTGATTGACCACTCTTCCTTTATTATCCTCCAACAGTTTTGCCAAGGTGTCCGCAACTGAATTTCCTTCCCGAAATGTGTGGTTGATTGACCACTCTATGTCCTTTATTATCCTCCAACAGTTTTGAACCATACTTTCCAGATGCCATGGAATCTTTCGTCCCTTAAATTAGTTCACCAAAAGTTGACTATCAAATTCGATGGTTAAGTTACTGCAGCTTGATGGAATCAGCTGAAGACACTCTAACAGCGGCATGAATTCTGCTTCTTGATTGGTTACTTTATCATAACATTTCTGAGCAGGAATTATCATATCACCATGATTTCTGTATATCCCACCACCCGCTCCTATTCCTGGATTACCTTTTGATGCTTCTTCAATATTTACTTCCAGGCTATCAGATGAAGGAAACCATCTGACTAAGGTGAGATTTAGCTTTGCAGTTAGGATTTTCTGAATGCTGATCTGCTCCAAATTATGTAACTCATGTCTATCTGCATGATGTCCAGAAAAACCTCTTTTAGCCAACCACTGGTCAGTCTGGTCTTCCTGATAATATAATTAGAATTGATCTTGGCGTTGTTATACCTCACTAGATTTCGGCCGCTCCATATTTCCCACAGAATGCACCATGGAGCCACATGTTTCATAATTAGAAATTGTGATTCGTTGGGTTCTCTGAACCAGTTTTCCAGTCAGTTTAGAAAATGCCTGCCTTGATTACTATTTACTAGTCATAAAGATATCCGAGAAGAAGTTCCAAGCTCCTTTGAGCTATTGCCGATTCCCAAGACGCCTTTGGATGACCGTACATTGGATAAATAAATGCTTTATGGTTTCTTCAGCTTCTTTGCGCTGGTAAAATCTGGAGACAAGCGGAAGTTTCTTATTTACCGTTGAATCACTGGTATACCAGAATTCAAGAACTTCCATGCAAAAGTTCCTAAATTTTAAAGGAACTTTAGTACTCCATATCCAGATTGATTTGCGATATTTCAAATGCTTGATTCTCATGAAATTCCTTGCTGAAGCTGTCATAAATTTCCTGTTTTTGCTAAGCTGCCACATTATTCTTTAATCCATAGCATTTGGAAAAGGTTGATCAGTAACCACCTTGCCGACATATTTATTAAACAATTCCTCTATTTTCTCCTTATTCGAGTTACCATTTGCTACTTCAGCAATAAGAACATACTTCTCCTGTGGTACCTCAACCTGTTGTAATTGGGGTCCTTCCCTAGTTAGGAAAGCATAATTCTCATGTTGCGCCATTGATTTGGAGCATGCAACAGCGGGTCTTAATTGTCGGTCTAATATCCCTCCATAATTTAGAAGAATTCTTTCGAGGAGACGCATTCCAAGCATGAAATAGAGTTACCATATTTTAATAAGGAAGCTGAAATAGAATTGCTAGACGTGTGTTCCTTGCTATTTTTAGCGTACCCTCTTTATGGACATCTTCAAGCCGTCGAATGCCAAGCCCACCTTCTGCAGTTGGCCGAGAAATTTTGTCCCAATAGACTCACTGTGCTTTGTTTCTTCCATCTTGTTCTCCCCAAAAGAATCTAGCAAATAGCTTCTCAATTTCATTTTTAACATATTTTGGAAATGGAACGGTGGATAATAGATAGATAGGTATACTGGTCAACACATGCCTGAGCAAAACAAGTCACCCACCTTCTGAAAGCATCTTGGATTTCCATCCAGACACTTTGTTAGAAATTTTGTGGATTATCTACCAACAAGCATCCTTAATCAAACAATCATGATAGAAAGGAACTCCCAGATACATTGAAGAAAACAAGCCTTTACTGAAATCCAAAATCTCTTTTATCAAAGATCATTTCCCAGGGTAGATTTTCAAACCTAAAAAGAAGCGCTCTTGGAGGAATTTATCCTTTGCCCGGTTAAGGCATCATATGACATTCATTTTTAAAAAAAAAGTTTTTTATTAATATAAAGGTTCGAGAGAGACCTTTTGGCGAAGAAAAAATTACTAGGGCTAGACAAATCCCTTCCCATAACGTTTCTCTCAATGATACCCTAGTCCACTAAAGAAGATATACCACTACTAAAAACTTCCTCAACGATAATGAAGAGGCCAGGTGATAGGGGGTCCCCTTGTCTAAGATCCCTAGAGCTTTTGGAAGAACCATTGGAAATCCCATTGATCAAGACAGAAAACCAAGAAGATGATGTACCAGCTCTTATAAGCTTGATGAATAATGGGGAGAAACCGAATTTACTCAGAACATTATATAAACAAGTGACATTACTCCCATGGGTCTTCTTTTTGAATAGGCATCAGTTCATGAGCAATTGGTATATATAATCATATATGTTTCTTCCCCTAACAAAATCACCTTTCCGTGAGAGATAATAAAAGGACGGATTTCATCCAAATGAGAGGAGACGATTTTAGCAAAGAATGTATAGAAGAAATTGCCTAATTGATGGGTCTAAATTGGTTAAAGGAAGTTGGGCATTCAACTTTAGGAAGGAGGACAATGGAGTTTGAATTGATCGCGTTAGGCATAACAGCTTCTTGAAAAAAAACATCTTACAGCAGCAAATATCAAATTTAACTACTTGCCAAGTGGTCTTGAAGAAAGATCCGGAGCATCTGTCCAAGGCTGGGGCACTATTGCTATTCATGGCACATAGTACTTTGTAGATTTCTTCGTCATTCAGGATCCCGATAAGACTGGCATTTTGCTCAATCGTAACAAGCTTAGGAATGACGCCCCTGATCGTGACTTCTGCTCCACATAGATTCTTCCTTTTTTAATATATTGTGTAGAGACACTTTTGCGTTCGAGAAGGCATCCTGTAGATCTTGCTCCATCCCTGATCAACTGTATCAGCTTCCAATCGTTATATATTAGCCTCCAATTTCCCCACCCGATTATTGAGATTACCCACATCAATTTCTGCCCACGATTGTGAATCAATTTTCAGCCTTTTCAGTTTTAAGTACGCCCGAAAAATTGGTGAACCTTCAGCTCTGATAGCACACAATTTAGTTACCAGGTCCAAGAAGCCTGGTCTACATATCCAGAAGGCGATGAATTTAAATGGCACTGGAGCAGACTTCGTCTGTTCAATAGAAACTATCAATGGAGAGTGTTCTGATGACAGCCTTGCACAGTGCCTAACCATTGGATTGCCAATGAACATAATCCAATTCGTAGAGAATAACACTCTGTCGAGTCTACCCCTTATCCTAGCCAATTGATGTCTATTATTGCACCACTCTATTTCCTGTGAATCCGGTGTCAATTAATGAATTAGAGTCAATAAAATCCCTGTAATCTCAAATGGAGTTCAGGTCCGGTCCGTCACCCCTTTTCTTTCATCCAGAGAGATGAGAGCATTGAAATCGCTGGCTACCGTTGTTGGGACTTGCTATTAATAATATCGGATATGTCTTCCCACAGTATCCTTCTGTCTTCAAGAGAGCAACCTCCAACAATAATTTTTTTTTTTTTTATCAGTAAAACCAAGAAATATATTGAGAAGAAAGTGAGAAAGCTGAAAAGGTACAAAAAAGACCCCAGCCCGACCAAAATGGGCCGAGCACAACAAAAACATGCGAAAGACCAGAAACGAGAGAAAACCCACTAAGAGGGGGAACCGAAATAGCCCTGGCCTAGCCTGGATCCCAAAGGATTGGCCCCCCCACCATCCCCTACCCGGTCCAAAGTTCAGCCATAAGTACATAAAATCCCGAACTGACTTCAAGGCCAGCACAGTGGGGCGACTCTTCCGGCCAAAAATATGGGCGTTTCTTTCGAGCCAAATGCTCCAGACAACCGTGAAGAAACTGACTCTCCAGAAAGCCCCCAGCTGACCGCCCAAATTACCACCATACTAGGCCACAATGTGCTGGGAGAAGGGGAGACCCAGAGCATGTCAAAAGGTCTAAGGATAACCCCCCATATCTTGTTTGCCACCCATCAATGAAGAAAGAGATGAGACACTGATTCTTTCGATTGCAAACACATAACACTGACATTGGGGATACTCTTCCCCCTCCAATTCAGCTGGTCAATCATGAGGATCCTTTCTCTAACCTGGGTCCAAAAGACGAACTTAACCTTGGAGGGGATGGCCGCCTTCCACAAGCCAACCCAACCACGCTTAACAAGGGGTTGACTCGATAGAATCCAATAGAATGACCTGACAGAGAAAACACCGTTGATGCTGGTCATCCAAACTCGGACATCCACATGATGCCTATTTCTGACCTAGTCGTAAAGCGAGGTCAGCAAGCCTTGAAATGGAGAGACCTCTTCATCTCTAAGGAGTCTCCAGGTGATCAAATTCCATATAACCCCTCCACTGGTATCAGAGTAAAAATTACTCACCATTCCCTGAGACTCAGCCGCAATAGAGAAAATAGTCGAGAAAGACTCCTTCAGAGGTCTGATCTTCGCCCAAGAGTCCTCCCAAAATCGGATATGAGCGTCATTCCCCCAACTGAACCACACCCATCGGGAGAAGAAAGGCCAAGTCCCGCAAATGCCCTTCCACCATGTGGAGGCGGATCTATTGGTGACAATGTTGATTCTCCAATTTCCATCCCCATATTTGTTAGTCAGCACCAGCACCCAAAGACTCTTTCGCTGTCCAAACGGGCGCGCCATAACCATTTACCCAGTAGAGCAATATTGACCCACCGTAGGCTTCAGATACCTAGGCCACTGCAAACCAAGGGGAGTTTACAGCTCTCCAAATTAACCAGGTGGTACCTTTTGTCACACCCGGACCCTCCCAAAGGAAATTCCTCTGTATTTGCTCCAGCCTATGTATCACACTCATTGGGCACTTAAACATGGTCATGAAAAAAATAGGAAGGCTCGATAAAACGGATTTAACAAGGAGACGATCACCACAGCTAAGCAACTTCCCCTTCTACGAAGCCAACCTTTGATCAAACCTCCGAACCACTGGATCCCAGGCCGAAGCAGACTATTGACCAGTCATGAGGGGAAGGCCTAAATAAGAAATGGGAAGAGGCACAATCTTGCTATCCACCATGTCAGCTAGCCCGACCAAAATCTGATGTTCAACCCTGATTCCAGAAATCGTCGACTTGTGGAGATTAACCCATTGACCCGAAACCGCCTCGTAGATAGAGAGCACCTCCTACAAACATCTAAACTCATCCGTATCTGCCTTACAAAACAAAAGCGTGTCATCCGCATATTGGAGACGCGTGATGCGACGACCATAGAAGCCCACTTGAATGCCAGACATAAACTCGAGCTGCCGTGCTCGAGTCAAAAGACCGTCCAACACTTCCCCCACCATATTGAAGAGGAACGGGGATAAGGGTCCCCTGTCTAATGCATTTGGAGCTCTTAAAATACCCGTTCGGAGTCCCATTGACGATGACCGAGAACCAAGCAGACGGGTAATACGCACGCATTTAACTTTTCCATCTAACCCCAAAACCAAATCTGCCCATCATGTAGTCTACGCAATCCCAACTCACACGATCATAAGCCTTCTCCATATCGACCTTCCAGAGGACCGTGGGGCGATGACTGCAGTTAGCCGAGTGCACCACCTCAACAGCCACACCCGCCAAATCCAAAAGTTGTCTATCCTTCGCGAAAGCCCCTTGGTTCGCCGAGATAACTTTACCCATGAGCGGTTTGGGATGATTGGCGAGCACCTTCGAAACGATTTTGTACAGACAGTTGAGTAGGCTAAAGGGGCGAAAATCCTTAAGGTCCTAACTCCTATCTTCGGAATGAGCGAAATAAAAGTGGAATTCAAACTACGGCCGATGTAACCGCCCTCATGGAACTCCCTAATCATTGCCATGAGATCATCCTTTAGAAGGTGTCAAAAACCTCGATAAAATTCCGTAGTGAACTCATCAGGACTCGGAGCTTTGTTCTTGCCACTACACTTGATAGCTTGCCATATTTCTTCCTCCTGGAGCGACATCTCCACGACAGCTTGATCCTCCAAAGATATAGATCGAAACTGAACCCCATCCAGCTCCGGGCGAGACCACCCCTCATCAGTGTACAGATTCCTATAGTAGGCAACAACTTGACCCTCGATATGATCCGGGTTCAAAAAGATGCACCTGTCAACAGAAATCTGTCCCAGAAAGTTAGCTTTGCTCTGAGCATTAGCTACCGCATGAAAGTACTTGGT
Organism: Chloranthus sessilifolius; assembly: GCA_021018995.1. Classification (NCBI taxonomy): domain Eukaryota; kingdom Viridiplantae; phylum Streptophyta; class Magnoliopsida; order Chloranthales; family Chloranthaceae; genus Chloranthus; species Chloranthus sessilifolius. The sequence continues at coordinate 5,894,685 of CM037588.1, read as the reverse complement.
GTCCTGGTCCCCCTCCTTAAGCCACTGGACCCTCGACTTTTGTTTCCAACAGGCCTCCTCAGCCACACACTTGTCGTTGAATTCCATTTTTTTAGACAGTCGCTCCTCACGCTCCAAATCTGTCAGATCTCGAGTCTTCTCTAGCTCATCCAACTCCTTCAATTGGGCAAGTAATAGTTCCGTAGCAGTATGAACCAAATCATAGACATCTCTGTTCCATTCCTTGATCCAATTTTTAAGGTATTTCAGCTTAGATAAGAATCCTAAGGCAGCGGTCCCAACCGACTGAGTTTCGGTTCACCACAGCGGAATAGCGACGCGATATTGGGCGTCAAGGAGCCACATATTCTCGAAGCGAAAGGGAGAGGGGCCCTTGCTCCAGACTCTCATCGAAGAAGAAGCAGATGCTGATCAAAGATTGCCCTGGCCATACCTAATAAAAGAGTTGCGGGGAAGAGGTCTATCCATTCTGGCGAAACCAGAAAACGATCCAACCGACTCAATGAAGGGTCTCCCAATCATGAATGAAAGAGTTGAACTCTTGTATGACGGCGACATCAGCGGGTCCCCCGTTTTCTCTTGCGGCCATCTGAAACCATCGAGAGCCCGCCCACATGCGAAAAACCGATCTACTAGGCGCCCCCTGCGCCTCTTTGGTCTGACATCCCCCATTGCAGCCTCGCAAGTTCTCGATCCTTGGAACATTTTTTCTTCTCCCCGGAGACGGTAGACTGATGGTAGATGATAGAGTTAAAGACATCCCTGAGAGCGTCTTCCGGCCCTTGGGAGGACATCTCAAGCTCCCGACCAAATCGAATGAACCTATCACAGCGTCAGCCGGGGGGGGGTGGTGTTTTGCCGGAAATGCCTCCATGCCCAGAGGGAGAAGAGGACGTAGAATCGGGACCCATAATGCGATTCGAAAGAAACCTGAACCCAAGCCCCTGACTCATTCCGCTGCAAGGATCTAATGGGCAAAACCACCTCCGAAGAAGAACCCGTTGTGGAACTCGAGTCCGCAATAGAAGCGAACGAGGACAAACTGCTAGAAGAGGCATGGTCGAGATGGAAGGAAGAAGGAGAGAACGGGAGCCCAACTGGCGTGACCTTTTCCAATGGAGGGCTCGTGGCCCATAGGACCGAGCTGGAGATCAAAGAGGGACATAGAGGCCTGGCCCAACAACCTAACTTAACCAAGGCCAAGCGGTCAAAAATACCTTGAGCCCACGAATCCCATGAAGACCCCTTGGGATCCGCAACCCAACAGAAAAGGATCTGACTCGAAAGTAAGTTCGACCCATCAACAAACCCCAAGGAGAGAGACCTGTCCTCCCCTAGCAAATAGTCCAAGCGACGTGTGAGAGATCCCGCCCTCGATTGCCACATGTCACCAATTCATTGGAAGTACCGCCAGCTGTCCAGCAACTCCCCAAACCACTATACAAAACCGTGGGCATAAAATTGAACCCGCCAGAAGCCCGTGAAGGGTAGAAATCCTCCTTTCCACGTGTCAATGGTGAAAGGGCTTTAACCTAGACCACCTCGGTAATCTCTTGCAAAACCAGGAAGCCATTTATAGTGACATCTAGAGCTAAGAATTGATTGTGAGAATAACAAATAGAGATATTTGTTTGCCGAACCAGAGAATCCATGTCGAACTCGATTCATTTGAGAATCAAGCTGAGGCATTGAATCTATTAGCAGTAAGTTCTATTCATCATTTCAGAATCCGATTACTCTAAATTTGAGGCAATCGAATTATCAACAGATTCCTATTTGCAATTCTGCGCCCAAACTTTTTTCCAATGATGACTTATAACTCACTGTGTTGTGGGCAAATCCGGGCTTCAATGCAGCATCCATGGCTTTGTCACATCATTTATAAGAGAATCTGTGATGTCAAAGGGGTTGGACTTTTTTGACTGAAACAGAGTGTTCAACTCCTCCACATTCTTTATATGTTTATGACGGGGACGCTGAATACATGGACATCGATTTTGGATCACATTGGTCTACAAGCGTCGAAAGAAATGAAGAGGAAGCCCGAGTCTTACAGCTTCAAGGGAGAAAAGGAGACAAAAGCCGTCATCAGATGACGGACGTCCGTAGGTTCTAGACGGACGTCTGTGGATTGAAGACCTCACTGTTTAGTGTAGGACGGACATCCGTGACCATCACAGATGTACGTGGTTCTAGACTCCGTAGGGGACGGACGTTCGTGACCTCCAGGACGGACGTCTGTGGAGATATTCCGCCCAGCGACAGAAAATTCTATTTTCTACGAAATTTACCTGTTTTAGTCTTTTATTATTTTAGGACTCTTTTAATTCGAATTATTATTTGGTTGCCTATTTAAAGGGGCTTGTAAACACAATTTATTTAGTTTTGAATATATTGAATGAGCTTTTGCTTGAATGGAGAGAGATTCTTCTTCCCTGTGATAGGTTTGGTGTGAGGCCAAGGGAGTTGTTCCCATTAATCCTCTTCTTTATCATTTATTATTTTCTATCTGCCTATCTCTATTCTGACTTCTAAACCTTTATTTATTTGTTCATCTATTCTGAAACCCTAATTCAACCAAAACCCCAAAACCCTAGTTTTCACCTAAACCTTAAATTCTACCCAATCCAACAACTCTAGTGAGAACTAGCAACTTTACATCAGATTAATGATGAACGCCCAAGCCTGGAAAGCTAGAGTCCTATCTCTAGGCCTGATCTTGCCGTAAAGCTAACGGAACTCGTGCATCAGACTGGACCCTATCCGGACCTCGCGTGATCTGCCTATCAGATTTCTCAGAACCCTAAGGTATTGAGATAATTTTGCGATTAAGCTTGATTTAATCTTTTTAATTTCGGCAAAATTCCATTAAATCATTATTCACGCATTTTAGGGTTCCTGTCCCGCGCTAGTTTATACTTTTATTGTTATATGTTTCAGAAACCATTCGAGGATTAGCAGCGTTATTTTTTGAGTTTTCCTTAGTGGGCTCCACCAAAGAGGTCTTTGAATAATCAATCTGACCAGCCTCATGAGATATGATTTTCATTCTTCTGAGAATCTTTTGAAGATTTCATATGAGAACCCTGATCATCGTGGGATTTCGCATCATCAACATCACGAACTGGAAGTTCTATTCATCATGAATAAGGTGATCCTCCTTTCTGGGTTGATCACTATCCTTGATTCCTGACTCTCGGATCTCATTGATTGCACCAGTTTTAATAACATCTTGAATTATAGTACCCTCCAGATTAACAGTTGTTTGCTCTTTTCCCTGCACATTAACTTCCTTTTCCCATCCAGCTTGCAGCTTTCTACAAACCCCAATATCAGGCCCCTGTTTGCGACAATGGTACAGTAGAGGGAAAAGAGACAGAAGTCGACCTTTGTCAGAAACCTTCTTCGTTGCTTCTACTTGTAGCCAACCAGATCCTCTTTTGATAGGATTTTACAAGATCTAGCATCACAAAATTTTCTGCAGGATCCAATTTGTTTCTGTTGGGGGTGAGAGGATGGACGGCAAGAACATCTTCAATCAGACCAGCCATCGATATCAAATTATTGGGTTCATAACAGAATAAGGGGAGATGTTGGAATTATATCCAAACAGGCACCATAGACGGATCTTCTGCTGAAGGCCGAAACATTGGTGTCCAACCAATATATATCTGTGTGTGTGTGTGTGTGCTAGATCAAGTGGCATGTGATCACGAGTTACACGACACCTCTAAGGATTTACCCAGTCCCCTCCTTTTTTTATTTTAATTTTTCGGACTTTTTTCTGTTTCAATCATAGGTCAAAGTGCTGGGTTCACCGCTTGAACATGGTGCATTGAGGTTTTGCACCTTTGACCAAAGATTCAAGGTTGATACCCTTTTTAATAGTTTTTTTGAGATGGTACCTGATCGACCTTGGATTGGGTGCCACGTGGTGCCCAACTGGTTTGAACGCACGGGTAACCCATGTGTTCGGATGCATATCCCCAGACCTCTCTCTCTCTCTCTCTCTCTATATATATATATATATATATATATATATATATATATAGGGAAATAGTCCTCTCACTCGAACGAGGGGATGGAGTTTGAGAAAATACTAAGATAACAATAGGGTCCTGATATGAGCAATGACTGGACAGGCATTTATGCAGAAGCTCTAGTCTGTGTTATGAATAGACCATTACTTTAATGGTTACTTCTTGAATTTTGAAAATAGGTTTGGTGGTTTGGTCAGCCTTCTTTGAGTCACTCAAATACAACTTATTTTAATTGTTACTTCTTGTTTTCTTTTCCTCTTCTTCTCTCCACAACTATACAGATCCTACTTGCATGGATCTCTATTCCCTATCACCAAAATACAAGAATGGATCACACACACACTCTCTCTCCCGTCTCTCTCTCCACTTACTTAGGAGAGATATCTCATGCTATGTCCTCTCACGTGGGCCATCCCACATTATTGATTTTATGGAGACGACTATTGTTATATTCCTTTACTTTGTTGGTATAGTTGCCATCTTTATATTATTGATTCGGTGAAAATATACTGGTGGGATTCTTTATTGAAGAGATGTGGACTGTTATTATTTTTTAAAGGGAGACATGCAGCCCTATGATTTAATTTTTATTCCAAAAACTTATCAATGGACAAGTTTTCTCTTTTTTGAGTTACTACTATTCTCTCTTCTAGCTATTTTAATTTTAGTTCTAGCTGTTGGAATTTACGGTTTGCACCAGCTTGTCATTTATTCACTTTTGTAGAATTAGTCTTCACCTCAGAGCTATTAGAAAAGGAATGTTGCTAATCTTTACACTTACTGACAGGCACAGAATAAAGATCCTGTTGGTCTACTGGAACAGGTAATATTCAACATGTGTCACATGTTAGGTTGATGCATTCGTTTCTAGTGAACTTAAATTTCTTCATTTTCTCTCCAGGTTTTTATAGCAAAAGTTATTGACCTTCACAATAAGTGCACAACCTTCATCACTGACTGTTTTCTGAACTGTACTCAATTTCCCCAGGTCGGGCATTTTCTATATTTTCTTTATTTGTTTGGAATCTTTAGGCCATATTTGGCGTGGCTCAACCTTTTTAAAAAAGTGATTCCAGCAAAGCACTTCTGTCAAAAGTAGCTGTTAGCAGAAGTGCTGTTGCTGGAAAAAGTTGTTTGTCCTAGACAACTTCCATGTCTCTAGAATCAGCTGCAAGAACTGTTTTCTGTTTGGTAAAAAATAACTCCGACCTTTCAGATTTTGGGTATATGACTAAATCCCCCCTAAGAAGGCATAAGTGTTGTATTTAAGATGTCTCCCATATATATTTTTTAACAATAATAAAACCTATAGACATCATACTATTAATTAAACTCACTTTTTCTACCTTCAACAAAGGTTATAACTTGTCATTATAGGATTAAGTTTGATTTATGGAAACATTTTCCTTCGACTATGTGAGAACCCACCACTCCATCAGAATCGGGTTCATCTTCAAGTCCTCTGGCTCATCATCAATGATTAGCCTAACTACACCATATTGTGCGAATTCTACCTAGCTTTGGCCTCTTGTCTAATGAAATTGTGGACGGTCATACATGCTATCACAATTTTTGTCTAGGTGTGCAATGAATATGGTAGCATAGGTTTCAAAATCAGTATTACCTAGACACGTGGAACGGGTGCCAAGTGTCAAGGTGCCAATAGATGTTTGGCACACCAATTTCTAAATATTCCAACACGGCAGCACGGCCTTAAGAAAAATAAATTTACTAAATATATCATATATAGAAAAATATTGAAGGGATATCTTAGAGAGCCAATTGTGATATGTAATGAAAAGATACAAAATATGTCATGAACCTAAATAAAAGTATACTATATTTTAAAAATCGTTTTCAACGACCCGAACCTTTTATTTAGTAGTTACTAAACTTTACACAATTTTTTTAAAAATGAAGTTCATTTAATCATTGTCAAAACGAGGAGAATTTTGATTTGTGTGGTATTTTCATTTATGTCTAGAAGTTTCGTGCTGTTTGAAGAGTGTCCAAGTGTCGGCACGTGTTACAAGTGCCACCCAGTGTCGGCACAACAACAATCCCAAAAGTAGAAGTGCCAAGGTAATATTGTTCAAAATAAGCCAACATGATTTAAGCATGCCAAAACATTGCTATGTTAATTCCTCAACGATGAATGCACGTGACTGAATAATTCTTTCATGCCTCATGGCCCACTTCATCGGTAGTCAAGTAGATGATAACGTATGGCACGGTATGGAGCTAAAATCACGTCATGTTCAGGTATGCAGTGTTAACTACGCAGTATTTTCCTAACAAATGAAAAATTTATTACATATCAAATAACTGAAAATAATAACATACTAATTAAAATATTCTTACTAGGAGGAGCACGAGGGAACTTCATAACTGGGTTGTTTATAGTTTCAAGGAGAATCCGAGAGTCATTGGCAGTTCCCTCCCACCCAACATAGGCCAATGTGAGCCACATGTCAAATGAATACGCAACCCTCACATTCTGAGTTAACAACTTTCCTCTACGATATTTCAGTTGGTGCTCTAAAGGAACATGTGCATAAATATGTGTGCCATAGATCGCTCCTACATAATTCTGCATGTATGATTGCAAAACAAGAAGTTATTAGTATAACCTAAACGGCTAAACATACCAATAATTTTAAAGCTTGCAAATAAGTTAACACTTATATATCTTGAAAAAAGGGCAGTATTTATGATCCCTAAGTATATGGTTTGGAGCGTCTTCAAACCGGGGGGGGGGGGGGGGAGTGATAAACATAGATAAAATCATCAATGCTTTTAAGACTATGTTGGTGACTAGTTTCACCTGAATGTTGGAATCTTTCTTGAATTATTCGACATCTTTCGTTATGTCAATGGCTATAAAAAAGATAGCAAACTGCTCTTCCACACATGCTTCGGGTATCTTTTAGTAAGCCAACATTGTTCAAAATAAGCCAACATGATTTAAGCATGCCAAAACATTGCTCTGTTAATTCCTCAACGATGAATGCGCGTGACTAAATAATTCTTTCATGCCTCGTGGCCCACTTCATCGGTAGTCAAGTAGATGATAACGTATGCCACGGTATGGATCTAAAATCCTGTCATGTTCGGGTATCCAGCGTTAACTACGTAGTACTTCCCTGACAAATGCAAAATTTATTACATATCAAATAACTGAAAATAATAACATTCTAATTAAAATATTCTAACTAGGAGGAGCACGAGGGAACTTCATAACTGGGTATTTTATAGTTTCAAGGAGAATCCTAGAGTCATTGGCAGTTCCCTCCCACCTAGCATAGGCCAATGTGAACCACATGTCAAATGAATACGCAACCCTCACATTCTGAGTTAAAAACTTTCCTCTACGATATTTCAGTTGATGCTTTAAAGGAACATGTGCCTAAATATGTGTGCCATTGATCGCTCCTACATAATTCGGCGTGTATGATTGCAAAAAAAGAAGTTATTAGTATAACCTAAACGGCTAAACATGCCAATAATTTTAAAGCTTGCAAATAAGTTAACACTTATACATCTTGAAAAAAGGGTAGTATTTATGATTCCTAAGTATATGGTTTTCGGAGTGTCTTCAGACCGGGGGGGAGGGGCAGTGATAAACATAGATAAAATCATCAATGCTTTTAAGACTATGTCAGTGACTAGTTTCAACTGAATGTTGGAATCTTTCTTGGATTCTTCGTCGTCTTTCGTTATGTCCAACGACAATAAAAAAGATAGCAAACTGCTCTTCAACACATGCTTCGGGTATCTTTTAGTAAGCCAACAATGTTCAAAATAAGCCAACATGATTTAAGCATGCAAAACATTGCTTTGTTAATTCCTCAACGATGAATGCATGTAACTGAATAATTCTTTCATGCCTCGTGGCCCACTTCATCGGTAGTCAAGTAGATGATAACGTATGCCACGGTATGGAGCTAAAATCACGTCATGTTCGGGTATCCAGCGTTAACTACGTAATATTTTCCTGACAAATGAAAATTTTATTAGATATCAAATAACTGCAAATAATAACATACTAATTAAAATATTCTGACTAGGAGGAGCACGAGGGAACTTCATAACTGGGTTGTATATAGTTTCAAGGAGGATCCGAGAGTCATTGGCAGTTCCCTCCCACCCAGCATAGGCCAATGTGAACCACATGTCAAATGAATACGCAACCTTCAATTTCTGAGTTAAAAACTTTCCTCTACGATATTTTAGTTGGTGCTCTAAAGGAACATGTGCATAAATATGGGTGCCATAGATCGCTCCTACATAATTTTGCATGTATGATTGCAAAAAAAGAAGTTATTAGTATAACCTAAATGGCTAAACATACCAATAATTTTAAAGCTTGCAAATAAGTTAACACTTATATATCTTGAAAAAAGGGCAGTATTTATGATATGGTTTGGAGCGTCTTCAAACCTGGAGGGGGGGAGTGATAAACATAGATAAAATCATCAATGCTTTTAAGACTATGTCTGTGACTAGTTTAACCTGAATGTTGGAATCTATCTTGGATTATTCGACATCTTTCGTTATGTCCAACAGCTATAAAAAAGATAGCAAACTGCTCTTCCACACATGCTTCGGGTATCTTTTAGTAAGCCAACATTGTTCAAAATAAGCCAACATGATTTAAGCATGCCAAAACATTGCTCTGTTAATTCCTCAACGATGAATGCGCATGACTGAATAATTCTTTCATGCCTCGTGGCCCACTTCATCGGTAGTCAAGTAGATGATAACGTACGCCACGGTATGGAGCTAAAATCCCGTCATGTTCGGGTATCCAGCGTTAACTACGTAGTATTTTCCTGACAAATGAAAAATTTATTACATATCAAATAACTGAAAATAATAACATACTAATTAAAATATTCTGACTAGGACGAGCACGAGGGAACTTCATAACTGGGTATTTTATAGTTTCAAGGAGAATCCAAGGGTCATTGGCAGTTCCCTCCAACCCAGCAGTGGCCAATGTGAACCACATGTCAAATGAATACGCAACCCTCACATTCTGAGTTAAAAACTTTCCTCTATGATATTTCAGTTGATGCTCTAAAGGAACATGTGCATAAATATGTGTGCCATAGATCGTTCCTACATAATTCTGCATGTATGATTGCAAAAAAAGAAGTTATTAGCATAACCTAAATGGCTAAACATACAAATAATTTTAAAGCTTGGAAATAAGTTAACACTTATATATCTTGAAAAAAGGGCAGTATTTATGATATGGTTTGGAGCGTCTTCAAACCTGGAGGGGGGGAGTGATAAACATAGATAAAATCATCAATGCTTTTAAGACTGTCGGTGACTAGTTTAACCTGAATGTTGGAATCTATCTTGGATTATTCAACATCTTTCGTTATGTCCAACGGCTATAAAAAAGATAGCAAACTGCTCTTCAACACATGCTTCGGGTATCTTTTAGTAAGCCAACATTGTTCAAAATAAGCCAACATGATTTAAGCATGCCAAAACATTGCTCTGTTAATTCCTCAACGATGAATGCGCGCGACTGAATAATTCTTTCATGCCTCGTGGCCCACTTCATCGGTAGTCAAGTAGATGATAACGTATGCCACGGTATGGAGCTAAAATCCCATCGTGTTCGGGTATCCAGCGTTAACTACGTAGTATTTTCCTGACAAATGAAAAATTTATTACATATCAAATAACTGAAAATAATAACATACTAATTAAAATATTCTGACTAGGACGAGCACGAGGGAACTTCATAACTGGGTATTTTATAGTTTCAAGGAGAATCCAAGGGTCATTGGCAGTTCCCTCCAACCCAGCAGTGGCCAATGTGAACCGCATGTCAAATGAATACGCAACCCTCACATTCTGAGTTAAAAACTTTCCTCTTTGATATTTCAGTTGATGCTCTAAAGGAAAATGTGCATAAATATGTGTGCCATAGATCGCTCCTACATAATTCTGCGTGTATGATTGCAAAAAAGAGTATAACCTAAACGGCTAAACATACAGATAATTTTAAAGCTTGCAAATAAGTTAACACTTACATATCTTGAAAAAGGGCAGTATTTATGATTCCTAAGTATATGGTTTGGAGCGTCTTCAAACCCGGGGGGGGGGGGGGGGGCAGTGATAAACATAGATAAAATCATCAATGCTTTTAAGACTATGTCGGTGACTAGTTTCACCTGAATGTTTGAATCTTTCTTGGATTATTCGATGTCTTTCGTTATGTCCAACGGCTATAAAAAAGACAGCAAACTGCTCTTCAACACATGATTCGGGTATCTTTTAGTAAATCCCTTTCTTATATATATATATATATATATATATATATATATATATATATATATATATATATATATATATAATCTTTAAATACATCTATTTTCCATTCGAAATAACTCATGGAAGATAATATCGCTTCCTGCCATTACATGGACTACAGAATTTACGCCCATAAATGTAAATATCACAATACCGTTTGGCAGCTATTACACCGACAACCACTAAGGCAAAGTCAGCATCTGAGTGTGCTCTGGCATTATCTCTTCCATCCATGTACTGAAAACTTGATTCATATATTTAATGAGTCAGTAATAAGATATAAAAAATACATCATTAGTTGCTTGTACAATATAATATAGAGAGCTGAAAAATATAAAAATTATATAAAGATAAAAACAAGCACCATTAAACTCGGCTACTGCCTATAGGCAACAACCTAAACTTGCGAAACAAGCACCATAATCATGTCCATAATCAACAAAATAAAATAAAAACAAGCACCATAAAGATGTACACAGTCAATAGAAAATAAAAACAAGCACCATAAACATGTCCATAGTCGACAAGCTGAAATAAAACCAAGCACGATAAACATGTCTATAGTCAACAAGTTGAAATAAAAACAAGCATTATTAATAAACTGAAATAAAACAAGCACCATAAACATTTCCATAGTCATCAACTTGAAATAAAAACACGTTCAATGAACCATGGCTAAAAAACCTAACCACAGTTTGATCATATCTTCCTCAACCATCACAAAACATAAGGATGCATCATCTCCTTCCGGTCCATCGACTGCTGTCTCACTAGACTCGATACAATTCAACCAAGATAACTGTAAGTCAGAATTGTCTAGAGCAATGAATGCTTCCCTACATTCTTTATTCAAGAATGTTTCCATGACCAAATTGTACAGGCGGCTACCTTTTAATTGTGTTTTGCTGAATTGGTCCTTGACTGGCTGCTGGTGCTCCTCAAGTCAACTGCCTGAATAATATGATCCAACTGACTACCGAGTCTAGCAACACCCATTAAATTCTGACATTGAGAGGAGGGTACCTGATCCAGTGCAAAATGACACAAACTCTGCTGCAGTTACAGAGCTTGAAACAGGGAAGAGAGTAAAAAATTCACGATATTTTAGGGCCCAAAAATAAGGTTTAATATGGCTAGACCGGAGGTTAAACCTGGGCTGAAATAGGGCAATTTTAATAGATTTTAATAGATTTTAAGACAAGGCCCATCAAAACAAAGCGTAAGGGCTGGATTTGCAATGAAAACAGTGCCAAAACAGGGCATTATTGGACCTTAAGATTTGTGTTAAAATAGGAGTAAATGTGATAATTTACATGGACTACAAAAGTGGAACATAAAGCGAGAACTTAGTGAAATGGGATCCTGGTAAATGACAGTTATATTCTGGGATTTCAAGCCCTAAAAGATTGGAGTTCCTATAAAAAGATACTTAATTTGGTGGTTCCAGGTATGCGCAATTCTTTTTCTTTTATTCTTGATAATTTTCGAACGTAAATATATTATTTTATGTCCTTGGATTTAAGGGAATATGGAGTCTTAGAAGATAGGGATTGAGTTAGATATGTAATTTCTTTATTTACTTAAGATAACTTAGAGTCCAATTAAAATAGGAAACTAGTTAGGATAGAATCCTCTTTCTTTTCTTTTATATATCGGTAAAAGGACCGTGAGTAGACATATTATGATTTGTGTGAGATTTCTTTGTGAATGTTATTTTCTTTTGAGAATAGTTGCATGAGTTTTCACTCTTCTTGCTGCCGTGATTTTTGAATCACAAGTGGCTATTTTTGAGGGTTTTGATTCTCTGTTTCTGTCACGAATAAACAGTCGTTTTAGACTGAATATTGAGAGGCGACCTGCTGTATTTTAAGACTAATTGTGAGCACCGAAATCGATGCTTCTGAGTCTCTTAATGCTGCTGGCTTTATTAATCAGTGTTTGTATTTCTGCAATTCAGGCCTAAGGTACACTGCTGATCAGTAAGTACTGTTCATGATTTTCTTTATTGTTGAAAGGCACTCAGATACTGCAGTATTATTTACTGGTAATACAATGTATTAGAGAGGATTTAAATGGTGTTTTAACACGGATTCGTGAACAGATCACACGATTCTTATTGCTGATCATACTGAGTTTAGACACTGAAAAGTTTGAACTAGAATTTTGTAGAATCCAAGGTTCAAAATCTCGGATTTCGTTTCGGTTTCGGTGGGGACTGAAGCCGAAATTTTGAACCGAAATCTCGGCCAAAATTTCTTCTGAAATCTTCCAAATAGTCCGAAAATACCAAAATTTCATATTATCGTTTCAGTTTCGGTGGGGACTGAAACTGAAACATTTCGGCCAAAAATTTCCAATTTCGGCCGAAATTTTGAACCATGGTAGAATCGCGTCAGTTCTTGCCATGTATTCACACATTTAAGCTGAATCTTCACATAGTGTGTTAACTCCCTAATTTTATAAGATTGTAGGCTGCATAAACTCATCAGTACAACAGTTGTTTATTCGAATCATCAACTCCAGGGGAAGGCCTCTCTTGTTGTGGGTTGTGTTTCTCCAACAACGTCAAGAGTGTCCCCATCTTTTGCGTCATTCTCATTGTCATCATCATCAAGGTCCATGATACCATGCGATGAGGCATTTTGATTGGTGTTGGAAGTAGGCAAAACTCCTGTGAAGGTTCCCATGAGATGTCTCTATGTGCTAGTGCCCCAAAGAAGATAATGTCTAAATCTGTTTCAAATTAAAGCCCCTTTTTACGAAAGTATTTTATCTGTTGCTTTTTCTACGGAAAACATATAATATATGTGAGTGGAGAATTAATTTTTTCGGATTAAATACTAACAAAACTGGGATTATATCCAATTATTCCACGATTTGTTGTCTGCCGACACTCTGCCTTTTTTCTGTATCCCATCGCAAAACTGTCTAGGTCACCAACTTCTTCCATCCCCTATAGTTTGATTTCATTTTGTCCCAATGGTTTTCACTTGTCTGAGAGAGAGATGACCTTGGAGAGAGATGCTGATCGGTAAAAATGGTGCTTGATCGGTGCTCTGGTTCGAGGTGCTGATCAGTGCAAACCCTTAGAGAGAGTTGGTAGCATTCCTACTTTTGTCCAAGATCTTTGAGATAGAAGAACGGAAGAGGGGATTAGTGTATCCATTTGTAAGAGTACTAAAATAATCAGGCCTTTTTAAAAAAAATTTTACTAAATACTTTATTCGTAAACTCCTGCGACTGTTAATTTTAAAAGAGGGTTTCTGCTGCTTTTGTAGAATGGATTATTTTTAGTTTTTCGGAAGAAAATAAGCTATAAGCCATTTCTACACCAAATAGCTTTCTGAGCTCTGAAATGCTTTTCGGCGACTGGAAGCAATTTCGAGGCCCCATAAGCAACGCCAAACATGGTTTTATTTGTTTGGATCATAATTTTTCATTGGATCTTTTTTCTGAAATGGTCTTTGGTCATACCAAAGGCACTAAGAGAAGCTTTTGAGGTTTTCTGCAACAAGGGTATTGCTGGCTGCTCCTGTTCAAAAATACTTGCTGCTTTCTGTGACAGTCTCCTTAAGAAGGGTGGTAGAAGTGAGAATCTCAGGGATGAAGAGATTGAGGGGAAATTTGAAATGGTTAAGTTAAACCCTTTTTTTTTGTAATAGTTTTATTGCCTTTTATATGTTAAAAAATGTTTCCACTTGGTTTTAATCATTCAAAACCTTTGTACTTTGCAGATTTTGAAGATACTTGTCTATATCTATGATAAAGACCTCTTTAAAGAATTCTACCGGTACAATACTTTTTCATTACTTTGTATCGTCTCTAGTGATGTTGAACAACGGTTTGATTTTGCAAAGTCAGAACTACAATCTTTTTGTGGCTCTTCTCTGCCAAATGACTGTTATATTCTTGTATCGTTGCAGGAAAAAGCTGGCTCACAGACTTCTGTTTGATAGGAGTGCAAACTATGACCATGAAAGGAGAATCATGACAAAGCTGAAGCAGGAATGTAGTGCCCAGTTCACCTCGTTGGAGGGAATGGTAGTTTTACATAATTTATTTTTCTGATCTACTTCCATCGTTTTTAAAATCTGTTCCTAGGAAATCACAATTGGGTAGCTTTATTAATAACCACGGAATCTTGGAGGGCACCTATGCCAAAAACCACTGACTGATTTGAATCAGAGTGTCAGACGATGAAGAACAGTTTCCACCTCAATCTTCCATGGGAGGGATCTGGAGACCATGATCGTACCGGCAGGCGTCAGTTTTTTATTCCATGGGCACAGATCCCAAAGCAGTGGCCCTAAAATCACATCGCACACATCAACGCTCAAACGTGATTTTAGGGCCATTTTTTTGGGATCTTCATCACGTGAATTAAAAAACTGACCCCAAGATTCCTTCTTCGAAGTTTGGGGTGAAAAACGATCCCATTTTCTGATTCAAAGCAGTCAATGGTTTTTTGTGTAGGTGCCCTCCAAGACTCCATGGGTGTTAATAAAACTACTCATCACAATATTTGAGAGATTACTTTGTTTTTTTTTTCTTTTAATTGGTAAGCTGGGCTCAAACCTGCGACCTTGAGGTTAGATTACTTGGTTTGTTTTTGATATTCTTGTCGGATGCAGGTCAAAGATATGGCATTGTCAAGGGAGAACCAGCTGGGTTTTCAAAGCTACTTAAAGGATAATCAAGGTCAATATCCAAGAATGGACATGACTGTTAAAGTGCTAAATCCTGGATGTTGGCCCAGTTACAAGTCCTCTTATCTCAATCTCCCATCAGAATTGGCAAGGACTATCTACCTGTAGACTGTTATTTCTTAGAATATGCATGATCTCTATTGTGACTGCCAAATTTATCGCGTGGTTTTATCTCTCAGGCTAGCTGTATTGAGGCTTACACGACGTTTTATCTAAAGAAAAGCAAGAATCGCAAGCTGTCGTGGGTATTTTCTATGGGTACTTGTCATGTGATTGGAAAGTTTGATCCGAAGCCCATTGAGCTGGTAGTGTCAACCTATCAGGTGACTGGTCATTTATACTTACGTTTTATTCACTTTTATTTTCTTCACTGGAAACTAAAAGGGAGCTACAACTTGCACACAAGGTTTGTACTGTTGCGCATAGGTTAAAAAGAAAGAAAGAAAGACTTGGTATTTTTAGTACCTATATGATGTGAACTTTAGATCTGCATGTTTGAATTGTGGTTGGATGAAGAGGAGACACCAAAAGAGAAAGTGGACCCATGAATGGGTTTTAAAAAAAAGCCCGTTAAAAACCCGTGTGTACATTAATTTAGGCAATATTTTATCTAGGTTTAGTTTCTTTTTTTATTAGGATTCTTTTAATAAGTGACTTGTTTTAGGACTAGTTTCCTTATTTGAATTATTTAGGGGTCAGACACATATATATGATATGTGACTGTTAATCTCGTCACTCTCTGCGCAGCCATCGAAAAAGTGGTCATAAGTCTACCAATATGTGTCAGAATTGTGTGATTCTTGTTTTGTTAGAAAGCTACTTCGATAAGCTTTCAAACAAGGCTAATTTCACGTCAATCAGACATCGTTTGACTCTTCAAAAGTGGTCGCATAGTTAAAAATAGATTAATGGTGAAAGTAATTGTGACCGTTAGATTAGAAAGTTTTAATAATTGATTAGGAGTTTTATTTTAAGTAGTATTCCTAGGTTTTTTTTTTTTCTTATAAATACACATTGTAATCTCTTATGAGAATTAGTATTGATGATGAATGAAAATTATGAGTTTTGCTTTGTGCGAATTCTAGAGAACTTGAGATGAGTTTTCGATAGAAGAGTGATTCTTCTCCCGCTTACAGTTTTGTGTGAGGCAAACTTTCTTCCTTGGAGCGATTCTTTGAATCTTCTTCTTCTACCTCTATTTTCCCTTTTATTTTTTTGTTTTAATTGAAAAGTGAGAACCCTAACTACTATCTTGTGGGATTTACGCTATTTTAGGGTTAGCGTGCGATTTTCCTGCATCAAATTGGTATCAAAGTGTCAATTTAGTTTTTTGGTTAATGAAAATTGCTTATGCAAAGTTGAGAGTTTTAAACTTTCGTGAGGGTGTGATTCTCTCAAAACGGAGAGTGGTTCTTCGATTCCCGCTTGCAGTTTGGTGCAAGACCAACTCTTCTTTCATCTCTATCTTCTTTAGATTTACGGTTTACGTAAGTAGCGTAATCCTAATTATCTTATTGATCTCATAAAAGCCCAAAATTAATATTTTGTTCATCATTAATTTTATTAGCCTTTTATTTTCGTTTGGTATCAAGAGAACCCGCTTGCGAGTTCGTTCGACGTCCTAAAACTATCGGAGATCTAGCCATTCATAAGAGAACCCTAGTCTTCTAGATCCGCGATAGGTAACGTACACTAAAGTAACGCTATTTTGGGCCAGAATTTAATCACCTAATTGAATTTCTAGAATTTTTCGTGATAATTTGTTATGAGAAATTGTTATTTTTAATTGATTAAATTAGTTTTAATCCTAATCTCAACCCTAACATTGCATTTAATAAGTTCCCGCATCAAATTGGTATCATTAAGGCGAAGATAAGGCTAATAAAATTAATGATGAATAAAATATTGATTTTGGGCTTTTATGAGATCAATAAAATAATTAGGATTACGTTACTTACACAAACCGTAAATCTAAAGAAGATAGAGATGGAAGAAGAGTTGGCCTCGCACCAAACCGCGAGCGGGAATCGAAGAATCACTCTCCGTTTTGAGAGAATCACACCCTCACGAAAGTTTAGAACTCTCAATTTTGCATAAACAATTTTCATTAACCAAAAAACTAAACTGACGCTCTGATACCAATTTGATGAATGGACATTGGGAGAAAATCTATGTGTGTTTTAGTATTCGGCTTACCCTTCCACTGGATGAGGTATGCCTGATATTTCTCAGATTGCGTTCTCCTTGCAGTCCAAGTGTTGTCAATTTTCGGTTTACCTTTCCACTTAAGAAGATACTCTTGATATGCTTGATGTGTCTTTACCTTGGTAACAGAATATGGATCTCCCAAAACTTTTCTATCTAACCTCTTCACATATTGTTCAGGCGGGTTTTTGGAAATCAATGAGTAGATAGAATTGGGCTCAGGTGGATGGGCATCAAGGAATGGGTCTGAAAGTTTTGTTGCTGGGCCTAAAAAAGGTGTACGTGCATCTACAGACTTCTATAGGCTCATGTGTAAGTGACACTACTGACACTAACGACTCGTGTGTGAATGATACAAGGGGTACTAATGGCTCGTGTACACTAGACTCGATTAACTCGTGTGTACTCCCTTCAACCAAAACCAAAGACTCTAGGATACTCAACTCAATTGACCCTAATGGTTCTTGTGTACCCAGTTCGTTAGACTCACGTGTACTCGATTCAATTGACCCTAATGATTCTTGTGTACCCAGTTCGATGGACTCACGTGTACTCGATTAAAGGGGCACTAACAAGTCGTGTGCACCCTACTCTACGGATACCAATGACTCATAGGCAAGTGACTCGATTGGTTCACGTGTGGGTGACTCAACATCACTACTCATAAGGGAAATAGAAGTCTCTTTAACACAAACTAGACTTTCTTCATCTTCTTCTATCTCCTCTTCACTCAGCACGGTACTAGGGTCGTACACTGCTTCCACTTCCCTATTTTCCGGCTCCTTGGGACTCTCTCTTTTAGTCAATAAATTCGAAGTGAGAAAATTCGTGGGGCATTGGTATGCAAAATGTCCAAACCCTTGACACTTAAGGCAATCAGGACACTTATCCGTCTTAGTTTTCAAACTTCGAAGAAGGTGACGGTGTGTTAAAGGAACATACTTTTCAATAAGTCTCACCTTCATGTCCTCCCATGTGGAGATATGTTTATTTCGAAGATATTCAGTACGACGTTCTACACGAGTCCAAAAAATTTTGGCATTACCTTCCAACTTTATTTTTGCTAGCCTAATTTTGTACTCCTTTGGTATGTCATACCAATCAAAATATTCCTCTACACTAGACAACCACTCCACGAAGGTTTTGAGATTCATCCATCCTTTAAAATTTGGAACCTCGTCCTGAATGGATTTTAGAAACTTCTCCGCAGGGTCATAGTTGGTTCATAATGATGAGGGTATCCCCTAACTCTATTTCCATCCAAACCCTTGGAGGTCCGACTACGAATTTTTAAAGCCTCATGTTGAATTTGCAGTTGGGCCTGAAAGGCGGCTTGACTAGTGGTAAACTCGGCCTCAAAATCATTAAGAAGGGCTTCTATCTTGTTGGGATCCATGATGATGCACAACAAAATTAGACAAAGGCTAGACCCCCCCAAAAAATAAAAAGGCGAAGATAGGGGTTAGATAAGGCTATCATTAAGGCGAATTTTATTAGCCTTAATGATAGCCTTAATTTTATTACTCCTATTGTCCCTTTTAATATGTTGTTTTAATTGAAAAGTGAGAACCCAAACCCCTATCTTGTGGGATTTATGCTATTTTAGGGTTAGCGTGCGATTTTCCTGCATCACTATACTACATGGAACACCATTTAAGCCCGCTGATTTGAAGGCCATGATGTAAAAATCTTTAGTGCCAAAGATTGGCATGAAACACAATCTCTATCATCTAATTCAACACCATGGTTACCCATAAACCTGTTTTACCCTATCGTACCAGTCCCCATACATACCGGTACCGGGGACTGGTACGGAACGTTTCCGAAACGTGTATAGAAACGCATTTGGATGAATAATAGAAACGGGTTTCATTTAAGAGAGAAACTGGTTTCTTTAAAAATAGAAGCTGGTTTTTGTCTTTGTTGAAACTTGTTTCAATTTATATAGAAACTCGTTTCTATTATAAAAGAAACCAGTTTCCCTTTTAATCAATATTTCTATCTCTTTGTTTTGAAATGAATCTCTCCCTTCTACATAATTTCTTTTGTAGATCCATTAGATTATGTCGCAATCTCATTTTCACATATTTTTAGGCACATTGAAATCTGTGCATGTCAGATATGAAGTAAATTTAATGAGATTGGTGATACACACAAATCCCAATAGATACAACATTTTAAAGTTAGTTATCTTATGGTCTTCCCAAGTGAAAGTATACACAATGGTACTCTCTTTTCACTATATCGCACCAATAACGTTTCTATGACGAATCCATCTCATATCTATATTGTACCAGTATCATATCTATTTCGTACCTATAACACATCAATTTCGTTTCTATTTTCGTACCTATAATGTATCGATTTCGTTTCTATGACGTTCCAATGTCATACCAAAAACTTATCAGTAGAAAAGTACTCGATACTTTTTCCCCCTAAACGTACCAGTACCTGTACCAGTACCCGGTACCAACTCCTAGCAACTATGTTTAATACAGTCAACCATTGAGTTAGATGATGGGCTTTGACTATGTTGAATAAGATGATAAGGTCGTGTTTTGTGCCAATCGTTGACGCCAAGAAACTTTGTATTGTGACATTAAAATCAAAAAGCTTAGAAGGTATCCATGTGGGACAGATCCCAAAAATATTTACTCTTTCTTTTTAATCTATGTGCAACGGAACAAATCTCATTTGCAAGTTGTAGCTCCCAAATTAAAATATTGATGAAATACTTGGATCAACTTTTTTCTTTCAATATAGGCTGCCATCCTCTTGCTCTTCAATAATTCAGAGAGGTTGGGTTATTTGGAGATCATGTTGCAGTTGAAACTCGCCGATGATGACATCACTAGATTACTGCAATCCCTGTCATGTGCAAAATACAGTATCCTGATTAAAGAGCCAAATTCCAAAACCATCTCTTCAGGCGACAATTTTGAAATTAATTCTAAGTTCACAGATAAGATGCAGAAGATCCAGGTTTGAATTTCTTTAACATATTGTTCTTCCTATAGGGATCTATGCATATTTCATGGAAGTTTACATTTATAATAATTTTGAACAACCTGCATAGTATTTATAAACAATAGTAGCAGGAGGGTCTGTGTAGGTGGAGTCAAGTCAGCACGATTGTAGCAATTTTGCATCTCTCCTCTCTAATATAATAAATCAAGGTTTTAAAAGGTGTTTATAGTGGTTGTGTAGGCCGCTTGATAGTACCGTTATGGAAACCATTATAGCAACATTTTTTCTCTTGGGTGATTATATTAAACAATATTTTATAATCAATATTTTATAATTATATATTTTATAATCAATATTTCTCTTGGGTGATTATATTGATATTTTATAATTACTATATCAATATTTTATATATTAATATAATCACATATTATTATATAATTGTATGTAATATTAAGGGAAAAGGGCATATTCATTCATGTGCAGCCCAAAGATGTGGCATACAGATTCTAGATCACGTGCCACGTGGCACGTTGATGCAGGACATTAAAGGAAGGAGATGATAGTTTAAACAGCCACTAAAGATCAGGTGTTTGTGGGGCCTGTTTACGGATCAGAACAGCGGCGAGCCCTGGATTTCAAGAATAATATTCTTCAGATTAAGAGGCACATGATCACTTAAAATTGATCATGTGAAAATTATGTAGCGAGAATGTCATTCATATGGAAAATCTGACGTCCGGAGTTAATTTTAACTTAATGTTGGTCCTAGATTTTAGGGATTCAGAGTTGGGCTAGTTACTTCCTTTATTTACTTTTATTAATAGTCCAATTAGAGTAGGAAATTTAACATTATAATTGTTTTTTTATTACTTGTTTAAAGTCCAGAGTAAAATAGGAAATTTACTTGGAGTAAAGTTGGAAATTTACATTGTCTCTGTTGCTGCCTTCTTCTGGGTGTTATGTCTGAGGACTATAACATTGTCAAGCGCAGATCTGTTGAGACTGCGATAGACCCTTGAGTCGAAAAAAGCTGTGTATTCTAGGGGTTGATTTCAGAGAGAAGACTATCGAAGTTCAGAGTTTAACCCTGACACTCTGAATTATTGTATTCAAAACTACTGTTCCTGTCGAAAACTGTGTCCACGTACTCTGACGATACTCCCACAATAAGTTGCATTGCAAATTGTCTATCTATGAACTTTCATCGGAACATATTCAGTTTCTGTATGATCTGTAGAGAAATATAGTTTGAAACTGGGCGCATATTTATATAAATATTGAAGCTGCTTTAAAGTTGCAAAAAGAGTGATTATTACCGTGGGTTTAACAAAGAAAAATCCTGCAGACTATTATCGTAAAATCAGGATGATTTTGTGTGGTGATTTGACACTAAATCGGAGTTCTAACTGGGTTTTCATCCATCTGATCTTATAATATCACAGGCTGCAGTCTACGTTTAATGCTATCAGAGCAATTTCTTTCCACGGGGAAGGGAAAGATGTGTGTTCTCCATAGGAAAACCGACATGTCATCGAAGGTTAAATCTACATTGATGTCATGCTTAGATCAACTAGAATGAGAAGCCCAAAGAGTCTTCTGAAAATTAGATTGATGATTCTTCTGTATCGAAGCGAGTAGGAGACACTGTTTGAAGCTATTAAATCTTGATTCATGATGAGGCGACGCTTGAAAGTGATGTGCATGTCATTGAAACTGCCACTCTTCATCGGGGAGTTAGAAGGTGAGGACTCAATCCAAGAATGGCACCGAATCAAGATGTTCAAGAGAATCAATGGTTTGATCTTGATCTGAGTGAAAATCAACTGTCAAATTCTAATTTGATTGAAAATCAATGGTCAAATTCCAATCGAGAAGAAGATAAGATAGCCATGATAAAAAATCAATACCCTGATGAAAGATCCAATGGTGGGAAAGCTTCTAATTATCATCCGATCAACGATCAAGGGTGCGAGGAAAATTTTGAAGGTAGAAAAGGTTTAAATCAAGCTCCGATGGAAGATCAAGTGATCAAAGAGATTTCTAGCGGTGAAGGGGCTTCTGATTTTCATCAAAATGAAGATCAATTGTCTGATGATAATCATGATTTTGAAACGGTAACGGATTCCTGTTCCTACCAAATCCAACAGTCCGATGGAGATCCTAACTATAAAAACAAGTCGAATCACATAGCAGTCAACCATCAACGGTTGGATGACAATTCATACGAGATGGACGGAACTCATCAAAATACATCGAGGGAATTACACGCGGTGCGAATAAAATTTCATCAAATTTTAATTTTCTCCACCATGGGATTTTTCTAAACCTGGGACTATGAAATCTTTGAGCAAAGACCAAAGACGAGGAGAAAGCAAAACGAGAAGCTTAAAGAGCAGGCATGTAGGAGAAGGAAGAAGATTGAGAAGACAAGGCAACAAAGAAGAATTGGAAGATACGCCTACACGGTATAAAGTCCAATCCGAGATGTACGTGAACGACAACTTGCGGGAGTCAAGTTCTCTCCAACCCGGGGAGCATGATTGACGCAGGACAATACCCTAAACTACGTGAATAATATGATTGATTTTGTCGGAATTAAATTAGAATTAAATTAAGCAATAAAATTCACAAAATATAACGAATACCTCAAGTTTTCGTAGTATTCCATGGGGAGGATCACTTATGCTTCAGGTAGGGTTCAGTCCAGGTGCTAGATCCGTTAGGTTACAACGCAGATCGATCTTAGAGATAGAACTCTAGGTTTTTCTAGATTAGGGCGCTCACAATTCAATGATAGATCACTGATTTTCTTTGAATATTTGGTGCGGAAGGGTTTAATAATTCTGCTGGGATCTACGGTTGTTGAATCGGGTCGATTCAATGGCTTAGGATAAAACTAGGGTTTTAGGATTTCAAAAGGGATGGTGATTGATTTAGGATTGTAAGGATCAACACACAAGCAGAGAAGATGAAGATAGATAGATGGAATTGCGGGCTTCACACCCTTGGCTTCGCACCAAACTCTTCTCGAGAAGAAGAATCACTCTTCGTAGAGGCTCATCTCAAGCACACAAGCAAAAGCTCTTTTCATTAATATTCAAAATTAACTAAACATTCCGGCGCGATTTCGATCGATCGAAATTGAAATTCGATTGATCGAAAGTGAAAATCGATCGATCAAAAATTTTACATATAAAATATCGCCGTCGACATTCGATCGATCGAATTGAACTTTCGATTGATCGAATAGTTCATTCGATCAGTCGAAATTTCACTCCAAAACTATATAACTCTGTCGATGCCATTTGATCGATCGAAATGAGACTTCGATCGATCGAAACTTCAATTCGATCGATCGAATTGGCTGGTTCCTCCAATTTTCTTCTTTCGCCAATTTTCGCCTCATTCGCCTATTTCTGATTTCCATTCCGCTTCTTCCGATGTCGGTATACACGAAACGGTTCATATCCAATGTCTACGGCGTCGGTGTCCCCGTCAATGATGTAGGGCCTTAAAGGAAGGGGGTGATAGCTTAAACAGCTACCAAGCATCAGGTTTTTGGAGGGGCTTTTTACAATTCAGAACAACCACAATACAGGAAGTTTGACATTGGCCCACGTGCCCACTTTTAAGTGATCACGTGAGCCCTGGATTTCGAGAATAATATTCTGGAGATTAATATCATTTTCCTCGAAAATGTGATGTCCCGAGAGTTAAATTTAACTTAATGTAGGTCCTACATTTTCGATTCAAGTTAGAATAATTACCTTCTTTATTTACTTTTACTAGGAGTCCAATTGAAGTAGGAAATTTAATATTAGAATTGGTTTTTTAACTTGTAAAGAGTCCAAGTAAAATAAGAAATTTACTTGTAGTGAAGTTAGGATTTCTTTTCTCTTATATATATATATATATATATATATACTTAAAGAGTACTTATCGAGAGAGAAGATTATCGTGGCTTTTATTTGTGGTTTCTTTTCAGAAAAGTTTTGAATTCTTACTCTATTTTCTGGGTTTTTGAGCTCTGTTTTACCGTGACTTGGAGTCACATGTGATTACTGATCCTCAAGGGTTTTGATCCTTCACTGACTGCTGGATATCAAGTCTTCTTAAACGATTGTGGTTGCTGTCTATTAAGGCGTTATTGCTGTCTTTTCGAGGTTGTAATTTGTAGTTTGCTACTCCCATGCGAGTCCGATTCACTAGGGGTAGGATGAGTTTTTATTTATTTATTTTTGGTAAACTAACAAGAAGTTGAAATATAAATATTAACGTTAACATCTTATACTAAAACAGCCGTGAGCTTAGTTGGTTAGGCGAGTGTTGCACTTTGATTGTAAAGTACTTGATAGGTTAAGGATTCTATTCTCCCCTCCTCTGCTACTTCGTAATATGTGTTTTAAGTAGAGGGATACTTAGAGAAACATGCCTCAAAAACAAACTTTTTAGCAAAAAAGACCCGACCTCAAACGTTTTAGAAAAACGGTGCTTTCACGGATTTTGGAACTTCAGAAAACAGAGCTTTCATGGTTTTCTGAAGTTCCAAAATCCGTAAAAGCACCGTTTTTCTAAAACATTTGAGGTTGGGTCTTTTTTGCTAAAAAGTTTGTTTTTGAGGCATTGTTTTCTAAAGTGCCCTTAAGTAGAATCACTCCATTTGTCAGTTCGCCTAATATGGCTGAGTCGGACCGAATTGAATGGCGAATTGGTTCGCTTCGAACCAATTAACCATTTGCAAGGCAGAGTAGTGTATTACGTAACATAGTGATAGACTCGAGTCGGAAAGCTGTGTATTCTGGGGTTTGACTTCTTAGAGAAGTTTTATCTGGAAACTTTGTGAAGCATTGTGTTGAAACTACTGTTCAAAATTTTGCATTGATAACTACAGCCATGTACTGTGACAATACTGCCACAATAAGGTGCGTTGCTGATGGTTTATTTATTAACTTCTCATCGAAACATATTTGTTCTTGTACGATCAGGACAGAAATATATTATAGAAGGGGGCAGCGTATTTATATAAGTATTGAAGCTGTTCTAAAGTAGTGAAAAAAGTGGTCTTTATTTTTTTCTGGGAAGGTAATGAAGAATTCATTAAAATGAGCAAAAGCAAAAAATACATCCCAGACCCAAAGGTCGGAAAAGCATAGTCCAGCAATGGAACTGCCTGAGGTAGTGAGAACTACCAAGCAGACCTACCCCACCGCAAAGGGCACCCAGAAAAGTAAAGCCCGAGGGAAAGCCGAAGAGGCTATCTGCACGCTAACATTAGCGTGGTTTAACACCAAAATTCTGCACGTAAATTCAAGGCGATTTTGGGTGGTGTTTTGAGACACGAAATTGGAGTTCTAACTTGGTTTTCATCCATGAATCGGGCCTTATAATATTGAGGGCTGCAGTCTAAGTTACACATGATTGCAAGTTGCACAACTTCCTAAGAATTCACCCTGTCCCTCTAGGGTTTTAGAAAAAAAGACTTTTTTGTTCTTCATTTCACGCTATGGGTTTTCCACTCAAAAATTTCACCTTTGACCACAAAATCAACTATGTAAAAACAATTAAATTTTTTTTTTTTCTGTTTGGATGGTCAGTGATCGACCTCGTATAGGTACACGCATGGGTCAAAATATCGTCCGGAACCAATATGTATCGTCCGATACATATCGGTTTTGAGGGTCAACGGTACGGTACATTCAAGGTACCGTACCGGTGCCTCCCATACAGAATATCAGAATACAGGATGATACATCGGTATGTATCGTCCGGAACCGATACGTATTGGTTTTGGAGCTGGATGATACGTACTGGTTTTCCAAATTTTTGACCCATGGGTACACGTGGCACCCAATTGGCCTGAGTGCAGCTGATTCGGCTGCATTCAGATGCATATCCCCAGGCCTCTAATATTAATATATGATAACTAATGTATTATGCATTATACATCAGAACTTTTATATTGCATTATAATTAACTTATGCAACTTTTAAAATTAACTTATGTAAAGATAATAGGTCGTAATAACAGCCGTTTCCCATTACATTATAACAACAATTAATACAGCCGTTATAACCCATCCTAACATAATGGATGATAACCCTTAAAGTTACAGACTATTATAACAGCCGTTAGACGAAAACCTTGAATACATTTCATGTCTTGAGATTCATGCAGGCATACAAATTGTGAATTTTTTATAAAAAAATTGAGTTTTAACTTGAATTTCGAGATTTGGGTTTTTCTTATTTTGGATGGAGAGAGATGTGAAATTATCTATCATAAGGATTCCGCATATCATTTTAATAGGTCTCATTCGGTTTTGTTACCGTATTTTAGGTTGGTACGCATAAGATGATGTGAAGACATAATTTCATCATGCCAAACAAAATTGTCTGAGTAACTGAAACGAGCTAATAAGTGTAAACGATGGAGCAAGTTGGTCACTGAACCTGAACATTAAAATTGTCTAGGTTCATTAGAGGCATTTCAAAATAAAACTCTGTGAACCTGTCTTTTTTCATGACCTGGTCGGCAACCAACATGTTTAGCTTGTGTTGGCGACAACACCCCATTTGACCTCCTAAACCAACCTTCTGAGTTTTGTACACTTTTTACACCTTGAGAGTTTGGGATTCTGTTTGAAATGCAGGTTCCCCTTCCTCTTCCAAAGGAGAAGAAAAAGGTGGTTGAAGATGTCGAAAAGGACAGGAAACATATGATCGAAGCTTCAATCGTGCGTATCATGAAGAGGCGAAAAGTTTTGAACCACCACCAACTTGTGGTGGAATGTGTGGAACAACTCAGCGGCACTTTCAAGGTATTGACCGAAAAACCTTTACATGCAGGAGAAGATCCCACGTGTTGATTCTGACCTGGCTGTGAAAACGGATGTGCATCAGGGGTATTTCAGTCATTTTACCATGTGAGATTAATTGTGTAAGACCCATGATGAACCAAACTGTTTTTGTGGACAGGTCAGAATCCAGCACCTCATAGCAACCCGTAATGCAAATTACAGATTCTCTTTTCCATACTTTCTTTTATCCTAAGCCAATGGTACCTCACTTCATATCACAAAGGGCAGGTTTGTTATTACTTATACATATTGTACTCCTCCTTAGTTAAGGAAGAGGTTGACTTGAAGGATCATGTAGAATGATCGATTGATTTTAGCAGAAGATTGCCCTTGCGCCTTTAGGGATTTTCTCTACAAACTTGTGAGGCTAATGGAGATTTATTTCTCTGTTTTTAAGTGCTCTGATTTGCACCTTGCTTGCTTCTATAGTCTACACCACCCCCCCCCCCCCCCCCCCCCCCCCCAATCTTCGGATTTATGGCCATGAATCGAAAACAAATAGACCTCACAAAAACAATGGACCCCAAAACAGTTGTTTACTTTCCATGTAAATTTTTTCATTGATTTAAAATTTTTATAAGATAAAAAGATGTTGATATAATAATTAATTAAAAAACATTTTATAGAAACAGGAAACAACCAAACAAAAAAAGGTTAATAAATGATCTCATTTTCATTATTAGTTGTCCATGAGATCATGTGTAGGGATGTTAATAGGTCGGGTCAACCCAATACCTGATCCTCTTGACCTGGTTTCAACCTGGTTGGGTAGATAAACTTGATCTGTCGGGCCAGGAAGGGAATGAAGCATCCGAGCTGATCTTTGGGTTGGTTTGACTCAAACGTCCGACCGGGGAATAATTGGGTCGGGTAGACCAAACCCGACCCGATCCAATTTTTTTATACATAAAATCAAAGATATACGGGGGTTTTGAACCTAGTTGGGTGGGTCAGGTCAGGCATATACCGTTGATTTGTCGGGTCGGGCCCGGATGTACCATCAGGTCCGGTCGGTTCAGGCATATACCTTGACCTGTCAGTTTATGAAGTGCCTTTAAGTCACTGAATCCCATTCAAATTCGACTTTGATTTTAATGCCTCCAAAATTCCCTGACAACAAGCCTTTGATGGGCTTGGGTGGCTAAAAGGCACTTCAAAAGTGATGATGCTCCATTAATCCAGAAGAAAAGTAACGTCGGTAATAACATGTCTACCTGATTCTTACTGATAATCAAGTTTTCATTTGTTGCTTTGCTGGAAACGAACTTATGGTATCTATGATGGATGCCTCCTTTGTCAAACCTTTTTTCAGCTGAATTGCTTAGGCCTTATTTTGTGACATTGTTGCTATATATACTGTTTCTTCTTATTGTACCATTCAATATAGACCTAATCTCCAGAACTTACGATGTTTAAATTGGCAGCCGGATGTGAAGATGATCAAGAGACGGATCGATGATCTGATCAGCAAGGATTACTTGGAGAGGGACCCAGATAACCATGAAAATTATAGATATGTGGTTTGATTCAACTCAGTGATTTTTTAATTTTTTTATATATTTTTTTCATGCAATTCTATTGGAGGGAGGAGATTAACACAAGCAGCAAGCAGAGGTGATTAACAGAAGCAGCGAGTAGAGAACACGAGTGATAAGTTATCTATATGTATAGCTGAAGTTCTTGGTTTTATTTATTATTTTTTTCTTAAGTTTTTTGCTGCCTCATAATTTTGTTTTTTTTGTTAAGTTTTTTTGGGTAGTGAGGCTCATGTACTTTTCATTGAAAACTCTTTACTGTACATTACTTGCACTTGGAAACTTGGCCCTTGCACTGAGTTAAAAAAAAACTTGATATTTGGTACACTTAGTATGATGCGGGAACTTACTAAATGCAATGCTAGGGTTGAGATTATGATTAAAATTTATTTAATCAATTAAAAATAATAATTTCTCATAACAAATTATCACGGAAAATTTTAGAAATTCAATTAGGTGATTTAATTTCGACCCCAAAATAGTATTACTTTCGTGTACGTTCCCTATCGCGGATCTAGAAGACTAGGGTTCTTATGAACGGCTAGATCTCCGATAGTTTTAGGGCGACAAACGAACTCGCAAGCGGGTTCTCTCGATACCAAACGAAAATAAAAGGCCAATAAAATTAATGATGAATAAAATATTGATTTAAGACTTTTATGAGATCAATAAAATAATTAGGATTACGTTACTTACGCAAACCGTAAACCTAAAGAAGAAAGAGATGGAAGAAGAGTTGGCATCACATCAAATTGCAAGCGGGAATCTAAGTATCACTCTCCGTTTTGAGAGAATCATACCCTCACGAAAGTTTAGAACTCTCAATTTTGCATAAGCAATTTTCATTAACTAAAAAATAATAATAAAAGTGTTTACAAGCATTTAAATAGGCTAGCCAATGCATAAAATTAGAAATCCTATTATAACTCTAATTCCTAATTCAAATACAGAAATATTCTAATTCTTCTAAAACAATAAAATCCTAAAACAATAAGGAAACTAATCCTATTTCTAATAAAAGAAACAATTCTTACTTTATAAAATAAAATAATAAAAGATATTAATCCTAATTTAATTAGGATTCTTGAAATTCGTCACTTTATGTCCATCTTTCAAAAACTGACCATAACTTCTTCAATACTTGTTGGAATTGCTCAAATTTTGGCTTGTTGGAATGCTACTTCGATGAGCTTTCAAATATGATCAATGTTGTATCAATCCGATTTCGTTTGACACTTTAAAATAGGTCAAAAGTAAAAATGACGGGATTAAAAGGTACTCTTCTGTTGATAAGTTACTTTTCTTCTTTCTGATTACTTTGATGTTCTTCTTTCACCTTCGATATGTTATGGGTGGTTGCTTGAATTGGATGTCCCCATCAACTCTCCCCGGGTTAGACGGATTCATCCCCGGTGAATGCTGATTGTGATAACAGTCCAAAAGATTCGGATCAAGCTGTTGAAATTTCTCTTGTGTAATCCAAGTATTTTCTGTGTCGGCCTTATTCTTCCACTTGACCAAGTACTTTTGAAGTCTCCCGTAGTTGGTGGACACAATCTGATCTTCCAACACATCTTTGATGATCTCATGAATTTATCGAGTAGGTGGGGTAACGGTGTAGGAAGGAGAATAATTGGATCATCGGATGTAGAAGGCTCAAAGGGATTGGCAGGGATGGTTGAAGGGCCATGGAATGGAATAAGGTCCTCCACATTAAAAGTCGTGTTAATCCCCAATTCCGGCGGAAGATCTAAGATGTAAGCATTAGAATCGGCACGCTTCAAGTTCTAATAGGGTTCAGCACCATGAGCTTATAATTTCTTTGCAACTCCTTGTGGGAATCGCTCGGGTCTATTTCGAACCATCACAAAATCACCCTCTTGGAATTTTTTGAATCGTCTATGAGAATCTACAGAGAACTTGTATTTCTCATTCTTTAAATTAATTCTTTTCTTAATTTCAGCATGCAACTCATGAATGCGATGCGCAAATATGGATGCAGACTCTGATGACCAATGATGAATGGACATTGAAATGAGATCTACTGGTGTCCTAGGTTTATACCCATACACAATTTGGAACAGACTCATGCCTGTGGTTCTATTAACCAAATTGTTATATGCAAACTCAGCGACATGTAAGATGGAATCCTAACTCCTAATGTACTCGCCTACTAGGTACCTTAACAGATTTTCTAAACTCCTATTGACAACTTCGATTTGCCCGTCAGTTTGGGGATGATAAGCAAATGAAAATTGTATTCGGGTCTCCATTTTGTGTTATAGTGTCTTCCAAAAATAACTGACAAATTTAATGTCATGTTCAGACACTATCGTCTTAGGCAAACCGTGTAGACGAACGACCTCATTAAAGAACAGAGTAGCAAAATGACTAGCATCAGAGGCCTTCGCACACGTAATGAAGTGGGCCATCTTAGAGAAACGATCCACAACAACGAACACCGAATCGTGCTTTCGGAAGGTTTTAGGGAGGCCTAACACGAAGTCCATTGATAGGTCTTGCCACGGGGCGTGTGTTACCGGTAAAGGTGTATACAATCTCGTGTTTGACCTCTTTTGCTTTGCCAACTGGCAAACACGACACTGATTGATAATTTTGGCAACATCTCTGGTTAGATTTGGCCAATAAAATCGGTCTTCAACCAATGCGACAGTTTTATTGCGACCAAAATGACCAGCAATCCCTCGGGCGTGTAATTCCCAAACGAGAAAGTCTCGCAAAGAGGTGCGGGAAATACACAATCGGTGTTTCAAGAATAAATACCCATATTGTAGGGTATATTTACTCCCTCTGACAGGTTGTCTATTCATAAGTGAGGCATACTCTTCGCCAAAATTTGGACATGTGGGATAATCCTCCACGAGGAGTTCGAATCCGGTTACCTCAACGCTTAATGAGTGCAACATCGCCATTCTGCGGTTAAGCGCGTCAGTCACTCGATTCTCCACACCGGCCTTATGTTTCAACACGAAGGTAAACCCTTAAAGTTGTTCAACCCATTTCGTATGTTGTGGGTTTAACTTCTTTTGAGAATTCAAAAATCGCAGGGCTTCGTAGTCCGAGAACAAGACGAATTCATGTGGTAGTAGATAGTGTTTCCAATATTTAAAGGATTGGACTAACGCATAGAATTCTTTGTCGAAGGTCGAGTACTTCTGCCTGACCTCATTTAACTTTTCACTGAAATAAGCTATCGGATGACCCTTTTGCCTCAATACTCCTTCGATACCTATGCCTGGCGCATCACATGCAACTTCAAAGACCTTAGAGAAGTCAGGAAGGTGCATGACAGGAGCTTCCGTCATTCGAAACTTAATCTCCTTGAAAGCCTTAGTCGCAGTAGGTATCCATTTAAACTCCCCCTTTCTGATGCAATCCGTGATAAGAGAAGTTACTATACTGAAGTTATCGATGAATCGCCTATAAAATGTGGCTAACCCATGAAAGCTACGGATTTCATGAATGTTCCGAGGTTTGGGCCATTCAACGATGGCTTTGACCTTTTCGGGGTCTGCAGTCATTCCATTAGAGGTCACGACGAATCGTAAGAAGATAACGTGATGTGACATGAACGTGCACTTCTTTAGGTTCGCATACAACTTCTCTCCTCGGAGAGTCACACAAACTTGCCTTAAATGGTCTAAGTGTTGTTCCTTGTTGTGGTTGTAGATTAGGATGTCGTCAAAATAAACCATAAGGAACTTGCCGATGAAAGGCCGTAACACTTGCGTCATGATACACATAAATGTACTCGGGGAGTTTGAAAGCCCAAAAGGCATGAAAAACTATTCGTACAAACGATCTTTGGTTTTGAAGGCAGTTTTCCATTCGTTCCCGGGACGAACTCGAATTTGATGGTACTCACTCTTCAAATCGATCTTCGAAAAATTGTAGCACCTACCATCATGTCTAATATATCGTCCAATCTTGGTATCGGGAACTGATACTTGATCGTGATCTTGTTAATCGCGCGACTATCCACACACATCCTCCAAGTTCCGTCTTTTTTAGGTGTAAGCAGCGTTGACACGACACAGGAACTCAAGCTTTCTTTTATGAACTCCTTTTGGAGAAGCTCATCAACTTGCCTTTTAAACTCCGAGTGTTCGGATGGATTCATACGATAGTGAGGCAAGTTGGGTAAGGTAGCTCTAGGGACTAAATTGATGGCGTGTTGGATGTCCCGTAGAGGTGGTAATTCATTTAGAAGGTCTTCGGGAAATACATGCACAAACTCACTCAAGATTAGTTTGACCTCTTTTGAAACCTCAACGCCTGATTCTTTGGACTTTTCAACTATGACAAGGACATAGACGATGTCTTCTGTCTTAGCGCATCGTTCAAACTCAAGAGGGCTAATGATGTGAACGGCCTTAGATGTCTTCTCTCTCTCTAATAGGCCTTTATCACTTGACTTTGTCGACTTCACTGTGGATGCCTTTGGAGGTAACGGATTAAGTTGTATTTTCTGACCTTTGTGAGTGAAGGAACACATGTTCGATCGACCGAATAGTGTAACATCCATGTCATACAATCAAGGCCTCCCGAGGATGATATGCCCCACATCCATGGGCACAACTTCGCACCACAAGGTATCCTTATATGATCCGAATTGTATAGGAACCTGACACCTTTGTGAAACAAGGATGGATGATGAATTAACCCAAGCAATCTTATGGGTCGTGGGTGAGCTACCGGCGTGAGCCCCAAACGAGAAACTGTACTTTCAGAAACCATTGGTACAACTTCCACTATCAACAAGGACTCGACATGCTTTCATCCCACATGTGGCTATAGTATAAACGATATTATCCCGTCGCCAATCATCACTCTCCTTTGATTGGGCTAGAGCACATCTAACCATAAGAACCCGCGAAGTATTATCTTCCCCAACGGGATAGGAGACATCCCTAAGACACGCCATTGTTTGTTCCCCTACACAATCTTCTTCATCACTAGGGAACGACTCAGGCTCGTAAACTTCAATAGTACCTTCATCATGCTCATTTTCGGTGTCCTCAGCTATGAACAAATTTCGAGATGGGCATTGTGCTGCAAAATGCCCAATGCCGTGACACTTATAACATTTATTTTAACCACCACTCTTAGGGCCTTCGAGCATTGGACTCTTACCCTTATCGACTCGAGTTACCGGTGTAGTAACGGGGTTGGACCTAACAGACGGGGCACTAATGTTGAGCTTTGACTCAGCTGCATTGGACCGATAACTATACTTATAACTAGATGAAGTACTAGTTTTGAGGTATCTCTCTAGCTCTTCGACTCTAAAGAAACATTCGTCTAGATTATCAACAGGGTACGGAATAAGTTCCCTTTGCAGTTCTGGGCGAAGGCCCATTCGAAATCGGGATAGGGTAACCTTTTTCAGTTCAATCACATTGGCCTGGGTCTTTAGTTCTTCGAACTTATCGATGTATTCAGTGACCAATGAATTTCCTTTGACGCAATGAATGTCACTGATCAAAAATGCGTTCCTCATAGGATAGAGGAGCATATTTATCGCTCAACTGGTCCTTCATCTCTTCCCAAGTGGAAATGGGAGTAAGACCGTTGGATTGTCTTCGACGCTCTAGACCCATCCAATAAAGTCGAGCTTGGCCTGTAAGTTTAACCTTTGCAAAGTGGACCTTTCGCTCTTCGGACATGGCGTACCACTCGAAGTAGTTTTTCATACCGGTGACCCACTCGAGAAAGACTTTAGATTATCTTTTCCCATCAAATTTAGGGGCGTCCATTTTTACTGATTTCATGATTTTATCGTCCTATTCGGTGTGGATTTCGCGATGATGAGGAACTTCCCTCCTACGCTCATGGGTGTGGACTCTATTAGAGTTTTCGGCGATGAGCTCATCTATTTCTTCCATGCAGGTTTCTAAAGTTTCATGCCGGATTTGTAGGTCTTGCAACTGTTATTGCACCTGATTGTGGTGTTCATCCATCCGGGCGGTCAGGTCTCTAATCAGGGCTTCTAGCTTATTGGGATCCATGATGATGCAAGGAAATTTAGACAGACTAGACTAAAAAAAATTCAGACAAAGTTTTCCAAAAAAAAAAAATTAGATAAAAGGCAGACGGAAATTGCAGACAACAATTTTCAGACAAAAGTCATATGAAAATTTTCAGATAAAAGCCAGACATACATTACAGACAAAAGTCAGACGAAACTTTTCAGACAAAAGTTAGACAAAAAAAAATTCAGACAAAAGCTAGACGTTTTCTGATATATTTATTTATTTATTTTTGTAATTTTTTAAAAAAAACCAAAAAAATAAAGTAAAAATAAACGCTAAAACTTATATGAGCACTAAAACTCTAAAACTAAACTGACGCTCTGATACCAATTTGATGCGGGAACTTACTAAATGCAATGCTACGACTGAGATTAGGATTAAAATTAATTTAATCAATTAAAAATAATAATTTCTCATAACAAATTACCATAGAAAATTTTAGAAATTCAATTAGGTGATTTAATTTCGACCTCAAAATTGCGTTACTTTCGTGTACGTCCCCTATCGAAGATCTAGAAGACTAGGGTTCTTATGAACGGCTAGATCTCCGATAGTTTTAAGGTGTCGAGCGAACTCGCAAGCGGGTTCTCTCGATACCAAACGAAAATGAAAGACTAATAAAATTAATGATGAATAAAATATTGATTTAGGGCTTTTATGAGATCAATAAAATAATTAGGATTACGCTACTTATGCAGACCATAAAGCTAAAGAAGATAGAGATGGAAGAAGAGTTGGCCTCACACCAAACCGCAAGCGGGAATCGAAGAATCGCTCTCAGTTTTGAGAGAATCACACCCACACGAAAGTTTAGAACTCTCAATTTTGCATAAGCAATTTTCATTAACCAAAAAATAATAATAAAACTGTTTACAAGCCTTTAAATAGGCTAGCCAATACATAAAATTAGAAATCCTATTATAACTCTAATTCCTAATTCAAATAAAAGAAATATCTCAATTCTTCTAAAACAATAAAGTCCTAAAATAATAAGGAAACTAATCCTATTTCTAATAAAAGAAACAACTCTTACTTTCTAAAATAAAATAATAAAATATACTAATCCTAATTCAGTTAGGATTCTTGAAATTCGTCACTTTATGTCCAGCTTTCGAAAACTAACCATAACTTCTTCAATACTTGTCGGAATTGTTCAAATTTTGGCTAATTGGAAAGCTACTTCGATAAGCTTTCAAATATGACAAATTTCATATCAATCCGACTTCGTTTGATACTTCAAAATAGGCCAAACATAAAAATTATTCTTCTGTCGATAAGTTACTTTTCTTCTTTCCAATTACTTTGATGTTGTTCTTCTTTTGCCTCCGATATGTTATGGGCGATTGCTTGAATTGGATGTCCCCATCATAATATCTTTTTATTTATGAGGATTTTTTTTTTTTTTTTTTAGGTTCTTTTGGTGTTAAGTAGAGTATATGACAAAGAGTTGGTATTAGGTACACCTAGGGATGCAAATTCGGTGTACCGAACCAATCCCGATTTTTCCGATATTCAGTTGGGTATACCCCTGTATTTTTTTTATTATTTCAGAAATAAAAAAAGTGCTTAAATATCAGACTATTTGGCTAATCCGTATCGGATATATCATATACATATCAGCCTGGACCCAGCCAATATATGGGACTTTAAATCACTGACTAGACACAAATATCACTTCTCCATCCACAAATAAAATTCTCTAATTAAAAGCTGAAGATACTTTTCTGATCTCTCCCGGAGCACTTGTCCTCACTCCAATGTTGCTCATCTTCACAATCGATCTTCCGAACTCTACGTCGAATCTCAAGCCAAGCAACCCTAGCGTCACACGAAAGTCCGTGTAGAAGCGTCAGCATAGCTTTTGATCTGATTCGAGTATCCCTCCTCCATTACCTATATTGGCAAGCTGAAGTTCCAATGGAGTGCCAACATGGTTGGAAGAAAACCAATATGCAAATTAGCTCTCTCCCTCTCTCTCTCTCTCTCATAAATGTAGACTATAGATAATTATAATGGCAGGTCTCTTAAAGCGCCCGACTAAGTCCCAGGGTACATATAACACCCGCACATCACACGTGCCAGTCAAGAGAGATAAATCCCTGCGAGTGGCCAACAAGGGGAGGGATTTGAGATAACCTCCACTTCTTGAGGCTTGGTCCTGGCCACTGAGCCAACCCTGTTGGTTGATAATGGCAGCAAGTTAGTGATATATATTACTTACCTATGAGCCTTTTGATTGTTTTGAATCAGATGATGAAGAGTGTTTTACATCCCAATTTTCCACACAAAAGATATTAACATAATTGGTGTACCATCATATGGCTCAGATGTGGATTTTACGTGGCACACATCCTAACAAGTGATGAAAACTAACTGAGGTGTTTTTCGATGGGTGATATATGGTTTTATGTGTCTAAATAGAGCCACCCTTATACTCATTTTGAACCATCAATATTCTTTCTGTATCATGTCCTATACTTTCGAACAAAAGAAATACTTTATAGTGATGAGTTGTTAATTGAAAAATCCAAAACCTCCAACGAGTTTGTTTGCAGAGAAACTTCAAAGTGGAAGTGCAATCAATTTCTTGCGAACAATTTCATATCTAAATAATTTTTTTGTTGTTTGATGAGAAAAGATTTTCATTCAAAATTGATTTATTTTATTTGATTAGTGTGTTTGAAAAAAAATTGGGATTCTTTTTTTTTTTTTTTTAATCTGCTAGAAGTTGTTGGATATTAAATGAATTTCACCATACTCCCCTCCCACCCCGAAAAAAAAAAATACTAAATAAAATAAAAATTACTCTTCTCTCTCTCTCTCTCTCTCTCTCTCTCTCTCTCTCTCTATATATATATATATATATATATATATATATATATATATATATATATAACTTTCACACACACCCCGGAATGGCTTATAGAACTTAGAACCAAGGTCAAATTTCAAGTTTGAAAGGGTTTGATGGTAGGCCAGGATCTTAAGATCTATTGTGCTAAAGATTGGGATGAAAAACAATCCCAAGTTATTAAACGTGATTCTCAAATTACTTTATTCTAAAAGCTTATGATTTAGATGGCACACATCCCAAAATAATGAACATGATCATTGGCATACATTTAAGTAATGTTTAATTTAATTCATTGCCTCGAAGCCCTTTATTTAAAACCCACTGCCATTGACAGTTGTTTGTTTATAGATGAGCATAGTGACAAATTTCTTTTAAGGCAATATTTTGATAGGAAGTCATTTCAGATCATTTTAGATAAATTTCGGTAAAGATCAAGAAAGTTTCGAGGAGT
This sequence comes from Chloranthus sessilifolius, assembly GCA_021018995.1. Lineage (NCBI taxonomy): Eukaryota > Viridiplantae > Streptophyta > Magnoliopsida > Chloranthales > Chloranthaceae > Chloranthus > Chloranthus sessilifolius. The sequence goes on along the minus strand of CM037588.1, from coordinate 5,856,685 downwards.
ACAATATATATAAAGTTATATTTAATATTTATAAAAATCTGATTTATTATTTTTAAAATGGCTAAAACTAAACACATTTCATTAATTTCGATGAAAATTTGTTAATTTTATCGAAGTTAATGAAATTTGGACGATTTCAGACAAATCACCGAAATTTTGTTAGAAGTTTCGTCCGACCCTTGTTTCGGGAATTTTGGAGAATGTCAGATAAACTTGTCATTGTGGCGATGAGAGAGAGACAGATGGTGCTAAACTGATAGGAAACTTAGTTTCAATCACTTGAGAGGTTGAAATGATTTTCTTCTAAATGACTTGGTGTACGGAAATTGAGTTTCTATGTGGGGCCCACTTAATTTCTTTTTTATCTCCCTATAATATTATAAACAAAAATATATGAAAACTGAATTTCTTTTCCAACAATTTGGCATCCCCAAGTTATCAAATTCTATTAATTAGAAAATGATACCTTCTAATAATACAAGAATCCAAATTCTATTTCTATTTAAAACCAGTGTCGATAATTTAACTAAGTGGGAGTTTTATGAAGGCTTCGCGGTAATAAACAAATCTCAATTTGTCCCTCTCAAAGAATATTCTCCAAAATTGACATTTATATGCTTAGTTATGCAGAAATAGATCAATAGTTGTTTCCAAGGCCCATTTCGTATTACATATTCTAAGCATAGACGGAGACATCAAGTAGAAATAAGGTAAGCCCTAATTTAATTGCAATTATTAGAAGGTATCATTTTCTAATTAATATTTTCTCCTATCCATATGGTGCACCTAAAAAAAAAAGAAAACGGTAAAGTTTCGTGGTGCTAAAGACTAAGGCTGCATTTGGCATAGTTCTTTATCAGTTCCCTGGTACAGCTAGATATACTTACTTTAGTAGGGCTCACTTCTCTTTGCTAACACCATAAAAACATGCTTTACCTGATCTAGCAATTACCTCCCTGCCCTCTGCTAATTCCTTGCCAAAGCAAATAAAATCTGCTATGACAAGTAGTGAGCAGAGAACAAGAGAGAAGTGTAAATTCTGCTCCACAAGGAGTTAGCAAAGAGAAGGGGAACCTTCCAAAGCAGGTAGCAAGGATTTATCAAAGAGAAAGGAACCCTGCTTAAACATATAAACCCTGCTCTAACAAGGAGCTAGCAGAGAGCTATGCCAAAATAGCGTAACTACATAGTCCTATGTTCATTGGGTGTCACATGACAATCACATAATCTGGTGCCATGTGGGTGAACATGTCGCAGATCATGATCACCATTCATTTTCTGCACAACTGTCAATTATTGATCATGCTATATATATATAGGGAGCTGGTTAGGTCCTCCAATGGAGGACGATTTTGTTACACATGGAGCTCCGCGTGGCATTCAAAACAAATTTTGGGTGCCACATGGAGTATGGGTGCGTTGTTTAGATCAATTAAAAAAAAATAGTTTCAAAAAAATATTTTTAAAATACAAGTCAAACTTGGACTATTTTCAACGGGCCAAATTTTATTGCTAAAGAAATACATGATAAAGATGAGTTTTCAAATATTTTTTTTTTCCAAAGATGATCTAAATAATACATCTGTGCTCTATGTCGCATCAAAATAGTGTTACGAGTGCCACATGGAGCTCAATGGAGGATCTTGGAGGATGCTCACCGTCTCCATCGGAGGACGAAATATATATATATATATATATATATATATATATATATATATACATACACATTATGCTGGTCTTCATGTGACACTCGATTATATGATCAGGTGACACGTGATAGCTAATTGACATGAGACTAGGAACTCACCTCTATAATTAGGGGTGGAAGTTCGGTCTACTGAACCAAAACCGAAATATAATTTTCGGTTTCAGTATCAGTTTTGCCAAAATTGAACCTGAACTGAAATATATTAGTTTTGGTTTTGGTTGGCTGAAATGTGTACTTAAGGAAACTGAAACCGAAACTGAATCGAACCGATCCAATTTCGGTTTTGGAAGGTTCGGTTAGGTTTTTTATTTTTTCTATTATTTTTATTTTTTTCTATTTTCGTATTTTTTTCGATTTTAGGGTCGGTTTTCTCTCCCTACTGAATCGGTTTTTGGGAAATCCAAAATCAATTTCGATTCAATTTCAGATCGGTCTTTTTCCACTAGTTTCTGATTTTTTGTTTTTTTTCTTCCACCCCTGCCTCTATTGGGCTACCTTTGTCCATAAAAAGTAGCAATTATTGGAAGGGTATGGGTATTTGGAACAAAAGATTCGGTCTTCGTAATTGATGGTTTCACTCTTAACACTCTTAACTACTTTGAATTAGACAATAGAGATAGTTTTTCAGCCCAATCTTTCAGACAGTAGGTCTTGAGACCATGGCCCCAAAAGTGATCGTAATCATGCCATACCATCAGGGCTGGCCCTGAGAATTTCGGGGCCCAAGGCGAGTTCCTAAAATAGGGCCCCTTTTTCATATTAATCTTTAAAAAAAAATAATGCCGTAATTTATTTTTTTGACAAATAAAACAATACTCATTGCTTTTAGATTACAAATATCTCCATATTCCATCTATTATTTATAATTTGAAAAAGTAACTAACAAATTAACGAAAGCCTATATTAAAAAAAATGCAACACAAAAAGAGAAAAGCTAAATAGTAGAACATTCTCGACGGATCGAGTAACCCAACCAATATCATTTTAACATTAATTTTTTATTACTTTAACTGCCATTGAATCTTTCACTGTCATTTTGTAGCACTTTAACAATCTTAAAAAATTTCAAAACTAAGTTCATTGGATAAGTCTCGTTGAATAGATCAAAATTGACAGGTCGCTTGTAAAAAATGGAACTGTAACGAGCAAGAAATTGCTATTTTAATCCGTTTGTACAAAGTTATCCTAATATTATTTAAATATTTATTATCATATAAAAATCTATGGTGACATCAGTTTTCGTGCCGACTACACACATGAAGTCAGTCGCGTTCGGGTCTAATTTTACGGGTCATTACATTGTTCCCACCTTAAAGAATTTTCGTCTTCGAAAATCAACATACCAGTTTCAAAAAGGTATGAGTATTATTCAATATGCTCAAAAATTAGGGTCATTATATATACCCCTCCTCAAAGGAATTTTCGCCTTCGAAACTGCAAAACATACCTAAACAGGTCTACTATCCACACAGGTTTAAACAAAGCAGTGATAATTATGTCACAAAATTTTTATTGTATAATAGTAATAGATAAAGATAAAATAGCTAAGTTCTAAATTATTATTGCTAATAATATTATTATAAATTTTTAATTTATTTCGATTTTCGTGTCAGGCACGCATATCAAAGCAGTCGAATTCTGTTAAGAATTTTAGGGTCATTACATGCAGAGACCGAATCTTTCGTTGTAAATAACCATACCATTATTGGAGTCTCCACATAATTAGTGTACGATCTATCACATGAACACCCCATATGACGTGCCTGCCAGTAGTCGTGGAGAACCAATTGTCAAGAGTATCTGATCGATTTTAAATTGTACCCTTGCAAGTGCACAAAATCTATTGTAGTAAGGCAAGAATACGAGTATCGTACCCACAAGGAAGCGCAAAATTAAATTAATTTTGAGAAAATAACAATGACCCAAGAAAGTACGAAGGGCAATAATTTTGATTGCTAAGATTAATCACTTCACAACAATAATAAGAGAAATTAAATCAAACTATGCAAGATTGAACTAAGATAAAGAAAATAACAATGATGAGATGATCAAGGAGTTTGCTAACCCTAGACTTGTAACTTTTCTACAATCAATGCTATAATTTTAAGTCAAATCATTATACCATCATTTAACTACAAGAAAAATGAATCGTTAAAAATACAATTATTGATTCTGCATACCCTATCCTAACACTATGACGCATCCAATCACTGCATGAATCATGCGAAAGGATAACTATCACAAATACGAAATCACAATAATAAGATCCAACCACATAACATCCTAAATCAGTCTACAAGATCAGATTTAGGTGGAATAACCCTTTCATTATCGCCAATAACCAAGATCGACGATTATAAATGAGCATTCGATGATGAACAATAAGCACACATTGAAAGCCGTACGATTTAATAATTATAATAGGAAATTGTAAGATTAAATGTAAATCAGTTACTCATCTAGCAGTCGCTTCCTCCTTGAACAAGGGGTTTAGCCGCTCATCCTCGATTCACACGCACAATACAAATTCATAGCTATCACAAAAGTTGTTCTTTTATTTATCAAAAGATTGAAATCTTTACACAAATCTCTTCTAAATTACAAACCACTACTCCATCACAAATGAAAAAAATCCTAGAAACTCAATGAAAATCTGCGAAGGAGAAGACCCCCAAACCCTAAACATGGCTTTGTTTATATAGGATGCGGATAGGAAAACTTTCATAAAAAGCTCAATTGATTGACTTTAAATTTGAATTTTGGCGGATTAATTTGAATTTGAAGTCAATCGATTGATTTACATGTCTCAATCGATTGAGTCAGTTTAAATTCAAATTCAAAGAGGGAAAAAACTGTCATCAAGTCAATCGATTGATGATGGCTTGTAACATCTTCATTCTCTTGGTTGTGGCTGAACCAATCAATTCTCTTTCATGAATTTCGGTGCTTTATTGGCTCCACTGTCCAATGTTCTCATGTAAACTTTAATTATGCTCAATTACGCTCTTTCAAGATCCAACGACCGAGAACAACTGAAACCACTAAAACTACACAACAAATGTCAAATAGCTTTCATCGGGTGACTAAGTGTTGGCATTTGAGTGTGAAATATAGTAATATTTCGGCACAGACTACACCCCCAAACCTACACTTTGTTAATCCTCGAGCAAAGAGAATGAAAATATAATCGAAAAATAAACTAACAGCCTAAAAGAAAATAAATGCTACTTTCCTAGGAAACACGATTGCATTTAGCATATGCAATAAGCTTTCAAACCCTTAGGTGATCCCTAGTGGAAGAGTTGTGTCTCCTGAAGGTTTTCAGTGAAGATACCTACAACCTTCAGAAACCTATAAATTCCTTAATTAATTTTCATGCCCTTTGATTATAAATTACCTGTGAAATTTTTATAATAAATTCTCAGCCATGCTAATTTTATCAATGCCCATTCAGAGTAATTTAATGCCTTGTTGTTCCGATGACTTCTTTGATTCATGCCTAGAGTGTCGTGTGTGCTTACCACTGCTAAAATCCTTCCATCAGGGAGTAAGTCCAAATGAAGAATCTTTGGATCCCGTGTCTTGACTCAATCCTTATCGTAGATATGCACTCAAAATGAAATCGCTCCGATGACTGGGTTGCTTTTTCACACACATGTGAGAGAGAATTATAATGCAAATCAAAAGGTCTCACATGACATAAAAAATATAGTTCATTAATAAAAAAGAAATCTCATAAAGAAAGATATTTGTATATCAAGCATGCCATATCAAACACCATAGACATTATGCTATCACTCTCCACAAGGTATTCACTACTCAAGATTGGATCAGAAAGGTCTTTTTCTGGGTTGAAATGGGGCTCGGGTAAAGGTTAAGAAAGAAAGGGAGATTAGTGATCAAATTTCTCTGAGAAACTGGAAACAGAAACACAAATTGATTTTCTCATTTTTTTTTTTCACAAAAGTTCAGAATTTTTTTGTTTGCTTTTTCTTAACTTTCTTTTCTTTCTACTCCTTTTTGCTTTTCATTTTGAAATTACCTTATAATTTTTATTTTTTTCATTTTCTACCGTTTGCTTTTCCACTCATTCAAAAATACTTTTACCATATGCTTCCTGCAAGCCTCACCACCATGCCTATTTCTTATTCCCTTTTTCTTGTCTCTCCTTTCCAATTTCTCAGAGATTGAAGGGTAAGGTTTTACAGTTGTAGTACAGGTGTGGGGTATGGGTAATAAGGCTTAATAGGAAACCTTTTTAAGGTAAAATTTTCATTAAGGCTCAAAGGGGTGCTACAAAGATAAATAAGTATAAGGTGGGACATTTTGGGCACAAACGAACCAATAGATGACCTTTGATCATTTCCTCACAAGGTGGTAATGATGCCTATCTGTTTAAAGTTTAAACACAATGAGTTCTAGTGCAATGATATAATAGTTATACAAAATAGATAAATCGCAAATGAATGTATGAGATCATAGCAAGTAATCATGAATTGAAGGATACTCTGAATTTAATCAGCACTCATCAAGAACGAGGAAAAAGATTCTAAAGCTTTCTAGGTTTTAGCCTCTACTAGAATCCTAAGATTTAAGGTTTAGACCAATCCTCAGACTTTGGAATTCAAACATTGCAATGGTGTAAGATTTTCTGGGCATGGACTGCAAAATCATCATTAAACTTGCATTGAGATTAATAATCATAAACATTCATAATTTTAACATGGCATGATAACTTTTCATTAAAACTTTCGGGCATCGATAATTTAAAGGTCATGAAACTCAATAAATTTTGAAATATAGGCTTTACTATTGCTCAGTCAATCGATTGACTTACACTTGCTTTTTGTCAATTTTGGCTCCCAAGTTCCAGTCAATCGATTGATTTATGCAAATCAACCGATTGAGTGCCTTTAATTTTGCGAAATTACTTCTCGGCTAATGATTATCAGTCGATCGATTGAAATGAAAATTCAATCGATTGACTGGCATAGTTTTCAACAATTTTGAGAACATACCCAATTTTTTTTTTTTATTGCTCAATTTAAATGATGTAATCCTAGGAATTCATCCCCAAACCTGATGTGTCCAATGTCCTCATTGGTCGACTTTGAAGGGATCCGCTACCCTCAAACTTGTGGAATGCATACCACGACCAGAAAGCATACCAAGTGATAAGTATTTTGCTTTATAACATCCAATCATCCAGCTTATTACTCGAGAAAAAAAAATTGAGCAAACGCAATTAACTAAACTAAAATTTTATTAATTATTTGAGACTAACTACACTTATTGAAAATTTAAAAGAAACTAACCTATTGCAACAATTAAAAGAAACTATCCTAGAACATCGTGAAAGCAAAATAAAATATAAAATGACTTTTAAATCAAAATTTAAATCCTAAAATTTAAAAATAAATCGCAAACCTTAGTCTTCATCAGAAGCCACCCCTGGCTTCGGCTTTGGAAACATAAGTCTCCACATCTCGTCGGTGATGCCGACTTCGCTGGGTGGTGGAATTGGGGCATGAGGTGGAGATGGTGGTGGTGTTGGTGGCGTGTTGATGAGCGGTGACTGCGGATTCATTTCCAACCATGCGTAGGTTGGAATCAGATTCAAACTTGGGCAATGCTCAGCGTCAATAGAGCGAGCGAATGGTGGGCAACTTCGTGGGGATGGAGGCGGTTGCGGTGAATCGATGGACATCAAGTCCAATGGTGATTTCGGCAATGACGGGGGTGGCGATTCCGATTCTAAATCAATGATTTTACGATTGGACAAATCGAGAAGTTGTGGAGGCGTGTTGCGCCATGCACGCTTCCTTACTGGCTCGGCCAATCGCCTAACTCCTAATTGTGTACGGTACTTGATTGAATCCATCGCTCAAAGTTAGGGAGGACAAGTGCTCTTGACTAAGGGCTTTGATTCACAAAAACTAAACCTAAAGGTTTATTAAATATAGAAAAACTATCCTAAAAAAAACTAATCTAAAAATGGAAGAAAATTGGGATTTTCTGGATTGGAACTATAGCCTTCGAAATTTACATCAGTGAATCGATTGAAATTTGGCAATCAATTGATTGACAAATAGGATCTGGAAAGTAGACGGGACGTTGGGCAAACACTTTCTGGGAATAGAGATTTCCACTTTTGGGACATGATTTTAAATTCTGAAAGTTTCCATTCCTTATTGGAGATTGAATTAGAGTCAATTGATTGAATTTCACAGTTCAATCGATTGAATAGAATTATTGAGTAATTAAAACCAATGGGAAAATGGAAACTTCCCATCTCCAAATAGATTTCCAAATTTAAGGTGAAGCTTTTTAATTTTAGGGATATCCACATTCTTTTGCAAGTCGAAGCAATTCAAAGTCAATCGATTGAAAAGAATTTCTCAATCGACTGAACGAATATTACTCCCAAGTAAGAGAATTGAATATCCAACACAGTCATGCTTTCTCAATCGATTGAAAAGGAAATTCAATCGATTGACTGATGCGATTGGCAAACAGATAGAAAAAATAGCAAATTGTAAACCAAACACATGCATTCATTTTTTTCATTAAGCATCCAACATGATTTGTTTCCATCCGCCATCTCGAAATCACAAAATCCTAAATGATTAAAGAAAACAAACTAACATCCTAACACAAACACTAATTCTCAAAACATAACATTAAACCAACACCCCATTTACAAATCATCATCGTCATCAAGGTCACCCTCCCTGTCCATCGCCACTCGCTCTCTTGCGATGAAGTCATTAGCTTGCATCGGGAATGATTCCCGTGCAATCCGAATAAGGAGAGAATTTTGAAAACGTGACTTTCGATCGATACCTCCAACCATTGTCATCAACCCGTCCATCCGTGCCTCAAGGCTAGAAACTGCTGCCTCGGCATTGAAATCCGAAACCTCTTCGGGACGAGGTCTTCGTAGGCCACCACGTTGGCGTTGTGCGGGGTTTGGTTGGGGAGGAGGAGGAGGTATATCATTGACGACGACATTGAAAGACTACGGTGCAACTGGAGCATTCCTAATGAGGGATTTCATACTCTTATTCCACACGTTTCAGCCATGTTGATAGAATTGCATGTCACCCATCATCTCGTCATAAAAAATCAGGCACCCAAGCTGATCCAATAAGTGCATGATGTAATGAGGAAAGTATAGAAGGAGACTCTCACGCTTGCGTGGCAATGTTGTGACAACAGTATCATTGTGACATCAATACATGTCATCAAGCATTAATCCAGGCGCATCAAACCAAGTGTTTGCGTGAACTGCGCAGAGTACTGCCACACGGTTCTTTGTTCGCTCACTCTTTGTTCCATGCGGGAGCAGGTTATTGGACATCACAATATCCCAGAACAAGATATCCCTTGGTAAATATGATCGTTTGGTAGACATTCCAGAACCATGCCTTCCACCACACATGTTGTTAATCATAATTTATTGGCCGAGATCTACGACTGGATCAATCTAATGATTGATTGGTAGGATCACAAAAAAATTAAACGCCCAGGCCAAATCTGCGGCATGCACGTTGTAATTCCAGTTATCATCAATCCAGACGCAGATGTAAGCAAAACCCGATGGAGAGAGCGATGGCAGCACCCATTCCATATTTTGATAAAACAGGCGAATGAGACGTAACAAGACGTCAATTGGAGGTGGTGCGAGCAGCATTTCAAGATGCATTGCCTCAATGTATTTGATCGAACGTGCAGCTTTAGGAATCCGACTGAACTTGGATAAATCAAAGAAATTTTCCGTTTGGATCTATTGATTTACATAATCTTCATTTGGAATTCTCATTGGATTGTTATCTGGACGAGGTGGTCGGTATATGTCGGGCCCTGCTCCTGCCATTTCGATGATACGAGGAAGATCAGATTATGCTAGGATGAGAGTGGGGTTCGGGTGAATGTTTAGAATGAGGCCGGAAGAGAGGAGCACTCTGGTTCCTTAAAACTGCTCTCAGGTGACTTGAAACGATTTAGAATGGTAATGTCAATCGATTGAATTATGTGATTCAATCGATTGACATTAAAGATTTTGCTTCTCGAAGTACTATTTTGAAAGGAAAGTTGAAAAGACGTGAATCCAATTACATAGGGAACCGCAATCGTCAGATCACCTTTAATGTCAATCGATTGAATTATAAGTCTCAATCAATTGACATTAAAGAAATGTCGTGTCAGAAGAATTTTGAAAAGGCATCCAGTCGGCATGCCTTGGGCCAGCGAAACCATCAGTCGATTCATTATGTCAATCAATTGAATTTATAATGTCAATCGATTGACGTAAAAGCAGCGCCGAAATGATTGACATTTGAATAGACGTGAGGTTTGACTCTTGAGTAACCACGAAGTGACACAACCGTTGCAAATGTGAATTTTGTCAATCGATTGAGAATGATGCCAACCCAAAACTCAAAACACAATAAAGAAAGTTGATCGATTGAGTGAAATGTCACACCAATCGATCAACTGAAAAGTTCACACTCATGCACAAAATTGATCCTACCAGGTCAATCAATTGAGACAGACTCACTAATTCTACCACACAAACATAAGAGATGAAATACACTATGACTACACACTGGGTTGCCTCCCAGGAAGTGTTGAGTTTAAGTGTCGATAGCTCTACCATTCAATTTTCATCTTTCTGGATTACTGAGATATGGTGATTCTATCCACATTTGGTCACTGGCTCATAAAATTGGTTTGAAATGTTGCCCGTTGACCTTGAAGACGCGATTATCCTTAAGGTCTCTGATCTCTATGGCTTCGTGAGTGGTGGTAGATATGACCTGAAAAGGTCCTTTCCATTTCGATCTTAGTTTTCATGGATAAAATTTAAGTTTTGAATTAAATAACCAAACCATTTGTCCTATGTGGAATTCCTTTCGAGAGATTGATTGATCATGCAATTTCTTATACCGCTCCTCGTATAGCCTCGAGTTTTCATACGCATCATAGTGTAGTTCTTCAAATTCATTCAATTGCAACTTGCGATGGGAACCAGCCTCTTGCATTTCAAAATTAAATTTCTTTATCGCCCAAAATGCCTTATGTTCTAATTCAACTGGGAGGTGACAAGCTTTCCCATATACTATTTTGAAGGGCGACATCCCTATTAGTGTCTTGAATGTCGTGTGGTATGCCCAAAGAGCATCAGACTAATGCAATGACCAATCTCTTCTGTAATATCCCTGATATTTTTGGCTTTTTCTTCATTTACCTCGGTAAGCATGCCCAAAAATTTTTAAAAGATTTTCTGGGTTGTTGGAAAGCTAAGGCGATGATAAGACTAATGGCAAAAGGATTTTGTCGGAAGATATGTGCAAGTCATGTAATAGATAACGTACACAATAAAGTTGGTGTTTGTGTTTAGCACCGGAAATTTTTACAATTTAAGTAGATAAGTGACAAATATAAAAATCTAGATATTTGTTTGTTTGGGTTTTAGGTTATAAGAGAGATTAAAAGAGAAGTGTAACTTCTCTCTCTCGTTGGAAATTTTAAGCCTCTAAACCTTGCCTCATCTTAAATCCAAGATCTTGAGAGCTTGAGAATTCCTCTCCCCATCTCGACCATCGATTAGAATTGTATTGGAATTTTGATCAGTTTGAACTATTGAAAGAGAAGAGTGATGTGGAGAGTGATAAATTCTATGTGATCTTGTTGGTTGATGAGGCAGTGGCCACCCCATTATATGATGGACTGATTTGAAGTTCTAAACCGATAAGCTTTGGAGATTGGTTCCAGTGCGTGTTTTGGTGCAACGGAAGCAACGGTTTAAACTACAAGAGGTAGGCCTTTAAACCTCCTTGTGACATTTAAATTTATGTTTTGTTTAGAGTAGCATGTGGTGTGTTTAAATAAGATCAAATGACTGTGGTTGAATAAGAAAGAAAGAATCCGGGGATGAAAAATTTGACAGCCACAGACTTGAAAAAATTCGAGGGTTGAATTTGGAATTCGACCATCGATTTGAAATTCGAAGGTTGAAAAGTGTATTTTCAAGCCTGATGTAGTTTTCAAAATTCGAGGGTCGATTTCCAATTCGAGGGTCGAATTTGGTATTCGACCATCGAATTGAAAATCGAGGGTCAATTTTCTGATTTTTATGCCTGATGAGATTTTTGGAATTCGAGGGTCAAATTATGCCCTGTTTCAGATCCTTAAAATTTTTGTCGGATTTTTCTCGGCAAGCTTTTGGGTTTGACTTTTGGTCTTATATTAACATTGAGAGTGTTAATCTTTGTAGGTTTTGAATATTGGGAGTCCTTTGTGAGGACTGCTTATGCTTGTCTTTTAATCTTCCTTGTTGAGGTAGGGGAATCCTACACTTCATTTGCATTCTGTTATAAGTATAAACTGTTTTTTATTGTTTCAATAAGAAGCATAAATTTTGGAATATTGTTGCACACAGCATGAATAAAACTCAGAACATATGACACAAATCCGAAAATTGGAAACTTAGTTATGACTAAGAACTTTGTAATTCGAACCTCAGAACCTCAGTTAATTTTTTAATCAGAACTTCGAAAAATCAGTAACATGTTATGAATAATAAGCCTTGATATATGTTAGCATTTGCATTCGATTTGAGGTACATACGAACGATGCCCTAGATTCTACCAACCGTGTTGACGGTATTTACTTTGGCATAAGTTTCCCTCATAGCGTAGGGGCTTGTTGCACTTCAGAAAATGGGTTCATGAACGACGATGGTCAGTAGGGTTTCCCATCGGTCACGTAGTCCGCTCTCATGCTATAGGAAATTTGAGAGATAAAATTAAGTTATAAATTTAAGACAAGAAGCATGCTAATTCAGAAGATTTTGAACACATTAGATGAATATTCTAGTTTTGACTCATGATTAGAACTGGAGATTTAGTTTGCAAAGCATCAGTTGAAAATCATATTTGATCCGATTTTTGTCTTTGAAAACCTCTACTTATAATGAAATGCAAATAGATCTGTTTCCTCTATTGGGCTTTGTTGTTAGCTCACCCTCGACTATACGTCACAGGTGCTGAGACTGACCTAGGGTCAGAGGATCTGGAGGACTCCGACTACATTCCTGAGGAGGAATTGGATATACCTGCTGAGGAGTTTTTCCCTTGATTCTTGATACCTTCTTTTGGTACTTTTGTTAGAATATTATTTGAATATTGGGCCCTAGGCCATTGTTTTTGTCCTTTTGACATCACTCGAGGAACCATTATTGTGAACCACTATTTTAGGTGTTGGATTGGCCATCACCGATGGTTCTTCTTGGTTCCTCATAGTGATATATTTTTATTGTTAAAAGCTTTTGTTTTTGGATTATTTTATGCTTTGCCTCTGTCTTTAGATCATTGTTATGTTGTCGGCTTCTGTTTGTTACGGCTTATTGAGAAATCAATAAGTTGATGAACCGGCCTTTCCTATACCTTAGGGATTGGAAAAGTCGGATCGTCACAGTTGGTATTAGAGCAAGGCTCTAGGTTCAGAGTCTTAGGACTAAGGGTTGGATTGTTTTAACAATCAATACTGATCAATGGTTATTATTTTTCAACAATGACAGATCAGCATGCCTCCGCGGTTTAGAGGCAGGGGCCAAGGTAGAGAAGGACCTCGTATGGCTTGCATTGAGGAGATTGATGAGGGCGTAGGCACCTCACATGGCAGAGAGTGATTTGTATCTGGCCCTAATGCAGATCCTTTGGGAGCTGCTAGTCCTGAAGGGGGAAATGTTGACCAGGTGTTGGCAGCCTTGGCCAACAACACGGCTCAACAGACTACAGCCATAGACCGACAGACTGAGATGCTGGCAGCCAGACATCAGCTAGGAGGATTCGCCGAGTTCAGGAGGATGAGACTTCCTACATTGTCAGGGTAGACGGATCCGATGGAGGCCGAGGCATGGCTTGATGAGATCAAGAAGACTTTTGAGGTGTTGCAGTGTACAGATGTTGAGAAAGTACGCTGGGCATCCTTCAAACTTTTGGGCGAGGCCAGCCCGTGGTGGAAGTCTGTTTTCAGGATGAGAGAGCAGGACTACCCCAATACTCCATGGACTTGGGCAGAGTTCGTGGAGACGTTCAACGATCAGTATTTTTTGAAGATCGTACGCAACTAGTGGGAAGTCCAATTTATTGAGTTGAAGCAGAATGAGATGTCAGTGCGCGAGTATGGCGCAGAGTTTGATAGACTTTCCCGATTTGCACCCTTACACGTGGCCACTGAGCTGATGAGGGCTCAGAAATTTCAGAGAGGGTTGAGGCCGAACATTCAGGAGAGGGTGTCGATGTGGGAGATGGAGACGTATGCAGGCGTCATGGCAAAGGCTCTCATTGCAGAGGAAGACATTCAAAAATAGTACTTGAGGTGAGAGCAGGGAAATAAAAATCGGTTTGGCCAGGGACAGATGAGTGCTTCAGAGCAGGTGAACAAAAAGCCGAGGTTCTCTAAACCTCCTCCCTATCCTAGTCAGCCATCGTATTCGGACATTGCTTGAGACCGATTTCGTCTTCCTATCGAGAGACCACGAGTTCGTCACGGCGACCTTTGAGCCGGGAGCACTCTGCGGTGGAGCTACGTGGCTCGGGGAGTTCGTGGGATCATATTACTCCTGTTTCTACCCCTGTGTGTGTAAGATGTGGGAAACCACATAAGACAGAGGATTGCCGACGGAACACTAGAGGATCCTTCAGGTGTGGACAGATTGGTCACATGATCAAGGATTGTCCTACCGTTGAGAAAGGACGGACTATGACAGTCTCTACGCAGAAGTCGACGCGACCTATAGTTCAAGGTCGAGCTTATGCGGTGACTGCATAGGGTGCCCAAACGTTGAATGACGTAATCCAAGGTATCATTAAAGTTGAGATGTCAATTCTGCATTGATTTTATTATTTAATGTTAAATTCATTCAAGTAGATTTTAAACCACATTGGAATCATTGCATATAATTAACAAACTTTTTTAATAAAGGTACCCTTATGATGAGTCGTCGAGGCGACCTGAGTAAAATTGAAGCACGAGTACTTATAGACCATGGGTCTACACACTCGTTTATTACTCCTCCCTTCTCAGAAAAGTTGGGTATCACTCCCGAACCCCTTGCTTTCATTTTGGACGTAAAGATCCCTACGGGAAGTTCGGTATACACTGATACAACATGTCAGTCAGTCATCGTGATGATTGATGAGCACGAGACAGTGACCGACATGATTACGTTGAGCATGGAAGGGTTCAACGTCATTCTCGGAATAGATTGGTTGGCAGCTTATCACGCGAGCGTGGACTGCCTACGGAAGATAGTGGCCTTCCGACCGCCAAAGCAAAAATCCTTCTGATTCTATGGAGTCAAATCAAAGGTTGCACCATTGATTTCAGCCATTAAGGCCGAGCACATGATGAAGAATGGTTGCAGCGGGTATCTGGCCTACTTGTAAGATTCTACAGAGAAGAACAATGACTTGGCTCTTATCAAGGTGGTCTGCGAGTATCCTGATGTCTTTCCAGAGGACTTACATGGATTACCACCTGATCGAGAGATTGAGTTCGCGATTGAGCTAGCGTCGGGTACATAACCGTTATCCAAAGCTCCATATCGGATGCTGCCTGCTGAGTTGAAAGAACTCAAGGAACAGCTTCAGGAGCTGTTAGACAAAGGCTTCATTCGACCGAGTGTTTCTCCTTGGGGCGCATCGGTTCTTTTTATGAAAAAGAAGGATGGATCGATGTGTCTGTGTATCGATTATAGGTAGCTCAATAACATGACGATTAAGAATCGTTATCCTCTTCCGCGAATAGATGACTTGTTCGATCAATTGCAAGGTACAAAGTTCTTCTCGAAGATTGATCTAAGGTCAGGCTATCACCAGCTCAAGATCAAGGTGGAAGATATATCCAAGACTGCGTTTCGGACGCGTTATGGCCACTATGAGTTTTTAGTGATGCCATTTGGATTGACGAATGCGGCTGCATCTTTCATGGATCTGATGAACAGAGTGTTCAAATCACATCTTGATAAATCTGTGATAGTTTTCGTAGATGACATCCTCATCTATTCGAAAACCAGAGAGGAGCATGTGCAGCATCTGAAAAAGGCTCTTCAAACACTCAAGGACCATCAGTTGTATGCCAAACTCAGTAAGTGTGAGTTTTGGCTTGAGCAGGTCAATTTCTTGTGGTCACGTAGTCTCTGAAGCGGGTATCTCAGTGGATCCTACAAAGATAGATTCGGTGGTGAACTGGGAACAGCCTACGACAGTTATAAAGGTTCGAAGTTTCCTTGGTTTGGCAGGATACTATCGGAGATTTGTCGAGGGTTTCTCAAAGATATCAGATCCACTTACACAGCTCACCAGAAAGAATGCGAAGTTCGATTGGATAGAGCAGTGTGAGCAGAGCTTTCAAGAGCTGAAGCGTCGATTGACTACGACACCAGTACTTGCTATACCTTCCGGCAGTGGAGGCTTCGCAATGTACAGTGATGCTTCTTATGGCGGATTAGGTTGTGTGCTTATCAACACAAGCGGGTCATTACGTATGGTTCTAGGCAGCTGAAGGACCATGAAAGAAACTATCCGACGCATGACTTAGAGTTAGCAACAATTATATTCGCCGTGGAGATCTGGAGACATTACCTCTACGGTGAGATATTCGAAATATTCACTGATCACAAGAGTCTCAAGTACCTATTCACTCAAAAGGACTTGAATATGAGGCAGCGGTGATGGATGGAGTTCTTGAAGGACTACGATTGCTCGATTCAGTACCATTCGGGAAAGGAAAATGTCGTTGCTGATGCTCTTAGTAGGAGGTCTTCAGCACAGTTGTCACAGCTTGTTAGCCGGATTCAGATATGGAAGCTTTTGGAAGATATGGCTTTGGGCAGCTCACGGTTCGATGTCAAAGGCTCGGGAGCATTGATAGACACTTGTATTGCGCCCTACACTCTTCGAGAATATCAGGAAGCTTCAGATGACCGATGATGAGTTGATGGCAATCAAACGAGATGTAGAGAATGGCAGCAAGACGGATTTCTCCATTCGAGTAGATGGGACCTTGTTGTTTCACTACCGTGTATGCGTACCGTCGAGTACTGAGCTTCGGGACATTATTCCGGAAGAGGCTCACAAATCGATGTATGCCATACATCCTGGTAGCACCAAGATGTATCAGGACTTGATGAAGAGTTTATTGTGGCGAGGTTGGAAACGCGACGTCGCTGAGTACGTATCGCGGTGCTTGGTTTGTTAACAGGTTAAGGTTGATCATCAGAATCCTGCAGGCCTATTGCAGCCTTTACCTGTGCCTGAGTGGAAATGGAAAGCTATTTCAATGGATTTCATTCTTGGGTTGCCGAAAACACTGAGGAAGAACAATGCCATTTGGGTCATTGTCGATCAGCTAACCAAGTCTGCTCATTTCTTACCATACAATACCACGTATACAGCCAGTAGACTTACAGAGTTATACCTGAAGGAGATTGTTAGACTACATGAGATATCGGCTAGTATTGTGTCAAACAGTGACCCTTTGTTTACTTCACACTTTTGGCAGTGATTTCAGGAGGGAAAGGGTTCTCGTCTTGACTTTAGTTCGATGTTTCACCCACAGACGGATGGGCAGACTGAGCGAGTGAACCAGATCATAGAGGACATGCTGAGAGCTTGCATGTTAGATTTTCACGGGTCATAGGACCAACACTGTGACAGTCCGAATTTCGACACCCCGAAACCCATGCCATCAGCACGATCATCTTGACCGTGCCCCTTAGCTAAGCATGGAACATTGGCATATCAAGCACAAAATGAAACAGTAAATAAAACTGCAGAATTTAAATCTATATAAAAGCATTTCTCTAAAAGACAGTTCTACCATCATGCCTCTGCATGAATAGAGAACCTATCCGAACCATCGATGATAGCAAATCATCACGGATGGTTCGCCCCAAAAGAATAATTCCAATTTATACATGTACATTGTTTAGCCAAAACAAGGCTTGACATACCAAGCTGTACAAATCTCTATCCAAAAGCTCTCAAAGCTGCACAACGGAGTCCTCTAGAAGAAGTCCTCAGGAGGTGGCTCCAACTCTTCACCAGCCGCAAGGTCCGACTTACCGGGGTCAGCGTCTCCTGAAACCTCAGCAGCTGCTAGTAGTGGGCCTGCGACGTATAGTCTATAGGGTGAGATACATCTTAGCTCAATAGGGAACAAAACACAGTTGAACATATAAATTATTACTCACATATATTCCATGATATGCCATGCATGATGTGTCTATGCAGTTACTGATGAAAACAGTTAAAAAGCATTATATTTTACTGGTAGTTTATTCATGTCTTTTATTTATTCATGAATGATGCTGAAAAGGCCAAAAGCAAAACTTAAACTTTCAACTTAAGTAATCCCCGAGCAATATAGCATCGAGCCCCGATGAGATACCCATCATCGTCATCTATATAGACAGTTTTAAACGTATTCCCTGGGAATACAATTAGTACCCAAGCCCCTTTCACAGGGATTGGTGGCGAGTTTCACTTATCTCAATCAACACGGGTGTGCTATGTCTGGATAAGCCTCGGCCTCTGATTTCATGCCACCGTATCGGTCACGGATATCCTGCCGTGTCAGTCGTGGATATCCCGCCACGTCGGTGGGGTACCCTATCAAACCTCAAATAACAACAATATCAGTGCCTTACATATAGTTATTCACCGTGTAAATGTGCTATCTTATATCAGTTAGGCCCTATCAAACATGATTCAATCGTGGATACATCCCTGGGATATATCCATTCACTTGTATCACACCTGATGCTCTTATCTCTTCACTTCTTCATCCCCTGGGGATGGCTCATTATGATTACTTTTATTGATGTCACACACACACACTTTTCCCAACTCTTTAAGCAATAAAACATTTGGAATTTCAAATCTATATCACTACATACATGCTCTTGTAAAATAAGGTACATGTTCAAGGAGTTCCCTACCTCAAGTCTTCGTTTGATCATGCATCAAGGTCCCACGTGGCTCCTTGTGCACTTGCTCACACGTACCACCTATGGTACCACATAACATGTGAAACACATCACTAAGGATGCAATAAAGGAGGTCCAAGACCCCCCAAAGATCTTAAAGTCAAACTCAGAAGTCAACATCAATTGGCCCAGTCGATTAATCGATTTTGGAAATCGATTAATCGAAAGTCAATATCGATCAATCGATTCTCAAATCGATTAATCGAGATTCCCATTCGATTAATCGAAACACAATTCGATTAATCGAAATTCTCTGCTCTATCAAGTCGATTCTCAATTCGAGTAATCGAGTTTCCAAAATCGATTAATCGATCCCAAATCGATTAATCGAAATTACAAATCGATTAATCGAATTTTCATTTCGATTAGTCGATTTCATCAAGCCCATTTCTTTTCTCCACTGAAGTCCACTGTAGGCTCCCAGTCGATTAATCGATTCTCAATTCGATTAATCGAAATCCAAAGTCAATTAATCGAAACCCAATTCGATTAATCGAAATCGGGGTCCTCTGACTTTTCAACTTATTGGCCAATTTCGATTAATCGAAATTGTCATTTCTTTGCTCTTCTCACTCTCTTTCCTTACTTCTTCCTCTATTTTTCTAAGCTTTTTACCCTACATTTTATACCATTTCTAACTACAATTTAACCCTTTAATCCATGCATTTAAACTACAACAATCTTACCTTCAATCAATCTCAAATTGATTTCAAATCGAGTGGTTGGAAAGGCTAGGGTTCCAGCTTTAGCTTGAACGAATTCTCTGCGTCGATTCGATCTCTTTAATGCTAGAATCCCCCTTCCAATCACTCACAATAACTCTTGTTCAATCTCTTTACTCCTCTCTCTCTCTTCTTTACTCCTCTCTCAACAACCAAGATACAGATTTTAGGGTTATTAAACCCTTTTATCTCTCCCCTTCCTTGTGTGTTGAGCACATACACCGCTGTAGGTGTATGCGACTTTACATTCACATCACACACCACACAATCACTCAAACCATCACATCTCATCCGTTCATCACACTCTAGTCAACCATTGAACTCCTAATTGGTCAAACTTGTGACCAATCGGGCACGGATCCCGAGGTCACTATTTAACGTGATTTTTTGGGATATTACAAACACTTACCTCTGATAGAGTTCGCCTACAACAATAGCTTTCAGGCTAGCATCGGTATGGCTCCGTTCAAGGCTTTATATGAACGATGGTGCAGATCGCCGTTGAACTGGGAAGAAGTGGGTGAGAAGCTCATTATTGGCCCTGAGATAGTCGAGCGCACAACCGAGACGGTTTGGTTGATTTGCTAGCGACTACGAGTAGCTCAGAGTCCTTAGAAGAGCTACGCCGATCTCAAACGGAGACACGTGGATTTTAAGGTAGTTTAACTGCACTAATGTGTATTCATCACTTGGTACATAGTCCATGTGAAAATTGGCTCTAACACTTGATTTTTTTTTAGGTCGGCGAGAATGTTTTCGTTCGGATTTCGCCTACGAAGGGCGTTATGCGATTCGGGAAACGAGGGAAACTGAGTCCTCGGTACGTTGGGCCTTTTGAGATATTAGGCCGAGTCGGAGAGGTTGCATACCGCGTGGCGCTACCGCCGCAATTGTTAGGCATGCACAATGTCTTCCATGTGTCGATGCTGCGTCGATACATCATTGACCCGACTCACGTACTTGATTACCAACCCATTGAGCTTCGGGATGGTTTAACGGTGATTGAGGACCCGGTTCAGATCTTGGACCATAAGGAGCATATCCTACGCACTAAGAGGATTCCTTTGGTTCTTGTCCGATGGTGGAATCATACACCGGAGGAAGCCACCTGGGAGTGAGAGGCTGAGCTCCGAGACCAGTTTCCGAGCCTATTCGATTAATTTTGAGAAATTGTGTTGACTGTATCATACTTTGCATTTTGTGTACTTGTTTTATAAAGGTCTATAAATTTTTGCGGGTAATTTTGGCGACCTTTGGGTATCTATTAATTTTTGTGACAGTTTATACGTGCCTACCTTATGGAAAACCCGATGAATTTTAGGCCTTCGATCAAAACCGGGGATGTTACTTCCTAATGGTCTTTGACATAAATAGAGTTTTTTATTAAATACTTCATTTACTTGATTTTCTAAGCTAAATTCGGTTCTATTTTGATGCCAGACATGTCGCATTCCATAATTGAAGCGAATTGGGCTGTAAGGAAGTCACTTTGGACCTAAGGAATGGACTTCATTTTCCAAAATTTTGAATTTTTAGAGGAAAATAGACCTCGAGAAATTCAAGTGTCGAAAATGGAAATCGTGGGTCGATTTTCCATGCATAGTAACTAGGCAGTTTAAGCCAAAATTAGGCCTGAGAAATTTCTGAGGAAATCGAGGGTCGATTTCAAAATAGAGGGTCGATTTGAAATTCGACCCACGAATTTGAAATCGAGGGTCGAATTACTCGATTAAGTGGGGGGTTCTGTTTTATTTTGGCATTTTCGTGTTTGCACATCTGAGGGTTTGGGCTTAGGGTTTTCGAGGGTTTTGGGATTTTTTGGAGCTCTTGTTCATATTTTGACTGGATTCAAGGGGATTCCACTCGGATTTCACAAAGGGCCTTGGATTTCAACCTTTGGAACCGGATTTGGGGCTCTTCTCAAGGTAAACCCTCACGAAAATAGCTCATTTTGGGGTTTTTTCTTCCTATTTTATGTTAGATTTTTTATTGTTGTTTCAATGGGGCCTAAAAAGCAAGCTCCAATTCGAAACCCTACCTCAAAGTGGCCGGCTTCAAAAGCTGGTTCCTCAAGCCGCCAAGCTCCGCTAACCCCACACGCTAAACAGCCACCTCAGTCGGCTCCATGATCGGTGCCGAAATGTGACTATATTTCGCACCCTAATTCCTATATTTAGCTATCTAATGAAAGCATCGGATGGTTGTTGTGAGGTTTTAATAATTACAGGTGTTTCTGATTGTTCGATCGTTAAAGAGCATAAAAGAAGGTAATTAAATGCTACATAAGAGCTATGGACAAAAAGGTCAAAAGAAGCATCGAAATTCGTGAAATAGCTCAACATCCAACAAGGGAATGAAGACTCTACCCTTATGTGTCAATCGATTGACACAAGAATGTCAATCGATTGACAATAGAAGACAGCTTTGTCTCCACTGATGCCGAACCAAAAGTCAATCGATTGAGGCTATTAAGTATAGAGTTTGCTTGGCCACTATAAAATGAAAGCTACGGTTTTGAAAAGAAGGCTTCACTTTGGAATTTTGGAATTTCTCTTTTCATTGCTAAAATCGATCGACTGACAAAACAGAAAATAAAAATCTCCTAAAAATCAATAAAATTACGTCGCTTCCCCGACAATGATGTCAAAAACTTGATCAATTTTAAATTGTACCCTTGCAAGTGCCTGCCAGTAGTCGTAGAGAGCCAATTGTCAAGGGTACTTGATCGGTTTTAAATTGTACCCTTACAAGTGCACAAGATTTATTATAGCAAGGCAAGAATACGAATATCGTACTCACAGGGAAGCACGAAATTAAATTAAATTTGAGAAAATAATAATGACCCAAGGAAGTACGAAGGGCAATAATTTTGATTGTTAAGATTAATCACTTCACAACAATAATAAGAGAAATTAAATCAAACTATTCAAGATTGAACTAAGATAAAGAAAATAACAATGATGAGATGATCAAAGAGTTTGCTAACCCTAGATTTGTAACTTTTCTATAATCAACCCTACAATTTTATATCAAATCATTATATCATTATTTAACTACAAGAAAAATGAATCATTAAAAATACAATTATTGATTCGGCATACCCTATCCTAACACTATGACGCATCTATTCAAAGCATGAATCATGCGAAAGGCATAACGTATCACAAAAATGAAATCACAATAATAAGATCCAACTTAGAGCATCCTAAATCAATCTACAGGATCAGATTTAGGTGGAATAACCCTTTTATTGTCGCCAATAACAAAGATCGATGGTTATAAATGAGCATTCGATGATGAACAATAGGCACACACTAAAAGCCGCACGATTTAATAATTATAACAGAAAATCGTAATATTAAATGTAGATCAATTAATCATCTACGGGTCGCTTCCTCCTGGAACGAGGGGTTTAGCCGCTCATCCTCGATTCACACGCACGATGCGAATCCATAGCCATCACCAAAGTTATTCTTTTATTTATCAAAAGATTGAAATCTTTACACAGATCTCTTCTAAATTACAAATTACTAATCTATCACAAATGAAAATTCCTAAAAACTCAATGAAAATCTGCCAAGAAGAAGACCCCCCAAACCCTAAACATGGCTTTGTTTATATAGGATGCGGATAGGAAAACTTCCATAAAAAGTTCAATCAATTGAATTTACAATCTCAATCGATTGACTTTAAATTTGAATTTTGGCAGATTAATTTGAATTTGAAGTCAATCGATTGATTTACATGTCTCAATTGATTGAGTCAGTTTAAATTCAAATTCAAAGAGGGAAAAAGTTGTCATCAAGTCAATTGATTGAATCCTGAATCTCAATCGATTGATGATGACCAATAACATTTTCATTCTCTTGGTTGTGGCTGAACCAATCAATTCTCTTTCATGGATTTCGCTGCTTTATTGGCTCCATGGTCCAACGTTCTTATGTAACCCTTAATTATGCTCAATTACACTCTTTCAAGATCCAATGGCCGAAAACAACTGAAGCCACTAAAACTACACAACAAACGTCAGATAGCTCTCATCAGATGACTAAGTATCGGTATTTGGGTGCGAAATATAGTGATATTTCGTCACATATCAGCACCTCTATTTGCACCAGTTAAAAGGGCACCAATGTTGGAAATCATTGATTGCTTTGAATCAAATGAAGGAGAATTTTGTTTGTCCTAATCTTCCATACAATGGATCTTTAGATCATAGGCATACCATCAAACGGTCAAGTTTTGATTTCACGTGGCACACATTCTGAAAAATGATCCGAGAACAACATTTGAAACTTTTTGGGATGTATGCCACGTGAAATCAAAATATGACAATGTGATGGTGTGGAATCAAAATTTGGCAATGTGATGGTATGCCTACAATCTCAAGATCAACTGTGTTACAACTTGGGATGAAAAACAATCTTCATTTTCTGATTCAAAGCAATCACTAGTTTTCGATTTTGGTGCCCTAAGAGTTTTTGTGGGTGCAAATAGAGGTATCAGTTGCCCAACAACCCAAAAAAGTGGAATTTCTCATGAAAGTAGTTAGGGCCCATCTAGCCAGAGGCCCATTTTCAGCCCTAATACTTAATATCACTTAAAAGTTATTAGTAGGTGGGTATTATTAGTTGGTGGATTATCATATATTATATAGGAAGCATTTATTTCTTCTTTCTCAATTAAAATCCTAAACCAAAAATCCTCTTGAAATCTATCTGATATTTACCCAAAATTCACAGGCAAATTACAATGAGGACGACTTCTTTTAACTTTGACAAGTTGTGTTAATGACGACGATGACTTCTTTTTTTTTTATCAGTAAGCTTGAGGTTGGAGGGTCCTCGCCCATTTATTAAAAAGAAAATGAGTTACAAGATCACAAAAGAGAGTTCATAAACTAAAAATGTTGAAGAGCTTCGACATTGCCATCACCCCTCGAAACATCCTTAGTTATGACTCCACTTGTTCACAATAAAAATAAGGATATGGTCTTTTCTATGAAGTTCAAGGATTTCCTCAGGGATAGGATCCCATCGAATGGTTGAGACACAGTAAAGACTTTTCTTAGCCAAAAATTCAGCACATCCATTAGCTTGTCGATGAACATGGGAGAGTGCAAACTCTTGGAAATGATCCTGAAGTCTATTAATCTCTTCACAAATTTTCTAAAATCTCCAAGGGACGTCCACCTTCTTTTTGATAAAATCAATTGCTTGTAAAGAATCTGATTCAATCCAAATTTTCTGCAAGTTAAGATCTCTAGCCAGCTAGATACCTTGCTTAATAGCCATAATTTCGCACCCAACAATACCATTATTTTACAAAGGTCCAGAAACACACTTTATAATATTGCCTCTCCCATCTCGACAAATAATTCCAAACGAAGCCTTATCATCTACAACAGAAGCGTCCACATTCAGTTTCACACAATCGCCAGAAGGTGCCACCCACTGACAAGTGGTCCTCTCTCCAGTTAACTGTTGCACTTCCCGCTTAAGATCCTCATCTCCATTGAGGTTAAGAGAATTTATTTGATATGACACCTCTCTTAAGATCTTCTCAAGAATGATTTTCTTAGGGGTGATAATGTCATTAAAAATTCTATCATTACGCTCCTACCAAATGAACCCAATAGTTGTACAGAAGGCATTCTGAATAATATGATCATTTCTCTTCTTTCCTTTTGCTAAAATCATACACAGATTTAGTTCACCAAGGAGAGAATCCCAAGAAGCCTTTTGGATACCCACTCGACCCTTGATAGACCTCCAGATCCACTGAGAGTAACCGCAACCAAAAAATAAATGGTCAGTCGTTTCTTCATGTGCCCAACACAAAACACACCGAGAAGGGATAATCAGACCCCTTTTACACAAGTTGTCCATTGTCATCAGCTTAAAGTTTATAGCTTGCCAAGGACAAAAGGAATATTTAGGAATATTACCATAATTCTAGATAAAATTACTCCAAATGGCCTTATTTGAATTCTCTCGAAGTACCGAGCAAGCCGAATTAAGAGAAAATAGACCATTATTCAATAGTTCTCGTATTCTCCTATCTTCACCATGCATATCAGGGATCTGAATTTTAAGAATCTCGGTCCATGCATCTTCCATTTGAATGGTCGAGGGAGTAGGAAGATTCCACTCGTTTCCACAAATAACATCACTAACCATGGTATTTTCATCAAGGCCAGCTTGAAGAATGAGTCTTCTACTAAACTTAGGAATTAAGGCCATACCATCCAGCCAAGGATCAAACCAAAAACTTGTGTTATGGCCATTACCCATAAAAATTCTAGAATGTTTGAAAACAAAATCCCTCGCAGCCAAAATTCCTCTCCAAGACCAAGACGGATCTCTTGGAGGAGTAAGAGTCCAAATACATTGTTGACCAATATATTTAGATCTCATAGCTTGGGTCCATAGAGTACTAGTGTTAATAATTGACTCCTTCTTCGTTAGCTCCAACAAAGCGCAACGATATTGATGATGATTACGACCATGTTCAAGAGAATTTTGATTTCAAGTGAGTTTAAAGAGCGTTTCCGTTGGATTTTAAGAGGGTTTCGAGTTGGTTTCAATTAATAGGGTTTTATGTGATTTCAGGTGAGTTTCAAGAGGGATTCGAGAGGGGCAACATTTTATGTGGATTTCAAAAGGGTTTAGAGGGTATTTCAGGTGGGATTTCAAGAGGGTTTCAGAGGGGTGATTTTAAAGAGGATTTCAAGATGATGCTTCAGATGAATTTCATAGGTTTGTAGACTCGCTAGAACTGAGGAAGAAGAAAAAGAAAAAAAGAAGACACAAATGCCCTTGTAAAAATTACTTAGAGTCCCCTATTTTGTGAGCTAGTGAAAAATGGGAAAATTTTCCTTGCACGTGGGAGCGTAGGTGGTTTCACTAATTTCGGAGGTGCTAATAGATCACACTCATTATAATATCTAATTGATTTTGAACCATTATAATAGTGTTTTGTTATGTTATCCGATATTTTCGATATCAGGGTTAGGTGTCAGGTTGACCATACTAGTTAGTAGTCTTACTTACATGCTCGTAGGCACATGCCATATGGCATAACAAGTGTATGATAATGGTAATAATAAAAAAATTTGCAAAGAATAGACAGGTTTTGTGCAGGCAAAAGTTACACCGACATGTATTATTGGAGCTTTATTACACGCACCATGTCAGCCGCCTGCACTTTGCTTTCACAAAACTTGCCTGTCATATAACACACTCCTAAAAATCTGTTTAATGATGTAACGTGTCGACTAGAATATAAAATTAATAATTCACTTTAAAAATGCGGTATACAATTAATAGTGTTAAAAGACGGTTTGCTAGAGTTCTGTTATCGACAGCGTGTATACGGTTACACCGTGTATGGGTTTCACAAAGGATCCTATCCGACAATCTCTATTACTTTGATATTTGAATCGTATATACAGCGGGCTTATAGTGTATAGGCAGAGTTTCGAAGTTATAAATAGAGGCTACGTGCCATGTCAAGCAGTCCAGTGAAGGTGATGAAGATGAGAAAATCGAGATGGTTTCCGAGTTTGATGGGAGGAAATTGATGCCAAATTTGCGCCGAGTCGACTCATTAGACTTAGAATCGGCAAAACTATCTAGAAATCATGCCCGTTGATCTAAGGTATGTTCAATTCAATGATTTTTCTTTTGGGTTAAGGTTTGAATTTTGATATTTGTGTCTCATTAAGATTAAGTTGGCACATGCTTTTATGAGGTTTCTAATTTCTGACTAAAGCTGATTTAGGAATTTCATATAAGTAGGGTGAATAGAATAGTCATAAGTGCTTAAGGGAGAGAAGGATAATCTTTCTGGCTAAAGCTCATGGAGAGTCTAGATCAACCATACAACACTAGTGATTAGGTATATGCGTGTTTTCTTAAACACGATATTGGGAAGCAAACTGCATGTCGAAGTTTCTGCCCAAAGGTGATACTGAGACTCATGGGTCTATGGACACTATAAACTAAAAAAAAAGAAAAAGCTCAAAGATGAGCCATCGATGCTTAACAAATGTCAAATTTACATTGGTCTATCTTATAGCACAAGGATTATGATTTTCTTCAATAGAGCAACTCTTGGATGACTTGTGTCGCACATTTATGATTTATTCTAGAAATAGTGAAGGGTAAATAACAAGCCTAATTAGGTGAATTTAAGTAAGTTAAGAATTAAAATGAGTACGAATTGCCTAAACGGACCCGCCCACTTACTCGATCTTGGCCCATGGTCTGGTCCGGTCCAGTCCATTCCTAGCCTACGGTTCATGACCCGATTCGGCCCGTTAGACACGACCCGTTTGTCCTTAAGGCCCATTTTGACTCGTATTATTCCTTATTCTTTTTGGGTCATTTTTGGGCTATTTATAGGTTCGATTTTCGGACATTATATATGAATTTTGACTTTCTCGGGCATTTCGGTTTTATTTTTGAGGTCTAATTTTTTAAATGAGTACTCTGTTGTGATTTTTTAATGACCTGACGTCTTTTTGACAATTTTTAATCGGATAATTATTGTGTATTTGAATGCTTCTAATTAAAGTTAGATTTTGTGAGAAAATATAGGGTTGCGTATTGAAGGTTGTGCTCTACCACTAATGCTGGTACATACATAATGTTACCTATAATTATTATTAATTTTGACACTTACCCACCACACGAGTTAGATTTGGCTACTTGAAAGGATTTTTCTGCCCAATGGTGATGATATTTTCTAGTGCCGTGAATTTTATAAATGAGGTTTAATCCTTTTTTATTGTTCTCAACATATTATATCCAAATCAAGATAAATATCATGTGTTTTTCAATGTTCCATTATCGATGTTGACTAGATGTGACATGCATGCTCACATAATCATAGTTTGATGATTATAGATAACATATTCACTTAATGCATATGTATCTTATAATTATTTGATTTTGATTAATTTATTCATCAATTGTAATGTGTGGCATTGATTTATCTTTCAAAAGTAGATTAGTTAGAAAGATATGCATATATCTGAAAATACTTTTTTGAAATATTGAATCAGACTTGATATGGTTAAATGAAATTTAGGTCATACCTTAGGATCAAGGTAGACCAGTAAAACGATCGTTCGAGAGTACATAGCTGAAATAGGCTGAGGTCTGCCCAAAGGTGACCACTATGTAGGTTGCGTGACTTTTGAATTTTGATACTTATATTTCATTAAGATCGAGTTGGCACAAAATTCTATAAGGTTTCTAACTTCTGGCCAAAGCTGATTTAGGAATTTCATATAAGTAGGGTGAATAAAATAGTCATAAGTGTTTAAGGGAAAGAAGGATAATCTTTCTGGCCAAAGCTGATGGAGAGTCTAGATCAACCATACAACACTAGTGATTAGGTCTATGCGTGTTTTCTTAAACACGATCTTGGGAAGCAAACTGCATGTCGAAGTTTCTGCCTAAAGGTGATGCTGAGACGATGCGGCCGAGCTGTCCTATAGAGTAAATGTTAGTACATGACTTACACTCTAATTAATTCAAATTTGACCCTAAGTTCGAGTTAAGCCCTCGGAGGTTAGTGACATATGGTTATAGTTCATGATGAATTATTTATTTTTATTTTTTTTGTGACATATGGTCATGCCGTAATTCTCAAGGACGATCCGTAACATATGATTATAGATTAATCTGACATATGATCATGACGTATTTCACAGAGAATAGTCAGTGATATATGGACAAAATATTTGATAAATTATAGAAGTATAGTGACATATTTTTAATGTTATCTAATGGTATATGGTCACTGTTAGTGCAGTTATAATTGTGTCTACCGTTTTTGAAATTTTAATGATATTGAGCATCAAAAAGATTTTAATTTTTGAACTTAGTAATAACTGACATATAAAATGAATAACTATAGATGTGATAGAAATGTAACACTGAAGAACATGTTTTGAGAATATTAATATTTTTAATTTGAAGATGATTTTGTGATTTACCTCATAATTTGTTTGCTTCCGTCGTTGTATTGATATATTTGATGTGAACTATACTAAAACATTGGAGTTGATATAGATAAAAGTTGGAATACCAAAAATTGATAATCAAACCTTATTATTGTAATTAGATTTTTAGAGAAATTTAATGATTTTTGGTTGATATCAATTTTTATAGACATGAAACATTTAAAATTATGAATAGTTAATGCAGTTAGGATTAAACTACTCTTGTCGGAAACTTACTGATTTTAAGAAATATTTAAATCAGTGGGAGCTTGTAGTTGTTGATAGTTATTACGAATCTTAGAATTGTGATGCTCATATCGAATTAGTTTTAACTGCACAATTTTAGTGGGAGTTGTCTCTCTGATATTGGTTAGTTTGTTTTGTTATTAATGCATCAAATATTTTATTTTTGTGCACGTGCTATTGAGGGTATAAGTCCATTTGTATGGGGTTTTTATCACATGGCAAGATGGTGAGATTGTACCTCGTTATGCCTAAATTTTGTTTGGGCTAGATGTGATTGGGCACCACATCGGTAAACCTTCGTTTTGATAGTTTGATGACTGATAGTCATAGGCGGGGAGCCAGTAATGTATCAGAAACGACATATCCTTGGGGGCATGACGCATGGATAAATATAGGAACTATACAGATATGTAAGTTGCCTGATATCACTAAGTAAAGACTTAAGTCCATTAATGATGCTATTTTTGTGACCATTGATTGCCTAGTGTCGATTCACAAGATGGAATACTATGTGCGCCATGATTCTTTACTGGTATTGTTATTGAATTTGGGTGGTTGTTACGAAGCATCGAGGTAGTGGGGGTCAATAATTTTTCAAAATATAAAACGGATGGTCATCCGCTTTTCAAAGTTTGTCAGCCGAGAGAGTTGTTTTCAAAAATTATGTTTAGATGAGTTAAGGTGTAGACCAAGTGGGAGAATGTTAGATTTTTTGTGGTCAACACCTTAACGCGTCATTGTATTTTCATTAAAAACTGGGTTGGACATTTGACCACACGTATCTCGAGGCGATAGGAAGTAATTTTCTAATATAAGTGATATCTCTCCACTCTTTTTCCTTGATGGGTTAGGAAAGAGAGGTGGCTATATAAGGAGACTATCATCCCCTCTTCTTCGATATATAGCTCATTCCCATCTAGAGGCTAAACTTAGAGAAGATGAGAGATAATGTGATTTCGGATTCTTTGGCGGAGATCATCGATTCCATTAGGGAGATCGCTGACATGGCGACCCGATAATAAATACAAGGTATGCGTGCTCTTGCAAAGGTATATTTTAATCATGTGATTCGAGCCTAGATCTTAAAATTTTCTAACATTTTATAAATTTCACGAGTAGATTCTTTTTCTTTTTAAGATTCCTTTTTCCAATTTCTATATAAAATATTATATTCAGTGATTTTATATACAAGAACTTGAAAAATCTGATAATTTGGAGCTAAATTTAAGATTTGGTGGATTAAGATCGGCGAGGACTTTGTTTTTGGCTGCATGAAGAGTGAACTACTGGTTAAACACTTTGCAGTAATATTTTTTAAATTTGTTTATTTTCGGAGGTGAGAATATATATAGAGTTTTGTTTAGTTATGTATTATTCTTCAAACACCGAAGTTTCCGCATCACAAATTCATAGTTTCATTAATTTGACGGGACGATCATTAAATATATATTGCTACTTTTCTACAGAGATTCGAATTTAGAGTTAAGAAATTATTATTTTGATGGGAGAGTTAAAAGATTATTCAACTAATATTTTTAGGAAGGAGTGAATTAGGTTGTTTTCTTTGTAAGTTTAAGCTTTCTACTTCCTTTATCAACTGATAAATATGTGAATCAAGAGAATAAAGATGAATCACGAAAATAAAGATAGAATCACACGTAGTCAAGTGCTAGCTTACAATGGCTAAAATATTCTTTGAAAAAATATATAATTATTAATTAAGTAGTGCTTAATATTTTTTTTTAAGTCCCTATTTGTTGAAGTTTAATCCGGATAAATCATAGCGTTTCCCTACCCTTGATGACGATTGCTTTTTTTCCAATCTTTTCTAATCTTCCTCACGATATCTGAAAATTATAGCACGCCTATCATAAAGTTAGATGTTAATTCCACATGACACACATCCCCAAAAGTGACCTAGATCTTGAGAAAAGTAGGTGGCTTCGCTTTTAAAAACGTGTTCCCGGTGGAATCAATATCTGATCGTATGATAGGAGTACTATGATCTTAAGATCTAATGTGGGAAAGATTGGAACAAAAAACAATCTATCTAATTCAAATTAGTCAATGGTTTTGGTATGCGAAATACTCTGTTGTACTTACTATTAAACGGGTGAGAATAGCCATACCCTTTAAATAATATGGCCCTGTTCGCGCCCACGCCATCACTGAAGAACGCACCTTAGTTTGAAACATTTTGAAACACGTTGACTACTTCAAATCAGACGATGGAGATCGGTTTTCACCCCAATCTTCCACACAATGGATCTTGAGACCATCAACGTACCATCAGACGGTCTATTTTTGGATTACATGTGGTACAGATCCCCCATAAATCTCGTTTGACCGCAATGTATGCCATGTAGAATCTTGTCTCGTATGCAAGTAGTTGCTCTATATTTTTGGGGATATGTACGACATGGAACAAAAAAATAGACCGTCTAATTATACATTCATGGTCTCAAGGTCCCTTGTATGGAAGATTGGGGTGAAAAACGATTGCCATCGTTTGATTCAAAGCAATTAGCAGATTTAAGGAGTTAGAACATAGGCGTTTTCAGAGAGGGTATGGGT
This sequence comes from Chloranthus sessilifolius, assembly GCA_021018995.1. Lineage (NCBI taxonomy): Eukaryota > Viridiplantae > Streptophyta > Magnoliopsida > Chloranthales > Chloranthaceae > Chloranthus > Chloranthus sessilifolius. The sequence continues at coordinate 5,824,364 of CM037588.1, read as the reverse complement.
GTGAACAAAGGTACTCAAATAACAGACCGTCTAATTGTACGTTCATGGTCTTAAGACCCCTTGTATGGAAGATTAGGGTGAAAAACGATCTCCATTGTCTGATTGAAAGCAATTAAAAGATTTCAAACATATGCGTTTTCAGAGTTGGTATGGGTGTGAATACCCAAATAATAAGGGTACGTCTATTCACGCCAACACAATTTCTAAAAGCGCTAACATCTAAAACCCCTTGAAAGCCATCGGCTGCTTTTGTATTTAATGGTGCGATGGATCTTGAGACCATGGGCGTACCATCACATGACACTTTTTTAATACCACGTGACATAAATCTAAAAAAAGTGGTCCTAAAATCCATTTGACCTTAATTTGTGACGCATGCTTTTAGGGTTACTTTTTTGGATATATGCCATGTGCTACCAGGAAGTGATCGTTTAATGGTACGTTTGTGGTCTCAAGATCCATCATGTCAAAGATAAGGGTGAACCATCATCAAATTCGAAGCAATCAACACTACAAAAATAAGGTGTTTCAGCGGTAGCCAAAAGTGTCGCTGTTAACAAAAATCTGTCGCTACTAAAACAACAAGGGATTTTGTTAATAGTGGCAGTTTTGGCTGCCGCTAATAATCTTATTTTTTTGTAGTGCAATGGGTTTTTAGGGTTGGCGGCCTTGATAATATGGCCCATACAGGTACCCAATTTTTTGGAAATCATACCATTGTAGAAATATACCCTCCATGACTTAAATATCTCTAGCATATGATTCAATGGAGCTAACTTTTGAATAAGATGGGTTTTGCTTGTGTTTAATCATATGATATAGATCTTGCTTTGTGCCAACGATTTCAGCATCATGGAAAATATCAACGTGCAACAACATACTGTTTTGGTATAACTAGTCGCATCCCAATAAAAAATATTACTCTTAACCATGATATTATAGCTGTGTTTCGGATTTTTCCGAGACAAAGAGCAGTCCACTTAAAAGAGTAGGTTCAAATTGCTCTTTCAAAGAGAACCAAATTCAGCTATTTCACTCTTCGAAAGAGCTAAGAGTACTTACAACAAAAAATAGTCTCATATTAAAGTGCTCTGCGCCAGAGGAGAGTGCTTTTCTTTGCCTCCAAAGAGCAATCCCAAACACAGCCTAAATATCAGTTGTATTGGACACATAGCGGTTGATATGTGCAGGATGGCCTCCATCCGATACGATATTATGCCCCAATTTGAGATGGAATATATCTAGTTAGAACTCGTAGAAATCACGACCGATAAGGTTAGAGTTATCCGTCAGAGATTGAAAGAAGCTCAGAACCGTCAGAAAGCTTATGCCGACAGTAGAAGACGCCTGATAGAATTTGAGGTTGGTGATTTAGTCTTCATCTGTGTGTCACCGACTAAGGGAATCATGTGTTTTGGAATGCAGGGAAAACTAAGCCCGAGATATGTGGGACCTTTCGTTATCACAGATCGCATTGGCGAGGTGGCCTACCGAATTGCACTTCGCCGGAATACATAATGTGTTTCACGTCTCTATGTTGTGAAAATACCTGCCCGATCTATCTCATGTCCTTGATATTGAGTCGACTGAAGTCAGAGATGATCTGACCATCATAGAGAAACCGGTTCGTATCGTAGAACGGAGGGGGCAGCTCGTTAAGGGTAAGTCCGTATGCTTCGTCAAAGTATAGTGACAGCATCATTCACCAAAAGAAGCCACTTGGGAAAGAGAAGCCGAGACTTTGGAGAAATACCCAGAGCTCATCACTACAGGTACATAATTTTCGAGGACGAAAATATTATAAGGAGGGAGAATGTAACGACCCTAAAAAATTTAAACTGAATTTATGGTGTTAGATTTGTTTTGCACCAAACATGGTGTTAGTGCTCCATACCGGAACCTACCCTAGTGGAGAAAATACACCTTTTGATTTTTCAAAAGCTTTTATATTTAAAATTGTCTTTATTTGACACAAGTTATGTGGTGGCCTTGTGGTTCAAAGGCTTTAATTATAAACAAGAGGTCTAAGGATCAAACCTTAGTACGTGAGTTTTAAACCTCTATTTTAAACTTTGAAATAAAAGCCTATACACATTTATTTAGTGCGACCGCTTAGCACCGAATTAATGCCCATATATTATAAATAAGAAAGTTACGAATAACCCTAAATCACTATTATAAGAATTCTTCTTAAAAACCCTAGCCGTCACTCCATCTTCTTCTATAGCCACCCTTTTCTAAAAACACCCAAATCTCTTGTGTGTTCTTCCACAAAGAACACCATGGTATTTTTTTACCGTCAAATCATGGTGAAAAAAGGCGGTGTATTCATGGATGAACACGCTTCAAGAGGTGGGTACCTATCCGCCGATCTACCGCCCTAATCGCCGTCGATCCGTCGATCAGTCGATCACGCTTCAAGAGGTGGGTACCTATCCATCTATCTCGTCCTTCTCAGATCCTGTCACGTAGGGTACGATCGATCACGTACCGACAGGTCAAATAAATCAAACCCGTATATATTTTTGAATAAAAAGTAATTTTAAAAAAAGGAGTAATTCAGCCGCTCATAAATAATTATTTATGTCTGAATATTTTAATTATATTTTGGTTCTTTTTTTCGAAACTTGAGCCCTACCTTATTTGCTTTTACCCGTCTTACTTCTAATTATAGTAAAATTGGGAACGTATAGTGCCGCTCACTGAGTTCCACGGTACACAGTCATCGTGTACTTAAAAGACCCATTGCTGCCTGTGACGGGGCCAATACTCGAGCTTGCGGCGTGGTGCGTGTGGCACGACATGTGGTGCCAGGAGGGCACGCGACATGGGGCCATGTTGGCCTTGCGACGTGGTCGTGCTGCGAGGACGCGGCACGGTCGCATGAGGGTATGACGCGGAGCGTCACGGTCGCGACACGGACGCGACATAACCAAGGTGGGCTAGCGATGCATGAGGCGTTGCGGTATGTCAAACCAATAGGTTTGAGATTATCCTGCCATTCTGGCTGAATGACTGTTTTACCCTTATATAGGGGAAGGGAGCTTGAGAGCTATTCCCCCGCACACGGGGCCTTGCGTTGCCAGAGGGGGCGCAAGTGTCTCCTACGCCTGAAAGGGTGGGCCTAGGACGTCGACGCAGCGATGCCGTGTGGAACCCAAGGGAGGTTGATGTATGGCCCCGGACTACGCGTCGCGGTGCATACGACTGGGCAACCTCGCGAGACAACACCAAGGCGCTGCGTGGGACTCAGTTGAGCACGACAGCATGTGGGCTAAAGATGAATGTGTCGCGAAAGCGAGGCACAAGGTCAGGCTTGGTTCTGAAAGCGAGCGAGGTACTAGTCGGTGCATGTGGGTGAAGCTTGAGCAGCCAAGTTAGCGCAATGAGAGACAGATTACGGTCGTAAAGGACACGATGAGCCGAGTGGTAGGCCGTGAAATAGAGGCAACCATGTGGGGCGGTTGAAAGCGCAAGGACGCCGCAACGATTATTGTTATCGGGTATAGACAGCGGTTAAGCGTGCGTTAGGTGCCGCACGAGACTGAGGTTGCGGAAGTGCGACCCCGTGACATGCCGCTTAGTGAAATCGCTGTAGCTTCATTGACGCCTTATGCATATTACCTACTTTTGATTATGTTGGTTAAAATATAATATAGCATAATTGCTCTAACTTCAACAAATTATATAAAACGATTTGTTTTGTTTCTTTTTTTCTTATTATAATTGCATCTCATAAGACTTAATGATTTTGACTTTTTATCTTATTCATTGTAATTGCTTCTGATAAGACGTTTTATTATTTTTATTTTTATTTGCATCTCTGTTTCCTTTGTTAAATTGGGGTATATTATATACATCTCCTATTTTTGGATTTGGTACAGTTATTTATATATTATTATATATGATATAATATAATATTTGAATATTATATTTGCACCCACTTAAAATACGATATAATACAGCATGCATTCTGAAAAATGATCCGAGAACAACATTTGAAACTTTTTGGGATGTATGCCACGTGGAATCAAAATATGACAATGTGATGGTGTGGAATCAAATTTTGGCAATGTGATGGTATGCCTACAATCTCAAGATCAATTGTGTTACAGCTTGAGACGAAAAACAATCTTCATTTTCTGATTCAAAGTAATCACTAGTTTTCGATTTTGGTGCCCTAAGAGTTTTTGTGGGTGCAAATAGAGGTACCAGTTGCCAAACAACCCAAAAAAGTGAAATTTCTCATGAAAGTAGTTAGTGTTCATCTAGCCAGAGGCCCATTTTCAGCCCTAATACTTAATATCACTTACAAGTTATTAGTAGGTGGGTATTATTAGTTGGTGGATTATCATATATTATATAGGAAACATTTATTTCTTCTTTCTCAATTGAAATCCTAAACCAAAAATCCTCTTGAAATCTATTTGATATTTACCCAAAATTCACAGGAAAATTACAATGAGGACGACTTCTTTTAGCTTTGACAAGTTGTGTTAATGACGACAATGACTTCTTCTTTTTTTTTTTATCAGTAAGCTTGAGGTTGGAGGGTCATCACCCATTTATTAAAAAGAAAAGGAGTTACAAGATCACAAAAGAGAGTTCATAAACTAAAAATGTTGAAGAGCTTCGACATTGCCATCACCCCTCGAAACATCCTTAATTATGACTCCACTTGTTCACAATAAAAAATAAGGATATGGTCTTTTCTATGAAGTTCAAGGATTTCCTCAAGGATAGGATCCCATCGAATGGTTGAGACACAGTTATGACTTTTCTTAGCCAAAATTCAGCACATCCATTAGCTTGTCGATGAACATGGGAGAGTCCAAACTCTTGGAAATGATCCTGAAGTCTATCAATCTCTTCACAAATTTTCCAAAATCTCCAAGGGGCGTCCACGTTCTTTTTGATAAAATCAATTGCTTGCAAAGAATCTGATTCAATCCAAATTTTCTGAAAGTTAAGATCTCGAGCCAGCTAGATACCTTGCTTAATAGCCATAATTTCGCACCCAACAACAATACCATTATTTTCCAAAGGTCCAGAAACACACTTTATAATATTGCCTCTCCCATCTCAACAAATAATCCCAAACGAAGCCTTATCATCTACAACAGAAGCATCCACATTCAGTTTCACACAATCGCCAGAAGGTGCCACCCACTGATAAGTAATCCTCTCTCCAGTTAACTGTTGCACTTCCCGCTTAAGATCTTCATCCCCATTGAGGTTAAGAGAATTTATTCGATATGACACCTCTCGTAAGATCTTCTCAAGAATGATTTTCTTAGGGGTGATAATGTTATTAAAAATTCTATCATTATGCTCCTTCCAAATGAACTCAATAGCTATACAGAAGGCATTCCGAATAATATGATCCTTTCTCTTCTTTCCTTTTGCTAAAATCATACACAGATTTAGTTCACCAAGGAGAGAATTGCAAGAAGCCTTTTGGATACCCACTTGACCCTTGATAGACCTCCAGATCCACTGAGAGTAACCGCAATCGAAAAATAAATGGTCAGTCATTTCTTCATGTGCCCAACACAAAACACACCAAGAAGGGATAATCAGACCCCTTTTACACAAGTTGTCTATTGTCATCAGCTTAAAGTTTATAGCTTGCCAAGCACAAAAGGAATATTTAGGAATATTACCAAAATTCCAGATAAAATTACTCCAAATGGCTTTATTTGAATTCTCTCGAAGCACCGACCAAGCCGAATTAAGAGAAAATCGACCATTATTCAATGGTTCTCATATTCTCCACCATGCATATCAGGGATCTGAATTTTAAGAATCTCAGCCCATGCATCTTCCATTTGAATGGTCGAGGGAGTAGAAAGATTCCACTCGTTTCCACAAATAACATCACTAACCATGGTATTTTCATCAAGACCAGCTTGAAGAATGAGTCTTCTACTAAATTTAGGAATTAAGGCCATACCATCCAGCCAAGGATCAAACCAAAAACTTGTGTTATGGCCATTACCCATAAAAATTCTAGAATGTTTGAAAACAAATTCCCTCGCAGCCAAAATTCCTCTCCAAGACCAAGAAGGGTCTCTTGGGGGAGTAAGAGTTCGAATACATTGCTGACCAATATATTTAGATCTCATTGCTTGGGTCCACAGAGTACTAGTGTTAATAATTGACTTTCTTTTTTGTTAGCTCCAACAAAGCGCAACGACATTGATGATGATTACGACCATGTTCAAGAGAATTTTGATTTCAAGTGAGTTTAAAGAGCGTTTCCGATGGATTTTAAGAGGGTTTCGAGTTGGTTTCAATTAATAGGGGTTTATGTGATTTCAGGTGAGTTTCAAGACGGATTCGAGAGGGGCAACATTTTATGTGGATTTCAAAAGGGTTTAGAGGGTATTTCAGGTGGGGTTTCAAGAGGGTTTCAGAGGGGTGATTTTAAAGAGGATTTCAAGATGATGCTTCAGATGAATTTCATAGGTTTGTAGACTCGCTAGAACTAAGGAAGAAGAAAAAGAAAAAAGAAGAAGACACAAATGCCCTAGTAAAAATTACTTAGAGTCCCCTATTTTTGTGAGCCAGTGAAAAATGGGAAAATTTTCCTCGCACGTGGGAGCGTCGGTGGTTTCACTAATTTCGAAGCTGCTAATAGATCACACTCATTATAATATCTAATTGATTTCGAACCATTATAATAGTCTTTTGTTATGTTATCCGATATTTCCAACATGATCGAACCATTATATTAGTTTATCCGATATTTCCGACATGATAATAATTTAGTGTGCTTTGTTAGTAGTAATAACTAAAACTAGATTTTGCTAGCAATCAACCATAGAAGGCCCTTTCCAAAGAGTCTAAATGCAAGAATCCAAAACCCTATCACATTTGAACGCAACTGTTAGTAACATTTATATACATTAGGAATTTAGGAGCATATGGAAGGACTTTGTGGTAAAAGACAAATCTCAATCTTGTCTCTCTCAAAGAAAATTCTCCAAAATTGACATCTATATACTTTAATTCATTGAAATAGATCAATAATTATTTCCAAGGCCAATTTCGGATTACATTTTCCAAATACTGACAAATGCACCAAGTGAAAAATAGGGTAACCCTAATTTAATTGCAATTATTACCTAATTAATATTTCTTCTAAGCACATGGTGACCCCAAAATTAAAAAAAAGAATTATTGGAGCCTCCACATCAATGGTGCACCATCTCAGGCACAGGAACGGGATGTGCCCATTCCCATAAAAAGAGTCAAGGGCATCTTTATTTGCACCCACTGAATCTTTGATGACACCCACATAAGAAACCATTGACTATTTTTTATGAGACAACAAGAGATCACTTTTCCTCACAATATTCCACACAATGGATCCTGAGATCATGGTGGGCCATTAGATGGTTAGTTTTTTTTTTTGATCGATAAATATATAAAACCTACATTTTTGGGCTGAGTCGGGCCGTAATCCGGGCCAGCCAGATCCATTTAGAGTCCTATATGACCATATTGTCATTAGCAAGATCTCAATTGAAAATTAGCTAAGATTATCCAAGTATAATAGTGTGGTTGGGTTTATAACCGGAATACCCTGCCATGTGGATGGCTAGATTTTCAACATGTGACAGAGGATATTGGGACTGGGAAAGCCTAATATTGAAACTCAGAATGAAAACAGAGAGCTGCTATGTGCATGCCACATTTTTTTTTCCTTAAGCATAAAATAATGTGGCGTGGAGAGAGCAAAATTTAGTGTGCGCTTATTTGATCAAAAGAAAATCAAAATTAGGAAAAGTTTGTATGACGACCCAACTCAGTATGATTTTTTCTGTTTCATCGGACCAAATTCTCTGACTTTTTGAAGAAAGAAGTGCATTATTCACGATTTTTTTTATTAAAAAATGAGTAAGATTATACTTTTTTGTGACTTTTTCAAACAATCACAAATTTCAATAATTATTTGCAAATTTTCGTGATTTCTGTTTGAAACTTTTCTGAATTATTTTATTTAAAATTTTTTTAATTAATATATTTTTGTTATTTATTTTTTATTTTTTTGAATTTTAACTATTTTTCCCCTCGTTTTTTTTCAAATTTTGATGAGCCGATTTATTTCGGAATCTCGACTTGGCATTTATGGTTTCATTGTGCCACGCTAGAATGTTTTAAATGCTTCATATATGGAAAGAAAGGGGTTTGCTTAGAGCCAAAGACGAGTTTGTAGCTACCGTGAGACTAAAGCATCTCATTAGATAAGAGCATAGCATCATATAGCCGGATCAGACCCCAAGGCCTTTATCGCTCTCCGAGTTCACAGACCAGTTCTGAAAACGACTTTTGGCTTAGGCGGCTCGACCCAATCCGAAAGTGAGGTCTAACGCCTCATGCCCAGGTCGACCCAACAGACCAAATTTTATGCGCCCCACCCCATAAAATATCAGGGTTAGGCGTCAGGTTGACCATACTAGTTAGTAGTCCTACTTACATGCACGTAGGCACATGCCATATGGCATAACAAGTGTATGATAATAGTAATAATAAAAAAATTTGCATACAATAGATAAGTTTTGTGTAGGCAAAAGTTGCACCGACATGTATTACTGGAGCTTTATTACACACACCATGTCAGTCGCCTGTACTTTGCCTTCACAAAACCTGCCTGTCATATAACACAGTCCTAAAAATAATCTGTTTAATGATATAATGTGCCATTATTTGACTAAAATATAACACAATAATCCTTACTACTATCTTACTACTATATAAAAGTAAAAATGATTTTTGTCACATTTTGTAATACCAAAAATACCCTTATATCCATTTTCTAATAAGAATACGCTAAATAATGGTATTCAAATAAATGGGTTTTTTTGCATATACCCCCGTGTTATGCTAATATTATAAGAAACCCCCTTAGTTATGAGTATGTATTCTGCAGTCCCTACTTTTGTGTTTCTGTTTCATATAACCTCCCGCCGGTAACTAGCCGTGAGTTTATAGACGAAAAGCCTATTTTGCCCTTAATGAAACCAATATTTTAAAAATACCACAATTCTAAAAGGCCCTTCATTCATCTATATTTACAAGTCATGCCATTAAAGTTTATCACCATTCTAAAATGCCCTTCATTCACCTTTATTTACAAATCATGTCATTATAATTTACCACTATTCTGAAAGGAGTACCTTTAAAACCACCCACAAAATCTTTGAGTTCACCCATGTTGAAACACATCGACTGCATTGAATCAAATGATGGAGATTTTTTATCGTCCCAATCTTTCATGGGATCGATCTTTAGATTATGGGTGTACCATCAGACGGTCGACTTTTTATTTCATGTGGTACACACCCCTAAAAGTGACCTTAATATCAATTTTAAGCATGCACGTGATGTTAACGTCACTTTTCTGAGATGTGTGCTATGTGAAATAAAACACTGACCGTCTGATGGTACGATCATGATCTCAAGATCCAGCATGTGAAAGATTGGGAGGATAAATGATCTTCATCGTTCGATTCAATTCAATCAACGCGTTTCAGCATGGGTGAAATTAAAGATTCAGTGGGTGGATTTAATGATACTCTTCTAAAAGGCCCTTCATTCACCCATCAAATTCAAGACTCATCAGATGGGTGATTCCCTCATTAAAGCATGCAAGCGTTTGGACGAATACTCAACCAATTGAGGATTTATGGCAAACGATGCAATTAATCTTGAAAAGAAAACCTTCAATCTACGTGTTTCACTCAAAATACTCGTCCCTCCAATTTCCTATATGATTCAAAACCCATTTTTAGGAATTGGATTGCCTAACCGCGTGTGCTTCCATCCACCAAATCTTTGAGTTCACCCACGCTAAAACACATTGATTGCATTTAATAAAACGATGGAGATCGTTTAGGCATACCATTAGACGATCAGTGTTTTATTTCGTGACACACATCTCAGAAAAGTGACCTTAACATCACGTATACGGTTAAAATTAATTTTAAGGTCATTTTTTTGGGTGTGTACCACATGAAATAAAAAATCAACCATCTGATGGTGCCACCATAATCTCAAGATCCATCGTGTGAAAGCTTGGGACGATAAACAATCTCCATCGTCTGATTCAGTGCAATCAACTGTCTGATGGTGCCACCATGATCTCAAGATCCATCGTGTGAATGGTTGGGACGATAAACGACCTCCATCGTCCAATTTAATGCAGTCAACTGTTTGATGGTGCCACCATGATCTCAAGATACATCGTGTGAAAGGTTGGGACGATAAATGATCTCCATCGTTCGATTCAATGTAGTAAACCGTCTAATAGTGCCACCATGATCTCAAGATCCATCGTGTGAAAGGATTGGACGATAAACGATCTCCATCATCCGATTCAATGCAGTCAATGTTTTTCAGCGTGGGTGAACTCAAATATTTGGTGGGTGGATTTAAAACTATTCTTTTTTTGTAAGTGGAGGGGTGGATTTAAAATTACTCTTACCACGTGTAGAGGGTGGCAATTTAGTAATTTAATTTTAAAAAGGATAAATATGGTATTTAGGCTATTCTTGCATCCGTTAAAAAGGGTGTTTTATAAACACCAAAATGCTAACTCAGGGGCTTAAAGCAAATAGCTATAACTGGGGGGTTATTTGTAATATCAACATAACTCAAGGGGGGTATTTGCAAAAAACCCCAAATAAATTCTATTTCTTTCCTTATTTTTAGCTCCTTCAAAGAAACCTACAAATTTAAGAGAATTAACAATTTTACCATAAAAGTTTTCTTTCCTAACACCTTCAAAGAAACCTATGAAGTTAAGAAAATTAACAATTTTGCCATAAAAGTTATCTTTTCTAATACCTTTAAAAAAACCCATAAAGTTAAGAAAATTAATAATTTTGCCATATAATATTTAACTTGCTTTGATATCAAATTCCCTTATGTGGAAGATTAGGTAGAAAAACTATCTCCGTCAACTAATACAAAGAGTCGATGGTTGTTTGCATAAATGCCCTCTAAGATTTTATGAGTGTTAGGTTACCAAAATAATAATTTATTGGCATGTTGAAACCCTTTGAGCCACAATTAATGTACCCTTAATCAAATTTTCTCATCTTACCTAATTGGTTTTCGACTTTTCCCACCTAAAATCGAAATTAGATTCGATCTGAACCGATTTTTAGATTGATTGGGGTTGGTTCAATTAGTTAGGTTTTTTGGGCGAGTTCGAAAATCAGTTCAAAACTTACGAGGGTAAGATCGTAGTTTCAAGAACTATTCTACGAAAGATTAGGGTGAAAAACGATCTCCATTACCTAATTTCAAGCAATTATGAATTTGAATGGGGTGCAATCATTATTTATTATTTTAAGCTACTTTCTCAGTTTTCTCATACTACCTAATAAATTTTTTATTTTTCCTCCTAAAAATCGAAACGAGTCCATAATAGGTTTATTATCGATTTTCAGGTCTGTTTGTACCAGTTCGATTCGCCTATTTCAGGTCAGGTTTGAATTTTGAGTCAAAACTTGGACCCCTATGTATGGGTGGAATTACTATTCATATTTTTAATAATAATTAATAAATACGTAGGGTATGAAAATTTGAAGCCTTAGTTACATTAGTTATTATAAAATTAAAATAGAAATTAACAATTAAGAAGATTTTATTAAATATAATAATTAGTATATCATCGAATTAATCGAACGTGATATGATAGAAACATGTATCTATAGTAAGTTTTACAAAATACTCGAATCAATATAATATTTAACAATAATTATTATTAGTTTTTAGTGATTGACTGATAATATACGATCATGATTTTATACGATCAGTCAATTTTAACTCATAATTAAAATCATCTTTGATCATAATATTTCATTTTACGGTGTCCACGTGCAACGCACACACTTCTCAAATATGTTTGAACCGCATTTAAAGTTCAACCAATTAGACCTGATCAAACCATAACAACTCGGCATGCCAATTAAGATCCCACCTCCATACATACCTTTAAATATCCTAACTGAATCTTTGAGAGCGCCCATGTTAAAACCCATTGACTGCTTTGAAATGGATGATAACATTATTTTTCGTTCCAATCTTTCACACACTTGATCTTGAGATTATGGGCGTACCATCATACGGTCAGATATTGATTTGGCATGCACAAATTTCAAAGTGACCTTAAAATCAAATTTAAACGAGATAAATGACAGGTGATTTTATCAAAATGTGATGTTACCTTTAATTAACTGTCACCGAATCTATTAGAGCACCATGTTAAAATCAATTGACAATTTTGAACTAAATGATGGAGAATTTTTTTGTTCCAACTTTTCACACACTTGATCTCGAGATAATGGGCGTACCATTAAATAGTCAGACATTGATTTGATATGACACAAATTCCAAAAGAAGTGATCTTAAAATCAAATTTGGTGTCAATATCTCGAAAATAAATAAATATCTCGAAAATGAGTATTTTTTCAAGTCAAAGTGCAAGATACAATTTATCAAAATTATCTTATAAGATCGTAGATATCTCAAAATATTAAATACGAGAATACGGATGATGAAGACGATAAAATCCTCACAAAAATTAAAGTCGAGAAGGAATAAATAATCATTTTTTATTAAATTGAAATTTCTAGATTATACTTATTTGTTAGTTTTTATTTTTTTCTTTATGTTCTATAGTTGATAATATAAGTTATATATTTTTATTTTTATTAAATTTTTTATAATTTTAAATTATACATAATAAAAACATAAGAAATATAATAATAAATATATATTTTTTTTATCTTTACTAAATCATAAAACATAATAACGAACGCTTGAAATACTATATTTTTTTATGTTCAAATCACCCGATAAATATCTAATAATAAAATTTGATCATTTAAAAGTCCTAATATCCACGTGTATTTAAACATGCCTTTTTACTAGTTGACTTTAAAAATCAGGTATACAAAAGTAGACAGCTTTTCCCAACGTCTTGTTTCACGGAAGTCTCGCCCAATATGGTTACTGCATGTGGAAGGAAACCAAGTCAACAACTATACAATTGGATCTGGTGGGGGTACAACTCGTCATTTGAACTTTAATGGACAAAAATACCCTTGTTCCAAGTTCAAACATAACACGTGGCACACTCTGGAACCCTTAATCCGCCGCCTTGGATCCTTACGTGCGGTCATCAAAACCCTAACTACCGGTAAACCCACATCCGAAAGCACAAGGAGTGCATGAGATATACAAGTTCTGTTATCGAAAGCGTGTATATACAGAGTTTAGAAGTTATAAATAAAGGCTACGTGATATGTTCAGTGTATACTCTTTCGATTTCTATTTGAAGTTACCTCTCTTTCTTTGAATTCATTTATTTTTTCTTATTTCTAGAAATGTCAATAGAAACGAATGAAGGTGATGAAGGTGAGAAAATCGAGATGGTTTCCGAGTTTGATGGGAGGAAATTGACGCCAAATTTGCGCCGAGTCGACTCATTAGACTTAGAATCGGCAAAATTATCTAGAAATCACGTCCATGGACTTAAGGTATGTTAAATTCAATGATTTTTCTTTTGAGTTAGGGTTTTATAGATTTCACGAGTGGATTCTTTTTCTTTTTAAGATTTCATTTTTCCAATTTCTATATAAAATATTATATTCAATGATTTTATATGAAAGAACTTGAAAAATCTGATTGTTTTTGGCTGCATGTAGAGTGAATTACTCATTAAACACTTTGCAGTAATATTTTTTAAATTTATTTATTTTCGGAGGTGAGAATATATAGAGTTTTGTTTAGTTATGTATTATTCTTCAAACACCAAAGTTTCCGCCTCACAAATTCGTAGTTTCATTAATTTGAGGTAACGATCATTAAATATATATTGCTACTTTTCTACATAGATTCGAATTTAGAGTTAAGAAATTATTATTTTGATGGGAGAGTTAAAAGATTATTCAACTAATATTTTTAGGAAGGAGTGAATTAGGTTATTTTCTTTGTAAGTTTAAGCTTTCCACTTCCTTTGAGAATAAAGATGAATCACGAAAATAAAGATAGAATCACATGTAGTCAAGTGCGAGCTTACCATGGCTAAAATATTCTTTGAAAAAATATATAATTATTAATTAAGTAGTGTTTAATATTTTTTTTTAAGTCCCTATTTGTTAAAGTTTAATCCGGATAAATCATAGCGTTTCCCTACCCTTGATGACGATTGCTTTTTTTCCAATCTTTTCTAATCTTCCTCACGATATCTGAAAATTATAGCACGCCTATCATACAATTAGATGTTAATTCCACATGGCACACATCCCCAAAAGTGACCTAGATCTTAAGAAAAGTAGGTGACTTGGCTTTTCGGAACGTGTTCCCAGTGGAATCAATATCTGAGCCTAAGATAGGAGTGCCATGATCTTAAGATCTATTGTGGGAAATATTGGAACAAAAAACAATCTATCTAATTCAAATTAGTCAATGATTTTGGTATGTGAAATACTCTGTTGTACTTACTATTAAACGGGTGAGAATAGCCATACCTTTTAAATAATAGGGCCCTTTTTGTGCCCACGCCATCACTGAAGAAGGCACCTTAGTTTGAAACACTTTGAAACACGTTGACTACTTCAAATCAGACGATGGAGATCGCTTTTCACCCCAATCTTCCACACGATAGATCTTGAGACCATCAACGTACCATCAGGCGGTCTATTTTTGGATTACATGTGGTACAGATCCCCCATAAATCTCGTTTGACCGCAATGTATGCCATGTAGAATCTTGTCTCGTATGTAAGTAGTTGCTCTATATTTTTGGGGATATGTACGACATGGAACAAAAAAATAGACCGTCTAATTGTATATTCATGGTCTCAAGGTCCCTTGTATGGAAGATTGGGGTGAAAAACGATCGCCATCGTTTGATTCAATGCAATTAGCAGATTTAAGGGGTTAGAACATAGGCGTTTTCAGAGAGGGTATGGGTGTGAACAGAGGTACTTAAATAATAGATTGTCTAATTGTACGTTCATGGTCTCAAGATCCCTTGTATGGAAGATTAGGGTGAAAAACGATCTCCATTGTTTGATTGAAAGCAATTAACAGATTTCAAACATAGGCGTTTTCAGAGTTGGTATGGGTGTGAATACCCAAATAATAAGGGTACGTCTATTCGTGCCAACACAATTTCTAAAAGCGCTAACATCTGAAACCCCTTGAAAGCCATCGACTGCTTTTGTATTTAATGGTGTGATGGATCTTGAGACCATGGGTGTACCATCACATGACACTTTTTTAATACCACGTGACATAAATCTAAAAAAAGTGGTCCTAAAATCCATTTGAGCTTAATTTGTGCCGCATGCTTTTAGGGTTACTTTTTTGGATATATGCTATGTGCTACCAGGAAGTGATCGTTTGATGGTACGTTTGTAGTCTCAAGATCCATCATGTCAAAGATAGGGGTGAACATCATCAAATTCGAAGCAATCAACACTACAAAAATAGGGTGTTTCAGTGGCAGCCAAAAGTGTCGCTGTTAACAAAAATCTGTCGCTACTAAAACAACAAGGGATTTTGTTAATAGTGGCACTTTTGGTTGCCGCTAATAATCTTATTTTTTTGTAGTGCAATGGGTTTTCAGGGTTGGCGGCCTTGATAATATGGCCCATAGAGATACCCTATTTTTTGGAATTCATACCATTGTAGAAATATACCCTCCATGACTTAAATATCTCTAGCATATGATTCAATGGAACTACCTTTTGAATAAGATGGGTTTTGATTGTGTTTGATCATATGATATAGATCTTGCTTTGTGCCAACGATTTCAGCATCATGGAAAATATCAACGTGCAACAACATACTTTTTTGGTATAACTAGTCGCATCCCAATAAAAAATATTACTCTTAACCATGATATTATAGTTGTGTTTTGGATTTTTTCGAGACAAAGAGCAGTCTACTTAAAAGAGTAGGTTCAAATTGCTCTTTCAAAGAGAACCAAATTCATCTCTTTCACTCTTCGAAAGAGCTAAGAGTACTTACAATAAAAAATAGTCTCATATTAAAGTGCTCTGTGCCAGAGGAGAGTGCTTTTCTTTGCCTCCAAAGAGCAATCTCAAACACAACCTAAATATCAGTTGTATTGGACACATAGCGGTTGATATGTGCAAGACGGCCTCCATCAGATACGATATTATGCCCCAATTCGAGATGGAATATATCTGGTCAAACAAGTCATATATTAGGTTATATCAAGTATTATTGGAGCATATCGGGTCATTTCGGCATATAAGTATCGGAGTGTACTTTTTTTTAAATAATTTTTTCCTTTTTTTTTCTATTTTAAATGGTTTTTAAGAATAAAAAATTATATATCGGCCATTCATGCCGATTTGTCTCCAATATATCTGATACTTGTTGGCATGGGGCCAAACCGATACGGCTTTAAAAAACTTTGTGCAGGATGTTGATACGAGGACTATGTTGCATCTCGCATTTCAGAGCATCGGCATCGTGTACGGGGACATAGGGACGTCTCCTCTGTACGTGTATGCAAGTACTTTTCCAAACGGCATCAAACATGACGATGATATTTTAGGAGTCCTGTCTTTAATCTTTTACACCATCACCTTGATCACCTTGGTCAAATATGTCTTCATCGTACTCCTTGCTAACGACAATGGCGAAGGTCAGAGTTTTTTTCAAGTCACTTGATGTGACATGCAATCAATAAAAATTTTAGTAGACTTATGTCAAAAAATATTTTTTTTTATAGGAGGGACGTTTGCATTATATTCGTTGATATGTCGATATGCGAAGGTTGGTTTGATCCCAAGCCAACAAGCAGAAGACAGAGAGGTGTCAAATTTTAATCTAGAGTTGCCAAATAATCGACTCCGCAGAGCTTCGAAATGGAAGTCAACACTAGAAAGTAGTCAATTTGCCAAGTTTCTTTTGTTGTTTGCAACAATGCTCGGCACATCAATGGTCATCGGTGACGGTATCCTCACTCCTTGCATTTCAGGTTCGTATTATCTATGTTTAGTTGAAAACGGTCTAACGCTAAAGTATAGCTCTGTTCACGCCTACTTAATTACTGAGGATGCCTACTTGAAAATCATTTGACACTATTGAATTAGACAATGGAGATCGATTTCGGCCCAATCTTTCACTCAAGTGATCTTGACATCATATGAGTACCATCAAATCGTCCCTTTTGTATTCCACCTGGCACAGATCCTAGGTTGAGCTTCTGGCATTGGATAATTGTGTTGCTTGTTTTTTCGTTCCTGCGAGGTTGAGCTCGTGGCTCTCCATCAAGTTTCTTCCCTTTTAATAAATTTTCACCCACCAGTTGGGCATTAGTTCAACTGTTATCCTCTTTCTTGCGGAAGCAACAGGTCGTGAGTTCTAATTTCTACGCCTGCTCCCACTCTTTGTGCGGGTCTCCTCATGCTGTGTCTAAGATGGATCCTCTCGGCATGCAACTTTGCACAGGCACTACATCTTTAGACTCTCTATGCTGTAGGGGCTATTCTCACCATTTAATACTAAGTACGACATCCTTTTTTCTCCGACGAAAACCATTGACTGATTTGAGTAAGATGATATGCATAAATGGTGGTCTGACAATTCCGACCAGTTTTTCCTGCCCGCCAAGATTGGTGTTTTGGTCAACTATACTGCATCTAAGGTGTCTTCTGGTGAAATTCTCGTCTTATTTAAGAAGTTGATGGAGTGGATATGTTTAACTTTTAGCAGTCAATGGTAGGTTTGGTCATTTAAACACTAAAAATAGTGTTTAAATGGTCTTACACCATTAATGGTTTGAGATGTGCGTAGTCCATTTCGTTAAAGTGATAAAGTATATATTGTAGGGAAAAGGGACAAAAAATGGTTTTTTAGGGAGATTTGGACCATCTGATCTGTCCACTCTGAGTTTCTAATATCAAGCATTTTTTTGGGTTGTTAATGGTTGATGTTAAAGTTCAACAATCAGATGGTTCCCATCCATTTATAGCCACGTTTCTGTGATTGAGACATGTTCTAATGATGAATTTCCACCTCGACAATTTAGATTGATCACAAGTGTGCGTCACATGGCATAATAATGAAACACACATGACATAAGATAAAAATTCTAAGCTAATGTTGTCAGATCATTTAAATTTTCGAGTCTTTTTTATTAGTTCACTCATTTGTCTTTGCTAATTTGATTTATTATTTTTATTATCAACAGTATTATCGGCCGTCGGCGGAATAAAGGAAGCTACCAGTAAAATGACAGAAGGTAATTAGTCTCGTGATGCAACTCGTGGACACACTCTTTTTAATATAGTATAATATAATATAATATGACATAATATAATCTAATATAATATAGGGATCTGCTACTTTGACACAAGATTTGTACCGTGGCACATAATTAAATAAGAAGACTTTTATTATTTTTGGAATCTGTGTCAACATCATTTAAGCCATCTGATTTAAAGATCATGATATAAAAATCTTTGACCTTTGAGTGTATTTAATCAAATGATAGAGATCACATTTCGTGCCAAATTTTGACATCAAGGATCTTTACGTCATGATCTTCAAATCTTATGACTTGGATGGTGTTCCATGGGACACAAACCCCAAAAATAATGAAATCTTTCTTTTTAATCATGTGTCACAGTGTAAATCTCGTGTGCAACATGTAGCTCACTATGATATAATAAATAATCTCGTACCTCTTCCTTGTATTTTGAAAAGGACCTTTTGCGTGAGATTATTTTGGCCGCTAGTTAAAGAGGCGGCACTCAGTTCAATCCCCTTACAATTTCAAATTGAAATCTCCTTTTCTTCCCGAATGGTGATGGTGAAGTCTTGGAAGTTCCATTTCATTATGACCACAAATAAGGGAAAGTATACCTTTGAATTTTCAAAGATTTGGCACTCACCAACAACTGTGTTGGCACGGTTTGACCCGAGTGCAGCCTTTGGCACTCACTAGGAGCTAAAAGCCTAAACACCGACTCCCCACCAAGGTATCAAATATCGGAGGATACGTATCAACAATACGTATCAAGTATTTGTATCGGTATTTATATCGGTCGATATATATCGGCTATCGGCTGATATGGAACCTATAACGGCCGACACCTCCTTGTTGTTTTTAAAAATTCAAGAATACATATTGGTATCAGTCGATTTGTATCGGTCCTTCATGGACCAATACCCAATACTGGTACTCGAGTTGACACCTTGCTACCCACGATATACCCCTACGGATTGATATTAGGTATTCAACCTGTGCGCCAAAGGTTTATAAATACAAATGTAAATAGAGATTTTTACCTGACAGGGTCCGATGTTTTGCTTATTACCCAATTGGGTCCCAGACCCTCAACTTATTTATTTATTTGTTTTCATTTTTTTGTTGAACTTTTGAAATAGGGCCTTAGTAATTGACATGTGCCGTTCAACTTACTTGAAAGAATGAGTTGGACAAAAAGGCCCTTCGGTCCTGTATGAAACTATCAATCAGACTCATATGAGACCAATCAATCCACTATAAGACCGATGGGGTCGGTCTCATATGAGACCGATCGGTCTTTTAACAGATTGATTGGTATCATTAGATTGATCCCTCTCATGTGGGACCGAACGATTTCATATGAAACCTATCGGGCCCCACATGAGACAGACTCGACCGATCTTGTAGTGGATTGATCAGTCTCATATGAATTCGATATGGGTTTGATCAATCAGTATCATATGAGTCTAATCGGTTGATCTCATATGGGATCTAAGGCCCTTTTTGTGTAAACCAATTTTTTATTTGAATTCAATTTCAGCACATGTCAATTATTAGACTCTGTTTTGAAAGATTTTAACTAAAAAAAATTGTGGGCACTAAACAAAGGTGAGACTTTGTCAGGTAAAATATAAAAGGTTTAGACCCTATTAGGTAATTTGCCGATATATAAGGTTTTATTATTATTACTATTTCTTTTTACTTTTTTAATGGGTAATCTGGTATTGATTGTGAGTCAAGCGGTGGACCAGAACTATAGTTCACGACGGCGGACCATTAAAAGGCTGATTATTGGTACACAAGACGCTACGTGCACACAACTTTTTTCATTTCACAAACGTAAAAACAGCAGTGGTGCACAAATAGCAAAAGTTGTGATGCACTTAGAAAATGATTTTTCTTTAACTGAAGGAACACAAAAATTAAGGAAAGTTTGTGTGCAGCCAAAAGCTACTGTAAACACACTTTCTGGGAAGTATACATGTTTGAATCTTTGCTAGCCACAACAGAATAAATTTAGAGACATTTTAGTTACTCCCACTGTCCCACACCACTTAAACCAAAGGAACAACTATTGATTGCTTTGAATAAGGTGTTAGAGATAGATTTTCGGTCTCAATATTCCTTCATACCATAGATCTTGAGATCATGGGTCTACCATTAGGCGAACAAATGTTGATTCAATGTGGCACACATCTCGAAAGTGAGCATTAATAATTTTTATAGTATGTTGTGAGAATTCAAATTTAGGGATGTGCGCCACTTGGAATCAACATGTGACTGTCCGATGGTATGCCCATGATCTTAGGATCTATTGTGTAGAAGATTGGGACAAAACACTAACTCCATCGTCCATCACCTTATTCAAAGCAATCAATGTTCAAGTGGTCCGGCAGTAACAAAAACACTCCTCAATTTATTACTATTTTTTCATTGATTGGTGGGCGGATGGGTTAAGTTGATAGGTGACTAGAAACAGTATAATAAAAAAACTGGTGTGCACATAGCAGCCTCAAAATTTTTAGCTACAGTGAGAATCAGTGTTTGTCTCCCCTTAGAGAATGCAATTTATTGATTTTTTTAATTAAAAATATCTAAAATTAAGTTTTTTAAATATTATAAATTTTGACCATTGGTGTGGCCAATACAGATCAGGATTTATAATCAAAGGTTCAAATGGTTTGAATGGAATGGGGTCAGGTCCAAATTAACTCGACATTATGATTATTCATCCTATTCTGATATCATTGTACCCTTGTAAGATATAGACAAAAATAGGTATAAACTCTAAAAGGTTTAAAACTTAAATGGAAAAATAAAATAAATTAGTGTTAAAATTTTACAAAATTGTTTAAAAAATTAATAATTATCTGACTAGTTTGTGTGATGTATCATAATCTAATATTCTGTTTTGCATAATAAAGTACGTTAAGTTAAAAAAAGGGCACTTTAGAAAACAATGCCTCAAAACAAACGTTTTAGCAAAAAAGGCCCGACTTCAAACGTTTTAGAAAAATGGTGTTTTTATGGATTTTGGAACTTCAGAAACCCGTGAAAGCACTGTTTTCATAATTTTCTGAAGTTCTAAAATCCGTGAAAGCCCCATTTTTCTAAACCGTTTGAAGTTGGGTCTTTTTTGCTAAAAGGTTTGTTTTTGAGGCATGCTTCTCTAATTATCCCATAAAAAAAGGAGCCATTATTAGCACCCGGAAACTTACCGAAGGGAAAATTTCTAGAATCACAACCCTTTAAAGTAACTTTTTTAAATCTCCCCATATTTGTTTTAATATTCAATAAACCCCTCTACTTAAAACTTAATTATCTAAATGTCATCTCAGTCATAAATATCTACCTTAATACCAAAACTACCCTTAAAGAGGAAGATTCTAGAATGTTGGTTTGACGGCTGGGCCAATAACAGTTACATTAAAAAAAAGTGAAAATTTGATTTTTTTTTCACAAAAAAAAAAGAAATGAAAATCCAGTAAAAATTTTAAAAAATAGAAATTTTTTGAGAAAAATAATAAAAGAATATGTACAAAAGTAAATATGTTTTAGTATCAAGAAAAATAGTAAAAATCTAATTTTTTTCATGCAAATATAAATAAATATAATTTTTAGTTTTAGTTTTTTGTGCGTAAAAAAATGATTTTTATATTGTAGCTGCGATTTTTACATTTTTTCTTGAGATTAAAGAAAATTATTTTTAATATTTTTCTCCAAGTTTTTTCAATCTTGTAGATTTTTATGGAGTTTTAAATCTTTTTTAAAAAAAATTTCCATGAAAAGATAAGATTTTGCTTTTTTTTAATGTAACTTTTACTGTCCAACGAATTTTCATAAAATCTCCTACCTTTAAAAAATATGGGGAGGATTTAGAAAAGCAACTTTAAAAGGGGGTGATATTAGAAAGGTTCCCTTACAAGAAAGACTTGCAAGTTTGGCTACATGTGCTATGTGAAATCATCTTCTAAGTTTTGATTTGAAGGCCATGATATTAAGTACAATAGATTAGCACGGAATGTAATGTTCAGCAAGTGATTTAATGTAGTCAAAGGCTATTATCTGATTCAAGTTTATCACAATAGATCATATGGTGAACATCAAGTTCTGGCCAAAACTGCGTTTTCACATGTCACATGTCCCTAAAATATCAAGTTTTTCTTTAAATTCGGTGCGAGTAATGGCTCCAAAAAAAATACTTATGCTTTACATGTTTTGGAAATAGTAGTATGTAATTCATGAACAAGTTGTTTGATCATTGTCTAAGAGAAAGAAGGTTAAAGATTTTTTTTCTCCTCCATTTATATGCAGGAAAGATTGTATTAGTATCAGTTGTCATCTTGATCTGCCTATTCTCAGTTCAGAGGTTTGGAACAGACAAAGTCGGATACAGCTTCGCGCCCATCATCCTTCTATGGTTTTTACTCATCGGAGGCGTAGGCATTTTCAATTTTGCCAAATACGACCCGGGTGTAGTAAAGGCTATCTACCCCAAATACATCGTAGATTACTTCAGGAGGAACAAGATGGAAGCATGGGTCTCCCTTGGTGGCATCGTACTTGCCATAACAGGTTAGAATCTCTTCAGCCCTGACTATGCATCAATGTATGGAAATGAGTATAGGGTATACCTCTGCTATAGATACAGTGTTTGGAACATACAAACTCGTTAATTTTTCAGTGCGTCACCGATTGGATAGGACCTAGATTGAAAAATGTACTACTTAGATGATCCTCTTTGTCACAAAATTCTCCAAATTAATCAAAATTTTGGAAAAATTCTCCGAATAGGTGATATTCCTATCTGTTTTGCATAATATTCCCTTGATTTGTCGATTCTTTGCACTTTTCTTGAATTTCCGAAATCGACAAATTTTCTGATTATTTATTTATTTATTTTTAATTATTTTTTTAATTTATATCAGTTAAATGCATGCTTCAGTCATACTACCTAGGATTGTAAATTATTAGTGTAAGGGAGGCTACGTAATGCACTTATTTTATGATTTAAAGATATTGTTGTTAACTTTAAATAACTTAACATATAATTTTATAAATTATAGTAACTTGTTATTTTTATAATCCCCAATATTTTTTGATGAATAACCGAACTTGGTTGTTATGAAAATCCTGACCACATTTAGCTAGAAAGTTATTACTGATGGTTATGAGACTGTTTGATTAGAGTAGTTTCTCTTATTAGAGCTCATTTACTTTGCTCTACACTATAACTGAAGCCCTATTTGATTCAATTTTTCTCAACATATTCCATTTTCCTTGTGCTGTATAAAACAGGAACCGAAGCAATGTTTGCTGATTTGGGGCATTTTACAGTCCGTTCCATACAGATAAGTATGTGTTCAGTCACATTCCCTGCCCTCATTTGCGCTTATACTGGCCAAGCCTCGTATCTCCGTCAACATAAGGACCAAGTCACAGACACCTTCTATAGGTCGATTCCACGTGAGGCATCTCCACACCCTCCTCTTCTCCACTAGCTTTTTCTTTGATTAATAATTCTAACCCTAGAACACGTTATATTCGGTGTAGATCCCATATACTGGCCCATGTTTGTGGTTGCTGTTATGGCCTCGATCATTGCTAGTCAGGCCATGATCTCTGGTTGTTTTTCCATCATCCAACAATCATTGTCGCTCGGGTGCTTCCCGCGAGTGAAGGTAGTCCACACCTCAACCAAATACGAAGGCCAAGTCTACATACCGGAGGTCAATTACCTGCTCATGCTAGCATGTGTTGGAGTCACCCTTGGCTTCAGGACTACAGCAAAAATCGGCAATGCCTATGGTGAGATCCTATATTGGCACAATTTTCATGTATAAGTGTTTTGGAGATTTGATTAATTTGGATTAACGCAATTCACTTATTTAAAACTAACAAATTAGTTTTTAGAAAACATGAATTATTTGTAAAAAAAATTTAGCATATTATATTACTTCGGAGAGTTTTAGAAAAAACGATTGTAATGATTTTTTGGGTTCACTTTTAGACACTTGGTCATTGGGTGAGAAATTTATAGTTGAAGTTATTGAATCGCCCTTCTTAATATTAAATACCTGCTACCATTTGTATTATAATGGTTACAGAAGGATATTTTTATTATTTTAATTATAAATGTTTCTTACACATTGATCGAATGACTTTTGAAAACCCCTTTTTGTCCTAATTCTAAACCACCCTTTGTCTCACATTGATTGAGGCTGCGTATGGCATAGCTCTTTGCTAGCCCTTGCCATAGTAGAGTTCACCTGCTTTAGTAGGTTCTCATCCTCTTTGCTAACATCCTGATACCTATTTTAGCAGGTACCCATTATCCTTTATAATTCCTTGCATAGCAAAATTTTATACAGGATTTACCTGTTCAACAATTCTACTCTCCTCTCTACTCACTCCTTGCCAGAGCTGATTTTATTTGCTCTAGTAGGGAGTTAGTAGAGAGTAGGGAGGTTGCTGCTAAAGCTAGTAAATCCTCTTTTGTAGGGAGTTAGAAAAGATAATGGAAATCAACTAAAGCAGGTGACCTCTCCAGAGCTATGCCATACGCAGCCTAAATGACTTTTGGAATGACTTTTGGGAACCTTGGAAAGTGTGAAAATCCCTTTTTATTAAACTTTTGAAGTAGTGTAATATGCTAAAATTTTCGTCAAATAGTCCCATTTTTAGTTTTTTTTTTCCTTCTAATTTTTGTTCCTACCATGCAGGTATCGCAGTGGTTTTCGTGATGACTCTTACATCGTCCTTCCTTGTATTGATCATGGTAATGATATGGAAAACCCCCATCCCCCTTATAATTGCATACGTCGTATTCATCTGGTCCATCGAACTCCTATACCTAAGTTCCGTCTTCTCGAAATTCAACCAAGGCGGATACCTCCCTATCACCTTCGCCGTTGTCCTCGTGGCCATTATGTATACATGGAACTACGTATACCGTAAGAAGTACACATATGAATTGGACAATAAGGTAGCATTAGAAAAGCTAGAAGAGATTGCAAGGGACCCTAAGTTTCAGCGCCTCCCGGGCCTTGCCCTCTTCTACTCGGAGCTTGTGCAGGGCATCCCACCCATATTCAAGCACTACGTTGCAAACGTGCCGGCACTTCACAATGTACTCATCTTTGTTTCGATCAAATCGCTCCCCATTAGCAAGGTCCCAATCGAAGAGAGATTTTTGTTCCGTAGGGTTGGACCATGCAATACTGCAGTGTTCCGTTGCGTAGTGAGGTATGGGTATGCAGATGCACGCAAAGAGCAGGATCAGTTCGAGGGGATGTTGGTGGAGAAGTTAAAGGAGTTTGTAAGCGAGGATTTGTTGTTTAACAAAAGTAGAATGGAGGAAGGCGTGGAGGCTAATGGAGAGAGGGAAAGCGAGACGGTGGAGGAGGAGGTGGTGTTAGTGGAGAGGGAGTGGAGAACAGGGGTAGTTCACTTATTGGGGGAGAGCGATGTGGTAGCAGAGAAGGGGTCTAGTTTAGGGAAGAGGGTGTTGATTGATTATGGTTATAACTGTTTGAAGAGGATAGTGAGGCAGAGCAACAAGGTGCTTGACATCCCGCGAGAGCGCTTGTTGAAGGTCGGAATGACTTACGAGATTTAGAAGAAGGAGAAGAAGATAGAACTACGTTATGTAATAAAAAGTGAGTTACTCCGCGTCTAAAGAGCAATCCCAAACATAGCCTTACAAGCGATTGCGGCATTTTATAATAGGCTTCAATAGTTTTGGCGAAAAATATGGGTTTTTTTTTTTTTTTTTCATAGTAGACTTAGTAGCTTTGATAGTATTTTACTGAAATGTCCCAAAGGTTAAATCATTCAATGGTAAAATCTCAAGGCATTTCGTAAAATGCCTTTCAATTAAAAGTTATTACAATTATATAATTATTATATATTTATGGGAGCTAAAACTTGCACATGAGATTTGTGTACCGTGGCATGTGGTTAAAAAGAAAGACTTTATTTTTTTTTGATATTTGTGTCACATGGAACAACATTTAATTCATCCAATTTGAAGACTATGATGAAAAGATCTCTAAGGCAAAAATTTTGCTTGAAACACAATCTCTTTCATTTGATTGAATACAGTCAAAATTTGAATTGGTTCACACCATACGAGCCATTTGTCGTGTCACTACAAAAAATGTGTTTTTTGGAGACGGCTTTTGGCCGTCTCCAAAGGTGTCTAAGTCGTCTCCAATAGTATTGGAGACGGCTTCCATGTAGTCTCAAATAGTCCCGTCTCTATTATCTTTGGAGACCAAATGGAAGCCGTCCATAATAGTCAAGGTTATTGGAGACGGCATATGACCGTCTCCAAAGATATGTTAAAGACGTCTCTAATAAGTCATCTAGCCATTTCCAATACTTATTGGAGACGGCATTAAGCCGTCTCCAATAAGTGACCTCCTGTTAATAGAGACGGCTTTTAGCTGTCTCTAATATTTTATTTTTCTTTAAATATATTTATATATATATATATATATATATATATATATATATATATATATATATATATATATTTGGCAGTGATTTTTTGATGAAAATTTTTATAAAAAAAAGTATTTTTTTTTTTTTAAAATTTACGTCGACAATTTTTATGCAATTTTTTTTTAAAATACTATTATTTTTTAATGCAATTGCTTTAATGCAATTTTTTTTAATGTATTTTTTTAATACTTTTTTAAAGGCAATTTTTTTTATTCCGAGAACAAGATGATGGTGTAGACAGCATATAATGATACCTCCAACTACTAAAATAGAAAGAATGCACAATTGAGAGATCCTTCTCTGGATCGAACTCCTTTAATTGATTGGAACCATTTTTATTTTCAAATTACAGAAAAACCATTCATTCTGCCAAATTATTTATATATGATTATTCAGGCGGTGGTCACAAATAAAAAAACTCCTTTTAGATACAAAAAGTTTGAATATGTGACAATGGCAAGGTGAATCACATCATGTCGCAAGAAGGTGCACCTCGTTGACCTCATAATAGTTTCATCAAGGTGTCTAATCCACTCCAAAAGCCTCCTTGTTTTCACTTCCACTTGAATCAGAGCGAGACACTAATGATTACTCATTTTCTATCTCTAGAGCTTTCCTGCTTCTCCAGCAACTGCTAGTTTCTTCAGAACATGTTATTTCCTGCATGGTAGGGACCATTGAAAACAAAAGTGGATGAGAGATAGATTTGAAAACATCTTTCTAAATTTACTAATAACCACAAAAAACACTTCATGAATATATATTGCAAGGAAAAACTAATGAGTAGTGACGATTTCACTTATGTTAATGATTTCTTTCAAATTATTTAACTTTATGTGACAAAAAATGAGTAAATTTCTTATTATCTTTTAATTCTTTCATCAGATGGTTTTGACCAAATTTGGAAAAGGATTTGGAACTTTTAAATCCAATGGCAGTATGCATTCACTCCTATTGATTTTGAAGGATATCTTTTATATAGAAGTTCTCCACAAAGTTCTACCTCACTCGTGACACCTCAACAAAATGGAACGGCTAGAGGAAAACAGACACCTTGAGGTGGAATGTTCATGCCTAAAAGATTCTGGATCAGAACAGTTATGACAGACTACTCCATTAACCGGATGAGTTCCTTAGTTATAAGTTTTCTCTCAATCACAAATATCTGGGCAAATGGTAAAATTTACAGTCAGATATCTAGTTACAATGTTCCAGGAACTTACAAATCTCCCGAAAGCGTAATTTTCAGTACTTTAAAGAGAAGCTAGGATCATTTAAAAATCCTTTTTAAAAATGTTATAGCTACTGGTATAGTTAAATGAGCTTGTTACTGATACTGTTTCATGGGCAGATCAGCATTTTGGGAGTCATGCACCATGTCGTCCGAGCTAAATTAAATTGGTTGAAAGATTATGGGTGAATGCAAGCTGTCCAGCTGCTAAAAAGGGAGTTTCACAATCAATTTACTGCCGAACCACTTACTTGGTGGGCTTTCCTGAATTTTCTGCTTAGACTTACTTGAACTTAACAAGGTGGTGAATGGTTATCTACAAAAACAGAAGTAGTTCAGTCTTAAACATATAGCAACATCTTAATAAAAAATTAGATCGACAATAAAGCATATGATCTCAACACTCTAATTATTAATTAGGCCATAATCTTAGACCTCTGATATCAATCCTCACCATGTACAGACGTCACTTTCAACTTTAGTCATTATCAAGCAGTGGAGACCATGAAATCAAGTATGATGCCCATACGTGCCAGCAATACATATCGGCTGATACTATCTCGATAGCGGTATCAACCTATATGGCCATTTATTTATCTATTTATTTTTCCTACAAAGAAGGTATCGGTATCAGCTGATAAATATTGGTATCAGCTGATACGATCAGTCCCAAGATCGGAGAAGACCCAATCCAATTGATTTCTCCCAACTGTCTCACTGAACTTATAACTAACCTTGATATTAAATTACATGTAGCTGATTCCATGTTGGAAATAAAGTTGAAGTTTAATTCAAATGATGGTGAATTATATTACACGTAGCTGATTCAATAGGAAAGAACCATGATCCCATCCAACTTCTGAGAGTCTAAAAATTAACCCATAACTGCTGCTTGTAACGTGAACCATTTGTTTGGACAAAGGAGGTCAGAGCTAAAATCCCCAAGACTTCTACAACACCACCTCCAATAAGTGGATCAATAGTGAGAAGCTTGTGCCAGGGTAGGAGTAACTTGTTGAGTTGTTCAATCTTCAAATCACTGATCCCGATCGTTTCGGAGGTCATCGGTCGGGGTCGATTCATTGAATGTATCAGCTGATATATACCAATATATCATCCAAAACCAATACGTTTTGGTTTTGGAGCTAATCAATACATACCAGAAACCCAAAATTTTGAACCTTGCTAAGGATGG
Source organism: Chloranthus sessilifolius (assembly GCA_021018995.1). NCBI lineage: Eukaryota > Viridiplantae > Streptophyta > Magnoliopsida > Chloranthales > Chloranthaceae > Chloranthus > Chloranthus sessilifolius. The sequence goes on along the minus strand of CM037588.1, from coordinate 5,795,124 downwards.
TGCTCCGATAGGTTTTTGGCCAGAGGATAGAGGGCAAAGAAAGGTATTGAGCATTCAACAGTTTATCTTTGTCTGAAAATATCATTTTCTGTCTTGAAGAAGGAATTGTGATAGGAAAGAAGGGGTAAAGTTGTCACTTCGAAGTTCAAAACTCCAACTCACAATGTCACTTTGCTTAGCAAGATAATCTGCAGCTCTGTTTCCCTCCATATTCAATCATTCCTCCCTTTCCATGTAGTCCAAAGATAAAGGCCAAAAAATTATGGCTTTTAGATGAAAAATGCAAAGAAGAAGTATATCTTTTCCACTAATTTTTAGTCTGTTATCTTTGTTCGTTTTCTGTTTCTTCATAGAAATTATATGAAGCATTTCAGATATTCATTTTCTCTGTCTCAAGAGAAGAGTTATATCTTGATGAAGCGTTAGCATTCAGATCTCCACTCTCTATCTCGAGGGAAGAATTATATCAAGCATTCACTTATTTAAATTGAGTAAAAGAAACAGATTCCCATGAAAATGAGAGAAGGTTATCACATACAGGACATTGGCAAGGTACTAAGGAAGATAGTATACGCACAAAGAACACCAATTTCAGAAGCAAACCCTAAAGGGAAATTTTCATTTAGACTAGCATGCGGTTGAAGAAAAGCTAAAAATGTGGTTACACAAGTCAATATCATAAAACCAAAAAGGAGGGAACTTCAAACAAGCCCTCCAAAATATCAAGTACATCAAAGACTCAAATCTCAATACTGGAACCATTGCTGGTTCTAAGTGGACTGGAGCTATGCGGTACAAAACCCAAAGGATCAATATTATAAAATACAAGCAAATAGAAATGGTATGGTACCAATGCCAACCATTATCAGTAGTAGTATTGAAACTGAGATTTTAAACCTTGACTGACACACTTAAAACAACATGCAAATGGAAATAGAGGCATGCAAAATTAAATGCAAAAAAATGGGAAGGCAGCAACCAGAAAATATACCTAAACACGCCTATTCGAGCATGCTTTAGACATTCTAAACACTCTTACCTGACAAAGAGCCGGATATCTCGAGGGTCCTTATTAATCAGATCATTGTATCGCTTCAAACCCTCCTCTAAGTCCTCCTGTATGGTATATGAGGCTTGTTACTTTTCTTTGCTAAGCTATCAACACAATGTACAAAGTTTCTTCTATAACATGTATACTGCTAAAACATAAATATTGCATGATCATTTTAATAACTGCAATAGAGCGAGTCCAAGTGACCACCTTTATAACATGCATTTGTGCAATTAAGATTTTTATGTTGCGCTCATCAGTGACTCTTTGCTCGGAGTGAGCATCTTCTAAAGCCTTATTCAGCATGTCAAACACAGCTTGGCCTTCATGATTCTTGTGCATCACCAATGCCAGCCCCTGTGATGAAGAGGGTTAAAAGTTTTTTTTTCGCCAACAAATTTGGCAAATATTTTCTTTTGACAAACAGATTTGCCAAAGAGATAGTTAAAAGGAATAAAACGGGAACATTTTAAATGTCAACACTGCAAGCGCAAGGAGAAAATGAAGTGAATAATGAAAGTAATTTATGAAATCGAATTGTAAGAGATTCAAACAAAACAGATTATTAATAATGAAGCCTATTAAGAGGCCAAATTCTATTCATGAAAGTAATTTATGTAATAATGCACGCACCAATCACAAAACTAAGCCAAATTTGACAATTTCCAGTCCCCAAAAAACTGTTTTGAAATTCACTTTCAAACGCTTAAACGTTTGGATCAGATCAGAGAACTGATGAAACACAACTATGATAACCTGAAATATAGGCATTTTAATATGGACCATTAGACTTCTAATCTATTTAGGACTCTAAGTAACAAATTAAATAAAGAAATTTATTTTATTAATTATGCCCTACATTCTAGAACTCCAAATACTCGACTAAGAAAAGAAAGAAAAATTTTAAAAAAAGGGCGTCAGGATTACCAAGATCCAATTTCACCGGATAACTTGGAGTGAGCACGTGAACCAATACCAAGATCCATAGTCTATGGATTCAAATGGCTCATGTGGTCAATTTAAGTGATCATGTGGGCCCTCCCTTTTTTACCCATCGACTCCCCCTGTTTTATCATAGAACTAGGTCCAATTTCAAGCCTAAAACAGCCCCTCCACACCCTTATTTCTCTCTTGGATTTACTCCCATTACAGCCCCTCCAATTCAGGCCTAAAAAAATTTATAAGAAGAATAGATTGCAACTTGTAGAAAGAAAGTGGACCGAGACCTGATATTTTGTGGTTGTTCACAAGGCTTATAAGTCTTTGTTTTCCAAACCTTATGGATGGTTGCTATAGCGATCTTTTAAATAGTACTATATTCACCTATTTTCTTAGATAATTTGTTATTGAGTGTACTTGTTCATTATTTATTTCATATAATCTTTAGTTTCAATCTTATTTAATATTCAGAAATATTGGCTGTCATGTTGGTGTTTGGGGTTGTGTTTTCACACACAAAATAGGTTGGAATTACTGGTTTTCAGTCATATAATATCATATTTTAATCTGATAATCAAAGACCAAAAAAAAAACATTTATGGATAGCATAGCTGCAGTTTGCAACTTATTGCGAACGGTTGGCTGATTTTAGCTACTATTTGCACACTACATTTATGTTGTTTCTCATTTCACATAGTTTAAAAGAAAGACATGCAATTTTTGAGATCTATGCCAGGTGGAACATTATCTAATCCATCTGATTTGTAGGCGATCATGTCAAGATCCTTGGTGTTACAAATTAGCACAAAGCATGATCTCTATCATATATTCAACAAAGTTGAAGCCCATCGTCTGATTTGATGGTTGATTGCATTCAATCGTGGCCTTCACATCAAATGGCTTAGATGGTGTTTCAGGTGGCGCAGTCTCAAAATGTCAAACCTTTATATTAAACCATGTACAATGGCACAAATCTCGTGTGCAAGTAATTTGTCCTACATAACACAATGCTACATTTAAACAATTGTACTCCATGATATAGATATAGTAGGCCAAACAACTCCAACTCCGACTAGAGAACACTGTTCTAAACCAAGATAAAAAATTAACGAAAAAAATGCTACAAACTGAATATACTACAAAATGAAAAATGTATAGGCTTTAAGATCTCACATCAAGTATTGAGATCGCCTTCTCTCAAGAAAATGTCTTTGTTGCTGTAAAGGGAGTTGATGATTATATCCATAGGCCTTGACACCTCCGCCTGAAATTCAAATTTCTCAGCACTAGTGCGGAGAGATTTTCGTGACATCGATTCTACCTCCCTAAAAAAAACAAAATTAAAGTTAAGAACTAAGTAGATCTAAAGGTGGAAAGGAGATCGATTGATCAATTGATCAATCAATCAATAGAAGAACAATCAAACCTCTTAACAACATCTGAATCAGTGGATAATCCATCAGGAATAGCTCCGATCTTCTCTTCAACCTTCGGTGGATCAACCAGATCTTCAGGATCGCCATTTCTATCAGCATTTGCAGGTAATTTAGGACCTAATCATACAATAAATCAAGATCCGTAAAGAACACTGAAAAACAATACCGGATCTAAAACAATAAAAACCTCAAGTTTTAAAGCCCTAAAGCATACGATCTCGAAGCTCGAAAGAAGCATTAATGGAAACTTAAAGCCCAAAACCCTAAATTACCTTGATCGGGAAGGAGAGAAATGAACAACAAGAGAAGCAAAGCGGCCGAAAACGTCGACATCCTCGAGATAAGAGTGAACGAGAGATCGAAGAGGACGAAGAGACCGGAGAAAACGAAGGAGAAAGGGTTTCGCTTGGCCTCGCGACGAGATGTAGAAGTGAAGAAAATTTGTTAGCGTTGCCTATTTATAAGGCCAGGCTGAGCTAGGTTATTTGCAGCCCCAAAAAGAACATAACGACTTGTTACACTAAAGACCAAACTAGATATTTCAGAGACGGCTCTTGGATTCTAGCGGTCTCTATTGGTGTTATTGAGACTTTTTTAGACAGTTTTTCAAGTAGTCTCTAAAGGTACCACCTGCCTATACATGAAGTGAACCTTACGGATATCGACTCTATATATTATTTTATCTAGGGAGACGGCTATAGCGGTTTCTAATAAAAGGATTCGAGACGGCCTTTAAAATGATTGTCTCTAATAAATGGTTATTGGAGACGACTTTGAAAAACCGTCTCCAATACTGGTCTCCAAAAGTCCATTTTTTTGTAGTGTGTGGCCATGGAGATGCGTCTCTTAGAGGACATGAAGATTGGTGCGCATCTCAGGGTCCGTGGACCATTGTATATAGTGAATGGATTGATAGGAGCTCACCATATGTGTCAAGATAAGATACAACACTGTCAAGGTCCACAATATTGCAACCTCAAGGTCGCTGCTTACCTAAAAAAAAATAATAATAAATAAATAAATAATAAATCCTGCAGTGTCCCTCATTAGAAGCTCACAGTGCGAATTTTTCCACTAATGCAAATTCGTCGGGTTGGGGACAGGTTTATGTTTCTCATATCACTTTTCAAGACGTATGCCGTGCAAAATCAAAATCTAACCGTATGATAGTAGGACCATGGTCTTAAAATCTATTTTTATCAAAATTAGGACTAGAAACGATTCCTATTGTCCGCTTCAAAGCAGTCAATCATGTATGCATGTGAAACCTCCAATTGGGAAGAAAGACTCTTGCCTTCAAAAACAAAAAAAATAAAATAAAAAGATCTCGAGTCAAAGATTCTTGCGGCAAAATATGGTTCCACTGCTCACACTTTATTGCATTCCTAATTTTTTGCATTTGCCTTTGCCTTTAGCCATAGATCGACTGAAATCCTATTAATTGATGTAAATAATATGACCTCCAAGACGTAACAATCACATTTTAAACCTATATATACAGTTATGTATGTAACAGCTTTTGTCATATGTTTTATCAAAAATTTGTTTACATGAATAAATTCAACTTCGACATTTTATAAAAACATAGATATTTGAGAATAGGAGCTGGTTCCGTCCTTTAAGGTCAATGTGAAGGTTTACGTGGCACCCAAAACACTATTTGAGTGCCATGTAGAACATAGGTGAATTGTTTAGATTAATAGTGAAAAAAGAAATTAAAAAAAAAAAAATTTTAACTCGCAAGTTAAAGTTTGACGGATTTCATTGATCCACATTTCGTGATTCAATATTCAAAATTGTTTTTAAAGACGATCTAAGCAATGCACCCAAGCTTCACATGGCATTGAAACAATATTTTGGGTGTCACGTGAAGCTCCACGTGAAAGTTTGGAGGACAGGCACATTTTCCTTTGAAAATTTATAAATTCACAACTTTATTTTATAGTTTATTATTATTATTATTATTATTATTATTATTATTATTATTATTATTATTATCAGTAAGGTTGTAATTTCATTAAAATAATAAAAGAACAATACAAATCACCCAAACGAGGATCTCAGAAAGAACGAAAAAATAGAAAAGGGAAAAAAACTCGCCCCAAAGCACCTCATTGAGGCCCTCACAGAAAACTAGCAACCACCTACAATGACACACAAACTCGCACCTCTCCATCCTTACCCCGAAACCAACACATAAACTTTATTTTATAGTTAGAATCGTCTTTTAAGCAATATATAATGATACATTGGTTATTGTGTCTTTAACCGTTGTACAAGATATATAAAAGTGTCATATTTTAATTAATTTAACAAATTTTGAATCTCATCATAATTAATTTTTAACTTAAAAATATAATATTTTAGTATCCAATTTTTTATTTTTTTTTTATAACAACTAGAGAAATTAAAAATTCAATGCTTTTTTAAATGTTAGTTGACTTGGATCATTGCACACAAAGTCGTACACTGTGGAAAGGATGAAACAATGAATGAATTTAGCTTTCATCCATAAGGTAGCTATGCCCATTAAGATTTAAAGGTATACCCAAAATTTTAGAAATAAGCAAAGGAGAAAATTTTATTTACTTACCAAATACATACGACATAGCGTAACACTCCAATCTGCTCTCAACAATGTTGGAGTTTAGAAGATTTGCGTAAAAGCACCAAACCACATCGGTGTAAGCAGAGCCAGGTAGAGAAATAGAGAAATCCAACCCCGAGAAGCAAACATCTCAAACTCATCATGATCTCTAAGAAACTTTTCAAGAACCACTCGTTCAACTATAAGGTTTCAAGTTGAAAAAAGACGAAAAAAACGATCTTCATGGCTTTGAGATGGAAATCTTTGAAGTTCAAGCGAAGAAAAAGATGAGGAACCTTTAAATTTCCTTGAGTTTTTCCAATTTAGTAACATTTTCACGAAAAATCTAAGAGGAAATCGGGTTTTCGGAAGTAAAAATGAAGTGTAAAATGAAAGAAAATTTAAAAAAGCGCTAGGTTTCGAAACGACGGACGTCCATTGTGACATGCACGGACGTCCGTAGGTAATTTGAAAGCATGCAGTTACAGTAACTGCGAAAGGATTGTTTCGTTTCTCGAAAAAAAAAAGTTGACTTTTTTCGGACGTCCGATGTGACATGCACGGACGACCGATTAAAATTTGGCAGAAAGCTGTTCGAGACACGGACGTCCGTGGTGATTTACGGACGACCGAAAGAAAATTTCCAGTATAGCATATTAATGACGGACGTCCGTGATAGGGAGACGGACGTCCGTGGTACTTTGGAAAAATTTTAAAATTTTTGAAATTTTAATATTTTCTAAAATGTTAAGAAGTTAATGTATTTTCTTAAAATTTCAAAACTTTCAATATGCCACACAATAAAGTTGCATGTGAATAAATAAGTTAAATATCTTGAAAATGTAATTTAGGAAGAATTAGAGTTGATCGAAATTAACAATCTTCAGATAAGATCATATGATTAATGATAGTTATTAAAGGATAATTTGAAAAAAAATAAGGTCATTTGCAACAAAAAGAATTTACAGTCGTATTGATAAAGACGAGTGACAAATTTTATTTAAAAATTTTACCGAATAAAATGTTTATCACTCACACCTATTTAAGCTTTCTAAAAGACCCTTTTAACGAGCTTTAGAACATTGACTCCCAACTAGTTAGTTTAGGGCAATGGATCTTAAAAAATCCCAACGATTTTACTTGCTCGAGTCAATTACGCAACAAGGTAGAGCAAGAGCTTATATGAAAGTGCAAACCTAAACTTACTTGCTTTCTATTCAACTCATTAAACGAGGGTTAGGCCAATGACTCCCAATTCAGTTGACTCAGGGCATTGAGTATAAAATACTCCAACGGGCTTATTAACTCGAGTTGAAAAGGCAAAAATGTAAGAGGTATTCAGAAGAAGTTTTGTTTAGAATATATTAATCATTTATCAACGTATATTCAGGACACAAGTTTGTTGCAATGACCATTAAAAAAAAATTTCCTTTATATACTAACAATTAATAAAAGAATTACCATGATAAGACTGAATTAAAGCCAATTAAGAGTAACTCAAGATTAGAGAAATGCAATCTCAGAAAATTTGATCAAATGTTCACATTTGAAAATTTAGAATGTATAGAATCCTGAAACAACAAAAAAATAATGATTTAAAAAATATGTACAAATTCAAAATAAAACATATATACAAGTTTTGAAGAAATGATTAATCAATAAAGCATAAGCCAATGGATTTGCGAAGATATTCAAATCGAACAAAATCCAACGATTTTGTAAAGATATCAGCTAATTGTAATTGAGTGTCTATATGCTCAAGGAGAATAATTTTATCTTCCACCAAATCACGCATGAAGTGGTAGCGAATATCGATGTGTTTAGTCCTAGAGTATTGTACAGAATTTTTAGAAATATAAATAGCACTGGTGTTATCACAAAACAAGGTCATTACACCTTGAGAAATCCCATAGTCAAACAATATTTACTTCATCCACAAGAATTGAATACACTCATTTCCAGCAGAAATATATTCTGTTTCAGCAGTGGATAACGAAATAGAAGCTTGTTTCTTGCTGAGCCAAGACACAAGACAATTACCAATATAAAAACAACTACTGCTAGTGCTTTTATGATCATCAGAATTACCGGCCCAATCAGAGTCTGAAAACCCGATGATATGAGATGTGGTATCGAAGGGATACTAGAGACCTAACTCTAATGTTCCATTAATATAACGGATGACACGTTTAAGTACAGTTAGATGAGATTTCTTAGTGGCTGCCTGGAATCTAACGCACATATCAACACTATAAGCAATATCAGGTCGACTAGCAGTTAGATAGAGAAGACTACCTATCATGCTTCTATATAGAATTTCTCCAACAGATTTATCATTTACATCTTTTGTTAATTTCACAGATGTACCCATTGGAGTACGGGCTGGTTTACTTGATTCTAAACTAAATTTTTTAACAAGTTATTTTGCATATTTGGATTGGGTAATGAAAATGTCAGAAGAATACTGTTTAATTTGAAGACCTAAAAAATAGTTTAATTCACAAAATAAACTCATTTCAAATTCATTGCTCATTAGAGTTTGAAACTTACGTGCATTAAAATCAAGTGTGGATCCAAAGATAATATCATCAACGTAAATTTGAGCAACAGTTCAATGAGATGATTCTTCTTTTAGAAATAAAGTTTTATCCACACTTCCACGTTTAAAATCGTTATTGATTAACTATTTTGTAAGTCTATCATACCAAGCACAAGGTGCTTGTTTCAAACCATATAACGCTTTTTAAAGTAAAAAAATATCAAGAGAATGATGTGGATCTTCAAACCCTTTAGGTTGTTCTACATACACTTTCTCAGTTAGAAAACTATTCAAAAAGGCACTATTTACATCCATTTGATATAATTTAAACTTTAAATGACATGCCATTGCCAAAATTATACGAATGGATTCAAGTTTAGCCACAGGTGCAAATGTTTCATGAAAGTCAATGCCTTCAACCTGTGTGTAGCCTTGAGCCACCAATCTTGCTTTGTTTATAATGATTTTACCTTCTTCATTAGTTTTATTTTAAAAAATCCATTTTGTACTAATGATTCTGATGTTTGAAGGTCTAAAAATAAGTTCTCACACATCATGTCTTTTAAATTGAGTGAGCTCTTCTTGCATGGCAATAACCCAATGTTCATTAATAAGGGCTTCTTTAATATTTTTTGGTTCAAGATTTAATGTGTAACATACATGACATAGAAGATTTGAAAGATTTTTAAATTTTTTTCTATTCATCAGTTTGATGGAAACATCACCAATGATTGCACTAGGAGGGCGACTTCTCATGTCACGAGCATAGGAGGGTCTATGTCGAGACTCATTTTCAGATATATTATTATATGTATTTTCTACATTCATATCTTCAGTGATATTTGATGTAGGGTGTGTAGAATTTTCATTGTTAGATAAAAATTAGTGTTATCAAGCCTATGTTTTTCATGATTAACAGGAACAATAAGAATTTCATTATCAATATCTCTCTTTAAAATAGTAGAAGAATCTAATTTTTGATCTTCTACAACAACATTTACAGATTCAATGACAGTAAGAGTTCTTAAGTTAAACACCCTATAAGCTCTACTGTTCAAAGAGTAACTAAGAAAGATTCCATTGTCAGTTTTAGCATCAAATTTACTAAGAGATTCACGATCCCTTAAAATGTGACATGTACTACCAAAGACACGAAAATAACTAACTTGAAGTTTTCTAACATTCATAGTCTCAAGATTCTTTGTATGGAAGATTGAAGTGAAAAGCAAACTTCATCGTCTAAGTCAAATCAATCAATTGTTGATGATCAAAAGATCGTATGAAAAAGATTAAATGCAATGATCAAAAGATCATATATAGGAAATGTCATCTAAGTCGTCAGATTTGAAAGCTATGATCAAAGATCCTATGTTGAAAAAATTGGCACGAAACACGTTTTTTATGATAATATATATTTAAAATATGATATTATATATTTTAATATATTTTAAAAATATAAATATTTATATTTATATTTTTTTTAATCCCAACAATTTTTCCGAAAGTTATTCCGAAATGAATCGAAATTAAATCAAATTCATTTTGTGCCCCGCCTAGATGAAAATCCTAGTTCCGCCACTGCCCAGACCCCCATCAAATTACATGGCTCTGATTATTTTATATTATATTTTTTAATGACGATTGCAGAATATGGATTATAATGAAGAAAGTAGAGGTGCTGATGATATGAGATTACCTTTATGATCCCTCTTTTAAGATCGGAAAAATGGGTGACAAAAATTTAAAAATAAAAAAATTTTAAACTATAAAAAAAATATTAAAAATATTTGGGTTTAGCCCGATCACGCAATCGGTGCATCTTCGGTGTTCAGTTCGGTTCACCCACAAAATCTTTAGTTAGTAGTATATAATAGTGTATCTATTATATAGTTAGTAAACAGTGCACGTGCCTATTTTGTTGATAGACAAATTAATCTCGATTTAATAGCTAAATCTATGACTTTCTTAAAAAATATGATTTTTTGTAAAAAAAGTATTAAAACCTTATTTTCACTAACTTTTCAAAAAACTAGTAAAAATGCATGCGCAGATGCACGTGGACACTCTAAATAAATTTGATTTGACTAATTTTTAATTTATTTGTTGTTACTTTATTAGATATCTTCAATTTTCTTAATACTGTTATTTTATTATAAAAAATATACATTTAATGTTTTACATTAATTTTAAAAAATTAATATCACTATAAAAAATAAGACTATTAGTGGCAGTTTTTTTAACAAAAAACTACTACTATTAGCATTGTCGCTACCAAAAACTGCCACTATTAGTCATGCCGCTACCAAAAATTGTCTTAATAGCAAGTGCCGCTAATACACCTTATTTTTGTAGTGTATACTTATAAAAATTATTATATTAAAAGATTTTGACACTAAAATAGAATAAATAATGATCGTCCCACTTGAAACACGGTGTAACATGAGTTGTTCAATCAAACTAACATAAGAGAATTTAATTCTCTAGTTGAATGAAATATTATAAGCGTTCTTGAAGGGAAATTTTCACTGTAATCATGCTCTTAATTTTGTATACGTAGGTGTTCTAATACTTGAAACTCTGAAATATGTCTAGTCACACCTATGCCTCTAATTTTTAAGGCTAATCTAACGGATATAATAGTCTAAAAGCATATGACATTATATGATAATAAGAATATTATTCATGTATCAACGATCTTTATTATTTACTAATATATAAAATAAAGGTCGGTGTTACTACCACCTCACTTTATATTAGAGTCACTTCACGTAAACAAAGGAAAATTAGTTGATTGCTTTAAAAAATACAATGGAAGTTGTTCCAATATTTCAATACAATAGATATTGAAATCATGAGCCTATTATTAGATGGTCTAATGTTGACTCCATGTAACACACATCCCAAAAAGTGGTTGTAAACAGGTTTTGATGGTACTACTATGATCGCTTTCAATTTTTGGGATGTATGACATGTGGAATTAACGTCATGCCGTTTATTGGTAGGCCTATGATCTCAAGGTTGATTGTTTTGATAATTGGGATGGAAAATTATCTACATTTCTGCTTGAAAACAATCAACATTTTTGTTCTTTGTTCAAGTGATAAGGCTATAACATAAAGTATTGTGGTAGTAAATAGTAACATCAGCCAAAATATCGGTCCTCCATAGATCAATACACGATACCGATAACGAGTTTGACATCTTGCTCTTATTTCTATGTATTCACTGTTTCTCTCTACGTATGTCATCTTTGGGCCACTGCATTTTGGCTGCGAGGTCTGTTTGGTTGTAAATCTTGGTTAATAGTAGACTTTAGCCGCATCTATCAAAATTTTGCCTCTCTTTTTTTTTTTTTTTTTTTTTTGACCGATACGTATCGATCCTCCATGGACCGATACCCGATATCGAAAATTTGCCTCCAACATTAGTTAATAATTGACTTTATGTAGAGAAGAGTAGATTTCTATCAAAGTGAGAAGACCATAAAATTTTCTCACATTGTTCCTTGATGTTGCACGCAATTGTCGACGATGAATATATACGAGAGAGAGAGAGAGAGAGAGAGAATAGCTAAAATAAGAGTTCATCTATAATGGGTGTCTCCCATCATCGATGGACATGGTAGTCCACACGTCTGTGTGACTGCATTAGAAGTATGTGCACATCACATGGTCACACAAACGTTTGGAGTGCTTTAATGCCCATAATAGGTAGATACCTATTGTAGACTAACTCATAAAATATCATGGGGTAGCTCTAAATGTGCCCACACGTTCTCTGAAAGTGCCTACATCGAGGACCCCTTAAAACCCATTGATTGGGTTGGATCTGATGACGGAGATCGTGTTTCATTCCAATCTTCCACACAATAAATGTTGAGATCATGTTGCACCTATTAGACGGTCAATTTTTTATTCCACATGTCACAAATCCCCAAAAAAAACTCCTAAAATCACGTTTGAACGTGATGTTTGCCATTGCACACATGTGTGACATGATCTCAACATCCATTGTGTGGGAAGATTGGAGTGAAACACGATCTCTCTCATCTGATCTGACACAATCAATGATCTTGAAGGTGTTGCACACGTAGTAAGCTTTTAGAGAACGCGTGGGCGTGAATAGAGCTACCTAGGGATGCAAGTTTGAACCGAACCGAAAACCGCAACCAGACCGAACTGCACCGAAAACCAAATTTAGGTTTTTTTCATTCGGAATCGCAATTATTTTAGATCTGTTTTTATTTTTATATATTTTAATTTACTATTTCATAATTTAGCGAAGTTTAAATCCATATATGTATTGCAGTTACTACATAGAAATCACAATTATTTTAGATCTTATTTTTTAATTTTTAATTTATGGTTTCAGAAGTTATCGAAGTTTAAATCCATATCTGTATTGTAGTGTTGTTGATTTTGTTCTTGTTAGAATTTTAAATACTACTCAGATGTTGCAAATTGCATAAGTTCTCAGAAAATTGCTTCATAGAGTTATTTAGTGTTTTGAATTGAAAATTTCGTTGATTGAACTCTAATCAGCAAAAATCTTTCGGGACAATGCTAATTTCACCCTCATATATGCTTATTTGTTAGTTAATTATGCTAAATTTGTCAAAACAAATCGCTGCGTAGAGGTTTTTATTACATTGAATTGAAATTTTTGCTGATTGGAGATATAGTTGTTTTCTTAATCCTCCAATCGAGCTCCAATCCACAAAATTTTTAGGGAGAATGCTAAGTGCTCTCTTTTATGTGCTTATTTTTTCGTTAATCAAGTTAAGTTTTTTGTATATATGATGCTATTTTGTTGCATCACTGAAAATTTTACATGACAATTCTAACCACATATATGAGGCTATTGTAAGAGATTGAGGACATGTGTAACCTGAATCATTTTCTCCTCACTTATTGTGATCCATTCATATTTTCTGCCCAAAAGAATTTGTGGTTGTAACCGTTGCATATAAGGACCAATATTTGTAGCATTTTACCAGTTCTTTCATCTTTTTTTTTTTTTTGTATTTTAAATGTGAAGGACTCTCTTTTATTACAGATTTTAGTTTTCTCTGCAAGGTTGAGATAGCGAGGGTCTAGATGGGTTATCCTCCCAATTTTGTGTAGATTGTATACTCATAGGAATCATTATATACCCTGATTCATAGAAACAAATGTCACATTTGTGTTCTTATGAGTGGCCAATACTTCAATATTAAATGTAGCAGATGTATATGTTGTATCCATGCGGCACCCCTGAATTATATAGGTCCCCTCACAGAAATATTCCAATTATTTCAATGACTATACATTGTAATTCCTTATACTGTAGGTAAACTTGTAGTTAGATTTTATAGAGAGATTGGAGCATTTAATTAGCTCAAAGAGTCCTAGTTTAAGAGATTTATTCGTTTAATTAGCTCGAAGAGTCCTAGTTTAATTAGAAGTGTAGTTATCGAAAATTAGAAAATATACGGATACATAAGGAAGAACATGAGAGTAGATAGAGTAGCTTAGGGGTATTTTGTTCCTAAAATATGAAAACACTAAAATTGATAGAAATAGGAAGATATCATTTGTGCTTTTATATAGTAGTATGGATTACCGATTTTGTGAGTTGTGCCCAAAAATGTTTAGGCTACTGTGACGGCCCGGATTTTCCCAACCTAATTTTTTGAGATATATATATATATATATATATATATATATATATATATATATATTTTTTTTTTTTTTTTTTTTTTTTCAACATTAAACCAAATGGAAAAACTCGAATCGCCAGATCGTAGAACACAATCTGATACAGAATTCGCTTGGTACATACACTTTTAAGCGAAATTTATAACAGATATACATATGACAGAATTAAAACCAAATATCTAATTCTATATCGAGAACACATAATCCAAAAGAGACAAATTAAACGATCGGTGATGACTAACCATCACCTAAACAGTTGTGTATAATTACGTACAAAACTTAAAACTCAGAAGTCACTGTGTCAATCCAAGTAAGCGTCTCCCTCCAGTAGGCAACTTCGGATTCTTCTCAGGTCCAGGGTACTGATCATGAGCTACACTTGTGATGTGTAGTCGGGGTGAGCTAACAGTCTAAACTTAGTAGAAGAAAAATTAATAACATTACATTTTATCAATGCGTAGAATCAATGACAGAGTTCAAAGCAGAAACAAGGTATGGATTCAAAGATAGAAACCAAGATAATAACCGAATAGAGATTCGAAAACCGAAACAAAAATGATAACAGAGCAAATATTTGATGACAAAATAAAAACTCAGATTTTCTTATTCCTTATGCACTATTCATTAACTTAATACTCAGATTTCATCATTCACTATTTGATGATTCCATGCCCACTATTCACTGTGTAATCACTTCACTCACCGTGTTCACTTCACTCACATCATACACTACGTTCACTTCACTCATTGTGTTAATTTCACTCACTGAGTTCACTTATGTATGCTATACAATGCGTACAGATAGCCGCCGTACCTGCCTACTATGTATGTCATGCACTGTACACTGTGTATGAATAACCGTCATACCAGTCCACTTGTCAATGTCCACTCACTGTCTTATCGTTCAGAATACATTCTATAAGTTCATACTCACTTTCTGATACGGAGTTTAAGGTTTATACTTAATCTAATGACTCAACACTAAGTCCATCACGTTTTCGAAGTTTAGAGTCTAATAATCCACTCTTTCACCCTTCATCTTGTCCTTGAAAATCAACAAGTACAGTCCATGTTTATAATTAACCCTTATTCTAAACAAAGGCTCTTAACATAATCATATCTCATATTGTCTTAATTTTAATTATAATGGGTCATAGTGCGATAGGCTTTACCAACCATGCTTTTTAAGGGACGGGATTCGTAGTAACCTAGATGTACATCGTGTGGTAATTCATACTACCATAGAGGAGTTGCATCCGTACATGGATGCCTATATTTCAAGTTTCACGTGCCTGAAAAAAAGACCTCACTATGACTCAGGTCGAAAAGTCATGTCTTATCGCATTACGCTTTCTTATCATACATAGTTCCTTGTTCATTCGAATTCAAAGTTCGTATGCAAGTTAGACAAAATGGATCATAAACAAAAGAGAATGAATCAGATTCATCAAAACGAATCATATGAAATCATAACTGAATTGAACGAATCAGATCAAAAGTGGAAGAACAGAACAATCAGATCATATACGGAAACAGGATAGAAACATAACATATGAGAACGAAAACAAAGCATCAGATCAAACATCAAGTCGAAATCATCAAATCAAAGCATACATCAAAGAAGTTATGAACTAAATTCATAAAATATATTTTTACATTAAGTTTTCCCCTACCTCAGATTCAAAGCCGTTCAAAGCAATCCAAAAAGTCTTCGTCTACGGTCTCCAACTCTCAATCTACATCACACATACGATGATGTATTAAGAACTAATTATAATTACTAATAACTTTGACATATTTAAGTATTCTCTCAAAATCGAGGTGGAAATGGGCAAGTTCGTGCTGACTCGGAACTTGACCCTACTTCTCGCTCAATTTGTGACCTTTAAAATATTTAATTTATAAATTTATTAATTCATAAAAGTTATAGGGCTCGTTGTCCTCTTTCCAACGCTGTGAGAATCGTGTCTATCATCTCATTTATTGATTGCATTGAATCAGATGATAGAGATCATTTTCTATGTCAATCTTTGGCACCTATAAGTTGTATATCATGGCCTTCAAATCAAACCGCTTAGATGGCGCAAAATAGCAAATTTTCTTTTTTAAACAGTACAAATGTAGTGCGCACAGCTGCTCCCTACCTTAGATGGAACTTAAATACCAGTCTCTGGAGACATAAAAACAGAGAAAGCAAAATAATAATAATTAAATTAAATTTCTTACTACCCCTGTCCAAAAGGTAGCAATGGAAACTCCCAATCCTTCCCTCGTAGAACTGTGCTCATAAACCTTTCACGCAGACACCATGAACAAAGCCCGATAAATTTCAAACCAAATATCCAAAATATGGATGCTCCATTACCAAATCTGCAATAAAAAATGAAATTTTGAGTCAATAGTAACTACAGAAAGAAAGGGTTCTTGAAAACATTAGATGAACAAGTAAATGAGCTGTCAGCCTGGACGTGGGAACAGAAAAATTACTTGTTTTTTTTTACAATGTCAATAGTCTCCTCTAGGCTGTCAACCTGGACGTGAGAACAGAAAATTAATTATACATTAATGACTTGGGGGAACTAGAATGTTGAAGAAATGAAATAGGCAGTACTTAGTAGGATACCCGCATTTAGCTCTTTTCTAAAAAGACTACCATTTAGCTCTTTCTTTTACTAGACCGAAAATTTCCTCCTGCTCAATGCCAAAAGACTACCATTTAGCTCTTTTCTAAAAACAGTGCAGAATTTAGATTGAAGCAAAAATGATACAGTAACCCAAATCCATCCTTGGAATGGGTAGTAAGAGCCTTTAGTATAAAAGACATCAAAGTCCTGGGTTCAAGTCTTCCTCGATTTCCATTCCAAAAAACACAGAAACAGACTGAAGGAAAACTAAAAAAGAAAAGAGATACCTTGTAACACTCCATGTTGCCTGTCACATCAGATAAGATGGTAGGGCCAACGAAATTTCCATCTTCATAGCCCGAGACCTGTTGAAGCCTGAAAATAAACAATTAAAGGCTTTGGAAAAAATCTAGAAAAAGTGCAGCCTTGTTTTAGCTCCATAACTGCTGTTAGATTCATATAGCAATACTACCACAATTATTTTCCTATTATAATTTAGTCAGCTTTTATCATAGCTGTTGGGAATAAGTTACCAGAAAATAGGAGAAAAATTAAAATAAGAAAAGGGCATGTTGGGAATAAGTTACCAGAAAACAGGAAAAAAATTAAAATAAGAAAAGGGCAGTGGGAGTGAGCCCACGCCTCAACTATAGGGTGCTATATGAATATGTGTCACAACCTTGGGCTAGACTGTTAAATCTCAGCTTGATAAACAAGATCTCTAGCAGAAGTTACATAAGAAATAATTTCATATTGAATATATATTTACAAACTATAAAAAAAATTCTATTAGAGAAACCTCTGGCTGCAATTCTACACAATCAGCGAAATCAGCATCTGCGTTCAACTCCTCAGTATTCCGAGGCCGTAGTCTTACAGCCACTTGAACTCTTCCAAGAGCTACACCAAACATAGGAGTGTAAATATTTTAGAATCCCCACAAAAAAGACAGCACCAATAAAGAAGACAAGATCATGAGACGCAAGAAGGGTAAAATTCTACTAGGTGAGTGTGCTTGGCTATTCAGAACCCCGACGCCTGTGTTGTTATTGCTCGCATGAGTGTTTAGGCCTCGATGCAATGCCATCTGATGTAATGTCTGCAAAATAAACAGGTGAACAACACTCATATATGCAAACATCTTCTGCAGAATATATATAAACAGGTGAACAACACTCATATATGCTGAGCATAAGCTCCCACACAGTCCTGTTTAAACACTTCATACCATGTGACTCACAAAATAAGCACCATATCTAATGCCATTAATATAACGATATAGTCGAAAGATTATACTAGGCGAGTTATTGTAGATTGCGACAAAGGTAACAGGACACTCTGTACCACCATTATATAACAGGTAACAGGCTACAAAATCAAATCTACTTTCTAAAGAAGTAATGGTAAGCACCTAGGTAGCTTAACTATGCACCTAGGCCCCCCACCCACACAGTTCATGTCCCCCCTTTAAAGTTTAAAAGTTATATAAATGTGTTCACTTTTCAAATCTTCAATTAATTTTGTAGCTTTAAATTCATGGAGTCATTTTATAGGAAGAACTTTGGATTGGGCAACGGGGAAAAATCGGCCAAAAAACGAAAGTGCCACTCACCGGGAGAACACTAGTTTCACTAAGAGTAGATCGTCTACTTAGAAGTTCTGTGGGTGGCCTAAGGGCAGCTCCTGTGTTCCGGAGAGACTCTTAAGCTCGAGGTGCTTTTGGTAAACCTGGTTCCTCTATTCTTATTTTTTTTTATTTTTTTTCATACACAAGGTGTACCATGTTGGGCTTCGACTATTCCCTACGCTAATTAAATCAACTTTATTGTATGAACAGTATTCCGGAGAAACTTGGCACGGTTTTGGCTGCCACTCATCAGTCTCCATCTCATTTCCAAACACAACCTAATTAAATCAACTGTATTGTATGAACAGTTGACGAATCATATAAGACAAATCGCGGAAGCACATGATGCTGAGAAAGTAGTGGGGATAGTTAACCCAATGATGGAATCTGTATGGATTTATCGATCCGACCATCATAAAAATATGCCTTAGGATCTAGGCATATGATCAATCAGAATAATAAATCAACAATCCATAAATTAAATATATATGTACGCACCTTGGGTGTGAGCCATTAATAGTGAGTTGCCGATCTTCAACGATCTTCTCACTCTCAATATCTCATGGCACAATGGGGATACTTCTGCTAATAGGGAGGATTGAATTGTTTCGAGCAATTGTTGGGACCAAGCACCCCTTATATTTATAGCCAAAGAGTAATTTCCCATTAAGGACTTGAATTACTAATTATAGTGTGATTAGAAATCACAATCATACCATAACTAAAAGACTTACTGTGACAGCCCGAATTTTCGTGTCCAGAAATCCTTGCCATCAGGATCATGCTCTGGATGATCCTCAGGACAAATCACTGAGTGTCTGCTTGTCTAGTGGAGATCAGAGTAGACATTGTCCAACAGTGGCAGATCGAGTCATCATATATGACTTTAAAAGAAAGAATAAATAACAATGCATATTTATAAAGACAAAAGAATATATATTCTCAAAAAGGAATCAAGAAGAACCACTGGTGATTGACATCCATCACCCAAAATAATGGTTCCTGATAGTGGTTTCTACAGAATGTATAATAATACAAGTAAATGAAACATCTATAATGATAAATATAGACGGTGGCCACCAGGCACACAATAATCCATAGTACAGTAAATACAACCCAAAATATATGGCTAATATACTCAGGCTAAGGATAAAACTCGTCCGCCTGGATATCGGGCCTCTCGCCCTCAAATTAGCCTGCCTCTGGGTCGGTAGTCCGGTCACTGCACTGTGAGCCCTAGCCTTAAAACCTATTAAAGTTATAGAAAACAGTGTGAGATACATCTAAGCTCAGTAGAAGAATCTCAGCTAAAATTGTATTGAAAATGTAAGACATGATTTGCAGGTAGTATCTTAAAATAGATAATCAAATCAGAATATGCAGACAAGATAAATCAGATGACATGTACTAAGTTTTTAAAGAAAAGAACAGATGCTTTGCGTATATAATTTGTGACTTAAGTCATGCATATTTTTAACTTAAGAAACTCTCGTGAATATATAGCACGTGGTAATTAGGTGTATGTCAATAGGATACCCCAACCAATTATCGTTCAATGAACAATTTCAGAGTGC
The DNA here is from genome assembly GCA_021018995.1 of Chloranthus sessilifolius. Classification (NCBI taxonomy): domain Eukaryota; kingdom Viridiplantae; phylum Streptophyta; class Magnoliopsida; order Chloranthales; family Chloranthaceae; genus Chloranthus; species Chloranthus sessilifolius. The sequence continues at coordinate 5,775,051 of CM037588.1, read as the reverse complement.
AACAATACCTCATCTACGGAGTGCAATTGTGCTGAGGGATTTTCAAAGCAGATGCACGATTGTGCCAGGCACGGATATACCGCCGAGTCGGTGGGGATCATCTGAATTCAAGACTTAAAATCAAATGCACACATATGACCTCAAGATTCAGACATCAGACAGATAGCAAAAATCAGAAACAGGCATTAGAAGACAGAATTCAGAATGCAGGAATCAGTGATGACAGAGTTTTATTGATATGCAAACATGCTTTTTAAAATAGAAATCAGGGTACAGATGTGAAGAAATCATGAAATCATATTCAAATATATTTTTAAGTTGGATTTCCCCTACCTCAGGTCAGACCTTTCTAAGCAAATTCAAAGCTTTTTAAGGCATCACGGTCTGATCCTAGACCATATACATATCATACATAGTGTCAGACACGTCAAGAAACTAACTGGAACAGTGTCCAGTAGTGTTTTGTCCTCAAAACTAAAACAGCAGAAAGCAAGGGTGATTGATAGATCAATGTCCTTGCTTGATCAATTAATCATCGAATTTGATCGATCAATTTCTTCCCTTGATCGATCAATGTCTCCCTATAACTCTCATGTAAGTAGAAGTGATTTGATCGATCAACTCCCTTGCTTGATCGATCAACCTGTACCATTGATCGATCAATCCTCTGAAACTCAAATTTCCCACCTCCTGTCCACACACTTTATTTATAAAATTTGATTGATCAATGTCCAAATTGATCGATCAACCTTTCCCATTGTTCGATCAATGTCCTTATTGATCGATCACTCTTGTCTTTGATCGATCACCTCACTGTGATCGATCAATTTCCCATATTGATCGATCAATACTAAATTTGATCGATCAACCTTTAGAATTGATCGATCAAACACTAATTTGATCGATCAATGCCCTTCGGGCATTGAACTTCCAGAAACATACTCTACTGTTCCCACTAACTGTTTATACAAATTGATCGATCAATTCTTTACCTTGATCGATCAATCCCAATATTGATTGATCAATTCACTGCCTTGATCGATCAATAATGACAGTTTTTTGTCATTAATGGGGATCCCCATTTTGACCTATTTTAACCATTGGTCTTTAATGGTTTCTAACAACCATTCGTACACATCCATTTTACACATTTATGAGGTTTAACCTCCACCCTTTTTAATCTAAAAACTTACCTATTTAAAGTCCCTTTAGGGATCTCGACAACGCGATCCGAAGAGGGTTTCATACTCCAAATTAGAGGATTTGTCGCCATCACGATTGGAAATAGTAGACTTGTGGCTCCGCTTCAACATGCAGCGACAGCGCACATTCTTTCAAGATAAATTGACGTAACGACGTCGACTTCCACCCTCTCAAATCAATCAATCTCAACCCTAGGTCTCCTAGAGTTGTGGTTCCTCAGAGAAATGGCTTCAACTTCTAACCTCTAGCTATGGGTTTTCTCAGAACTAGAAGAAAGGAATGCAAGGCAGGTATCCAAGCCTCCTTCCTTCTCTTATAAGCTAAGAAACAGAAATATCTTTGATATTTTTGTTTTATCTTAACTTAAGCTCCGGTGTGGAGCACCTACGCAATTTCTATGGCGTACCACGCCTCATCAGGGCTTAACGTGACTCAGACTCGCACAAGAAGTCGCATAAGACTTCATCTAACCTTGGATTAATAATACTTCTAATAATATTAATTTAAAATTTTTAAATCTGTCTCGATTTCTATGTCGAGCGCGCATATCGAACAGTCGGATTCTTGTTCAGAATTTTAGGGCTATTACATTATCCCCCCCTTAGGAATTTTCGTCCTCGAAAATGTCAAGGAGGTTTAGTCAGATGAAGGGTGTTTCCTAAAACTAACAGACAGAATAAAGCAGAATGAGCAGGCTAATACATCATGCAAAAACAAAGATGCATGTAGAACATAATTTATATGGAAAGCAGAATAAGATATATACAGATATAATTATTAAAGAACACATAGAATAGCATAGTAGGTACCTACCGGAGCATTAGAAGGTCCGGCCTCGTCAGGTGCAGGTCTGCTGGGCCAAGATGGCTGAGCGTTGTAGTCACGTGGGTCGACGGTATGGTGACTGGCGTGGGCGATCATCGGCGTCGACGTAGTTGTATAAGAGTGCTGCATCAAAAGCTCCAACATGCCCTCGTGGTAATCCAATTGCCGTTGAACCTGATGATGGAACGCCTCCATCCCATTCAGCCGCTCATGAATCCGCTTGTTGCCCTCGACAACTGCCTCTAGCATCGCTTCAAGTGTAATGGTGGATGGTGTTAGGCGACGCGATGTGGTGGGATGGGGAGATCGACATGGTGTAGTAGGGGCAGGTCGAGTGGGTACCTCTGGCTGAGGTGGCTAGTTAGGCTGGTCCTCCCCCTCAACAGGAACTCGCCCTGCTGGCTCAACACCCTCTGCAACGGCAGGCTGTACCGACTCAGCGGCCTCCTCCTCTCCCTCGGATAACCGTTTGACCAAAATGTTATAACTCTTGGTCCAGTCTTTTAATTGAAACACCTTCGTGTTATTGGTCAATCGAGGCTCACCGGGAGCCAAACTATACTCCTCTTGAAACGATATATACTACTCGACCATCTTGGTGATTAGGTGAGCATAGGGCATCTACTTCTTTGAAGCAGCCTTGGTCTTCTCGGACATCAGGTCTTTGGCGTTTATTAGGCCATCAATGACCAAATCCGTAATAGAGAACCAACGATTCTCAAAAGCAGAAAACAGTGCCTGCTGTGCAATGCTGCTCCGTGAGTACTTGTGTAGAAATGGGTTGAGGGCACACTTGATATACGTATCAAGCATCCACAACCGGTCAGGGAGTTGGGCTCGTGTAATGGATTGCCCTAATCCATACTGACCCTGGGTCATTTTGGTGACCACGTCATGAAATGGGACGCCTTTGATGTAGGGTGGCGCCAAGCCACAAGTCTCGACATACACCGAAGTGCATCGAAGGGCAGTCGCGACGTGAAATTGGTTGAATATATATTTAAACCCGTCAATCGAGGTGACAAGTTGGTGCCGGCTGTCGCCCCGACAGAGGTTTTGAAAGAAAAGCCACACGATACGGGGATGATAGTGATCGTGAAAAGGCTCAAGTAAGGGTTTCAACCCTAGCTTTTGGATGTAATCAATGGCCTAGGTCATCTCGGGTCGATCCTCAAAAAGTGTAGAGGCGAAAACGTACTTAGGTAGGAATGATTTGGAAGTCCACCACTCAGTAGGGACTTCACGGTGGATTTAGGACAGTGGGGGGTTTTGAACAGGTGGAACCACGTTCTCAACAGGTGCCACGGGTGGCACGATGGTGTTAAAAGTTCAAAAAGACGATAAAAAGACCAAATGAAGGAAAAGGGTAGGGTTTACCAATCGAAGTGAGCAAATCCGAGCTAAATACATGTGTGGAAAAAGCTCCAATAGCCGAAAATTCATCGGAAGGTAGCGTGAACGTAAGGGAGCTAAAACCCTTCTTGAACGATCAAGCCTCTCACCGTGCAAATGAGATTTTTAAAACCCCAATCGTTACTTAAAATGATAGGATTGATCGATCAATGCTAAAATTGATCGATCAAGCTTAAGTAAAAATGCCCTAGCTCGATACCTTAATCGATCAATGTGCTTATGTTGATCGGTCAATCTACAATTTTGATCGATCAATACCAAAATTCAATCGATCAATGCCAACATTTAAAGTGTCTTAACTCTACAGCCTTGATCGATCAATGCACCTATCTTGATCGATCGAACCACAAAATTGATCGATCAATGCCCATTCTTGATTGATCAATCATTCTAAAATAGCCTATGGTTCAAACCCAATTGATCGACCAAGGTCTAAATTTGATCGATCAATCCACTAATTGATCGATCAATCCTAACTGTACGTTATTTCTTAAAAATTTTATTTGTTAAAAGCCATTTAACCTTATTTCAAAGATGAGGAACTATTATACATCATATACCGGACCCGTACAAGCAAAGTATACTAGTCAAAACATGTGTGCTGACATTTAATAAGCATATAATCATGATAACGAAATTTAAATGAAAATCGTGAAAGTACCTTCCACGTCAGGTAAACAAGTGCGGGTACTGCTCACGGATCTCGACTTCGCGCTCCCAAGTAGCTTCCGAAGTTGAATGATTACGCCACTTTACGAGCACAAGTGGAATCAACTTGGTCCACAAAACCTGGTCCTTACGATCCAAAATCTCGATCGGTTCCTCAATCACAGTCAGATCCTCTTACAGCTCAATCGGTTAGAAGTCCAACACATGAGTTGGGTCTCGCACGTATTGCCGTAGCATGGAAACATGGAAGACGTTATGCATGCTCGCCAACTGTGGTGGTAAGGCAATCCTATATGCGACTTCGCCAACCCGTCCGAGTACCTCAAAGGGTCCAATATATCGAGGACTCAGCATTCCCCCCTTTCCAAAGCGCATCACACCCTTTGTTGGTGAGATTTTCATAAATACCTTGTCTCCGACCTGAAAACAAGGGTCAATTCTATAGCTAATCGATATAACTATGGAAATTCGAGTTTCTGTAACGCGTTGAAGTATACCTGAAACTCAACGTGAGTCCGATGAAGATCGGCATAACTCTTTTGGTGACTTTGAGCAACCCTCAATCTCTCGCGGATTAATTGAACCGTCTCGGTTGCATTATCCATGATATCAGGTCCCAAAATGAGCTTTTCACCGACTTCTTCCCAGTTCAAAGGAGATCTGTATCGTCATCCATTCAAGGCTTCATACAGCACCATCCCAATACTGGACTGATAACTGTTGTTGTAAGCGAATTCGATCAAAGGCAAATGTTGATCCCATGAACCATGAAAGTCTAGCATGCATGCACGCAACATATCCTCTATGATCTGGTTCACTCTCTCGGTCTGCCAATCTATCTGAGGATGAAATGCTAAGCTGAACTCCAATCTAGAACCCATGCCTTCTTGAAATTGTCGCCAGAATTGCGACGTATAAAGCGGATCCTGATCACATACAATGCTGATTGGTATGCCATATAACTGAACTATCTCTTTTATGTACAGCTCTGCAAGCTTGTTGGCTATAGATGTAGTACGATATGACAGAAAGTGTGCAGACTTAGTCTATCTATAATGACCTAGATGGCATTATTCTTCCTCAATGTACTCGACAATCCCAATATAAAATCCATAGAAATGGCCTCCCATTTCCACTCTGACACAGGTAAAGGTTGCAACAACCCTGCTGGGTTTCGATGGTCTACTTTCACCTGCTGGATGACCAAACATTGAGAAACATAATCCGCAACATCTTTCTTCAGTCCTCTCCACCAAAAGCTTCGCTTGAGATCTTGGTACATCTTGGTACTCCCAGGATGTATAGCATACGTTGATTTATGCGCTTCTTCCAAAATAGTAACTTTCAGATCTTTATTAGCAAGTATGCACATCCGATCTCTGAATAGTAAAGTACCATCATCCTTGATAGAGAAATCAGGTCTGATCCTGTTGATCGCATTCTTTCTAATGGCCATCAGCTCATTATTAATCATCTGGAGCTTATACACGTTATCAAACAACGTGGGCCGTATCATAATGGTAGCCATCAATGCCCCTGAGCCTTTGACGTCTATCAGTGCATCGCATAAGTCCAGGTCCTCAAGTAGATGCCACCTCTGTACTCTGGTAATAAGACGTGACAAGTGAACCGAAGGCTTTCTGCTCAAAGCATCCGCCACAACATTGGCCTTCCCAGGACGATACTGGATGGAACAGTCATAATCCTTTAAAAACTCCATCCATCTGCATTGTCGCATATTCAAGTCATTCTGGGTAAAAAGATACTTGAGACTCTTGTGGTCGGTGAAGATGTCGAATGTCTCACCGTACAAGTAGTGCCTCCATATCTTCAAAACAAAGATCACCGCTGTTAACTCCAAATCATGAGTCAGATAATTCTTCTCGTGTTCCTTGAGCTATCTAGAGCCGTATGCGATAACCTTCTTGTGTTGGTTGAGGACACAACCCAAATCACTGTAAGATGCGTCACTGTATATAGCAAAACCTCCTCTGCCAGAAAGTATAGCTAGCACCGGTGCTGTAATCAGACGCGTCTTGAGTTCTTGGAATTCTCACACTAATCAGTCCAATCCAACTTAGCATTTTTCTTTGTAAGCTTAGGAAGCGAACTTGATAGTTTGGAGAACCCTTCTACAAATCGTCTGTAGTATCCTGCCAAGCCAAGGAAACTACGGACATCGGTTACTATTCTTGGTTGTTCCTAATTTAATACCACTTCAATCTTCGTTGGGTCAACTGTTATACCCTTAGTAGAGACGATATGACCCAAGAAACTGACTTGGTCAAGTCAAAACTCACACTTGCTGAGCTTTGCATACAGTTTGTGATCTCTGAGGGTCTGTAGAGCCACGTGCAGATGTCCTTCATGTTTCTCCTTTGTTTTGGAATAGACAAGAATGCCATCTATAAAGACGACTACGGACTTATCCAAGTGTGGTTTAAACACCCGATTCATGAGGTCCATAAAAGACGCAGGTGTGTTCGTCAACCCAATTGGCATAACCAAAAACTCATAGTGCCCATATCTGGTTCTAAACGCCATCTTCTAAATATCCTCTACTTTGACTCTTAGCTGATGATAATCCGATCGTAAGTCAATTTTTGAAAAGAACCTCACTCCTTATAACTGATCAAAAAGATCATCAATCCTTGGAAGCGGGCAACGATTCTTAATCGTCAACTTATTCAATTGACGGTAATCGATACACAGACGCATCGAACCATCCTTCTTCCTGACAAACAGTACTGGTGCTCCCCAAGGAGACACACTAGGTCGAATGAACCCTTTGTCAAGCAGTTCTTGCAGTTGCTCCTTTAATTCCTGTAATTCTGCAGGAGCCATCCGATACGGAGCTTTAGATACTGGCTCAGTACCCAGAACTAGATTTATCATAAATTCAATCTCCTGATCAGGTGGTAGTCCTGGTAAATCCTCAGGAAATACATCGGAATACTCAGAAATAACATGAATATCATAAATCATAATTTTCTCTTCCCTTTGCTCTTGCAAAAATGCCATATAGCCGCTACACCCATTCCTCATCATTTTCTCAGCTCGAATAGCTGATATCAACGGGGCTACCTTAGACTTCACCCCAAAGAATCTGAATGACCTTTCCTTTGGAGGACAAAAAATTATAACTTTTCGAAGGTAATCTACGCTCGCATGGTAAGCGGATAGTCAGTCCATTCCAAGAATAATGTCAAATCCTTGCATGTCTAATAAAATCAAATCTGCCATTGTCTCATGATCTTTTACCAACACAATCACCGATTTACACACTGTACCTGCATTTACTGAACTCCCCGTATGAATGGACACCGTCAATATGAATTCTAAGTGCTCAGGAGTGATGCTCAGTTCTTTCGTGAATTAAGGCTTGATAAACGGGTGTGTAGAACCTGGGTCTACCAAAACTCGTGCTCTATGAAAGCAAATATCACAACGTTAATATACCTTCAACACACCTATAAGTCAATCACACAATTCAATCAAGTGTTTACTATGTGTATGTGTAGTGTGCATCATTGTCATAAATAGATAACCACAATAATTCTACACTACTAATTTCCAGTTTGTTCTACTAAAGAAATAATTTCACTTTGAAATTTAATCATACCTTGTATGAAATCATTCATTGTCAGAGCATCAGTCGCGGTAACAGCATATGCTCGACCTTGAACCACAGGTCGAGAGGATCTCTGAGTAGACACTGATTCGGGCCGCTCCTTGCTCTCCTTACTCTCCTCTGGGTAATTCCTGACCATATGGCCCATCTTTCCACACCTGAAGCACGCCCCACTCTCTCTCCTACAGTCCTCTGTCTTGTGTGGTTTCCCACACTTAGCACATGACAGGGCCGGAGTGAATGATGATACCCTCGAAGATCCCTACGCTACAGAAGCTCCACTGCCAGAAGAACCAGATGGTCGGAATGATCTGAAAGATGCAGGTACTGCTGACCTTTGATATGAACTAGGCCCTATAGATATCGCCGGTTAGGAGTGTATAGGGTATCTCGGAGGTCTGGAGAATCTAGCCCTCTTGTTTTATTCAGGGTCCTGAGATTTCCCCTGAAATGACCTCTCTCGATTTGCTTGTTGATGAGTAGTGAAATATGATGATATTTCACCCCTAAATACCTACGTTTAGCTATCCAATGAAGGCTATCTGATGAGAATTACTAGATTTGAAGTGTTTCAGGTAAATACAATCAAAGTGCATAAAACAGCCGAAGAATTCCAAAAATAATGTCAAAACACTGCAACCTTGGGTCATCGAGAACTTGTTGTGACTTGCAGCTCAATTTGGACCTTCAAGACGTCAGATTCATGATATTACCAAAACTCGAAAGTTGTAGAGCTTTCTGTCAGCTTTCCAACGCCGTAAGCATCATGTCAATCTGAGTTCAGAGTAAAACAATATGGCTGAAATACCGAGGCAGTGTCTGATGTAAAGTTGGGCTGGAATGCACAAAAATCTGGGAAGGTCGATTAACCGACCCTTTACTCGATTAATCGAGGTACAGAAAGTAGTCTGACACGGAAATGACTCTTGAAGCAGATTTTTAGGAGGGTCGATGCATCAACTCCCCAGAGTCGATTAATCGACCCTGACTTTTCGAGCCAGGGAACCTATGCAACTTGGAAACTATTTAAAGCCGAATCAACAACTCGGATGGGAGAGCTAGATAAGGAGATGAGATATTAGATTTTTAGAGATAGCTAGACGTAGAGATAGAGAATTTTTTATTCCTTTTTTGGAAAGCTTTGTTCCTTTAAATTTTTAGCATTCCTTCCTTCAATTTAGTATTTTTGTTCAGTTGATTCTTAGTTTAAATTTAAAGATTAGTAGAGAGCATTGTTAATTTCGTTTCTGAAGATCATCATACTTGTGGATCAAAGAATTTCTATTGAAGGTTGAGGTATTTTTAATTAATTAAATTGATATTGTTTTTCCTTTCTTATTTATTTATGTCATTTAATTACAGCATGTGCGGCTAAATTATTAGGGATGGGGATCTAATGATGCCCATCCGAGGGATGTACTTCTAATAATATGAATCTAGGATTAAAATATGAGATTTTAGTTTATGGTTGTTATGCTATCACAAATGGATGAAATCCCCGCTACTAACTGGGATCGAGTGTGCCGAGCCATGCCCTGAATCTCAGATCTGTAACGGTAATTTTACCCCAATCATTGTTATATGGTCTTTTGCTTTCATCGTGTGGATCTACTTACGATTATGATTCGGGATCGAGTGTGCCGAGCCATGCCCTAGATCTTGGATCTGTAATGGTAATTTTATCTCAATTACCCCCTAATCTGAAATCAAGTGTGCAGAGCCATGCCCTTGATCTCAGATCTATGGTGGTATTCTTGTTGGAATTTTTATCCACTTTGAGATGATTTTTATTTGCATTTGAGATCAAGTGTACCGAGCCATGTCCTTGATCCCAGATCTATATATGGAAATCATCTCTGAAATTAAGTCCTGATTGCAGGGATGCAACATGAAACCTATCCGGGTTTTGACCATTTATCTTCCATAAAAGATGTTTTTTTTAATGGTATATCTCATAGTTTAATCCTTAGATTTATATTACGGGAAGAACAAACCAAAGATGGGAGGATTTAGTGTCTTCATCTTTACCTTTATTTTTGAATTATCAATTAATTTTTAGTTTGTAGTCAATAATTGTCATCTCACAAAACTAGATCATAATATTGGTAGGGTACTATTAGTTCTTCCTAGATTTCTTGAATTACTGTCTCATCTTTTTAGATCTTCAAAAATAGTCCTCGTGGGAACGATCTCGTACTCTGCACCCACTATATATAATCTGATTCGTGCGCTTGTGAGTAAAATATCACAATTAAAAATTCGCATCAAGTTTTTGGGCCGTTGCCGAGGATTAAATTAAGAAAATCTAAATTTTTAGGAAATAGACAATAAATTTTAAGAATTTTCGGGGATTAAAATAGTATTTCTGCTAATTAAAATAATAATAATAATAATAAATATATATATATATATATATAAAATAAAATTTTCTGTCCTTTGTCGATTAATCGAGTATGCAACTCGATTAATCGACTCTTCTCGATCGATCGAGATTCCTACTCGATCAACCGAGATTCAAAAAAAAAAATTCTCTTGAGGTTTTTTTGCCTGAAACCTCCACTATGTGTGTCATTTGCATACACACTAGGTCTTCTAAAGAAAGAACTTTAGAGCCTTTTAAATTCTGAGATCGAACGTGCTTGCCAATCAAATCGTAAGGACATTAGATCAAGGCAAAATTTTTCAAGTGAATCATCCACTGAAGTCAATATGACTGACAACATGAATGGACAACTCGAACAAGAGGAAGAACCAACATTGAGAGAACTGTTTTCTTCAAACAAATACCCCATCATGCATTGTATATCCCGCCACACCTAGCGGCCGGTTTGAAATTCGTACAAATGTCATCCAAATCCTTCCAATCTTTCATGGCATAGAGAGAGAAGATCCATACCAGCACGTTAAAAACTTCGTCGAAGTCTGCTCATCTGTTTACCAAAACTTCAACGAAGAATCTGTTAGGTTACGTTTGTTTCCTTTCTCTACAAAGGATAAAGCAAAAGCTTGGATAAATTCTCTACCATCGGGATCCATAACCACCTGGGATCAGATGGTCAAAAAGTTTCTGTCAAAGTTCTTCCCTATGGCGAAAACGAATATCCTTAGACATGAAATCACTGATTTCACGCAAGAGAAAGATGAGAGACTATATGAAGCTTGGGATAGATTCATGGATCTCTTACTCAAATGTCCACACCATGGATACTCAAAGTGGAGATTGGTCCAGTGTTTCTACAATGGACTAAGTCAACCAAATAGACATTTGGTGGAATCAATGAATGACGGAGGATTTCTGAGTCTCAAGGAAACTGAATCCTATGCTTTCCTAGAAAAGTTGGCCGAGGATTCCCAGCACTGGGATTTCACAAAGAATCGGGAACAACCAGTCAAAGCTCGTCATCAAGCCGGAAGTTCAACCAAGAAGGGAGGACTATACGTAGTAAAGGATTCTCCGGATCTGATGGCTAAAATTGATTTCCTCACTCAACAAGTGGAGGAATTGAAATTAAAGAAGAATGTGCATATGGTAAATACACAACCCGAGCCATGTTCAATTTGTGCAAGTCCAATGCATATAGCAGATGATTGTCCTTCAATGCATAACTACTATGAAGACACATCTGAACAGCTAAATATTGTGAATAACTATGGGCGGAATCAAGGAAACATTTTCAATGAGAATAACCAAAATAGTTGGAGAAGCCACCCAAATTTCTCATGAAAATAAGATAATCAAAGAATACCGCCCAGGATACAGGGGACAAACTTTTATCCCCAACAAAATTTCAACCAAGGACCACAGCAAAACTACGGTCAAGGCAATTTCAACAGCAAGGGTTCAATAATCTAAATCAATTTCAATACAACCAAAATCAGGTTGGGCAGCCACGGCAATTGAACCAGAATTTTTAGTTTGCACAACCAATGGGAGATTATCAAAACCAACCACAACAGAATTTTATGTCAACATTTACACCACCTGGATTTAACAATCCACTGGAAAATGCTGCCCAACGTCCTCCTACACAAACTCCTTCTACTGAGGACCTGTTGAAACTTATCCATTCTCACACATCCACAATCTCTAAAATAGAGACCCAAATTGGGCAATTGGCAACTTTTCTCTGTGAAAGAGAAAAAGGATCGTTTCCTAGCCAACCAGTTCCTAATCCAAGGGGTCAGATGGTTGTTGAACAAATACCAACTTCAACACAAGATGATGATCAATAACAAATTCGGGGGATCACAACGTTGAGATCTGGAAAGCAGGTCGATAACAAAGTAGTGTTACCAGAGGAGGAGGAAATGTTTAATAGAGAGAAGAAAGTTGAAGAGAAAGAAGAAATTGAAGAAAAAGTACAAGCAAAAGAAATAACAGAAGAAAAGAGTGAACAGAAGAAAAATTTTATTCCTAAAGCACCGTATCCGTAAAGATTGATGACACCACGAAAAATTCGCGATGTGGAAGGAATAAATAAGATTTTCAAGCAATTAAAAATTAATATTCCCTTCCTGGATGCTATCCGACAAGTGCCTGCTTATGCAAAATTTTTGAAGGAATTGGTCACAATCAAAAGAAAGACAAATATTCCAAAAAAGGCTTTCTTAGCCGAGCAGGTTAGTTCAGTGTTGTAAGCAAAGCTCCTAATTAAATACAAGGACCCAGGTTGCCCTACAATCTCAATCATCATCGGCGATAACAGTATTGATCAGGCCCTTTTGGATTTAGGAGCAAGTGTCAACTTGGTGCCTTATTCTGTATACAAGGAGCTCGAATTGGGAGAGCTTAAGACCACTGTGATGACCCTTCAGTTAGCTGATCGGTCAGTAAAGATCCCTCGAGGAATTGTGGAAGATGTCCTCATCAAGGTGGATTCTTTTTACTTTTCTATAGATTTTGTTATTTTAGACACTGAACCGGCACCAAATTTGAAGAATAACATTTCGGTGATTCTAGGAAGACCTTTCCTAGCAACTTCCAATACGCTGATCAATTGTCGAAACGGGATCATGAATCTATCATTCGAGAATATGACAGTGGGACTCAACATCTTTAATATTGCCAAGCAACCCAATGAGGATGATGAACATGCACAAGCATTCATACTCGGCGAAATCATAGAAGAAATATTTCATGCATCCAAAACTGAAGATCATTTACCATCTTGTCTTGCATTTTGAAGAAAATTTTGATGTGGATCAGCTGATCCAAGAAGTGAATCACATGTTGGACTCCACACCGCTTCTGAGAGAAGAAAAGAAAATAGATTTTGGAGCTCCAATTGAATTAATCATGGAAAAGCCGAAAGAGGAGGAGAAAGTATACTTAGAACTTAAACCTCTTCCGGAAAATCTTAAGTATGCCTACCTAGGGGAGAATGAAACTCAACCCGTCATAATCTCATCAAAATTGGATGCGAATCAGGAAGGCCAACTCATGAATGTGCTCAAAGAGCATAAAAGTGCCATCGAATGGTCGATAAAAGATATCAAAGGCATTAGTCTGACGGTGTGTATGCACCGAATCCATCTGAAAGACAATGCTAAGCCTTCTAGGGAACCACAGAGGAGACTGAACCCTATAATGTAAGACGTGGTCCGAAATGAGGTAATAAAACTTTTAGATGCTAGAATCATATACCCCATCTCGGACAGTAAATGGGTTAGCCCCACACAAGTAGTCCTTAAGAAGTCGGGAGTTACAGTGGTGAAGAATGAGGAAAACGAACTAATTCCTATAAAAATTCAAACAGGTTGGAGAGTGTGTATTGATTATCGGAAGTTAAATTTGATGACGAGAAAAGATCACTTTCCACTTCCGTTTATCGATCAGATGTTAGAAAGATTGGCCGGGCATGATTACTATTGCTTCCTCGATGGCTATTCCGGTTATAACCAAATAGTCATTGCACCTAAGGATCAAGCGAAAACCATATTCACATGCCCTTTTGGTACTTTCTCCTACCGACGAATGCCATTTGGGCATTGTAATACACCAGCTACATTTCAAAGATGTATGCTGAGTACATTTTCGGATATGGTTGAGCGATTCCTCGAAGTTTTTATGGACAACTTCTCGATCCATGGAAACAGTTTTGCTGACTGTTTGAATCATTTGTCGCTAGTGCTTGCACGATGCCAGGAGAAGAGCCTTGTTCTTAACTGGAAAAAATGTCACTTCATGGTTAAAGATGGCATTATTTTGGGACACATCATATCGTCCCAGGGTATCGAGGTCGATAAGGCTAAAGTTGATTTAATTGCCAATCTATCACCACCGAGAACAGATAAGGAAATCAGATCTTTTCTGGGACACGCCGGTTTTTATCGACGTTTTATTAAAGATTTCAACAAGATTGCGCGACCGCTATGCAGCTTACTTTCAAAGGATGTCTCATTCCTCTTTGATAATAAATGCTTGCGAGCCTTTGAAACCATTAAGGCTGAATTGATAAAAGCCCCGATAATTCAATCTCCAAACTGGGACTTCCCGTTCGAAATCATGTGCGACGCCTCTAATTATGCAATTGGAGCTGTTATGGGACAGAGAATAGAAAAATTACCGCATGTAATCTACTATGCGAGTCGCACTCTCAACGATGCCCAGTTGAACTACTCGACCACCGAAAATGAACTTTTGGCAGTAGTTTTCGCGTTGGATAAATTTTGATCCTATTTATTAGGGTCTAAAGTCGTGATATTTATAGATCACGCTGCTCTGCGTTATCTATTCGCTAAGAAAGATGCTAAAGCACGTTTAATCAGATGGATCTTGTTGTTGCAAGAGTTCGATTTGGAGATCAAAGACAAGAAAGGCTCAGAAAATGTGGTGGCAGATCACTTGTCACGAATAATTATTGCGAAATCTGACGATCCTGTTCTGATCTTGGAGCACTTCCCGGATGAACAGTTGTTCAGGATTGATTGCCCACCTTGGTATGCGGATCTTGTCAATTACCTAGTCACAGAGAAATTACCTTACCATTGGTCTAAGAATGAGAAATTCATTTTTTTAGCTCGGGTGAAACACTACTTTTTCGAAGATCCGTATTTATTCAAATACTGTCCCGATCAAATCATAAGAAGATGTATTCCTGAATCTGAGCAACCACGGATTCTCTCGTTCTGTCATGAGTTAGCTTGTGGAGGTCACTTTAGTTCCAAAAAGACTACAGCAAAGATCCTCCAAAGTGGTTTTCACTGGCCGACGATCTTTAAAGATTATCATCAGCATTGCAAATCTTGTCACAACTGTCAAATGCTGGACCGAATCTCAAAACACAACATGATGCCGCTTAATCCAATTTTAGAAGTTGAATTGTTTGATGTTTGGGGGATCGATTTCATGGGTCCTTTCCCGAATTCGTTTGGAAATACATTCATTCTTGTCGGAGTTGATTATATCTCGAAATGGGTAGAGGCCGTGGCCTGTAAATCGAATGATCACAGAGTAGTGATCAAATTCCTGAAGGATCAAGTGTTTTCACGTTTTGGTATTCCAAAGGCTATAATCAGCGATGGTGGAAAGCACTTTTACAATAAAGTGTTCACCCAATTAATGAAGAAATATGGTCGCACACAAAGTTGCTACACTATACCATCCTCAGACAAGTAGCCAAGTTGAAGTCTCTAATCGAGAATTTAAGCAAATTTTAGAGAAGACAATCCATCTGAACCGTAAACACTGGTCACTAAAACTGAATGACGCTCTATGGGCGTATCGAACTACGTTTAAAACTCCGATTGGTATGTCGCCGTATCGGTTGATTTTTGGTAAAGGTTGCCACCTCCCGGTCGAACTGAAACATCGAACATTTTGGGCCATTAAGTCATTGAATTTCGATCTCCTGAAATCTGGTACCCAAAGGAGTTTACAAATAAATGAATTAGAAGAAATCCATGCTGATGCATATGACTGTGCTAAATCGTACAAGGACCGTATGAAACGGATTCATGATCAATCTATTTTACGTAAATCCTTCGTTGTTGGTCAACAGGTTTTACTCTACAATTCTCGACTTCATCTATTTCCAGGGAAACTAAAAACCCGTTGGAGTGGTCCATTCAAAATCTCTCGAATACTCTCCAATGGGGCAGTTGATGTTATCAATCAGAGATACGGGAATATTTTTCGAGTTAATGGTCAAAGATTAAAACCGTTCCTTGAGGATGCAATTCCATTCTCTGACACTCTTTCCTTGAGTGATCCAATGGCTCACCCTGACTGAGCAATTCACATGGTCGAGCTATATACTTTAAACTAGCACTCATTGGGAGGCAACCCAATTTTGTGTAATTTCTTTTTTATCTTTTGCTTACAAAAAAAAAAAAATTTGCTTTTTCTCGATTAATCGACCCTTCCACTCGATTAATCGACCTCTTAATGTAGATTAATCGATAGTAATGATGAGTGTCTCCTTTTTCAAGGAGACTGCATTTATGGAGAGGTTGACTTTTATGTTAGTCGATTAATCGACTCCCAGTGTCGATGCATCGACTAATCTGCGTTGAAATTCGGGCTGCCTTTTCAAATTCTGTCAGTTTTGTCTTACTTGGAGTCGATTAATCGCCTCTGCAAGTCGATTAATCGACTTTTATGTCTGTGCATGCGGTTTTATTTCTTTACTGCCTTGATTAATGTCGATTAAACGATGGCCCGTGTCGATTAATCGACTTGTCCACCTCCGGACGTTGCGTCTTTTCATTCAAAGACGTTGTGTGTTTCCATGTGTCGGAATTCAGGGCGCGCCTTTTCCCAATGGGGCCCATTAATCGACCCTATAAGGTCGATTAATCGACTATTTGAGGTGTGTCCGTCCCGAAAGGACGCCGTTGCGCCTATTTAAGGGCAGCAGCCTCTCTTCCCTTCTCATTCGATCTTTATCCTGTTTTTCCCCTGACAGCCTCCGACATTCTGACAGTGTGATCATGGCTTCGACCTCTGACGCGCCGCAAAAGCTTTTCCAACGTTCTGCTGGTCTTCCACGTGAGCAGCCACGTGGTCGCTTCACGACCCGAGATCTGTGCTCCGAATATGTTTTCAATCTCACAACGTTTCAGGAAATGCCTGTCTGCGTCGTCTCCATCGCCTACGCAATGGCTCTTAACGTCCATTTCCTTCTCACACCGCCCGTGATCAAAGTGTCCGAACGGATCGTTCGGTTATTCTATCAAAACATGGCATGGGTGGCTGCCTCCGCTGAAAATCATGTCACCGCCCACTTCACTGTTTCAATCGATGGGTGGTCGTGCCCCATTTATCCGCACACCATTGCAGAGGTTTTTAATATTTCGTGCGAGCGCCCTCTCAATCACACTTTGGGTAAAGAGCTTGACGATTCTCAGGAGGATATAATCAACGATATGTGCCACGACATATTTTCTTCGAGAGTCGCCACTAGGCAATCAGCCTTACCGGGCCCGATTTTGTTTTAGGAGTGTGGTCTGTAGTAACCTCTGCCCCCGTGGCCACGTTTCTAAGCGCATTGATGACCGGGTCCAGGCACTTTATGGTGCCTACCGAAATACGTGGATCACCGTGCCCGAGATTCTTCATGATGGCATGTGACGACGCCATGAGGATGTCGCCAACCCTGCCACTGGTGATGCCGCGATGATCTACTTTCCTCATTTTGTTATGAAGCTGCTTAATTTCCTTCGTTTCCCGTTCTACTGGGATGACGATCTCGGGGACCTCGCATTCTATCGCTATGGTGCAACCCAATGGAACCGCAGTATGCGACTCTTGGGAAATGTCCCTGATGCTCCACCGCGCCAGCACCGCCGTGTACGCCAAGATGACCAGCCCGCGCCTGATCAGGGACCTGAAGAGGGTGTGTCGCTTGGTTCGCTCCAAGCCCAAATTAATTCTTTACAGGAGGAGCAGCAGTGGCAACATGGTGCGATTTTGCGTCGAAGCTACTATGATCGTTCCTTTCTTCATCAGATAGGGCAGCGCATGTGGCCTGATAGTTATGATGAGATGTGCGCTCGAGCCCGCCAGGCCGAAGAGGATGAGGATGATTAGTTTGTTTTGTTTAGTCTAGGATTAGGATTTTTCTTTTTGTGTTAATTTCCGCTTGAACTCTGGGAGAAATTATTCCATGTGCCGAAGAACATCGATTTAAGTGAACCTAGGTGGATGGGCCCACCTAACAATGGTTAATGGAGTTGGATTCATGTTTAGTTTAGGATTTAGGATTTAGGATTTATTTATTTCGTATGTTTGGTTCTGGAATATCAGTTTTTAGTTTCATTTAGGTTGTTTTTATTTCCCTAAATAGTGTAGCCACATTACCTTCAATAAATTTTTTGTCTCGTTGGTTGGTCATGTTTCAATTTAATGCACCTCTTCTCTGCACCTGATCTTTGTGTTGAGGTACTTTTCAACAGGTTTGGGGGTGCAATACCTATTTCAATCAATGAGGACATTGTCATCTTTCGGTTTGGGGGTATGGTTATCAATTTTGTGTCACTTATTTTTTTTTTTAATTTAAAAAATAATAATAATAATTAGAAATTAAATCAATCGACAATGAAGGTCGATTGATCGACCTTCCACTCTTGATTGATCGACTCCTTCAAGTCGATTAATCAACAGTAGATATAAAAAAAAAAATTAATTTGAAGCCATCATGCATGAATTATTTTGCGATAGTTTTCAAACTTTAGTTGATGATGCATGTGAATTTAATTTTGAGAATATCGATGTCATATTTTGATTACTTGTATCTAAGGTGATGAAACTTAATGTGATATTTTGTGAGTAATTTTGAAATTGATGCCTAGAATTTATACACTTATACCAAGCTAAGACTTAGAAATCGATGAACTGTTTTGAACGTTGAATCTTAGGTTCTAAGTTGGGACTAAACCCGGTGAGCTTTAGAGCTAATTTCCCATCATTGATGAGTGAATATATAAACTCGGAGTTTTCTTTTAATACGAATTATTTTGCATAATCTCATACATTTTATTTTGACTTGTGACTTTGCATGCAATCGAATTCATATTTTTGTGTTAGAACGTACTGTATATCTACTCAAGACAAATAGGCATGGTTACCATCTTTTAAGGACATGATTGAAGGCCATCTTTGGCTCGTTTGTGCTTAAAATACCCCACCTTATATAAATTTATCCTTCTACCCCTTTGAGCCTATTGAAAAATTTACCTTTATACATTCTTTGATAAGCCACGTTAACCTTTAACCCTCCACCATTTCTAAAAATTCAGCTTTACCCTTCTTATTTCTGAGAAATTAGGAACGAGGGATGAGAATTAACGGAAAGAGAGTAAGTGGAGAGATACCGAGTTGTGGTATTTACTGAGAGTGTATGACAAAAATAAAAAGAAAAAAAAAGGGGAGAAAAAGAAAAAGGAAACTGTGAAAAATAATAAAAAATATGAAGTGCTTCAAGAAAATAAAATTCAAAAGAAGAAAAAGAAGTGAGATTAGATAAGAAAAAGAGAAGAAATAGAAAAATCAAAAGTTGTTTCTTTTCCAACTTCTCAGAAATTTTGAATTCTAACTTCCAATTCTTTCTTACCCTTACCTGAGCCCCATTACAACCCTAAAAAGACCTTCATGATCTGATCTTGCATTGATAATTGCCTTGTGGAGAGTAAACATGTGATACTTATGACACTTGATATGATATGCTTAGGATATACAAGTATCTTCTTATGAGATTTATTTTTGTTCATTGATTGCATCGTGTTTCATTTATCATGTGAGACCTTTTTATTTGCTTTGTATTGATCTCTCACATGTGTGCAAAAACTTACCCATCATCGGTGTGTTTATATTTTGAGAGTATACCTAAAGTGAGGAGTGAGTCAAAACAACAGATCCGACGATTTCCCGTTTGAACTAGTTCTGAGATGGATGAATTTTGGTTTGGGTATGCACATACTTCACGTTTAGGCATGAATGGATGAGTTATCTAATAATTTGAGTATTAGACTAATTTGAATGGATACTAGTATGATTAGTATAACATTATTATTTAAAATTGAAAATTCACATGTTGAATTGATTAATGATTTTGAGTTTTGAATGGTATATATGTTATAAAAATCAAGTTTTGAAAACTCAATTTTATCGATGGTTTCAAAAATGTATTGAAGTCTGTGGGTAACTTAACTATAAATCCTCAGGAGACACAACAACTCCATTAGGGATCACCTAGGGGTTTAAAGGCTTGTTGTACACGCTAAGTGCAATCGTGCTCCCTACGAAAGTGGCATTTATTTTTCTTTAGTTTGCTTTGCTCGAGGACTAGCAAAGTGTAGGTTTGGGGGTGTGATGAGTAGTGAAATATGATGATATTTCACCCCTAAATACCTACGTTTAGCTATCCGATGAAGCCTATCTAATGAGAATTACTAGATTTGAAGTGCTTAAGGAAAATACAATCAAAGTGCATAAAACAGCCCAAGAATTTCGAAAATAATGTCAAAACACTGCAACCTTGGGTCATCGAGAACTTGGTGTGACTTGCAGCTCAATTTAGACCTTCAAGACGTCAGATTCATGAAATTACCAAAACCCAAATGTTGTAGAGCTTTCTGTTAGCTTTCCAACGCCATAAGCATCATGTCAATCTGAGTTCGGAGTAAAAAAATATGGCTGAAATACCAAGGCAGTGTCTGATGCAAAGTTGGGCTGGAATTCACGAAAATCTGGGAAGGTCGATTAATCGACCCTTTACTCGATTAATCGAGGTACAAAAAGTAGTCTGACAGGGAAATGACTCTTGAAGCAGATTTTTAGGAGGGTCGATGCATCGACTCCCCAGAGTCGATTAATCGACCCTGACTTTTCTGGCCAGGGAACCTACGCAACTTGAAAACTATTTAAAGTCGAATCAACAACTTGGATGGGAGAGCTAGATAAGGAGATGAGAGATTAGATTTTTAGAGATAGCTAGACGTAGAGATAGAGAATTTTTTATTCCTTTTTTGGAGAGCTTTGTTCCTTTAACTTTTTAGTATTCCTTCCTTCAATTTAGTATTTTTGTTTAGTTGATTCTTAGTTTAAATTTAAAGATTAGTAGAGAGCATTGTTAATTTCGTTTCTGAAGATCATCGTACTTGTGGATTAAAGAATTTCTATTGAAGGTTGAGATATTTTTAATTAATTAAATGGATGTTATTTTTCCTTCCTTATTTGTTTATGTCATTTAATTACGGCATGTGTGGCTAAATTCTTAGGGATGGGGATCTAATGATGCTTCTAATAATATGAATCTAGGATTAAAATATAAAATTTTATTTTATGGTTGTTATGCTATCACAAACGGATGAAATCTCCGCCACTAACTGGGATCGAGTGTGTCGAGCCATGCCCTGGATCTCAGATCTGTGACGGTAATTTTACCCCAATCATTGTTATATGATCTTTTGCTTTCATCGTGTGGATCTACTTACGATTATGATCTGGGATCGAGTGTGCCGAGCCATGCCCTGGATCTTGGATCTGTAATGGTAATTTTATCTTAATTACTCCCTAATCTGAAATCAAGTGTGCCGAGCCATGCCCTTGATTTCAGATCTATGGTGGTATTCTTGTTGAAATTTTTACCCACTTTGGAAATGATTTATATTTGCATCTGAGATCAAGTGTGCCGAGCCATGTCCTTGATCCCAGATCTATATATGGAAATCATCTCTGAAATTAAGTCCTGATTGCAGGGATGCAATGTGGAACCTATCCGGGTTTTGACCATTTATCTTTCATAAAAGATATTTTTTTTAATGGTATATCTCATAGTTTAATCCTTAGATTTATATTACGGAAAGAACAAACCAAAGATGGGAGGATTTAGTGTCTTTATCTTTACCTTTATTTTTGAATTATCAATTAAATTTTAGTTTGTAGTCAGTAATTGTTATCTCACAAAACTAGATCATAATATTGGTAGGGTACCGTTAGTTCTTGCTAGATTTCTTGAATTACTGTCTCATCTTTTTAAATCTTCAAAAATAATCCTCGTGCGAACGATCTCGTACTCTGCACCCACTATATACAATCTGATTCGTGTGGTTGCGAGTAAAATATCACAATTAAAAATTCACATCACTTGTCCTTCCAAGTAAATTGCTTCTGGCTTTCTTCCTCTGAAATGAGAGCTTTGGACATGACTGCCGCATGTGTTTCAAGCTCCCATATGGCCACCTCCCTCTGAATATTTGGCCTCAAGCCCAGTTGGAACTTTCGAACTCGCATCAACTCGGTGGCCACATGTTGTGGAGCAAACCTTGCTAATCGGTCAAACTCTGCGCTGTATTCTCGCACTGTCATAGCCCCTTATTCCAGTTTAATGAACTTCACCTCCCACTGATGTCTCACAATCTTGGGAAAATATTTGCCATTGAAGGTCTCGACAAATTCGGCCCACATCCAAGGGACATTGGGAAGCTCTCGCTCTCTGTGTCTAGAGACCGACTTCCACCAAGGACCTGTGTCACCGTCAAGTTTGAAAGTTACCCAACGCACTTTTTCTACATCAGTGCACTGGAGCACCTCAAACAACTTCTCCATCTCCTCGATCCAACCTTCAGCCTCAATAGGATCAACTTGACCCGAGAAGTTAGGAGGTCTCATTCTCCTAAACTCGGCAAAACCGTCGGGTTAGTGAGGTGGTCTAGCTGCTTGCTAATTCAAAGCAGCAGTTTGCTGCTCCATTCTATCCTCGTTGCCTCTTCTTCCTCCTCTCGGTCCCACCAGAATAGCATTGTCATCTAATAGGAATCCCAATCCCTTAGATGTTCCTGTAAAATCGAGAATTTATTGCAAAGTGACTTCTCTCTCTCCTTCTCTGCCTCCACTGTGTCCACCTCTGAACTTAGGGCCCATAGTATCGGTCTGTCATTGTGAAAACAATAACATTGATCAGTACCTAAATTGTAAAAATAATCCAACATGAACCCATAGTTCAACCTAAAGCTTAGGCTCTGATACCAATTGTGACAACCCAGATTTTTGTGTCCAAAAATCCGTGCAATCAGGATCATGCTCTGGATGATCCCTAGGACAAATCACGAAGTGTCTGCTAGTTTAGCGGAGATCAGAGCAGACACTATCCAACAGTGACAGATCGAGTCATCATATATGGCTTTAAAAAAAAGAAGAAATAATAATATATATTTATAAAGATAAAAGAATATACATTCTCAAAAGGGAACCAAGAAGAACCACTGGTAATGGACATCCATCACCCAAAATAATGGTTCCTGATAGTGGTTCCTACAGAATATATAATAATACAAGTAAACACAACATCTATAATGATAAATATAAACGGTGGCCACCAGGCACACAATAATCCAGAGTACAGTAAATACAACCCAAAATACACGGCTAATATACCTAGGCTAAGGATAAAACTCATCCGCCTGGATATCAGTCTCCTCGTCCTCGGCCTCAGCCTCTGTCTCTGACTGGTAATCAGGGTTACTCTCTGTACCGGGAGCCCTAGCCTCAGAACCTATTAAAGTTATAGAAAACAGGGTGAGCTACATCTAAGCTCAGTAGAAGAATCTCAGCTAAAATTGTATTGAAAATATAAGACATGATTTGTAGGTAGTATCTCAAATTAGATAATCAAATCAGAATTGCAGACAGGATAAATCAGATGACATGTACTGAGTTTTTAAATAAAAGAACAGATACTTTGCGTATATAATTTGTGACTTAAATCATGCATATTTCTAACTTAAGAAACTCCTGTGAATATATAACACGTGGTAATCAAGTGTATGTCGATAGGAAACCCCAACCAATCGTCATTTAATGAACAATTTCTGAGTGCAACAATGCCTCATCTACTGAGTGCAATTGTATTGAGGAATTTTCAAAGCAGATGCACGATTGTGCCAGGCACGGATATACTGTCGAGTCGGTGGGGATCATCTGAACTTAATACTTAAAATCAAATACACACATATGACCTCAAGATTCGTATATCGACGGATAGCGTAAATCGTAAATGTATCGTAATATGTAATTGTAATGCAGGAATCAGTGATGACAGAGTTTTATTGATATGCAAACATGCTTTTTAAACAGAAATCAGGATACAGATGTGAAGAGATCATGAAATTATATTCAGATACATTTTTAAGTTGGATTTCCCCTACCTCAGGTCAGACCTTTCTAAGCAAATTCAAAGCTTTTTAAGGCATCACGGTTTGATCCTAGACCATATACATAGCATACATAGTGTCCAGGTCAGACACATCAGGAAACTAACTGGCACAGTGTCCAGTAGTGTTTTTTTCACAAAACTAAAACAGCAGAAAACAGGGGTGATTGATCGATCAGTGTCCTTGCTTGATCGATCAATCATCAAATTTGATCGGTCAATCTCTTCCCTTGATCGATCAATGTCTCCCTGTAACTCTCATGTAAGCAAAGGAGATTTGATCGATCAACTCCCTTGCTTGATCATTCAACTTGTACCATTGATCGATCAATCTCTTAATTGATCGATCAATCCTCTGAAACTCAAATTTTCCACCTCCTGTTCACACACTTTATTTATGAAATTTAATCGATCAATGTCCAAATTGATCGATCAATCTTTTTCATTGATCAATTAATGTCCTCATTGATCGATCACTCTTGTCTTTGATCGATCACCTCACTGTGATTGATCAATTTCCCATATTGATCGATCAATACTAAATTTGATCAATCAACGTTCAGAATTGATCGGTCAAATACCAATTTGATCGATGGTATTTGACCGATCAATGCCCATCGAGCATTGAACTTTTAGAAACATACTCTACTGTTCTTCCCACTAACTGTTTATATAAATTGATCGATCAATTCTTTACCTTGATCGATCAATACCAGTATTGATCGATCAATTCACTGCCTTGATCGATCAATAATGACAGTTTTCTGTCATTAATGGGGATCGCCATTTTGGCCTATTTTAACCATTGGTCTTTAATGGTTTCTAACAACCATTCGTACACATCCATTTTACACATTTATGAGGTTTAACCTCCACCCTTTTTAATCTAAAAACTTACCTATTTAAAGTCCCTTTAGGGATCTCGACAACGCGATCCGAAGAGGGTTTCATACTCCAAATTAGAGGATTTATCGCCGTCACGATTGGAAATAGTAGACTTGTGGCTCCGCTTCAACATGCAGCGACAGCGCACATTCTTTCAAGATAAATTGACGTAACGACGTCGACTTCCACCCTCTCAAATCAATCAATCTCAACCCTAGGTCTCCTAGAGTTGTGGTTCCTCAGAGAAATGGCTTCAACTTCTAACCTCTAGCTATGGGTTTTCTCAAAACTAGAAGAAAGGAATGCAAGGCAGGTATCCAAGCCTCCTTCCTTCTCTTATAAGCTAAGAAATAGAAATATCTTTGATATTTCTGTTTTATCTTAACTTAAGCTCCGGTGTGGAGCACCTACGCAGTTTCTATGGCGTACCATGCCTCATCATGGCTTAACGTGACTCGGACTCGCACAAGAAGTCGCACATGACTTCATATAACCTCGGATTAATATTATTTATAATAATATTAATTTAAAATTTTTAAATCTATCTCGATTTTCATGTCGAGCACGCATATCGAATAGTCGGGTTCTTGTTCAAAATTTTAGGGCTATTACACTTACCTATTAGTTGCTTATTCTCTTCAAACTCACCAAATTAGCAACTACTCATCGCAAGATTGATCTTACACCATTCACCGGTCAGCGGATTGACCATAGTGGAGGCAACCAAAATAGAAACTTCTAACAGTCTCCCCCTTGGCCACACTATGTCAATAAATTCCGATTTCCAAATATTAACTTTCTTTGAATGGTAAGTCCTAATCAATTTCAATCAAAGTCTTTATAATTAGTCCGGTCCAGTGAGAATTTTAACACATAATCAATGTAGTCAATACATCATGTCATCGATACATGACCGTTCATTAATTACCGTATTAGAATTCATCACCGATATGGATTTCAATTAGTATGATTTCTCATAGATTGCAAGTTTATAAATCGAATGGTGATTATATGTAAACTCAATCTATTAGTGGTCCTACTTTATTGTCATCTACTAGCACCATATGTTCTAAAATTTTGTTTACATAAAAATTGAAAAACAAATAAATAATCCTTATTTATGAATCAATTAAACAAATGTAGAGACTCTTATATATCCACTCTCAAAAGCTATCAAAATTTTTCGTTAATCCCATGCGCGCAACATGCTCCGAAAAGAGCTTGGGAGGTAAGCCTTTAGTGAGAGGGTCTGCCATCATGAGTGTCGTACTGATCTTTTCAACAGATACAATTTGATTCTAAACTTTCTCCCTTACAACAAGATATTTAATATCAATATATTTGGAACCTTCACCAATCTTATTGTTATTGGAAATAGCTATCACAGTGGAAGTGTCACAGAAGATTCTCAGTGGCCTTAAAATACTATCAACAATTCGAAGTCCTGAGATAAAATTCTTCAACCATATCGCCTCGCATTATGCCTCAAAACATTCAACAAACTATACTTTCATAATAGACGAATTAGTCAGTGTTTGCTTAACGCTCTTCCAAGATATAAGTCCACCTGTAAACATAAAAATATAACTCGATGTGAACCTACGAGTGTCTTGACACCCAACATAGTCGGCATCTGAATAACCAGTAATTTCAAGGTTATTCATCCTTTTGTACGTGAGCATGTGTCCTTTAGTCCCTTAACAATAGTGAAAAACCTTCTTGGCTGTTTTTCAATGATCCAAATCAGGATTACATTGGTACCTACCAAGCATGTCAACTATATACGCTCTGTCTGAACGAGTACAGACTTGTACATACATGAGACTCCCAACTGTCGATGTATAGGGAATTGTCTCCATCTACTTTCTCTCCAGATCGATCTTGGGACTCTGAAGTAGACTAAATTTATCATCCTTAATGACAGGGGCAACAGTAGCAGAACAATTATGCATATTAAACATTTTAAGAACTTTATCAATATAGGCTCTTTGAGATAATCCTAATATGTCACGGGCTGTATCTCGATAAATCTCAATTCCTATCACGTAGGAAGCTTCACTAAGATCTTTCATATTAAAACTCTTTGATAAAAAATTATGTCTCATATAACATGCTCAAATTACTACTCGCAAGCAATATATCTTCAATATACAAAACAAGGATGATAAACTTTCTACCACTGATTTTAAGATATATGCATTGATCCACAATATTTTCTTTAAAACTAAAATTTGAAATGACTTTATGAAATTTTAAGTACCATTTTGGAGATGCCTGCTTTAAACCATATATAGACCTTTTGAGTCTACAAACTAAATGACTCTCCCCCTTAACCTGAAAACCTTCAGGTTGTGTCATAAAGACATCTTCATGCAAGTCATCATTCAGAAAAGCGGTTTTAATATCTATTTGATATAATTCTAAGTCAAAATGAGCTACCAATGTCATGACTATCAGAAAGGATTCCTTTCTAGAGACAGGAGAAAGTATCTTTTTATAGTCTATTCCCTCTTTTTGAGTGAAACCTTTAGCGACTAACCTGACCTTGTATCTTAAATCCTTCAGGTAACTTGCAAAGATCCTAGACCGAGTTATGTTTCATTGATTCCAACTCATCTTTCATGGTTTCGAGCCATTGAGTGGATTTATCTCTCTTCATGGCTTGGCTAAAGAAAACAAGATCTGATTCTTTTCCAAAATCATACTCACTCATATTGAGGTAGACGATATAGTCATCAGAAATGACTGGCTTCTTCACTCTCTCTGATCTATGTAATGGTTGATCATTGACAGTCGCCATAGGAGCAAGAGCCTCCTCAATGTGGGGTGTTTCAATAGGCATAGCCACAGGTGCATCAACACTTGTTTGAATAACTTGTGTTGGTGTCACTTTTTATTAGATAAAAGGGATAAGAATTATAACCCGATTCTCCTCAAAAGTAATTTTTCTAGGCTCAATACTCCCACTGTTCTCACAATCCTCAAAGAATTTTGCATATCTAGTCTCAACAATCCAGGTACTATGAGTGGGGCAATAAAATCTGTAACCTTTTGACCTATCAGGGTAACCAATGAAATGACAACTTATAGTTTTGGGATCCAATTTTCTTAAGTGTGGGTGGTACACCTTTGCTTCAGCCAAACAGCCCTAAATGTGTAAATATCCTAAAGTCAATTTTTTTCCTATCCATAGCTCATAAGGAGTTTTGGGAACAGCCTTATTAAGAACTCGATTCAGGATATGCATCGCTGTCTTCAAGGCTTCTCCCCACAAGAACATAGGCAACTTAGAGTTGCACAGCATGCTTCTCACCATATCCATATGAGTATGATTTCATCGCTCAGCTACACCGTTCTGTTCAGGTGTTTCCGACACGGTGTATTGAGCAACAATACCATGCTCTTGTAGATACAGGGCGGATGATCCTGAATTACGACCTGTTTTAAAGTATCTACCATAGTACTCTCTGCTTCTATCAGATCTCATAATTTTAATCTTCGAATTGAGTTGTAACTCAACTTCAGCTTTATAGATTTTAAACATATCCAGGGCCTCAGATTTCTCATGAATGAGAAATATATAACCAAAACAAGAATAATCATCAGTGACGGTAATAAAATACTTTTGACCACCAATAGCAGGAATTGGAAACAGTCTACAAATATCAGTGCAGACTATTTCTAGTAAACTCGTGCTCCTGATAGCTCCTTTCTTATTAGTATTTATGAGTTTTTCTTTAACGCAATCAACACAAGTATTGAAATTAAAGAAATCGAGCATATCGATTATATCATCTTTAATTAACCTCTTCATTCTATCCTTAGATATATGGCCTAAACGTTTATGCCATAAAATGGAGGAGTTGTCGATTGCTCGTTTTCGTTTCTTACTAATTTTATCATCCACATGCATAGAAACTAAAGATTGAGCGTAAGATGAATCTAAGTTTAACTGATAAAGATTGCCAACTAATGAGCCACCACCCACAATATCGAAATTAAATAATAGAGTAAAAATGTCATGTCCAAATTTAAATTTAAAACCTAATGAATCCAATTTAGAAATTGAGATAAAGTTTCTAGTGATACTTGGAACGTAAATAGTATCAACTAAATCGAAAATGAAATCACTATCTAAAATAAGACGGAGAGTCTCAATGGCCTCCATGTCTGCTTCTACTCCATTTCCGAGTTTGATGGTTCGTTCGCTTTTATTTAACTTCCTGCTGGATCGAAATCCCTGCATTGAATTACTTATATCAATAGTTGCACCAGAATCTATCCACCAAGTATTGCGTGGAGCATCAACATAAAGTGATTCAAAACACACAAAGACTAGGTCGTTACCTTTCTTAACCAGCCAATCTCTGTATTTCTGACAATTCTTCTTAATGTGTCCCTTCTTCTTACAGAAGTGACACTTGATGCCAGAAGTAGATCCGCTAGCTTCTCCTTATTTAGTTTTTGGTGGAGAAGCTTTTATGTTCTTTCCTTTATATGATTCCTTCTTTTGCTTGAAATTTTATTTCGATGGTTCAAGACCGGCGTAATGAGCACTTTCAGGTTTTTTAGCCCGAAGTCTTTCTACATCTTGGACACAGTGAGTGATTAGCTCGTTCATCTTCCATTTCTCTTTCTGCGTATTATAATTAATCTTAAACGGGCCAAATTGTGCAGGAAGACGTCACAACAAAGAGCTCGTTGTCAAAAATAGTCCTCAAAAACATATTTGGATTGCTCGAGAAAGCCAAAATCCATATATAATGCCTGAAAATCAGACTTATAAATAGCCCATAAATGATTCGAAAAAATAAGAAATAGTATGAGTCACAATTGGGCCTTAAGAACAAACGGGTAACGGGCCCAATCGGGTCATGAATTGTGGGCCTTTATTATTAATCCAATAGAAGACAACAAAGAAGTCTCCTTCTCCGTGAAGAAAGCTCAACAGAGACACCGAGACCTTTAGGGCCTCTTTTATTTGCAGCCACCATTAAATCAAAGTGGCTTAACTCTCAAGTCTCACAAATTTAAATAAAAAAAAAAAGACAAAAAAAAAAGATTCATCTTCTACTAAAACTAGAAATCCAATCGGAGTGATGGTGAAGTCTAGTCGACCCATCTGATAGAAGGTATTAAAATGTGCATCTCTGTTTCATCTTTTGAAGCTAAATTATCACTATTTATCTCCCATCCAAATTTTTATACACAGTCTTGATATTTTGTGAGCAAAGTGAAAAAGGGCGAGTGGGAGGACGTCGCTGGCGGGGATTGCCCTATAATCAAGGTCTAAATATCACGCTATTATTTCTTGTCCATCACGTGTAGCGTAGCCATGGGTCTTGCATCCCTTAATTTTGGCCATCACGGCCATACAATTAAATTATATCTACCATCCGTTTTAAGCCTTTTGGAGGCTACCATGGAAAAAAAATAATACTATTGTTACATGTGTTTTAATTGATCATACGTCAAAAGCTTAGCTCTGATACCAATTGATGGAATCTGTATGGATCTATCGATCCAATTATTATAAAAATATGTCCTAGGATCTAGGCGTATGATTAATTAGAATAATAAATCAATAATTCATAAATTAAATATATATGTACACACCTTGGGTGTGAGTCATTACTAGTAGGTTGTCGATCTTTAATTATCTTCTTGCTCTCAATATCTCGTAGCACAATAGGGATGCTTCTGCTAATAAGGAGGATTGAATTATGTCGAGCAATCGTTGGGACCAAGCACCCCTTATATTTATAGCTAAAGAGTCATTTCCCATTAAAAACTTAAATTATTAATTATAGTGTGATTAGAAATTACAATTATACCATACTAAAAGACGTGCCTATTAATTACTTATTCTCTTTAAACTCATCAAATTAGCAATTATTCATCACAAGATTAATCTTACACCATTCATCAGTCAATGGATTGACTATAATGAAGGCCACCAAAATAGACACTTCTAATACCCAAGGCATATAAAATTGGGTAGCAGAAAATACTATAGATATATTGGATCTCTCATCACTCCCCCTTGCATTGAGGGTGTTGTTGGGACGATCGTTAAAAAGGTTAGTTGAACCGATCCGTTTCTTCCTCAAGATCTCTTCGCAATTGTTACTTAATTAAATTATAACCATAATACTTCATATATGGGGTGTCATCTTCTTCACATATTTCTAATGAAAGCTTGGTTATTAATTGCTATGATCAGGTGAGAATTGGGTCAAAGGAGCGGGTGATGCTATTGAGGGAAGTTGTTCATGATGTGATTAGCATTGAAAAGCGTGCACCATAATAAATACATAGTATAACCCGTTTTGCAACCATTGGATAAAAAATCATCTTGA
This sequence comes from Chloranthus sessilifolius, assembly GCA_021018995.1. Lineage (NCBI taxonomy): Eukaryota > Viridiplantae > Streptophyta > Magnoliopsida > Chloranthales > Chloranthaceae > Chloranthus > Chloranthus sessilifolius. The sequence goes on along the minus strand of CM037588.1, from coordinate 5,743,915 downwards.
CTGCATACCATCCAATAAAAATGGAAACAGTGAGTCAAGATTCCTTCTATCCAATGATTTTAAAATTGGTTGAATATGAAATCAAGTTTAACCAGTTGGATCTAACCATTTCCCTCACCACTAATTTGTCAGGAGGTCCAGGACTACTTAGTCAATGATTTTGTGCCAATAAATATCTAAACATATCTAAGTAAAAATTTGGTCAATTTCGCTGAAGGAGTTGATTCATACACCGCCTTTGGTGTGGTTCCACCGTTCTAACACCTAATACCAACTCTTTGAAAAAATTTCAGTACCACAATTGTTTGCTTGAATCCACTCTAGATGATGGCCAACAAGTCTCCCTTATGAAATCTATGATCATCAAACTTCCAATTTCACAAATTTCCAATTTCATAAGATGACATGTGGTCAATATTCTCTCATATTCAATGACTGTAGTTCTAGTTAAACAGGAAATCAGGTTCTACTTACTATTCCCCACTGATTATAGTAGGCGGTTCTATGCTAGATGGTGGCTGATGTTTTATGAGTGCTGCTATGTATCCACACAAAATATCTTCACATGCACCGCCTAATAAAATTTCGTGAAGCACACGAACCTTCCTTAATTGCGCACCAAAAGAATTAAGCTGTCTTTATTAGAGGAATTCTATGTGCAGACTATTTTTTTCTTGACAGAAATTATATAGTAAATTTAACATTCATTAAGTGGTGCGCATGAAGATATGCTGCGTGTGTGCACAGCAGCCCTCTTTATGAGGCTGGTGGGCGAGGGAGAGAGAGAGATTATTGAGGACGGGGTGCTCGAGATCATTCTTTAGTACATTCTAGTAAATGCAGGTAAATGAGCCGCACTGGCACTGGCGATGCCACAGGCACAGCCCACAGGTGGTAAACCACCGTGTGACATGTCGGTCCAACTAATTATTTTAGCATAAAGACAAATAAATATAGTGCTATTTAGAGTTGCTACATGCCATGTGCCATCCAAAAGAATACCATATACCTCCCTTGTATAATTTTTGGCATCAAAGTAAAAAGAAGAAACCACGTTGATAAGGTATGGGGCAAACGCCATGCACCCTATCTTGTTTCTGCAATATTAGCTTGCGAGGAGTTTGCCAAAACTAAAAGACCAGATTTGTCAATAAGAACATTAAAACTGAATAAGATGTGTAACTGAAAAGAATTTGGTACTCAGTTATAATCAATGGCGAAATCATGTGTGGGCGTCCCGCAATCAAAATCTCAAAAAAAGAAAAAAATTCTGTTACTGTTTTTAAAACCCTGCCAACTTTCTCTGGTTTCTCGTTTCTAGGGCTCTGTATTTTGATGATTAAGCTAATTTAACATAAAATAAAAAAAAGGCTGTTGGCACGTTGGGTAAAAAGTAACTCAAATATATTATAAATTTAGAGGGTACTATTATTTACACCTCTTTAAACTTTTGAAAATCACATACACTTCTATTATGAAAATCCATTGACTTTTTGAATTAGATGATGGAGATAATTTTTCATCACAATATTTCACACAATATATCTTGAGATTATTGTGCATCTATCAAATGGTCATATGTTGATTCCACGTGGCACACATCCCCAAAAGTGATCGTCTGATAGGTACACCCATGATCACTGTCACTTTTGAGATGTGTACCATGTGAAATCAAGATCTGACCATCTGATAGGTGTGCCATGATATCAAAATCTTTTGTGTGGAAGATTGGGATGAAAAAAACCTCCATCGTCTGATTCAAGCAAATCAATGATTTTTTTATAATGAAAATATGTGTGTTCTTTATAGGTTTAACTAGTATAAATAATACTACCCATATTTATATTGGTACATCTGTTCGCGCCTATGTCTAAAACTCACTGACTTCTCTATATCAGACAATACATATTATTTTTCGGTCCAATCGTCCACACAATGGACCATGAGATCAAAATCTTACCATTAGTCGATCATTTTTTTATTTCCCGTAACACATCCTAAAAAACGGCCCTAAACTCAAGTTTGAGCATGATGTGCACCTTGTGATATTAGGGCTCCGTTTTTGTGATTTGTGTCTCGTGAAATTCTGAAATCATAACATGTATGTTTGATGGTACGCTCATGGTCTCAAGATCAATTTGTGTGGAAGATTGGTGTGAAACATGATCTTCATCATCTAACCTCAAGAAGTCAATGGGTTTCTGTCAGTTTCGAAGGAAGGCATGAATAGAGATCGCATTGGCCCGAAAGACGTATCCTATTTATATTAGAGGTTCGAGACTACGCGCCCAGATTCTACCCATAGGGTTGTGTCCAAACCAGCTAAGCATCATGTGGCACCCATTTTGGGGATCAGGTGTTACGCAACTTGGAAGATCGATCAGGTACCACTCAAAAAATTTAGGCATGATCCAATACATATCTAACATTGAAAATGAGGTGTATGGTACTCAAATTCAATGTACCAAACTATCTGGGCGTTACTTTATCATTGACCTATCAAATTGTAGGCATCCATTTTTGAGTTGTCTAACTAGTTGGATGTGAAATTCAAGTTATTTAGGAGCCCAAACACACATCAACATATTAGGGAAACTTGTAATGACATCAAATGAGATTCCCAAAATTTAGAAGCGAAATTCCACTGTTAATGATTTTCAAGGTAAAATTATAACACGTGAGGATCATTTACTCATGTGCTTTAAAAAATTATTTTTGTTTCGTGCACCTCCTAGATTTCTGGTATGTGTCAGATAGGGCGTGAGAGTGCTATAAATAATTAGTATTATTTATGAAAAAAATTAATTTTAATTCATCTTACGCCCCGGCTGGATAAAAATCATGATTTTGCCACTGATTATAATGAGGAATTACAGACAAATTAGCAAAAAGAATGAAGCATATTGTGGGACCTTCAGAATATTTAGCACCTAGTAACTGAGCAAAAAATATGCCTCCCTAGTTCTCTACATGTTATTGGGCAACCAATGCATAAAAAAATGAGTTGGTATAGGGTAACTTATCCGTTCACTCTTGACAGAGTGGGTCATTCTATACACGTGATACCATTTTGGTGCAGGGTGGTTCATGGGATCATCATATAGATCTGATTCATCCTAAAGAATGCATAAAAAAATCATCTGATATACGAATGATACAAGTTGCAGAAAATGAATAACTTAAACCAGAATTGGACAATCACATCATAGCCATCCAATTTGTGGTGCTTTTAGGATCTTAATTACATGTTTCAGATTGTTTTTAAATGAAATTCTTGAATTTGAACTTTATATGATTGGGCCTGTGAACCAGGTGGTACCACGAGGCACCAAAATGGTACCAAATGTACAGATTACAGAATCACTGACCCATTCACTCTCAAGATTAAGCAGCTTCATTAACCTATACCAATTTGTAAAGAGCTTGTCTATAATGGGTGGTCCAACCAATTTCCAATATTGACCACATGTCATCTTATGGAGCAATCACTCTCTCATCCTCCCAAATTTCACAAATTTTATATATATTATGGAGCAAAAATGAGTGATATCTATTTTCAAAATGGACCATCCACCTTCTTAGAGCACCAGACTAAGTCGCCAGGTATGAAAAATTTGTGATCTCTAAAATGTCGAGAAAGTTGATTTAATACCCTAAATAATCGAAAATATGTGAATCGTTCACTTACGAAATCAAAATCCTTGAGGACGACTTCGTCTGAGATCCCTACCCAATCAAACTAATGATCTGATCCAATTCAGCAAAAATTAAGTGAAATTAAGAGGGAAAATGCCTAAAAACTAAGACATATCAGGCTACGAAATATAATATTAGAAGCAGTGAGGAGAGAAGATGATGAGATGACCTTCGATGCTGTCAGATTTGGCGCCATCACTTGATTTGATCCCCAAATTTCGATTTTGATATGCCAAATATTAAAATCAGGGCTCCAAATCTTAATCTCAATTTGAGATGACCTTCGATGTTGTCGAATTTGGTGTCATGACTTGGTTTGATCCCAAAATCTCGAGCCCTAGTGAAACTAGGGCTCCAAATCTCGATTTTCAATCTGTCAAATAGTAAAATTTGGTCTTCAATGGCGTCGTCTTCAATAGTTCTCTTCAATGGCCCCATCCTAAAGGTCTCACGGCATTAAAGTCTCAGAGATTAGGTCTCGTTGACAGAGAAGTGAAAACTAGCTAGGGTTTCTTAGGGATTTAGGGTTTGAGCGAGAGAGATTTGAGCAAGAGGAGTTTGAGCGAGAGGGAGTGAGGGGAGAAGGGAAAAGGGAGATGGGAGAAGGGATAAGGGATAAGGGAGAAGGGAGAAGGGAGAAGGTATGAATTCGGGAGAAGGGAGCAGTAAAAAATATACTTGGCCTGATTGCATAGGTCGTGGGCTTTAAATGGAGTGGCTGGGTTAGCACGGCCCATATCCGCCCCTACGCCGACGACGTCTCAATTTCAGCCGTCTGCATATCCACTATTTTTTGTAGCGTCATTATAATATCTAATTGATTTTGAACTATTATGATAGTCTTTTATTATGTTATCCGATATTTCCAATATGATTGAACCATTATAATAGTCTATCCGATATTTCCGATATGATAATAATTTAGTGTGCTTTGTTAGTAGTAATAACCAAAACTAGATTTGCTAGCAATCAACCATAGAAGGCCCTTTCCAAAGAGTCTAAATGCAAGAATCCAAAACCCTATCATATTTGAACACCACTGTTAGTAACATTTATATACATTAGGAATTTAGGAGCAAATGGAAGGACTTTGTGGTAAAAGACAAATCTCAATTTTGTCTCGCTCAAAAAATATTCTCCATAATTGACATCTATATACTTTAATTCATTGACATAGATCGATAGTTATTTCCAAGGCCAATTTCGGATTACATTTTCCAAATACTGACAAATGCACCAAGTGAAAAATAGGGTAATTAAACCCTAATTTAATTGCAATTATTACCTAATTAATATTTCTTCTAAGCACATGGTGACCCCAAAATTAAAAAAAAGAATTATTGGAACCTCCACATCAATGGTGCACCATCTCAGGCACAGGAACGGGATGTGCCCATTCCCATAAAAAGTGTCAAGGGCACCTTTATTTGCACTCACTAAATCTTTGACGACACCCACATAAAAAATTATTGACTATTTTTTATGAGACAACAAGAGATCAGTTTTCCTCACAATATTCCACACAATGGATCCTAAGATCATGGTGGGCCATTAGATGGTTAGTTTTTTTTTTTGATCGATAAATATATAAAACCTACATTTTTGGGCTGTGTCGGGCCGTAATCCGGGCCAGCCAGATCCATTTAGAGTCCTATATGACCATATTGTCATTAGCAAGTTCTCAATTGAAAATTAGCTAAGATTACCCAAGTATAATAGTGTGGTTGGATTTATAACCGGAATACCCTGCCATGTGGATGGCTAGATTTTCAACATGTGACAGAGGATATGCGGACTGGGAAAGCCTAATATTGAATCTTAGAATGAAAACAGAGAGCTGCTATGTGCATGTCACATTTTTTTTTAAAAGCATAAAAAAAGAAAAATATTTACTCCTAGAAAAATAATGTGGCGTGGAGAGAGCAAAATTTAGTGTGCGCTTATTTGATCAAAAGAAAATCAAAATTAGGAAAAGTTTGTATGACGACCCAACTCAGTATGGTTTTTTCCGTTTTATCGGACCAAATTCTGACTTTTTGAAGAAAGAAGTGTATTATTCACGATTTTTTGAAAAAAAAAAAATAAGAGTATACTTTTTTGTGACTTTTTCAAACAATCACAAATTTCAAGAATTATTTACAAATTTTCGTGATTTCTCTTTGAAACTTTTCTGAATTATTTTATTTTTAAATGTTTTAATTAATATGCTTTTGTAATATTTATTTTTTATTTTCCCAAATTTTAACTATTTTTCCCCTTAGTTTTTTTCAAATTTTTATGAGCCGATTTATTTTGGAACCTCTACTTGACCATTATGGTTTCATTGTGCCACGCTAGGATGTTTTAAATGCTTCATATCTGAAAAGAAAGGGGTTTGCTTACAGCCAAAGACGAGTTTATAACTATCATAAGACTAAAGCATCCCATTAGATGAGAACATAGCATCATATAGTGGGATCAGACCCCAAGGCCTTTATCACTCTCCGAGTTCACAGACCAAGTTCTGAAAATGACTTTTGGCTTACGCGGCTTGACCCAATCCGAAAGTGAGGTCTAACGCCTCATGCCCAAGTCCACCCAACAGATCAAGTTTATGCGCCCGACCCCATAAAATATCAGGGTTAGGTGGCAGGTTGACCATACTAGTTAGTAGTCCTACTTACATGCACGTAGGCACATGCCATATGGCATAACAAGTGTATGATAATAATAATAATAATAAAATTTTTTGCAGACAATAGACAGGTTTTGTGCAGACAAAAGTTGCACCAACATGTATTACTGGAGCTCTAATACACGCGCCATATAAGCTGCCTGCACTTTCCCTTCACAAAACCTGCCTGATGTATAACACAGTCCTAAAAATAATCTGTTTAATGATGTAATGTGCCATTATTTGACTAAAATATAACACAATAATTCACTTTAAAAATAGGGTTTTTAGCCTATACCTCCATGTTATGCTAATATTATAAGAAACCCTTTGAGTTATGAGTATTTATTCTGTAGCCCCTACTTTTGTGTTTCTATTTCATATAACCCTAACTAGTCGTGAGTTTATGGACGGAAAGCCTATTTTGCCCTTAATGAAACTAATATTTTAAAAATACCACCATTCTAGAAGGCCCTTCATTCATCTATATTTACAAGTCATGCCATTAAAGTTTATCACCATTCTAAAAGGCCCTTCATTTACCTTTATTTACAAATCATGCCATTATAATTTACCACTATTCTAAAAGGAGTACCTTTAAATCCACCCTCAAAATCTTTGAGTTCACCCATGCTGAAACACATCGACTGCATTGAATCAAACAATGGAGATTTTTTATCGTCCCAATCTTTCATGCGATCGATCTTTAGATCATGGGTGTATCATTAGACGGTCGATTTTTTATTTCATGTGGTACACACCCTAACTACTGGTAAATCCACATCTGTATGCACGGATTAGTCTCTTTCCTCAAATCAGGGAGATAAGTCTTTTGATCTTTTTTTTTTTTTTTTTGAGATGTTCTCTTTTTTGATCCTTTTGATAGTGGTAAAAGGCGGTATGGTAGAGTTCTGTTATCGAAAGCGTATATACGGTCACACCGGATTTCACAAGGGATCCTATCCGACGATCTCTGTTATTTTGAAATTTGAATCGTATATACAGCTGGCTTATAGTGTATAGGCAGAGTTTGTAAGTTATAAATAAAGTCTACGTGACATGACCAAGGCAAGTCTCCTCCTCCTCTCCATCGATTTTCTCTTTCTAAACGACTAAATCCAATACCATACCCTCTGCAGCTATCCTCTCTAAACCCAAACCCTCTCCAACGACTCTAAACCCAAACCCTCCAGTGATTCTCTCTCTAAATCCAAATCCAAATCCAAACCCTCTCTAAAAAATAAATTTATACACTATTAACCCTCTCCTCTCTAGTCCAAAAGACCAAACCCTCTCTCTCTCCAGCGGCTAGGGCCAACGGCTCTCTTATGGGAGGAAATTGACGCCGAATCGGCAAAACTATCTAAAAATCACGCCCGTGGATCTAAGGTATGTTCAATTCAATCATTTTTCTTTTGAGTTAGGGTTTTATAGATTTCACGAGTGGATTCTTTTTCTTTTTAAGATTCCCTTTTCACAATAATATGTGAATCAAGAGAATAAAGATAGAATCACATGTAGTCAAGTGCGAGCTTACAATGGCTAAAATATTCTTTAAAAAAATATATAATTATTAATTAAGTAGTGCTTAAATTTTTTTTTTAAGTCAATCTAGATAAATCATAGCGTTTCCCTACCCTTGATGACGATTGCTTTTTTTCCAATCTTTTCTAATCTTCCTCAAGATATCTGAAAATTATAGCAGACCTATCATACAGTTAGATGTTAATTCCACATGGCACACATCCCCAACAGTGACCTAGATCTTGAGAAAAGTAGGTGACTTGGCTTTTAGGACCGTGTTCCCGGTGGAATCAATATCTGACCATATGATAGGAGTGACATGATCTTAAGATCTATTGTGGGAAAGATTGGAACAAAAAACAATCTATCTAACTCAAATTAGTCAACGGTTTTTGGTATGTGAAATACTCTGTTGTACTTACGATTAAACGGGTGAGAATAGCCATACCCTTTAAATAATAGGGCCCTTTTCGTGCCCACACCATTATTGAAGAAGGCACCTTAGTTTGAAACACTTTGAAACCCGTTGACTGCTTCAAATCAGATGATGGAGATCGCTTTTCACCCCAATTTTCCACACGATGGATCTTGAGACCATCAATGTACCATCAGACGGTCTATTTTTGGATTACATGTGGTACAAATCCCCCATAAATCTCGTTTGACCGCAATGTATGCCATGTAGAATCTTGTCTCGTATGCAAGTAGTTGCTCTATATTTTTGGGGATATGTACGACATGGAATAAAAAAATAGACCGTCTAATTGTACATTCATGGTCTCAAGGTCCCATGTATGGAAGATTGAGGTGAAAAATGATCGCCATCGTTTAATTCAAAGCAATTAGCAGATTTAAGGGGTTAGAACATAGGCGTTTTCAGAGAGGGTATGGGTGTGAACAGAGGTACTCAAATAATAGACCGTCTAATTGTACATTCATGGTCTCAAGATCCCTTGTATGGCAGATTAGGGTGAAAAATGATCTCCATTGTCTGATTGAAAGCAATTAACAAATTTCAAACATAGGCGTTTTCAGAGTTGGTATGGGTGTGAATACTTAAATAATAAGGGTACGTCTATTCGTGCCAACACAATTTCTAAAAGCGCTAACATCTGAAACCCCTTGAAAGCCATCGACTGCTTTTGTATTTAATGGTGCGATGGATCTTGAGACCATGAGCGTACCATCACATGACACTTTTTTAATACCACGTGACATAAATCTAAAAAAAGTGGTCCTAAAATCCATTTGAGCTTAATTTGTGTAGCATGCTTTTAGGGTTACTTTTTTGGATATATGCCATGTGCTACCAGGAAGTGATTGTTTGATGGTACGTTTGTGGTCTCAAGATCCATCATGTCAAAGATAGGGGTGAACATCATCAGATTCGAAGCAATCAACACTACAAAAATAAGGTGTTTCAGCAGCAACCAAAAGTGTCGCTGTTAACAAAAATCTGTCGCTACTAAAACAACAAGGGATTTTGTTAATAGTGGCAGTTTTGGCTGCCGCTAATAATCTTATTTTTTGGTAGTGCAAGGGTTGGCGGCCGTGATAATATGACCCATAGAGGTACCCTATTTTTTGGAATTCATACCATTGTAGAAATATACCCTCCATGACTTAAATATCTCTAGCATATGATTCAATGGAGCTAACTTTTGAATAAGATGGGTTTTTCTTGTATTTAATCATATGATATACTCTTAACCATGATATTATAGCTGTGTTTGGGATTTTTTCGAGACAAAGAGCAGTCCACTTAAAAGAGTAGGTTCAAATTACTCTTTCAAAGAGAACCAAATTCAGCTCTTTCACTCTTCGAAAGAGCTAAGAGTACTTACAACAAAAAATAGTCTCATATTAAAGTGCTCTGTGCCAGAGGAGAGTGCTTTTCTTTGCCTCCAAAGAGCAATCCCAAACACAGCCTAAATATCAGTTGTATTGGACACATAGCGGTTGATATGTGCAGGATGGCCTCCATCAGATACGATATTATGCCCCAATTCGAGATGGAATATATCTGGTCAAACAAGTCATATATTAGGTTATATCAAGTATTATTGGAGCATATCGGGTCATTTCGGCATATAAGTGTCGGAGTGAACTTTTTTTAAAATAATTTTTTACTTTTTTTTTTTCTATTTAAAATGGTTTTTAGAATAAAAAATTGTATATCGGCCATTCATGCCGATTTGTCTCCAATATATCTGATACTTGTTGGCATGGGGCCAAACCCATACGGCTTTAAAAAACTTTGTGCAGGATGTTGATATGAGGACTATGTTGCAACTCGCATTTCAGAGCATCGGCATCGTGTACGGGGACATAGGGACGTCTCCTCTGTACGTGTATGCAAGTACTTTTCCAAACGGCATCAAACATGACGATGATATTTTAGGAGTCCTATCTTTAATCTTTTACACCATCACCTTGATCACCTTGGTCAAATATGTCTTCATCGTACTCCTTGCTAACGACAATGGCGAAGGTCAGAGTTTTTTTCAAGTCACTTGATGTGACATGCAGTTAATAAGAATTTTAGTGATGGACTTATGTCCCATGACTCAAGTTATATATATATATATATATATATATATATATATATATATATATATATATATATAAAACTTGAAAAGTAACTAAAAAAATGTTTTCTTTATAGGAGGGACGTTTGCATTATATTCGTTGCTATGTCGATATGCGAAGGTTGGTTTGATCCCAAGCCAACAAGCAGAAGACAGAGTGGTGTCAAATTTTAATCTAGAGTTGCCAAATAATCGACTCCGCAGAGCTTCGAAATGGAAGTCAACACTAGAAAGTAGTCAATTTGCCAAGTTTTTTGTGTTGTTTGCAACAATGCTCGGCACATCAATGGTCATCTGTGACGGTATCATCACTCCTTGCATTTCAGGTTCGTATTATGTATGCTTAGTTGAAAACAGTCTAACGCTAACGTATACCTCTGTTCACGCCTACTTAATTATTGAGGATGCCTACCTGAAAATCATTTGACACTGTTGAATTAGACAATGGAGATCGATTTCAGCCCAATCTTTCACTCAAGTGATCTTGACATCATGAGTACCATCAAATCGTCCCTTTTGTATTCCACCTAGCACAGATCCCAGGTTGAGCTTCTGGCATTGGATAATTGTGTTGCTTGTTTTTTCGTTCCTGCTAGGTTGAGCTCGTGGCTCTCCATCAAGTTTCTTCCCTTTTAATAAATTTCCATCCACCGGTTGGGCATTAGTTCAACTGTTATCCTCTTTCTTGCGGAAGCAACAGGTCGTGAGTTCTAATTTCCACGTCTGCGCCCACTCTTTGTGCGGGTCTCCTCATGCTGTGTCTAAGATGGATCCTCTCGACATGCAACTTTGCACAGGCACTACATCTTTAGACTCTCTATGCTGTAGGGGCTATTCTCACCATTTAATACTAAGTACGACATCCTTTTTTCTCTGACGAAAACCATTGACTGATTTGAGTAGGATGATATGCATAAATGGTGGTCCGACAATTCCGACCCGATTTTCCTGCCCGCCAAGAATGGTGTTTTGGTCAACTATACCGCATCTAAGGTGTCTTCTGGTGAAATTCTCGTCTTATTTAAGAAGTTGATGGAGTGGATATGTTTAACTTTTAGTAGTCAATGGTAGGTTTGGTCATTTAAACACTAAAAATAGTGTTTAAATGGTCTTACACCATTAATGGTTTGAGATGTGCGTAGTCCATTTCGTTAAAGTGATAAACTATATATTGTAGGGAAAAGGGACAAAAAATGGTTTTTTAGGGAGATTTGGACCATCTGATCTGTCCACTCTGAGTCTCTAATATCAAGCATTTTTCTTGGTTGTTAATGGTTGATGTTAAAGTCCAGCAATCAGATGGTTCCCATCCATTTATAGCCACGTTTCTGTGGTTGAGACATGTTCTAATGATGAATTTCCACATGGACAATTTAGATTGATCACAAGTGTGTGCCACATGGCATAATAATGAAACACACATGATATAAGATAAAAATTCTAATCTAATGTTGTAAGATCATTTAAATTTTCGAGTCTTTTTTATTAGTTCACTCATTTGTCTTTGCTAATTTGTTTTATTATTTTTATTATCAACAGTATTATCGGCCGTCGGCGGAATAAAGGAGGCTACCAGTAAAATGACAGAAGGTAATTAGTCTCGTGATGCAACTCGTGGACACACTCTTTTTAATATAATATAACATAATATAATCTAATATAATATAGGGAGCTACTACTTGGACACAAGATTTGTACCGTGGCACATAATTAAACAAGAAAATTTCTATTATTTTTGAGATCTGTGTCACATGGAACACCATCTAAGCCATCTAATTTAAAGATCATGATGTAAAAATCTTTGGCCTTTGAGTGTATTTAATCAAATGATAGAGATCACATTTCGTGCCAAATTTTGGCATCAAGGATCTTTGCGTCATGATCTTCAAATCTTATGACTTAGATGGTGTTCCATGGGACACAAACCCCAAAAATAATGAAGTCTTTCTTTTTAATCATGTGTCACTGTAAATCTCGTGTGCAACTTGTAGCTCTCTATGATATAATAAATAATCTCATACCTCTTCCTTGTATTTTGAAAAGGACCTTTTGCATGAGATTATTTTGGCCGCTAGTGAAAGAGGCGGCACTCAGTTCAATCTCCTTACAATTTCAAATTGTAATCTCCTTTTCTTCCCGAATGGTGATGGTGAAGTCTTGGAAGTTCCATTTCATTATGACCACACAAATAAGGGAAAGTATACCTTTGAATTTTCAAAGATTTAGCACTCACCAACAACTGTGTTGGCACGGTTTGACCCGAGTGCAGCCTTTGGCACTCACTAGGGGCTAAACATCGACTCCCCACCAAGGTATCAAATATCGGAGGATACCGATACGTATTAACAATACATATCAAGTATTTGTATCGGTATTTATATCGGCCGATACATATCGGCTATCGGCTGATATGGAACCTATATCGGCCGACACCTCCTTGTTGTTTTTAAAAATTCAAGAATACATATTGGTACCAGTCGATTCGTATCGGTCCTTCATGGACCAATACCCAATACTGGTACTCGAGTTGACACCTTGCTACCCACGATATACCCCTACGGATTGATATTAGGTATTCAACCTGTGCACCAAAGGTTTATAAATACAAATGTAAATAGAGATTTTTACCTTACAGGGTCCGATGTTTTCCTTATACCCAATTGGGTCCCCAGACCCTCAACTTATTTATTTATTTGTTTTCATTTTTTTGTTGAACTTTTGAAATAGGGCCTTAGTAATTGACATGTGCCGATCAACTTACTTGAAAGAATGAGTTGGACAAAAAGGCTCTTCGGTCCTGTATGAGACTATCAATCAGACTCATATGAGACCAATCAATCCACTATAAGACCGATGGGGTCGGTCTCATATGAGACCGATCGGTCTTTTAATAGATTGGTTGGTATCATCAGATTGATCCCTCTCATGTGGGACCGAACGATTTCATATGAAACCTATCGGGCCCCACATGAGACAGACTCGACCGGTCTTATAGTGGATTGATCAGTCTCATATGAATTCGATATGGGTTTGATCGATCAGTATCATATGATTCTAAGCGGTCGATCTCATATGGGATCTAAGGCCCTTTTTGTGTAAACCAATATTTTATTTGAATTCAATTTCAGCACATGTCAATTATTAGACCCTGTTTCGAAAGATTTTAACTAAAAAAATTGTGGGCACTAAACAAAGGTGAGACTTTGTTAGGTAAAATATAAAAGGTTTAGACCCTATTAGGTAATTTGCCCATATATAAGGTATTATTATTATTACTAATTCTTTTTACTTTTTTAATGGGTAATCTGGTATTGATTGTGACTCAAGCGGTGGACCAGAACTATAGTTCACGACGGCGGACCATTAAAAGGTTGAATATTGGTACACAAGACGCTACGTGCACACGAACTTTTTTCATTCCACAAACGTAAAAACAGCAGTGGTGCACAAATAGCAAAAGTTGTGATGCACCTAGAAAATGACTTTTCTTTAACTGAAAGAACACAAAAATTAAGGAAAGTTTGTGTGCAGTCAAAAGCTACTGTAAACACACTTTCTGGGAAGTATACATGTTTGAATCTTTGCTAGCCACAATAGAATAAATTTAGAGACATTTTAGTTACTCCCACTGCCCCACACCACTTAAAACAAAGGAACAACTATTGATTGCTTTGAATCAGTTAGAGATAGATTTTCGGTCTCAATATTCCTTCACACAATAGATCTTAAGATTATGGGTCTATCATTAGGCGAACAAATGTTGATTCATTGTGGCACAAATCTCGAAAGTGAGCATTAATAATTTTTTATAGTATGTTGTGAGCATCCAAATTTAGAGATGTGCGCCACTTGGAGTCAACATGTGACTGTCCGATGGTATGTCCATGATCTCAGGATCTATTGTGTGGAAGATTGGGACAAAACATTAACTCCATCGTCCATCGTCTTATTCAAAGCAATCAATGTTCAAGTGGTCTGGCAGTAACAAACACACTCCTCAAAATTTATTACTATTTTTTCATTGATTGGTGAGCGGATGGGTTAAGTTGGTAGGTGACTAGAAATAGTATGACAAAAAAACTGGTGTGCACATAGCAGCCTCAAAATTTTTAGCTACAGTGAGAATCAGTGTTTGTCTCCCCTTAGAGAATGCAATTTATTGATTTTTTTAATTAAAAATATCTAAAATTAAGTTTTTTAAATATTATAAATTTTGACTATTGGTGTGGCCAATACAGATCAGGATTTATAATCAAAGGTTCAAATGGTTTGAATGGAATGGGGTCAGGTCCAAATTAACTCTACATTATGATTATTCATCCTATTCTGATATCATTGTACCCTTGTAAGATATAGACAAAAATAGGTATAAACTCTAAAAGGTTTAAAACTTAAATGGAAAAATAAAATAAATTAGTGTTAAAATTTTACAAAATTGTTTAAAAAATTAATAATTATCTGACTAGTTTGTGCGATGTATCATAATCTAATATTCTGTTTTGCATAATAAAGTATGGTAAGTTAAAAAAAGGGCACTTTAGAAAACAATGCCTCAAAACAAACGTTTTAGCAAAAAAGGCCCGACTTCAAACGTTTTAGAAAAACAGTGCTTTCATGGAGTTTAGAACTTCAGAAACCCGTGAGAGCACTGTTTTCATGATTTTCAGAAGTTCTAAAATCCGTGAAAGCACCATTTTTCTAAACGGTTTGAAGTTGGGTCTTTTTTGCTAAAAAGTTTGTTTTTGAGGCATGTTTCTCTAATTATCCCATAAAAAAAGGAGCCATTATTAGCACCCGGAAAGTTACCGAATTTAAAAGAAGGGAAAATTTCTAGAATCACAATCCTTTAAAGTAACTTTTTTAAATCTCCCCATATTTGTTTTAATATTCAATAAACCCCTCTACTTAAAACTTAATTATCTAAATGTCACCTCAGTCATAAATATCTACCTTAATACCAAAACTACCCTTAAAGGGGAAGATTCTAGAATGTTGGTTGGACGGCTGGGCCAATAAAAGTTACATTAAAAAAAAGTGTGAAATCGATTTTTTTTTCACAAAAAGAAATGAAAATTCAGTAAAAATTTTAAAAAATAGAAATTTTTTGAGAAAAATAATAAAAGAATATGTACAAAAGTAAATATGTTTTAGTATCAAGAAAAATCTAATTTTTTTCATGCAAATATAAATAAATATAATTTTTATTTTTATTTTTTTGTGCGTAAAAAAATGATTTTTATATTTTAGCTGCGATTTTTACATTTTTTTCTTGAGATTAAAGGAAATTATTTTTAATATTTTTCTCCAAGTTTTTTCAATCTTGTAGATTTTTACTGAGTTTTAAATCTTTTTAAATTTTTTTTCCATGAAAAGATACAAATTTTACTTTTTTTTAATGCAACTTTTACTGTCCAACGAATTTTCATAAAATCTCCACCCTTTAAAAAATATGGGGAGGATTTAGAAAAGCAACTTTAAAAGGGGGTGATATTAGAAAGGTTCCCTTACAAGAAAGACTTGCAAGTTTGGCGACCTGTGCTATGTGAAATCATCTTCTAAGTCTTGATTTGAAGGCCATGATATTAAGTACAATAGATTAGCACGAAATGTAATCTTCATCATGTGATTTAATGTAGTCAAAGGCTATTATCTGATTCAAGTTGATCACAATAGATCATATGGTGAACATCAAGTTCTGGCCAAAACTGCGTTTTCACATGTCACATGTCCCTAAAATATCAAGTTTTTCTTTAAATTCGGTGCGAGTAATGGCTCCAAAAAAAATACTTATGCTTTACATGTTTTTGGAAATAGTAGTATGTAATTCATGAACAAGTTGTTTGATCATTGTCTAAGAGAAAGAAGGTTAAAGCCTTTTTTTCTCCTCCATTTATATGCAGGAAAGATTGTATTAGTATCAGTTGTCATCTTGATCTGCCTATTCTCAGTTCAGAGGTTTGGAACAGACAAAGTCGGATACAGCTTCGCGCCCATCATCCTTCAATTTTGCCAAATACGACCTGGGTGTAGTAAAGGCCATCTACCCCAAATACATCGTAGATTACTTCAGGAGGAACAAGATGGAAGCATGGGTCTCCCTTGGTGGCGTCGTACTTGCCATAACAGGTTAGAATCTCTTCAGCCCTGACTCTGTATCAATGTATGGAAATGAGTATAGGGTATACCTCTGTGATGGATGCAGTGTTTCGAAAATACACACTCATTAGTTTTTCAGTGCGTCACCGATTGGATAGGACCTAGATTGAAAAATGTACTACTTAGATGATCCTCTTTGTCACAAAATTCTCCAAATTAATCAAAATTTTGGAAAAATTCTCCGAATAGGTGATATTCCTATCTGTTTTGCATAATATTCCCTTGATTCGTCGATTCTTTGCACTTTTCTCGAATTTCCAAATTCGACAAATTTTCTGATTGTATATTTATTTATTTTTAATTATTTTTTAAATTTATATTAGTTAAATGCATGCTTCAGTCATACTACCTAGGATTGTAAATTATTAATGTAAGGGAGGCTACCTAATGCACTTATTTTATGATTTGAAGATATCGTTGTTAACTTTAAATAACTTAACATATAATTTTATAAATTATAGTAACTTGTTATTTTTATAATCCCCAATATTTTTTGATGAATAACCGAACTTGGTTGTTATGAAAATCCTGAGCACATTTAGCTAGAAAGTTATTACTGATGGTTATGAGACTGTTTGATTAGAGTAGTTTCTCTTATTAGAGTTCATTTTCTTTGCTCTGCACTACAACTGAAGCCCTATTTGATTCAAATTTTCTCAACTCATTCCATTTTCCGTGTGCTGTATAAAACAGGAACCGAAGCAATGTTTGCTGATTTGGGGCATTTTACAGTCCGTTCCATACAGATAAGTATGTGCTCAGTCACATTCCCTGCCCTCATTTGCGCTTATACTGCCCAGGCCTCGTATCTCCGTCAACATAAGGACCAAGTCACAGACACCTTCTATAGGTCGATTCCACGTGAGGCATCTCCACACCCTCCTCTTCTCCACTAGCTTTTTCTTTGATTAATAATTCTAACCCTAGAACACGTTATATTCGGTGTAGATCCCATATACTGGCCCATGTTTGTGGTTGCTGTTATGGCCTCGATCATTGCTAGTCAGGCCATGATCTCAGGTTGTTTTTCCATCATCCAACAATCATTGTCGCTCGGGTGCTTCCCGCGAGTGAAGGTAGTCCACACCTCAACCAAATACGAAGGCCAAGTCTACATACCAGAGGTCAATTATCTGCTCATGCTAGCATGTGTTGGAGTCACCCTCGGCTTCAGGACTACAGCAAAAATGGGCAATGCATATGGTGAGATTCTATATTGGCACAATTTTCATGTATAAGTGTTTTGGAGATTTGATTAATTTGGATTAACGCAATTCACTGATTTAAAACTAACAAATTAGTTTTTAGAAAACATGAATTATTTGTAATAAAATTTAGCATATTATACTACTTTGGAGAGTTTTAGAAGAAACGATTGTAATGATTTTTTGGGTTCACTTTTAGACATTTGGTCATTGGGTGAGAAATTTATAGTTGAAGTTATTGAATCCCCCTTCTTAATATTAAATCCTGCTACCATTTGTATTATAATGGTTACAGAAAGATATTTTCATTATTTTAATTGTAAATGTTTCTTACACATTGATCGAATGACTTTTGAAAACCCCTTTTTGTCATAATTCTAAACCACCCTTTGTCTCACATTTATTGAGGCTGCGTATGGCATAGCTCTTTGCTAGCCCTTGCCATAGTAGAGTTCACCTACTTTAGTAGGTTCCCATCCTTTTTGCTAACATCCTGATACCTATTTTAGTAGGTACCCCTTATCCTTTATAACTCCTTGCATAGCAAAATTTTATACAGGATTTACCTGTTCAACAATTCTACCCTCCTCTCTACTCACTCCTTGCCAAAGCAGATTTTATTTGCTCTGGTAGGGAGTTAGTAGAGAGCAGGGAGGTTGCTGCTAAAGCTGGTAAATCCTCTTTTGGAGGGAGTTAGAAAAGATAATGGAAATCAACTAAAGCAGGTGACCTCTCCAGTGGCAAGGGCTAGCAGGGAGCTATGCCATACGCAGCCTAAATGACTTTTGGGAACCTTGGAAAGTGTGAAAATCCCTTTTTATTAAACTTTTTGAAGTAGTGTAATATGCTAAAATTTTCGTCAAATACTCCAATTTTTAGAATTTTTTTTTCCTTCTAATTTTTGTTCCTACCATGCAGGTATTGCAGTGGTTTTCGTGATGACTCTTACATCGTCCTTCCTAGTATTGATCATGGTAATGATATGGAAAACCCACATCCCCCTTATAATTGCATGTGTCGTATTCATCTGCTCCGTCGAACTCCTATACCTAAGTTTCGTCTTCTCGAAATTCAACCAAGGCGGATACCTCCCTATCGCCTTCGCCGTTGTCCTCGTGGCCATTATGTATACATGGAACTACGTATACCGTAAGAAGTATACATATGAATTGGACAATAAGGTAGCATTAGAAAAGCTAGAGGAGATTGCAAGGGACCTTAAGTTTCAGCGCCTCTCGGGCCTTGCCCTATTCTACTCGGAGCTTGTGTAGGGCATCCCACCCATATTCAAGCATTACGTTGCAAACGTGCTGGCACTTCACAATGTACTCGTCTTTGTTTCGATCAAATCGCTCCCCATTAGCAAGGTCCCAATCGAAGAGAGATTTTTGTTCCATAGGGTTGGACCACGCAATATTGCAGTGTTCCGTTGCGTAGTGAGGTATGGGTATGCAGATGCACGCAAAGAGCAGGATCAGTTTGAGGGGATGTTGGTGGAGAAGTTAAAAGGAGTTTGTAAGCGAGGATTTGTTGTTTAACAAAAGTAGAATGGAGGAAGGCGTGGAGGTTAATGGAGAGAGGGAAAGCGAGACGGTGGAGGCAGGGCCATCCCTGGACCAAGGCAAGCCAGGCGGTTGCCTTGGGCCCCCGATTTTTAGGGGCCCCCAAATCCCAGGTTGCTTTAAAAGTAAGGTTTAAAAAGACCAAAAAAAAAAATTATACACAGACAATGGGCCCCCGTCTCCTACCTCCTCTCCATCGATTTTCTCTCTCTAAACGACTAAACCCAATACCATACCCTCTCCAGCTATTCTCTCTCTAAACCCAAACCCTCTCCAACGATTCTCTCTCTAAACCCAAACCGGCAAACCCAAACACAAACCCTAACCCTCTCCACCGAATCTCTCTCTAAACCCAAACCCTCCAACGATTCTCTCTAAACCCAAACCCAAACCCAAACCCAAACCCTCTAAGGCTCCAACGATTCTCTCTCTAAACCCAAACCCTCCAGTGATTCTCTCTCTAAAACCAAATCCAAATCCAAATCCAAATCCAAACCCTCTCTAAAAGAAAAATTTATACACCATTAACCCTCCTCTCTAGTCCAAAAGACCAAACCCCCCCTCTCTCTCTCTCTCCAGCGGCTAGGGCCAACGACTCTCTCTCTCTCTCCAGACTCCAAGTCTGCAAACCCTCTCTTCTCTCCCCAGGCCAAGCTATTTTCGTGATTGACTGATTGGAGGCTTGAAGTTGGAGCTGCTCTGCTGGCTGCTGCTCATCTAGTCATCTGCTGATCATAAAACCAGGTATGAAGTTTTCTAGTTGTGACGTCTGCTCTTCAACTTCAAGGCTAGCTATATGGATTCTCTATTTCTCTTATTTAATTCTAAATTGCTAATGAGAATGGTTCTCATAAATTTGCTCATAAAAAGACAAAAGGAAAAGGTTGGTATAAATAAAAAGACAAAAGAAATAGGGTTGGTATAGTGGCATTACTGCATCAGGTATTTAGGTTAGTAGGTTACTACACTGATATTTCCCAATATTTGTGTATTCACTCTCTTGCCGGCGTATATCCAAACCATAAAAACAGCAACATAGATAGGTGCCAATTATATGCAAAATATGATAAGAATAAAATACTTATGGCCAACTCAATGTACTCACTAGTCGGCATGCCTTCATCTAGTTATACCAAATTCCCAATGCAGAGTTCCTTAAAAATAAAAATAAAAATATGGCATTTTGAACGACCTTTTTAACAAATTGTTTTTGAAGGCCCCACTTTGTAGTCTACCTGGAACCCTGTTTGGCATCTCTTTTCCATAGAGTACTTTCCAATGGAACAATGTTAGGTGAAAAGCAGATTTCACCCAACTGCCTATTCACTTCTAGCTTAAAATGCTTCTCATAAAACACCATTTTCAGCTTCTTTTGAAGCAGCAGTGACACACTTCTTTATAACACCTGAAAAGTGTTTTTGGAAAAGCATCAAAGAGGGCTCAAGTAATTGAAGTGATAGCTTTTGTTGGGAGTTACTCTTGGGCAAAAAAGTACATTCTGTGTTTGGATATAAAACATAGGAAAATGGAGGAAAAGCATTCACTCTTATTACTATGAATTTTTAGCTTAGAGGAATATGGAGGATTCCTTCATTTTCCACTGTTTGGATGATTATATTGATACGTGAAAAATGTATAATTAATTATCATTGGACCAATAATTAAAATATTCAAAATTTGGGATGTATGCAATGTGAAATCAAATTATGACCGTCTGAAGAGAGGCTCGTGATCTCGAGATCTAGTGTGTCAAAGATGAGGCTGGTTGACTAGTTGTCAATAGGAAGTTAGTCACCATTTAAAATTTGATGAAGCAGAGACTAATGTTAATCATGGTTTCAAATATCGATCAGTCTTATTATCCGATGCATTAATGCATATCGGCCCATATGTATCGAAAACTTAGCTGCTTAGAAGTAGTTTTGTGTTTCTATCTCTTTTATTGGGTTGCTTAGAAGTAGTTTTGTGCTGATATAAGCTATTATTTTTTATCAATAATCATCAATATATTAGAAAACTTAGCTGCTTAGAAGTAGTTTTATTTTTCTACCTCTTTTATTGGGTTGCTGTCTTGTCATTTGTCAATAACATACAGTGGGTTGTTGAATTTAATTGTTGAGTTTGATTAATTTTGTGTTCAATGCTTTGATTTGAAGCTTCAAGTTCTTAATATAATGGAAAGCTTCAAGTTCTTAATATTAACAAGTTCTTGATTTTCTGGTTTTGTTGCTAAATTTTGATGATTTTGTTGCTTGATTTGCTGGTTTTGTTGCTTAATTTATGATTTGATGGTTTTGTGTGTTGTTGTTGTTAAATTTTCAATGGTTAATTAATAATTTATGATTAGCAAGTATTGATAAAAATGTGTGTTGGATAGGGAAAAAGGTAGAACAGTGGCAGTTAAAAAAATGAGATAAATTAGAGCAAAAAGGTACTTATATATATGGTATTAACAACTTAGTGCCCCTTATTTTTATTTAGGAATTTATTTGTTATGTCGATAATTAAATGATATACATTGATGTTTGTTTAAGAAATATTCATTTATTTGAGAAATGAATCTTTTTTCTTCGAATGCATCATTATATATATGGTATTAGCAACTTATCTTTGTCTTAATTGATGTTTGTAGTTGAGAAACACTGCACTCAAAGTCATGTCTAATATAAGCTATCCTTCTGGAGCTGAGAAAAGAAGAAGAAAACAAAAGACAGAAAAATTTATTCAGCCTCAAGAAGGAGCCATTTTCAAGTTCTTTGGAAGTAGTAAACAAATAGAGCTCGAAAATTTGAGCAATAAGGAAGAATACGAGAATAATGAAGAACATGAAGGCCAAGACTTGGTGAATGAAGGGGAACATGACGGTGAAGAAGAAAATATAAATGAGAATGAGATTTATAATAACAACTGTTGGCCTTTAAATGTATATGATTCGAACAATTGGAACAATGTTCAACAGAGTCTTAGAGACTTCTTAGTAGAGAAGGGTCCTTTGAGAGATGAGAATGAAAATTTTTCGAGAAATATTTATGGTAGGAAGTTCTCGTCTTCTCATTACATGCGACAATGAGCAAATGGAGAAAAAAATGATAGAAAATGATTAGTATATTCAAATGCTAGCCAAAAAGTTTATTGTTTCAGTTGCAAGTTATTTTTCACGGAAGGAATGACTACTCAATTGGCTAAAGAAGGATTCAATGATTGGAAGAATATAAGCGAAAGATTGAAAAGTTATGAAAAGACTAGAGAACATATTACAAGCATGAACAAATGGATTGAGTTGAGTTTGAGATTGGGAAAGAATGAGACAATTGATCAAGAGGTTCAAGAAAAAATAAAGAAAGAGAAAGAACATTGGAGGCGTGTATTGATAAGGATTATTTCCATCGTGAAGACTCTTGCATCCAAGAATATAGCATTCCGAGGAGATAATGAAAAGATTTATCAAGAGGAATGAGATCTTTTTGAGTATAGTTGAAATGATAGCCGAATTTGATCCGATAATGCAAGAGCACCTTCGACGAGTCCAAAATAAAGAACTTCATTATCATTATCTAAGTCACAAAATTCAGAATGAGTTGATACAAATGATGAGGGATACAATCAAAAGTACGATTATTCAGAAAATTAAAGTAGCGAAATACTATTCGATAATACTTGATTGCACTCCAGATATTAGCCATGTAGAGCAAAATGTCTCTTGTTATAAGATGTGTTGGTGAGTCACCAAGTCAAATACAAGTGAAAGAATTCTTTCTAGAATTCTTGAAAGTTAGTGATACTTTTGGGCAGGGGCTTTTTAATGTTCTTGTAGAAGTTTTGAAGACTCTTGAACTCAATATCGATGATATAAGAGGACAAAGATATGATAATGGATCCAATAGGAAAGGAAACCACAAAGGTGTACAAAAAAATTTGCTTGAAATAAATCCTAGAGCATTTTACACCCAATGTGGTTGTCATAGTCTAAATCTTGCACTTTGTGACATGGCGAGCTCTTGTTCTAAAGCTTCAACATTTTTCGGTGTAGTACAACGTATATACACGCTCTTTTTATCTTCTACAAAGCGGTGGCAAATTTTAACGGATAATATGAAAGGTTTTCCAGTTAAAGGATTATCACAAACACGTTGGCAGAGTCGTGTTCAGAGTGTTAAAGCAATAAGGTATCAAGCTTTAGAAATAAGAGATGCTCTACTTATCCTGGCAGAGTCTATTTGTGAAACTGACAGCAAAAGTTCTAGTGAAGCACAATCCCTCGCAACAAATGAACTTGAGAGTTGTGAGTTTTTAGTAGTTATGATTATTTGGCACAATGTATTGTTTGCTGTGAATACTGTTAGCAAGTTTCTTCAACAAGAAAGTATGAATATTAATATTGCTATCTAACAGTTAGAAGAACTCATTACCTATTTTAAAAGGTATAGAGAAAGTGGGTTTGTGGAAGCCCTAATTGAAGTTAAAGAAGTTGCGACTCAAATGGGGATCGAGCCTATATTTCGTGAAAAACGCATTATTCAGAGAAAGAGACAATTTGATGAGGATGCAAGTGAAGAAGTGTCACAGTCAGCTGAAGAATCGTTTATAATTAATTACTTCACTTATATTATTGATCAAGGTCTTTCATCAATTGAGCATAGGTTTGAACAGTTTAAAACATATGAGCAACATTTTGGACTTTTGTTTGATTTGAAGAAGTTAGGTTCGGTTAGTGAAGAATGTTTGAAGACTTTTTGCGTAAATCTTGAACATGTTCTCAAACATAAACAACATATTGATATTGATGGGCTAGATTTATCTTCAGAATTGAACGTCTTGAAAGATACTTTGCCGAAAGAAGTGAAAACGCTGATTGAAGTGCTAAATTATTTGAAGCAAATGGAAGGTTGCTACCCAAATGTCCGGATTGCTTATAGGATAGTGCTGACTATACCAGTTATTGTTGCCTCTGGTGAAAGAAGTTTTTTCAAATTGAAGTTGATCAAATCATATCTTCGGTCAACGATGTCATAAGAAAGATTAAATAGATTAGCTATGCTATCCATTGAAAATGATATAGTGGATAAGATTGACTATACAACTTTAATCAGTGACTTTGCCGCTAAAAATGCGAGAAGAGAAATATTTAAATGAAATTTTGTAGTATTGCATTTATATGTATTGCATTTTTGTTTAATATTTACTTGTATTAAATTCTTAGTGACATTTTCAAATGAGATATAGTAAAATAGAATATGAGTATTATTTTATTTGTCAAAAAAAAATTGTGGCGATTTTTTTATATATTAGAAAGTACTATGAAATAAGGGCCCCATTTTAGGAACCCGCCTTGGGCCCCCAAAATGTCAGGGCCGGCCCTGGGTGGAGGAGGAGGTGGTGTTGGTGGAGAGGGAGTGGAGAACAGGGGTAGTTCACTTATTGGGGGAGAGCGATGTGGTAGCAGAGAAGGGGTCTAGTTTAGGGAAGAGGGTGTTGATTGATTATGGTTATAACTGTTTGAAGAGGATAGTGAGGTAGAGCGGCAAGGTGCTTGACATCCCACGAGAGCGCTTGTTGAAGGTCGGAATGACTTATGAGATTTAGAAGAAGAAGGAGAAGAAGACAGAACTACATAATGTAATAAAAAGTGAGTTACTCCGCGTCTAAAGAGCAATCCCAAACATAGCCTTAAAAGCGATTGTGGCATTTTATAAGACTTAAATAGTTTTGGTGAAAAACATGGGTTTTATTTTTATAGTAGGGTTAATAGCTTTGATAGTATTTTACTGCAATGTCCCAATTACTACAAACAATAAGACTATTAGCGGCAGTTTTTTGCGCTATTTGTATTGTCGCTACCAAAAACTTTCGCTATTAGTCCTCCCGCATCCAAAAAATGCCTTAATAGTAACTGCCGTTGAAACCCCTTATTTTTGTTAAGGTTAAATCATTCAATGGTATAATCTCAAGGCATTTCGGAAAATGCCTTTCAATTAAAAGTTATTATCATTATATAATTATTATATATTTATGGGAGCTAAAACTTGCACTGGAGATTCGTGTACCGTGGCACGTGGTTAAAAAGAAAGACTTTATTTTTTTTGAGGCAAAAATTTTGCATGAAACACAATCTCTTTCATCTGATTGAATACAATCAAAATTTGAATCGGTTCACGCCACACGAGCCATTTGTCGTGCGGACATGAAGATTGGTGCGCATCTCAGAGTCCATGGACCATTGTATATAGCGAATGGATTGATAGGAGCTCACTATATGCGTCAAGATAAGATACAACACTGTCAAGGTCCACAATATTGCAACCTCAAGGTCGCTGCTTACCTTCAAAAATAATATTAATAATAAATAAATAATAAATCCTGCAATGTCCCACATTTTATAGTATTTTTCTAGTAATGCAAATTTCTCGGGTTGGGGACGGGTTTATGGTTCTCGGATCACTTTTCGAACTCAGGTCCCTGCTTTTGGAAGCAAGTATTTGGCCAGCTCGCCCACCCCCTTGAGGTTACTTTTGTCACACTCACTCACAAAATATTAAAAAAAAAATATATTTAAAAAACTTTAAAAAAGATAAAGCAATTATCACATGACTATTTTAAACTATGTGGAAGGGGCCAACTTCTCATGTGCAACAATTCAAGTAATGGCTTACACATAGTTTAAAAGAAGTGGTACTTTGGAAATATGTATCATATGAAAATGCCATTTACGCTGTCTAATTTGAAAACAATGGTCTAAAGATCTTTCGTGCAAAAGATTAGCACGAACCATTACTTTTACAATAATATTTGAAGACAGTGATTTAAAACTCACGAGTTTTTTTAAAATTCCCAAATAATTCCTGATTAATTTGAAGAACCTCAAATTTGTGAATTATTTGCGAATTTTCTAAAGTCAGGAGCAGTGAGTGACTATGCCTGCAACCAAGTTATTGAACATTGAAGGAGAAAATTATGCTTAACTGTGGTTACTCAAATGAGAAAAAATAATTATCCATCAACTCTCTTACACTTTAAGCTAAAAAACATTAGATGAAAAATATACTTGTCGGGAAAATATTTAAAAGTTTAAAGTTAAAAAACAATCAATTTGAGATTTGTTATTGTAAAAAGTAAGGCTTTGTTCGAATATTTTTCTAGTTTTTCCAGAAAAGCTCAGATTCCTGACAATTCAGTTTTCTGTAGATTTTTGGTCAACTCAGATTCCTGGCATTTCCCAAGTGTGTTCTTTTAGGCCTCAGAAAAGCTCTGATACTTGACATTTTTCATAAACGAAGGATTTCATGTGTTCTTTTAATTATTTCAAAAAAACACATAATCGGTCTAGTTAAGGGGCATCGTATGACCGTATGAATGATGATAGAGCATCCGATATCGTGCCGTATATATTTGAAGGTCATTTTTTACCGATACACGATCCATGAGAAATTGAACACTTCCGTCGGTGCAATTGTATAAAAATGATTCCTACAACTTTACTACCTGATTTAGGAAAGTACATACTACGTTAGTTCATTACATTCAAAAGTAGGTTACTTGGAGAGCCAATTACAAAATTAAGACTACTACAAGTGTACAGGAAAAATGATATATAACCCTAAAGACAACTATGAGGTTGCATTGTTGTTACCCCCTTGCTGGAAAGAGTAGAAGGTAGTGACCGTATGAATGTGGGAGCTACTCCCGTCATCCGAGCTATTATTGCGATAATGCTGTATGAGAAGTATCAAATCAGAGTCATCATTATCCTTAGACTCCATCAAACGCTCCACAGTATCATTCTCTGAATCCGAATTTAGAAGCATTTAGTGATTTGCAATGCCTGGTGGTCGAATAATCGGAGGTATGAGCCGTATATGTGGTGTTCGATGAAACGATCGGGCTAGTTGGACGACACGTATGTTGGATGGGTTTTAGAAAGGGCCTCTAATTTCTGGTTTCCCTACTTGATGGCGATGCCCAGCAGGCACAAGTGAAATGAACACAACTTTTCAAACGTGAGAGCGGCATTACCAACTGCTAGTCACCAACTCACACCTTTTAACTAATATCAAGTGTTTCACCCAAACCACCAAGAACAGTATTAAGTCCATCTACCACCACAAAAGAATAATCAAATTTAACTCTGATCGACCATCCGTATACAAATTCATGGTCGTACCCAAAATACATATATTTAAACAATTCCATCCATATGATGAATGCATTTTTTTTGTTCTCTGATCTCGATCGGATGGTTTTGATCACTAGATTGATAGTAAGTACTTTTAATAGTCTGACACTTATATGGTTTTGAACGGTCTAGATTCCTACGCACCAATTCCACCTGTGTAACATTGATGACCAAACAATAATTCTTTCTACTTGGGCCTGACCATTTAATATCAGGTTCTATTACTTAGTCTACTTTCTCTGTCGCTTGCTCTAGTTCCAGGGTAGACCCTTACGGCGCAACTTAGACTTCTCCCCTCCTTAAACCCTCTCAGCCTCTCTCACACTTCACTTCTCTAGTGTCTAGTGTCTCTCTCTCTCCTCTTATCACTCTATCG
This sequence comes from Chloranthus sessilifolius, assembly GCA_021018995.1. Classification (NCBI taxonomy): domain Eukaryota; kingdom Viridiplantae; phylum Streptophyta; class Magnoliopsida; order Chloranthales; family Chloranthaceae; genus Chloranthus; species Chloranthus sessilifolius. Next base: position 5,715,985 of record CM037588.1, on the reverse strand, counting down.
CCCCCTCCACCTTCGCTTATTTCTTCTCCATCTCTCGCCATCGATTTTCTTTTGGAACAAGGTCAAGGACCAGGTACCTTTCTCGTTCTCACTCTTCTATTTTCTCTTCAGTTTATATCTGAAAAACATTAGTTTTCTCGTTACAGAGAAGAAGTGGGAAATGCAGAGCAGAGATCTCATACGACACTCCATTTGCCATGGCCACCGGAGCTTGAGTTCTCAATTCGTTGGCTTTCCCTGTAAAATATGGATCCGACGACGATGCCAGCGGATCAGGTATTGATTCTACTGATGCTAGGTTTGCAGTTATGGGGATCATAAGCTTCATCCCTTACTTTAATTGGTTGGTGAGTTTTGGTTTTTAAGAAATTAGGATTCTATGATTTTAATTTTTGCTCCTGTTATTTATTTAGAAAAGAGTATACTCACCATCTACTCAGATTCTGGCCTTTCTGGGTTGAGGGTTTAGTGCCTTAGTTGTTTTTGTTAAAATCCACTGAAATTTGGGAACCTGTTCATTGGGTCCCAGCTCTATTGCCGACCCGGGGAATTGCTTGGAAAGTGCTCAAAATACTACTTTCCAAGCTGCGTGCTCAGAAATACTACTTTCTCAGCTGCAATTCGGTTTCTGAGCTCAAAAATGCTATTTAAGGAGCGAGAAAAATATGTGCGATCAAAATCTATGATGTAGAAACCCCCGAATTGGCTCAAGCCCCTATTTAATTCTAGAGTTTCTATTAAGTATGATTTTTATAGATCTTTTGTTTGTATATAAGCTCCCAAATCTATGATGTAGAGGCCCCTAAATTGATGATAAAATAATTACTAACATTATATTTATCATTTGTAGCCCCACTAACAAAAATTCCTGACTACCCCCTACTACACGCGCCAGGTTAGCCACCAGCACTTTGCCTTCACAAAACCTGCATGCCAGCACTTTGTGCTGCAGCACTTTGCCTTCACAAAACCTGCGTGCCATTTAACACCATCCTAAAAATAATCTGTTTAATGATGTAATGTGCCATTATTTGACAAAAATATAACACAATAATTCACTTTAAAAATAAGGTATACAAAAGTAGTTTCACGGAAGTCTAGCCCAATTTCTTTCCTGCATGTGAAAGAAAAACTAAGTCAACACCTATACAATTGGATCTGGTGGGGTACAACAAAACCCTAACTACCGGTAAATCCACATCCGAAAGCACAAGGAGTGCATGAGATATGCACGGATTAGTCTCTTCCCTGAAATCAAGGAGATAACTCTTTTGATTTTTTTTTTTTGAGATGATCTCTTTTGATCCTTTTGGTTGTGTTAAAAGGCGGTTTCGTAGAGTTCTGTTATCGAAAGCGTGTATACGGTTACACAGTGTATGGGTTTCACAAGGGATCCTATCCGAGGAGCTCTATTACTTAGAAATTTGAATCATATATACAGTAGGCTTATAGTGTATAGGCAGGGTTTCGAAGTTATAAATAAAGGCTACGTGCCATGTCTTCTGAGCAGTCCAGTGTACTACCTCTCTTTCTTTGAATTCCTTTATTTCTTCTTATTTCTAGAAATGTCAATAGAAACGAATGAATGTGAGAAAATCGAGATGGTTTCCGAGTTTGATGGGAGGAAATTGACGCCAAATTTGCGTCGAGTCGACTCATTAGACTTAGAATCGGCAAAACTATCTAGAAATCACGCCTGTGGATCTAAGGTATGTTCAATTCAATGATTTTTCTTTTCAGTTAGGGTTTTATAGATTTCACGAGTGGATTCTTTTTCTTTTTAAGATTTCCTTTTTCTAATTTTTATATAAAATATTATATTCAGTGATTTTATATACAAGAACTTGAAAAATCTGATAATTTGGAGCTAAATTTAAGATTTGGTGGATTAAGATCGGGGAGCACTTTGTTTTTGGCTGCATGTAGAGTGAACTACTGGTTAAACACTTTGCAGTAATATTTTTTAAATTTGTTTATTTTCGGAGGTGAGAATATATATAGAGTTTTGTTTAGTTATGTATTATTCTTCAAACACCGAAGTTTCCGCATCACAAATTCATAGTTTCATTAATTTGAGGGGACGATCATTAAATATATATTGCTACTTTTCTAGAGAGATTCGAATTTAGAGTTAAGAAATTATTATTTTGATGGGAGAGTTAAAAGATTATTCAACTAATATTTTTAGAAAGGAGTGAATTAGGTTGTTTTCTTTGTAAGTTTAAGCTTTCTACTTCCTTTATCAACTGATAAATATGTGAATCACGAGAATAAAGATGAATCACGAAAATAAAGATAGAATCACATGTAGTCAAGTGCGACCTTACAATGGCTAAAATATTCTTTGAAAAAATATATGATTATTAATTAAGTAGTGCTTAATAATTTTTTTTAAGTCCCTATTTGTTGAAGTTTAATCCGGATGAATCATAGCGTTTCCCTACCCTTGATACCCTTGATGACGATTACTTTTTTTCCAATCTTTTTTAATCTTCCTCACGATATCTGAAAATTATAGCACGCCTATCATACGGTTAGATGTTAATTTCACATGGCACACATCCCCAAAAGTGACCTAGATCATGAGAAAAGTAGGTGAATTCGCTTTTAGGGACGTGTTCATGTGGTACAGATCCCCCATAAATCACGTTTGACCGTAATGTATGCCATGTAAAATCTTGTCTCATATGCAAGTAGTTGCTCTATATTTTTGGAGATATGTACGACATGGAATAAAAAAATAGACAGTCTAATTGTACATTTATGGTCTCAAGGTCCCATGTATGGAAGATTAGGGTGAAAAATGATCACCATCGTTTGATTAAAAGCAATTAGCAGATTTAAGGGGTTAGAACATAGGCGTTTTCAGAGAGGGTATGGGTGTGAACAGAGGTACTCAAATAACAGACCGTCTAATTGTACGCTCATGGTCTCAAGATCCCTTGTATGGAAGATTGGGGTGAAAAACGATCTCCATTGCCTGATTGAAAGCAATTAGCAGATTTCAAACATAGGCGTTTTCAGAGTTGGTATGGGTGTGAATACTCAAATAATAAGGGTACGTCTATTCGTGCCAACACAATTTCTAAAAGTGCTAACATCTGAAACCCCTTGAAAGCCATCGACTGCTTTTGTATTTAATGGTGTGATGGATCTTGAGACTATGGGCGTACCATCACATGACACTTTTTTAATACCACGTGACATAAATCTAAAAAAAGTGGTCCTAAAATCCATTTGAGCTTAATTTGTGCCGCATGCTTTTAGGGTTACTTTTTAGGGTATATGCCATGTGCTACCAAGAAGTGGTCGTTTGATAGTACGTTCGTGGTCTCAAGATCCATCATGTCAAAGATAGGGGTGAACATCATTAGATTCAAAGCAATCAATACTACAAAAATAAGGTGTTTCAGCGGCAGCCAAAAGTGTCGCTGTTAACAAAAATCTGCTGCTACTACTAATCTTGTCGCTACTAAAACAACAAGAGATTTTGTTAATAGTGGAAGTTTTGGCTGCAAGGATTTTGTTAATATTGGCGGTTTTGGCTGCTGCTAATAGTCTTATTTTTTAATAGTGCAACCCTTGATAATATGGCCCATAGAGGTACCCTATTTTTTGGAACTCATACCATTGTAGAAAAAGACCCTCATGACTTAAATCTCTAGCATATGATTCAATGGAGGTAGCTTTTGAATAAGATGGGTTTTGCTTGTGTTTAATCATATGATATAGATACTGCTTTGTGCCAATGATTTCAGCATCATGGAAAATATCAATGTGCAACAACATACTTTTTTGGTATAACTAGTCGCATCCTAATAAAAAATATTACTCTTAACCATGATATTATAGCTGCGTTTGGGATTGCTTTTTCGAGACAAAGAGCAGTCCACTTAAAAGAGTAGGTTCAAATTGCTCTTTCAAAGAGAACCAAATTCAGCTCTTTCACTCTTCGAAAGAGCTAAAAGTACTTACAACAAAAAAATAATCTCATATTAAAGTGCTCTGCGTCAGAGGAGAGTGCTTTTTTTTGCCTCCAAAGAGCAATCCCAAACATAGCCTAAATATCGGTTGTATTGGACACATAGCGGTTGATATGTGCAGGATGGCCTCCATCCGATACGATATTATGCCCCAATTCGAGATGGAATATATCTAGTCAAACAAGTTATATATTAGGTTATATCAAGTATTATTGGAGTAGATCGGGTCATTTCGGCATACAAGTATCGGAGTGTACTTTTTTTAAAATATATTTTTCCTTTTTTTTCTATTTTAAATGGTTTTTAAGAATAAAAAATTGTATATCAACCATTCTTACCTATTTGTCTCCAATATATCTGATACTTGTTGGCATGGGGTCAAACCGATACGGCCGATTCTTATCGGCTTAAAATTTTTTTGTGCAGGATGTTGATATGAGGACTATGTTGCAACTCGCATTTCAGAGCATCGACATCGTGTACGGGGACATATGGACGTCTCCTCTATACGTGTATGCAAGTACTTTTCCAAACGGCATCAAACATGACGATGATATTTTAGGAGTTCTGTCCTTAATCTTTTACACCATCACCTTGATCACCTTGGTCAAATATGTCTTCATCGTACTCCTTGCTAACGACAATGGCGAAGGTCAGAGTTTTTTTCAAGTCACTTGATGTGACATGCGGTCAATAAGAACTTTAGTGATAGGCTTATGTTCCATGACTCAAGTTATATATATATATATATATATATATATATATATATATATATATATATATATATATATATGAGAACGTGAATTTAACTTGAAAAATGACAAAAAAATTGTTTTTTTATAGGAGGGACGTTTGCATTATATTCGTTGATATGTCGATTTGCGAAGATGGGTTTGATGTCAAGCCAACAAGCAAAAGACAGGGAGGTGTCAAATTTTAATCTAGAGTTGCCAAATAATCGACTCCGCAGAGCTTCGAAATGGAAGTCAACACTAGAAAGTAGTCAATTTGCCAAGTTTTTTTTGTTGTTTGCAACAATGCTCGGCAAATTAATGGTCATCGGTGACGGTGTCCTCACTCCTTGCATTTCAGGTTCGTATCCTCTTTTTGACTGCGTGTGCATATTTGGAAAAGTACTTGCATACACGTATAGAGGAGACGTCCATATGTCCCCGTACACGATGTCGATGCTCTGAAATGCGAGTTGCAACATAGTCCTCATATCAACATCCTGCACAAAAATTTTTAAAGCCGATAAGAATCGGCCGTATCGGTTTGACCCCATGCCAACAAGTATCAGATATATTGGAGACAAATAGGTAAGAATGGTTGATATACAATTTTTTATTCTTAAAAATCATTTAAAATAGAAAAAAAAGGAAAAAAATATTTTAACAAAAGTACACTCCGATACTTGTATGCCGAAATGACCCGATCTACTCCAATAATACTTGATATAACCTAATATATAACTTGTTTGACTAGATATATTCCATCTCGAATTGGGGCATAATATCGTATCGGATGGAGGCCATCCTGCACATATCAACCGATATTTAGGCTATGTTTGGGATTGCTCTTTGGAGGCAAAGAAAAGCACTCTCCTCTGACGCAGAGCACTTTAATATGAGATTATTTTTTTGTTGTAAGTACTTTTAGCTCTTTCGAAGAGTGAAAGAGCTGAATTTGGTTCTCTTTGAAAGAGCAATTTGAACCTACTCTTTTAAGTGGACTGCTCTTTGTCTCGAAAAAGCAATCCCAAACGCAGCTATAATATCATGGTTAAGAGTAATATTTTTTATTGAGATGATATTTTCCATGATGCTTAAATCGTTGGCACAAAGCAGTATCTATATCATATGATTAAACACAAGCAAAATCCATCTTATTCAAAAGTTAGCTCCATTGAATCATATGATTAAACACAAGCAAAATCCATCTTATTCAAAAGTCACCCCTATCTTTGATGGATCTTGAGACCATGAACGTACCATCAAACGATCACTTCTTGGTAGCACATGGCATATATCCAAAAAAGTAACCCTAAAAGCATGCGGCACAAATTAAGCTCAAATGGATTTTAGGACCATTTTTTTTAGATTTATGCCACGTGGTATTAAAAAAGTGTCATGTGATGGTACGCCCATGGTCTCAAGATCCATCGCACCTTTGATGGTCTCAAGATCGATCGTGTGAAAGATTAGGTGAAAAGCGATCTCCATCGTCTGATTTGAAGTAGTCAATGGGTTTCAAAGTGTTTGAACTAAGGTGCCTTCTTCAGTGATGGCATGGGCACGAAAGCCCTATTATTTAAAGGTATGGCTATTCTCACCCCTTTAATAGTAAGTACAATAGAGTTTTTCACATACCAAAACCGCCATGTGGAATTAACATCTAACTGTATGATAGGCGTGCTATAATTTTTAGATATCGTGAGGAAGATTAGAAAAGATTGGAAAAAAAGTAATCGTCATCAAAGGTAGGGAAACGCTATGATTTATCCGGATTAAACTTCAAAAAATAGGGACTTTAAAAAAAATATTAAGCGTTGAATAATCTTGTAACTCTCCCATCAAAATAATAATTTATTAACTCTAAATTCGAATCTCTGTAGAAAAGTAGCAATATATATTTAATGATCGTCCCCTCAAATTAATGAAACACTATGAATTTGTGATGCGGAAACTTCGGTGTTTAAAGAATAATACATAACTAAACAAAACTCTATATATATTCTCACCTCCGAAAATAAACAAATTTATATAAAATCACTGAATATAATATTTTATATAGAAATTAGAAAAAGGGAATCTTAAAAAGAAAAAGAATCCACTCGTGAAATCTATAAAACCCTAACTCAAAAGAAAAATCATTGAATTGAACATACCTTAGATCCCCAGGCGTGATTTCTAGATAGTTTTGCCGATTCTAAGTCTAATGAGTCGACTCGGCGCAAATTTGGCGTCAATTTCCTCCCATCAAACTCGGAAACCATCTCGATTTTCTCACCTTCATCACCTTCATTCGTTTATATTGACATTTCTAGAAATAAGAAGAAATAAAGGAATTCAAAGAAAGAGAGGTAGCTTCAAATAGAAATCGAGAGAGTAGTACACTGGACTGCTCGGAAGACATGGCACGTAGCCTTTATTGAACCATGGCTAAAAAATCTAACCACAGTTTGATCATATCTTCCTCAACCATCATAAAACATAGGGATGCATCATCTCCTTCCGGTCCATCAACTGCTGTCTCACTAGACTCTATACGATTCAACCAAGATAACTGTTACTCAGAATTGTCTAGAGCAATGAATGCTTCCCTACATTCTTTATTCAAGAACGTTTCCACGACAAAATTGTACGGGCGGCTACCTTTTCATTGTGTTTCGTTGAAGTGGGCCTTCACTGGCTGCGGGTGCTCCTCAAGTCAACTACCTGAATAATGTGATCCAACTGACTACTGAGTCTAGCAACACCCATTAAATTCTGATGTTGAGAGGAGGGTACCTGATCCAGTGCAAAATGACAAACTCTGCTGCAGTTACAGAGCTCGAAACAGGGAAGAGAGTAAAAAATTCAGAATATTTTAGGGCCCAAAAATAATGTTTAATGTGGCTAGACCGGAGGTTAAACCTGGGCCGAAATAGGGCAATTTTAATAGATTTTAATGCATCGTGAGACGAGGCCCATCAAAACAGAGCATAAGGGCTGGATTTGCAATGAAAACAGTGCCAAAACAGGGCATTATTGGACCTTAAGATTTGTGTTAAAATAGGAGTAAATTTTAGACTTTACATGGACTACAAAAGTGGAACATAAAGCGAGAATTTAGTGAAATGGGATCCCGGTAAATGACAGTTATATTCTGGGATTTCAAGCCCTAAAAGTTTGGAGTTCCTGTAAAAAGATACTTAATTTGGTGGTTCCAGGTATGCGCAATTCTTTTTCTTTTATTCTTGATAATTTTCGAACGTAAATATATTACTTTATGTCCTTAGATTTAAGGGAATATGGAGTCTTAGAAGATAGGGATTGAGTTAGATATGTAATTTGTTTATTTACTTAAGATAACTTAGAGTCCAAAACTAGTTAGGATAGAATCCTCTTTCTTTTCTTTTATATATCTGTAAAAGGACCGTGAGTACACAGATTATGATTTGTGTGAGATTTCTTTCTAAATATTGTTTTCTTTTGAGAAAAGTTGCACAAGTTTTCACTCTTCTTGCTGCCGTGATTTTTGAATCACAAGTGGCTATTTTTGAGGGTTTTGATTCTCTGTTTCTGTCACGAATAAACAGTCGTTTTAGACTGAATATTGAGAGGTGACCTGCTGTATTTTAAGACTAATTGTGAGCACCGAAATCGATGCTTCTGAGGTCTCTTAATGCTGCTGGCTTTATTAAGGGATATATACTAGATCGACCCTGTCAGATACACCTTTTACCTCAGAGACCCTATATCTACCACAAAAAGTTATAAATACCCCTTCTTCCACTTTTTATGGTTCTACATAGTTTAAAATTTTAAAATTTACAATTTTTTTATAAAGTACCTTTAACTCTACCCATTGAATCTTTAAGTTCATCCACGTTGAATTCCGTTGACTGCTTTGAATCCGACGATGCAGACCATGTTTCATCCCAATCTTTCATATGATGCATCTTGAGATCTTGCTCTTACCATCTACCGTTAGTGTTTGATTTCACATGGTATCCATTCTAAAAAAGTGCTCTTAACATCATGTGGAACTCATCAAATTGAAATAAGGTCACTTTTTGGGATGTTTATCACACGAAATCAAAAACTTATTGCTTGATGGCACACCTAGGATCTCAAGATCCATTATGTGAAAGATTGGAATGAAAAATGATCAGGACCATCGGATTGAAATCAGTTAATGGGTGTCAAACTGTGTAGCAAGTAATGGCTCCCGCGGTATCACAATGGAAAGATCAATCTCTTTCTTTCAAACACTATCTATGCCATCTGATTTGAAGGCTACAATGTAAAGATCAAATGTGTCAAAGATTGGCACAAAACATGTGTTCTCTAACATATGTTTTTTCACAGTTGACTATCAAATTTAATCATTGGCACAACTAAGGAATCGTCACCGATCAAATAATTAATCGTTATCGCTTGACTAATGAATCGCCACCGATCAAATAAACAATCGTCATCGATCTGATACGCAATCGCCATCGATTGGATACACAATCGTCATCAATTGGAAACACAATTGCCATCGATCTGATAAACAATCGCCATCAATTTGATAAGCAATCGCTATTTATTAAACACTATATACAAATAGACTTATTAAAAGAGCACAAACCCATCCAAACTAAATGCTCCAGCCAACTCAACTACAATGTACAATGTGAAATAAGCCAATAATTTTATATATATTAAAATATTTTTCATCTAATCTGAGCGAAGACGATTCTTTATCAGATCGATGGCGATTGTTTATAAGAGCGATGCAGATTGTTTATTTGATCGGTGGCGATTCATTAGTCAAGAGATAATGATTAATTATTTGATCGGTGACGATTCGTTCGTTGAGCCAATGATTAAATTTGATAGTTAACTGTGAAAAACAAATGCTAGAGAACATGTTTTGTGCCAATCTTTGGCACATTTGATCTTTACCCAAGCCAACCAACTTTTAGCCAAGCCATTTTCAGCTAGCACAAAAAGTTTGAAATACCCCTTCTTACACTTTTTTTCGTTCTATATGGTTTAAAATTTTAAATATTTGCACTTTTCTATATTTATGCGGTGTGAAACGGATCTATGCCGTCTGATTTGAAAGCCACAATATAAAATTGATGGTACCAAAGATAGACACGAAAAAATGCGATATCGCCTCTTTAAAGAATAAAAAAAAATTTAAAACAATCGAGGACGACTCTTAAAATAGTCGATGGCGATTCTTAAAACAATCGATGGCAACTCTTAACACAGTTGGTACTGATTGTTTTAAGAGTCGACATCAATTGTTTAGACAGTCGGTACCGACTGTAAAAATAGTCGCCATCAATTAAAAAAAACATCACCTTTCGATCATGGCAATCAGACTATCGACATTTAATCGTAGCGATTTAAAAACTAAAAGGCGCCAAATGCCATCCTGACATATGCCATAGTAAGCTATAATAAGTTGACATATGCTAGCTTACTAAGTTGTATTTTGTCTCGAAAAACTAAAAGGCATCAAATGCCATCATGACATACGCTATAGTAAGACATAAGTGTATTTTGTCTCGAAAGATTAGAAGCGTCAAATGCCCTACCTCATTTAATTCACTACCGATGCCTCTATGATTTTCTGATGGACATAGTGATTTGGACCCTGCTAGAAGGGTGGAGTCAACGGACTAGCATACGATTTGGTCAATCCATCTTGTGCATATTGTCTATTTTATAGTTTTAATTTGGAGAATATGGCATTGCGCCGAAGTTCGAGCCTCTTGTATCTTTACAAGATTAGATACGCGAGATTGATGGCGTAAGATTTTATTTTTAACAGTCTTGACTGTAAAAATCGATAACGACTTCTTAAACAGTCGATATCGACTTTGCAATAAGCTGATATCGACTCATTTAATATATATATATATATATATATATATATATATATATATATATTCTTTTTCTTTTTAAAGAAGTGATATAACAAATCAGATGATATAGATATTGCTTCACATCACGTAAATATATATATATATATAATATTTTTTTAAAAGAGGCGATATTACTTTTTTTTGTCAACCTTGGCACCATCGATCTTTATATTAGGACCTTCAAATCAGACGGCATAGATGCAACTTCACATCGCGTAAATATAAGAAAGTGCAAATTTTTAAAATTTTAAATGATGTAAAACGAAATAATATATAAGAAGGGATATTTTTGACTTTTTGTGCTTACTGGAAATGACTTCGCTAAAATCTGATCGATTTGGATAAAGGTGAAAACTATAGGGTTTATGACAAAAAAGGTGTATCGGACTTCCCCTTTATTAATGGAAAAATTAGCAAGACATCCATTGGTTTTAGTATATTATATAAAAAGCAAACTTTTTAAAATTAAAGGTTTGCTCGATTTTTTAAAGCTCAAAATTGTGTGTGATGCAAAATAATCAATTATGAAATTACAATTTTATCCTTCTCTCTGAAAATTTCAAACTTTTTTCCCTTCCGCACCACCCAGAACTCGGCTTTCACCCCGTTTCCAATCGCACCAGACGCTGAGATGTCAATACGGCAGCCAACCTCACTGATGAGTAGTGAAATAAGATGATATTTCACCCTTAAATACTTACATTTCGCCATCCGATGAAGGCTATTTGACGAGAATTACTAGATTTGAAGTGTTTGAGGTAAATACAATCCAAGTGCATAAAACAACCCAAGAATTCCGAAAATAATGTCAAAACACTGCAATTTTGGGTCATCGAGAACTTAGTGTGACTTGCAGCTCAATTTGGACCTTCAAGACATCAGATTTAGGAAATTGCTAAAACACAAAAGTTGTAGAGCTCGTCGTCAGCTTTCCAACGCCGTAAGAATCGCCTCAATCCGAGTTCGGGACAGAAAGTTAAGACCAAAATACCGAGGCAGTATCTGATGCAAAGTTGGGCGGGAGTTCACGAAAATTGCTTTTAGATGTCAATCGATTGAGGACTAAGTGTCAATCGATTGACAGGAGAAGACAACTTTGTCCCTACTTAAAAGTCAATCGATTGAGGTTATTAGGGTTAGGGTTGTTCGACCATATAAAAAGGAAGCTACGAGTTTTGAAGGGACATATTTTTTTATTATTAGAAGAGGTTTTTAGAGAGAGACGTGGAGATAGAGAGTTTTATTCTTTTTTTTGGAGAGCTTTGTTCATTTAACCTTTTTAGCATTCTTTTCTTCAAGATTTATTTTTGTTCAATCAATTCCTAGTTTAAATTTAGAGATTGGTAGAGAACATTTCTAATTTCGTTTCTAAAGATCATCGTACTTGTGGATTAAGCTTGGATCAAAGAATTTCTATTGAAGGTTGAAGTATTTTTAATTAATTAGATTAATATTATTTCTCAGTTATTATTTGTTTATATCATTTAATTACAACATGTGGCTAATTTTTTAGAGATGGGGATCTAATGATTCCCATCCGAGGGATGTACTTCTAATAACATAAATCTAGGATTAAAATATGAGATTTTATTTTATGGTTGTTATGTTATCACGAACGGATGAAATCCCTGCCACTAACTGGGATCGAGTGTGCCGAGACATGCCCTGGATCTCAGATCTGTGACGGTAATTTTACCCCAATCGTTGTTATATGGTCTTTTTGCTTTCATTGTATGAATATTTACGATTATGATTCGGGATCGAGTGTGCCGAGTCATGCCCTGGATCTTGGATCTGTAATGGTAATTTTATCTTAATTACTCCCTAATCTGAAATCAAGTGTGTCGAGCCATGCCCGTAATCTCAGATCTATGGTGGTATTCTTGTTGGAAATTTTACCCACTTTGGGGATGATTTTTATTCAAAATCTAAGATCAAGTGTACCGAGCCATGCCCTTGATCCCAGATTTATATATGTAAATCATCTCTGAAATTAAGTCCTGATTGCAGGGATGCAACGTGAAACCTATCCGGGTTTTGACCATTTATCTTTCATAAAAGATGCTTTTCAATAATATATCTCATAATTTAATCCTTAGATTTATATTACGGGAAGAACAAACCAAAGATGGGTTGATTTAACATCTTCATCTTTATCTTTATTTTTGAATTATCAATTAAATTTTAATTTGTAGTCAGTAATTACCATCTCATAAAATCGCTTAAATAGTAATATTGGTAGGGTACTGTTGAATTTAAGTAGATTTTTGGCGTTACTGTCTCATTTTTTTAGATTTTTCAAAATAGTCCTCGTGGGAACGATCTCGTACTCCACACCTATTATATACAATCGGATTCATGCGCTTGCGAGTAAAACATCACAATTAAAATTCACATTAAGTTTTTGACGCCGTTGCCGGGGACTAAATTAAGAAAATATGAAAATTTGAGAAATAGACAGTTAATTTTGGGAATTTTCGTGGATTAAAATAGTTTCTCTGCAAAAAAAAAAAAAAAAAATAAATAAAATTTTCTGTCCTTTGTCGATTGATCGAGTATACTACTCGATTAATCGACTTTGTCTCGATCGATCGAGATTCCTACTTGATCAATTGAGACTCAAAAAATTTTTTTTTGTTAATTTTTGGAGAAAAAAAAATACAATAAAAATTCAGAAATTTCAATTTTAAAATTTGAAATTTGAAAAAAAAATAAAAATTCTCTTGAGGTTTTCCTGCCTGAAACCTCCACTCTGTGCGTCATTTGCATGCACACTAGGTCTTTTAAAGAAAGAACTTTAGAGCCTTTAAATTCTGAGATCGAACGTGCTTGCCGATCAAATCATAAAGACGATAGATCAAGGCAAAAATTCTCTAGTGAATCATCTACTGAAGTCAATATGACTGGCAACATGAATGGGCAACTCAAACAAGAGGAAGAACCAACATTGAGAGAATTGTTCTCTCCAATCACTACAAATACCCCATCATGCATTGTTTACCCTGCCACACCTGGTGGCTGGTTTGAAATCCGTACAAATGTTATCCAAATCCTTCTAATCTTCCATGGCATGGAGAGAGAAGATCCATACCAGCACGTTAAAGACTTCGTCGAAGTCTGCTCATCTGTTTACCAAAACTTCAGTGAAGAATCTGTTAGGCTACGCTTGTTTCCTTTATCTATAAAGGATAAAGCAAAAGCCTGGTTAAACTCTCTACCATCGGGATCCATAACCACCTGGGATCAGATGGTCAAAAAGTTTCTGTCAAAGTTCTTCCCTATGGCGAAGACGAATATCCTTAGACGTGAAATCACGGATTTCACGCAAGAGGAAGATGAGAGATTATATGAAGCTTGGGATAGATTCATGGATCTCTTACTCAAATGTCCACACCATGGATACTCAAAGTGGAGACTGGTCCAGTGTGTCTACAATGGACTGAGTCAACCAAATAGACATCTGGTGGAGTCAATGAATGGCGGAGGATTCCTGAGCCTAAAGGAAACTGAATCCTATGCTTTCCTAGAAAAGCTGGTTGAGGATTCTCAGCACTAGGATTTCACAAAGACTCGGGAATAACCAGTCAAAGCTCGTGATCAAGCCGGAAGTTCAACCAAGAAGGGAGGACTATACGTAGTAAAAGATTCCCCAGATTTGATGGCTAAAATTGATTTCCTCACTTAACAAGTGGAGGAATTGAAATTAAAGAAGAATGTGCATATGGTGAATACACAACCCGAGCCATGTTCAATTTGTGCAAGTACAATGCATATAGCAGATGATTGTCCTTCAGTGCAGAACTACCATGAAGACACATCTAAACAGCTAAATGTTGTGAATAACTATGGGCGGAATCAAGGAAACGTTTTCAATGAGAATAACCCAAATAGTTAGAGAAATCGCCCAAATTTCTTATGAAAACAGGATAATCAAAGAATACAGCCCAGGAAACAGGGGACAAACTTTTATCCCCAACAAAATTTCAACTAAGGACCGCAGCAAAACTACGGTCAAGGGCAGTTTCAACAGCAAGGGTTCAATAATCCAAATCAATTTCGATACAATCAAAATCAGATTGGGTAGCCACGACAATTGAACCTGAATTTTCAGTTTGCACAACCAATGGGAGGTTATCAAAACCAACCACAACAAAATTTTGTGCCAACATTCCCACCACCTGGATTTAACAATCCGAAATCACGCCTCACACCTCATACACAAACTCCTTCTACTGAGGACCTGATGAAACTTATCCATTCTCACACATCCTCAATCTCTAAAATAGAGACCCAAATTGGGCAATTGGCAACTTTCCTCTGTGAAAGGGAAAAGGGATCGTTTCCTAGCCAACTAGTTTCCTAACCCAAGGGGTCAGATGACTGTTGAACAAATACCAACTTCATCACAAGATAATGATCAACAATAAATTCAGGCGATCACAATGTTGAGATCTGGAAAGCAGGTCGATAACAAAGTATTGTTGCCAGAGGAGGAGGCAAAGTCTGATGGAGAAAAGAAATCTGAAGAGATAGAAGAAATTGAAGAAAAAGTACAGGCAAAAGAAATAACAGAAGAAAAGAGTGAACAGAAGAAAAGTTTTGTTCCTAAAGCACTATACTCGCAAAGATTGATGGCACCACGAAAAAACCGCGACGTGGAAGGAATAAATGAGATTTTCAAGCAATTAAAAATTAATATTCCCTTCCTGGATGCCATCTGACAAGTGCCTGCTTATGCAAAATTTTTGAAGGAATTGGTCACAATCAAAAGAAAAACCAATATTCCGAAAAAGGCTTTCTTAGCCGAGCAGCTTAGTTCAGTGTTGCAAGCAAAGCTCCCAATTAAATACAAGGACCCAAGTTGTCCTATCAATCATCATCGGCGATAACCGTATTGATCAGGCCCTTTTGGATTTAGGAGCAAGTGTCAACTTGTTGCCTTACTCTGTTTACAAGGAGCTCGAGTTGGGAGAGCTTAAGACCACTGCGATGATCCTTCAGTTAGCTGATCGATCCGTAAAGAACCCTCGTGGAATTGTTGAAGATGTCCTCATCAAGGTGGATTCTTTCTACTTTCCTGTAGATTTTGTTGTTTTAGACACTGAACCGGCATCAAATTTGAAGAATAACATTCCGGTGATTCTAGGAAGACCATTCCTAGCAGCCTCTAATGCGCTTATCAATTGTCGAAATGGGATCATGAATCTGTCATTCGGGAATATGATAGTAGAACTCAACATCTTTAATATTGCCAAGCAACCCATGGAGGATGATGAACATGCACAAGCATGTATACTCGATGAAATCGTAGAAGAAATATTTCATGCATCCGAAATTGAAGATTCTTGAGAAAATTTTGATGTGGATCAACTGACCCAAGAAGTGAATCACATGTTGGACTCCACACCGCTTCTGGGAGAAGAAAAGAAAATAAATTCTGGAGCTCCAATTGAATTAATCATGGAAAAGCCGAAAGAGGAGGAGAAAGTGTACTTAGAACTTAAACCTCTTCCGGAAAATCTTAAGTATGCCTACCTGGGGGAGAATGAAACTCAACCCGTCATAATATCATCAAAATTGGATGCGAATCAGGAAGACCAACTCATGAATGTACTCAAAGAGCACAAAAGTGTCATCGGATGGTCGATAAAAGATATCAAAGGCATTAGTCCAACGGTGTGTATGCACTGAATCCATTTGAAAGATAATGCGAAGCCTTCTAGGGAACCACAGAGGAGATTGAACCCTATAATGCAAGACGTGATCCGAAATGAGGTAATAAAACTTTTAGATGTTGGAATCATATACCCCATCTCTGACAGTAAATGGGTTAGCCCCACACAAGTTGTCCCTAAGAAGTCGGGAGTTAGTGGTGAAGAATGAGGAAAACGAACTGATTCCTACAAAAATTCAAACAGGTTGGAGAGTGTGTATCGATTATCGGAAGTTAAATTTAATGACGAGGAAAGATCACTTTCCACTTCCGTTTATCGATCAGATGTTAGAAAGATTGGCCGGGCATGATTACAATTGCTTCCTCGATGGCTATTCCGGTTATAACCAAATAGTCATTGCACTTGAGGATTAAGAGAAAATCACATTCACATGCCCTTTTGGTACTTTCTCCTATCGACGAATGTCGTTTGGGCTTTGTAATGCACCTGCTACATTTCAAAGATGTATGCTGAGTATTTTTTCGGATATGGTCGAACGATTCCTCGAAGTTTTCATGGACGATTCCTCGAAGTTTTCATGGTAGAAACAGTTTTGCTGACTGTTTGAATCATTTGTCGCTAAGCATGCTTGCACGATGCCAGGAGAACCTTATTCTTAACTGGGAAAAATGTTACTTCATGGTTAAAGATGGCATTGTTTTGGGACACATCATATCGTCCCAGGGTATCGAGGTCGATAAGGCTAAAGTTGATTTAATTGCCAATCTACTACCACCGAGAACAGTTAAGGAAATCAGATCTTTTCTGTGACACGCCGGTTTTTATCGGCGTTTTATTAAAGATTTCAGCAAGATAGCGCGACCGCTATGCAACTTACTTTCAAAGGATGTCCCATTCCTCTTCGACGATAAATGTTTGCGAGCCTTTGAAACCATTAAGGCTGAATTGATAAAAGCCCCGATAATTCAATCTTTGAACTGGGACTTCCTGTTCGAAATCATGTGCGATGCCTTTGATTATGCAATTGGAGCTGTTCTGGGACAACGAATAGAAAACTTACCGCATGTAATCTACTATGCGAGTCGCACTCTCAACGATGCCCAGTTGAACTACTCAACTACTGAAAAGGAACTGTTGGCAGTAGTTTTCGCGCTGGATAAATTTCGATCCTATTTATTAGGATCTAAAGTCGTGGTATTTACAGATCACGCTACTCTGCGCTATCTGTTCGCTAAGAAAGATGCTAAAGCACGTTTAATCAGATGGATCTTGTTGTTGCAAGAGTTCAATTTGGAGATCAAAGACAAGAAAGGCTCAGAAAATGTGGCGGCAGATCACTTGTCACGAATAATTATTGAGAAATCTGACGATCTTGTTCCGATCTTGGAGCACTTCCCGGATGAACAGTTGTTCAGGATTGATTGCCCACCTTAGTATGCGGATCTTGTCAATTACCTAGTCACAGAGAAATTACCTCACCATTGGTCTAAGAATGAGAAATCCATTTTCTTAGCTCGGGTAACACACTACTTTTTCGAAGATCCGTATTTATTCAAATATTGTCCCGATCAAATCATACGAAGATGTATTCCTGAATCTGAGCAATCACAGATCATCTCGTTCTGTCATGAGTTAGCTTGTGGAGGTCACTTTAGTTCCAAAAAGACTGCAGCAAAGATCCTCCAAAGTGGTTTTTATTGGCCGACGATCTTTAAAGATTGTCATCAGCATTGCAAATCTTGTCGCAACTGTCAAATGCTGGGCCAGATCTCTAAGCGCAACATGATGTCGTTCAATCCAATTTTAGAAGTTGAATTATTCGATGTTTGGGGGATCGATTTCGTGGGTCCTTTCTCAAATTCGTTTGGAAATACGTTCATCCTTGTCGGGGTGGATTATGTCTCGAAATGGGTTGAAGCTGTGGCGTGTAAAACAAATGATCACAAAGTAGTGATCAAATTTCTTAAGGATCAAGTGTTTTCACATTTTGGTATTCCAAAGGCGATAATCAACGATGGTGGAAAGTACTTTTGCAATAAAGTATTCACCCAATTAATAAAGAAATATGGTGTCACACACAAAGTTGCTATACCATACCGTCCTCAGACAAGTGGCCAAGTCGAAGTCTCTAATCGAGAACTTAAGCGGATTTTAGAGAAGACAATCCATCCGAACCGTAAAGACTGGTCGTTAAAACTGAATGACGCTCTATGGGCGTATCGAACTGCGTTTAAAACTCCGATTGACATGTCGCCTTATTGGTTGGTTTTTGGTAAAGGTTGTCACCTCCCGATCGAACTGGAACATCGAGCATGTTGGGCCATTAAGTCATTGAATTTTGATCTCCTAAAATCTGGTACCCAGCGGGGTTTGCAAATAAATGAATTGGAAGAAATCAGTGCAGATGCATATGACTGTGCTAAAACTTACAAGGATCGTATGAAACAGGTTCATGATCAATCTATTCTACGTAAATCTTTCGTTGTTGGTCAACAGGTTCTACTATACAGTTCCCGACTTCACCTATTTCCAGGGAAACTAAAAACCCGTTGGAGTGGTCCATTCAAAATCTCTCGAATACTCCCCAATGGGGTAGTTGATGTCATCAACCCGAGACACGGGAATGTTTTTCGAGTTAATGGTCAAAGATTAAAACCTTTCCTAGAGGATGCAACTGCATTCTCTGACACTCTTTCTTTGAGTGATCCAATGGCTCACCTGACTGAGCAATTCACATGGTCGAGCTATCGACATTAAACTAGCGCTTATTGGGAGGCAACTCAATTTCGTCATTTATATAAAAAAAAAAAAAAAAAATTGTTTCGTTCTAGAATATTAGTTTTTTTAGTTTAGTTTAGGTTGTTTTTCATTTTCAAATTAGTGTAGCCACATTACCTTCAATAAATTTTTGGTCATGTTCTAATTTGATGCACATATTCTCTGCACCTGATCTTTGTGTTGAGGTACTTTTCAACAGGTTTGGGGGTGCACTACTTATTTCAATCAATGAGGACATTGTCATTTTTAGGTTTGGGGGTATGTACGGTTATCTATCTTTCACCACTTATTTTAGAAAAAAATAAATAAAAATTATTTGGAACCATCATACATGAGTTACTTTACGATTGTTTTCAAACTTTAGTTGATGATGCATGTGAATTTAATTTTGAGAATATCGATGTCATATTTTGATTACTTGTATCTAGGATGATGAAGCTTAATGTGATAATTTGTGGATGAGTCTGAAATTCATGCTTAGAATTTTTACACTTACACCAAGCTAAGACTTAGAAATCGATGAAATGTTTTGAACCGTGAATCTTAGGTTCTTAGTGGAGACTAAACCCAGGAAGCTTTAAAGCCAAATATCCGTTGTTGATGAGTGAATACATAAACTCGGAGTTTTATTTGAATACGAATTATTTTGCACAATCTCATATATTTTATTTTGACTTGTGACTTTGCATGATATCAAATTCATATTATTGTGTTAGAACGTACTGTATATCTACTCAAGACAAATAGGCAAGGTTACCATCTTTTAAGGATATGATTGAAGGCCATTTTTGGCTCGTTTGTGCTTAAAATACCCCACGTTATATAAATTTATCCTTCTAGTACCCCTTTGAGCCTATTGAAAATTTTTTTACCTTTATATATTCTTTGATAAGTCACGTTAACCTTTACCCTTTCACCATTTCTGAGAAATTAGAAACGAGGGATGAGAATGAACGAAAAGAGAGTAACTGGAGAGATACCGAGTTGTGGTATTTACTGAGAGTGTATGGCAAAAATATAAAATAATAAAAGGGAGAAAAAGAAAAAGAAAATAATGAAAAATATGAGGTGCTTCAAGAAAATAAAATTCAAAAGAAGAAGAAAGAGTAAAAGAAAGAAAAATATTGAAAAAATAGCGAGAAATTATAAAAGAAAAAAAAGAGAGAAAAATAAGAAGTTTGTTTCTTTTCCAATTTCTCAGAAATTTTGAATCCCAACTTCCAATTCTTTCTTACCCTTTCCTGAGCCCCATTACAACCCTACAAAAGACCTTCATGATCCAATCTTGCAATTGGTAACTGCCTTGTGAAGAGTAAATGTGTGATACTTATGACACTTGATATGACATGCCTAGGATATACAAGTATCTTCTTATGAGATTTATTTTTGTTCATTGATTGCATCGTGTTTCATTTATCATGTGAGATATTTCCTTATTTGCTTTGTATTGATCTCTCACATGTGTGCGATAAC
Organism: Chloranthus sessilifolius; assembly: GCA_021018995.1. Classification (NCBI taxonomy): domain Eukaryota; kingdom Viridiplantae; phylum Streptophyta; class Magnoliopsida; order Chloranthales; family Chloranthaceae; genus Chloranthus; species Chloranthus sessilifolius. The sequence goes on along the minus strand of CM037588.1, from coordinate 5,695,448 downwards.
TTACCCATCATCAGAGTGATTTTATTTCAAGAGTATACCTAAAGTGAGGATTGAGTCGAGACAACAGATCCGATGGGTTCCCGTTTGGACTAGTTCTGAGATGGATGAATCTTGGTTTGGGTATGCACACACTTTACGTTTAGGCATGAATTGATGAGTTATCTAACGATTTGAGCATTAGACTAATTTGAATGGATACTAGTATGATTAGTATAATATTATTATTTAAAATTGAGGATTCACATATTGAAGCAATTAATGTTTTTGTTTTTGAATAGTATATATGTTATAAAAAAAATCATATTTTGAAAACTCAATTTTGCCGATGGCTTGAAATTTTTGGAAGTTTGTGAATAACTTTACTGTAAACCCTCAGGAGACATAACTCCTCCACTAGGGATCACCTAAGGGTTTAAAGGCTTGTTGCACACGTTAAGTGCAATCGTGTTCCCTACGAAAGTGGCATTTATTTTCTTTAGTTTGCTTTGCTCGAGGACTAGCAAAGTGTAGGTATGGGGGTGTAATGAGTAGTGAAATATGATGATATTTCACCCATAAATACCTACATTTAGCCATCCGATGAAAGCTATCTGATGAGAATTACTAGATTTGAAGTGTTTCAGGTAAATACAATCCAAGTGCATAAAACAGCCCAAGAATTCCGAAAATAATGTCAAAACATTGCAATTTTGGGTCATCGAGAACTTAGTGTGACTTGCAGCTCAATTTGGACCTTCAAGACGTCAAATTCAGGAAATTGCTAAAACACAAAAGTTGTAGAGCTCGTCGTCAGCTTTCCAACGCCGTAAGAATTGCCTCAATCCGAGTTCGGGACAGAAAGTTATGGCCAAAATACCGAGGCAGTATCTGATGCAAAGTTGGGCGGGAGTTCACGAAAATTGCTTTTAGATGTCAATCGATTGAGGACTAAGTGTCAATCGATGGACACGAGAAGACAACTTTTTCCCTATTTAAAAGTCAATCGATTGAGATTTAATTCTCAATCGATTGAGGTTATTAGGGTTAAGGTTGTTCAACCATATAAAAAGGAAGCTACGAGTTTTGAAGGGACATATTTTTTTATTATTAGAAGAGGTTTTTAGAGAGACATGGAGATAGAGAGTTTTATTCTTTTTTTTGGAGAGCTTTGTTCATTTAACCTTTTTAGCATTCTTTTCTTCAAGATTTATTTTTGTTCAATCAATTCCTAGTTTAAATTTAGAGATTAGTAGAGAGCATTTCTAATTTCGTTTCTAAAGATCATCGTACTTGTGGATTAAGCTTGGATCAAAGAATTTCTATTGAAGGTTGAGGTATTTTTAATTAATTAGATTAATATTATTTCTCAGTTATTATTTATTTATGTCATTTAATTACAACATGTGTGGCTAATTTTTTAGAGATGAGTGTCTAATGATTCCCATCCGAGGGATGTACTTCTAATAATATAAATCTAGGATTAAAATATGAGATTTTATTTTATGGTTGTTATGTTATTACGAACGGATGAAATCCCCGCCACTAACTGGGATCGAGTGTGTCGAGCCATGCCCTGGATCTCAGATCTGTGACTGTAATTTTACCCCAGTCATTGTTATATGGTCTTTTTGCTTTCATCGTATGAATCGATTTACGATTATGATCCGGGATCGAGTGTGCCGAGCCATGCCCTGAATCTTGGATCTGTAATGGTAATTTTATCTTAATTACTTCATAATCTGAAATCAAGTGTGCCGAGTCATGCCCTTGATCTCAGATCTATGGTGGTATTCTTATTGGAATTTTTACCCACTTTGAGGATGATTTTTATTTAAAATCTAAGATCAAGTGTGCCGAGCCATGCCCTTGATCCCAGATTTATATATGAAAATCATCTCTGAAATTAAGTCCTGATTGCAGGGATGCAACGTGGAACCTATCCGGGTTTTGACCATTTATCTTCCATAAAAGATGCTTTTCAATGATATATCTCATAATTTAATCCTTAGATTTATATTACGGGAAGAACAAACCAGAGATGGGTTGATTTAGCATCTTCATCTTTACCTTTATTTTTGAATCATCAATTAAATTTTAGTTTGTAGTCAGTAATTACTATCTCATAAAACCGCTTAAATAGTAATATTGGTAGGGTACTGTTGAATTTCAGTAGATTTTTGGAGTTACTGCCTCATTTCTTTAGATCTTTCAAAATAGTTCTCGTGGGAACGATCTCGTACTACGCACCCACTATATACAATCCGATTCGTGCGCTTGCGAGTAAAACATCACAATTAAAATTCACATCACTCACCCTACTTACCGGCTCAATTCTCCTATTCTTCTTCCACATACCCCAATTAAAACGGAAATAGTAATTAATAATTAACCAAAAGTTAAAATGGGTTGCAAAACTAAAACCCCACCCTACTTGCCGGCTCCATTCTCCATTCTTCTTCCAGAAACCCCAACTAAAACGAAAATAGTAATTAATAATTAACTAAAAGTTCAAAGCGGTTGCAAAATCAGAGGAAGAGAAAGGGAAAAAAAGTTAAAAGGGTTTGCAAAACCAGAGGAAGAGAAAGAGGAAGAAGACGAGTTGCCTCGCTCCATCTCCACCGTCTGATCTTCTACTGCAGCCGTCGCCGAAATGTCCCCATTTCTTAATCTCTCAAATTCTAGATCTCCTCATCTCTGCATCAGATCTCATTGGAAGCCGATCGATCGAGATCTGAGATCCGAGATCGAGTAATCAGGTCATCTTTCTCTTCCTTTCTCATTGTAATTCGAAAAAATTCCTCAATCGATCGTTAAAACCAGAGATTTCGATGGGGCCGAGCGCGATCAGAAAGGCAATTGGTGTCGTGAACCCGACCCTCAAGCACTCTCCCCAGCACAAGAACATCGACAGGGGACGACATGCCCGATCCCAGCGAGGCGGGGGAGCTGATAGAGCTTTGATTCGTCGTCAACAGTGGAGCATCGGACATGTCCGATGGCATAGTGGCCGTCCGTGATCCATTCGGTTTCCGCCGTTGATTATGTTGCGGCGAGCCTGATTGAAGGCTTTGTTGAGAAGGGTAAAATTGTAATCTCACATTATAGTATTTTATATCCACGGATCTCTGAGCTTAAAACAATCGTAAAAACCTTTTTCTTGTAAAATGTTTTAGTTCGGTATAATAAGCTAATACGTTTCAAGATGAGGGATGATTTTCTTTTGTATTTCTGCAGTTCAGGCCTAAGGAACACTGCTGATCAGTAAGTATGTTCATGATTTTCTTTATTGTTGAAAGGCATTCAGATACTGCAGTATTATTTACTGCTAATACAATGTATTAGAGGGGATTTAAATGGTGTTTTAACACGGATTCATGAACAGATCACACGGTTCTTATTGCTGATCATACTGAGTTTAGACACTGAAAAGTTTGAACTAGAATTTTGTAGAATCCAAGGTTCAAAATCTCGGATTTCGTTTCGGTGGGGATTGAAACCGAAATCTCGGCCAAAAATTTGAATTTCGGGCAAAATTTCTTCCGAAATCTTCCAAATAGTCCGAAAATACCGAAATTTCATATTATCGTTTCGGTTTCGGTGGGGACTCAAACATTTCAAATTTCGGCCAGAATTTTGAACCATGGTAGAATCGCGTCAGTTCCTGTCATGTATTCACACATTTAAGCTGAATCTTCACATAGTGTGTTAACTCCCTAATTTTATAAGATCGTAGGCTGCATAAATTCATCAGTACCGCTCCACCAATTGATTTTTGCCACGAGCGTTCATTGCATACTTGTTTATTCGAATCATCAACTCCAGGGGAAGGCCTCTCTTGTTGTGGGTTGTGTTTCTCCAACAACATCAAGAGTGTTCCCATCTTTTGCGCCATTCTCATTTTTATCATTGTCAAGGTCCATGATACCATGCGATGAGACATTTTGATTGGTGTTGGAAGTAGGCAAATCTCACGTGAAGGTCCCCATGAGATGTCTCCAAGTGCTAGCATCCCAAAGAAGATAATGTCTAAATCTGTTTCAAATTATAGCCCCTCTTTACGAAAGTATTTTATCTGTTGCTTTTTCTACGGAAAACATATAATATATGTGAGCGGAGAATTAATTTTTTCGGATTAAATACTAACAAAACTGGGATTATATCCAATTATTCCACGATTTGTTGTCTGCCGACACTGCCTTTTTTCTGTATCCCATCGCAAACTGTCTAGGTCACCAACTTCATTTTGTCCCAGCGGTTTTTCACTTGTCTGAGAGAGAGACAACCTTGGAGAGAGATGCTGATCGGTAAAAATGGTGCTTGATTGGTGCTCTGGTCCGAGGTGCTGATCAGTGCAAACCCTTAGAGAGAGATGGTAGCATTCCTACTTTTGTCCAAGCTCTTTGAGATAGAAGAACGGAAGAGGGGATTAGTGTATCCATTTGTAAGAGTACTAAAATAATCAGGCCTTTTTAATTTTTTTTAAAATAAATACTATATCCGTAAACTCCTGTGACTGTTAATTTTAAAAGAGGTTTCTGCTGCTTTTGTAGAATGGATTATTTTTAGCTTTTTCGGAAGAAAATAAGCTATAAGCGATTTCTACGCCAAATAGCTTTCTGAGCTCTGAATCGCGTTTCGGCGACTGGAAGCAATTTCGATTCCCCATAAGCAACCCCAAACATGGTTTTATTTGTTTGGATCATAGTTTTTCATTTGATCTTTTTTCTGAAATGGTCTTTGGTCATACCAAAGGCACTAAGAGAAGCTTTCGAGGTTTTCTGCAACAAGGGTATTGCTGGGTGCTCCTGTTCAAAAATACTTGCTGCTTTCTGTGACAGTCTCCTTAAGAAGGGCGGTAGAAGTGACAATCTCAGGGATGAAGAGATTGAGGGAAAATTTGAAATGGTTATGTTAAACCCTTTTTTTTGTAATAGTTTTATTGTCTTTTATATGTTAAAAAATGTTTCCACTTGCTTTTAATCATTCAAAACCTTTGTACTTTGCAGATTTTGAAGATACTTGTCTTTATCTATGATAAAGACCTCTTTAAAGAATTCTACCGGTACAATACTTTTTCATTACTTTGCATGGCTCTGAATCGTCTCTAGTGATATTGAAACATCGGTTTGATTTTGCAAAGTCAGAACTACAATCTTTTTGTGGCTCTTCTCTGCCAAAAGACTGTTATATTCTTGTATCATTGCAGGAAAGGCTCACAGACTTCTGTTTGATAGGAGTGCAAACTATGACCATGAAAGGAGAATCATGACAAAGCTGAAGCAGGAATGGTTGTTTTACAAAATTTACTTTACTGATCTACTTCCATCGTTTTAAAAATCTGTTCCTAGGAAATCACAATTGGGTAGCTTTATTAACAACCACGGAATCTTGGAGGGCACCTATGCCAAAAACCACCGACTGATATGAATCAGAGTGTCAGACGATGAAGATCGGTTTCCGCCTCAATCTTCCACAGGAGGGATCTGGAGACCATGATCGTACCGGCAGGCGTCAGTTTTCTATTCCATGGGCACAGATCCCAAAACAGTGGCCCTAAAATCACATGGCACACATCAATGCTGAAATGTGATTTTAGGGCCATTTTTTGGGATCTTCGTCACGTGAATTAAAAAACTGACCCCAAGATTCATTCTTTGAAGATTGGGGCGAAAAACGATCTCCATTCTCTGATTCAAAGCAGTCAATGGTTTTTCGTGTAGGTGCCCTCCAAGACTCCATGGGTGTTAATAAAGCTACTCATCACAATATTTGAGAGATTACTTTTTTTGTTTTTTTCTTTTGATAGGTAAGCTGGGCTCAAACCTGCGACCTTGAGGTTAGATTACTTGGTTTGTTTTTGATACAGGTCAAAGATATGACATTGTCAAGGGAGAACCAGCTGGGTTTTCAAAGCTACTTAAAGGATAATCAAGGTCAATATCCAAAAATGGACATCACTGTTAAAGTGCTAACTCCTCGATGTTGGCCCAGTTACAAGTCCTCTTTTCTCAATCTCCCATCAGAATTGGCAAGGACTATCTACCTGTAGACTGTTATTTCTTAGAATATGCATGGTCTCTATTGTGACTGCCAAATTTATCGTGTGGTTTTATCTCTCAGGCTAGCTGTATTGAGGCTTACACGACGTTTTATCTAAAGAAAAGCAAGAATTGCAAGCTGTCATGGGTATTTTCTATAGGTACTTGTCATGTGATTGGAAAGTTTGATCCGAAGCCCATTGAGCTGGTAGTGTCAACCTATCAGGTGACTGGTCATTTGGACTTACGCTTTATTCACTTTTATTTTCTTCACTGGAAACTAAAAGGGGGCTACAACTTGCACACAAGATTTGTACTGTTGCACTAGGTTAAAAAGAAAGAAAGAAAGACTTGGTATTTTTAGTACCTATACTACATGGAACATCTTTTAAGCCGTCTGATTTGAAGGCCATGATGTAAAAATCTTTAGTGCCAAATTGCACGAAACACAATCTCTATCATCTAATTCAACACCATAGTTACCCAGAATCCTGTTTTACCCTATCGTACCAGTCCCCATACGTACCGGTACTGAGGACTGCTACGGAATGTTTCCAAAACGTGTATAGAAACACGTTTCGATGAATAATAGAAACAAGTTTCATTTAAGATAGAAACTGGTTTTTGTCTTTGTTGAAACTTGTTTCAATTTTTGAAGAAACTCGTTTCTATTATAAAAGAAACCGGTTTCCCTTTTAATCAGTATTTCTATCTCTTTATTTTGAAATGAATCTCTCCCTTCTACATAATTTCTTTTGTAGATCCATTAGATTATGTCGCAATCTCATTTTCATGGATTTTTAGGCACATTGAAATCTGTGCATGCCAGATATGGAGTAAATTTAATGAGATTGGTGATACACACAAATCCCAATAGATACAACATTTTAAAGTTAGTTATCTTATGGTCTATCCCAAGTGAAAGTATACACAACGGTACTCTCTTTTCACTATATCGCACTAATAACGTTTCTATGTCGAATCCATCTCGTATCTTTATTGTACCAGTATAATATCTATTTCGTACATATAACACATCAATTTCGTTTCTATTTTCCTACCTATAACGTATCTATTTCGTTTCTACGACGTTCCAATGTCATACCAAAAACTTATTAGTAAAAAAGTACCTGATACTTTTTTCCCCTAAACGTACCAGAACCTGTGCCAGTACCCGGTACCAACTCCTAGCAACTATGTTCAACACAGTCAACCATTGAATTAGATGATGGGCTTTGACTATGTTGAATTATATAATAAGGTCGTGTTTTGTGCCAGTCGTTGACGCCAAGAAACTTTGCATCGTGACCTTAAAATCGAAAAGCTTAGAAGGTATCCACGTGGGACAGATCCCAAAAATATTTACTCTCATTTGCAAGTTGTAGCTCCCAAATTAAAATATTGATGAAATACTTGGTTAAACTTTTTTCTTTCAATATAGGCTGCCATCCTCTTGATCTTCAATAATTCAGAGAGGTTGAGTCATTTGCAATCCCTGTCATGTGCAAAATACAATATCCTGATTAAAGAGCCAAATTCCAAAACCATCTCTTCAGGTGACAATTTTGAAATTAATTCTAAGTTCACAGATAAGATGCAGAAGATCCAGGTTTGAATTTCATGAACATATTGTTCTTCCTATAGGAATTTCTTTAACATATTGTTCTTTCTTTAATTTTGAACAACCTGCATAGTATTTATAAACAATAGTAGCAGGATCTGTGTAGGTGGAGTCAAGTCAGCACAATTGTAGCAATTTTGCATCTCTCCTCTCTAATAGAATAAATCAAGGTTTTAAAAGGTGTTTAGAGCGGTTGTGATGGCCACTTGACATTACCATTATAGAAACCATTATACCAACAATATTTCTCTTGGGTGATTATATTAAACAATTACTATATCAATATTTTATATATTAATATAATCATATATTATTATATAATTGTATGTAATATTAAGGGAAAAGGGCATATTCATTCATGTGCAGCCCAAAGATGCGGCATACAGATGCTAGATCACGTGCCACGTGGCACGTTGATCCAGGACATTAAAGGAAGGAGATGATAGTTTAAACAGCCACTAAAGATCAGGTGTTTGTGGGGCCTGTTTATGGTTCAGAACAGTGGCGAGCCCTGGATTTCAAGAATAATATTCTTCCGATTAAGGGTCACATGATCACTTAAAATTGATCACGTGAAAATTACGTAGCGAGAATATCATTCATATGGAAAATCTGACGTCCAGAGTTAATTTTAACTTAATGTTGGTCCTAGATGTTAGGGATTCAGAGTTGGGCTAGTTATTTCCTTTATTTACTTTCATTAATAGTCCAATTAGAGTAGGAAATTTAACATTATAGTTGTTTTTTTATTACTTGTTTAAAGTCCAGAGTAAAATAGGAAATTTACCTGGAGTAAAGTTGGAAATTTACATCGTTTCTGTTGCTGCTTTCTTCTGGGTGTTATGTCTGAGGACTATAACATTGTCAAGCGCAGATCTGTTGAGACTGCGATAGACCCTTGAGTCGAAAAAAGCTGTGTATTCTAGGGGTTGATTTCAGAGAGAAGACTATCGAAGTTCAGAGTTTAACCCTGACACTCTGAATTATTGTATTCAAAACTACTGTTCCTGTCGAAAACTGTGTCAACGTACTCTGACGATACTCCCACAATAAGTTGCATTGCCAATTGTTTATCTCTATGAACTTTCATCGGAACATATTCAGTTTCTGTATGATCTGTAGAGAAATATAGTTTGAAAATGGGCGCATATTTATATAAATATTGAATCTGCTTTAAAGTTGCAAAAAGAGTGATTATTACCGTGGGTTTAACAAAGAAAAATCCTGCAGACTATTATCGTAAAATCAGGATGATTTTGTGTGGTGATTTGACACTAAATCGGAGTTCTAACTGGGTTTTCATCCATCTGATCTTATAATATCACAGGCTGCAGTCTACGTGTAATGCTATCAGAGCAATTTCTTTCCACGGGGAAGGGAAAGATGTGTGTTCTCCATAGGAAAACCGACATGTCATTGAAGGTTAAATCTACATTGATGTCAGGATTAGATCAACTAGAACAAGAAGCCCAAAGAGTCTTCTGAAAATTAGATTGATGATTCTTCTGTATCGAAGCGAGTAGGAGACACTGTTCGAAGCTCTTAAATCTCGATTCATGATGAGGCGGCGCTTGAAAGTGATGTGCATGTCATTGAAACTGCCACTCTTCATCGGGGAGGACTCAATCCAAGAATGGCACCGAATCAAGATGTTCAAGAGAATCAATGGTTTGATCTTGATCTGAGTGAAAATCAACGGTCAAATTCCAATCGAGAAGAAGATAAGATAGCCGTGATAAAAAATCAATACCCTGATGAAAGATCCAATGGTGGGAAAGCTTCTAATTATCATCCGATCAACGATCAAGGGTGTGAGGAAAATTTTGAAGGTAGAAAAGGTTTAAATCAAGCTCCAATGGAAGATCAAGTGATCAAAGAGATTTCTAGCGGTGAAGGGGCTTCTAATTTTCATCAAAATGAAGATCAACTGTCTGATGATAATCATGATTTTGAAATGGTGACGGATTCCTGTTCCTACCAAATCCAATGGTCCGATGGAGATCCTAACTATAAAAACAAGTCGAATCGCATAGCAGTCAACCATCAACGGTCGGATGACAATTCATACGAGATGGACGGAACTCATCAAAATACATCGAGGGATTTACACGGGGTGCAAATAAAATTTCATCAAATTTTAATTTTCTCCACCCTGGGATTTTTCTAAACCTGGGACTATGAAATCTTTGAGCAAAGACCAAAGGCGAGGAGAAAGCAAAACGAGAAGCTTAAAGAGCAGGCATGTAGGAGAAGGAAGAAGATTGAGAAGACAAGGCAACAAAGAAGAATTGGAAGATACGCCTACACGGTATAAAGTCCAATTCGAGATGTATGCGAACGACAACTTGCGGGAGTCAAGTTCTCTCTAACCTGGGGAGCAAGATGTAGGGCATTAAAGGAAGGGGGTAATAGCTTAAACAACTATTAAGCATCAGGTTTTTGGAGGGGCTGTTTACAATTCAGAACAACCACAATACAGGAAGTTTGACATTGGCCCACGTGCCTACTTTTAAGTGATCACGTGAGCCCCGGATTTCAAGAATTATATTCTGGAGATTAATATCATTTTCCTTGAAAATGTGATGTCCCGAGAGTTAAATTTAACTTAATGTGGGTCCTAAATTTTCGATTCAAATTAGAAAAATTACCTTCTCTATTTACTTTTACTAGGAGTCCAATTAAAGTAGGAAATTTAATATTGGAATTGGTTTTTTAACTTGTAAAGAGTCCAAGTAAAATAAGAAATTTACTTGTAGTGAAGTTAGGATTTCTTTTCTCTTATATATATATATATATATATATATATAAAGAGTACTCATTGAGAGAGAAGATTATCGTGGATTTTATTTGTGATTTCTTTTCAGAAAAGTGTTGAATTCTTACTCTATTTTCTGGGCTTTTGAGCTCTGTTTTACCGTGACTTGGGAGTCACATGTGATTACTGATCCTCGAGGGTTTTGATCCTTCACTGACTGCTGGATATCAAGTCTGCTTAAACGATTGTGGTTGCTGTCTTTTAAGGCTTGTTATTGCTGTCTTTTTGAGGTTGTAATTTGTAGTTCGCTACTGCCATGCGAGTCCGATTCGCTAGGGGTAGGATGAGTTTTTATTTATTTATTTTTGGTAAACTAACAAGAAGTTGAAATATAAATATTAACGTTAACATCTTATACTAAAACAGCCGTAAGCTTAGTTGGTTAGGCGAGTGTTGCACTTTGATTGTAAAATACTTGATAGGCTAAGGATTCTATTCTCGCCTCCTCGACTACTTTGTAATATGTGTTTTAAGTAGAATCACTCCAATTCTTCAGTTCGCCTAATATGGCTGAGTCGGACCGAATTGAATGGCGAATTGGTTCACTTCAAACCAATTAACTATTTGCAAGGCAGAGTAGCATATTAAGTAACATAGTGATAGACTCGAGTCGGAAAGCTGTGTATTCTGGGGTTTGACTTCTTAGAGAAGTTTTATCTGGAAACTCTGTGAAGCATTGTGTTGAAACTACTGTTCAAATTTTTGCGTTGATAACTGCAGCCATTTACTGTGACAATACTGCCACAATAAGGCGCGTTGCTGATGGTTTATTTATTAACTTCTCACCGAAACATTTCATTCTTGTACGATCAGGACAGAAATATATTATAGAAGGGGGCAGCATATTTATATAAGTGTTGTTGAAGCTGTTCTAAAGTAGTGAAAAAAGTGGTCTTTATTTTTTTCTGGGAAGGTAACGAAGAATTCATTAAAATGAGCAAAAGCAAAAAATACATCCCAGACCCAAAGGTCGGAAAAGCATAGTCCAGCAATGGAACTGCCTGAGGTAGTGAGAAACTACCAAGCAGACCGACCCCACCTCAAAGGGTACCCAGAAAAGTAAAGCCCGAGGGAAACCCGATGGGAACCGCTCAGGCCTAACTCGAACCATCACATAATCACCCACGAGAAATTCTTTAGAACACCTGTGAGCATTTGCAAATAATTTATATTGATTGTTGCTTGAATTAATTTTCTGTTTAATTTCAGCATGCAAGCTATGAATGTGTTGTACAAATGCATCGGCAGACTCTGACACTCTATGGGATGTAGACATGGGGATCAAATCTAATGGGGTCCTAGGCCTATGACCATGCACTACCTCAAAAGGACTCATGCCTACGGACCTATTGACAGAATTATTATATGCAAATTCAGTTGTGGGTAAAATGGTATCCCAGGTCCTAATATGATCACCGACAAGACTACGAAGGAGATTCCCAAGGCTCCTATTGGTGCTTTTGGTTTGGCCATTCGTTTGAGGGTGGTAAGCTGTAGAGAATTGGAGCAATGTGCCCATCATGTGCCAAAGGGTCTTTCAAAAATAACTCGTAAATTTAACATCCCTATCAGACACAATGGTTTTGGGCAACCCATGATGACGCACTATGTAATATCCCAAAAATTTGCGTTAAACGATGACCTCGGGATCCGTGCCCGGTTGGTCATAAGTTTGACCATGTAGGAGTTCACTAGTTGACTCGAGAAAAGATGAACGGATATGATGTGAATATGAGGTAAGTGGGTAGAGTTTAGTGTAGATCTGGAGTCACATACACCTATCTAGGTGTATGTGCTCAACACAAAGAGAGTAGGGATATAAGGGTTTAAAGAACCCTAACTTCATTGTTTTGGGTTGTTGAAGAGAATTAAGAAGAGAGAGAGAGAGAGAAGTAAAGAGAGTTGTTAAGCAAGGAGTAAATGCAAGCCAAGGGAGAGGGATTCGAGTATTTAAAGCCGAATTCAATGCGGAGGTTCCTTTGGAGCTAAAGCTGGAACCCTAGCCATTCCAACTTTGAGATTCAATCAAATTGAGATTTGATTGAGGTAAATTTTATGAGAATTAAATACATAGATCATAGAGGTTTAATTGCAGTTAGAAATATCTAAAATTATAGGATGAAGGCTTAGAAAAAGAAGAAAAAATTGTTTGAGAATGATTTGGAAGAACAGCACAAAAGGGGGCTGAATCTGGCCAAATCGATTAATCGAAATTGAATTTCGATTAATTGATTTTGGCCCAGAAGTTGATAAGTCATGGAAGCCTGATTTTGATTAATCGAAATGAATTTCGATTAATCGATTTGGATTTCGATTAGTCGATTTGGAAATCGACTAATCGACTGAGAAGCTCCAGCCACTGGAGGAAAGTAACCTGGGGAAATCGACTAATCGAATTGGAATTTTGATTAATCGATTTCGGATTTCGATTAATCGATTTGGGATCGAGTAATCGATTTTGTGATTTCGATTACTCGATTTGAGAATCGACTCCATTATGTTAGAGACTTTGATTAATCGATTTGGGATCGATTAATCGAATTTGAAATTCGATTAATCGATTTTGAGAATCGATTAATCGACTTTGACAGTTTTGCTTAAACTTTATAGTTGACTTTGAGATTCAGGGAGGGCCTTGGACCTTCTTTGTTACATCTTTAGTGATAAGTTACATGTGTTATGTTGTACCATAGGTGGTACGTATGATCATGAGCACAAGGAGCCGCATGAGACCTTGATGCTAGGAGTTTCAAAGACTTGAGGTAGGGAACACCTTGAACATGTACTTTATTTTCAAGAGCATGTATGTAGTGATATAATTATCAAATTGAAGTTGTTTTTAAATTGAGAAAAGCTTGTGAAATTGGGTGTGTGTGTGACACCAAGAATGTGATAAAGGCATCTGTGTGATGCAAGTAATTAAGAACATGTAAATCTAATGAGATTGAGACATTCCCAGGGGATGAGAAAGTAATAAAAACATTAGGTGTGATGCGGGTATGTATACATCCCAGGGATGTATACATAGGATTGAATAATTACTGTTGAGGCCTAACTGATATAAGATAGCACACTTACACGGTGAACAACTATATGTAAAGCACATGATATTTTTGTTATTTGAGGTTTGGAAGATACCCCACCGACGTGGCGGGATACCCATGACTGACGCGGCAGGATGTCCGTGACCGGTACGGCGGCGAATTCGTACACCAGTACGGAGGTTTATCAGTAACCGTAAGTACATCCCAGGGATGTTGTGTGATATTTAACCCCGCCGCCTAGTGAGAAAGGGGCTTGGGTCGTATTCCCGGGGAATACATTTTTTTTTACAACTGTCTAATTAGATGACGATGAAGGGTATCTCATCGGGGCTCGATGCTATATTGCTCGGGGATTACTTAAGTTGAAGATTTAAGTTTTGCTTTAGGCTTGTTCAGTGTCATTCATGATAAATCAATAGTCAAGTGAGATATGTAAAGTACCAGTAAAATTGAATGCAAACTACCAACTTTTAAACTGTTTTTCAAGCACTTGCATAGATACATCATGCATAGAATATCATGGAATATATGTGAGTCTTAATTTATATGTTCATTGTGTTCGTTCCTTATTGAGCTAGGATGTAGCTCACCCTTTAGACTGTACGTCGCAGGTCCATTGATAGCAGCTGTAGAGGCTTCGGGAGACGTTGATCTGGGTGACTCGGATTACGTGCCGGGAGACGAGTTGGAGCGTCCACCCGAGGACTTCTTCTAGGTGACTGCTGTGTACTTTGACAGAGAGTAGTTTTGAGAGATTTGTGCGGCTTGGTATGTCAAACCTTTATTTTGTTAAAACAATGTAATTATACTGGATTATTCTTTTGGGGAACCATCTGGGGTGATCTGATTGTCACCGATGGTTCGGGTCGGTTCTCTGTTCATGCAGTGGCATAAAAGTAGAACTGTCTTTTGCGTATGCCAGTTGGACATATTAACTTCTTCCGCTTTAATGAGATTATTTTATTTATTTATTTAATTGTGCTTGTTATACCAATGCTCCGTGCTAAGTTTTATTTATTTAATTGTGATGGCATGGGTTTCGGGGTGCCGAAATTCGGGCTGTCACACACTACCTCCGCGAAAAATAATTCAGCAATATAGGATGCGTCGGAGGTTTTGAAACAAGGAATGAAGTGGGCTATTTTGGAAAATCGGTCCACTACGACATAGATGGAGTCATGCTTCCTAGGGGTCTTAGGAAGTCCAAGCACGAAGTCCATTGATAGGTCTTGCCACGGTGTGTGTGGCATGGGTAATTGGGTGTACAAGCCGGTATTTTGTTTGGTATGTTTCGACACTTGGCAAGTACGACAATGTTTGACAACCCGATCAACGTCTCTCATGAGGCTAGGGCAAAAGAACTTATCCTCTACGAGCGCAATAATTTTATTATGTCTGAAATGTTCGGCCATCCCTCTAGCATGTAACGCCCAAATGAGAAAGTCACGCAATGAAGTGCGAGAGATGCAAAGGCGATTGCCTTTAAGCAGGTACCCATTCTGGATGGTGTACACAGAGTGTGTGCTGGTTGGGTTACTAAGGAGAGCAGTGTACTCAACCCGAAAATCTGGGCACTCGGGGTACTCATCCCTTAACTTTTCGAACCCGACGACCTCGGTGCTCATTGTGCGCAAAGTCACCACTCGCCGATTAAGTGCATCAGCGACCCTATTTTCAGCACCGACCTTATGCTTTAACACGAATGTGAACCCTTGAAGGTACTCAACCCACTTCGCGTGCCTTGGGTTCAACTTCTTCTTCTGTGAAGCAAGAAAGTCCAAGGCTTCATTGTCAGAAAACATCACAAATTTCTGCAGTCTAAGGTAATGTTTCCAATACCAAATAGATCGGACGACTGCATAGAACTCTTTGTCATATGTGGAGTATTTTTGCTTCGCCTCGTTAAGTTTTTCGCTAAAATAGGCCAATGGGTGACCCTCTTGGCTAAGCACATCTCCTATGCCTACACCCGATGCGTCGCATGCGACTTCAAAGACTTTGGAAAAGTTCGGTAATCGCATGACGGGTGCACTACTCATTCGTTGTTTGATCTCAGCAAAGGCTTTTGTCGCCGCTTTGCCCCATTTAAAGTCCCCCTTTTTTCATGCAATCTGTAATTGGGGCTATAATGGTGCTAAAGCTTCTAATGAAGCGATGATAAAAAGTAGCCAATCCATGGAAGCTGGGAACATCGTGTATGTTCTTAGGCTTAGGCCACTCCACAATGGCTCTAACCTTTTCGGGGTCCGCGACCATTCCATTGGCCGAGATAATAAATCCCAAGAAAACAACGGAAGGTTGCATGAAAGTGCACTTCTTGAGATTGGCAAACAACTTCTCGCCCTTGAGGGTTTCACAAACCATCCTAAGGTGGGTCAAGTGTTGATCCTTGTCGTGACTATAGATCAAGATGTCATCGAAATAAACAACAAGGAATTTGCCTAGAAACGACATCAACACTTGGGTCATGAGTCGCATGAAAGTACTCGGAGCATTAGAAAGCCCAAAAGGTATGACCATCCACTCATAAAAACCATCCTTAGTCTTAAAGGTGGTTTTTCACTCATCACCGGGGTAGATGCGGACTTGATGGTAGCCACTCTTAAGGTCTATCTTTGAAAAGATAGTGGCACCAACCATCATATCGAACATATCATTGAGCCTTGGTATGGGAAACCGATACTTAACCGTAATCTTGTTGATTGCACGACTATCCACACACATGCGTCACGTACCATCTTTCTTAGGAGTGAGTAGGGCGGGTATGGCACACAGGCTCAAACTCTCTTGGATGAACCCCTTCTGAAGGAGATCATTGACTTGTCGAGTCAACTCGGTGTTCTCAATCGGATTCAACCTATAGTGAGGCAGGTTCGGTAAGGTAGATCAAGGAACCAAGTCTATTGCGTGTTAGATATCACACAGAGGAGGGAGTTTGTTTGGTAAGTCTTCAGGGAGGTAAATTCTTTTAAAATCGGGTCAACCTCCTTGGGACACTCGCTCACCGACTCAGGAGCACTCTCTACAGTGACAACTACGTACACCACATTCTCCTCTATCGATGCTTTCTCGAACTCAGAAGGGCTCACAATATTAATGGATTTAGAAGATTCGCCCTTCTTTTCAACGGTGTTGGTCGATGGTGTTTTGGGAGGCAAAGGGTGTAAAGTGATCTTTTTACCCTTATGCATAAACGTGCATATGTTTGATCGACCAGAAAGAGTCATGTCCATGTCGTAGAGCCACGGCTTTCCCAAAATGATATGGCCCACATCCATCGGCACCACATCGCACCATAATGTGCCCGAATAAGAGCCTAACTGAATCTGTTCACGACACCTTTTCGATACGGGAATGGATGAAGAATTGACCAATGTGACTTTATAAGGTCTCGGGTGGGCTTTAAGTGTAAGCCCTAAGCAGCGTACTGCATGAGTTGATATAACAATAGTCAACTATCGCTGTCTATAATGACCGTACAATTCTTTTCACCAAGTCTGGCATAGGTGTGGAAGATGTTCTCCCTACGCCAGTCATCCTTTTCATCCCGTTGAGGCTGTGCAAGGGCACACCAATTAAAGCATGACTAATAGCATCACCCTCCTCATCACTGGGTGTGCTACCCGGTTCAAATACTTCCTCTTCAACCACTACCTCATCATCATCCTCCTCTCCCTCAATGAAGAGTCCTTTGGGGTTCTTTCGTAGGGCATTGGGCGGCAAAGTGTCTCATCCTATGACATTTATAGAACTTTACTTGAGAATTAACCCTTGAGGATTCTCCAACTACACCTTTTCCCATTTCAAACTTAGAATTGGTAGGGCAGGTTGTGTAGGTTTGGGAGGAAGATTGAATCGCCCTTCACCGGATTGTTGATTATTATATTGTGACTCGGTCCTCTTCACCACCTTAGTTTTCAGATACCGTTTAAGATCTTGCACAACGTCATAACATCTTTCAAGAGTTTCTACGGGGTGAGAAATCAACTCTTTTTGCAAATCAAGTCTCAATCCGGTGCGGAATCTAGAGAGAGTGATTTCAGGGTCTTCCGATACTTTGCCCTCATCACGAACTCTTCAAATTTGGCAATGTAATCGGTCACGGGCATATCACCTTGATGTAAATTTTGCCACTGGTCGAGGAGATGTTGGTGGTATGATAAAGGAACATACTTCTCAGTAAGTCGTTCCTTCATATCGTCCCAACGGGTAATGGGAGGACAACCCGCGTTCACCCTAATGTGCTCAACATTGAGCCAGAAAAGCCGAGCTTGACCAACCAACTTCATTTTAGCGAGTCTAACTCAACGGTTGTCATTCATGGCATACCAATCAAAGTGTTGGTCCATGTCAAAAAGCCAATCGAGGAAGACGGTTGGATTCATTCTTCCATCAAAAGTCAGAATCTCAACTCGGACGTTCTTAAGGAGTTGAACTTCGGGGTCATGGTCATCTCTACGATGATCCCTACGGTTCCGGTTGTTTTGGCGACCATTGCGTTCAAAGTGTGGACACTCACGCTCTTGGTGTTGATTTTCCAGCCCACTCATCGCTTCCAGTTGGTTGATTTGATCACGTAATCTATCATTACCAACTCCTAGGGATGTTTGGGCTTGCTCAATGGTATTCAGACGTGCATTAATCGTACCCAATTCTTCTCGCATAGCCCTAAGAGTATTAAGAACCTCATCTGAAGCCATGGTGTTCACAAGGTCTATTAGGGTTCTAATATGGCATGCAATATGGACTCACAAAAGAAAACAATGCAATAAAATAAACATGACAAGCAAAGATGCCCTAACCTAGAAAATCTAGGCCTCTGATACCAAAACTGACGGGGGACAACGACCCTAAATGCGGAATATGATTTTAATGCAGATTTTACCGAAATTAATGAAATTAAATCAAGTTTAATCGCAAAATTATCTTTGATACCTTTAGGTGTCTGCAGAATTTAGGTTGGTAGATCACGCGAGATCCTGCTAGGGTCTTCTCCGATGTGCAAGTACTATTAGACTTGAGGCGAGATCGGCCTAGAGATAAAACTCTGGCTTTTCCAGGCTTAGGCGCTCGTCCTCGGTCCGTTGTAGATTCACGGATTCCTAATTGGGTTTTGAATGGGATTTACGGTTTGTAAAAGGCTTATGGTTCTCGGATTGGTTTAGAAAAGGTTGTTGGCTTTGTTTGGTTTAGAAATTCAAAAGGTTTAGGTTTTGGGGATCACACGGAAGAACTTAGGCTATGATTTAGAGAAGCACGCAGGGATTCAGAGATAGCAAATATAAGCAAGCCATGCAAATCAATGACAAAGACGAAGAAACTATATGGGAATCACTCCCTTGGTCTCACACCAAACCCATCTCTGCACGTAATTTCAAGATAATTTTGGGTGGTGTTTGAGACACGAAATTGTAGTTCTAAGTGGGTTTTCATCCACGAATCGGGCCTTATAATATTGAGCGCTGCAGTCTAAGTTACACATGATTGCAAGTTGCACAACTTCCTAAGAATTCACCTTGTCCCTCTAGGGTTTTACAAAAAAAAACTTTTTTGTTCTTCATTTCTCGCTATGGGCTTTCCACTCAAAATTTTCACCTTTGACCACAAAATCAACTATGTAAAAACAAGTTTTTAATTTTTTTTTTTGTTTGGGCGGTCAGTGATCGACCTTGTGTACGTACACGCATGGGTCAAAATATCATCCAGAACCGATATGTATCGTCCGATACGTATCGGTTTTGGGGGGTACGGGTACCGTACCGGTGCCTCCCATACAGAATATCAAAATACAGGACGATACATTGGTATGTATCGTCCGGAATCAATACTTATCGTCCGGTACGTATCGGTTTTGGAGCTGGATGATACATACCGGTTTTCCGAATTTTTGACCCATGGGTACATATGGCACCCAATTGGCCTGAGTGCAGCTGATTTGGCTGCATTCAGATGCATATCCCCAGGCCTCTAATATTAATATATTATAACTAATGTATTATGCATTATACATCACAACTTTTATATTGCATTATAATTAACTTAATGCAACTTTTAAAATTAACTTATGTAATGATCGTCCGGTACGTATCGGTCGAAATAACAGCCGTTTCCCATTACATTATAACGCAGTTAATACAGCCGTTATAACCAATCCTAACATAATGGATGATAACCCTTAACGTTATAGACTATTATAACATGGTTATAAGAAAGACTTGAATACGTTTCATGTCTTGAGATTCCTGCAGGCATACAAATTGCGATTTTTTTAAAAAAAATTGAGTTTTAACTTGAATTTCAAGATTTGGGTTTTTCTTATTTTTGGATGGAGAGAGATGTGAAATTATTTTGGATTCTACATATCATTTTAATAGGTCTCATTCGTTTTTGTTACCGTATTTTAGGTTGGTACGCATAAGATGATGTGAAGACATAATTTCATTATGCCAAACAAAATTGTCCTAGTAACTGAAACGAGCTAATAAGTGTAAACGATGGAGCAAGTTGGTCGCTGAACCTGAGCATTAAAATTGTCTAGGTTCATTAGAGGCATTTCAAAATAAATCTCTGTGAACCTGTCTTTTTTCATGACCTGGTCGGCAACCAACATGTTTAGCTTGTGTTGGCAACAACACCCCATTTGACCTCCTAAACCAACCTTCTTAGTTTTGTACACTTTTTATACCTTGGGATTCTGTTGGAAATGCAGGATTCCTCTTCCAAAGGAGAAGAAAAAGGTGGTTGAAGATGTCGAAAAGGACAGGAAACATATGATCGAAGCTTCAATCGTGCGTATCATGAAGAGGTGAAAAGTTTTGAACCACCAACAACTTGTGGTGGAATGTGTGGAACAACTCAGCGACACTTTCAAGGTATTGACCGAAAAACCTTCACATGCAGGAGAAGATCCCATGTGTTGATTCCGACCTGGCTGTGAAAACGAATGTGCATCAGGGGTATTTCAGTCATTTTACCATGTGAGAATAATTGTGTAAGATCCATGATGAACCAAACCGTTTTTGTGGACCGGTCAGAATCCAGCACCTCAAAGCAACCCGTAATGCAAATTACAGATTCTCTTTTCCTTACTTTCTTTTATCCAAAGCCAATGGTACCTCACTTCATATCACAAAGGGCAGGTTTGTTATTACTTATAAATATTGTACTTCTCTTTAGTTAAGAAAGAGGTCGACTTGAAGGATCGTGTAGAATGATCGATTGATTTAGGCAGGAGATTGCCCTTGCGCTGTTAATCACGGTTTAGGGATTTTCGGTACAAACTTGAGAGGCTAATGGAGATTTATTTCTCTGTTTTTAAGTGCTCTGATAGGGTGCAAAACCTTGCTTCTATAGCCTTCTTCAGGTCAGGCATATACCGTTGATTTGTCGGGTCGGGTCCGGATGCAGTTGGGTCAGGCATATACCTTGACCTGTCAGGTTATGAAGCGCCTTTAAGTCACTGAATCCTGTTCAAACCCGACTTTGATTTTAATGCCTCCAAAATTCCCTGACAACAAGCCTTTGATGGGCTTTGGTGGCTAAAAGGCACTTCAAAAGTGACGATGCTCCATTAATCCAGAAGAAAAGTAATGTCGGTAATAACATGTCTTCCTGATTCTTACTGATAATCAAGTTTTCATTTGTTGCTTTGTTGGGAATCGAACTTAAGGTATCTATGATGGATTCCTCCTTTATCAAATTTTTTTTCAGCTCAATTGCATAGGCCTTATTTTGTGACATTGTTGCTATATATACTGTTTCTTCTTATTGTACCATTCAATATAGGCCTAATCTGCAGAACTTATGGCGTTTAAATTGGCAGCTGGATGTGAAGATGATCAAGAGACGGATTGATGATCTGATCAGCAAGGATTACTTGGAGAGGGACCCAAATAACCATGAAAATTATAGATATGTGGTTTGATTCAACCCAGTATTTTTTAATTTTTTATATATATTTTTTTCATGCAATTCTATTGGTGGGAGTACATTAACACAAGCAGCAAGCAGAGGTGATTAACAGAAGCAGCGAGTAGAGAATACGAGTGATAAGTTATCCATATGTATAGCTGAAGATCTTGGTTTTATCTATTATTTTTTTCTTAAGGTTTTTGCTGCCTCATATAATTTTGTTTATTTTGTTAAGTTTTTTTGGGTAGTGAGGCTCATGTACTTTGAACTGTAAATGAAAACCAAGGAAAACTCTTTACCGTACATTAATTTGAAGGGAGCCATTACTTGCACTTGGAAACTTGGCACTTGCACCGAGTTAAAGAAACACTTGATATTAGGTACACGTAGTATCTTTTTATTTATGAGGATTTTTTTTTTTTGTTTCTTTTGGTGTTAAGCAGAGTATATGACAGCTGGTATTAGGTACTCCTAGGGATGCAAATTCAGTGTACCAAACCAATCCTGATTTTTCCGGTATTTGGTTGGGTACACCCCTGTATTTTTTTATTATTATTTCAGAAATAAAAAAAGTGCTTAAATATCGGGCTGTTTTGCCAATCCGTACTGGATATGTACTGGATATATCGTATACATACCGGCCTGGACCCAGCTGATATATGGAACTTTAAATCACTTCTCCATCCACAAATGAAAAAAAGCTGAATTTTTTTTTTCTGATCTCTCCTGGAGCACCTGTCTTCACTCTAATGTTGCTCATCTTCACCATCGATCTTCTGAACTCTACGTCGAATCTCAAGCCAAGCAACCCTAGCGTCACACGAAAGTCCGTGTAGAAGCGTCGGTCCATAGCTTTTGATCTGATTCGAGTATCCCTCCTCCATTACCTATATTGGCAAGCTGAAGTTCTAATGGAGTGCCAACATGGTTGGAAGAAAACCAATATACAAATTAGCTCTCTCCCACTCTCTCATAAATGTAGACTATAGATAATTATAATGGCAGGCCTCTTAAAGCGCCCGACTAAGTCCCAGGGTACATGCAACACCCGCACATCACACTTGCCAGTCAGGAGAGATAGATCCCTGCGAGTGGCCAACAAGGGGTGGGATTTGAGATAACCTCCACTTCTTGAGGTTTGGTCCTGGCCACTTTGCCAACCCATTAGTCCACACAAAAGATATTGAGATCATTGGTGTACCATCAGATGACTCAGATGTGGATTTCACGTGGTACACATCCTAACAAGTGATGAAAACTGAGGTGTTTTTCGATGGGTGATTTATGGTTTTATGTCTAAATAGAGCCACCCTTATACTCATTTTGTACCATCAATATTCTTTCTGTATCATATCCTATACTTTCGAACAAAAGAAATATTTTATAGTGATGAGTTGTTAATTGAAATACCCAAAACCTCAAAACGAGTTTGTTTGATTGCAGAGAAACTTCAAAGTGGAAGTGCAATAAATTTCTTGGGAAACGATTTCATATCTAAATTTTTTTGTTGTTTGATGAGAGATGATTTCCATTCAAAATTGATTTATCTTGTTTTATTAGTGTGTTTGAAAAAAAAAATTGAGATGATTTCCATTCAAAATTGATTTATCTTGTTTCATAAGTGTGTTTGAAAAAAAAATTGGAAATTTTTTTTTGTTCAGAGAGAATAAAATAATAACCCTTATTATTTTCTTTTAATAAACTCTCAAATCACTTATTATTGCACATTATGAGATCGTCAACATGATGTCCCCACATTACAACGTCTCATACTATGGGTGATCCCTGGAATGCACTCTCTTTGGCTGGAAGTGGTTAAAAATAAAATAAAAATAAAACTAAATAGAATAAAAATTACCCTTCTCTCTCTCTCTCTCTCTCTCTCTCTCTCTCTCTCTCTCTATATATATATATATCAAATCTAAAATTTAAAAAAAAATGCCTTCAAAAAGAGAGTGCCCGGACATTGTATATATATATATATATATATATTTCCCTCCCTGGAACCTTCTCCATCTTTTCCCGAAATATATATAAACAGACAACTATCAATGGCAGTCATTTTTTGTCTACCGAAATATTGCCTTACAAGAAATTTGTCACTATGCACATCTATAAACAGACAACTATCAATGGCAGTCGTTTTTTGAATAAAGGACTTCCGGTCACTATAGGTCAAGGAGATTGACTCAAAATTGAATTATATTAGGAGTTTATATATATATATATAAAATTATATTTAATATTTATAAAAATCTTATTTATTATTTAAAAATGGCTAAAACAAAAAATATTTCATTAATTTCGACGAAATTTTGTTAATTTTGTCGAAGTTAATGAAATTTCGATGATTTCAGACAAATCACCGAAATTTTGCTGGAAGTTTCGTCCGACCCCTATTTTGTTGAATTTTGGAGAATTTCAGATAAACTTGTCACTGTGGCGATGAGAGAGAAAGAGAGAGAGATAGATGGTGTTATAATGATAAGAAACTCATTTTCAATCACTTGAGAGGTTGTTCTAAATGACTTGATGTACAGAAATTGAGACTTTATGTCGGTCACACTTAATTTCCTTTTCATCTCCCTATAATATTATTAAATAAAAATATATGAAAACTGAATTTCTTTTCCAGCAATTTGGCATCTCCAAGTTATCAAACATGGCCTAAACACAAGAATCCAAATTCTATTTATATTTAAAACCGTTGTCGATATGTAATTTAACCATTGGGAGTTTTATGAAGGCTTTGCGGTAATAAACAAATCTCAATTTGTCCCTCTCAAAGAATATTCTCCAAAATTGACATTTATATACTTTTTTTTTTGAAGGACATTTACATAATTATGCAGAAATAGAACAATAGTTATTTCCAAGGCCCATTTCGTGTTACAAATTTTAAGCATAGAGAAAGACGTCAAGTAGAAATAGGGTAAGCCCTAATTTAATTGCAATTATTAGCCGATTGCAATTATTAGAAGGTATCATTTTCTAATTAATATTTTCTCCTATCCAAATGGTGGACCTAGAATAAAAAAAGGTTAAAAGTTTCCTTATGCTAAAGACTAATGCTCCGTTTGGCATAGCTCGTTGTCAGCTTCCTGTCAGAGCCGGATATACTTGCTTTAGTAGGGACCGCTTCTCCTTGTTAACACCATGTAAAACATTATTTACCTGTTCTAGCAGCTACCTCCATGCTCTCTGCTAACTCCTTGCCAAAACAAATAAAATCTGCTATGGCTAATAGTGAGTATTGAGCAAAGGAAAATTGTTGGAATAAGTAAATTCTGTTCTACAAAGAGTTAACAAGGAGAAGGGGGGCCTACCAAAGCAGATAACAAGGATTTACCAAAGAGAAAAGGAACCTGCTAAAACATGTAAACCCTGCTCTAACAAGAAGCTAGCACAGAGCTATATCAAACATAGCGTAAGTATATAGCCCGATGCTCATTGGCTGTCACATGACAATCACATAATCTGGTGCCATGTGGTGAACATGCTGCTGATCATTATGCTCAATTATATGATCAGGTGACACATGGGAGCTAATTGACATGAGACTAGGAACTCACCTCTATAATTAGGGGGTGGAAATTCGGTCTATCGAACCAAAACCGAAACATAATTTTTGGTTTCAGTATCGGTTTAGCCAAAATTGAACCTGAATTGAAATATATTGGTCTCGGTTTTGGTTAACTAAAATGTGTACATGAGGAAAACAAAACCGAACCGATCCAATTTCGGTTTCGGTACATTCGATTAGGTTTTTGATTTTTTATATTATTTTTATTTATTTCTATTTTCACTTTTTTCGATTTTAGGCACTACAAAAAACAAGACTATTAGCAGCAGCCAAAAACTGCTGCAATTAACAAAAAACTGTTGATAATACCCTTGGTTCTATTAGTCTTTAATAGTTTTTTGTTAATAGAGGCAGTTTTTTACTCCAAAAAACTGCCACTAATAATTTTTTGCTCTAAAAAACTGCTAATAATCTATTTTTTTTATAGCGTTCGGCGACTATGACATTTGAAAACACCATCTAAACCATCTAATTTGAAGGCTATAATCTAAATATTTAGGGTGCAAGGAGATCGTAGACCTACCAGATGATTATAGATCCTTGACCGTATACGCAATTTGATGTGGCATTGGCATACCAAAAAAAATTGTTTAGCCACAAACTTTGTTTATTGCATAGTAATAAAAGACGGCATTTTTTTTAAATGTATAAAATGTCTTTTTAAGTATAAAACACAAATTTTCCCGTTTAAAGTGCATTTTATTCAAAAAGAAAAAGGTTTAATTAAATATTCTTTCTGAAATTTTAAGTTTTAACATATATATTTTATAATTTTTAATATCCTCCCGTAATTTTCGTTTTTGACCTTTTCTCTTTCCGAACTTTTTTCCTGATGTATTCTTTTCGTACCTTATCCTTTTATCATTTCTTTTAGGGAAATTTACTTGATCGACCCTGCCAGATATACCTTTTTACGTTAGAGGCTCTATATTTTCACCTTTACCCAAAGAGACCAGTTTTCAGTCAAGCCATTTACAGCTAGCACAAAAAGTCAGAAATACCCCCTTACACTTTTTTCGTTCCATATAGTTCCAAAATTTAAAAATTTATATTTTTTTATATTTATACGATGTGAAACATGATCTATACTGTCTGATTTGAAGGCCACAATATAAAATCAATGGTGCCAAAGATAGACACGAAAAAAAAAGCGATATCGCCTCTTAAAAATAAAATAAAAATTTAAACAGTCGATGCTGACTCTTAAAATAGTTGATGGCGACTCTTAACATAGTCGGTGCCGACTGTTTTCAGAGGCGACATTGACTATATAAAAAATAAAATAAAATTTACAATCGATAACGACCGTTTATACAGTCGATGACAACTTTATAAACAGTCGATATCGCCTCTTAACACAGTCAATACTGACTGTGTTAAGAGTCGCCATTGACTGTTTACAATATTTATTTATTATTATTATTTTTTTAAGAGGCGATATTGCCTTTTTTTCGTATCTATCTTTGGCACTATCAATTTTATAGTGTGGCCTTCAAATAAGACGGCATAAATCCCATTTCACGTCGTGTAAATATAAAAAAATGTAAATATTTAAAATTTTAAACTATGTAAAATGAAAAAAAGTGCAAGAAGGGGTATTTCTGACTTTTTGTGCTAGCTGAAAATGGCTTGGCTAAAAGCTGGTCAGTTTGAATAAAGGTGAAAATATAGGGTCTCTGACGTAAAAGGTGTATCTGATAGGGTCGATTAGGTAAGTTTCCCTTTCTTTTATGTACTTCCTTCCTGATTCTTGTCATTTTTTTTCCACTTTTTTCTTGTCGTCTTATTCTCGTACTTTGTCCTTGTGACTTGGTAATAGCAAATATTTAAGATTATTAGATACACTTCATATGATGTGTATCTTAGTTAGGGTAGATGATAGATTAGGACTTTTAAATAAGATACACATCATACAATGTGCATCTCTCTAAATATATTAAATATTCTCTATTATACTTACTATCAAAAATAAGATTATTAGCGGCAATTTTTTTATTATACGTACTATATGGTTTATTGGTGCTAACTTGGGTTGTCACAACAAATTTGGCTTAAGGAGATTCATGAAAAAGAAGGTCATTCGTAAGGAGAGAAGCCGAAGAAGAAGAGGAAAGGCCGGAGAGGATATGATTTTAAACTAATATAATAATAATACAAATTAGTTCAAAATATGCATATACTATTGCCTTTTATTAAAAAATAATTTCAAGCTTTAATATAAAGAAGAAATTATTTTTCCAATTATTCCATTCTTTACATGACTCCTCCTAGAGCATAAGAAGCCAAGTCTAGGGCCGGCCCTGAGCCAAGGCCCAAGAGGCAGCTGCCTCGGGCTCCCAAATCTTGAAAGCCTTTACCATATATTTGGTTAATACAATTGTTAATGTACAAAAGTATTGAATCAATCTAATTGTTTAATTGGTTAAGTGACTAGTATTGCTTTACTTTTTACCTAACACGTTGTCGGTTCAACTCTTCCCAAGTCCCATATTTACATATTTTTTTAATGGGTCATGGATCGAGCCTTGACCGAGCCGGTACAGGTCATTGGTAGAGTCACTGGCCTTACTGGGTCTGGCCGGCCATATGTATTGACACAATAGATTCTATGACCCAATTTTGATCAAACGAGGTTTGTTTGACCAAATCCTTTATATATAAGATACCTCTAAATGCGTGAAGCATTCTCCAAAAGTGCCCATGTCCCAGACCCCTTGAAAACCATTGATTCCTTCGAATGAAATGATGGAGATCGCTTTTACCTATCTTTCACAAAATAGACCTTCAGATAATGGCCCACCTATCAAACGATCCATTTTTTATTCCATGTGACACAAATCATCAAAAAATGCCCTTGATCATATGACACACATCACGCTCAAATGTGATTTTATGGCCCTTTTTTTGGGATTTATGACACGTTGAATCACAAGCCGACTCTTTGATAGGTGCACCATGATCTCCAAATCTATTGAGTGAATGATATGGTTGAGAAACCATATCTGTCATATGATTCGAAGGATTCAATGGTTTTCAAGGGGTCTAAGATGTCGGTGTGTTTAGAGGTACCATTTTTTATCTACTAGATGAGACATATCTAATGAACCTCTTTTTGAAACTTTTTGAGACTATTAAAGTGCTAAAAAATGACAGTGAAAGATTTAATGGTAGTTAAAGTAATAAAAAATATTAAAATGCTATTAGTTGGGTGATGAGTAGTGAAATATGATGATATTTCACCCCTAAATACCTACATTTAGCCGTCCGATGAAAGCTATCTAATGAGATTTACTAGATTTGAAGTGTTTCAGGTAAATACAATCCAAGTTTCTAAAATAGCCCAAGAATTCTGAAAATAATGTCAAAACACTGTAATTTTGGGTCATAAAAAACTTGGTGCGGCTTGCAACTCAATTTGAACCTTTAAGACGCCAGATTCAAGAAATTGTCAAAACATAAAAGTTGTAGAGCTTGTCGTCCGCTTTCTAATGCCGTAAGAATCGCTTCAATCCGAGTTCGGGACCAAACGTTATGACTAAAATACCGAGTCAGTGTCTAATGTAAAGTTGGACGGGAGTTCACAAAAATTGCTCTTAGATGTCAATCGATTGAGAATTAAGTGTTAATCGATTTATACATGAATACAACTTTTTCTCAACTTAAAAATCAATCGATTAAGATTTAAGTCTCAATTGATTGAGGCAATTAGGTTTAGGTTTGTTCGGCCATTATAAAAAGGAGGCTACGGCTTTAGAATAAAGGGGAGGAATTTAATTAGGATTTTTATTTTTTACAATTTTAGGCTTTTTACTTTGGGAATTTTGAGAACTCTCTATTCATTCTTCAAGGGTTCTTCTTTTCTCCTTCTTCTAAGATTTCATCTGGGTAGATTGTACCTAGGATTTGCATTATTTTTCTTTGAGAAAATCATAGATTGTATTTAGGAAAAAAATAATTGTGAAAAGATCTTTGGAGGAAATGAAAAGTGGAATGACTTTGAATGAACAAGGAGATCATACACCAAAGATGAGCGGCTAAATCAGTAGATCGGGGAAGATGCGATCCCCAGATAAGTACCCATATTTATGATTAATACTATAGTCTAATTATTATCATCATGGAATCGTTTTGCTCAAAGTTTGTGTAATTAAAAATATATTGAATGCTTGTTATGACCGTTGATTGCGCGTATCAACGGCCGTAATAGCTAGATCTGGACCTACAGACTGATCTAGGCTGCAGAGCGATTATATTTTTATTGTCATGATCTAAACATCATGAGATACGTTATGCTTCTTACATGACTCATACCGCAATGATAGACTGAGTCATTATTTTTAGATAGGGTATGCCGGATTGATGATCATATTTTATTTCGAATCATTTTTTTAGATGAATGATAGTGTGAATGATGCTTTAATGAAACTGTGGGTTTTAATGGTAGAAAATGGGTACAAATCTGGGGTAGCATATTCCTTGATCTCATTTAATTATTGTTCTTAGATTCATTAGTAATTAGTTGTTTAGATTAATTTATTTTTCTTGCATTTAGGAAAAGTGTGATAAATTTTGGTAAAATTGAATCTGCTATTTGGTATTTTCTTAGGGACGTTTTTAAATCTCTGAAAGAATTAATTAAAATTCACATTTCCCAGTGGGTTCGACACCTTTGTTCTTGCCATACTACAATAGATCTTGTGCACTTGCAAGGGTTACACTTTAAATCGATCATTGGGTTACTTGATACGTCGGGTAAAAAGTACTTTCATTAATTTGTTAGTTACATTTTTAAATTATAAACAATAGAATGGAATTTGGAGATATTTGTAATATAAAAATAATGGGTATTATTTTATTTGTCAGACAAAAAAATTGTGACAATTTTTTTTAACGATTAATATGAAAGAGGGGCCCAATTTTGGCAACTCGCCTTGGGCCCCCAAAATATCAGGGCCAGCCCTAGCCATGCCTTCTTTGTTTTATGTGAAGCTTTGATTTCTTGAAGTAACTTCAAGTTCTTGAGATACCTTCTCTATAATTTTTTCTTTTGTCATCTTTTTAGCTTTTTTATATATATAGAGATATGGTTTTAAACACTACTTCTACATGTTATATTTCACAAAACTAATAAAAAAACACTCTAAAGATATCATATTTGTAAACGAGATTGTTCCCCTGATCAAGGCAAGTGACTTTTTCTTTGAATGTTTTCTCAAATGCTTCTCAAATATTTTCAAGATATTATTATATATTTTTGTAGCACTGAAGCACCCAAATATCACCAGTGATCCACACGATAAACATTCAAACAATAATGCAAAAGAGGAAAAACGATACACAAATCTAAACACACAAGAAACAAAAATTTATGTGGTTTGGCAAGATTGCCTAAATCAAAGAGAGAAAAATGATAAAGAAATCCAAACACACGAGAAACAAATATTTTCATGAAGTGTCAATAAAAAGTTTTATTGGTGAACTCACGAGAATACAATAAAAGCTTAGGGGCCTTCCAAAAGAGAGAAGTATACAACGTCCAACGTAACTCCAAAGATATAGCAATTTTACATGCACTTGGAAGTGTTATAACACCTCAATTCTAAAGAAATGTAGGAAATTTTATATAATATCCCAGATATTTTGGACCTGTTTTCGTTTAGCTCGATAAGCGTGCTCGAAAAATTTACGAGACAAGTCTAATTATTTGGGTAGCTTAGGGTATGATGAGAGATGTGGTCAAAAGATTTTTGATCTGGACTTATGGAAGTCATATACTCGATAACATATACACTAAGTAGTTTGTATGCGCTTAACACCGAAAACAAATGCATGATAAGTAGAAAGAATTTTGAACATAAATATCATGATATTTATGTGAAATATCATGATATTTTGGAGATGAGATTTAGCTTATAAAGGGAGGGAATTGAAGGAGTTGATCTTTTCTCCCTCACGTATGAACCAGAACTTGCAACCGTTTACTTCTTTCTTTGATTTTTAGATCATTTGAGAGTTAGAATCCCTCTCCCCATCTTAGCCATTAATAAGCCTTGTATTTTACTTCCGATCTGTTAAAAGTATTGAGAGAGAGAGAGTTAGGGGAGAGTTGATAGTTCTGTGTACGTTTTGATCAATTGCTCTTGAAGCAAGGTTGTGATGGACTGACTTTTTAGTCCAACTGAAGCGTGCAGATTGATCCGGTGCGTAGACTTGGATCAATGGAAATCGAACGAGTAACTTCAAGAGGTAGGCTTTTAAACACCTTGGACTAAGGTTATTTATGTCATGATTAATTTAGATAAATGGTTTGTATAGAATAGATAACAGGTTTTGTTTTTGGAAGAATAAATTGCAAGAAAGGAGACAAAATTGAACAAACACAGACCTGAAGAAATTTGAGGGTCGAATTTGGGCTTTTAAGCCTGATGCAATTTTGGGGAATTCGAAGGTCGAATTTTAATTCGACCATCGAATATAAATTCGAGGGTCGAATTCTGCTCTGTTTTTGGACTTAGGAAAATTCTTGGAAAATATTTTAGGGAGTCTTTGGGTTGACTTTTTAGGCTTCATTAACACCTTTGGTGTTAATCCTTGTAGGTTTGGCGATAAAGAGTCCATTGTGAGGACTTCTTGGTATGTTTTTGGACCGCATTGAGTCGAGGTAGGGGAACCCTACACCTAATTTGTATTCTATTATAAGTTTAGGTTATTTTGTTTGCAAGCATGAAATCTGAACTTTGATAAACATTGCATGATTAAGAACTCCGAACTTTGATATAAGAACTCATAAATTTGAACTTCTGAACCTCATCTTCGACTGTGGACTTTGAATCAGAACTCCGAAAATATATTAATTACATAAAATATGATATGTTTAGCATTTGCATTTGATTTGAGGCACATACGAACGAAACCCTAGATCCTACCAACCGTGTTGACGGTAATTCAACTTTGCGCAAGTTTCTCTCATTACGTAGGGGCTTGCTGCACTTTCGAAAAAGGGTTCATGAACGACGATGGTCAGTAGGGTTTTCCATCAGTGATACTCGTGCTCTCATGCTAGTATGTAATTTGAGAGATTATTTTTAAGTTATAATTTTAAGATAAGAAGCATGCTTAATTCAGAATTTTGAAAACATCAGAACATCAGATTTATTGAATCATTTTTGGCTTACTATTTTAGAATTGGAAGTTAGACATCAATGCATCTTTTAAAAACCATACCTGACCCGATTTTGTCTTTGAAAAACCTTTACTTATGATAAAATGTAAATGAATAAGTTTCTTTTATTGAGCTTTGATGTTAGCTCACCCCGACTATACGTCACAGGTGCTGAGACTAACTTAGGATCGGACGATCTTGATCTGGAGGACTCCGACTATATTCCTGAGGAGGAATTAGAGACCCCAGTAAAGAAATTCTTTCCTTGATTTGGATTTGTTCTTTTGGTACTTTTGGATTTTGAATTATTTTGAATTATGGGCCCAAGACCATTGTTTTGTCTTTTTGATATCATTTGAGGAATCATTATTTTAGGTGTTTGGATTGGCCATCACCGGTGGTTCTTCCTAGTTTCTCAGGATGATATATTATTTTGTATGAGCTTTTATTCTTGCTTATTTTTATTTTGCTTTTGCTCGGACCTATGTTATGCTGCCAACTTTCGTTTGACTACGGCTTATTGAGAAATCAATGAGTTGATGAACCGACATTTCTTATACCTTAAGGATTGGAAAAGTCGGGTCGTCACAGTTGGTATCAGAGCAAGACTCTAGGTTCAGAGTCTTAGGACTAAGGGCATGATTGTCTTTACAATAAATACTGATCCATTGTTATTGTTCTTCAACAATGACAGATCAGCATGGCTCCACGGTTTAGAGACAGGGGTTGAGGTAGAGAGGAGCCTAGAGTGGTTCGTTTCGAGGAGATTGATGAGGGCGTAGGTACCTCGCGAGTAAGAGATAGAGTGGCTACTGGTCCTAATGCTGATCCGTTAGGAACTGGTAGAGGCGGAGGAGGAAATGTTGACCAAGTATTGGCCGGCTTTGGCCACCAATATGACTCAGCAGACTGCGGCAATGGATCGGCAGACAGAGTTGCTGGCAGCTAGAAATCAGCCAGGCGGTTTTGGGGTTTTGCAGAGTTCAGGAGGATGAGACCTCCCACCTTCACTGGTCAGACAGATCCCATAGAGGCCGAGGGATGAATTGATGAGATGGAGAAAATTTTTGAGGTGTTATAGTGCATTGATGTTGAGAAGGTGCGCTGGGCTACCTTCAAGCTATTGGGTGACGTCAGTCCTTGGCGGAAATCTGTATTCAGGACTCGAGAGCAGGATTACCCCAACACTCTATGGACTTGGGCAGAGTTCGTGGACACGTTCAACGATCAGTATTTTCTAAAGATCGTGTGTAATCAGTGGGAAGTCCAGTTCATTAAGTTGGAACAGAATTAGATGTCAGTGCGCGAGTACGGCATAGAATTTGATAGGCTTGCACGAATCACACCCTTACATGTGGCCATTGAATTGATGAGGGCCCAGAAATTTCAGAGGGGCTTGAGGCCAAACATTCAAGAGAGGGTGTCGATGTGGGAGATGGAGACTTTTACGGGTGTTATGTCAAAGGCTCTCATTGGTGAGGAAGACATCTAGTAACAGTATTTGAGGCGAGAACAAGGAAATAGGAACCGATTCGGTCAGGGACAGTTGAGTGCGTCTGAGCAGGTGAACAAAAAGTCGAGGTTCTCGAGACCTCCTCACTATACTATTCAGCCATCGTATTCCAAGCCGACTGTTACGTCGGGACCTGTATCTTCTTCCTATCAGCGACCACAAAGTTCTTCATCAGTGCGACCCTTTAGAGCTGGGAGCACTACAATGAGTGGAGCTTCGTTGGCTCAGGGCTCATCGCGGGGACCAACTGTTACTCCTGTTCCTACTCCAGCATGTACACAATGTGGGAAACCACATAAGATGGAGGATTGCCGAAGGAACACTGGAGGATGCTTCAGATGCGGACATGTTGGTTATATGATTAGGGATTGTCCTGAGGCGGACAAGGGAAAGACTACGTCAACCTCTACGTAGAAATCATCGCGATCTACAGTTCAGGGTCGAGCCTATGCGGTGACTGCGCAGAATGCCCAAACATCGAATGACGTGATCCAAGGTATCATTAAAGTTTAGATTGTCAATTCTTGCATTAGTTTATATTGATGGCAATTGTGAATTCATTAAAGAAACTTTTGATAACTAAAATCATTGCATTTAATTAATGATAAAATTCTTGATTACCCTGGTTATGAGTCGTGAAGGCGACTCGAGTAAAACTGAAGCACGAGTACTGATAGACCCTGAGTCTAGTCACTCGTTCATTACTCCTCTTTTCTCCGAGAAGTTGGGTATCATTCCCAAACCCCTTGCTTTCATCTTGGATGTGAAAGTTCCTATGGGAAGCTCGGTAAGCACGGATATAGTGTGTCAGTCAGTGATTGTGATAGTTGATGACCACGAGACAATGACCGACATGATTACACTGAGCATGGAAGGGTTTGACATGATTCTCGGGATGGATTGGTTGTCCGCATACCATGCGAGTGTGAACTGTCTACGGAAGATTATGACCTTCCGACGTCCAAAGATGAAATATTTTTTATTTTGTGGAGTTAAATCGAATGCCGCGCCTCTTATCTCAGCTATCTGAGTTGAGCGTATGATGAGAAACGGTTGCTGTGGATATCTTGCTTACTTGCAAGATCATAAGGAGAAAGATAGGGACATCGCACTTATCACGGTTGCTAGTGAGTTTCCCAATGTCTTTCCTAAAGATCTGCCTGGATTGCCACTGGACCGAGAGATTGAGTTCGTGATCGACTTAGCTCCGGGTACTGAACCATTGTCCAAGGCTCCATATCGGATGACGCCCGCGGAGTTGAAAGTGCTCAAGGAGCAACTACAAGATCTGTTGGATAAAGGCTTCATTAGACCGAGTGTTTCTCCTTGAGGAGCGTCGGTACTCTTTGTGAAGAAGAAAGATGGATCGATGCGTCTATGCGTCGATTATCGCCAACTCAACAAGATGACGATTAAGAATTGTTATCCACTTCCACAGATAGATGACTTGTTTGATCAATTACAAGGTGCAAAGTTCTTCTCGAAGATTGATCTGAGGTCAGGCTATCACCAGCTCAAGATCAAGGTGGAAGATATATCCAAGACTGTGTTTCGTACGCGATATGGCCACTATGAGTTCTTAGTGATGCTATTTGGCTTGACGAATGCGCCTGCATCATTTATGGATCTGATGAACCGAGTGTTCAAGCTACATCTTGATAAATCTGTGGTAGTTTTCGTAGATGACATCCTTATCTATTCGAAAACTAGAGAGGAGCATGTGCAGCATCTACGAGTGGCTCTTTAAATACTCAGGAACCATTAGCTGTAGGCCAAACTCAGTAAGTGTGAGTTTTGGCTTGATCAGGTCAGTTTCTTGGGCCACGTCGTCTCTGAGTCTGGTATATCTGTTGATCCTACGAAGATTGACTCCGTGGTGAATTGGGAACAGCCGATGACAGTTACAAAAGTCCGTAGTTTCTTTGGTTTGGCAGGGTACCATTGGAGATTTGTCGAGGGCTTCTCGAAGATATCTGGTCTGCTTACACAGCCTACTAAGAAGAATGCAAAGTTTGATTGGACAGAGCAGTGTGAGTAGAGCTTTTAGGAGCTTAAGCGGCGATTGACTACAACGCCGGTACTTGCTATACCTTGACGGATGGAGGCTTATGTGTCAGTGATGCTTCGTGATGGATTAGTAGTGTGCTTAATCAACACTGTATGGTTCTAGGTAGTTGAAGGACCATGAGAAAAATTATTCGACGCATGATCTCGAGTTAGCAGCAGTTATCTTCGCCCTAAAGATCTGGAGACATTACCTCTACTGTGAGATATTTGATATATTCACCGATCATAAGAGTCTCAAGTACCTATTCACTTAGAAGGACTTGAATATGAGGCAGCGACAATGGATGAAGTTTTTAAAGGATTATGATTGCTCAATCTAATACCATCCGGAAAAGGCGAATGTCATTGTTGATGCTCTCAGTAGAAGGTCTTTAGCACATTTATCACATCTTGTCAGTTGGATACAGAGATGGAATCTATTGGAAGATATGGCCTTAGGCAGCTCACGGTTCGATGTGAAAGGCTCGAGAGCATTGATGGCTACACTTGTACTTCATCCTACGCTCTTCGAGAATATCAGGAAGCTTTAGATGACGGACGATGAGCTGATGGCTATTAGGCGAGATGTGGTTAGTGGAAGCAAGAAGGATTTTTCCATTCGGGCAGATGGGACCTTATTGTTTTAAGACTGAGTATGTGTACTAATGAGTACTGAGCTTCGAAACACCATTTTGGAAGAAGCTCACAAATCGATGTATGCCATACATCCTGGTAGCACCAAGATGTATCAGGATTTGATGAAGAGCTTCTGGTGGCGAGGTTTGAAATG
This sequence comes from Chloranthus sessilifolius, assembly GCA_021018995.1. Classification (NCBI taxonomy): domain Eukaryota; kingdom Viridiplantae; phylum Streptophyta; class Magnoliopsida; order Chloranthales; family Chloranthaceae; genus Chloranthus; species Chloranthus sessilifolius. Next base: position 5,658,946 of record CM037588.1, on the reverse strand, counting down.
CGACATCGCTGAGTACGTATCACGATGCTTAGCTTGTCAACAGGTTAAGGTTGTCTATTAGAATCCAGCAGGGTTGTTGCAACCTTTACCTATACTCGAGTGGAAATGGGAAGCCATTTTGATGGACTTTATCCTAGGTTTGTCGAAAACACTGAGGAAGAACAATACCATCTGGGTCATTGTCGATCAGTTAACCAAGTTCGCTTATTTCCTACCCTATAATACGACGTATACCTCCAATAGACTTGCAGAGTTATACTTCAAGGAGATCGTTCGACTGCACAGTATACCGGCCAGTATTATATCAGATAAGGGTCCATTGTTTACTTTACAATTTTGGCAACGGTTTCAAGAAGGAATGGGTTCTCGTCTCGACTTCAGCTCAGCATTTCACCCACAGACCGATGGTTAGACTGAGCGAGTGAATCAGGTCATTGAGGACATGCTACGAGCTTGCATGTTAGATTTTCATGGGTCATGGGACCAACACTTACCTCTGATCGAGTTCGCTTACAACAATAGCTTCCAAGCTAGCATTGGTATGGCACCGTTCGAGGATTTGTATGGGCGGCGGTGTAGGTCTCCACTGAATTGTGAAGAAGTGGGTGAGAAGCTCATTATTGGACCTGAGATTGTAGAGCGTACGATCGAGACAGTTCGGTTGATTCGTGAGAGACTACGTGTAGCTCAGAGTCGTCAGAAGAGCTACGCCGATCTTAAGAGGAGACATGTGGATTTTCAGGTAAGCTTACGTTATTATGTCTTTGAGTGATGAATTTGTCACTAATAATTACTTTTCAGGTCGGCAACAATGTGTTTGTTCGAATCTCGCCTACGAAAGGCGTTATGCGATTCGGCAAACGAGGAAAGCTGAGTCCTCGGTATGTTGGGCCTTTTGAGATATTAGGCCGAGTCGGAGAGGTTGCATATCGAGTGGAGCTACCGCCGCAATTGTCCAGCATGCACAACGTCTTCCATGTGTTCATGCTGCGGAGATACATACGCGACCTAACTCACGTGCTTGATTACCAACCCATCGAGCTTTAGGGTGGTTTGACGGTGATCGAGGATCCAGTATAGATCTTGGATCGCAAGGAGCAGATCCTACGCACTAAGCGGATTCCTTTGGTTCTTGTACGATGGCAGAATCATACATCGGAGGAAGCCACTTGGGAGCGCGAAGCTAAACTCGGAGAGCAATTCTCAAACTTGTTCGATTAGATTAGGAAATTGTAATTTTGTAAGTGTATTGACTATATGGAAATTTGCGGATTTTGATGCACTTGCCTTAATGTATGCAAAGTATGAGATTTTTTTTTTGTTGTCTAAATTTTTGGAAATTTGTACCTACATGTGGGTGTTTACTCTCACTAACGAACATATGAATCAACCGGGCTGAATTTTTATTGTTGTGGTTAATTTTATAAACAAAGATCTAGTTGTGCATTAGCATTATAGCCCTGTTTCAATGTTCACCATGAAAAGGCTCGCGGAAAGTCAAATTGGACCAGAAGTTATGGACAAACACCTCAAATTTTGAAAAAATTGGAAGAAAACAGGTTCTGGGAAATTCAAACCTCGAAATTTCAAATGGAGGGTCGAATTTCTATGAACAGTACTTAAGCATTTTTGGGCCAAATTACAGCCTGAGAAGGTTTTGCTACATTCGAGGGTTGAATTGAAATTCGACCATCGAATTTGAATTCGAGGGTCGAATTTGTCGGGTTATGTCAGCTCGGGTTTGAGGTTTTGGGTTATTAGCTTAGGGTTTTTAGGGTTTTGAGATTTCTGTGGCTTCTCTTGCAATTTTTGGCTGGACTCATGGGGGTTTCAGCTCGGTTTGGCTTGGCACTTGGATTGCTTGGCCAAGAAATCTATTGTGGGCTTTCTACCGAGGTAAAACCCTCTTTCTTGTGGATTTAAATTTCTGGATTTTTTTGTAAATTGTGTTGGTTTCTTGCATTTTAATCTCATGGGACCAAAGAAACAAACCCCTATTAGGGTCCCTACATCAAAGAGGCCAGCTTCTAAAGCTGGGTCTTCAAGCCAACCTCCGCAGCCCCCACCACAGCTAGTTCAACCCCCTGTGCCACCCATGCCCCCACAAATCTGTGAACAGTCCAGTGAGTTTTAGGGTATTAAGGGGTTTGTTGATGAGTGGATCTTCAATCCCGAGCTCTTCGATCAACAGGAAACTACCCAGTCGGCTTCAGATTATCTTGAAAAAGCCCACTTAACCTCACTGTTAAACCCTTTTCATGCACACTTCTATCCCTGCTTAGTACGCTTATTCTATCAGCGTATGCGAAGGGAGGATGACAAGAAAATTTATACTACCCTTGATGGGTGTGATTACGCCTTTGATTTTGATGACATTGCTGTGGCAATGCGATGCCCAACCGCACACTCAAAGACTATGGGCTTGGCTCCTCCCCGCTTTAAACCTATCTCGGTTCATGAGGTCATCGCACAAATGACCCAAGGTCGACATGGATTTGGCAATGCTATCACACGTTCTCAAATGCCCGAGACAATGTGGATGTTAGATGTGATTTTTAAAGCAACCCTCTATCCTTTTGGGTATAAATTGAAATGGCGAGGCCCCATTCAATAGATTTTATTTTCGGCATTTAAAGAACATTGGTTCAATGCCCCGGAAGTCGTATTTAAGGGTATTATTAAAGCCCGTGAGAAGATGGGAAAGAAAGTTAAGACCCTGGCCAAGGGCATTCCATATGCTCGCTTGATTTCGGTGATGATTGAGAATTATCGAGCAGGACCAGCTTATGAGATTCCCCCTACTGAGCCACGGTCCACGGCTAGTCTCAAACTTTACAAATTGGTCGATTGGGGTAGAACCTACAATAGATTGTTAAAGGCTCCTAAAGGTACAGTAGTTCCTGATGAGGATGAGGACGATGGCGATCACCCCGCTCCATAACCTGTTGCTCCTCCGATCGACCAAGCCCCACAGATTGATGTACTCACCCTATCAGAGTTTACTCGCCAAATGACTTCCATGAGTCAGCAGATTCAGGCGCTGACATAGCATACGACCTCCATGAGTCGGGAGTTGGAGGTTCATGGTGGGGCTTTGACGTACTTGATGCAGCACGCGTTTCCCGCCGGCTATGCGACTTACATGGCAGATATCTGGGCGTCAGTTCACCACCCTTCTATATCGGGAGCCGGTCCCAGTGTACCTACAGATACGGGTGATGATGGCACGGATGATGATGATGCTGATGGTGGGGACGATGATTAGGCTTCGGCTGGTCAGGCTGCTGAGGGAGAGGACTAGATCAGCCAGTGTGCTATTATGATTCCTTTTTGTCATTTCTTATGGATTGTATTTATTTTATGGATTATCTAGAACCTGGTGGTTCTACTTTTGCTACACTTTATAACTTTTCGTTGTTATCTTTTGATGGTTCGCTCTGTTATATTTTGTATTTGTATTATCTGATCTTTGGGTGTGTGGCATATGGATGTGTGGTTACATTATGTCTCCTTCTTTTGCCTTTGCATATCATTATACATTATGGGGTTCTATATATGGCTATGCGTTTGTTGTGATTCAATCTTTTCGATCTTTTGATGGTTTTCTGTTTTGTGTTCTTTGCATTTTTTCTTTGCACACCATGACTCACGGTGAGGTTGTTTCCCGACACGTGACACTCGGGGTGTCGACATCCATGTACGGATGCAATCCACTATGACTGTTTGGGTCTACATGTAGTACATCCAGGTTACTACAGATCCCATCCCTTGACTTGCGTGCCCTGTGAGGCCATCGCACTGTGACCCATGTACTTTTTACTTTGGCCTTATGATTTTCGTTTCATTTCCGGCTTTTTGCTTCAGGTGAGTTTTTTGGTAGCTTTGTTGTGCGTCTTTTTCATTTTTGATGATGAAAATTTCTAAGGAGGAGAGAATGTAATATCCCAGATATTTTAGACCTATTTTCGTTTACCTTGATAGGCGTGCCCAAAAAATTTACGAGACAAGTCTGATTATTTGGGTAGCTTAGGGTATTATGAGAGATGTGGTCAAAGGATTTTTGATCTGGACTTGTGGAAGTCATATACTCGATAATATATACGCTAAGTAGTTTGTATGCGCTTAACACCGAAAACAAATGCATGATAAGTAGATAAAATTTTGAACATAAATATCATGATATTTTGGAGATGAGATTTAGCTTATAAAGGGAGAGAATTGAAGGAGAAGTTGATCTTTTCTCCCTCACGTATGAACCAGAACTTGCAACCCTTTACTTCTTGCTTTGATTTTTAGATCCTTTGAGAGTTAGAATCTCTCTCCCCATCTTAGCTATTAATAAGCCTTGTATTTTACTTCCGATCTGTCAAAAGTATTGATAGAAAGAGAGATAGGGGAGAGTGGATAGTTCTGTGTACGCTTTGGTCAATTGCTCTTGAAGATGAACTGACTTTTTAGTCCAACTGAAGTGTGCGGATTGATCCGGTGCATAGACTTGGATCAACAGAAATCGAAGGAGTAACTCAAGAGGTAGGCTTTTAAACACCTTGGACTAAGGTTATTTATGTCATGATTAGTTTAGATAAATGGTGTATATAGAATAGATAACAGGTTTTGTTTTTGGAAGAATATATTGTAAGAAAGGAGACAAAATTGAACAAACACAGACCTGGAGAAATTCGAGGGTCGAATTTGGGCTTTTAAGCGTGATGCAATTTTGGGGAATTCGAAGGTCGAAGTTTAATTCGACCATTGAATTTAAAATTCGACCATCAAATATAAATTCGAGGGTCGAATTCTGCTACGTTTCTAGACTTAGGAAAATTCTTGGAAAATGTTTTAGGGAGTTTTTGGGTTGACTTTTTAGGCTTCATTAACACCTTTGGTGTTAATCTTTATAGGTTTGGTGATAAAGAGTCCATTGTGAGGACTTCTTGGTATATTTTTGGACCGAATTGAGTCGAGGTAGGGGAACCCTAAACCTAATTTGCATTCTATTATAAGTTTAGGTTATTTTGTTTGCAAGCATGAAATCTGAACTTTGATAAACATTGCATGATTAAGAACTCCGAAACTTTGATATAAGAACTCAAAATTTTAAACTTCCGAACCTCATCTTTGAATGTGAACTTTGAATCAGAACTCCGAAAATATATTAATTACATAAAATATGATATGTTTAGCATTTGCATTTGATTTGAGGCACAAACGAACGAAACCCTAGATCCTACCAACCGTGTTGACGGTAATTCAGCAAGTTTCCCTCATTACGTAGGGGCTTGTTGCACTTCCGAAAAATGGTTAATAAACGACGATGGTCAGTAGGGTTTTCCATCGGTGATACTCGTGCTCTCATGCTGGTATGTAATTTGAAAGATTATTTTTAAGTTATAATTTTAAGATAAGAAGCATGCTTAATTCAGAATTTTGAAAACATCAGAACATCAGATTTATTGAATCATTTTTGGCTTACTATTTTAGAATTGGAAGTTAGACATCAATGCATCTTTTGAAAATCATACCTGATCCAATTTTTTCTTTGAAAAACCTTTACTTATGATAAAATGTAAATGGATAAGTTTCCTCTATTGAGCTTCGATGTTAGCTCACCCCGACTATATGTCATAGGTGCTGAGACAAACTTAAGATCGGATGATCTTGATCTGGAGGACTCCGACTACATTCCCCAGCAGAGGAATTATTACCTTGATTTGGATTCGTTCTTTTGGTACTTTTGGATTTTGAATTATGGGCCCAAGGCCATTATTTTGTCTTTTTGATATCATTTGAGGAACCATTATTAGGAATCATTATTTTAGGTGTTTAGATTGGCCATTACCGGTGGTTCTTTCTGGTTCCTCAGGATGATATATTATTTTGTATGATCTTTTGTTCCTGCTTATGTTCGGACCTATGTTATGCTGCCGACTTTCGTTTGACTACGGCTTATTGAGAAATCAATGAGTTGATGAACCGACATTTCCTATACCTTAAGGATTGGAAAAGTCGGGTCGTCACATTTTAGGGTGCATATGAAACATAAAGAAGCTTTCAAATAGGTAAAAATCTCTTATTCATATATGGTGTATAATTTGTATTCTAAAGTAATGTAGGAAATTTTAGGGTGCATATGAGACAGCTTTCAAATAGATAAAAAATCTCTTATTCATATATGGTGTACAAATTGTATTCTAAAGAAATGTAGGAAATTTTTGGGTGTATATGAAACATAAATAAGCTTTCAAATAGGTAAAAATCTCTTATTCGTACAATTTGTAGTAAAGAAGAATAAGTACCCATGACAAAAATATAAAAATAAAATCTCTTATTCATATATGGTGTACAATTTGTAGTAAAGAAGAATAAGTACCCGTGACAACAATATAAAAACCTATTACTAAAATCCCAGTAATAATCACCAACTGTAATCCGCAACGACGAGAAGTACTTACAATCTTAAGGTAAGATATACAAGGCAATATCATTGAAATTGTTGTGCTTAGAAATGACCCAATAAATGACATAACGTAACCAAAAAATGGAACAGTTACTGCCACAACAACCGTGCTAGCCACTAATAGGGTTCTAAATAAGATGCTAGCAAGGTTATTGTTATAAGAGGGAAACCAATCTTCAATTGCAGTTGCAATTGGCATAATCATCAATGCGTATTTGGTGAAGGGATTGATCAAAGTGATGTAAATTGCAATTTTCGAGCTGAGTTTTCCGAGAGGGAGATTCAACGTCACTTGAGATTCTACATCATCACCATACATCATATAACCCAAAACTCCCATTAACCCGTAATTAAGGGTGCAAAGAGAAAAGCAAATTATCAACACCTGCAACACAAAAAAACAAAACAAGAAAAGGATGTGAGATTAAAATTAGGTTGACCCTCTATCTTTCAAATCACCTCATTTTTCCTAATTACCTTATGAAAAAGAGTTCGACTGTTCATAGAACTAGAAATAGTAGGAAAAACTGCATGCCCACCATAGCAGAAGGAATATAGACTCAAAGTGGTGTGCATTCCATTCAGATTTAGCAGTCTTCCTTTCCTATGAAAGCCAACACCATCAACCATACCAACCCAGAAAACTGAGCACACGATAATGATAGAAGCCAGTACTCCACCAGCAGAAAGATAAGAAATTAAATTCAAACTTCTCAGCCACGTTGTAGGCAAAATTATAGTAGCAGCCATAAAAACAAAAGCATGTTTCCCTCCTATTTTAAGTTGTCCTATTTCAAAACTCGTATCTGGAAATAATTTATTTAAATTATCTCCTTCTAGTATCAAGAACTCGATCGCAACCAGATATAGTTCTAGATACAAGAATATGGCTACAACGACTCTTCCCTTATAGCCGAAAGCTAGCTCTCCTATATCGGGGTAGCTTCGGATGTGCGGGTGCATGTCCATGCATCTACGCAGAAGTAGCCCAGTGTAACAATATATGATAGCCATCACGAAAAGAAGTACCAAGCTTAACCACCCTCCTTTTGAAAGTGCATATGGAATTGACAATATCCCAACTCCTGAAAAATAATGAGATGTCAGTCTTTGAATTGAAAATTAGATAATTACATAGGTGAGGAACGATATCCCAACTCCTCAGAAATAAAAGAATGAGATGTTAGTCTTTGAATTGAAAATTGGATAATTTCATAGGTGAGGAACGATATCAAGTATTGAGAAATAAAAGAATGAGATGTCAGTCTTTGAATTGAAAATTAGATAATTACAGGAACTTGGTGTCTTAACCCCTTGACCATGTTACTGGTTGTTCGGAGGTTTATGAGCTCTTTGCTAGCACCTGTTACAGCAGAGTTCACTTGCTTTAGTTGGTTGTCATTCTCTTTTCTAACTCCATGTAGAGGAGGAATCTACTAATGCCGGTGAGCTCTGTTATGGTAGGGGCTTGCAGAGGAGGAACCTACTAATGCATGTGAACTTTTCCATGGTACGGGATAGCAAAGAGCTATGGCATACGCAACCTAAAATTTTATTAAATATTATTCAGTTACATGAATGTGATTAATCTCCAATCATCATGTGATTAAAGAGAGCCATTTCTCCATCATTTGTGGGTATATCCGAGCACTTTTTATATATGGGCTTTATATCCCGTTTGAGGACTGATTATAATATATATATATATATATATATATATATATATATATATATATATATATATATATATATATATATATATATATATATATATATATATATGTATCCAATTTGACAACTAAGATGCAAGGGGTGGTGAAACAACAAGAAGGATCTAAGGTATGAAAGCCTCAATGAATCAAGGTGATCACCAGTGTAATGGTGCTTCCCACGGTGATTTACGATAGGCAATCAATCAACGGTCCATACTTCACTGCATAGTAGGGATGCAAGTTTGAAACCGACCACCGAATACTGACCCTCCCGAAGCGCACCGAAAACTGACTTAAACCGAACTGAACCGAAGTGAAATCGGTTCAGTTTTTTGTTTGGGTAACTCGAAACCGAAAACCGATAAGGTAGGTTGAGTAAACCGAGCCCTAAACGGGCTTAAGCTAGCTAGAACTGGCCCAAACCGACTCGAACCGGTGGTACCTAACCGAACTGAGGCTGAACCGGTGGTGACCGACAGATCTAAACCGATAGGTGACTGGTGTCTACCTATTTGTCTTAAATCTGACCATGACCCGACCCGACCTGACCCAATATGAAGCAACAACCTTTAAGGCTTGAGTACCGTTATATTCAGCCCAAAAGGTTGCTTTCTCACACTATGCCCTCCAGCTGGCATGCATTGACCGAACCTGAATTAGATGGTGGAGGTCTTTTTTAGTCTCCATCTTCTTTACAGTGGATCTATGGATCATGGGCGTACCATCAGATGGCCAATTTTTTATTACACATGGCACACTTCTCAAAAAGTTGCCCTAAAATCATGCTTGAGTGTGATGACAGTCATATGATTTTAAGATCACTTTGGGGGATATGTGCTATGTATAATAGAAAAATGACCCTCCGATGATACAAACTATATATATACTACTGTATATTTACTATATATACTACTATTATATATACTATATACTACTATATAAGTATATATGCACTAATTATATTTACTATTATATACTACTATGTAGCATATCCTATATACTATATACTACTACTATTATATATACACTAACTATATTTACTACTATATATACACTAGTATATAAGTATTTATATACTAATTATATTTACTACCATATACTACTATATATACACTAACTAGTATATATCCTTACTATCCTTACTACTTTATAAAAGTAACAATAATTTCTGTCAAATTTTGTTTCCACTCGTCTTAGGAACAAATCACCCCTACCTAGCCTAAATTGCCCCCTAAAAACTTACTATGTTACTAGCTAATTTGAAACCGTGGGTACATATTTTAATCAATTACAATTGTTTCATAATTATATAGCAAGAGTCCTCTTTCAAATCACCTTCTAAAATTAATCTCCACGGCCATTATCTTCCTATAAATCATGAGATTAGATTAGAAGCCTTTTAGAGTTAGTATTATGTGTTCATCCTAACACTGTTGGCTATGTTTGAGTCAATCTCTTTTCACCAATTGACCAAAATTTTCTTCACCAATATTCTAACTGTCATTTATATAAACACTCTTTAGTGAGTTGTGTCCATTGTCTGATTCAAGACGCTCAACGATTTTTTTATGGTGGAAATGTGTGTTGTTTATAGGAAAAAGGGCAGAAAATAGTGCCACCCTATAAGATAACGAGTGACGTTATTTATACCCATTTTTTTTGTGAAGAGCACACATTCTTTGACAGGGAGAAATCGTTGATTGCTTTGAATCAAATGATGGAGACCATTTTTCCTCCTAATTTTTCATGCAATATATCTTGATATCATGGCGTACCTATCAAACGGTCACATTTCGATTTCACGTATGGGGCTCACGTATCCCTATGTTATCTATATTTTATAACTTTCTTTAAGTAGACTTCTAATTAAACTAGGACTCTTTACTAAAGGGAACTTTAATAACTTCTACTATTTTCTAAGAAGCTTAAAAGCTACTGTAAATAAAAAAAAAACGTAAATGAAAAAAGAAATTTGGCCAAGATTCTCGGGAATGCAAATATGGAGCCCCATAATTTCACCAGGACTCTTAAAAGCTAATGTAAATAAAAAAACGTCAAAAAAAAATAAAAAAATTGGCCAAGACTCTCGTGAATGTAAATCGGAGCCCCATAATTTTACCCGGACTCCTTCCTTTTTAGGACTCTAAAAGATTACCTTCTTAGGGTAGCATTATTTACACCCATTAAACTTGTGAAGAACACACATATTTTCACCATAAAAAATAGTTGACTACCTTGAATCAGATGATGGAAATCGTCAATGTGGAATGAACCTGTGACCTTCTCATAGGTACGCCACGATATCAAGATCTATTGTGTGAAAAATTGGGATGAAAAACGATCTCCATCATCTCATTCAAGGAAATCAACGATTTTTTCCTGTGAAAGAACGTGTGCTATGTGAAATTAAACCTTACCATCTAATGTAGAACCATGATCTCAAGATCTATTGTGTCGACAATTGAGATAAAAAACGATCTCCACGAGCATACAATGATTTACACATGTGAAACTTGGGTTGAGGGTGCTTGATGGAGATGTTTTCATCCAAATTTTCAGCATGGGTGTACACACTAATAGATCATGAGATCATGAAATCACGAGCCTACTATAAGACAGTCGGATGTTATGTTCACCTTTTCGGATGGGTACCACATGAAATCAACATCTATTATATGATGTAGGCTCATGATCTTAAGATCTACTGTGTGGAGATCAAGATGAAAAAGGATCTCCATCATATGATTCAAAGCAATCAATGATTTTATTCTTTTCTTTAAGTGAGGTGGCCTTAACATAAGGCAGTGTGGCTGATAGCAGCTGTAATGACCCGAAAAATTTGAATTCGAACTCATCTGACCCGTGTGAGTGGTCGGAAACCGATGTCACCTTAAACTTTTAAATAAATAATTAAATAATTTTGAAAGAAATTGTGTGAAAAGAAATAAAGTTAAAATGTTAGTTTAGACCTTTAGTGGAAAAAGCCGTGCACCGACTTGCGGTGTGCCGCTCAACACCAAAACCGAACTCTAGGTAAGTGGATAGAATTTGGGTGTAAAAATATCAAAGATATTTTGAATGGGTTATAAGAGAGAGATGTGGGGTTGCTTAATGGCTAAGTTGTAGCCTCTTGCAAATTTGAGAATGAGAGAGAACGAGAGCTCTCGTCACCCTTCGAACCCCTTCTTGAGATTTCGACCGCACGATCACGATCACGTCGTAGTCTATGCACCCTTCGTGAATTACTTGGTGCCGATCACCTTAGAATTATCTTCCGAGCTTTGGGAGGGTTGAAATCGATCAGTGATCGTGGGCGACTTCGCCTTGTGGCTCGCTTTGATCGAACGCCGTAGAAATTCGGACGTTTCACTCCGAAACCCTTGTTCGGCAACACTTCTAATAAATTGCAGATTCGATCGATGAAAGGTAGGATTAAGTTGATTTTCAATGATCTAAATTATATATTTGTTCCTTATATTGATTGTTATAAGTTTAGATGATTGTATGTGTGAAAGTAGAAATAAATCCGATAAAAAAATTGAGGAAAAATCTGAAGGACTGCAGAATCTGTAAGAAAATTGAACGTTCGAAGCTAAAATCGAAATTGAATGATCGATTTTGGCAGAACAGAGGTGTGCCAGATTTCTGAAGAAATCAAGCATTTGAATTGGGAATCGAACGTTCGAATCTGAAATCAAATGATCGATTTTAGCACAACCTGACAAGTGAAATTTATGAAGAAATCGAACATTCGAATTAGAAAATTGAACGCTCGAATTCTGTGTCTTGGAAAAATCAACCGTTCGATTTTGGGTTAAAGTGCTAACACAACTTTGGTATTTTGACCATAACTTTTTACCCCAAACTCCGATTAACACGATTCTCACAGCGTTGGAAAGAGGACAATGAGCCTTATAACTTTTATGAATTAATAAATTTATAAATTAAATAGTTTAAAACTCAAAAATTAAGCGGGAAGTAGGGTCAAGTTTCGAGTCAGCACGAACTTGCCGATTTCCACCTCGATTTTGAAAAAATACTTAAATATATCAAAGTTATTAGTAATTAGAATCAGTTCTTAATACATCATCGTATGTGTGATGCAGATTGAGAGTTGGAGATCGTAGATGAGGACTTTTTGGATTGCTTTGAACGACTCTGACTCAGAGGTAGGGAAGAACTTAATGTAAAAATATATTTTATGAATTTGGTTCATAGCTTCTTTGATGTATGCTTTGATCTGACGATTTCGACTTGATGTTTGATCTGATGCTTTGTTTTCATTCTCATATGTTCTGTTTCTATCTTGTTTCCGTATATGATCTGATTGTTTTGTTCTTCCACTTTTGATCTGATTCGTCCCGTTCAGTTATGATTTCATATGATTCGTTCTGATGAATTTGATTCATGCTGTTTTGTTTATGATCCGTTTTGTTTAACTTGCATACGAACTTTGAATTCGAATGAACAAAGAACTATGTATGATAAGAAAGCATAATGCGATAAGACACGACTTTTTAACCTGAGTCGTAGTGAGGTCTTTTTCTCAGGCATGTGAAACTTGAAATATAGGCATCAATGTACGAATGCTACTCCTCTATGGTAGTATGAATTGCCACATGAAGTACATCTAGATTACTACAAATCCTGTCCCTTGAAAAGCATGATTGGTAAAGCCTATCATACTGTGACCCATTCTAATTAAAATTAAGACTATAAAATATGATTATGTTAGAGCCTTTATTTAGAAAAAGGGTTAATCGTAGACCTGGACTGTACTTGTTGATTTTCAAGGACGAGATGAAGGGTGAAAGAGTGGATTATTGGACTTTAAACTTCGGAAACGTGATGGACTTTGTATTGAGTCATTAGATTAAGTATAAACCTTAAACTCCGTATCAGAAAGTGAGTACGAACTTATATAATGTATACTGAACGATAAGACAATCAGTGGATATTGATAAGTGAACCGGTACGACGGTTATTCGTACACAGTGTACAATGCATGACATACATAGTAGGCTGGTACGGCGTCTATCTGTACGCATCACATAGCATACATAAGTGAACACAGTGAGTGAAGTTAATACAATGAGTGAAGTAAACGTAGTGCATGATGTGAGTGAAGAACACGGTGAATGAAGTGATTACACAATGAATAGGGGACATGGAATCATCAAATAGTGAATGAGGAAATCTGAGTATTAAGTTAATGAATAGTGCATAAGGAATAAGAAAATATGAGTTTTTGTTTTGTCATCAAATATTTGCTCCGTCATCATTTTTGTTTTGGTTTTCGAATCTTTATTCGGTTATTATCTTGGTTTCTATCTTTGAATCCATACCTTATTTATGCTTTGAACTCTGTCATTGATTCTACGCATTGATAAGATATAATGTTATTAATTTTTCTTCTACTAAGTTTACACTGTTAGCTTACCCCGACTATACATCACAAGTGTAGCTCATGATCAGTACCTTGGACCTGAGAAGAATCCGAAGTTGTCTACTAGAGGGAGAAGCTTACTTGGATTGGCACAGTGACTTCTGAGTTTTGAGTTTTGTACGTAATTGTACACCACTGTTTAGGTGATGGTTAGTCATCACCGGTGGTTTAGTTTGTCTCTTTTGGATTATGTGTTCTCGATATAGAATTAGATATTTGGTTTTAGTTCTGTCATATGTATATCTGTTATAAATTTCGCTTAAAAGTGTATGTACCAAGCGCTTTCTGTATCAGATTGTTTTCTGCGATCTGGCGGTCCGAGTTTTCCCATTTGATTTAATGTTGAAAAAAATATATATATATCTTAAAAAATTTGGTTGGGAAAATTCGGGCTGTCACAGTAGCCTAAACATTTTTGGACACAACTCACAAAATCGGTAATCCATACTACTATATAAAAGCATAAATGATATCTTCCTATTTCTGTCAATTTTAGTGTTTTCATATTTTAGGAACAAAATATCCCTAAGCTACTCTATCTACTCTCATGTTCTTCCTTATGTATCCGTATATTTTCTAATTTTCGATAACTACACTTCTAATTAAACTAGGACTCTTCGAGCTAGTTAAATGAATAAATCTCTTAAACTAGGACTCTTTGAGCTAATTAAACGCTCTAATCTCTCTATAAAATCTAACTACAAGTTTACCTACAGTATAAGGAATTACAATGTATAGTCATTGAAATAATTGGAATATTTCTGTGAGGGGACCTATATAATTCAGGGGTGCCACATGGATATAACGTATATGTCTGCTACATTTAATATTGAAGTATTGGCCACTCATAAGAACACAAATGTGACATTTGTTTCTATGAATCAGGGTATATAATGATTCCTATGAGTATACAATCTACACAAAATTGGGAGGATAACCCATCTAGACCCTCGCTATCTCAACCTTGTAGAGAAAACTAAAATCTATAGTAAAAGTGAGTCCTTCACATTTAAAATACAAAAAAAAAAAGAAGATGAAAGAACTGGTAAAATGCTACAAATATTGGTCCTTATATGCAACAGTTACAGCCACAAATTCTTTTGGGCAGAAAATATGAATGGATCACATTAAGTGAGGAGAATATGATTCAGGTTACACATGTCCTCAATCTCTTACAACAGCCTCATATTTGTGGTTAGAATTGTCATATGAAATTTTCAGTGATGCAACAAAATAACATCATATATACCAAAATCTTAACTTGATTAACGAAAAAATAAGCATATAAAAGAGAGCACTTAGCAATCTCCCTCAAAATTTTGCGGATTGGAGCTTGATTGGATGATTAAGAAAACAACTATATCTCCAATCGGCAAAAATTTCAATTCAATATAATAAAAAACTCTACGCAGTAATTTGTTTTGACAATTTTAGCATAAATAACTAACAAATAAGCATATAAGAGGGTGAAATTAGCATTGTCCCAGAAGATTTTTGCTGATTAGAGTTCAATCAACGAAATTTTCAATTCAAAACACTAAATAACTCTATGAAGCAATTTTCCGAGAAATTATGCAATTTGCAACATCTGAGTAGTATTTAAAATTCTAAGGAGAAAAAAATCAACAACACTACAGTACAGATATGGATTTAAACTTCGATAACTTCTGAAACCATAAATAAAAAATTAAAAAATAAGAACTAAAATAATTGTGATTTCTATGTAGTAACTGCAATACATATATGGATTTAAACTTCGATTAATTCTAAAATAGTAAATTAAAATGTATAAAAACGAAAAAAGATCTAAAATAATTGCGATTCCGAATGAAAACAACATAAATTTGGTTTTCGGTGCAGTTCGGCCCGGTTGCGATTTTCGGTTCGGTTTCGGTGTTCGGTTCAAAACTTGCATCCCTAGGTAGCTCTATTCGCGCCCACGCATTCTCTAAAAGCTTACTACGTGTGCAACACCTTCAAGATCATTGATTGTGTCAGATCAGATGAGAGAGATTGTGTTTCACTCCAATCTTCCCACACAATGGATGTTGAGATCATGCCACACTTGTGTGCAATGACAAACATTACGTTCAAACGTGATTTTAGGAGCTTTTTTTGGGGATTTGTGACATGTGGAATAAAAAAATTGACCGTCTAATAGGTGCAACATGATCTCAACATCCATTGTGTGGAAGATTGGAATGAAACACGATCTCCATCATCTGATCCAACCCAATCAATGGGTTTTAAGGGGTCCCCGATGTAGGCACTTTCAGAGAACGTGTGGGCACGTTTAGAGCTACCCTGTGATATTTTATGAGTTAGTCTACAATGGTTATCCACCTATTATGGGCAGAAAAGCACTCCAAACGTTTGTGTGATCATGTGATGTGAACATACTTCTAATGCAGTCACACAAACGTGTGGACTGCCATGTCCATCGATGATGGGAGACACCCATTATAGATTAACTCTTATTTTAGCTGTTCTCTCTCTCTCTCTCTCTCTCTCTCGTATATATTCATCGTCGACAATTGCGTGTAACATCAAGGAACAACGTGAGAAAAATTTATGGTCTTCTCACTTTGATAGAAATCTACTCTTCTCAACATAAATTCAATTATTAACTAATGTTGGAGGCAAATTATTGATATCGGGTATCGGTCCATGGAGGATTGATTAGTATCTGTCAAAAAATAAATAAATAAATAAATGAGAGGCAAAATTTTGATAGATGTTGCCAAAGTCTACTATTAACCAAGCTTTACAACCAAACAGACCTTGCAGCCAAAATGCAGTGGCCCAAGGATGACATACATAGAGAGTAACAGTGAATACATAGAAATAAGAGCAAGATGTCAAACTCGGTATCGGTATCGGGTATCGATCCATGGAGGACCGATATTTTGGCTGATGTTACTATTTACTACCACAATACTTTATGTTATAGTCTTATCACTTGAACAAAGGACAAAAATGTTGATTGTTTTCAAGTAGAAATATAGATAATTTTCAATCCCAATTATCAAAACAATCAATCTTGAGATCATAAGCCTACCAACAGACGGCGAGACGTTAATTCCACATGTCATACATCCCAAAAATTGAAAGCGATCATAGAAATACCATCAAACCTGTTTACAACCACTTTTGGGATGTGTGTCACATGGAATCAACATCAGACCATCTAATAATAGGCTCATGATCTCAATATCTATTGTGTTGAAATATTGGAACAACTTCCATTGTATTTTTTAAAGAAATCAACTAATTTTCCTTTGTTTACGTGAAGTGACTCTAACATAAAGTGAGGTGATACTAACACCGACCTTTATTTTATATATTAGTAAATAATAAAGATCGTTGATACATGATAATATTTTTATTATCATATAATGTCACATGCTTGTAGACTATCATATCCGTTAGATTAGCCTGAAAAACTTAGAGGCATAGGTGTGACTAGATATATTTCAGAGTTTCAAGTATTAGAACACCTACGTATACAAAATTAAGAGCATGATTATAGTGAAAATTTCCCTTCAAGAACGCTTATAATATTTCATTCAACTAGAGAATTAAATTCTCTTATGTTAGTTTGATTGAACAGCTCATGTTACCCCGTGTCTCAAGTGGGACGATCATTACCCTATTTATTTATTTTATTTTAGTGTCAAAATCTTTTAATATAATAGTTTTTATAAGTATACACTACAAAAATAAGGTGTATTAGTGGCACTTGCTGTTAAGACAATTCTTAGTAGTGGCATGACTAATAGCGGCCGTTTTTTATAGCAATAAGGCTAATAGCAACAGTTTTTTGTTAAAAAAACTACCGCTAATAGTCTTATTTTTTGTAGTGATATTAATTTTTTAAAAATTAATGTAAAACATTAAATGTTTATTTTTTATAATAAAATAACAGTATTAACGTGCATCTGCATGTGCATTTTTACAAGTTTTTTGAAAAGTTAGTGAAAATCAGGTTTTAATACTTTTTTACAAAAAATCATATTTTTTCAGAAAGTCATAAATTTAGCCATTAAATCGAGATTAATTTGTCTATCAACAAAACAGGCACGTGCACTGTTTACTAACTATATAATATATACACTATTATATACTACTAACTAAAGATTTGGTGGGTGAACCGAACCGAATGCCGAAGATGCACCGATTGCGTGATCGGGCTGAACCCAAATATTTTTAATATTTTTTTTATAGTTTAAAATTTTTAAAATTTTTAATTTTTCTCATCCATTTTTCCCCGAATTTTCCGAATTTTTCTCACCCATTTCTTCTGAGCTTGAAAGAGAGATCATAAAGGTAATCTCATTTCATCAGCACCTCTACTTTCTTCATTATAATCCATATTCTGCAATCGTCATTAAAAAATATAATATAAAATAATCAGGGCCATGCAATCTGATGGGGTCTGGGATCCCTAATCGTTTAAAAAAATTCTTAAAGGCGGGCCACCGAATTTTTTGTCTTAATTGTTCTTCGATGCGGTTCTGTGGTACAGTTCAGAACCCTCGGTTTTTGGTTCAGTTTGGGTGTTTGGTTCAAAGCATATGCATCCCTAAGCTTCTTTAAGCATTTTAGAAGTTGAGAAGAAGAGAAAAAAGAAAACAAAGAAGAAGAAAAATACGAGTTTGGTGAGAGCCGATCGTCGCCGGGACATAACGATGATCGCTGCTGCCTTGTCTCAAAAGAAAGCCCTAATCTTGGCAGCTTATGTTTTATTTTTTATTCCTCTTAGGGTTTTAAAACTAAGGTAAGAAAATCGGATATCTGTTCTTGGAGGACCGATACAACTCGGCCAATACAAATAGGCCGATACCAATACATATCGGCCTATTTAAAAAAGAAAAGAAAATATAGGTATCGACTGATACCGATACCGTATTGGCCGATACCCGATACATTTCAGCCGATACGAGCCCGTATCGACCATACTGAGTTGAGATACCGATATGTATCGGTTTGCCAAAAACCGAATCGTATCTCCTATATGTATCGGTATAGACCGATATTTGATACCATGCTTAAAACCTAAATTTTTTTTTGAAGGTGGTAAATCGGCTACATTGCCGATAATTGGCGATTTGACCGATTACTGCTGAACACATCGTTTTAAGAGAAATTGGAGACTAACGCCCGATTTTAAGAGAGAGAGAGAGCAAACCTGACAGTGCGTTAATTCCATTAAAACACGTCCTAAGGAAGGTGGTGCCTTGGGTGGTCTCCGCATGGGTGGTGGTAATCTCCGTATGGGCGGTGGTGCCTTGGGTGGTGGTCTCCATAGTTATGCTTCTTATGTTAAAGCTTATGGTCGTTCGGATATATATAAGCTGCACAGGGGATACAAACTTTGACCCTCAGCGAATTCTCCTACTTCTCCGACTTTATTAACCGTATCAAAAATAAAAGAGTCCACTTATTAAAATGAATCTGCCGATCGCATGCACTCAAAACTCAAATAAAAATATTTAAACTAAATAATACACGTGTGAACGGAAAATTAAGTGTTTGAGATATTTATCAGGGTAACTTTAAATTCAGGCACGGAATCTTTGAGTTCACCCAAGCTGAAACCTATTCACTGATTTGAATTTGATGGTATAGATCGTTTTCATTTCAATCTTTCACATAATGGATCTTGAGATCGTGGGCGTGCCATCAGAGGATAAGTTGTTGATTTCTTGTGGTACACATCTCAAAAAGCGATCTTATTTGAGCTTGATAAGTTCCACATGATGTTAAGCTCACTTTTTTAGAATGGATACCATGTGACCGGTTGATGGTAAGAGCATGATCTCAAAATGCATCATGTGAAAGATTAGGATGAAAAATTATCTGCATAATCAGCAAATGGTTGGGGCTTTATTTTTCCTTTCCAGGATAGATGGCTGTGTTATATAGGTTGATATGGCTTATCGAACAAAGCCATATGAAGCTGATTTCAATATGAGGGTCATATCGATTCCGTTGGGCTCTAAGCCTATACTCTGTATCGAAGTCAATTCATTTTTAAAACCTTATACATCTTGTAAATGGGTTTAGCGCTAAAATTACACCGCTGAACTATGTATACGACTCAAGGAAGGAAGTCAAAGAGGATTGTTGGATCAGTTTCAGGGGATGTTCATGGGCCAGGTACACGTCTGGGGTTCGCGTATATATGAATGGGGTTTAAAATTTGAACCCATACCCTATCAATTTTGGAATCAGGTCCTGTACAAATCGGACCCTTTTGGAACTAGGTTTGGGTCTAAATGGGGTTCTGGTATATGTAATCTTAAACATATTAAGCTTAAATGTATTAACAAAGAGGAAAATGAACTACCGGTGATGGCCGACCATCACCTAAATAGTGGTTCGCAAAAAGAATGCACAAACATATTGATTCTATCATTTACAAAATCTCACACAATCACTACACAAATAAGGTATTTCAGCAGCACTTGCTGTTAAGGCAATTTTTTGTAGCGGCAGGACTAATAGCGATAAGACTAATAGCTACAATTTTTTATTAAAAAAACTGCCGCTAATAGTCTTATTTTTTTGTAGTGAATGTACCAAGCCCAGAATCCTTGAGTCCAAAACTGTATCAGTTCTAAATCCCACGTCTATGGGTAGAACTCGTCGAGTAGAAGATATTCTTCCAGTTCGTAATAACCGTCTAAGCTCAGTAGAAGAAAGCTCAATATCAATTTCATCTTATCATATCGAACATGATTTCAAATGAAAGAATTCTAAACTATATCAAAACAGTGATTCAATGACAAAGTTCAAAAGGAATTTCACTGATAAATTCATATACATTTTCGTATCAAAACAGAATTGTCAATACAAGGTTCAAATTGAAATCACATACAATTTCTTATCTGAATGTTTAACTTAAAATCATAACTTAACTAATCTCTCAAGCAATTATAGCATTGTGAGGGATACTTGTGCGGTTCAAGTTTCCATCAACACGATTCAAAGAGTAGAGGGATTCGTTCTGATGAACCTCAAAACAACATGCAAGTATAATATAACTTATCTTGCCAAACTGTGAATAATATATAGCTAATTTCAGAGTTCATACGTCAGGAGTTCAGATACAAAGATCATTTACAATTTCAAATTCACATTCCAAAGCTTATATTCAATGGTTCAAGGTTAAAATGCAAATCATATTCAAAAGCGGAATCAGACTTCAAAAACAAAGAGTTCAAGCACTAATTCCTTCATTCATATCATGATTACTATGAAAATCAAGTCAAAAATGAAAGTGATGTTGAGTTTCTCTTACCTTAGTTTTGAGTCGCGCAAAATAATGCAAAGATCCCACGGACAATTCCCATCCTCAATCTATATTACATTGTATACATATGATACGTATTAATGACTAAAAAGTCAAATGTGTCGAAGTTAAACAAGTTTTAAAAAAAAAACTTCAAAATAAGTCGATAGGGAAAATTGCCTGAGCGATTTCACTTAGCACCTTCAAAGTCATGCGCGCAAAAAATGTCGGTACATTTTTTGCCTGAAAATTGGTGCGCATTTCACACGCGCGAGTTTCTCATGGAATTTTCCTTTTATACCTGAAGGCAAATCGCTTGGGTGATTTTTAATCCGGGCGCGCGAATCTATGGGATTTCACCCATTTTGCCCGATTTTTGAACTTTTTCTTTTATACTTTTCTAACACCCAAATTCACATTTTTTTGCATGAATCCAAGCCATTTAAAGCCTTAATCTAAATCACAATGATCTTTGAGATCAGACCTTTCAAACTCGCGTCCTACGCATACGATGGGCGATGATTGAAAGAAATAACGGTGCTTGCACAGCACACGTCTAAGGTTTGAAACCCACCTTCTTGCGATTGTAATGAAGACGAATATGAAGGCTCAATCCTCCAAACACACACGACGAACCAAAGATTTACGCAGGAAGGCGATCTTAAGCAATTTCGGACATTATGTTTTCAAAACGAATCAAAAGAGTGTTTGGAAGAGGCGAAGCTTTCACGCTCTCCACGACTTGCAACTATGTGCACGATGGTTGCTCTCTTGTGTCACTAATCACAGAACATGGGAGATTGTGCTCACTTTCTTTCTCTTCTAATTCCCATGCAATGCAAAGAAGCGTACGTGATAAGCCTCTCTTATGCATTAGGTTCCGATTTGGTGTGAAAGCTCGCACACCAAACTAGTGTATCATCCCTTATGCAAGTACACATGGGTTTGCTTCTACATGAAGCTCACACACCAAGTTAGTGTACTTGCTCTCATCCTAAGTGATTTGATTTGATATGAGGCTATCACACCGTAAACGGTGTATCAGTTCTTATCCAAAGAACTTTGGTTTGGTGTGAAGCTAGCACACTCAAAAGCATATTAGTTCTTTGCACCTATTTATAAACCTTTTAAAATATTGACCTTTCCTAAATTTTCAAACGTGTACCGTGTGCTGTTCCCGACACATACACATGATCGGTGCTTACGGGTCCGGAAAATTGTTGATGTTACAAAGCAACTAATAAAAACTTTAAAAACGAAAGTAATTTTACATTTTCCTTATTTGAAAACGTTTTTTTAATGAAGACACCAAACAACGACTAATAAAAACTTTGAGCCTCCCAACTACTTCACTGATTTTAGAGGTCAGAAACTTCTCTCCATTTATTAGAGGGCTTATATATATATATATATGAACGAGCCCTCTAATATTTATATATATTTGTGCCCCTGGCACTTGCCTGCTTATATATATATATATATATATATATATATATATATATACACACGGAAAAAGGTACATGCAAATGCACGACATTAGGACTTTCAAATGATGAAATTTGAATTTTAGATATTTATTGGGTGATTTGAACAAAAAAAAAAAAAATAGTATTTCAAGTGTTCGTTATTATGTTTTATAATTTATTGAAGAAAAAAAAATTTATTACTATGTTTCATATGTCTTTATTATGTATAATTTAAAATTTAAAAAAAAAAAGAAAAAAAAAAAAAATATGTAACTTATATTGTCAATTATAGAACATGAAGAAAAAAAATTAAAATTAACAAATAGGTATAATCTTGATAATCCAATTAAATCGAAAATGAGTATTTATTTCTTCTCGACTATAACTTTCTTGAGGATTTTATTGTCTTTATCATTCGCAAGCTCGCATTTAATGCTCTGACATATGTACGACCGTGCAAGATGATTTTGGTAAATTATATTTTACACTTTGACTTGAAAGAAATACTCTTTTTCGAGATATTTTTCATATAAATTTGAAAGTTTTTATCTCTATCCTTCATATAATAAAATATAATTAATCATAATTTTTTTGATAAAAAATATTACCTTCATTTTTAAGAGCATAAAATCTTCTGGAGAAATATCAATAAGAATTTTTGCTTTATTTTTAATATATGAGACGATTAATTAGTTTAGGTCCCTTGCTATTTAGGTGCTCTAAGAGTTTTACTTCTCGTATTTATTTATTTTGGACTATTGATGTTTCAAGCATTATGATGATAACCTTGAAATAGAACTTCATTGATATGAGTGAAGTGTTTTCAAGTTTTTTGTTTCAGACAACTTTAAGGGCTCAAAAATAATTGAAGTAGGCCCGAGGCTGGAATTTACTTCTATTAATGAGCATAAATAACTTCCTTGCCTATTTCGCTGGTATGATATTCCATCTCTACTTTTTGACGGTTTGCTTCGTCACTCTCCCTCCTTTACTATTATTTCAAAGTATTTAGTTATTTAGTATGTGATGGCTCGTGACAACTCTAAAATTTGACCAAAATACCCTTTTGAAAGGTTTATATGAATTATTTATGAGGGAATAATTAAATAGTAAAAATTAAATCTTCAAAAGAAAATCATTTTCTCAGACAACATAATCAAACAATTGAAATGCCAATTAGAGAAAGTCATTTCTTAAGAAATTCTCTAGGTTGATTTCTCAATTATTAAAAAAGATGATGAAAACAATCCATAAAAACAAATTTTTGGCGCTTTCAAATACACATTATGTTCACTAAAACGTAGATTGGGCCACTTGGCCTCTCTGAATTACTGAATTAGTAATGGAAAATTTCAGTTCGACTACAACCCGCTGCAAAGTCAATTGGGCGTTTAGTATATAAAGTGAGTGAGGTTTTTTTAGATGGGTATCGAGATAATAAGATGATATTTATAATCTTAATTATCGTCATTAAATTTCATGTCATCTGTTAGTATGTGACCGTCTTATTAGTAAATTTAAGACAGCTATAGATGATCTTATTTAAAGACATAAAAAAACAGGCTTATGTTATGTATTTTTCAAGATTTTTGGACGTAGTGGGTGACCATTTTCTTGTAAAAATTCAGAATCTGGGCTTCGATAGGCCTTATAAAAAAAGTTAATTGAAAATTGATTGGAAAAATATATCATAAAATTTATAAAATCTATTCACAAAAAGGAAACAATTGATTTGAAAATTCTTTAATCAATTTTTTTAATTTTAATTTTAAAAATTTTAAAGTAACAACCTAAAAAAACCTGTACATTACATTACAAAGTTAGGGTCGAATTTGAAAAAATTGGGAACTTGGCGTAGGTGGGTCAGCCAAATTGAACCCCTGTCAGACCCTAACCCGGCCCATTGAGAGCCTGGTGGGTGCTAGGGTTTATGAATTGATTAATTGGCCTTTAACTTGTAAGGTATGTGTACAAAAGTGTTTTATCTTAGGGTACTTTAGTAACCCTATTATTAAACATTAAAATTTTAATAAATAAATATAATTATTGTATATAATGGGTTCCTGGCTAGGCTTAAGCAGGTTTCACACCATCAGGCCTTAACCCAACCCAAATTTTCCCGGGCTGCCATTTTCTAAGCCCGACCATATATATGGATATATACGGGGTTGGACACTAAAAAAGCCTGATTTTTCCGGCCCCGGTCTAGGCCGAGTTGCTAGTTGACCGAGCCACTTGACAGCCCTAGGAATATCTAACATCTTTGGCAGGCTGGGTCTTTTTCCACAGTTGGATCGTGTATATGGTGAAGCCCAAACAGCAGACCATTCAGACACTGATATATGGTGAAGCCCAAACAGCAGACCATTCAACGAACCGCGTACAAGACGCAACGCAAGCGTAGTGGGTCCCAACAATGTGGATCGAGCCAACCACTTGCATCACACCACTTACGCAGTTCGTTGTTGGTCTGTTGTTTGAAGTCTGCTCAATATAATTTCCCCATATTCAATAGCTGGTGTAGTTTATTAAGACGAAAATAAACTTTATATTTCTAAATTTTACCGGATTCTCCCCCGTGCGGAACAAGCATCAAGGGGTAAAAGCCGGAGTGTGACGACCCGACTTTCCCACGCACTGATTCCCAGGAAGGCCAGCTCGTCATCGGCTCGGTACATCCACAATATAAGTGAAAATCAAAGCAGATATCAATATGTGGCAAAAGAGAGAGATTCTATCTCTATATAAAATATATTAACAAAAGAACAAAATGAACCATCGGTGATGGTCAACCATCATCTAAATAGTGGCTCGCAAAATGAATATACAAACGTACTGACACTATCATCTTATAAAATTTACTGGACGTACCAAGCCCAGAGTACTCAAAAATCCAAAACTACACCAAAACTAAAGTCCCAAATCTATGGGTAGAACTCGTCAGACGGAATACGTGCTTCTTCCATCGGGTTGTATTCCAGATTACTCTCAAATCCTTGATCCTGATCGGTATCTACACCTGTGACATATAGTCAGGTCCTGATTAGTATCTACACCTGTGACGTATAGTCCGGGTAAGCAAATAGTCTAAGCTCAGTAGAAGAAATCTCAATATCAATAGCATCTTATCATTTCAGAGCATATATTCAATGACAGAATTTGGAACAATAACAAAGTAATAATTCATGATAGAATTCAAAACGGAATTTCAATGACAAGTTTATATGCATTTTCATATCAAAACAGAGTTGTAAGGAAAAGGTCCAAATTGAAATCAAACTTAGCGGAATTCTTATATTTTTCTGAGTTCTTATTTAGTTCTTGTTTCATATGCAATGCTTATCTGAATACTTAACTTAAAACCATAGCTTAACTAATCTCCCAAGTAAATATAGCATTGGGAGCCGAAGATTTTCGATGGGAATCCCAACCTAACCATCGCCGTTCAATGAATACTTTTCGGAAGTGCAACAAGCCCCTGCATTGTGAGGGATTACTTGTGCGATTTGGATTTCCATCAACAGAGTGGAGGGATTCGTTTTGATGAACCTTAAACATCATACAGATTCTAATACATAATTCACATAGTTCAGTGTGCTTAATTCATAACTATTTTAGAATTCGGAGTTTGGAGATCAGATACAAATTCAGATTCATAATTCTTATTCAAAAGAATATTCGGATCACAAAAACAGAGTTCAAATACAATTTAGAAATGGTCATATTTATCATATTTTATTCGATCATATCATAATACCCATGAACATCAAATCAGAATACAATTGGCATTGAGTTTCCCCTACCTCGACTGTGGGACACGCAAAACGTTGCAAAGATCTTAGCGGAAGATCTCGATCCAATATCTATATCCCAAGGTACCCAAAAACTACTCATCAATGACCAAAGAAAGCATACATGTAGAGGTTATAGAAGTTTTCCAAATAAAACTTCAAAATAAGCCAGACAGGGAAAATCGCGCATGCTATTTCACCTGACACCTTCAGAGTCGTGCACGCAAGAAATATTAGTGCAATTTTGGCTTGAAAATTGGTGCGCATTTCGCGCGTGCGATTCCTTCATGAAATTTTCCCCTTTATACCTGAAGGTAAATCGCACGGGCGATTTTTGATTCGCATGCACGAATTTGTGGGATTTCACCCATTTTGCCCGATTTCAGAACTTTTTCTCTTACACTTTTCTGACACCCAACTCCACATTTCTTTGCAAGAGTCCAAGGCATTTAAAACTTTAATCTAAATCACAATGATCTTTGAGATCATACCTTTCAAACTTGCCCGAGAAACGCACGGTGAGCGATGGTCAAAAGAAATGGCGACACTTGCGCCACACGTCTAAGGGGTTTTTGAAACCTACTCCTTCGCGTGATCGCAATGGAATGGATTCGAAGATTAAATCCTCCGGATCACACACGATCAACTAAAGCTACGCGCACGAAAGAGGATTTCAAGAGGTCGGTCCATGAAGTCGGGGTTTCGAGAATAGCACAAAGGAGAATTTCGTAGCGACGGAGCTCCCTCCCGCACAGGGGTCGCAAACACGCCAAGATTGATGCTCTATTCCGTCAAAATTCAAAGCAAGCGGAAGATCGACAACTCTTTGGATTTCCGGGGTTACGAAGTGTGGAGCTTCTTCTCTCAAGCTCACTCTCTCTCTCTAAATTTTCATGCAATGCAATGGCTTAGGCGCAAAGCCGTTGCATATATATACGTGGGTCTGCTCCCATGTAAAGCTTACACATGTTACGAGTGTGTTAGTGCTTATCCAAAATGCACGGTTTACTCCCATGTGAAACTAGCACACCAACTAGTGTGTTGGTCCTTATCGAAATGCTTGGGTTTTGTGGTGCTTGCACGCCCAAAACGCCCATTAGCTCATTGCGCTTATTTATAAACCTTTTAAAATATTAACCATTCCTAAATTTCCAAACCTGTATCGTGTGCTGCAGGTAGTGCACCTGACACGTACACTACGTCAAAATGGAGAAAAAATTACTGTAGCAGCATAAAATAAATCAGTGTTTAAAACAATGATTTAATATACCACGGCCTAAAATAATATTTTTTAAAGTTAAAAGCAGTAGTTTTTTAATTCATCCTCTCATCACGTGCTATTATCACGTGCAAAGCCATCAGGCTGACCCTAAGCCTCTCTTTTCTCTCTTTATCACTAACTAAAAACGCCTCTCTCATCCCTTCCTATTTTTTTCTCTTAGAATTCCTTTGGAGAAGAACCAATGAGCGATTTTTAGGGTTCTAGATTTGTAGATCTCAGATCTTGCTCAAATCGATCCGCCTGGCTCAAATCGATCTGCATTCTCTCAGGTCGGTTTCTTCCCCATTTCTTTCTTCTTTATTCTATTTTTTTTTTTCACTTTTTTTAGGGGTTCCTATCGTAGGAAGGAGAGAACGAAATCGACAGCTTCGAGGGATTTTTCGAGGAAAAGCTTGAGATTGATGCGGTTTAAGATATCGAATATATCGGGTTTCGACATATCGTATCGGGTTAAGAGAGAGATCTTCAATTGGAGAGATAAGATGTCATGACCCGAAATTCTACCCCATCTTGAGGGTCTAAAATTTCGAGTTATGACTTACGCATATCCCGAATATGCTAAGCGGACATACATGTAATTAGAGTTCTCGCGCATATCTGGTTCCACGAGATCCGTAAAAGCCAACATATAAATGTGGAATATAAAAGCGATAATAAATACTAAATAAATGTGATAAAAATAATCTAGGTAATCCACAACTAAAACAATAATAGAAGTCGGAGACAAGTTCGATAAAGAGAAATCATACTGTCAGTAACAAAATATAAAGCCAACTCAATACCGATCCCACAGATATCAATAGCTGGTGCTCGGATCAAAATCAACACCGTAGTCCTCCTGATAATCAATGGGGTCGCCCTCCCAAGGCTCCTGAAAATCAACGTCCACCCGGTCAACGTACTCAACACCAATCGGATTAAAGGAACCAACGTCCACTCCATCAAGATAGTCACTTGCAGCTGTTAGATTATCGTGGGATGAGTTTACTCTATCACGTAAACTGAGTGGATACACCACCAATCCACCCCATTCTACTCAGGTGCATTTTGGGTGTATCATGTGAGTGATAAACATAGTATCTCAAAGAAATCAGAACAGAATAACAAAATCAAGTACATATCGTAAGCACATATTCTAATCATTAATGCAAGACTATGATCTAGACACGCATATCCTAACGTACCTTACCATATCTCATATTATATCATATCTTATAACATATCGTCTTATTATTCTCGCACATATGTATGTACATCGCATGAGTGTAACTAACATACTCATAAAATCATAAACGACCTATGCCAAAGCCGCTACTCGAGCTACCATGTGAGGGTCACCATAGTATCATACCACCATATCATAATGTCCTCCATATCATATCATATTATACATTCCATCCAGTTACAGGGGCGGCCGACGACTCATAACTCATAATGTCTCCCAAAGACCCGTCTTGACTGAAAGACGTTGCTCTTACGGTGACTACAAAAGAAACAACAAATACAGAAGCTTAAGTTCTTAATCTTTTGCTAGCCTATATAATGATATCTTATTATCGTAGTCATAACTTATCTTAGCTTATTATACTCATATCATATCATACCTCTTAGACCTATATCCACATCGAAAACGGTGTAGTAAGCTTCACAAACTATATTTTCTAAGGGACGAATTTCGTAGTAACTTGGATGTATTTCGTGTGACAACTCATACTACCATAGAGGTGTTGCATTCGTATATTGATACCTATATTCTGAATTTCACGTGATCGTGAAAAGAATCCCACCATGACTATGGCCTAAACCTCGTAACTTAACTCATAGCTTATCCTACCGTATTAGAACTCGGGGTGATCATGTCACTGTATATGCCACCGTATACGAGGTTACACTAAATTCACACTCACCCTACTCGTCATGATGTCTCATATCACCATGAGTTATAAGGTATGTGAATACGATGTAGTTCTTGCTTCGATACCATCTCAGTGAATCATCACGCCTAAGTGTAAGCATGATCTCATACACTCGTGTCATCTGAAGTGGCGGTACAGAATCATCACACGTACAAAAGTGTTTACATTCAGGTTATCGTTCTGCTTATACATATATTTATTTACATAGCACACTAATAAATATAGAGTAGGAGAACATCAGGTGGGTCGAGGTCCAACATTAGATTGGTCACGGTTCGACATCAGCTGTGTCATGGCCAACATTAGATGGGTCATGGTCCACATCAAACAGGTCACGGTCCAACACCAGATGGGTCACGGTCCAACATCAGATGGGTCATGATCCACATTAGATGGGGCATGGTCCATATCAAATAGGTCACAGTCCAACACCAGATGAGTTACAGTCCAACATCAGATGGGTCATGGTCCACATTAATTAGATGGGTCATGGTTCACATTAGATGAGTCACAGTCCAATATCAGATGGGTCACGATCCACATTAGATGGGTCATGATCCACATTAGATGGGTCGCGGTCCAACACCAGATGGGTCACGGTCCAACATTAGATGAGTCATGGTCTACATTAGATGAGTCTAACACTCTTCGTTGGCCCCCCATACCTGCTTCAGCCCCCGTAAACGTAGATAACTCTGTTTTTTTTTTTGTTTTTTTTACAGCATTATATATTATCCCTCCTTTTGATCTACAAGCAATATGTTACCGATTTTTATTTATGGAATGCGAGTTACATTTTGGTCAAAGACCATCTCGTCAAGGACTATCTCACTACACTTCTCCAAGTCAAGGTTATGATTATGTCTTACCATGAGCACGGCCATTATCTTGCAAATTTTGATCTTCTTTAGAACTAGAGCATACAAGAAATATATCAATAGTTTTTTTTTCTTTGTTTCAAATACACAAAATGGGATGAACATAAATTTCTATATCACGTTTTAAGAAAAAGCCTTGCTAGTTAATGGTAGCCAATGCAAAATTTAGTAATTTACATTTTACATATGTAATCTACTTTGAATTAATTGGTGAAATATGGCACTCAGTCTAACTTGTTGGATTATCCAGTGAAAACCTGTTCTGCACTTATATATTAATTTCAGGAAAATCTCTGAGTGCTAAAATAGAGGTCCAAAATCAAATGGGTCTAAAAGGTAAAATCCATCGTTCGAATTTACACGTTAAGGTGCAAATTTCGATTCGATTCTGAATCGATTGATCCTCGATGAAATAATTTCTAAACAAAATAAGTTTCCGAAAAAGATTCAAAAGAAAAGAAGATAAATAAAATAAAATATATTAAAGAGAAAGAAAATGATTAAAATGAAATCTATGGCTAAGGTTAGCCATCTCATTCTTCTTTTATTAGTAATTTAAAACAAGCATAAAATATGATTAATTTATTTAGCCCGTCGATACGCGATCGAATTATATCCTACCCGACGGAATCTGAGAATAACGAGATATATGGATGGATACTCACCTCTTAAAGTGTGATCGGCAGATCAGCGGTGATTAGGGCGATAGAGATCGACATCCACGTGATGGCCTGTCCACAATTTTGCCTTCTTCCTCCTCGATCTTAACGATAGAGATAACTCACGGTATTCTTTGTAGAAGAAAATATCAAAAATTTATGAAAGAAATTAAAAGTTTTATTATTATTATTATTATTTATTAAAAGTGGGTGCAGGTTTCTTTAAAAGAAAAAAAGTGTAAAGTATAAGAGATCTTAAAAGATAAAGAGAATAGAAAAAAAATCAAGGTACAATTAGGTTTTCTTGAAAGAATAGAATGAGAAAGAGAGTTTAAATAGGTTTTCTAAAATAGGGTTGGCTCTGATGTGAAGCGCTAACTCTTCATTTATTTATCAAAATGTCATCAAGACATTTTGGTCTAGGTCACTAGCATTTCTCATATATATATATATATATATATATATATATATATATATATATATATATATATATAATTTTTTTCTTTTAATGATGTCATACGGCATAGAAAACCTGAATGTACTTTACATCTCTTAGGGCTCGTTTGAGAGATTTTTCTGCCCGGATTCCGAGACTTTATGCAAAATCTGAGTAAGGACTACGTTTGAGAGATTTGTTTGGGAACCGGGAATCAGAGCTTTTTCTGAGTGAAAAGGACGTTTGAACGTCCGAGCAAATCGCTCGGATTAGCTCAGATTTTGAACTCAGATTTCGGCTGTGAAGTATACTTCACTTTAGCATATACATGTGATCTGAACTCACCAACCAACGGTCAAAAACTGAAACTGGTATGTATTGTCTTCAGTATGTCTTCTTCCCCAAATTGCTCATCTCCTGGTCCTTGAAGCTAGGGTCTAGTGCAGTTCAGGTAGGGCCAAATTTGGGGTTTTCCGTTTTTATCAGAAAAGTTAGAGAGAGAGAGAGAGAGTGTGTGTGTGTGTGTGGTTGCAGAGAGAGCAAGAGATTGGGATGGAAGAAGCAAACCTGTTTTTTTCGAAGAATGAAAATGAGTTGATATAACATAACAAACCATTAGCTAAAAAATCATCAAAAAAACAAACAATGAAACTACAGTCAAACACAAATAAGATATAGTTTGATTCTGATGCAATAGATAGAACTAAAGAAACCCCAAAATTTCTTTAAAAAAAAAAAATCCTAAAAATCCTTACAAATTCTAGCACCTTCCATAAATTCAGAACAACTTCTAATCAAGCAAATCAAGGAAATGCCTTAGAAATCCAGGCACTTCACCTGAAAATCAAGAACAATACAATCAAATAGACAGAGAACGAACCCTAATCAAGACCAATAACCTCAAAGGAGGAGAGAGAGTTACCTGATTTAAAATTTCGAGAGATCGCTGTAAAGAGGTAGAGAGAGAGAGGTTGCAGAGAGAGCAAGAGATTGGGGACTATCCGTTTTTATCAGAGAAGTTAGAGAGACAGAGGAGTTTTTCCCTTTTTCTTATTCAGATTATATAGAAATTATATAGCTGGGTGGTTCGAACCTGAGTTAATGTAAAGTAACCATGGTTAATGAAGGTTGCAGGATCCTATTAGTGTACACGTGGCAGCTGATGGGTTCTTTCCGGCTCCACCTCTTAACAGATGGAACTGATTTCTTGCTTTTAGGGATATGTGACATTTGAAAACGTGATCTGGGCCATCTGATTTAATGTTCATGATCTATAGATTCTTAGTGGGTAAGATTGCAATAAAACACTATATTTATCATATGATCTATTATTGTCAATCGTTGAAATAAATAATAGCCTTTGACTATATTTAATCACATGATGAAAGTTATATTTTGTGACAATCTTATCCACTAAGGATCTATAGATTGTGAAATTTAAATCAGATGGCCCATATTACATTTTCATATGCCACATGTCCCTAAAATATAAAGTCTTTTCTTAACTTTGGTGCAATCACTTAAAAAGCAAGTCTAAGTAATGGTTCCTCCGGCATATGATATTACAATTACAAAAGTAAAGGCAACCAACTTATATTATGAATATAATATTATTATTAAGAGCACCTTTAAATCCCACCGAATCTTTGAGTTCACCCACATTGAAAAACATTACTGCATTGAATCAGACAATGGAGATCGTTAATCATCTCAATCTGAGCTCACACGAAGGATCTTGGGATCATAGGTGTACCATCAGACTGTTAGTGTTTTATTTCGCATGGCACACATCTCAAAAAAATGACCTTAACATCACGTACACTCTCAAAATTGATTTTAAGGTCACTTTTTTCGGTGTGTACCACATGAAATAAAAAATGGCCTTTTAATGGTACGCCCATGATCTCAAGATCCATCATATGAAAGATTGAGATGATAAATAATCTCCATCGTCTGATTCATTGCAGTCAATGTGTTTCAGCGTGGGTGAACTCAAAGATTTGGTTAAAGGCAACAAATTTTGTTTTATTGTAATGGGCGGCTATCCCATGTCAAGCTAAAGCACCAAAGCCGGTGCTTCTCGAATTGAATTGTTCTATTGATTAGATTCATTTTAGCCTAATTTTTTATTTTGTTTTTGTCGACTGCAAATATCAGTTTAATCCTATAAATGGGTGTTAGTGGCCTATTTTAAAAGTAATGGTCATTAAATCATATTTGAAAAAAGACTCCATCAAATATGTTCACCTCCATCTCGATTGGTTGCCCATAAATTTTGAGAGAAATCTGAGTACGGCACATAAACCGATGATTGCATCACGTTTATACGGTCATAGCATAACCACTGATTGAATCGATTCTGAGGATTTTCTGAGAAAAACTTTAAAAAAAAGGATTCTGAGTTTTATAAGAATCTGTTAGGAATCTGAATAACTTAAGAACGCATATTGGGAAAATCAGAAATCTGAGTCTGCTAAGAATCTGTCAGGAATCTGAGTGTCCAAAAATTAGAGCTTTTCTGAGAAAAATCAGGAAACATTTGAACGAGGACTTAGAGAATGGCAGTTGAAGAGCGGCACTTGCGAAATAAATCCCACATAACAAAACACTCGCATTGAGTAACATAGGAGAATAAAGCCTATCCAACAACCCTCACCTTATTAATATAAGGGAGGAAGCAGGACCCACGACCTCAGCCCATGGGTGTAAAAATTGTCCGATACCGATACGTTTTGCCCGATACGTATCGGTTTTGGACTTGGGCGGTACGATACATTCCCTATGTATCGTACCCCCTAAAAAATAGGGTAATTATCGTCTGATACGGGCAATGTATCGCCGATAATTACCCTATTTTTTAGGGTAATTATCGGTATCGGACGATAAATACGGACGATACTTTGAAATTATCGGGCGATAATTTCAAATTATCGTCAGATAATTTGATTTTTAATTTTTTGAAAAAAAAAAATGTATCAAAATGATATATTCAATGTATCGCCGATACGCGATACGTATCGAACGATACGAATGATACGGACGATAATTTAATTTTTTAGATTTTTTGAAAAAAAAAAAATATATTGAACCGATACATTAAATGTATTGTCGATACATTGAATGTATTGGATGATACATGATACGTATCGTCCTGAACTTCAAGACAATAACTATCGAAAATCCGATATTTTAACCCTTGCCTCAGCCCCTATAAAGGAGGGAGGATACCGACGAGCTTTTTTACCTCAAAATCATACTGGGTGCGTTTTTACCTCAAAATCATACGTTTACTTTTAAAAAAATTTATAAACCCCAGAAAACTAGACAACAGGCTTGGAGGATAAAATTACCATTTTACCCTAGTGCCTTTGTCTGGAAATTATCTTATAGGATATAGCATTACTCTTCCTTTTTAAAGAGTTAATCATATATATATATATATATATATATATATATATATAATAAATAGGAATTGGTCTAAAAGGCTCACTGAAAACAATGTGCTCAGTGC
Source organism: Chloranthus sessilifolius (assembly GCA_021018995.1). Classification (NCBI taxonomy): domain Eukaryota; kingdom Viridiplantae; phylum Streptophyta; class Magnoliopsida; order Chloranthales; family Chloranthaceae; genus Chloranthus; species Chloranthus sessilifolius. Next base: position 5,624,098 of record CM037588.1, on the reverse strand, counting down.
CGTCAGTTGTAAATTGAGTGAACCTTGGGACATGCATAAACTTTAACATGAAAATCCGTGTATGTCTCAAGGTTCAAATAAATACACACAACTGGCAAGCGGTTGGTTCCTTGTTTAATCTTAGTTTACATTCAGCATTCAGCTCATATAAATACTACTGTTGCTTTAGCTTTAACTACATTAGTTAATTTATGTTTATGTCCTAGATCAAGAATAGAGCAGTTTATGGCTTAAAACACGTCCTTGCCACATGGGGAGAAGAGTTGTGCTATCAAATATAAAAGCAGTTCCTTATTGGAGCTAAAAAGCGAAAGAGCCGCTCTTTGGCCCAAAGGAGCTAACTCAAAAGCAACCTAAATATCCTCACTAACCACAGCTGAAAATCATTTACTACTTTAAATCCGTTGATGAAGATCATTTTTTATTTTTATTTCACGTGGCAAACAACTCTAAAAGTAATCGGATAATCACATTTGATGCATGTTATTATCATTTTCATTTTTTGATGTGTGCCACTTGGAATCAAAATCTGACTTTTTGATGGTAGGCTCATGATCTCAAAATCCATTTTGTGGAAGATTGGAACAAAAAACTATCTTCATCATCTGATTCAAAGCAATTAACGATTTCCTGCTAGCAGAGGTTCGGAGGATCTAAGTTCGAATTCGATCACTTGTTGACCACTTGACCACTTGTAGGGATTTGGCCCTTCTGACTGGTGCGTTTGATGTGAGGGTGTTACTCGTACCCGGGGGATTAGTCGGGTGCTCTACCCCACTATCAAAAGCTATTGAGTATTCCGCGGGGTTAGTAACAGGCTCCCTTCATTTTTCACACACCAACCTTAACTTTCCAAAAAAAATAAGAGGAAAGAGAAAAAAGCATATTCATTGATTTAACATTAAAGAGCCATCCTCTGTTGATACGTAGAAAAGAAAAGAAAATACCCATTTACAGTAATCCCCAACAAAGGTTGTCTCTTACAACTAACTTCACCCAAACAATGATTCCTGATAGTGGTTCCTATAAAATGTATAATAATATAAGAAAAGAAAAATATCTATAGAAAGTAAATACAGAAAGTGGCCACCAGGCACACAATAATCCAAAGTTTCATACAAAAATCTCAAAAATAAAATGCTCGTATATCCAGACTAAGGATAAAAGCCGTCCGCCTGGACGTCAGTCTCCTCATCCTCAGCCTCAACCTCTAGATCAGCCTGATAGTCAAGGTCGCTCTCGGTGCCGAGAGCTCTAGCCTCAGAACCTAAAATGTTAATGAAAACAGGGTGAGCTACATCTAAGCTCAATAGAAGAAACCCAACTAAAATGTAATGAATATGCAAGACATAATATCTCAAAGCAGGAAATCAAATCAGAACATGTGAACACGGCAAAAATTAGATCAAATACTGAGCTTTTAAATAAGAAATAGATGTTATGCAAGTATATAATCAGTGACTTAAATTGTATATGTTTTCTAATTTAAGAAACTCCCGTGAATATATTACACAGAGTAAATAGGAATCTACCGATAGGAAACTCCAACCAATCGTCATTCACATGAACAATTTCAGGGTGCAAGAATGCCTCATCTATGGAGTGCAATTGTGCTGAGGGATTAATAACGTAAATGCACAAGTGTGCCAGGCACGAATATACCGTCGAGTCGGTGGGGATCATCTGGTTAAATCATCAAAGCACATACACACATAGACCTCACAAATCAGATAGCAGAAATCAGGAACAGGTTTCAGAATACAAAATCAGAAAACAAGAATAAGAGATAACAGTAATTTATGATATGCTAACATGCTTGTTAAAACAGAAATCAGTGTGCAGATATGAAAGAATCATGAAATCTTAGTAAAAAATAGTTTAAGTTGGTTTTCCCCTACCTCAGGTCATACCTCTTTCTAAGTAAATCTAAAACTTTTCAAAGCGTAAAAGTCTGATCCTAGACTATAAATATAGTATTCTATGTGTCAGATATGTTAGAATGTCAACTGGCGCAGTGTCCATTAGTGTTCAATTTACAAAAATAAAATAGGTCAAAAACATGAGTGATTGATCGATCAACACCTTTATTGATCGATCAATCCTTCTCTTTGATCGATCAATGACCCTGATCACCTCCTACCATTGATCGATCAATACCTCAATTGATCGATCAATAGCTCCTTTATTCTTCACAATTTATAGAGGAAAATTGATCGATCACTGGCTCAGTTGATCGATCAATCTGTCTCATTGATCGATCAATGACCTTATTGATCGATCAATACCCTAAAATTTTAAATTTTCCTCTTCCTGTTCTCTTTGTCACCTTATACAGATTGATCGATCAATGCCCTCATTGATCGATCAATACACACAAGTGATCGATCAATACACTTATTGATCGATCAATCTTTTCCATTGATCGATCACTCTCTTTGTGATCGATCAACCCTCAAAATTGATCGATCAATTAGCAAATTGATCAATCAATGCCTCTCGAGCACAGAACTTTCAAGCAAATCAAGTCTACTGTTCCTACTTAAGCTTTATACGAATTGATCGATCAATGCCTTCATTGATCGATCAATGCCTCTCATTGATCGATCAATCTAGCATTGATCGATCAATAATGATAGATCTTTGTCATTAATGGCTGTCTCCTTTTTTAACCTATTCTAACCCATTTTCATTAATGGTTTCTTACAACCACTTATACACACACAAACACATGCCTAAGGGCTTTAATCTTGCCCAATTTAAATACACAGGCTCACCTCTATTTGAGCCCTTTCGGAGTCTTGGCAAACGCTCTCCAAAGAGGGTTTCAGATCCGAGATTTGGGATTTGTCACCCTTACGACTCGGAACAACAATCTTGTGGCTCCGCTTTGACACGTAGCGATAGCACACCTCCTCGCAAAGAGATTCGACGTATCAACGTCGATCTAACACTCCTAGCTCAGGTAATCACAATCCCAGGTCCTTTCTTTTGTTGATTTTCACATGGAAGGATTCTAAAAATCTAATCCCCTCAGCTACAACTTTCTAGAACTCAAGAAGAAGAAGGGTAGAGAGAGATTCTAGCTCTTCCTTCCCTTATAAGCTATCCAAAATGAAATATCTATGATATTTCAGCTTAAACCCTAAGCTTGATTCCGGTGTGAAGCGCAAACCCGATCGTTACGGTGTAACGTGTCGCATCAACATCTTCCTAACCTCATACTTTCACACGAAGTCATACCTAACCTCCTCTAACCAAGGTTTAAACTTATTCCTAATAATATTGATTACTAATTTTTAAATTAGTCTCGATTTTCGTACCGGGCACGCATATCGAAGCAGCTGGGTTCTTGTTCTAAATTTTAGGATTGTTACAATTTCTGTAGGGACTAGAGTGATGCAAGTTGAGGCATTGTGGGTTCTAAGATGACACTTTATTCTGAATCTTGGCGAAATCAAGAGTTTTTTTGCCTTGTAGCTTGTTAGCAACATAATGTCGGTTGTACTCGCCGTGGCTGTATCTTCTATACATACACGGGTGGTTTTCTTCGATTAGTTTGAGTAAAGGGCCAAATTCGATCTCGTAGCTAGGAGCATAAAATGTCACGATCAAGAGCTGCTCTTTCTCCTTGGTCGTCACTGCTCGGTGTTCCACGCTCTTGTATTTTCTGTTAGTAAGAACCTGAATAGATATCGATGGAGTAAGCAAATCGGCACGATATGAGACTCCAATGATATTATGGGAAATTAAATAGTATTAGTTATCATGTCACTAGTCAACATCACAGACTTATCCCATCTAGTTATAGAGATTTAACGGAGTTTTTTCTACAGTTGACTGTCAACCTAATGCTAACCATCCTCCTTTCTCATCCAGGCTAGGGTCCAGCACTAATAATTTCACTAATTAATTGATGTGCAATTATAAAATTTTGTCGTGGAAGTAGCAGCTAACATGAAATTGAGAGTAAGTTGCCTCTATAGTATCTCCAAGATTGATGACGAGCACTGGGGGAAGGGTGAACAGGCACCCAGGTGTTGTCCTTGAGGATCTCCAACCCTACAGATCCCATGTTTTGCTGCAACACTGTAACAACGCTTCCATCTGAATGTGGGCTGAGACCCAAAACGAGGTCCGATCGCGGGCATGGAGGGTAGTAATTCATCCTCACTGTCTACACTGCGGCCCCAAACATCTCGTTGAGAACGCTCACTTCCAAGCCGAGGCTCGCCGTGATGAATCTCAATAGCTTCTGGCATAGTTTCCTTATGTCCATTGAGTATAGCTCCAGAATCTCACTACAAGAACAGTATAATTGAAACATCATATAAATTCACAAAACCATGCATATATGGCGATGGGTCATGTTGATGTGATCAAACCATGATGGATCATAGTAAGTACAACCCACCTGAACCTAGCTGGGTGAGTGGCCAAAGTTTAGGGTTTCTTAGGAAGGGAGGCTCCATTGCTAGACCTAACATGTTGCACCAGTCCAGCTTCTGTGCTTCGGAGAAGATGAAGGCCTGCCTGTACCCCTAAACAGTTCCGGGAACCATCCGAGACTTTTGTTTCTCTTCCGAAGGTAACATGAAGAACTCCATGGCCACTTGCTCTACAGCCTCTATCAACCACGATTTGATCCCATGGTTAACCACCCAGTATCAAAACAAAATTTAGCTACTGAACGAAAACTCGATATTCATTTAAGTTGATAACATTACCTGAAAGAAGCCCCACTCTTTGCAAGACGCGGCAAGCTTTTCCATTTCTCTTTGAGATTCTCCATCGCTTCTGTCCACTAGCTTTGACATTTCGATGATGGGAATGGGCACCAGAGAGGCGGGTTTAGCTGGCGTAGGCCTCTCGTCCATGTCACAGACGTATCTATCTGGAATTGTAGTTGGATGAGCTTTACCGAGCTCCTGAACATCGTCAACATGGCCGACGCCGATAGATGAAGTGGCTAAGCAAAGTACTGGAGCCATGAAAATGGATTCACAATCAGCAAACCAGGTGATACTACCTTCTCTACCGGCTCAGGCTTTAAGGGTCATTATATAGACCCATACGTCTAGGAAAGCGACCACTTGCACCAAAAAAAAGTGTTGTTGCACCTTATTTAAAGAAGAGTTGATATTTTTAGGAGTTGTGCCACAAGGAAACACCATCTCAGCCGTCTGATTTTAATTACATAGAAAAAATCAAATTCCACAGAGAAGCACCTTTTTGGCATGTAAAGAAATTTATCAATGGAAAAAAAAAGAAGCCAAGAAAAACATCTGGTGCTTGAAAGCTTACATTGAGAAATTAACCCATCTGGAATTTATCACTAAGATGTAAAGAATCTATAGTCAATCATATTTTTGGCTAAGATGCTAACTGTAACAACCCGGATTTTTAGACTTTATTTTAATGGTGTTAGATGATGTATCACACTATGTATTGTGCTAACGCTCTACATCGTAATCGAAATTCACCCTTTAAAATTAAAAATTTCTAGTTTTTCCTATGTCAAAATTAGACTCATTGCGAAGTGCTCGTCGATACGATTCCAACGATATATAATTTGACGACTTTTGACAATAATATAAAAAGTTATGCCCATTTTAAGTGATCAAACAAGTCAAAGGGTATAACTGTAATTTCGAGAGAGAAACACCAATTGCTTCGATGCTTATACAAAATGCTAGAACGAAACCTTTTCTTAAGCTATCCAAGTTACGTACCGTGTAAAAATCTCCTATTTTATTAAATCTTCTACGAAAAGTGTTAATTATAGTTGACCTAAAATTTTATACCATTATAAATAAAACTTTAAAAGTTTTCTACTCTCTATAACCATAAATTATTCTCTCTCAAGACTTAGACGAACTGACACCTTGGGCATCGACCTTTTGAACCCGAATCGCCGTTGATCTTCCGTTCACGCTTCAAGAGGTGGGTACCCATCAATCTATCTTGTTCTTCTCAGATCCCGTCGCGTAGGATGCGTTCGATCGCGCATCGACTGGTTTAAAAATCTTATTTAAACCTAATATCTCATAAATTAATAGACTTATATGTTTAATATTATGCTTTCCCTTGAAAGTTGTATATTTGTAAGTTGAAGTTATATATTATTTCTCTTTTCTTTTCAAGAACCCTTTTGTTTGGACTGTTAATATTTTACCCTCTATAGGTCTGTATATTTAATATGTCTATTTCCTTTTAAATTTACATACTAATTAAACATGAATATGTTTAAGTATGATAAATCTACATGTTTAGTATTTTATTTTTCTATTAAAATTGCATGAACTGTAAGTTGGGTTTATATGTTATTTCTCTTTTCTTTTTCAAGAATCCCTTTTGTTTGAGCCATTAATATTTTACCTTCTATTAGGTTTGTATATTTAATATGTTTACTTCCTCTGTTATATCTATAAAATTAATTAAACTCTAATATTTATAAATTTGATAGATTGACTTAAGTGGCATAATATTATATTGATATTGTTTATTTCCAAATCTATATAGTTAGAAATTTATCCTTCTACTAAGACTATATATAATAATATATATTATTGTTTCATGTTTATATTATTATTTATTTAAAATTAATTAAGCCCAAAAATTAAATTATATATTTATTTTATTTAAAAGAATAATAGATTGTACCATCTTAAAGTTTCGGGTTCGAACTCGGAATATTGGCGTCTATGTACGGATGCAACACCTCTATGGTAGTATAAACTACCACACGAAGTACATTCAAGTTACTACGAAACCTTTTTCTTGTGAAGTGTGAATTAGAAAAGCTGTCTCACTATAGTTTGTCTTAGGATTAAGTATAAGAGTATGATAAGATATGAGTATGAGATAAGATAAGTTATGATACGAGTACGATAATAAGACATCGCTGTGTAGGCCAGCAAAAGATAAATAACTTAAGTCTCTGTACGTGTCGTTCCTTGCGTAGCCACCGTAAGGGCAACAACGTCTTTCAGTCAAGACGGATCTCTGGGAGAGATTATGAGTATGTTATGAGTGAGTTTGGCCATTATGTCTCCCCATTGGCTGGGTGGTAGAGTATGAGTATGACACGAGGGCGTTGTAATATGGTGGTATGATACTATATTGACCCTCCCATAGCAGCTCGACCAACGACTCTGGCATAGGTCGTTTAGGACTTCACTAGTATGTTAGTTACGCTCATGCGATGTACAGACGTATGTGCGAGAATGATAATAAGACATGGTATGATATGTTATGAGATATGGTAAGGTATGTTAGGATATGAGTGTCTAGATCATGGTCTTGCATTTATGATATGATATGAGTTTTACGATATGCATGTGATTTTGTCTTTCTTTTGCTATCTACTTTGAGATACTATGTTTATCACTCACATGATGCACCCACAATGCACCTGAGCAGTATGGGGTGGATTAGTGGTGTATCCCACTGAGTTTACGTGACTGAGTAAACTCATCCCACGATAATCTAACAATTACAGGTGATTACGCTAGTGGAGTAGACGCGAGCCATCTAGATCTCACCGACGCTGATTTCATTGATCCCGCAGGCGTTGAGTATCAGGAGCCTTTGGAGGGCGACGCTGCCGATTATCAGGAGGACTACGGTGCTGATCTTGATTCGAGTGCCGGTTACTGATCATTGTGGACTTAATATTGAGTTCTATTGATACTAGTATTGCGGACTTTATAGTTTATTTTATCGGATTTGTCTCCGACTTTCATTATTATTTTATTGGTGGATTGTGGTTTTATCACACTTATTCAATATTTATGACTGTTTTTATTTTCACCTTTATGTGTTGGCTTTTACGGATTTCGTGGAACCTGTTTTACGCGATAACTCTGATTAGGTGTATATTCGCTTAGCATATCTGGGATATGTGCGGGTCATAACTCGGAATTCTAGGCCCTCGGGATGGGGTAGAATTTCAGGTCGTGACACTAACATAATTAAAAAAATTTAAGTGACAATAATGCTATTTGACATATCCATAATATCCTTAATAATTGATGCAATCTTTCAAAGATAATTGGTAGCCATCTAGACAGATATAATGAAATTTAGCGAATTACCTTCTACAGAAACAGAGATTTCACTCCATGGCCAAAAGACCTCTAATTCTTGCTCTCCATGCCACATCTGGGAGAAGAAAAGGAAATAGAGCGTGGAACTCAAATTGAATTAATCAAGGAAAAACCGAAAGAGGAGGAGAAAGTGTCCTTAGAACTTAAACCTCTTCCGGAAAATCTCAGGTATGTCTACCTGGGGGAGAATGAAACTCAACCCGTTATAATATCATCAACATTGGATGCGCATCAAGAAGGCCAACTCATGAATGTACTCAAAGAGCACAAAAGTGCCATCGGTTGGTCGATAAAAGATATCAAAGGCATTAGCCCCACAGTTTGTATGCATCAAATCCATTTGGAAGACAATGCTAAGCCTTCTAGGGAACCACAGAGGAGACTAAACCCTATAATGCAAGACGTGGTCCGAAATGCGGTAATCAAACTTCTAGATGCTGGAATTATATACCCCATCTCTGACAGTAAATGGGTCATCCCCACACAAGTGGTCCTTAAGAAATCGGGAGTCACAGTGGTGAAGAATAAGGAAAACATACTAGTCCCTACAAAAATTCAAACAGGGTGGAGAGTGTGCATTGATTATCGAAAGTTAAATTTGATGACGAGAAAAGATCACTTTCCTCTTCCGTTTATCGATAAGATGTTGGAAAGATTGGCCGGGCATGAGTACTATTGCTTCCTCGATGGCTATTCCGGGTATAACCAAATAGTCATTGCACCTGAGGATCAGGAGAAGACCACTTTCACATGTCCTTTTGGTACTTTCTCCTACCGACGAATGCCGTTTGGGCTTTGTAATGCACCAGCTACATTCCAAAGATGTATGCTGAGTATTTTTTCGGATATGGTCGAGCGATTCCTCGAGGTCTTCATGGACGACTTCTCGATCCATGGAAACAGTTTTGTTGACTGTTTGAATCATTTGTCACTAGTGCTTGAACGATGCCAAGAGAAGAACCTTGTTCTTAACTGGGAAAAATGTCACTTCATGGTTAAAGATGGCATTGTTTTGGGACATATCATATTGTCCCAGGGTATCAAGGTCGACAAGGCCAAAGTTGATTTAATTGCCAATCTACCACCACCTAGGACAGTGAAAGAAATCAGATCTTTTCTCGGACACGTTGGTTTTTATCGGCATTTTATTAAAGATTTCAGCAAGATAGCGCGACCGCTATGCAGTTTACTTTCCAAGGATGCCCCGTTCATTTTTGATGATGAATGTTTGCGAGCCTTTGACACCATTAAGGCCGAATTGATAAAAGCTCCAATAATTCAATCTCCAAACTGGGACTTCCCGTTCGAAATAATGTGCGATGCCTCTGATTATGCAATTGGAGTTGTTCTGGGGCAACGAATAGAAAAATTACCGCATGTAATCTACTATGCGAGTCGTACTTTCAACGATGCCCAGTTGAACTACTCGACCACTGAAAAGGAACTTTTGGCAGTAGTTTTCGTGTTGGATAAATTTCGATCCTATTTATTAGGATCTAAAGTCGTGGTATTCACAGATCACGCTGCTCTGCGTTATCTGTTCGCTAAGAAAGACGCTAAGGCACGTTTAATTAGATGGATCTTGTTGCTGCAAGAGTTCGATTTGGAGATCAAGGACAAGAAAGGCTCAGAAAATGTGGTTGCAGATCACTTGTCACGAATAATTATTGAGAGATCTGACGAGCCTGTTCCGATCTTGGAGCACTTCCCGGATGAACAGTTGTTCAGGATTGATTGTCCACCTTGGTATGCGGATCTTGTCAATTATCTAGTCACCGAGAAATTACCTCACCATTGGTCGAAGAATGAGAAATCCATTTTCTTAGCTCAGGTGAAACACTATTTTTTCGAAGATCCGTACTTATTCAAATACTGTCATGATCAAATCATACGAAGATGTATTCCTGAATCTGAACAACCACGAATCATCTCGTTCTGTCATGAGTTGCCTTGTGGAGGTCACTTTAGTTCCAAAAAGACTGCCGCAAAGATCTTCCAAAGTGGTTTTTGATTGTCATCAGCATTGCAAATCTTGTCACAGCTGTCAAATGCTGGGCCGAATCTCAAAGCACAGCATGATGCCACTCAATCCAATTTTAGAAGTTGAATTATTTGATGTTTGGGGGATCGATTTTATGGGTCCTTTCCCGAATTCGTTTGGAAATACGTTCATTCTTGTCGGTGTTGATTATGTCTCGAAATGGGTAGAGGCTGTAGCGTGTAAATCGAATGATCACAGAGCAGTGATCAAATTTCTCAAGGATAAAGTGTTTTCTCATTTTGGCATTCCAAAGGCGATAATCAGCGATGGTGGAAAGCACTTTTGTAATAAAGTGTTCACCCAATTAATGAAGAAATATGGTGTCACGCACAAAGTCGCTACGCCATACCATCCTCAGACAAGTGGCCAAGTTGAAGTCTCTAATCGGAAACTTAAGCGGATTTTAGAAAAAACAATCCATCCGAATCGTAAAGACTGGTCACTAAAGTTGAATGACGCTATATGGGTGTATCGAACGGCGTTTAAAACTCCAATTGGCATATCGCCGTATCGGTTGGTCTTTGGTAAAGGATGTCACCTCCCGGTTGAGCTGGAACATCGAGCATTTTGGGCCATTAAGTTATTAAATTTTGATCTCTTGCAATCTGGTGCCCAAAGGGGTTTCCAAATAAATGAATTAGAAGAAATCCGTCTTTGATGCCTATGTAAGTAAATCGTACAAGGACCGTATGAAACGGGTTCATGATCACTCTATTCTACGAAAATCTTTCGTTGTTGATCAACAGGTTCTACTTTACAATTCCCGACTTCATCTATTTCCGGGGAAACTAAAAACTCGTTGGAGTGACCCTTTCAAAATCTCTCGCATACTCCCCAATGAGGCAGTTGATATTATCAACCCGAAACACGGGAATATTTTTCGAGTTAACGGTCAACGATTGAAACCGTTCCTTGAGAATGCAATTGCATTCTCTGACACTCTTCCTTTGAGTGATCCAATTGCTCACCCTGATTGAGCAATTCACAAGGTCGAGCTATCGACTTTAAACTAGCGCTCATTGGGAGGCAACCCAATTGTGTAGTTTCCGTTTGGTTTCGTTTAGGATTTAGGCTTTATTTTATTTTATTTTATTTTTTCATGTTTATTTCTAGCATTTTATTTTTTTAGTTTAGGTTGTTTTTTTTTTTAATTCCCTAAAATAGTGTAACCATATTCCCTTCAATAAATTTTTGGTCATGTTCCAATTTGATGCACACATTCTCTGCACTTGATCTTTGTGTTGAGGTACTTTTTCAAACAGGTTTGGGGGTGCGCTACTTCTTTCAGTCAATGCGGATATTGTCATCTTTAGGTTTGGGGGTATGATTATCTATTTTGCGTCACTTATTTTTCTATTAAAAAAAAAAAAAAAAAAAAAAAAAAATTTAGCTTTTTCTCGATCAATCGACTCAAAGGAGTCGATTGATCGACCTACCACTCTCGATCGATCGACTCCTTTGAGTCGATTAATCGACAGTACCAAAAAAAAAAAAAAAATTTGAAAAAAAAAAACAAAAGAAATTTTTTATCTTTGAAGTCATCATGCACATTATTTTACGATTGTTTTCAAACTTTAGTTGATGATGCATGTGAATTTAATTTTGAGAATATTGATGTCATATTCTGATTACTTGTATCTAAGATGATGAAGCTTAATGTGATATTTTGTGGATAATTTTGAAATTCATGCTTAGAATTTTTACACTTATACCAAGCTAAGACTTAGAAATCGATGAACTATTTTGAATGTTAAATCTTAGGTTCTTAGTGGAGATTAAACCCGGTGAGCTTTAGAGCTAATTTCCCGTCATTGATGAGTGAATACATAAACTCGGAGTTTTCTTTGAATATGAATTACTTTGTATAATCTCATACATTTTATTTTGGCTTGTGACTTTGCATGAAATCAAATTCATATCATTATGTTAGAATATACTGTATATCTACTCAAGACAAATAGGCAAGGTTACCATCTTTTAAGGATATGATTAAAGGCCATCCTTGGCTCGTTTGTGCTTAAAATATCTCACCTTATATAAATTTATCCTTCTAGTACCCCTTTGAGCCTATTGAAAAATTTACCTTTATACATTTTTTGATAAGTCACGTTACCTTTTAACCCTTTACCATTTCTGAAAATTCAAGCTTTACCCTTTTTATTTTTGAGAAATTAGGAACGAGGGATGAGAGTAAACAAAAAGAGAGTAAGCGAAAAGTTACTGAGTTGTGGTGTTTACTGAGAGTGTATGGCAAAAATATAAAATAAAAAGAAAATTGTGAAAAATAATGAAAAATATGAGGTACTTCAAGAAAAGGAAATTCAAAAGAAAAAGAAAGTTGGGAAAAATAGAAGAATATTGAGAAAAATAGTGAGAGATTAGAAAAGAAAAAGAAGAGAAATAGAAAAATCAAAAAGGTGTTTCCTTTCCGATTTCTCAGAAATTTTGAATCCCAACTTCCCTTTCTTTCTTACCCTTTCCTGAGCCCCATTACAACCCTACAAAAAGACCTTCATGATATGATCTTGCATTGGTAGCTGCCTTGTGGAGAGTGAATATGTGATACTTATGATACTTGATATGACATGCTTCGGATATACAAGTATCTTCTTATGAGATTTATTTTTGTTCATTGATTGTATCGTGTTTCATTTATCATGTGAGAACTTTTTATTTGCTTTATATTGATCTCTCACATATGTGAGAAAACTTACCCATCATCGGAGTGATTTTATTTTAAGAGTATACCTAAAGTGAGGATTGAGTCTAAACAACAGGTCCGACGGTTTCTCGTTTGAACTAGTTCTGAGATGGATGAATTTTGGTTTGGGTATGCACACACTTCACGTTTAAGCATGAATGGATGAGTTATCTAATGATTTGAGCATTAGACTAATTTGAATGGATGCTAGTATGATTAGTATAATATTGTTATTTAAAATTGAGGATTCGCATATTGAATTGATTAATGATTTTGAGTTTTGAATGGTATATATGTTATCAAAATCATATTTTGAAAACTCAATTTTATCGATGATTTAAAAAATGTATTGAAGTTTGTGGGTAACTTCACTGTAAACCCTCAGGAGACACAACTCCTCCACTAGGGATCACCTAGGGTTTTAAAAGCTTGTTGCACATGCTAGGTGCAATCGTGTTCCCTACGAAAGTGGCATTTATTTTCTTTAGTTTATTTTGCTCGAGGACTAGCAAAGTGTAGGTTTGGAGGTATGATGAGTACTGAAATATGATGATATTTCACCCCTAAATATCTATATTTAGCTGTCCGATGAAGGCTATCTGATGAGAATTATTAGATTTGAAGTGTTTCAGGTAAATATAAGCCAAGTGTAGAAAACAGCCCAAGAATTCTGAAAATAATGTCAAAACACTGTAACTTTGGGTCATCGAGAACTTGGTACGACTTGCGGCTAAATTTGAACCTTCAAGACGGCTGAATTATGAAATTGTCAAAACACAAACGTTGTAGATCTGCTCGGCAGCTTTCCAACGGCATACGAATCACCTCAATCCGAGTTCGGGATAAAAAGTTATGTCTGAAATACTGAAGCAGTGTCTGATACAAAAAGTGTGCTGAAATTCACGGACTTCTGGGGGTCGATTAATCAAGGAGAAGGAGAGTCTGACACGGAATTGACTACTTTAAAGCTGATTTTGAGCCTCTTTTGTAGGGTGGATGCATTGACCCTAAATTGGTGGCTGGGGAGACTTCTGCGACGGGGAATCTATTTAAAGCGACTCAAACACTTCGACGCAGAATTAAGAAATTAGGGAGATAGGAGATTAGAGTTTTAGTTTTTTGCTTTTTTTTTTCATAGTTAGACATAGAAATAAGGAGTTTTTATTTATTCCTTTTTGAGAGCTTTGTTCCTTTAATTTTCAGTACTCATTCCTCCAGTTTATTATATTTTTGCTCAAGTTTATTCCTGCATTATTCTCGTTTCTGAAGACCATCGTACTTTTGGATCAAAGTAATTTCTTTTGAAGTTGAGATATTTTTAATTCATTAAATTAATGTTAGTTTCTCTTCCTTATTTATTTATGTCATTTAATTGCAACATGTGTGGCTAAATTCATTGGGATGGGGATCTAATGATCCCCATCCGAGGGATGTACTTTTAATAATATAAATTTAGGATTAAAATATGAGATCTTATTTTATGGTTATTGTGCTATCATGAACGGATGAAATCCCCGCCACTAACCAAGATCGCGTGTGCCGAGCCATGCCCGGGATCTCAGATCTGTGACGGTAATTTTACCCAATCATTGTTATATGGTCTTTTTGCTTTCATCATGTGGATCTAATTACGATTATGATCCGGGATCGAGTGTGCTGAGCCATGCCCTGGATCTTGGATCTGTAATGGTAATTTTATTTTAATTACTCCCTAATCTGAAATCGAGTGCGCCGAGTCATGCCCTTGATTTCAGATCTATGGTGGTATTATTATTAAAATTTTTACCCACTTTGGGGATGATTTTTATTTGAACCTGAGATCAAGTGTGTCGAGCCATGCCCTTGATCTCGTGATCTATATGAAAATCATCTAAGTCCCTGATGCGAGGATGCAACGTGGAACCTATCGGGATTTTTGACCATTTATCTTCCATAAAAGATATTTGTTCTCAATGGTATATCTCATAGTTTAATCCGTAGATTTGTGTTATGGGAAGAACGGACCAAAGATGGGTGGATTTAGTATCTTCATCTTTATCTTTATTTTTGAATTATCAGTTAAGTTTTAGTTTGTAGTCAGTAATTATCATCTCATCAAACCACCTAAATCATAAGACTGGTAGAATACTGTTAGATCTTAGTAGATTTCTGGAATTGCTTTTCTTTTTAGATCTTTCAAAATTAGTCCTCGTGGGAACGATCTTGTACTCCGCACCCACTATATACAATCCGATTCGTACACTTGCGAGTAAAATATCACAATTAAAATTCACATCAGAGGTCTTCGAACCAACTTGCCTGGAATGAGCCTCCATTAAGAGAAATTGATCATGTCTAGTAATACAGTCCATAGTACCATTTACCCACCATTCCCAAATTCAATCATTATAGCACAAACAATTTCTTTGATTTGTGCAAACCATTTTTCAGTTGAATTGAGTATAAGTCATTTCTTCTCACAATCGGAATGCATGCCCATCAATCTACACCATCCCAAGGTCAGGCCATTACCAAAAACATAACCAAACAAATATTCTTAACCGTTGGATGACTCGCTTGCTTTTGGATAATCAATCAATCACCAATAATCCCCACAAGTGCATGACCCATCTCCAGAATGATGAAATCTGTTCACATCTCTCATTACAAAATTCCTTTCCATAATCGTACTGATCAACTTGAAAGCCTCATGATAATCTCCACAGATCCTCAAGTTCTTCATCACTCTAATGATCACCCCTTTAGGGATGCATAGTAACCCAAATGCCAAAGCCAACCTCTCACTGTGCAAACCAACTATGCCTTCTTTAGCCTCCTCTTCAACATCATCAAACACCAACCCATTCGTACCCCCCACTAACCCTCTTTCCTTCATTCTCACCTCCAATTCCCTTAACAACTTGGCAACCTCATTCCCCCCCACACACAGTGCCATATCACCTGCATAGAACATATACGCAACATTTTTTATCTCAACCCAACTACACCCTGGTTCCTTTCGGATCCCACGTTGCTTCATCTCAGAACAAATCCTCCTAATGTCATCCCAATTCTCAAATGATGCATGCATGTTTGAAACCGTAACATAAGTGGTCGTCACTTGGCGGTTCATTTCTATTAGCCTCATGCCAGCTTCAACAGCAAGCTCTAACCTATTGTGGATCCTACTGGCGGATAATAATGTGGCCCTCAAGAGAGCTGCAGCATCATCATCATCCATAGTTATTGTAACATCCTAAAAATTTGACTTTGAATAGTGTGCCTTGGTGTGCGTGCCTGACTAGTCACGTGCCTGATTTTGTGAAATTAATTGAGTTATTTTAGGTTGAGAATTTCCCATTTGGTCTTGGGTGTGTAGGCTCACAATCAAAGAAAACTATTTTGTTATAAGATAACACCTAAATAGGTACGTTCGTTTCACGCGGGAGCTAGATCCTTAGATGAGAACTAATACACCCAAAAACAAGTATATGTGTTTTGTATGGGAACCAATCCCATTTAATTAAAGAAGGCAATTTCTTCTTTTTGAAGCTAACACCTGGTTTGCGCAAGGGGTTCTTGAGTTTTGGGTTTTGTGGAGAGAAGGAAGAGAGAAAGAGGAGGAGATGAAATGAACGTGATGAATCCATGTGTGCCGAGCCTTAGATTTGTGTGAAAAACATTTGTGAGATCGTGTAAGGGGAAGATCGCTGCCGGTTTCGACGTTTGGTTGTAGTTTTGTAGGTTTTGGAGCCGTTTGGGGGTTTTGAAACCCTCTTCTTGCGAAGAGATCATGGGTTTTGATCCGCAAATCCCGTGTGCGTATTTTGAACCCGAGTTAGACTAACCTCGTGTGCGTATTCGGCTCGACGACCGACGTCGCCATTTGTTGTAGATTTTTATCTAGATGTGATTGTGCGGACAGATTCTGATTTAGAGCCCATTTGGACCGTCGTGCGAAAGTCGTGCACCGACCTCGGTGTGGCCTCTCAATACCGGGCGTGAGTGTTAAAATTTGAAGTGTATAACACACAAGAGGTGTGTGTGTGCTTAACTTTTTGGGCAATCTTATTATAAGAAGAAATTACATTCTCGTATTATACTAGGTTTTGTTTAAGAGAAAAAGAGACGTGAGTGCCGTGAAGAACCGCAGTCGTTTGATAGTCGCCCAACCGCGCAAAACTCTGTCTTCTCTCTTCTTCAACCATCGTAGGAGATCGGTTTAGAAAACCTCCTCCTCTAGAACCCTCTTTTGTGGAAACCCTTGAACCTTAGAAAAAACTTGAATCAACCTTGGATTCGTAGTTGGCTATTGGGAGAGGTTGAGATCATTAGGGACGTGTTTGAGTTGTCTCTGTCAACTCGTGTGATCGATCGCAGCGAGAATCGTCGAGGAAACCCGCCGGTTTCATTCCGAAGCTCCGTTCGCATGACTCATTTCTAATCAAGGAATTCTTAGACTAAAGGTACGTTTTGATTAAATTTATTGATTAAAGTAGTTGGATTGGCCATGGGTTTTTGTTTTGTGATGTATGGGATTCGATTCGGGTGAAAACGAGCGAAATCGCATCGCTGTAGCTCGCTCAAGCGAGCTATTTTAATCGCTTGAGCGAGATGACACCAAAGGTTTGACTTTAGAAGTCATATACTCAAAAAATATTCTCTGTCCTCGCTCGAGCGAGCTTAAGTCATCGCTCGAGCGAGAAATTTCTGAAGGATCTCGCTCGAGCGAGCTATTTTAATCGCTCGAGCGAGGTATCGTTGAACTTCGATACTGTCTTGGTATTTTAGTCATAACATTTTATTCTGAACTCCGATTGAGATGATTTTTTTTTCATTGGAAAGATAACAAAAAAATTTACAACTTTCGTGTTTTGACAAACTCGTGAATCAATCATCTGGAGGGTCAAAATGTATAAGAAGGTTACATCAAATTCTAAGATTGGCGCAACTTGCCCGTTTCGACTTGTTTTCGAGAAAACACTTAAATAGGTTTATATTATTAGTGATTAGAGTTAACCCTTGATACCTCAATTTATGTGTGAATGTGGGCGAACGATGGTAGAGAGTTGAGAAGGATCGAGAGAAGAAAAATAGTAGATCTGAGACGTTTCTGTTTGACGCTCGCGCGACGTTTATAGCTCGCTCGCGCAAGAGATAAATATGGGGACATTTGTTCTGTGCTCGCTCGCGAGAGGCCTTAGGTTAAATAAGGATCGCTCGCGCGAGGGCTCGCTTGAGTTTCAGAGGGCTCGATTATAATCGATCGAGCGAGGGTTGTGCTCGCTCGAGCGAGGACAAAGGCTCGATCAAGCGAGGTACAAAGTATATGTTTTATTTAGTTTTGTTTGAACTCCTTAGAGATGTGTTTCTTGGATCACTTAGAAGATTTTTAAGGAAAATTTGGGTATTTTGAATGTAGGAGTAAAGTATTGAACCATGCGTGGAATGTGGATTGTGTTGAGTGTGCTTTGAGGTAGGGGAACTTCAACACAAATTTGCATGTTTAACTTTGATTCATAGCTTCTTTGAGGTATTTATATGCAAAAAATGATAAGTTTCCTTGATGTATTTAGATGAAAAATAATAAGTTTTCTTGATATATTTTGATGAAAGTTTGATAAATATTTGAATTATAACTTGAACTTCTTGAAAAATAGAAATTTGAAATCCTTGAGTCGAAAATGGTGAATTCTGAACTGTGAACTTAACCTAGAATTTATACTATGGTATTCGATTTTAAACTTGATTTTTAAATTGTGAGTTTTAAAACCTTTGAACCCAGAATGTGAGCTTTGGATTGTGATTTAGAAATCTAAACTAGAATGTGAACTCGGAATCCTTGAGTTTTGTAGATTTGTGAGAAGGTACACCCTTGGATCACTGTGGCGGGATGTATGTATACCCTTAGACCGCTGTGGCGGGATTTATGTACGCCTTTGAACCGTTTTTACGGGATTTTATGTACTCCTTTGGACACTGTTGTGAGTCATATATGCCTTTAGACCGCTTTTGCGAGATTTTACGTACTCCTTTGGACACTGTTGTGAGTCATGTACGCCCTTGGACCGCTTTTGCGGGATTTTACGTACTCCTCTGGATAATGTGAGATTCATGTACGCCTTTGAACCGTTTTTACGGGATTTACATACACCCTTGAACTTCGATGTAATCATGTACGCCTTTGGACCGCTTTTGCGAGATTTTACATACTCCTTTGAACCTTATTGTGACTCGGTACACCCTTGGACCGTTGTGGCTGGATTCATGTGTGCCTTTGGACCGCTTTTGCGGGATTTTACGTACTCTTCGGATGTTATTTCGTAAATCAAATGAGAAGTCATGAGATTAAGGTGGACCGCTATGGGCGGATTTATATATGTGGATCGCTATGGGCGGATTTTGTGTATGTGGACCGCTGTGGGCGAATTATGCTTGTCATGGACCGCTATGGGCAGAGTATCAGTACGATGTGGGCCGCTAGGACGGATTTGAAATCAGTTTTTATGTGATAAGCAAATGTTTTGAAATTAGTTTTTTTTATGTGAGAAGCAACAGTATTTAAAATCACTTTTGTATGAAAAGGAAATCAGCTTTTAACCAGTTTTGTGTGATAAGAAAATCAGTTTTTGAAATCAGCTTGGTCCAACAAGAAAAAGGTATTTAAAAATTAGTTTTGTTTGATAAGAAAAGTGCTTTGAAATTAGTTCAGTTTTAAATATGAGAATATTTGATTTTTACATTGAATCTATGCTTCATTATGATAAGATGTGGATTTGTATTGAGTTTTCTCTACTGAGCTAGGATGTAGCTCACCCTCCGACTATATGTTACAGGTATAACGCTATCAGGACACCAAACTTGTAGATTGAGGACTTGAGGAGTGCTGAGATTTTCGAGATCGTAGATCGAGTGCCTTGTGGAGTTTGGGGAGTGTGGCTTGGTACAATGCGTTATTATATACTAGTTGTACACCACTGTTTGGTACATCATCGGTGGTCATTGTTAGTTATTGTAATATTGGATATTAGAATTGGAGATTTATTTATGCCATATGTATTATCTGCTTTAATTTCTTATATATGTGGATATACCAAGCATTCTGTATAGATTGTGATCTACGATCTGGTGGTCTGGGTTTTCCCATTAATGTTTAAAGAAAAAAAAAAATCTCAAAAAATTCAGGTTGGAAAAAATCCGGGCTGTCATAGGCCTCATCGAGGCATCCTACACGACCGAGCATATCGACTGCACATGTGTACTTTTTCACATCGGGTGTTACCTTATACATGCTGTCCATGGAATCTAAGTGCTTGAGACCTACATCGACAAGTCCCGAGTGGTTATAAGCGTATAACACACCAACAAACACGACACCATTGGGCTGTATTCCCTTCTCCAGCATTTCTTCAAATAGCTTGAGGGATACAGTCCTGAGCCCATATTTCGCAGCCCCTACAATCATTGACGTGTATGGAATTACAGAAGGGTTCGTAACCAGCCGAAACGCTCTATTGGAATATTCAATGCGGCCACATTTCGAGTACATGCCAATGAGAGCAGTTGCAACAACTTCATTTGTATCATAGCCGCCGGAGAACAGCTACGTGGGTCGATTTCCCTGCGACTAGTCTACCCAAACTAGCACATGCATTCAAAACACTTAAGAATGTGAAATGATTATGGAGTGCGGTTGAAGAAGGTTCTCTGAGGAATTCTCCAAAGAGACTGAGGGCATCATGGCCGTGGGCATTCTAGGCGTAAACTGAAATCATCGATGTCCACGAAACTACATTTCTTTGTGTCATTTTATCGAACAGAATGCGGGCTTCTTCAACCTTGTTGGTGGGCATCTTCTGTTCTTTGAGATCTGAGGTAAGCGCTTATGAGATGATTGGTTGTGAAGGTATCGTTGGAGAGGATCTCGGTAAGGTTTGCATAGACTTGAAAATCCTCGAATCTCGGCATCATAAATCAGTGCACCATGGACAGAGGTACGATTCTGATTAAATCGTTTCCGCTTTAATTTTATGGTAAAGAGCTAACAACATCATCATCATCCATAGCTGTACTCTTCGACAACTCATAGGCCTCATCGAGGCATCCCACACGACCGAGCATATCGACTGCACATGTGTAATTTTTCACATCGGGTGTTACCTTATACATGCTGTCCATGGAATCTAAGTGCTTGAGACCTACATCGACAAGTCCCGAGTGGCTATAAGCGTATAACACACCAACAAACACGACACCATTGGGCTGTATTCCCTTCTCCAGCATTTCTTCAAATAGCTTGAGGGATACAGTCCTGAGCCCATATTTCGCAGCCCCTACAATCGTTGACATGTATGGAATTATAGAAGGGTTCGTAACTACCTGGAAACGCCCTATTGGAATATTCAATGCGACCACATTTCGAGTACATGCCAATGAGTGCAGTTGCAACAACTTCATTTGTATCATAGCCGACGCCGGAGAACAGCTACGTGGGTCGATTTCCCTGCGACTAGTCTACCCAAACTAGCACATGCATTCAAAACACTTGTGCATATGAAATGATTATGGAGTGCGGTTGAAGAAGGTTCTCTGAGGAATTCTCCAAAGAGACTGAGGGCATCATGGCCGTGGGCATTCTAGGCGTAAACTGAAATCATCAATGTCCATGAAACAACCTTTCTTTGTGTCATTTTATCGAACAGAATCCGGGCTTCTTCAACCTTGTTGCATTTTCCGTACATATTGACAAGGTTTGTAGAAACTACAAGCTTTGATCTAAATCCTAGTATTTCGACCTGGGCGTGTACTTTTCGGCCGGTTTTGATGTCCGAAAGGGTCGAGCCCACGTTAATAGCATTGGAGAAAGTAAAATCATTGGGTACGATTTCGCTCTGGGGCATTTTCTCAAATAGTTTTAGAGATCTATCAGGTCGTCCACTATCGGTGTAGCGGGCCATTAGAGAAGTCCAAGAGACAACGTTCGAATGGGGCACTTCATCAAACAGTTGGTGGGCATTTCTGTTCTTTGAGATCTGAGGTAAGTGCTTATGAGATGATTGGTTGTGAAGGTATCGTTGGAGAATCCAGACTTAAGGATCTGGGTGTGAATTTTGATTGCTTTCTTGCTATCGCAAGAACTTGTGAGTTGGTTAACGAAGAGGTTTTGCTAGGGGTTGGGCATGTAGCTGGGTAACTACCTGTGTGTTGATTTTCGCGGGAAAATGAATTTGAAAAAACAGACCGTTGCCTTCGGTGTTTCTATTACAACCCTGTTAAGTAACGGTGCATGTGGGTCTGGCCAACCCGACGAGTGGGGCTATCAACTGGTCAGGTAAACCAGATGCCACACCTGATATTTTACCGGGTCGGGCTTTGGTCGGGTCAGGAATGAGACATCTGAACTGACCATTAGGTCGGGTCAGTCTTACTAATACGCAGGGAAAATTGGATCGAGTCACGTCTATCCGACCTTATATGCTTGTGTGCAGAAAATAGGGGGCTTGTAGGGTCAGGTTTTGAGTCAAGCGGTAGGCCAGTTCAGGTTTTCTTGTCAGATCAGGTTGAGTGCACCATCTATTCGGGTCAGACATATGCCATTGATAAACCAATGACTTGGCGTTATTCAGAGGTCCAATCCCTAGAAGGCACACTTTGCCAACAGTCCAAATACCGATCCACCAACCGGACCGAAATTGACCCAAAGCCAAAAATTCAAAACCAATTCCAAATCGGTTTGGCTAAGAAATGTTTTGGGTAATTGGAAGCGGAGGTGCGGGGAAGCTACGCCCCTCGCATGAGAAGCAAGCGCTCTATCATATGTATAGTCACAAAAATCGCCGATTTTTTGAAAAATTTGTGAATTTAAGGTCCTCTAAATTATTCAGGAATTTTTCGAGAATTCACCTGATCACAAAAATTCAGGAATTATTCTCGAATAATTCCCAAAAGTTTCAAAAAATTTGTGACTTATGAATTTTTTAATATTTTTAATTTTTTTTATATTTTTAAATCTTTTTATTTTTAATTTTTCTTACTGATTTTTCCTTCGAATATTTCCCCGAACTTTCAGGATTTGCCAGATTTTTTCAAATTTTAACCTCGTCGAACTATTGCCGAACCCGATTTGATGACTATGACCATATTAGCTATACCCCCTGCAGTTATCTTGAATAGGGCTCTCAATGGACCAGATTAGGGTTGGGCTGGGGTTCAACCCAACCCTAACCTACTCTTGCCGGGTTCTCAAATTTTTAGCCCAGTCATATCTCGGGCTGCGATGTACTCAACCCAAGCTTAACCCCTACTGGCTGGGGCCAGGCTTAGGTGTTTTTTCGAGCTTTTTTTCAACTGCTTTTTTCTAATAAAAATTGATTTGATTATTTTTTGGGACTCTTTTTATAATAAAATTTGATTAGGCTTGAGCTATTTTTTTTCTAATAAAAGTTTAAAGAAGGTTTAAAATTTAATTAAATAATTATCTTAACATTATAAAGGCTCAGGTAATGCTTTTATTCAAATATTTCATTTTAATTTATTGCACAATGATTATAACGGACAACGGTTACTGGAAAAGACAACGGTTGCACAATGATAGTAACGGGTAACGGTTGCACAATGATTATAATGGACAATGATTATAACGAACAACAGTTAATCTTAGGCAAGGAGTCCAAATTGGACTCGGTATTGGGTATCGGCCCTTGGAGAACCAATACAACTCGGCCGATAGGTATCGACTTAAACCGATACATATCGGCCAATTTAAAATCAAAAAGAAAAAGGAAATAGAGGTATCAGCTGAAACCGATACGGGCCAGTATTGGCCGATACGATATCGATTTCCTAATTGAGATACCAATACATATTGGGGCCGATATGTATTGGTTTACAAAGAAACCGATACGAATTGGTATCGATCGATTTTTGATACCATGATCTCAAGGCATTTAAGTAAATTATATTTAATTAAAAGAATTTTTTTTTATAACTTTACAAGGATAAATATATATATATATATATATATATATATATATATATATATATATATATATATATATATATATATATATATATATATATATATATATATATATTTGGACCGGGGCCGCGTGTTGGAACACTCAACCCAAGCCTAGACCGGATTGATCCGGGTTACAACATGTTTAGCCCGGTTTGAATGCCGGGCCAAGTTTAATTACTTAATAAAAAAAAAAGTACACCACTTTTTTCTGGGCAGGGTGTGGACCGAAATCTGGGCTAGCCCGGGTCATTGAGAGCCATAGTCTTGAACACAATACGGGAGCATTTGAAACTTACCTTTAAATCTGTCGGGCCAAGTTTACTTGATAAAAAAAAAGTACACCACTTTTTTCTGAGCAGGGTGTGGACCGAAATCTGGGCCAGCCCGACTCATTGAGAGCCCTAGTCTTGAACACAATACGAGAGCATTTGAAACTTACCTTTAAATCCACCCATCGAATCTTTGAGTTCGCCCACGTTGAAATCCATTGACTGCTGTGAATTCGATGATCCAGATCATTTTTCATCCCAATCTTTCACATGATGCATCTTGAGATCATGCTCTTACCATCTACTGTCAATGTCAGATTTCACATGGTATCCATTCTAAAAAAGTGATCAAATAAGGTCACTTTTTGGGATGTATACCATATGAAATAAAAAACCTATCGTCCGATGACACGCCCATGATCTCAAGATCCATTCTGTGAAAGATTAAAATGACAAACGATATGGATCATCGGATTCAAAGCAGTCAATGAGTTTCAACGTGGGTGAACTCAAAGATTCAGTGGGTGGATTTAAAGGTGCTCTATTTGTGTAGAGTGCCTTTAAATCCAGTCACCGAATCTTTTAGTTCACCCATGTTGAAACTCATTGACTGATTTGAATCCGATGGTCCATGTCGTCTTTCATTCCAATATTTCCCATGATGCATCTTGAGATCATGCTCTTACCATCTGCCATCTGTGTCTGATTTCACATGGTATCCATTCTAAAAAAGTGAGCTTAGTGGAACTTATCAAACACAAATAAGGTCACTTTTTGGGATGTGTCTCAAACACTTATTTTTCCTTTCACACGTGTAATTACTTAGTTTAAATATTTTTATTTGAGTTTAAATATTTTTATTTGAATTTTGAGTGCATGCGATCGGCATGGGAGGCTAAAACATTGTGAACTCGGAGAAGTAGGAGAATTCGCTCAAAATGTGTCCCTCGCTGTTCGACGAGTAGTTGGGAGGCTAAAACATTGTGAACTAGGAGAAGTCGCTCTGTGTGTGCATGTTGCAGCTTATATATATCCACCAACTTGAATATAAGAATCATAACCAAGCTCAAATAAGGTCACTTTTTGGAAGTGTACCACAGAACTTATCGATTTGTACCTTCAAATTCAATCGTTAGAGGCTAAAACATTGTGAAATCGAAGAAATAGGAGAAGTCGCTGAGGTCAAAGTGTGTCTGTAGCCCACCACCACCCAATTCACTCACGTTGAAACCTATTAACTATTTTGACAAACTTATCGAAATTGAACATAAGAACTATTGACACTAGTATCAGGTTTGCTCTCTTTCTCTCTCATGGGTTAAGTTTTAGTAATATGTCAGTTCAAAAAATGAGTATGGGCTGATATGGTATCGGTATCAGCCCAAGCCTTTTTCTTTTTTTTTTTCTTTTTTTAAATAGGCCAATATGTATCGACGGAGTATCAATCCTCCAAGAAACGATACCCGATAGCGACCATTGTTAAATCTCGGCCACGATTAGCTCTCACCAAACACGTTTTTTTCTTCTGTTTTCTTCTCAACTTCTAAAATGCTTAAAGAAGCTTAGGGATGCATGCTTAAGACTGAAACCGAACCGAAATTCAGTCCCGAATCGGAACGAATCGCAAGAACGATTAAGACTAAAAATTCTGACCTTAATGGGCCTTTAAGAATTTTTTTAACGCTGAGGGATCCCAGACCCCATCAGATTACATGTCTCTGATTATTTTATATTATATTTTTGAATGACCATTGCAGAATATGGCTCTGATTATAAATGGATTATAATGAAGAAAGTAGAGGTGCTCATGATATGAATTATGACACTACCTTTATGATCCGTCTTTTAAGCTCGAAGCTCTTGATTCTCTCTTCTCTCATTGGTCTCACATACAAGAAAACCTATTTTTAAGATTTAGTTTTTTAACTTTAGGAACTCCTAGCTTCAAAAAATTTTGTCCACATTTAGTTGAAACTGTTAGATTGGAGAAGCATGCACTAATCAATGCATCCAAAACATCTAATCAATGGGTGGCAACGTTTGAACGTCCAACAAACAATACCACTGATTATGCCATTAGAACCATTAGATCAATCCAAATTTTTATGTCTCTCATCCAATGGCGGAGCCGAACCTAAGGACATGAACTTGGTGCACCCTATCTAAACTAGAAGGGTACCCTCCTCTACTTTAAACGCACATTCTTCCTTCTTAACCTGTGTTTCACATTCTTAAATTGTGTACACTTTTAATCAGATAATGGAATCATTGCTGGCTTGTCACTATGCAGTAGGGATGCTGGTTCGGTGTACCGAACCAAACCAAACCCAAATTTTTGGGTGTTCGGTTCGGTACACTCCAAACCTAAACTGAACCGAAATATGTTTCGGTTTGGTTCGGTGTACTGATTTGAAGCAAACTCCAAACTGGAATTGAAGCAAAATCGATTTTTTCGGTGTTCGGTTCGATTCGGTCGGTTTGGGTTCAGCCCGAACACGCAGTCAGTGCATCTTCGGTGCTCGGCTTGGTTCATCCACCAAATCTTTAGTTATATATATATACTAGTAAATAGTGCACGTGCATGCACTTGCTTGTTTTGTTGATTTTGTGAGTTGTGTCCAAAAATTTTTAGGCTGCTATCAGCCACACACACTGCCTTATGTTAAGGCCACCTCACTCAAAGAAAAGAAAAAAATCATTGATTGCTAGAACATAAGAGAAGTTATTAAAGTTTTTTTAGCTTGAAGAGTCATAGTTTAATTAGAAATTTAGTTAAAAACAATCAACTGCCTTGAATCATGGAGATCATTTTTCTTCCCAATCTTCCACATAAACAGATCTTGATATTATCGCGTCCCACGGTCAAAAAGAACGCGTGCTCTTCACAAAAAAATGGGTACAAATAATGTCACACATTATCTTATACGGTGGCACTATTTTCTACCTTTTTCCTATGAAGAACGCACATTTTCACCATAAAAAATCGTTGATTATCTTGAATGAGATGATGGACATAACTCACTAAAGAGGGTTTAAATGACACTTAGAATAGTGGTGAAGGAGATTTTGGTCAATTGGTGAAGGGAGATTGACTCAAACATACCCAGCAGTGTTAGGATGAACTCATAATACTAACACTAAAAGGCTTTCTAATTTCTAATCTCATCATTTATATGAATATAATTTCTAGCTTCTGCCATAGCACTGCCATCAATAGGTTCCTCTTCTATAGAGAGTTAGAAAAGAGAATGAGAACCAACTAAAATAATGGCGGGAGCTAACAAAGAGCTCACAAGTCTGAATTCAAAATTTACATATCATTTTTTTTTATTTCTCAGGAGTTGGGATATTATCAATTTCATATGCATTTTCGGAAGGAGGGTGGTTAAGCTTGGTACTTCTTTTCTTGATGGCTATCATATGTTGTTACACTGGGATACTTCTGCGTCGAAGTATGGGCATGTATCTGCAGCGTTGTAGCGTAGATAATTTAAATAAATTATTTCCCGATACGAGTTTTGAAATAGTATGGCTTAAAATATTAGGGAAACATGCTTTCGTTTTTATTCCTGTTACTATAATTTTGCCTACAATGTGCTCCCTTTTTCTTTCTAGTTGGAGTTGGCCGAATTCATTTTTTTTTATAAGCAAGAATTTGTGTGGCAGGTGTTGATAATTTACTTTTCTCTTTATATCCTTAATTACGGGTCGATGGGAGTTTTGGGCTACATGATGTAGAATCTCAAGTTACGTTAAATCTTCCTTTCGGAAAACTCAGCTCCAAGATTGCAATATACATCACATTAATCAATCCCATCACCAAATATGCATTGATGGTTACGCCAATTGCAACTGCAATTGAAAGATTGCTTTCCCTCTCATTTCAGTTGTTGTTTATTGCTGGTATTTTAGTAATAAGTTTTTATATTGTTGTTATTGGTACTTATTTATCTTTACAACAAATTGTACATCATATATGAATAAAAGAGATTTTTACGTTGGATTTTGTATACTTTTCTCTTTTAGAAGAACCCAAGCTTATATTGTATTCTCGTGCAGTGGCGGAACTATATGTGCGCGACTGCGGGCGAGCGCCCTCACTCATACCTCCTCCCTCGAAAAAGGAAAAAATATATTTTAAAACTCATTAAAAGTTAAAGCCCTCGCCCCTCCTTAAACCCAAACTCTAAAGAACAAAATGCCTCTTGCTCTCTCTCTCTAAAACCTCCTGCTGCGCACCGCCCGCGATAGGATCTCTCTCTACCTCTTCTTCATCTTCATCTCTCCCTGGCCCACCAGTCACAAGACCTCAGCCAACCTCCACCTAACCTTCTCTCTTCTCAGACCTCCGCCTCTCTTTTTTTTTTTCTTTTTCTTTTTACTTTATTAGAGTTACGATTTATTGTGGTGTTTTCAGTTTGAGTGCCTTTAAATTCGCCACCGAATCTCAGAGAGGGTGCATGCTAAAAACCCATTGATTGCTTTGAATCGGATTATGATTATGGAAAGGGTACCCTATCTCTGAAAGCGCGTACGTTCTAAACCGCTTCGTTGACTGCTTTGAATCAAACGATGGAGATCATTTTTCATCTCAATCTTCGACAGAACGGATCTTTACACAATGAATGTACCATTAGACAGTCTATTTTTTGATTTCACGTGTTACAGGTTCCAAAAAAAATATCGTTTGACCGTGATGTGTGTTCTATGGAATCTAGTCTCATGTGCAAGTAGTTGCTCACTATTTTTTGGGATCTCTACAGCGTGCAATAAAAATAGTTGTCTAATTGTACATTCATAGTCTCAAGATCTATCATATGGCATATTGGGGCGAAAAACAATGCCCGTCGTCTGAACCGAATCAGTCAACCGATTTCAGGGGGTTTAGAATGTAGGTGCTTTCAGAGATGGCATGAGCGCAAACAAGGTACCCTTATTGAAATCATTTCTCGTCTCAATCTTCCACACACTCCATCTTGAGATCATGGGGTGTACCATCAGACAGTCATTCTTTGATTTTACATGGCACAGATCTCAAAAAGGTGATAAAAAAATCACATGACACTCATCACATTAAAAGTTAATTTTAAGGCCACTTTTATGGGATTTATGCCACATAAAATCATTTTTTGACGTATGGATGGTATGTCCTTGAACTTGAGATCAAGTGTGTGGAAGATGAGGACAAAAATGATCTCCATCATCTAATTCATCACGCGCCCCGCCTACATACAAATCCTGGTTCCGCCGCTGCCAACAGTCATATTGAAAAGGCACTTGAGATCAAGGATCAAAACATCGGATTTTGATTCGATTTCGGTGGAGACCAAAACCTAAATTTTGGACCGAAAGTTCGGCCAAAATTTTGAATTTCAGCCAAAATCTTGCTACAGTGTCAAAATTTACCAAAATTTTGAATTTCGGCCAAAATCTCTCCTAAATTTTCTCTCTCTACATATTTTTTTTTAATTTCACTGTCTTAATTTCTCTCTCTCCTCAAATTTCCATCTCTCTTTCTCTCTCTCTCTCTCTCCTAAACTCACTTTTTCTCTTTCCTAATTTTTCTTTTTTCTCACAAAATTTCTTTCGTAATAGAAAATTGAATTTATTGGGTGTATAAGATATATACTATCGATAATGATCTTTTTCTATTTTCTATACACCAATTACACAATCCAAACACCGGAAAACAATGAATTCCTATGAATTCCGAAAGAGTTGGAATCCATTAGATTTACAAATTTTTTTCCTATATTTTCCGAAAAATTATCAAACAGACCGTAAGTCTATACCAAGTGAGGCATCTCCACTCTCTCTCTCTCTCTCTCTTTGATCCCTAGAAAGTTATATTTATTAAAAACAAATCTATGCTCCGAAACCTTTAGATCCCCATAACAGCCTCCTTTTGAGTTTCGACTAATTTTCGTGTTGAAGAGGAGGGAATAAGGGATCCCACTTGGTGAGCCCTTGATACCAAAGAGTGTTTTAAATGGTCTTACACCATTTATTGGATAATGGTATGGGAAATTCATATCGTCAAAGCGATATATCAATAGAAGGGACATTCGGTCCAAATCATATTTTTTGGCAAATTCGAACCATCCAATCTGTGCATTTTAATATATGAACGATTATTTTTAATTTTGGTGATTGATGCTAAAGTTCACTGATCGGATGGTTTATATTCTCTTAAAATATGATTCTTTGATTGGAACATATTCGAATGATGGATTATCATTTGGGCAATTTAGATTGATCACATATGTGAGCCACATGACAATGATAAATCACACTTCAATGATATAATATAAAAAGGTGACATTTTAATGGTGTAAGATCACCTAAACACCATTTAGTGTTTAAATCTCGCCAACTTTTTCTCCCTAATTCGCAATTAGTACCACTAGTCACAGGACTCGCACCAAATCAATGGAGAGTAGTCACAGCAAGTCCATGGGCTGCCCACCCGCAAGGCATGCCAAACCAATATTCAAACCCCAACCCAAGGCATGCCACTCCAATATTTCAACGCACCTTCTGTGAGTTTTGGGACATGATCTCAAGATCTGGTGTAACCAACATCTTACGATATGAGTTTTGGGACATGATCTCAAGATCTGGTGTAAGAAAGATTAGAAATGAAAAACGATCTCTGATTGAAAGCAATCAACAGTTGAATGGTGGAGCCGTCAGTCGCGCCACAAGAATCTTCGGTTGGAAAACCTGCTATCCACAACGTAAATGGAACGGAACCAAAAGCGAAATTTTGGTTTCAGTGTCAGGTCACCTAACTTAAAATCGAGCGCAAATAAAAAAGTTTTGGTTTCGGTTAACCGCACTTCCCACCCACCTAACCGAAACCATATCGAACCGATCCGATTACGGTTTGATTCGGTTTGGTTTGACTTTCAGTATATATATATTTTTTTAACTTTTTCTAAAAAAAGGGGAGATTTTTGTTGTGTTTTTTTGTTTTTCCTATTTTTTTCGGTTTTGCGGTCGGTTTACCCCGCCAGTTTTTGGCTTTTAGCTATCAAAACCAAAACGGCCGGACAAGTTCAATTCGGTGTCTGCTTTCAGTTGGTTTCCGTTCCGGGAGGCTTGATCATCCGTCGGTTTTCTGTTTTAATTTACACCCCTATTTACAGCTAAGATGGGAGCCAGATTTTTAGACAAGATTGATGTAACCCCCAACCCCAAGCAGATTTATCAGCAACGAAAGTGTATGTAATGATCTTACACCACTAAACTGTCACTTTTTATCGCACACCATTGAAGTGTGATTTATTTTTGTGCCATGCGAAACACATCTATAATCAATCCCAAATTGCCCAAGTGGCACTCATGGGTAGAGCATGTCCCAGCCATGTATCAAAAATCGGCCAATACCAATACGCATCGGTTTCTCCGCAAACAGAAACTGATATACATCGGTATCTCAACTCAGAAATCGATACCGTATCGGCCAATATGTATCGGTATCTCAACTTAGAAACCGATACCTTATCGGCCGATATGTATCGGGTATCGGTTTCAGCCAATACCTCTATTTTTTTTGTTTTTTTGTTTTTCAAATAGGCTTATACAAATCGGTATAGGCCGATACGTATCGACTGAGTTGTATCGGTCCTCCAAGGACCGATACTGAGTCCGGTTTGGACGCCTTGGTCCCAGCGAAAGGATCATGCTTCTAGGTGGATGTAAACCATCCAAACTAGTGAACTTTAATATCAGCCATTTAAATAAGAACAACTGTTGATATTAGAGTGGCCAGATCAAATGATTCGAATCTCCCAAAAAGTTTGATTTTTAGAACCCATAACCCTTCAATTGATGATGTATCTTTTTGACGGTATGAATTTTTAAGTCATAAGATAATAAATGGTGGAAGATCAATGGAGTTTGTTTTTCATCTCAACCCCCCATATCCGTAAGCCATTGACTGATGTGTATGAGATCAATGGAGTTTGTTTTTATTCCCAATGCTCGGCACAATAGATCTGGATCATTGGCTTATCATCAAATGGTGAAATACTGATTGTACATACATTATAAATACGTCCAAGATATGGTATTAGCAGTCAACTGTCTAACATAACTAGGGTTGAGAAGGAAGAGAGTTGTTTTGAAAATAAAAGTATCTTTGAAGATTGGAACTGAGGGCGATTGAGAGGGAGAAATACGTTGAGAGTACTTGTGCAGGCTGATGTGGTATTTTGAAAAAGGTTTCAATTATGGGCCTAACGGAAAAATTGATGCAAAGTAGTCACACCAAATCCATGCACAGTCACATAGTTCACCTACTTTAGATGATTCTCATCCTTTTTTATAACTCCCTACAAATGAGGATTTATCTGCTCTAGCAGCAACCTCCCTACTCTCTACTAGCTCCCTATCAGAGCAAATAAAATCTGCTCTAGCAAGGAGTGAGTAGAGAGGAGGGTAGAACTGCTGAACAGATAAATCTTATATAAAATCTTACTATGCAAGGAGTTATCAAGGAGAAGGGGTACCTGCTAAAGCAAGTAGCATGATGTTAACAAAAAGGATGAGAATCTGCTAAAGTAGGTGAACTTTACTATGGCTGGAGTTAGCGAAGAGCTATACCATACACAGCCAGTGTGACTACTTTGCAAGGATCAAAAAATTGGATTTCGTTTCAATTTCGGGCTGAACTGAAATTAAAATTTTGAACGGAAAATTTATCGGATCAACCCTGTCAGATACACATTTTCCGTCAGAGACCTTATATTTTCACATTTACCAAAACTGACCAGCTTTTAGCCGAGCCAGTTCCAGCTAGCACCAAAAGTCTCAAATACCCCTTCTTTCTACATATTTAAAAATTTAAAAATTACTCTTTTTTATATTTACGCGATGTGAAGCAACATCTATGTCGTCTGATTTGAAGGCCACAATATAAAGATCGATGGTGCCAAAGATTGGCACGAAAAAAAGGCGATATCGCCTCTTTAACAAAAAAAAATAAAAAAAATTGACTACCTAGACAGTCGATAACAACTTTCCTAGACAGTTGATAGCGATTGTATATGACCATCGAAAATGACTGTCTAGGACAATCGATAACGACTGTCCTAGACAGTCATTTTCGACTGTCTAAGCAGTCGTTTTTTTGTTAAAGAGGCAATATCGCCTTTTTTTTCGTGCCAATTTTTGGCACCATCGATCTTTACATTGTATGTTTAGACGACAAGTTATCGACTATAGATCGAAAATGATACCTATACGATGATAACGATCAGATATGATATAGTGATAATGACTATATATAGCGA
This sequence comes from Chloranthus sessilifolius, assembly GCA_021018995.1. Classification (NCBI taxonomy): domain Eukaryota; kingdom Viridiplantae; phylum Streptophyta; class Magnoliopsida; order Chloranthales; family Chloranthaceae; genus Chloranthus; species Chloranthus sessilifolius. The sequence continues at coordinate 5,590,687 of CM037588.1, read as the reverse complement.
TCATTATCATATCAGGCGATTATTTTTTTGTTAAAGAAGCGATATCGCCTTTTTTCGTGCTAATCTTTGGCACCATCAATCTTTATATTGTGGCCTTCAAATCAGACAACATAGATGTTACTTCATATCGCATAAATATAAAAAAGTGCAAGAAGGGGTATTTGAGACTTTTTGCGCTAGTTGAAACTGACTTGGCTAAAAGCTGGTCAGTTTGGGTAAAGGTGAAAATATAGGGTCTCTAACGGAAAAGGTGTAGCTGACAGGGTCGATCCGGTAAATTTCCCATTTTGATCCAAAATTTCAGCAGATAATATGAATTTTCGCTGAAATCTTCCCCCAAAACCGATGCATTTGCAATACCCACAGCTAAGGCGTGCCACATCAACATTCAAACTATTAGTTGAATTGCGATTTTGCTTGTGGAAAAATTAGTTTTAAAACTTTTTAAAAAATATAAATCACACTTATAAGGATCTTTGCACTTTTAAAAACACTTGCATGATCTATTTAAGCTCCAAGTGGATTAAAAAAAATATCCTAAAAAAGAAGATGTAGTCCAAACAAAAAAAAATTCATTCTCCAAAAATGGAAATGATCTCCTTTTCTTGTGCACTCTCAGAGAAGAAGACTCTCAAAATCGGAACCTCTCTCCTGAGAAAACTATTCACAAATATTTCTTTTCTCACGGTAGTCAAACTTACGTATCTTATCACAACTCATACTCTATATGAAAATAACAAGATTTTATATTTCAAAAATTAAACTTTAACCTTTCCTATCTTTTTAAAAAGTGATAGAGATTGTAATAGCATGTATTCCTTATGCACCAAGACTAAGTGATATACATGATCACTTAAAAATTGAATGATTTATTAAGTATCTTTTAATTAATTCGGTGCGAACACCAATCATGATCCGATATCACTATCAATTGTCAATGCCGGGCATACAAAGGCTGACACTCTTCGTCATCTAGTCAATCAAGACAAGGATCAATGACCATGTTGGTCTAACTAGACTCAATCCTCAGCTAATATTTTAAACTCTTCTGAATATGAGTCACTCCTTGCGAGCCCGTTCACAAGAACAGTGGTCAACTTTACTAGTTCAGTGTCATCTTTTTACTTTCAATTTCAATATTCGATAGTTCGAATTCAGATCCAAGTTCTTTAGTTCGATTTTGGTAACAATTGTTCAATTCCAGTGTTCAATCATCAAATTCCAGTGTTCAATCATCAATATTAGTTTCAATTTTTTCATTACCCCCTTTCAATTCAATATATTACAATTTATCCAATAATCGGGTTTAATATTCAAACAGGTTTCCATTACTTTATATTTCTTTATAGAATTTCAATAATCAATTTATAATCATTATTTAGTATCAATTTGGTCGCTCTATCTTTTTAAGTTCGCCAATCATTTTTCAATGTATGTTTCATTATATAATATTTTCCTCAAATGTCTCATATCAACTTGATTTCCAATCACCAATTATATATATCAATCAATAACTCAATCCCTAGGGAGGATTGGCACAAGATCAGCTCACAATATATCTAGTGTTGCTTCAGTTTAGAGTCCCTAATTGACCAATATTTATTGTCATTCGTAAGAAGGAAGTATTTGTCTGATATTGAGTTATTTTTAAAGGCATCGGGGTGCCCATTTTCAGTTATCCTAAGGTGTATTCTTTTTATTCTATTACCTCTAAGTAGTATCAACTAGACATTGCTAGCACCTGAGTCAGGTCAACCTTTGACCAAGGCTCCTATCGGTATGTTAGTTGAATATTTCCAACTAATTCCAGCATGGTAAACTAAGTTTCGATATTCATTGTGTGTATCCCCTATTAATAGGTACACTAACTTATTCTCAAGTTTTCGCTTAATTATCAAGTCATTTGCCTAATATCATTTTATTTCCTTAAGAAAACTTGAAAACTTGATTAAGTGCTCGTGGAGCATCTCCAAGCTCTCGTGTGGATTATAAGTGGCAACTATTCATTATTTAAGGTGAGGACATCGGGTCCATTCCTTTTCAAACAAAGGCTTTAAGATTTTTAATTTGGGCTTAGGACCCAACAGGTTAAAATTACAAGGGTAGTCCACTTATTCATTTTGTGGTTTTGCTAAGCATGAGGGTGCTAGCAATATAGCCCATAGCAGGTTTTGGGTTGAGCCATCAGGCTTAATCTATTCTAAGTTCACAACTTAGAAGTTCATGGGTCATTTTCTAAGTCTCTTGGGTCTTTACTAGGTCCAATCTAGGTATACGGGCTTTTTACGAAGTCCAAGTCCATGTGTGGGTATACAAGATTCTAAGGGGTGGTACTATCAATTTTTCAAAAGATGACTTGGGCTGGGTCATAAATTTCTTATTTTGATTTATACTCACAATTCATTTTAGCAATCAGGCTCTTGGACTTTCATGAGGTCAATTCTTTGACTTTGTCAACCAAGTCAACCTTATCAAAGTTTCACAATTGCATCATCAGTGGCCACTGTGATCTGGCATTGTATTAGTTACCACAGGTTTTTGGGAAAAGTCAAGATTTTGACTCTATTCCTAGATTTACAGATTTCTTCTTAAGGGCATCGAACACCTTGTGGTAAATTCGCCGCCATTTTTTACTCTGGTCGAATTTCTGAGTCCTTCTAAAACTGGGTAAAATAGCTCTGAAAGCTTTATCTTTCCCAGGTGGTGACACTCAAAAATCTGATCAGGGTTGATCAGGGCTGCTAAATTACCGAGGTTTGTTTTCTCCTTGATGGGCCATCAGACCAGATTTGATGGTTTCTGATGCTGAGCTTATCTCTTTTGATATCGATATCGAAATCGAACACTTAATGACTAGTTGGAAAGATTTTAAAGTTACCTAACTTCATGCTATACATTATTAAGGTTAAAAACTTACGGATCTTGATGGAATCAGGTCCATTTGATCAAGGATCAGTTCTGGCCACAGGCTGAGTGCCACTAGATATAGTTTCGTGTTCCAAATTTATGAAATTTCTAACCATCAAACCAAAAGGAAATTTTCTTTGAAATTTCAAACAATGCTGGGACACAGGTCAAACTTTGACCCATAATTTTCAGTAATTTATTAGAGGGCTTTTGCACATAATCATAGCTTTTCTGAGGCACATAATCATAGCATTTCTAGTGAAACAATACAAATTTACTACTTTCTACTCCGAACTCTGTGTAGGTCAAACTACTGGGACTTAAGATTTAAAATTTGACTGAGTTATTGAGAACCCATTTATTTATCAAATTTAATTTTTTAAGATTTTTTCTTAATTTATTTCTCACAAATTGATACTCATCTCAGTGAGTTCTCTGTTTTGAACCCTAAAACCCTTAATTTTTTGCATTTAATAGGGTCCACCTAGTGGCCCATCATACACCACAAAATGTTCTGATCTAATCTGAGGATCAACCATAAGTCTTTTAAAGTCTAAACCTATCGATCTAACGGCACGATTAGCCATAACACTATCCCATTCGCAAATATTCAAAATTTTAATCCTATATCGATGTTATTCGATCTAGCCTCCCATCCAATCAAACCAAATTTTTATGTCATATCAATTTAAAAACCTTTATTCCAGAGAGTACAAATTTTGAATTAATTTATTTATGACACTAGTTCTCCTATGAGCTAGTGTTTATCACTTTAATAAGGCATTATCATTCTTGTAGATCTACCACCATTCAATTTTCATCACATCATTAAAATTTTCAAACAAAATACCGAACATATAAGTGATAGAAAACAGTATTTATTGCATTTTAAAATACAAATTATTTAACATATGACCATGACATAACATAGATGTTCAATTCCTGCTACTATAGTCACATGCAATCTCTCACTATTCAATTATCATGATCAAAACAGTGAACAATACAAATAAGTATTTCTGGAATCCATCATAAACAAGCTAACACTGTAAAAAATAAGACTATTGGCGGCAATTTTTTTAACAAAACACTGTCGCTATTAGTCTTGTCACTACCAAAAGCTGCTGCTAGTAGTCCAGTCGCTACCAAAATCTACCTTAACAGAAAGTGCCGCTGAAACTCCTTATTTTTGTAGTGTAATCTAAACCATACAATCTCATACTTAAATATCTATCATTTTTCACAAAACAACAATTTGTTTTAAAGTCTAAGTTTGTGAAAATCGGCTAAGTCAAAGCAAGTAGATCTAAACCACTCAAATTTTCATTATTAATCAAACATAGAATCATACATTTTTCAAAATTTCTGAAATCACATGGTCATTTGAGATGCGATCAAGGACTAGGGAGTCATGCTAAGCCATCAATGACACATGCACTCAACTCTAATCCCTATTGCATCATGACCACCATCAAATGATGGGTCTAGGACCATTTGATTTCCATCATGGGTAGTAAGATGCTAGTATGTGATAATCTTTATCAACCACACCACTATCTTACACCATGCATCCATACCATCAAATTTCAAAACAAAAATCTTTTCAAAACCTTAATAAAAATGAAAATTGTAGTCTTTTTATGAAGAGTCATGGGCTAGCATTGGACATAGTAGTTTAAGCCTTGACCATTGGATGGCCATACATGATCATAAAAATCACATGCACGGTCATCATAGTCTTCACTTACATCCCAACTCTAATAATTTTCAAAGAAATCAAAAGAAAAACTCAAGCAAAACTCAAAAAAAATTTTAAAAAAAACTTTACGCTACACTATACTAATTGCTACAACTACTCAAAAGTAACTAAGTCTTTATGTTTGCTGGTTTGACTATTTTTAAAGGTGAAGAGGGTTAGGATGAGGCTGAATTTAGACTATGGGGAAGTAGAAATGAATCCAATGGTGGGTTTCGATTTTAATTTCAAGGGTTGGATGTAGGAGAGTTCAAGGTGGAGGGAAAGATCTCTAATGGAGGTTTGAGAGGAGGAAGGAGGAGAGAGAGAGAGAGAGAGAGACATGAATTTCAAATTTTGCAAGGCCTTGGGCTTTATGCCCTTTTGAGAGACAAGCTTCACATGTGTCAAGCTCGCTCTTCCCAAACTTTCCTTCTCTCTCCTCTTTATGCAAAGTCAAAGGGCGCCCAACATGGTGGGCCCCATTTGACTCCTCTCTTGCCCTTCGGATTAGTTCAAGTGTGGGCTTTTGTGCTTTTTGTGGTCTCCTCTTCTTGCAAAAGTCAAGATGTCCACTCATCTTGCGGTGTATGGTTTGAAACTCGATCTCTCACCATAGATTTCCCCAAGGCAAATCTAAGGGTGAGAGATGTGGTCAACACATCCAAGGGTCTAGATTTGCTAGAACTGTAATAAATTTAGATTTTCTAATTTCTAATTAAAAGAAATTACTTATAATAGTCCTCCATGTTGCTTCCTATTTACCAAAAATGTCACTCTTTCATGCCAAATTGCACTACAAAAAATAAGACTATTAGTGACAGTTTTTTGATAAAGAATTGCCGCTATTAAAAAGAAAAATATTGTGACTATTAGTGGCAAGGGTATTAGCGGCAGTTTTTGACTGCGCTAATGGTTTTAATTTTTATAGTGAAACCTATATACTTTAGTTTAAGTGTTAATTAGGCGACTTTCACCTATTTTTAAGGCCTAAGTTTGACCTTGATTTAGGGGCTACTATTTTGGTGACCATCAAGATCCACCATTGATGATGATCTCCACATTATCACCTTGGCTCAACTCTATTTTAGGTCAAATCTTGGTTCAAGATCAATCACATGCCAATTCGGGTTCTCAAAGTGTGGCTCAAGATAGTGGGTCTGTGGCTTTTCCAATTGCTACCACACCCGTCATTTAATGGGGGTGCTCTGTGGGTGCCACTAGGAATAACCTCTTTTCATTAGGCTGTAAGTGGGTGCTCCACATTTTTGGGAAGACAAGGCCTCTGGTTCTCTCCTCGTAAGTGAGGGCCTTTTGGGTCTCAGTCAATTGGTTGACTAACCCTAATTTCGAGAGGTGGGTGTTACAGTAAACTTATGGGTAAAATAAATGTTGTCAATCTCAATCTTACGAATGACATTGCAGCTATAGTTGTCATCAAATATTGAGAAACTATTTGTCACGAAAACAAAATACATATTTAATATTATTTTTTTAATTAATAAAATAATCCTTTCAATAAATCATCGATAAAATAGATAAAATTAGGACTTCATATTTGATGACAATCTTTCCCCAATTTTGAACATACCCCCAATGAATGGTCATGAATTCCATGTTGAAATTTTATTATCACTCAAATGGTTCATTGTACACCCCAAAAGTAGCATGTTGTAAACTGAACCAATTCGTATAGATACCCTCAAAGTGATACAAATCATCATTTAGTAAATTTCTCAAGTCTAAGGACTTTATTAATCAATGCCTATGAGTAAGAAATTATCTTATGACAACATAATCCATCATGCAACCTCTCACAATGCAATCGGCCAATATGCATATCTAATATAAGTATCCATGTATCGATGTATAGTTTCTATTATAATAATGAGAGATTCAGTTATCTTTTAATAATGTCCAATTCCATATTAGGTTGTGACAGTAATCTTAAATATAAGGAACCGAAAAGTTAGATTTCATGCGTCAACAGCTAGCTGATCATGTAACTCAATATTCTACAATATGCCTAAGGACCTTGTTTGATGTTCGTTATCTAAATAATCATCTAATTCGCAAATAAAGTTTAGGTCATACGTTTTATTCTGTTTGGAAAAGTACTTGCGTGCATATATATAAGGATATGTGTCACCATAGATTATACCTATATTTGGCCAAGTATTTGACTACGGGAATTAAAGTGATACAGGAGACGTAACTATGTGACCGTAGAATTAGATCATATCAATAGTTTGGAACGTTGCATATTTCCATTACCAAAAACTACTTGTCATTTATTTTAGATATGTGATTCATGTATTATGTATTATTTATTATTTATGGAGAAATGGTGAACTGATTTCCAAAGCTGAAATGTTTTATAAAAATTTCACTTACGTAAGACTTCTACACACATTTCCCAATTAAGTTATATGAAAGTGTGATGAGGTAGATGTATGTTGAGATGTGTAGGCATTGCATTGGTTATCATATGTTGATATTTTTGGTGTCTATAAGAGCTAAGGATCAAAAAAATCGAATTTCGTTTCAACTTTGGTGGGGACCGAAGTTCCATTATATTGAACATAATTATTTTTGTTAAATCCTTTTATATATTGAAGCCTTGAGCTTTTTATCCAAAAAAAATTTAGCAAGGTAACCAACCCCTTCTCTCAAGCCCAGGTTTAGTTCGCCGTTATATGAGAATATTATGTGTAATCACCCAATTTTACTGCAAAAAACATAATTATGTTTGTTCATTTCAATGTAATTTATTATGTTTTGTGTCTTAAATATTACATACAATATTTTTTACTTACAAGGCTATAGCTCATAATTTTTATTTCTTACAAGTAAAATCTACAACGGTCATGTTATATTCGGACTTAAAAGTATACCAACTAAAGTAAATGGATATTGACTGCCTTGTAATCAGATGATAGAGATTGTTTCTTGTACCAATTTTTCACACAATGAATCTTTAGATTATGGGCGTATCATCAGACAGTCACTTTTTTATTCCACGTGGGACACATCCCAAAAAGTGATTCTAAAGTCATGTTTGAGCATGATATATGTCACATGATTTTAGAATCACTTTTTGAGATGTGTGCCACATGGAATAGAAAATTGACCGTCTGATGAAATATCCATGATCTCAAGATACGTTGTGTGGAATATTGACTCAAAAAATGACCTCTTTCATCTAATTCAGAGGTAGTCAACGTATGCCGATTGGAGGAGTTGAGATAAAGTTACAGTTTTATGGAGTATGCAATATTACACAAGTCGTTCACTCCAGTATAAAATGAATAATAGCCCATAAAGTTGATTTTACACCCTCTTTTTACCATGTAGTGAACAATCATTGTACACCAACTATGTACCTTTTTACAAGTAAAAAAAGTGTACTTTAATACAAGTAAAATAGATATTACAGGAAAAGGGATTACCTTAACACTAAACTAGATTTGATTTATCCTAAGATTATATAACAGTAAAGGTTTTAGCAAGGTTGCTTTACAAAAAAAAAAAATTTTAGCAAGGTAACCAAACGTCAAAGCAGTTTCCACCCATGTTTGGGTTAGCTCCAAAAGAGCTAACCCAAACACAACCTTAAACACCAAATAGAGTTTAAGCAATCTTACACCATTTATTGGCTCATGATCTTGGAAATCCATATCGTCAAAGCGATATATCAATTGAAGGGGTCTAAAACCATATTTTTTGGCAGATTCAAACCATCTGATTTGTGCATTCTAATACCAATGATTATTCTTAATTTTGGTGGCTTATGCAAAAGTTCACCGATCGGACGGTTTACATCCACTTATAAGTATGATCTTTTGGCTGGGACATGTATAAATAATAGATTGTCACTTAGATAATTTAGATTGATCAAAGACAATGATAAATTACACTTCAATGGTGTAATATAAAAATGTGACATTTTAATGGTGTAAGATCATTTAATCACCAATTGGCGTTTAAATCTCGGGCAACTTTTCCCTGATTCGCAAATACCAGTCACACCGAATCAATGGGGAGCAGTCACACCAGGTCCATGGAGTACCCACCCGCCACCCAAAAGGCATGCCATGCCAATGTTCAAACCAATATTCCAACGCTCCCACCGATTGGTGGCACTTAAAAACCCCCAAATTTTTTTAATGTTTTTTTTAAGATACTTAAAACTCAAATCCCCCACCCGTCGCCCTCCCTAAACTAAACTCCCTAAACTAAACTTAAAATGGGCGTCTGCGCTTGCCCACCTGAGCTTGATGCCGGTGAAGCTGACGTCCTCTCTTACCGCCGCTGCCCTCCCCAACGGTAAGGTCACCCTCGCTGCCCTCTCTTCTTCTTACTTTTTTTTTTTCTTCTTCTCCATATTCTTCTCTTCTAGCCCACATCACACCAGACCTCAGCGGCTCAGCGTCCATGAACCACCTGACCCTCTCCCTCTTTTTTTCTTCTTTTTTTTGGATTTTTTATTTTTATGGATTTTGATGTTAGGGTTTTGGTGTTTATCTAGGTTTGTTGGGATTGATTATTTGAACTTTATTTGTTAAAATATTAACTTACGTTGAATTTGGTTGTGTAGATTTTATTGAAATCGAATTCTTTGGATCACGCAATAGGATTTGAGTCGGATCATGCTAGATCCATGGTAATTTTTTGTCTAAATTTAAATTTTTATAATTCCATTTTATTGAGTAATTTTTTTATTTATTTATGTTTAGTATATGTCGATAATTTAGTTAGAGTTAATGGACCAACGTTTAAACATCAAATGATTTTAAATGAATTTACACCATTAAAATTAGACATTATATCTCACACCATTGAAGTGTGATTTATCATTATGCTTGACACACATTTATGATCGATCTAAATTTCCCAAGTAACAATCTATTATTGGATTATGTCTTAGCCAGATAAAACAAGCCGATAAGTGGAGCTTTAATCATCCAATTGATCATGAGCTTTAATATCAGCCATTAAAACTAAAAACTATCGTTGATGTTATACTCCACATATCGAATGGTTTAAATCTACCTAAAACACAAATTTTGGGCAAGTTGTACTTAAACTATGAGCTATCACTTTGACGGTTCAGATCACCCACATCTTAAACCATCGTTGGGGTAAGATCATTTAAACACCCTTTTGGTGCTTAAATGACTGTCAGGAGAGTGGGTCTCTTTAGTTAAAATTCCCTAATTTCTAAAGCCCTTTCGCAATCTTGCGCGTGCCATAAAGCTCTAATTTCCTAAATCCTAAATCCCTAAACCCTATGGGCCATAGCCCTAAATTCCTTTCTAAAGCCCTTTTGCAAGCCCTAAAGCCATAAAGCCCTAATTCCCTAAATTCTAAATCCCTAAACCTAAAGCCCTACGAGACAAAATATGATGTTTTGAGGCGAGTTGGAACTTGAAATATAAATTTCTAATCATCTGACCGTCTGATAGGTGTGGCAGTATCTTAATATATTTCTTTTGGAAGATTGAGAAAAAAAAATTCTCCATTGTCTGCTTCAAATCAGTCAATGTTTTCGCCCTTGAAAGATTGTGTGGTCCATACTTCGAAAACGGGTGAGAATAGCTGTAGCCTTTCTTTTTTTGTATGTAATTTTAATGAAAATTATGTTTTATAATATAAATTAGTTTATATTTATATAATTTGTAAAAACATTAAATCTAATTTATCTTGCGCCCCGCCTCAATGAAAGTCTTGGTTCTGCCACTGTGGGCGCTTATGCTAAAAATAATTATTTGTTCAATCACCCACAATAGGGAGCTTTAGATCATGGCATACTTATCAAATGGTCAATTTTCGATTCCAAATGGCATAGATCCCAAAAACGTGTATCTATATAAAAGATTATAGAAGATTGGCGCGAAAATGATCTCCATCGGCTAATTCCAAATGGCCATGTGATTTTAGGGCCACCTTTTTGGGATCTATGCCATGTGGGTCGAAACTGACAGTCTAATAGGTGCGCCATAATCTTACGATCACTTGTATAGAAGATTGGAGCTAAAATGATCTCCATCTTCTGATTTAAAACAATCAATAATTTTTAGCGTAAGTGCCCAACATGGGGGTGGGGTGCGGCTGCGTAATGCGTAACTTTCTTTTTCTCGGGGCAGCAAGCATGACCAGCTTCCAAGGTGAGATTGTGTTTGAGAGGTAGGTGCCCGCAGTAATCCTCTAAGCGCGAACAGGGGTACCCACAAGATATTGCTACAGTTAGTATATAACAAGGGTTTTCGGTTTTACAGCCCACCATTGCTGCCGTGCCACTAATGGTTCCACATTCCAAATCGTTCACTGTGTTGAATCCGATTGGTAGAAGTCGCCTTTTCATCCCAATATGTCACACATAAGATCTAGAGATTATGGCCCACATATCAGCCAGTCATGCATATATATGATTACACCTAGCACACATCTGTGGTCATAGTGCGCCACAGTACACCATGATCATGGTTACTTGGGGATTGTGGGTTGCAAAATCGGAACCAAACCAAAAGTGAAAGTGTCAGTTCACCTAAAATCTAACGCGAACCAAAATGTTTTGGTTTCGATTAACCGAACTTCCCACCCACCAAAACCGAAACCCTATCGAACTGATCTGATTTTGGTTTTGGTTTGGTCGGTTTGGTTCGGTTCGGTTCGATCCAGTTTTCAGTATTTTTCATATATTTTTTTCTTTTTTTAAAAAGGGGAGATTTTTGTTTGTGTTTTTTTTTTTCTTTTTCTTTTTCTGTTTCGAGGTTAATTTTCTCACCCTACCTCGCCAGTTTTTGGCTTTCAGCTATCAAAACCAAAACCGAATCGGGCTGGACCAGTTCGGTGTCGGTTTTCAGTTGATTTCATTCCGGGAGGCTCGTTTTTCGGTCGATTTTTAGACAAGAATGATGTCGTCCATCTGGTAAGGAGCCATTATCCCCATCCTATCCAACACACATTTTAGGTACTGGGTTCTCTTGTATGGCATATATATATATATATACTGTGTTACATCCAACCACGGCCCTGAGATTTTGTTGATTCCATCCGTCAAATCATTTTTGTGCTTATAGTTTTATTTGAAAGAGGTAAATTAAAGATTCAAATCTAAAACAAATACCAAGTGAAAAGAATAAAATAGATCATAGATAAGAGAAGACCACACAAAAGAAACAAGAAAGAAGTATAACATAGAAGACAAAGCCATACATGTCCTACTGTGTTTATCTTTCGGTCAAAACCGCCAACATAAAGACTCCTTTAAAAAAACACACCAACTGATATGTTTCTTCTTTATTATAATCTATTATATTTTCAATTTTTAGATATACTATCTAATCTATATCAAATGGCTTCACTTCCGGTTGACTGATAAGTGATGATCACCATAGCCACTTATATTGCTAAAATTAAATAACTTCACGTAAATATGTGAAGAGTGAGGATGATGGTTGACCTATGATCTCAAGAGATATTATGTCTGTGAGTGAAACAAATTACGATTTTAATCGTTTGATTCAAAGCAGTAAATCACTTAAGCATGTAAATCTTTTTTGGTATGAGCTCAGGGATTAAAGAGTTTCCTCATCTTATATGTTGTTTTTCCCCATTATTTTGAAATACCTTTGCATCTGATAGAAATCTGATTATTTTCAGCCCTTAGGCTTGATTATAAATTAGGCCAGGTTTGATCCGATTACCAATCGGGCCACGCATAACCCAATTACAAATCGGCAAAGCATGATCCAGTTAAAATTGGGCTCAGTTGGGTCCAAATTGAAAATGAGCTAAGATGGGCTCAATTACAAATTGCGCCAGGATTGGCCCGGGTATAAGTTTCGACAGTATGGGCTATTCTAACCCAAATTCAACTCGAACCTGACCTGGATTTGGGCTAGCCCAAATAAGAAATTTGGTCGGGTTAAGTTTAGGCCAGCCCAGACTTTCCCTTAAATGTAAGCGGGCTTGGTCTAGTTGGGCTGGACTTTTGATCCGAGTGCTGCCATTGGCACTCCATAGATAACTGATACCGACTCTCATGTTATACCCGAATTGGTATCAAGTGCCCGACCTGTATACCAAGGGTTGTTGTCTACCGTTAATCTCGCTTTAATTTGAACTCGTCGAACTGTAGGAGATGCATAAATTTTATTTGGTGCACAATAGATTTTTTTTTTTATAGGAAGAGATTGAAATTATGGGTATTCTTATTTCCGCTTCTTGCAAGTCCTCTACCAGTCTACCTTTCTGCAAAATCCCGCAGGTAGGGCTGTCAACGGAAAGGGTTTCAGCCCCGGCCCAGCCCTTTGTAAATGGGTTGGGCTGGGCTAAGCCTGAATATAAACGATTTCGAGCTTTGATGCTTAAAATAAATGGGCGGTCATATGTGTTAAAATTATCGGGCCAGTAATCCCAACTTGAACCCGACTTGTTCAGAGTTACAATTTACTACCCTATATAAGAGTAACATGGGGTTCTTTCTCAATTCTCGTCATGGCTACTCTCAATCTCTCATAGTCTTCCCTCCGAAATGGCGCCCCTAGGTTCGAGGCTTCTCCCTCTCTCCCAATCTCTCTCTCTCTCTCTCTCTCTCTCTCTCTCTCTCTCTCTCACTCAGTCCCAAACTCCCTAGCAGCCAAGCGCTGGCGCAGCGCTCTCTCTCTCCCTAGCTTCTCTCTCTTTCTCTCTCTCTCTCTCTCTCAGGCTCCCCCTGCCTAGCCCTCTCTCTCTCTGCCTTCTTTGCGCAACCCTCTCTCTCTCCCACCTTTCTTCTGGCCCCATCTTCTCTCTCTCTCTCTCTCTTCAAGCTTCTCTCTCACCCGGCCTGAGTTCTTGCCCGATTAGTACTAGTTCAGGTTTATCACGAGTCCGAATGGAAAAAATTGTAAGGCAAAAATCACAAAAGGCCCGCCCGGCCCGAGTTATGGCCCGATTAGTATCGTGACAGGTTTATTCAGATCAGGCTTGAGCTTAGCCGACACTAATCAAGTCACGGACACCTTCTATAAGGCCAATGCTGGATCCCGATTAGTGTTGGGCAAAGTCTTCTTTGTAGTATGTGAAGCATTGATTATTGAAGTAACTTATAGTTCTTGAGATACCTTCTCTATAATTTTTTTTTTCGTTTGTCAGCTTTTTAGCTTTTTTTTTTCTTTTTTCTTATAGAGATATGATTTTTAGCACTTATTCTATAGGTTATATTCACAAAATTTACGAAAAAACACTTTCAAAGATCATATTTATAAAGGGAGATCGATCCCCTATTCGAGGCAAGTGACTTTTTTCTTTGAATGTTTCTCACATGTTTTCAAGATATTATTATATATTTTTGTAACGCTAAAACACCCAAATATCACCAACGAATCCAAACGATGAACATTCAAACAATAATGAAAAAGAGAGAAAAATGATAAACAAATCCAAACTCACCAAAGAGAAAAGTATACAACATCTAGGGCTTCCAATGCATTTTCTAATGTTGAAAATGCCCCAAGAGTTGTACTTCGGGCCATCTCGTCACCCCATGTCCAATAAGAACACCCGTCCAACATACCTCCAAAGATATAATCGAAGTTAAAGCCATAAATAACAATTTTTTGTAGCAATTTTGCATGCACTTGGACACCTCAATTCTAAAGAAATGTAAAAAATTTTAGGGTGTATGTTACACATAAGCTTTCATACTTTTTTTGCAAATAGGTAAAAATCTCTTATTCATATATGATGTACAATTTGTAGTAAAGAATAATCAGTACCCATCACAATAATATAAAAGCTTATTAATACGAAGCTCCAAGAACCTTTAATGTATACAAAGAATGTTATTTTTCTATTAGGGTTTTAAAGAAGATTCTAATAGCTTTGCTTGTTACATAAGGAAATCAATCTTCAATTGCAGTTGCAATCGGTGTAAGCGTATTTGGTGAATGGATTGATCAATGTGGTGTAAATTGCAATCTTCAAGCTGAGTTTACGAGAGGGAGATTCAAATTCACTTGAGATTTTAAGCAAAACTGTCATTCACCCGTAATTAAATGTGCAAAGAGCATAACAAACTCCATGCCCATAATAGCAGAAGGCATATAGACTCAGAGTGGTTTCCATTTGACTTATATTTAGCAATCTTTTTTCCCATGTAACCCAACACCATCAACCACACTAGCCCATAACATACCACAATGAATTATAACAACAGTCATCAAAACAAAACCTTGTTTCCCTCCGATTTTTAGCCCTACTACTTCGAAACTCGTATTCGGAAATAATTTATTTAAGTTAACACTTTCTAGTATCAAGAACTCGATCGCAACCATATATAACTCGAGATACAAGAATACGATGCAGAAGTAGCCCAGTGTAGCAATAGATGATAGCCATCTTGAAAAGAAGTAACAAGCTGAACCACTAGTATCAAATAATCTCATAGAAAGATACAAATAGTTATAGTTACATTGAGAACCACTGGGTATATATTGTTTTTAACCAAACAAGTGCCAGTAACTTGTTTGGTCAAAAACATAATCCTTGTTTAATATTTCACTATTAAAGAATCATGATGTAGAATTCAAATCGAGTGACCGGTAAACAACAGGTTAAGACACGATTTATGTAACTATTTGTATGAGATTATCCAATTTTCAATTCGAAGATTGAGATTCTAAGATTATCCAATTTTCATTATCTGTTGCTATACCGGGTTACTTCTGCATCGATGCATGCACATGCTCTCCCGCATTCAAACCTACCTCGACATCGGAGAGCTAGCTTTCGGCTACAAGGAAGAGTCGTCAGCCATATTATTGTATCTCTGAGTTATATCTGGTTGCGATTGAGTTCTTGATACTAGAAAGTGATAACTTAAATAAATTATTTCCGAATATGAGTTTCAAAGTAGTAGGGTTTAAAATCAAGGGAAACAAGGTTTTGTTTTGATGGCTGTTGTTATATTTTACCTACAAGTTGGTTAAGGTGGTTGATGATGTTGGGCTACATGGGAAAGAAGATTGCTAAATGCAAACCACTCTGAATCTATATGCCTTCTGCTATTATGGGAATGCAGTTTGTTATGCTTTTGCACCTTTAATTATAAGTCAATGATAGTTTATCGTTACATGATATATGGTGATGATGTAAAATATTAAGTGACGTTGAATCTCCTCTCGAAAACTCAGCTCGAAGATTGCAATTTATACCACATTGATCAATCTATTCACCAAATATGTGTTGATGGTGATGCCGATTGCAACTGCAATTGAAGATTGGTTTCCCTTTTACAATAACGGTTGTGGCACTAAAGTTTCACTTTTTGGCTACCGTATGACATTTATGGGGTCATTTCTAAGCACAACCATCTCAATCCTATTGCCTTACTTTAAGAAAAAATCTATGAAAGCTTATTTATCTGTCATAAAATTTCCTACATTTCTTTATAATTGAGGTGCTATAACAGTTCCAAGTGCATGAAAAATGGATTTCATAAATGAGTAGAAAAATTAATAAGTGTTAAAATATGATCATATTTCACACCCTAAGACAGACACTTAGCCATCCAATGAGAGCAATCTGACAGCTTTTGTAGAGTTTTAATGGTTTTAGATGATTCAAATTGTTAGATGCATTAAATGGTATAAAAGAGTGTAAAGATAACAAACATGTGAACATATAACCAAAGAACCGTCATGCACAGAAATCCATGAAGAATTGATTGATCAAATTTCAGATCAATTGATCGAAGCTTGAAGGAAGAAATTCTGCAGAAGAACCTATTCACAATCAATCGACTGATTGGAATCGATTGATCAACAGAAAGAGATTAAAATTTCACAGAATAACTTGCTCACAATCGATCGATCGACTGAAAGAGAATAAAATCCACAAAAGTCTTTGTTTAGAATCGATCGATCAATCCTAATTTTTTAGCGTTTTGAACCAAGGCCTATATAAGTAAAAAATTAGAATTAGGGTCACGGAGGATTCATTTTATTAGTCATCTTCACATTTCTAAGTTTTACTCTTCAGTTTTCTAGCTTTCTCTTCTTAATTTCTTAGCTTTTAGAGAGTAGAACAGTGATTATTCTTTCAAGAAAGATTGTTGCGGGAGATTAACGCTTACAATGGATTTGGTTGAAGAAATATAAAAGGGTATTTTAATGTTTCATTTCAGATTTATTTCATTATATGTTTTTTTTGCATTGAAATGTCTAGCTAGTTTTCTAGAGTTTTAGGATCTAATGAATCCCATCTGATATATTCATCCATGATTTAGATCTATGATTGAAAGTCTTTATAGATGCTCGTGTGTTATTATTTATGTGTTCTTACCTATTTTTGTGAATCTAATCACTATTTTAAGATATAGGAACTAGTCATGCTTTTCCCATGATCTTGAATCTATGATTTAGAATTCATGCCCTATTTTTTTAATGCTTAAATCTGAGGTATTAATTTATTGTGATTAGGGATTACTTTATACAATAAATGTTTTACTTCTTTTCATTTGAAGCTTTGGAAAGACATTATTTGAGATTTCTATAATGGATTAACTGTTTTTATCTTTCATAAACTATTAATTGATTTTAATGTTTGTGTTTTGCATCTTTTAATCTTCCAACGATTAGATTTATAAGTGTGGATGATAATCAAAGATGGGAGGATTTAATATCATAAACCTCGCCTACTTCCTTTGAATTCTATTTAATTGTTTATTTATATTCTCTTGTCATATTTATAAAATTTGGCAAACTAGGTTAATATTGAGATAAATCTGTGGAAGTCCTGTGATTAATTGTTGTTCATTGTCAAAAATCAATTAAAATCAATTTAGTATCCTAAACCTCGCACTCTGTACCCAATTATTGCAATCCGATTTGTGCACTTACAAGTAAAAAATATATATAATTAAAATTTCACAAGTTTTGGAGCCGTTGCCGGGGATTAAAAAAAATTAGAAATTTTAGGAATTAGAATTCAATCTTAGAAATTTTTCTTTAAATTTATATCAATATTTCTACTAGTTAAAAAAAAAACTAAAGAACTATAAATCATAAAAAAAGAAGAGAAAGTAACTGTTTGGACCCCTTTGTGTCTAGGCACTTTGCATGCAAATCAGAACAACTATAATCAAAATCTTAGATAGAGCGCACTTGTCGTCTGCATCGAAAATATACTAGATTGACACGCGAAAGAAGAATTTTTTATTTTAAACTGGGCACAATGCCCACTAATGGAGAAATCCTGCAAGACCAAGTGGAGGAACCAACCCTTAGAGAATTATTCGCACCCATCGCCACCAATACTCTCTCGTGCATTGCCTATCTTACTACTAATGTAACACATTTCGATATCTATACCAATATAATCTAAATTCTTTCCATTTTTCATGACATAGAAAGATAAGATCCGTACATGCACATTAAAGACTTTCTTGAAGTTCGTTCCACGGTCAAACACCAAAATTTTGCTGAGGAATTTGTTTGAATGTGGATGTTTCCTTTTTCGATAAATAATAAGGCAAAAGCTTGGTTAAATTCTTTACCAGTTGGATCCATTACTTCATGGGATCAATTAGTTAAGAAATTTCTTCTGAAATTCTTTCCTATGACAAAAACTAATGCCTTGAGGTGCGAAATATATGATTTCGTTCAAGAAGAAAATGAAAAATTTTATGAAGCCTAAGAGAGATTCACTAATTTATTGTTGAAATGCCCACATCATAGGTTCGCAAAATGGAGATTAGTCCAGTATTTCTACAATGGATTGAATCTGACTAATCGAAATTTAATTGAGTCTATGAACAGTGGAAGATTCTTAGGTTTTACAAAAAGTGAATCCTACGATTTTTTAGAACAATTGGCTGAAAATTCTTAGCAATGGGACTTTGCAAAAAGCCGAGATCAACCCAATGGGTTTAACAAAAAGGGGGGAAACCTGTAACTCAGGAAAAATGCGAATGTTGTCAATGCACAAAATGAATCATGCTCATTTTGCCCGAGTCTAATGCATACGAGTAATGTGTGCCCATCAATGCAAAATCATCCATAATACTCAGTTGAACAATTAAATGCATTGAATAACTACGGCTGTAATGCCAGGAATAATTTTTCTGGGATATCAATCTCTGTGAATTTCTAGGTTTCTTTCAATCGATTGACATTCCTATATCAATCAATTGACAAGAGCTCTGTTGTTTGCCATCTTAGCTGCAAAATCTGTGCTAACTCTGTTTAACTTTTGAACCTCAATCGATTGAGAACAGTGCTTCAATCGATTGACTGATTAAGTCTCTGTTTGAATAGTTGTGTGTGCTTTGTGTCAATCGATTGAAATCTTTGCTTCAATCGATTGAAGTTGAATTTTGTGGGTTGTTGAGGACTCAACAATCTTTGTTTTGGGTGTTGGTGCATGAGCTTTACTCGTTCTCATCACCCACATCTGCAACCGTTTAATCTTGAGATCGAAAGATATTATAGAGAGAATCGCAGAATCCAAAGGAATCAGTATCATCCTACTGAAACTATGGCAGATCAAAGGAATAGAAATAATCAGAACAATAATAATGGAAATAATGGGAACAATAATCATGATGAGGGCCCAAGAACATTGGAATATTATAATGATCATGGTTTTTACGAGGATCAAGATAGTATCATGCATGCCCCCATCCCAGGGAACTATTATGAATTCAAATCCGCAATGATTCAAATGCTACCAATCTATCATGGATTGTCAAACGAAAATCCACATGTTCATTTGAATGAGTTCATTGCAGTATGTAAAATGTTCCGCATAAAAGCATAATGTAATGACCTCCTTTCTCTTTAAGAGATAAGGTAAAAACTTGGTTCTACTCCTTAGAACCACAATCTATTCAGAGTTGGGCAGAGCTACACCGTCAATTCCTAAAAAAATATTTTCCCATGACCAAAATCATTGAGTTGCGTCAGAAGATCCAGTTCTTTTCCCAACAGCCTACAGAAACATTTCATGAATGTTGGGAACGCTTTAAAGAATTGATTAAGAGTTGTCCTAATCATCAACTGCCAAGGTGACAACAGGTCTAAAGTTTTTACAATGGACTCATTCTAGAAGAGAGACGCATGATTGATGCATCTTGTGGAGGATCATGTGCCACGAAGGACGCAGATAAATTGTGGGCATTGTTTGAAAAGTTGTATCAAACCTCAATACAAAATGCGACTCTGGGGCGAACTAATTTGGATGTGGCAGCTAAATCTCATGTGTTAACCAGAGATGGACTATTTGATGTCAATAACAATACTTCAGATCTTTCAACAAAGGTTGACATGTCCAAGCAAATGAACATGCTGCTAGCTGCAACTAAGCAAGCTAAAAGTCCTAGCAACCCCACCGCTTGTTCAATCTGTGACTACCCAGGTCACATGGCTAACGATTGTCCAACTACTTTGTCATTCCTCCCTGATGAACCTACTCCTCAAGAGCAGGTGAATCTGACTCAATCGTATCAGCGGCAGGGTAGGAACATGTACTCAAACACCTACAATCCGGAATGGAAAAATCACCCCAACTTAGGATGGGGAGGATCAAACCAAACTGGACAGGTGAACCAACAGTACAAATCCAACGTAATGAGTGGACAGCAGAACTTTCGTTCACAGCAGAATTCTAATTTTCAGCAGAACTCTCCTTATTATCATCCAAATTCTGAATACTGAAAAAGTCAGAATTTCAATCATAGTTTTAATCAATCTCAAACCACCGTTTCGAAAGATTCTGATTTGGAATAAAAGATTATGCGAAATATGCAAGCTTTTCAGCAGATGATGATGGATCAATTTAGCCAATTGACAAATCAGTTGAGTCAACGAGAGGAAGGTAGGCTGCCTAGCCAACCCATCAACAATCCTCGAGGCCAAGCATCATCTGATGGACAATCAAACAGTCAACAGTTGAAAGCTGTTACGGTGCTAAGAAGTGGGAGAGCTGTTAATAATCAAGTGGAGATGCTAGTGGAACCTCACAAGGAGAAAAAGAAGCGAGAAAAGGCAAAGGACTAGATAAAGGAAAAGAAAAAGAAGGTCCTCAAATTGTCCAACCAGTACCTGAAGAATCAGAGAATGAACCTCGTTCCTATACCCCAAAGGCACCATTCCCTGAGTGCCTAACACCTCCATCTAGTATGGGGAAATGAGCGTCAAAAATGGAAGAAAATTTTGAAACATTCAAACAAGTGAAGATAAATCTTCCATTACTTGAAACAATCAAGCAAGTCCCTGAGTACGTAAATTTTTTTAAAGATTTATGCACTCGAAAAAGAAAAACACGTACTCATGTTTCAAAGAAAGTGTTCCTGACTAATCAAGTTAGTTCGATACTGCAATTGGATGCCCCACGAAAACTTAAGGACCCTGGAGTCCCAACTGTTCCATGTGTCATTGGTGAGCAACCAATTGAGAAGGCGTTATTGGATTTGGGAGCAAGTGTTAATCTGATCCCCTACTCACTGTACGAGAAATTAGGACTGGGCGAATTGAAACCCACGACAGTTACACTGCAACTTGCTGATAGGTCAGAAAGAAGACCTAGGGGTATTATCGAGGATGTTTTGGTTGGAATAGACAAATTTGTTTTCCCAGTGGACTTTGTTGTGTTGGACATGGAACCTCCAGTTAAAGTCATCAATCAAGTCCCAATCATTCTTGGGCGTCCGTTTTTCGCGATCGCAAATGCCTGCGTCAATTGTCGAACATGAGTCATGGATGTTTCCTTTGGAAACATGAAAGTTAGACTCAATATCTTTCATGCAATAAATCATTTTCTCAATGAGGATGAGGTTGATTGCTTCTACATCGATCAGGTGGACGAAGTAGTGGATGAAGCTTTATCATCAATGCTTACCAAAGAAGAATTTGAGACTGCTTTGTTAGACATCTATGAGGAGCCTGGAGCTACGCAGAAACAGTCAGAAGAGAAGAGGACGATTTCATCAACTGAAGGTGATACGTCATGTGAAATTGAGATTACGGTGGAACCATTGCCTGTTGAAGTGAAGGATGAGCTGACTCCATCAATCAAGCAGCCACCAACCGTCGAGTTAAAGCAGCTGCTTGAGTCACTCAAGTATGCTTTTCTGGGACCTAAGGAAACGCTTCCGGTAATTATCTCATCGACATTATCGGAAAAACAAGAGAATGAATTGTTAAGTGCTCAAAAATCATAAAAAGGCCATCGAATGGACCTTAGCTGATCTGAAAGGGATTGATCCATCAGTTTGTATGCACAAGATATATCTGGAAGATGATAGTACACTATCGAGAGAACCACATAGGCGACTTAACCCGAATATGAAAGAAGTCGTTTTAAAGGAAATCATTAAACTATTCGATGCTGGAATCATCTATCCAATCTCTGACAGTGAATGGGTAAGTCCAGTTCAAATTATTCTAAAAAAGTCTGGGATCACTGTGAAAGAGACTACCGAAGGAGAATTGGTACCCAGTCGTGAAACAACGGGGTGACGCGTGTGCATCGATTATCGAAAATTGAACACGCCTACCAGAAAAGATCATTTTCCTCTTCCATTCATTGATCAAATTCTTGAGAAGTTAACTAGGTAGGAGTTTTACTGTTTTCTCGATGGATATTCGGGCTACAATCAAGTACTCGTATTTCCTGGAGATCAAGAGAAGACAACATTCACGTGCCCTTATGATACTTTTGCATATCGCAGAATGTCATTCGGCCTATGTAATGCTTCGGCAACTTTTCAACGATATATGTTAGCCATATTTTCGGATATGATTGACAAGTTCATCGAAGTATTCATAGACGATTTCTCTATTTTCGGGAAGACGCTTGAATCATGTTTAAATCATCTTGCACAAGTGTTGCAACGTTGTGTAGAATCTAAACTTGTTCTCAACTGGGAGAAGAGTCATTTTATGGTCCGACAAGGAATTGTGTTAGGACATATCATTTCGAAAAAAGGGATTGAAGTTGACAAGGTAAAAGTCGACTTAATCGCTAATCTGCCTCCACCAAGAAATGTTCATCAAATCCGATCATTTTTAGGTCATGCTGGATTTTACCGACGATTCATCAAAGATTTTAGCAAGGTAGCTAAACCATTGTGCACTTTGCTTGGAAAAGATGTTCCTTTTGACTTTGATGAGGATTGCTTGAAAGCATTCCTGAAATTGCGTGAGCTGTTATCAAATGCACCAATAATCCAACCGCCAGATTATTCTCTACCTTTTGAACTCATGTGTGATGTATTTGACTATGCTATTGGAGCAGTCTTAGGACAAAGGGTAAACAAAATGCCTCATGTGATCTGTTACGTTAATAAGATGCTGATTGATGCTCAACTGAATTACACCACCACCGAGAAAGAATTGCTAGCTGTGGCGTATGCATTGGATAAATTTCGCTCCTATCTGCTTGGATAAAAAATAGTGGTCTTTTCAGACCACTTTGCGTTGAAATACCTGCTAGCAAAAAAGGACACCAAACCAAGGTTGATCCGATGGATCTTACTCCTTCAAGAGTTCAATTTTGAGATCAAAGATAAAAAGGGGGTCGAAAATATTGTGGCTGATCATTTGTTAAGAATTTTGCCTGAAGAATCATCGGTATCTGAGACTATCCGTGATACTTTCCCACATGAACAATTGATGGCAATAGATGTAACAGCTACAAAAGTTCCTTGGTTCGCCAATATCGTGAATTATCTGGCAACTGGCAGAATTCCTACCCAATGGGATAAAAATGATAAAATCTGTTTTAATACTATTTTTGAGATGAACCGCAATTGTTCAAATTCTGTTCGAACCAAGTCATTAGAAGATGTGTGCCTGAAGAAGAACAATTGAGTGCCATTAACTTCTGCCATGCTGGGGCCTGTAGAGGCCATTTCGGAGGACAAAAGACCGCACACAAGATTCTTCAAAGCGGATTCTATTGGCCCTCCATCTTTTGGGACATTGCCAAATTTTGTAAAGAATGCTAAAGATGTCAACAGCTTGAAAATATTTCAAGACGAAATATGATGCCACTAAACCCGATTCTGATTGTTGAAATTTTCGATGTATGGGCGATCGACTTCATGGGTCCTTTTCCCCCATCGTTCAGGTATTTATATACTCTTGTAGTTGTTGATTATGTTTCCAAATTGATAGAAGCTGTGACAACCCGCTCGAATGACCAAGGTCGTGGTCAAATTCTTAAATGAAAATATCTTTAACAGATTCGGGATTTCAAGGGCAATCATTGGTGATGGTAGTTCACACTTTTGCAACAGTCATTTTGCCACGTTAATGAAGAAATACGGCGTTACCCACAAGGTCGCAACGCCGTATCACCCGTAGACTAGTGGTCAAGTGGAAGTGTCCAATCGGAAAATCAAAAGAGTTTTAGAGAAGACGGTACAACCGAACAGAAGATATTGGTCGAATCGGCTATCTGATGCTCTTTGGGCATATCGTACTGCATTCAAGACCCTGATCGGAATGTTACCGTTTAGAATTGTCTATGGGAAGGCATGTCATCTTCCAGTGGAATTGGAGCATAAAGCATTTTGGGCCATAAAAAGATTTAATTTCGACATGAAAGAGGCAGGGTCCAATCGATGCCTATAGCTGAACGAATTAGAAGAACTACGCTACGATGCATATGAGAATTCGAAGATGTATAAGGAAGGATATAAAAAGTTTCACGATCAATCAATTTTGCGGAAGGAGTTTCACATTGGGCAAAAAGTTTGGCTGTTCAACTCCAGACTTAAGCTTCATTCGGGGAAATTGAAATCACGGTGGGAAGGACCATTTCAGGTTTTCTCCACTACTGTGCATGGTGCGATTGAAATTAGAAGCCTTACGGACAATCGAATTCTCAAAGTCAATGGGCAACGACTCAAACCAATGCTTAAGCCAATAACCCATATGAGGATTGAGGCAACAGACCTCAGTGACTCGGAATATTGAACAATGAAGTGGTCGAGCTGTCGATATTTAAACTCAGCGCTTCCTGTGAGGCAACCCAGTGTGTTTTCTTATTTGGTTGTATTTGTATTTGAGAAGAGTCTTTTTCAATCGATTGACTGACAAACAGTCAATCAATTGACACTTACCCTGTCAATCGATTGATGTTCAATCATCATCATCTCCCCCCTTCGTTTGTCAATCGATTGAGATACCAATGTCAATCGATTGGCATCACCTCGAATTTATGGCAGATTTTCGAAATTCAGAGTGTCAATCGACACATCTTGTCGATTGCAGCTAGCTTTCAGGGCACGTCTATGTCAATCGATTGAGACTAACCTCTTAATCGATCGACTTGATTGCTAATTTACTCCGTCTGTTCCCGAGGCACCTAAACGGGGCACCTTTTTGCGAAAAAGGTATTCTCAATCGATTGACATCACTGCGTCAATCGATTGACATTAAGAGTGGAGTGGATTGTACCATGTCGCATCTGCATGCTTGGTGTCTTTTCAAATTCTCGCGACGTGGTGGAGGCCAACCGTTTTCAATCGATTGAGGATCCACCCTCAATCGATTGACATTCATGTTATATAATGGAAACACCCGTGGTACCCTTCATCTCAAATTACCTCCAATCCGAGCTTTGATCTTTTGTTCTCTTCGTATGATCGAAATGGCAGCGCCTGGACCACCGATATACTGACCACCTCGTCCCGCCAACACCCCTATGTGTATTCCTGATTACGAGTACGTGGATCGCCAGTTTCAAATGGAGAATTTCTTCGATCTCACCAAATACCGTTGCATCGCGGAATGCGCCCGTTCGATCGAATTCATTGAGGCCCTGCACTTGAAAATGTTGCTCGCTCCTCCTCCCATTGATGTTTCGCTCCGTATTATAAGGCTATTTTACCAAAACATGGAATGGGTGTCCGCTACGGTGTCACCAACAGGATTACCATTCATCCGCCTCGAGATCGACAATTGGAGATACAACTTGCATGCTGCCGATCTTACATGGGCTTTCAATTTCTACGTGGTTCGCCCCTTGAACCACCACATCAATCCCGTCGTTGATCTCAGCCAGGACCTTATGATCAACGATATGTGTGGAGGATGACGTGGGACCGGTTTGGCCACTAAAAGAGCAGTCCTACCAATGGACATCTTGTTTTGGGACATCGTTATGTCAAATAATTTGCTACCGCATGGCACGAAGAGTGAGAGAATGAAAAATAGGGTGTTAGCATTGTACGCGGCGCACACGAATACTTGGTTTGATGCGCCTGGTTTAATGCATGAAGAGATGTATCGATGCCAGAGCGACATCGTGATCACCACCAAACCACAGAAGCGAGCAGCTATTCTCTTGCATTTCCCACACTATGTGATGCATCTTCTAGACCAAGTCGGGTGCCCGATTTATGATGATGAAGAGATGGGTGATATGCAATTTTATCACTACGGCACGAATGCTTGGGATAAGAGCATCAAAGCTATTCTACGTGTGACGCCACCTCCAATTGAAGTCGATGAAGTACCTCCTCCCCGACCAAACCCCGCACAACGCCAACGCGGCGGCATTAGACGGCCTCGTCCTGAAGAGGTCCCCGATTTTAACGTCGAGGCAACAGTCGCTCTTCTCGAGGCGCGGATGGATGGGTTGAGTACCATTGTGGGAGGTCTTGATCGACGATCACGGTTTCAAACTTCACTTCTCATGCGGATGGCCCGGGAATCATTCCCTGGGCGTGCCGACGAATTCATCGCAGGAGCGTGAGCGGCAATGGATGAGGAGGGAGACCCTGAATATGATGATGATGATGTTTAGTGTGTTTTTGTGTTTGTGTCGATGTTTAAGTGTTTGTTTTTGTTATTTTATGGTGTTCTGTGTTTTTAGTTTTGTTTTTAGGTAGAATCAATTGTAGTTTGTTTAGTTAATCTTTTAGTTGATGATGAGATCAATGGTGTAATCAAATCGTTCCAATCAATGCAATCAGAGTCTTTTTGGTGTGTTAGTTTTTATGTGTATTCTCGGGTTGGTGCATAAGTGCATCAGTCAATCGATTGAGATTAAACTCAATCGATTGAGCTCTTCAATTTGTAATTCTCGAAAAATTACTCCTATTAGTCAATCGATTGAGGCACAACTCTCAATCGATTGACTCTTGCATTAGAAACTTTCTAATCTGTCAGAACAGAAAGTCTCTCTGAGGACACTGTTTCGAAAAATGCCAGTTTTACCTTCGCTTAGTATCTCATATCAATCGATTGACACATGAGTGTCAATCGATTGACTGATGTTTCTTTCCGTCAACCACCTCTTCCACTTCCGAAAATCGAGATTTGCATCATCCGTAGAGTCCTTAACTTAGGAGGTTTCTTTGAGTCCTAGGAGTCCGCGTTTAGCAGTTTTTCTCTATTTAAACCACTCTTAGGATAGTCCTTTTCATCGCCTCAGTCAAATTATTATTCCCTCTTCCCCACACTTTAGTTATAGCGCCTATCAAGCCTTTGTCGTCTGTATCTCAAGAAGTTGATGGGCGGCATGTAAACTTCACGAGAACCACCATGGGAACCTCTAGATTTGTCCACAGGGAGGTCATTGATCTTGACCTCATATCAGATCCCGCAGTCCCCCTCGAGTTTTACGCACTCCATTGAGGCCATCAACAACCCGACGTTGAACTTGATTCCGACATACTTGTGGGCGGAATTGAATCCACTATCGCCTCTCGTACCACTGCCTCCTACCCCACCATCATCTCCACCAGACGCGCCTCCTCCACCACCACGTGAGGGCGGCATCACGGAGGAGATGTGAAATTACGCGTTTCCAAAGCCGAAGGACGGAAGTTCCACCATGAATGATTGAAGGATTAGGAATGTCAGCTTTAGGGTCTAGTTTTAGGAGTCCTTTTTATTTTTATTTGATTTCCATGTTTTAGTTTATGTTATTGTTAAATTTGTTTTAGACTAGGTTATTTTTCTTTAAATTTTCATTAAGTGTAATAATTTGCATACGTTTAATAAAAATTTAGTTTAGTACCTATTTGTGTTTTAATTTTTCATCGCAATACCTTTCACTTGGTCTGCTTTCTTGGTCCTCGATTGTATTTAACAGGTTTGGGGGGGGTCTCCCATACTTTCCAAAAATCAAAGCCAATGAGGACATTGGACAGTTCTGGTTTGGGGGAGTATTTTCGATTAATTTCCTATGCAAAAAAAAAAAAAACTGTTTTTCGGATCTTAAAAGTATATCAGTCAATCGATTGAGACTATTGTCTCAATCGATCGACTGATAAGCCTATTGGAAATTTGTAGTAGTCAATCGATTGAGAGAATTGTCCCAATCGATTGACTAATGACAATTAAACTTATGAATTTTGAATTTTATTCATAATCTTAAATTATTGATGACTGAAAATTCTTTAAAAATTGTTATCATGCCATGATTGTTTTACAAATGTTCATAAAGTTTAAAATTGAATACTGATGTTCATGATCTAAGCCTGAAAAATTTTGTACCATCAGTTGCTTTAATTCCAAATTTGAGAATTAAGTATAGGACTTGGAATCCTAAGATCTCAAAGAAAGACTAAAACCTAGTGAGCTTTGAAACTTTGTCCTCGTTTTTTATGAGTGCTGAAATAAATTCGGAGTATCTTTGAATCTCTTGCTTAATTTGTTGAAATCTCGTATACTCTATCTTTGATTTGTTGATTTTACGTGTGTTATACCATTACACTAGAAATCATTGTATAAAAACTCAAGGCAAATAGGCATCATTACCATCGTGAAAGGAAATGATCTAAGGCCATTATTGGCTCGTTTGTGCCCAAAATGCCCCACCTTATATTGATTTATCTTGTTGCACCCCTTTGAGCCTTGACTGAAAATTGTACCCCTTTGAGCCTTGACTGAAAATTGTACCCTAAATAATCCTTGTTAAGCTGTATTGACCATACCCCACACCAATTTGAAAAAGCCTTATCCTCTAATCTCTGAGAAATTAGAAAAGAGAGATGAGAGCAGAATGAAAAATAGAGAGTTATGGCAAAGGTACTGTGAGGAATATATAGCGGAAGAATATAAAAGGGGAGAGAAAAAGAAAATTCAACTTAGTGTAAAAAGTAGAGAAAATGTGAAAGTGGTGTTAAAAGGAAAAAAAGAAAAAGAAAGAGAAAAGTGTGTTATGAAAAGAACAGGGTTCTAGAGAATGAGAAGAAGAAAGTGTGAAAAAAAAAAAAAATCATAAAATCAATTTTGCTTCTTTTTCTAATTTCTCAAAGAAATTTTGAATCCACTTTTCCCTTTCTTTCTCAACCTTCACCCGAGCCCCATTACAACCTTAGAAAAGACATTTTTGATCCAATCATTAGTAGTAAATGCCTTGTGGAGAGTGGTTATGCAATGTCTATGGTGCCTGGTATATGCATGTTTAAAATACAAATATCTATTTCAATGAGATTTCTTTCTAAATTCTTTGGGACACCGTCTTTCTTATAACTTGTGAGATTTTCCTAAATTGTGTTGTAATTCCATCTCACATGTGAGTGAAAAATAAAATCATTCATCAGGAGCGATTTCATTTTGAGTGTATACCTATGGTAAGGATTGAGTCTAGACATGTGATCTAAAGGTTCCTAGTTTAAACTCATTCTCAGATAAAAGAATTTTTGTAGTGATAAGAGCATAACACTTTGAGGCATAAATCATGAGCACTGTAAAACAATGGATTGAATTGAATGAGCACTAATAAAATGAACATGGTCAGAAGCATCTTGAAGGATTTTTCACGGCATTTAATTACTTAAGGGCATGACTAAAAATTCTGAAATTTATTGGTTATGAAGTTTGTAGGTATCTTCGCTGGAAACCTTCAGGAGACACAACTCCTCCACTAGGGATCACCTAGGGGTTTAAATGCAATCGTGTTTCCTACGAAAGTGACATTTAATTTTTAGGATGTTAGTCTTATTTGCTTTAACATATTTATCATTCTCTTTGTTTGAGGACTAGCAAAGTGTAGGTTTGGGGGTGTGATCGGTGCCAAAATGTGACTATATTTCGCACCTTAATCCCTACATTTAGCTATCTGATGAAAGCATCTGATAGTTGTTATGAGATTTTAATGATTATAGGTATTTCTGACTGTTGGATCGTTAAAGAGCATAAAAGAGGGTAATTAAATGATACACAAGGGCTATGGATAAAAAGGTCAAAAGAAGCATCGAAATCTGTGAAGCAACTTAACATCCACCAAGAGAGTGAAGAATCTACCCTTTGATGTCAATCGATTGACAGGAGAAGACAACATTATCCCCACTAACTCCGAATCAAAAGTCAATCGATTGAGATTTAACTCTCAATCAATTGAGGCTATTAGGGATAGGGTTTGCTCGGCCTTATAAAAAGGAAGCTACGACTTATTGTGGAGGATCTCTTTTTAATCATTTTTTTCATATTATTGTGGAGATTTATTTTTTGAGGGTTCTTCTTCTTCTCAGTAGATTGTATTAGGGTTCTTAATTCTCTTTTATAATTGTGAGAGCATAGATTGTACCTAGGAACAAAAGCATTGTAAGGAGATTTTGTGATAAATAAAAGAGCATTATTAAAATGATGTCTTCGGATCGACAGCGGGCTTGTACTCCAAGGATGGGCGGCTAAAGTCATTTGCTCAAGGAGGAAGCGAATCGGAGATAAGTAACTGTTCTATTATCATTTCTACAATTTCATGGTACTGTCATTGAATCATTCTGTTATAAGTGTGTGCTTGGTTGAATATTATCGAGTCTTCGTTTACAGTCGGTGATCGTGGTTATCAACGACCGTAAAAGAAGCACTCCATCTAGATCTGTTTCTACAAGCCGATTTAGGCCGCAGAATGATTGATTTATCATTATCGTGATTTAGGATTTTGATATATGCTATCCTTTTTACATGACTCATACCGCAATGATAGGTTGAGTCATAGTTTTTAGATAGGATATGCCGGATCCACAGTCGCGTTCTTCTCGATTCATTTGTTTTCCTAATAAATGATGGTGTTCTTACTTAAAATAAATTTGTGAGATTGAGTGGTAGAAAAGTTACGAATCGATGGTTAGCTAACTCCTTGATCAATTCATAAACTGTTATTTTTCTTCTTTATCATAATTTGTTCCGACCTAGATTGATTAGCTTTCTTTTATTGTATTGAGAATCGTGTGGTACTTGTGTGGTAAATCGAATTTCTCCCTTGGTACTTCATTGGATGTTTAAAAGTCTCTGAAAGAATTAGATAAATTTTGCATTTCCCTGTGGGTTCGACACCCCTGTTCTTACCGTGCTGCAATAGATCTTGTGCACTTGCAAGGGTTAAACTTAAAATCGACCAATTTCCAACTTCTCGAAAACTTTGAATCTCAACTTTCCTTTTTTTCTTACCCTTATCTGAGCCCCATTACAACCCTACAAAATACCTTCATGATCCGATCTTGCATTGGTAACTGCCTTGTGGAGAGTGAATATATAATACTTATGGTGTTTGATATGACATGCATAGAATATACAAGTATCTTTCAATGAGATTCTCTTTTATTCATTGAGTGCGTCTTATTTCTTCTATCATGCGAGATATTTTTGCTTGTTTTATATTGATCTCTCACATGTAAGCGAAAATAAACCCATCATCAGAGTGATCTTATTTCGAGAGTATACCTAATGTGAGAATTGAGTCGAGACATAAGATCCGATGGTTTACTGTTTAGATTGGTTCTGAGATAGATAGATATTAGCATTGATGTACATGCACTTTACGTTTAGATATAAATGAATGAGTTATCTAAAATTTTGAGCATTAGACTAATTTAAATGG
This sequence comes from Chloranthus sessilifolius, assembly GCA_021018995.1. Lineage (NCBI taxonomy): Eukaryota > Viridiplantae > Streptophyta > Magnoliopsida > Chloranthales > Chloranthaceae > Chloranthus > Chloranthus sessilifolius. The sequence goes on along the minus strand of CM037588.1, from coordinate 5,559,213 downwards.
ATACAAGTATGATTGGTATAACATTATTATTTGAAATTGAGAATTCGCATGTTGAATTGATTAATGGTTTTGTTCTTTGAAGTTAAATATATATGAAAATCATGTTTTGAAAACCCAATTTTATCGATGGTTTGAAAATTTTGGAAGTTTGTGGGTAACTTCACTGAAAACTCTCAGGAGACAAAACTCCTCCATTAGGGATCACCTAATGGTTTAAAAGCTTGTTGCATGTGCTACATGCAATCGTAATCCCTACGAAGGTGGCATTAGGATGTTTGTTTATTTTTCAGTTTGTTTATTTTCTCCTCTGCTCAAGGATTAGCAAAGTGTAGGTTTGAGGGTGTGATGAGTGGTGAAATATGATGATATTTTACCTTCTAAAGCCTACATTTAGCCATCCGATGAAGGCTAGCTGACAGATTTGTAAGATTTTTAGTGTTTTAGGAAAATCTGGCCATTACATGCAATTGGAAGTATAGAAGAGCATAAAACTGACTCACACTGGAGCAAATGGACTGTTGGGCTTTGAATTTTAATTTGAATTAGAATTTTGAATTTGAATTTCAAATCTGGAGCTAAGGACCTATTTAAGCAAACTTGGGAATTAGTTCTTGGGGTCTCTCCCTTTGGGGAGCCTTTTATTTTCCTTAGTATTTTTAGTTTTTAGCTTTTCCCTTTCCTTTTTCAAGCATTGTTCTTTCTATTTCTTAGTTTTAGGTCATAAATTAGTTAATTTTTGCATTTGAAGGAGGATTGTACTGGTTGGATCAAAGCTTTTGTGGATTTTGTTGAAGCTCTTTACGGTATTTTAATATCATTTTCAGTTTCTGTATTTATTTTATTGTTTATTTTAATCATGCGTAGGTAAATCTTTTTGAGGATGGGGATCTAATGAACCCCATCCGAGATATTCATTTATTATAATATAGATCTAAGGTTGAGATATTAGCTTGTCATGGGTACTTTGTTTTTAATAGCCCTAATGTTATTGTGATTTTGTAATATACGATTGCTATCTGCGATGTGGATGCTAATCATACTCTATGATCTTAGATTTGTAATGACTATTTTACTCTAATCTTCTTATATATTGTTCTTGCCCATGCAAGGGTAAATTTTGGTTGTCATCTAAGGTATAGATGTTAATCATACATTCATGGGATATTAATCATGCATCTCCATGACTTCAGATCTGTAATGTAGAATTTATTCAGAGATTAAATTATGGTTGCCATCTAAGGTATGGATGTTAATCATACATTCATGGGGTGTTAATCATACATCTACATGATTTATGAACGGCAAGGTGAGATTTACATGAATCTAAGGTATGAATGTTAATCATACATTCATGGGGTGCTAATCATGCACCCCCATAGTCTCAGATTTATGTATGATTGGATTCAATACTCATGTATTGTGCATCTTTTAACAATATTATATCTCGACAAATAGATCTATATTCCATAAATGACAAGCCAACGATGGGAGGATTTAGTATCCTAATCCTCACTTGTTAATATCTGTTCAATTTCTATTTTATTGCTTAGTTGTTATTTTGCTCATCAAACTCTCAGAATGATAAGCTAGTTCAAATATTGTGCTAGATCTATGGCAACTCCTTTAGTTAATTACTGTTTCCTCTTTATAAGTTTCTAACCAATCTTCGTGGGAATGATCTTGTACTCCGCACCCATTAACTATAATCTGATTCGTACAATTGCGAGTTTAAAACAAGATTAAAATCACAACAGTGATCATGACCCTGAGATCTGATAAACAAGTTGACAACAAGGTGGTAATGTCAGAGGAAAAGGTGATTCAAAAATCTGAGGATCAAATTGATGATGAAAAAGAGAATAAAAAAGACATGCAAGAAAGTGGAAATGAGACAATAGATAATCGGGATGAAAAATCATATATACCTAAAGCTCCTTACCCTCAAAGATTAATTGCACCTAAGAGGAAGCGGGAATTGGACAACATCTTGGAAGTGTTTAAACAATTGAAGATTAATATCCCATTCTTCGATGTCATCCAACAGGTGCCGGCTTATGCAAAAATTTTAAACGATTTGATCACAATCAAAAGGAAATCTAATGTCCCTAAAAATGTATTCTTAGTGGAGCAAGCGAGTTCAGTGCTTCAGCATCGAATCCCCATCAAATAAAAGGACCCTGGGTGTCCTACTATTTCAATTGTCATTGGGGAGAACCACATCGATCGCGCGCTATTGGATGTCAGTGTGAACCTTTTACCATACTCGGTCTACAGACAACTTGAGTTGGGAGAGCTAAAGCCCAACTCCATGACCCTTCAATTTGTTGATAGGTTAGTCAAATTTTCTAGAGGAGTAGTTGAAGATGTCTTGATTAAAGTAGACTCCTGCTTCCCAGTTGATTTCGTTGTCTTTGACACCAAACCAGTGTTGAACTTAAAGAATAGTGTCCCTGTGATCCTACGAAGACCTTTCCTAGCGACTTCAAATGCACTGATCAACTGTCGAAATGAGATAATGAAGTTTTCCTTTGGAAATATGACTATGGAGGTCAATATCTGAAACATTGGGAACCAACCACCTGAAGAGGAAGAACATGCCCAAGTTTGTTTGATAGACGATATAGTAGAAGAAACATTCCTTGGTTCAGAACCAAGAGATCTTCTTGAAGCATGTCTCGCTTATTTTGGTTAAAATTTTGATGTGGACCAATTGGTGAAGGACGTCAATGAAATGCTAGATTCAACACCACTTCTGGGAGGTGAAAAGTGGCAACCCAAATCTTAGCCGATTGATGTGATCAAGAAAGAAATACCTAGGAAAGAGGAAAAAGTTTGACTGGAGCTCAAACCTATTCCTAGCAATTTAAATTATGTATTTTTGGGAAAGGTTGAGTCCCAACCTGTGATAATATCATCCAAACTAAACCTCGAACATGAAGGGAGATTAGTGGAGATGTTACGAGAGCACAAGTCTGCAATTGGGTGGAATATAACAAACATCAAAGGTATTAGCCCCTGTGTTTGCATGCATCGCATCCATTTGGAGGAGGAAGCAAAACCTTCACGAGAGCCCTAAAGACCACTGAACCCAATAATGCAAGAGGTTGTGAGATGTGAGGTAATTAAATTGTTGGATGCCAAAATTATTTACTCGATTTTCGATAGCAAATCGGTGAGCCCGACACAGGTGGTGCCGAAGAAATCAGGAGTCGCCACGGTAAAAAATGAGGAAAATGAATTGGTGCCAACGAGAGTACAAACTAGCTGGAGAGTGTGCATTGATTACAGGACATTAAATTCAATGACAAAGAAAGATCATTTTCCGTTGCCATTCATTGACCAAATGCTCGAGAGATTAGCCTGTAATAGCCCGAAAAAATCACACTAAACTATAACCTCAGGATCCGTGCCCGATCGGTCACAGGTTTGACCAATTAGGAGTTCAATAGTTAGCATAGAGTGTGATGAGCGAATGAGATGAGATGGTTTGTGTAGCTATGTGGTGTGTGTTGTGAATCTGAAGTCACATACACCTATTGAGGTGCATGTGCTCAACACACAAGCTAGGGGGGAGATAAAAGGGTTTAATAACCCTAAAACCAATAGCTTTGGTTGTTGAGAGAGAAGTAAAGAAGAGAGAGGAGTAAAGAGAGTGATAAGTAAGGAGTTATTGTGGGTGATTGGAAGGGAGATTCTAGCATTAAAGAGATCGATTCGACGCGGAGAATTCGTTCAAGTCAAGGCTGGAATCCTAGCCTTCCAACCACTTGATTTGAAATCAATTTGAGATTGATTCAAAGTAAAACTTTGTGAATAAAATGCATAGGTTGTAGAGGTTAATTTGTAGCTAAAAATGGTTTAAATTAGAGGATAATGGTTTAGAAAAAATAGAGAAAAAAAGTGTGGAAAAAGGTTGAGAAGAACAGTCAAAAGGGGGCTGAATCTGGCAATTTCGATTAATCGAAATTGGGTTTCGATTAATTGAAATTGGCCAAGAAGTTGAAAAGTCAGAGGACCCCGATCTCGATTAATCGACTTTGGATTTCGATTAATCGATTTGTATATCGATTAATCGACTGGGAACCTCCAGTGGACCCCAGGGGCTGGAGGAAATGACTTGGGAAAAATCGACTAATCGAAATGGGATTTCGATTAATCGATTTCAATTTTCGATTAATCGATTTGGGATCGATTAATCGATTTTAGGAACTCGATTACTCGAATTGAGAATCGACTTGGCTGAACAGAGAATTTCGATTAATCGAATTAGGATTCGATTAATCGAATGAAAATCTCGATTAATCGATTTGAGAATCGATTAATCGATTTTGGAAATCGATTAATCGAATCAGATTCGATTAATCGATTTTGGAGTTCGATTAATCGACTGAGCTAATTTATGTTAACTTTTGAGTTTGACTTTAAGATTCTTGGAGGGTCTTGGACCTTCTTTATTGCATCCTTAGTGATGTGTTTCACATGTTATGTGGTACCATAGGTGGTACGAGTGAGCTAGTGCACAAGGAGCCACGTGGGACCTTGATGCATTGATCAAATGAAGACTTGAGGTAGGGAACACCTTGAACATGTACTTTATTTTACAAGAGCATGTATGTAGTGATATAGAATTCAAATTCAAATGTTTTATTGCTTAAGAATTGTGAAAAGTGTGTGTGTGACATCCATAAGAGTAATTATAATGAGCCATCCCCAGGGGATGAAGAAGTAAAGAGATAAGAGCATCAGGTGTGATGCAAGTAAATGGATACATCTCAGGGATGTATCAAAGATTGAATCATGTTTGATAGGGCCTAACTGATATAAGATAACACACTTACACGGTGAATAACTATATGTAAGGCACCGATATTTTTGTTATTTGAGGTTTGATAGGGTACCCCACCGACGTGGCGGGATATCCACGACCCGACCGCGGCGGGATATCCGTGACCGATACTGACGGCAAAACCGTAAGCGGTCATGAGGCTATATCATAGTAAGCGTGTTGATTTGAGACAAGTGAAACCCCGCCACCAATCCCCAGGGGAAAGGGGCTTGGGTACTATATTGTATTCCCAGGAAATACGTTAAAAGTGTCTATATAGATGACGATGAAGGGTATCTCATCGGGGCTCGATGCTATATTACTCGCGGATTACTTAAGTTGAAAGTTTAAGTTTTGCTTTAGGCCTTTTCAGCATTATTCATGAGTAAATAAAAGACACGAGTAAACTACCAGTAAAATGTAATACTTTTTAACTGTTTCATCAGTAATTGCATAGACACATCATGCATGACATATCATGGAATATATGTGAGTAATAATTTATATGTTTAACTGTGTTCTGTTCTCTATTGAGCTAGGATGTAGCTCACCCTATAGACTATACGTCGCAGGTCCACTACTAGCAGCGGCCGAGGCATCAGAAGACGCTGACCCCGGTGAGTCGGACCTTGCGGCCGGAGACGAGTTGGAGCCACCTCCTGAGGACTTCTTCTAGAGGACTCCGTTGTGCCGCTTTGAGGGCTTTTGAGAGAGATTTGTACGGCTTGGTATGTCAAGCCTTGTTTTGGTTAAACCATGTATATATTGAGTTTGGGATTATTCTTTTGGGGCGAACCATCCGTGATGATTGCTATCATCGATGGTTCGGATCGGTTCTCCATTCATGCAGAGGCATGAGGGTAGAACTGTCTTTTGGAGAATTGCTTTAATATAGATTTAAATTCCGCAGTTTTATTTATTATTTCATTTTATGCTTGATATGCCAATGTTCCGTGCTTAGCTGAGGGGCACGGTCAAGATGATCGTGCTGATGGCACGGGTTTGGGGGTGTCGAAATCCGGGCTGTCACAGTCGGTCATAAATTTTACTGTTTGTTAGATAGCTATTCGAGATATAATCAGATAGCTATTGCCCCTGAAAATCAAGAGAAAACAATATTTACTTGTCCTTTCAAAACCTTCCCTTACTGCAGAATGCCCTTTGGTCTTTGCAATGCTCTGGCCACATTTCAAAGATGTATGCTAAGCATATTTTCTGACATAGTGGAGAGGTCCCTTGAAGTATTCATGGACGATTTCTCGATTTTCGGGGATAACTTTAGTGAATGTCTACATAATCTATCTTATACTGACCAGATGCCATGAGAAATTTTTGATATTAAACTGGGAAATTGTCACTTTATGGTGCAAAGTGGCATTATTCTAGGGCATATTATATCATCCAAGGGCATTGAGGAAGACAAAGCAAAGGTGGATTTAATAGCTAATATACCACCATCGAAGACCGTCAAAGAGATTAGATCATTCTTTGGGCACGCCGATTTTTATCAACAATTCATTAAAGATTTCAGTAAGATTGCAAGACCGTTGTACAATTTACTTGCCAAAGACATTCCATTTCTATTCGATGACAAGTGCCTACAGGCTTTCGAGACTATCAAGGCTGAACTAGTCAAAGATCCAATAATCCAATCTCTTGAATAGAATTTGCCGTGTGAGATAATGTGCGATACATCCGATTATGCGGTAGAAGCTATACTAGGAAAAAGGGTGGATAAGATATCGCACGTCATTTATTATGCAAGTTGAACATTGAATGATGCACAGTTGAATTACTGCACTACAAAAAAGGAATTATTGGCTGTAGTTTTTGCACTTGACAAGTTTCAAGCATATTTGTTAGGGTAAAAAATTATTATTTTTTCGGACCATGCCGCTCTTCGGTATCTATTTGCCAAAACGGATGCGAAGGTCAAGTTAATTAGATGGATTTTACTGTTGCAGGAATATGATATGGAAATTAGGGATAAGAAAGGCTCTGAATATGTGGTGGCTGATCATCTGTCGAGCATGATAAATCTGTATTTTTGGCACGGGCAAAATATTATTTCTTCGAGGACCCTTATTTGTTTAAATATTGTCCCGATCAAATCACCAGGAGATTATTTCAGAAATTGAGTAGTCAAGTATCATCACCTTCTGCAATGAATTGTCCTGTGGAGGACATTTCAGTTCTAAGAAGACAGCCGCCAAGATCCTCCAGAGTGGATTTTATTGGCCGACTATATTCAAAGATTGCCACCAACACTGCCTTTCATGCCACAATTGTCAAAAGTTGGGAAATTTTTTAAGGTAAATTATGATGCCATTAAATCCGATTTTAGAGGTCGAAATATATGATGTTTGGGGGATTGATTTTATGGGACCTTTCCCCAACTCATTTGAAAACTTGTACATTCTTGTTGCTGTTGATTATCTTTCCAAATGAGTTGAAGCTCTAGCCTGCAAAGACTAACGACCACAAGGTGGTTGTTAAGTTCTTGAAAGATCATATTTTTGCGTGATTTGGTACACCCCGTGCTATCATTAGCGACGGTGGAAATATTTTTGTAATAAAGTGCTTGAGTATTTGATGAAAAAGTATGGCATTATGCACAAAGTGGCGACACCATAACATCCTCCAACTAGCGGTCAGGCTAAAGTGTCCAACTAGGAGTTAAAGCGGATATTGGAGAAAACGGTAAACCCTACCAGAAATGACTGGTCATTGAAGTTCAATGATGCGTTATGGGCTTATCTTATGATTGTGCTAAATAGTGTAAGGATCGTATGAAGCAAGTTCATGATCATAAAATTCTGAGAGAGTCTTTCACACCTGGTAAAAAAGTGTTATACAATTCCAAATTGCGTCTTTTCCTCGGGAAATTAAAAACTCGATGGACGGGTCCATTCCAATTTAAGCAAGTATTCCCGAATGAGGCGACCAGAGTTTTCAATCTAAACAAGGAGAGTGAGTTTCGAGTAAATGGGCAACGATTGAAACCGTATCAGGAAAATGCCGCTCTATTGGTTTCTAAAGAATTATTGTTGAGCAATCCTGATCAATCAGGATAATCAGAAATCTGGAATGTCGGGTTGACGACAGTAAACTTAGCGCTACTTGGGAGGCAACCCAAGCTGTAGATGTGTATTTTTGTTGTTTGCTATAATCCTATTTTATTTATTTAAAAAAAAAAACTGTTCGGAATCGATCGATCCTTTGTGGAATCGATTGATCAATTCCATGTTGGGTGATTCTGGGAATACTGTATGTTCGAACGATCTCTTATTGCAATTGATCGATCAATTTCAATGTGTATATTGGCGTTCTTGTTTGTTGCTGCCATTTAAATTCGATCGATCGAATTTTCAAATTCGGTCGATCGATTTTAATGGAATTTTGACATCGACTCGTTTCACTAAACGATCAATGTCATGTCTTTTCAATTCCTCTCAAAACATCGCACACTTATATTTGATTGATCGATTTTCTAAAATCGATCGATCGACTATAATTCTTCACCTGTCGAGCGGTTGTTTTAATATCGATCGATCGACTATAATTCTTCACCTGTTGAACGGTTGTTTTAATATCGATCGATCGATTTTCAAATTCGATCAATCGATTTGAAATAGTGCAACTGAACAGTCGTCTTTTCCTTTTGAAAGGATAAAACCTATGTCCTTTTCTCATTCTCCCTTTCATTCTCTCCTCGAATTGTCGTTATCCCTGACATTCTCTGCTTCGATGGCTGCTTCATCTGCGGGTATCGTTGCACTTCCATGGCGCCCACGTGGCACTCCAAAAGTGGAGCCCATTGCACTCTACGCTGATTGTTTCATCCACACCCACGATTTCTTTGATTTGATTGTGTTCCACAATCTACCAGAGGTCGCGCACTCCGTAGTATACATCGATGCAGTTCAACTCCATTCCCTTCTGGCGTCACCACCTCTCGATGTGTTCCCGCACCTTGTCCATCTCTTTTATCAAAATATGGATTAGGTACCAGCGTCATGTTCGCCAACTCAAACCAAAATCACCATTGACGGATGGACGCGGTGTGCCTGTGCTTAGGATCTGGCTGGTGTGTCCATCATCATTGACCTTTGCAGCACTCGATCGGGCTAGAGTTAACGGTCTCTCAGGATGAGATGAACGCGGAGATGGCCGGTGGTGTCATTGCTTCTGGGCACGCTACAACTCAGTTGGCATTGCCCATGCACATTCTGTTGTGGGATAACATTCTCACAACCAATCTCTACCAATAGGGCCAAAAGTTGCAACGAAGTGACGATGGGGTGACGACACTGTACACCGTCTTTACTTACACTTGGCTCAATGTCGATGAGTTGATGCATAACTCGATGTGGCAGTGCCACACTGACATCTCTTTGCACCAACATAATGATCATGCAGTATTGTATTTCCCGCACTTCGTGATGCGCCTCCTCCAGCACTTCGAGTTCCCAATCTCTCAGAATGAGGAGGGGAGTAATCTGGAATTTCACCCTTTTGGGTTGAAATTGTGGAATAAAAGCATTAATGCCATCAATAAAACGAGGCATGTCGCGCAACTTGCTGTCACCGCTGCACCACCTCCACTGCCACTGAACCCTGCTCAACGCCAACGTCGCAATGCCTGTCAGCCATAGCCCGATGTGCCTACCCCAGATTTTAATGTAGAGATCTCTTTCTCACAACTTCAGGCACAAGTCGATGGGTTATATGAAGCGCAACGCCGTCTGGATGATCATGTTCAGAGGATGCATCAGTCACAACGTTCTCTTATGAGGCAAATCATTCACCGCATGTGGCCCAATGATGCTGATGAGATGGTCGCCCATTCCATCCATGCTGAGGAGAGGAGCGATGAAGAATAGTTAGGATTTTATTTTCTTTTATTTTATTTAATTTTAAAGTGTCCTTGTAATTCTCCTTTCTTTAAAAAAAAGAAAAAAAAAGGAAAGTGAAATAAAAATATATTTGTTGTTGTGAATTTAATCTTGTTTTAAACTCGCAAGGGCACAAAACAGATTGTAATTAGTGGGTGCAGAGTATGAGATCGCTCCCACGAGGATTGACCAGAAAATTTAAAAGTGGAAATAACAATTAACTAAAAGAACTACTACAGATCTAGGACAATATTCAAACTAGTTTATAATTCTGAGAGTTTGATGGACAAAATAAAAATTAAGCAGTAAAATTGAATTAAATGAAGAATACAAGAGAGGATCGAGATACTAGCTCCTCCCATCCTTGGTTTACCATTGACAAAGTACAGATCTAACGGTTGAAATACAATATCGTCACAAGATGCAACTCACGTAAATATTGAACTCAATAAAAAATTTACGAAAAATATATCATTAAATCCACAAAATCAAATCTAAAGTATGCTCTTCCTACTGTCGCAAAGAAAATAAAGCAAAATATTCACTGTGAAAGGGACTTCTAATGATGATAAATTAATGCCGTAAAATAGGGTAAAACATCTACTGCAAAAGAGAGACACCTAATAACGATGAATTAATGCCGCAAATATTATCAACAAAGAATCCGGAGTAGATTCCCTATTACAGATCCGAGATCATGGGAGTGTGACTAGTACCCCTATCTTAGATGACAATCGAAAATTCACTAATTCGATAAGAGCAATTAGACATTAAAACCTCAAATATCTAATACACAATACATCCCAATCATCGATCTATATTTTATAAATGAATACCTAGGGTGGGGTTCATTAGATCCGCATCCTTAATTAAATTAGCCGCACATGATTGAAATAAATGACATGATTGAAATAGAACTGAAAGATAATATTAAAATACCGTAAAGTGCTTCAACAGCTTTAATCCAACGAGTACAATGGTTCAATTCTAGAAAATGAAACTAATCTAAATCCTAGGGCTAGAAAAGTGAAGAACAATGCTTGGAAAATAAAAGGAGAAGCTAAAAGAAAACTAAAAATGCTAAGGAAAATAAAAGGCTCTCCAAAGGGAGAGAGTCCCAAAACTAATTCCCAATTTTACTTAAATAGGGTCTCAGATCTATATTTGAAATTCAAAAAACAATTTTGAATTTTAAATTTTAGGGACCATCAACTCCTTTACTCCAATGTTTTTGTTTTTGTTGTTCTTATGCTTTTTTATGCTTCCAAATGCATCTAATGGGCAAATCTTTCTGAAACAATTAGAGTTTCACAAATATGTTAGATTACTCTCATCGGATGACTAAATATAGGCTTAAAGGGATAAAATATGATCATATTTCACCACTTATCATTTGCATTCAATTGTTTTCTTCAATTTTTGTTTAACTTTTTGCCTGTCATTCGGTACACATTCGATCGATCGACTCTCGATCGAATCCTTGTTACTTTCTGCTAAATTTTTCACAAGTTGAACTCGATCGATCGAATTTCTCAATCGATCGATCGATTGTACACAGTGAGTTTTTTACTCGATTTCGTTCGACTGTTCTTGGGTCTCAATTGATCGATTGATTTTCTAAAATCGATTGATCGATTCTGGACCTGACAGTAGGACGGTTTCACGATTTTTGAAGGCTTCATGTGCGAGTTTTCTAAATTTTTTCTTTCCTTTTTAGTTCTTATACCTTTAGGACTATTTCCCTTTAAATACCCTTTACGACTCTTTCTCTTACTTATTTTCTTCTTTCTTTCTCTCCCCTCCTACTTTCAATTCCTCATGACTGGCATTCGATTTCGCACTTGTTTCCTACACAAATTAATGGTCGAACCGACAAAAAGAAGGCGAGGCGAACCGCTCCTTCCACTTTTCTTGATCTCACTAATGTTGAGGTCATTCATCTGGAGACCTCCGCCTCCTCCTGCACCCATTCCAGCACCAATGTCAGCTCCTCCGCTGATACCATCTAAGGTTTGGGATATGCTCGTACCGGCATCAAAACTGGAACCAATGGAAGGCGTGAATGCTTAGGGTTATTAGGCCATTTTGCTTCGTTAGGAATATTAGGTGTTACTTTCTTTTTTATTCCCTTCTTAGGTCGATCGATCGATCCTAAATTTTTATGGTTTCGAACCAAGGGATATATAAGTAAAAATTAGAATTAGGGCTAGGGAGAATTCAATTTATTAGTCGACTTTATATTTCTAAGTTTTTCTCTTCAATTTTATAGCTTTCTCTTATCAATTTCTTTGGTTTTAGAGAGTAGAATTGTAATTATTCCTTGAAGAAAGATTGTTGCAGTAGATTAGAGCTTACATTGGATTTAGTTGAAGAAATATAAAGGGATATTTTAATGATTCATTTGAGATTTATTTCATTTATATACTATTTTTGTATATAAATGTCTAGCTAGTTTTTTTAAGTTTTATTTTATTTTATTTTTTATTTTTATTTTTTTAAAAGTTTTAGGATCTAATGACTCCCATCTGAGGTATTCATCCGTAATTTAGATTTGTGGTTAGAAATCTTTATAGATGCTCTTGGGTGTTATTATTTGTGTTTTTATTTATTTATTTGAATTCAATCACCATTCTAAGATATAGGAACTAGTCATGTTTTTTCCATAATCTCGAATCTATGATTTGGAATTCATGCCTTATTTTTTTATTACTTAAATCTGAAGTATTAATTTATTGTGATTAGGGGTTGCTTTAATACAATAAATGTTTTACTTCTTTTCATATAAAGTGTTGGAAAGACATTATCTGAGATTTCTATAATGGATTAATTGTTTTTATCTTTCATAAACTATTAATTGATTTTAATGTTTATGTGTTTTGCATCTTTTAATCTTTCAATCATTAGATCTATAATCGTGGATAATAATCAAGGATGAGAGGATTTAGTATTCTAAACCACACCTATTTCCTTTGAATTCTATTTAATTTGTTTATTTATATTCTCTTGTTATATTCATAAAATTTGGCAAACTAGGTTAATATTAAAATAGATCTTTAGAAATCATGTAATTGATTGTTGTTCCTTGTCAAAATTTTATTTAAAATTCTTGTGGGACTGACCTCGCACGTTGTACCCAATTGCTACAATTCGATTTGTGCACTTGCGAGTAAAAAAAAATACAATTAAAATTTAGCAACAAAAGCCTTACAAAAAATAGTTATGGCTAACTTCGATTATATCTTTAGAGGTGTGTTGAACCAGGGTGTTCTTATTGGACATGGGGTGCGGAGCTAGCAAGCCCCGAAGTACAACTCTTGGGGGCATTTTTGTTGGATATTTTTAAAATATAAACCATAAGTTTAGTTTTTTGTTTTTTGTGTTTGTGGTGAATAGTCTCACATCATTTGGAAATGTTTTAGGTCTTTGAAATACACTTTGAAAGTTTGTCTCAAGGCTTGTGAAACACGAATTTTGTAGCTTCCACATACACCGTCAGTCACACACATGTGCATACGCCTTTTCAGGCTGAAACCGGCGAGGCCGGGTCGGGGCGAGCACATGTACGTGCGATGCGAATCTCTGATGCGATACGGAATATTTAGTTAAATTTTTTGGATAAAAGTATAATTATTTAAACCTTCGAAAACCGCCCGTTTAAATTTCAAACCGATTAGTTATCTTAAAACGGATATGTTTTATCCCACCGTTCAGTTATCTACAACGGATATATATGTTCAGTTACACTTGTTCCTTTCTATAAAAGAGACCCGGGACCCCTCATTTAGATACAACATTTTTCTCTATTCTTTTTCCTGTGTTTTATTAAAAGTTCTTTCTTCTCAGAGTTCCGCTTCCGCTTTTGGTGTTCTGGTTGCGTAATCAGATTCACCAAATTTGATCACACGAATACGCTATCGGTTCGTTGTATCCTGAAACCGATTTGCCGGCAACCTATTCGTGTCCACTAGATCATAGTGGTAGGGGAAAATCTCGGTTTAAAGATAATGATATTCAACGTGCCTCGAACCGGATCTGCGTATCTAATCATTCCAATTGTTATCTTTTCTTACAGCTCGAACCGATTTTCTAACAATTTTAAATCGAGATAGCCCATATCCAATCCTCGACTTCTTCTATACTGACCGACAAAATTCATCTCGCGCTGCCCAACAATATCTATAAGTTGGACAGTTTCGATGGTTCCAAAAGGTGGCAAGAGAAATTGCACTTTCTGTTGACTACACTAAAAGTTGTGTGCGTTATCACGAATCTGTGCTCAACTGTTAACAAATCATCAACAATTAATGAAGGTCGAAAAAAGCAGAAATGGGAAGAAGACGACTACACTTGCAAGGGCTACATTCTGAATGTATTATCGGATTCATTGTTTGACGTCTATCGTGCCTACAACACATCGAAGGAACTCTGGGACGCACTCGAGAAGAAATACAAAATTGAAGATTTAGGGTATAATTATTACATAATCAGTCAGTTTTTTAATTTTAAGATGGTCGCTAATAAACCAATTCTTAGTCAAGTGCATGATTTTCAAGTAGTTATAAATTATATGATCGCTAATGGTTCTTATTTCGATGAAAATTTTTTAGTTGGTGCGATAATCATCAAGTTGCCTCCATCTTGAAAAGATTATCGAAAAATCCTTAAGCGTAATAATGAGAAGATTTCTATAAAAAATCTTCTCCTTCATTTACGTATTGAGGAAGAATCTCGAGTTAGGGACAAAACCGAAGATTACATTGATATGACATCAAAAGAACCCTTGGTTGAGTCTAAGGTTATTAGTGGACCATCAAAGAAGAGGAGGAAAGGATATTCTCAATCCAAGGAGAATAAGAAAACTATAGTACCGAAGAGCGGTGGATGCTACCATTGTGGGAAACCCGGACACTTCAAACGGGATTGTCGCCCCTTCAAGAAATTAAAGAATCAAGCGAAGCAGTGGAAGAGAAAAGCAACTTCATAGTCGTTCTCTTAGAAGTTAATCTGATTAGTGATATCGATGAATGGTGGATCGACACGGGTGCTATAAAACATGTTTGCAATAATCGTGACATGTCTGTGACGTATGAAAGGACTGATGATGATCAAAATCTCTTTATGAGGAACTCATCTACGGCGAAGATCATAGGGCGTGGAAAAGTGAAATTGAATTTTACATCCGAAAAAGTCGTGACACTTATTGATGTGCTCCATTACCCAATATTCGTAAAAATCTCGTTTTGGGTGATTTATTGATCAAGCATGATTTTAAATTTGTATTTGAATCAGATAAATTTATCTTATCCAAGAATGACGAATTTGTTGGAAAAGGATATGCAATGGGAGGCATGTTCAAATTGAAAGTACTTAATCAAATCCATAAAATCTCTCCTTCTTACTCAGTCTCTCTTTCTAATTTATAGCATGATAAATTAGGACATGTTAATTGTAGATCTATGAAATGTATGACTAGTTTAGATCTAATTCCTAAACATGAATATTTTAATAGTAATGCTTGTAATCTATGTACCAAGACTAAGATTACTAGAAAGTCTTTTCCTAGTGTAATAAGAAATTTATGTTTATTAGATCTAATATACAATGATATTTGTGATTTAAATAATATTTCTATTAGAGGAGGAAAAAGATATTTTTTTACTTTTATAGATGATTTTTCAAAATATGCTCATATCTATTTATTAAATACTAAAAATGAGGTTTTTGAAAAATTTAAGGTTTATAAAGCATTAGTAGAAAATCAATTAAATAAAAGAATCAAAACCATTAGATCTGATAGGGGTGGAAAATACATGTCAAATGAATTCTCCGATTTTTGTGAAATTCATTAAATTCGTCATGAGGTGACGGTTCCTTATACGCCACAACAAAACGGAGTTGTAGAAAGAAAAAATAGAACATGAGTAAAAATGACTAATGTAATGTTTATCAACGCTAATTCAGATAAATATTTATGGGGTGAAGCTTTATTGACTGCTACTCATATTTTGAATAAAATTTTACATAAGAAAACTTTAACTACACCTTATGAACTTTGGAAGAATAGAAAATCTATTCTAACATATTTTAAAGTGTGGGGGTGTAGGGCACTTGTTAGATTTGTAGATCCTAAAATACCTACGATAGGCCTTAGAACTATTGAGTGTGTGTTTGTTGGCTATGCACAAAGTAGTAAAGCTTACAGATTTCTAGTTGTGGAATCTAATGATAACATAAATAAAAATACTATTATCGAACCTAGAGATGCTATATTCTATGAGTCTAAGTTTACTACTCTATCTAATAAATTAAATATTCAAAGTCAAACTTATGAAGATAGAGAATCTTCTACATCTAAAGAAGTTATTAACTCTTCAACTGGTGAAGAGGTCATCATTGAACCTCGACGAAGTAAACGTCAATGATTTGAAACTAGTCTTTTAAAAGACTATTATATTTATTTAATTGAAGGAAATATGACCAAAAGTGCTAAAAAACATTTATGTCTAAATGTCGACAATGATCCGATCACTTTTAATGATGCAATGAAATCTAGAGATAATGTCTTTTGGAAATAAGCTATCAATGATGAAATGAACTCCATAATGGGAAATAAAACATGAAAATTAGTAGACTTATCAGAAGGATCTAAACTCATAGGATGTAAATGAATTTTTAAAAGAAAGCTTAGAACGGATGAAACTATAGAAAAATTTAAAGCACGATTGGTTGCTAAAGGATATAGGCAAAAGGAAGGTGTTGACTATATTTACACATACACACCAGTTGCTAGAATTTTTACTATAAGACTTCTAATTGCACTAGCTTATATTCACAAGTTAGAAATTCATCAAATGAATGTTAAAACCACTTTCTTAAATAATGATTTAAAAGAAAAGGTCTATATGGAACAACCAAAAGGGTTTGTTCTACCTGAACAAGGAAAGAAAGTTTGTAAACTTATTAAATCATCTACATTTGATAATATCATTACTAATTTTGGATTCCAAACTAATAAAGCTGACAAATGTATGCATTATAAATTTTCTAACAATCATGGTGTTATAATATATCTTTATGTAAATGATTTACTTATTTTTAGAACTAATTTAGAAGTTATTTTAGAAATTAAAAACTTCTTAGGTTCATCTTTTAACATGAAAGACACGAGACATACAGATGTAATCTTGGGAATCAAAATTGTTAGACATGAGAATACGTTAACTTTAACTCAATTTTATTATGTTAAAAAGATTTTGAAATGATTCAATTATTTTGATTTGAAACCTGCAAATACACATTTCAATATTAATACTAAATTAACTAAATATGATGGAAGATGTGTGTAATAGTTAGAATATTCAAGGGTTATTGGTAGTCCTATGTATGCAATGCATTGTACAAGGCCGGATATTGCATTTGTGGTAAGTAAATTAAATAGATTTATAAGTAACCCTATTTCTATTCATTTGAATGTTATTTCGCATGTTTTTAGATATTTAAAGGGAGCTATTAATTACGGTTTGCATTTTTCTGGATATCCTCAAGTTTTAGAAGGATATAGCGATGCAAGCTGGATATCCGATTCGGAAGAATCAAAGTTCACAACTAGTTAGATATTCACTTTTGGAGGTGCTGCGATCTCATGGGGATCTAAAAAGTAAACTTCCATCACACATCCCACTATGGAATCAAAATTCATTGCCTTAGCGACAAGTGAAAAAGAAGCAGAATGGTTAAGAAATTTATTAATCGATATTCCAATTATAATTAAACCCTTGCCACTTATCTCTATACATTATGATAGTGAAACAACACTATTAAAGGCTTATAGTCAAACGTATAAGGAAAAAATAGACATATTGGTTTAAGATATAGCTATGTAAAATAATTACTTAGAGATGGAGTAATCTCAGTAATTGGGGTCAGGTCTGCAAAAAACTTGGCGGATCCGTTTACTAAAAGCCTTGGCAGAGATGGAATTCACAGGACATCTATTGGTATGAGTTTAAAGTCATTAAACCTAAACAATCATTTATGATAGGAACCCTACCTAATGTTTGTTTAATCAATGTTTAAGTTCAAAGGGAAAAATAAGTCGTAAACACGTGGTGGCTAAAGGGCACTACATTGATGAGAAATAAATCTCATATCATCTCACGAAGAGTAGTGTTTTACTTGTAATGGATAAGGGGAGGTTAATCGTTGCTTTTAATAGTCATATAATACTATGTGTTGAGATGTTAAAGTTACAGAGACATCTCTTATAGGCCTACTTATATAAGTGTGGGGGTGGAGTCGTTTTCGATGAGACATGACTTTATCTCATAAATTCTTATAAAAATCTGGGTACTAGCATAGGGCCTAAATGTGTTAACCTATTTATGGAACACAAAATAGGTGAAATATGTGTGTGACATAGTTTCGATTTGTCATATAAGATCGTTAGCTCAAGACATAGTTTCACTAAAAACCTTGACAAACCTTGAATTATTTTCACTAAAATGAAAATTCAAGTCCGTAAAACATTTTCATTTATACACATATTTTTAGTTTTACTCTATTTTTTTTAAATCTTTAAAATAGTGGAGAATTTTGAATATTTTAAAATTGTAGGGGATTGTTGGATAATTTTAAAATATAAAACATAAGTTTAGTTTTTTGGTTTTTGTGTTTGTGGTGAATAGTCCCACATCGTTTGGAAATGTTTTGGGCCTTTGAAATATACTTTGAAAGTTTGGCTCAAGGCTTGTAGCCTTCACCCAGGGGGCACCGAATTTTGTAGCTTCCACATCCATGCACCCTATCAGTCACACACAAGTGTGTCCGTCGAGCCAAACTGAGTCGGATCAGATCGGGACAAGCACGGGCACAAGCACGAGCATGTGTACATGTACGTGGCATGTCGATGTGATGCGGTGCAGAATATTTAGTTAATTTCTTTGGACAAAAGTGTAATTATTTAAACCTTCGGAAACTTCCCGTTTAAATTTCAAACCGATTAGTTATCTAAAAACGGATATGTCTTATCCGACCGTTCAGTTATTTGTAACAGATATGTTCGTTCAGTTACACATGTTCCTTTCTATAAAAGGGATCGGGACCCCTCATTTAGATACAATTTTTTTCTCTATTCTTTTTCCCGTGTTTTAAAAGTTCTTTCTTCTCAAAGTTCTACTTCCGCTTTTGGTGTTCTGGTTGCGTGATCAGATTCACCAAATTTGATCACACGAATACGTTGTCGGTTCGTTGTATCCTGGAACCAATTTGTCGGTAACCTATTGGTGTCCTCTAGGTCATAGTGGTAAGGGCAAATCTCAGTTTAAAGACAACGATATTCAACATGCCTCAAACTGGATCTGCGTATCTATTCATTCCAATCGTTATCTTTTCTTGCAGCCCGAACCGATTCTCTAACAATTTTCGATATTAGAAAATGCATTGGAATCCCCAGAGCTAAATGCTTTTCCCTTTTAGAAGACCCTTAAGCTTTTTTCGTATTCTCATGAGTTCACCAATAAAATTGTTTATCGACGCTTCGTGAACTAAGGCAATCTTGGCAAACCACGTAAATCTTTGTTTGTTGTGTGTTCGGATTTGTTTATCATTTTTCTCACTTTTGCATTATTGTTTGAATGTTTATCGTGTGGATCGTTGGTGATATATGGGTGCTTCAACGCTACAAAAATATATAATAATATCTTGAAAACATTTGAGAAACATTCAAAAAAAACAGTCACTTGCCTCGAATAGGGGATCTATCTCCTTTATTAATATGATCTCTTTGAGATTTTTTTTTATAAGTTTTTTTAAATATAACCCATAAAACACTACAAAAAATATAACTATTAGCGGTAATTCCTATTAAGACTATTAGCAGCAAGGGCATTAATGACAATTTTTTATTAATAGCGATAGTTTTTTACTGCTGCTAATAATCTTATTTTTTGTAATAAAAAAAGTATTGAAAATCATCTCTATTAATAAATAAAAAAACCTAAAAAGATGACAAAAGAAAAACTTATAGAGACAATATCTCAAGAACTTAAAGTTAGTGCAAGAAATCAAAGCTTCACATAAAACAAAGAAGACATGGCTTCTTATCCTCTAGGAGTCATGTAAAGAAAGGAATAATTAGAAAAAGAATTTCTTCTCTATAGCTTGAAATTACAATTTAATAAACGGCAATAGTCTATGCATATTTTGAACTAATTTATTATTATTATTATTATTATTATTTGATTAGCTTAAAAACCATATCCTCTCCACTTTTTCGTTTTCTCTCCTTTCGAATGACCTTCTTTTTCCTAATTCTCCTTAAACCAAATTTGTTGTGACAGCCCGCGCTAGCACCAATCAACCATATAATATAATAGATCCTTTGGAAAATTATGATAGGTGGGATTTTGCCTCTAAATTTTGGGATCTCATTTGATGTCATTACAAACTTCTCCAATATGTTAATATGTATTTGGGCTCTTAAATAACTTGAATTTCACATCCAATTAGTTAGATAACTTCAAAATGGGTGTCTACAATTTGATGGGTCAATAATAAAATAACGTCCACATAGTTTGGTATATTAAATTTGGATTGGGTTGTGTAACACCTAATCCCCAAAATGGGTGCCGCATGGTGCTTAGTTGGTTTGGACACAACCCTATGGGTAGCATCCGAAAGAGTAGACTCAAGCCTCTAATATAAATAGGGCACGTCTTTTCACGCCAATGCGATCTCCATTCATGCCTTCCTTCGAAACCCACAGAAACTCATTGGCTTCTTGAAGTCAGACGATGAAGATCATGTTTCACACCAATTTTCCACACAAATTGATTTTGTGATCATGAGCGTACCTCAAACATACATGTTATGATTTCACGAGGCGTAAATCACAAAAATGGTGCCCTAAGATTACATGGTACACATCATACTCAAACTTGAGTTTAAAGCCATTTTTTATGATGTGTTACAGGGATTAAAAAAATGATCGGCTGATAGTAAGATCTTGATCTCAAGGTCCATTGTGTGGATAATTGGCCCGAAAAAAATAATATGCATTGTCCGATATAGAGAAATCAGTGAGTTTCAAACATAGGCGCGAACAGAGGTACCAATATAAATATGGGTAGCGTTGTTTATACTAGTTAAACTTGTGAAGAACACACATATTTCCATCATAAAAGAATCATTAATTTGCTTGAATCATACGATGGAGATTTTTTTCATCCTAATCTTCCATACAAAAGATCTTGATATCATGGCACACCTATCAGACAGTCAGATCTTGATTCCACATGACACACATCCCAAAAGTGACAATGATCATGGGTGTACCTATCAGACGGTCACTTTTGAGGATGTATACCACGTGGAATCAACATATGACCGTTTGATAGGTGCGCCATGATCTGAAGATATATTGTGTGGAATATTGGGATGAAAAGCATATTTATCATCTGATTCAAGAAGTCATCAGACTTTCATGGTGAAAGTGCGTGTGTTTTTGACGCGTTTAGTTTTAGAGGTGTAAATATCGATACCCAGTAAACATATCTATAATATTTTTTTGGTTACCTTTTAGCCAACCTGCCAAAAAAAATTTGGGATCTTAGCTCAATGGATCCCAATTCCCACAGTCTTTTTTATTTTATTTTAAAATTAGCTTAATAGAGCCAGAAATAGTCAAACAGGAAAGACAGAAGTTGCCAGGGCGTCAGAGAGGGCATCATGTATCGAGAGATTGAGGGTTAGGCTTACGGTTTTAAAAACAGAAACCTTTTTTTTTTGGGGGGTAGGGGGGGAACTCGCCCGCAATCACCCACACACATAGTTCCACCACTGCCTGCACTGAAAACCCATTTACTGTATTGACTCCCACAATGGGGACTGATTTTAATCTCAATCTTTTACGCAAATGATCTCAAGACCATGTGCTTACCATAAAAAGTCAGTTTTTGATTTCACGTGGCGGTTATTTCAAAAAGTGACTCAAAAATCATGTGGCACAACGACGGACACGTTCAGAGAATCCTGTAAAATTTAGAAATATAAAGTATACTTTCCTCTTAATAAACTACACCAATTATTGAATATGGGAAAATTATAATGAGCAGACTTCAAACAACATACCAACACACTATAAAAAATAAGACTATTAGCAGTAACTTTTTACAGCTATTAATGAAAACACTATTAAGACTAATAGCGGAAATTTTTCTGTTAATAGCGAGAATTTTTGGCTACCACTAATAGTCTTATTTTTTGTAGTGACAACAGATTACTTAAGTGAAGCGATGCAAGTGGCTGACCTGACCTGCATTGTTGGGACCCACTACGCTTGCATCGCACCATGTAAGTGGTCCGTTGAATGGTCTGTTGTTTGGGATTCACCATATATAAGTGTCCTTAAACATGCCACATAATCAAAGATGTTAGATATTCCTAGCTAGGGCTGTCAATCGGCCCGGTCAGCCAGTAACCCGGCCTGGATCGGGGCCAGAAAAATCAGGCTTTTTTTGTGTCCAAGCCCAGCCTGTATATATATGGCTGGGCTTTAGAAAGTGGCAGCTCTAGAAAATCCGAGCTGGGTTAAGGCCTGATGGTATGAAACCCGCTTAAGCCCAGCCAGGGTACCCATTATATACAATAATTACATTTATTTATTAAAATTTTAATGTTTAATAATAGGGCTACTAAAGTACCCTAAGATAAAACGTACGTTTTTGTACACATATCTTACAAGTTAAAGGCCGATTAGCCAATTCGATTGGCAGCCCTAGCACCCACCCCTAGCTGTCTCAATGGGCCGCGTTAGGGCCTGGCTGGCGTTTAGTCTGGCCTGGCCCTAATCCGAGCTGCAATGTACTTAGCCCCAATTTTTTGGGATATTTTTAGGCTGCTATTTTTTTTTAAAACAAAATTTGATTAAAAAAATTTTAAATCAATTTTTTCTTCTTTGTGGATAGATTTTATAAATTTTATGATGCCTTGTTCTAATCAATTTCTAATAAACTTTTTTTATAAGGTCCGTAGAAACCCAGATTCTGAGTTTTTACAAAAAAATGCCCGTAGAAACCTAAATTCTTAGTTTTTATGCCGTTTTCCTCTGTTAGAGAGTTTGCCTAGGGAGAAGAGCTTTTTTAGACTTTTCGAGCGAAAGCCATTTTGGCTCGAAACTCTCAGATTCTGAGTATAAGAAGTTATACTTCTCTCAAATATATACACTGCATCAGCTCCTTCCAACGGTCATCTCCCATCTATCGTAATTAGTCGTTTCAATGTTTTTTATTGATTTTACCTAATCTTTGGTGGCATTTGTGATGGTCGCTGTCAGGGATTGGAATGCGGCACGCATACCCTGCATAACCCACTAGTCTTTGGCTGGTTGTTGGATGGTCCGATTTATATTAAAAAGTAAGTCATTCGGTCGATGGGAAGCCACCTTTTGAGTACGAGTGTATGAGGCGTACACACTAGTCTTTCCCCATATCTGTGGTTCTCTTTAGCTCAGCCGTGAAGGGGAAGATGTTATGGTTAGGGTTTTAAAGGCTTTTGTTGAACTGCTTCATTAGCCACTAAATTTTGCATGAAACAGAAAAATAATAGTATCTTATAATTTGTAGTAATGTACCAATTATTTCCCATTATACCCTCAAGTTTGTATAGTGCGTTTGGGTTAGGTATTTTGGCTCTGCCCTAGTTTCGGTCAGGTCGAGTCACACTAATATCGGATCAGGTTGGGTCCGGATCAATTGGACCCAACCTGATATTTCATATATAAAACTAAGGAAAATAAGATACATAAACCTAAAGGAAAATAGGGGGATTTTAATCAAGGCGGGTGACCCATCGGGTCGAATCAAATCAGGTCGAGCATACACTTATGACCAATCCAAGTGTATGAATCAATCAAAAACACCATATATTTTATAATTTGTATATGACTGCTATAACTAAAGATTGTTTTTTGTTCCAATCTTCCACACAACAGATCTTGAGATCATAGCGCACCTATCAAATGGTCAGATCTTGATTCCACGTGGAACGCATCCCTCAAAGTGACATATGAGAACCATTTCTCATGGTATACCCATGATCATGGTCACTTGATAGGTGACCACAATCTCAAGATCTATTGTGTGGAAGATGGGGACGAAAATGATCTCGATCGTCTAATTTAAGATAGTCAATGATTTTTTAACGCCACCCTTCTAGAAAGAACATCAAAATTATTAAATTCGTCATTTTTGTATTAAATTCGCTATGTGTATGTGATGTTTTGGTAATTACCTTTCATGAAATTTTATTTATAAAAAAAAATCGTAAACTTTGTTCAACCTCGCATGGATTAGCAGCCTGTAAAATTTCAATCAAATATGGTGATGACACATAACCCGATGATTGAAAAACATTTATATGGTCGTAGAATAACCATCCTTTAAACCGATTCTGAGCTTTTCTGAGATGAATTTAAGAACAATAAGAATCCGAGTTATTTGGAGAAAAATCAAGAATTAGAGTAACTTATGAACACATCTAAGAAAAGTGAGGAATCTAAGTTTTCAGGAGTCTGAGCTTTTATGAGAAAAATCAGGAAACACCTGAACGAGGTCTAAAAGTTTGAAGAAAGTGAAACTAACAATTTTAATTAAATATTTATATAAATATTATAAAGGCTCACGTATGTGCCTTTATTTAAAAACTTCATTATAGTTTGGTGCATCATGGTTACAATGGACAACGATTGTTTGAATAAACTCTCTTAACTTAACTTAATATATATATATATATATATATATATATATATATATATATATATATATATATATATATATATATATATATATATATATTATTTTTATTTATTTTTTTTTTTTTTATATTTTTTTTATTCAAGCCGAGTGTTGGAACATACAATCAAAGCCCGGCCCGGATTAATCCAATACACTACATGCTTAGCCCGGCCCGGGTACCAGGCCGGGTTGGCTTCATAAAATATATTACTTTTTTCAGGCTGGATTCGGGCTAAAATTCGGGCCAGGCCCATTGAGAGCCCTACCCACCACATACCCATCATGGATCAAAATCTCGGTTCAAGCCAAAACCGAGACGTCTCGGTTTCCGCCCCCCCCCCCTCCGAAAATAAGTGATTATCGGCCGAGATCGCACATCGAGAGTTTTGAAATTTTTTTATAGGGTTTAAACCCAATTTTTGCAAAAAAAAAACCATTTTTTCTTTTTCTTTCTTCTTCTTCTGTCCTCCATTTTTCCCCCCTTTCTTTCCCTTGCTTGCTACTTTATTCCCAGAAAAAAAAAAAAAAAATTGGAGGAAAAGAAGAAGAAGGAAAAAAAAAAAAAAAAAAAGTAGGAGGAGCTACCTTTCTTTCTTCTTCTCCTCAAATCAGATTTTATTTTATTTTTTTCCTTCCTTTCTTTCTTCTATTTCTTCTTCATCTCTATTTTTTTTTTTTTCCCCAGGTCTTTCAAACTTGAGGAAAATTGAAGTATTGGATGAAATTACCAATAAAAATTGTTTAAAGATCTAATGCCACACGATAGATCTTGAGATTGTCCGTGTACCATCAGACGGTTGGTATTTTATTTCACGTGGCATACATTCAAAAAAGTAAGCTTAGCATCACATGCACGCTTAAAATTGATTTTAAGGTCACTTTATGGGTTGTACCACATGAAATAAAAAATCGACCATTTGATGGTAAACCCATGATCTAAAGATTGATCACATGAAAGATTGGGATGATAAACAATCTCCATCATTTGAACTGTGGCAGATGATGCGACTTAAGGGCTACCCATTTTTTTAAGGGAGCCATTACTTGCACACACTTTTCAAGTGATTGCACCAGATTGTACCGAATAGAAAGATTGGCAAGTTTGGCGACCTCTACTATGTGAAAACATCATCTAAGCCGTTTGATTTGAAGGTCATAATTTAAAGATATCAATTACAAAAGTTTAGAACTAAATATAATTTTCAATTTTCATCATTTGATTAAATGGAGTCAAAGACTATTATATAATTCAACAGTTGACTACAATAGATCATATGGCAAGTATCCTGTTTTGTACCAATTTTATGTGCCTAAAATCTGTTGATCATGAATTTCAAATCAGACGGCCCATATTGCATTTTTACATATCACATGTCCCTAAAATACCAAGTCTTTCTTTAAATTCAGTGCAATCAGTTGAAAAACGTGTGCAAGTAACGGCTCCCTTCTTTTAAGGGGTTTTCGGTGTTTAAAGGTATAAAACCCATTTTTTAAGGGATTTTTGTTTTTTAAACTTCTTTAAGGTGTAATGGACATATAAGTATTTTAAACAGATGAAAATTAGCCTTACTAGTGTAAATATGTGTTATAATAATGTTAAAGACCTTAGAAAAACTATTAAAATAAAGTTTGATAAAGGTCGGAGCACATTTTACAAAAACACCCGAAATTTACCAAAATTTCTACCGAAATTACTAAAATTTTGACTAATTTATGATTTGGGTCATGACCGAAACCAAAACCAAAACCGAGATTTTGATCTATGATACCCATATAAATATTCTCTTTGTATAACCCTAATTTTATGGATTTATAGTTAATATTTTTCAAAAAAAAAAATTACAAAAAATAAAGAGTACTTTACGATTGAAATAAATAAGTATATAGAAAAATAAAAAAAAATAAAATTTAAAGAGAAAAATAACTCACCTTAGGGCCGAGCTAGGACTGAGTACTTGTTGGCCCACCCTAGGGCAGTGCTAGGGCTGACTCCTTGGCAGCCCGGCCCGTTGACAACCGTAGATAATCTCTTTGGTCTATCGGGGACCGTTATTAATGACAGTTACACTTATATTACTTATATTAGGAATTCTATTCCTGCAAGAAAAAGGCTCTTCCCTGGGTTATAAATAGAAGTATAGAACTCCTATGTATCGGTACGAAGACTAATGAATATAAGAGAAAATTTTGAATACAGCCCTCTTCCTCTCCTACAATTCAATTTAATCAGCTTTATTTCTCTAAATAAATATCTCATTGTTCTCTCTTTTTCGGTGGTTGGTTGTCTTATTTTTCGTAGTGGTTTCTTTTGTTCTCTCTTTTTTTGGTGGTTGGTTGTGGCGATGGAGCACGCCGACATCGAAGCTCCCGAAGATGAAAACCAGTTTGAAAGATCGTTGGCTTTAGAAGACCGCTTACAACATGCTAGTGCGTCAGTCTAAGGTATTTGTTTACAAGTTATTTTGGTTGTGTTTGGCATAGCTTTTTGTTAGCTCCCTGTCATAGTCAGATATACTTGCTTTAGCATGCCCCCATTTCCTTACTAACTCCCTACTCTAACAGCTACCTTCCTGCTCTCAGCTAACTCTCCTTTAGAGTAAATAAAGTCTACTATGGCAAGAAATGAGCAGAGAATAGGGGAGAATTACTGGAACAAGTAAATCATGCTTTATAAGTAGTTAGCAAGGAGTTGGGGACCTAAACCCAACTCTGGAAGGGATCTAGCAGAGAGCTATCAGCAATGCCAAACATAGCATTTGCCTATTTAAGAGATGGGTTTGTTCAAATTATAATAGGTTTCTTTATTTTTTTAATTCAAAGTTAGGTGTATTCTCTGGCTCAATCGTTGAATTCTTGCGTGCCTGGGATATGTTTCTTCTGCACGAACTTTGTTAATAGCATACCACCTATCATCTGACATTACGTGCAACATGTAGGGTCTCTTCCCGAAATTATGTATGACATAGCTCTCTGTTAGCCTCTGCCACAGTAGAGTTCAACTGTTTTAATTAGTTCTCATTAACTTTTCTAACTCCCTATAAAGAAGAATGTTGTGCAAAAACCCCTCTAGATGGCCTTTGCACGTCTAATTACATTGATGGCTTTTACATGCGAAGAAGACAACCAATAAACCAAATAACCAATATTATAAGAAGGTAGAAAGAGAAAAAGATCATACCACAAGCAAGAACAAGATTTTCGTGATTCGGCCTAAGCCTATATCCACGGGCAGTCAAACAAAGTGTTTCCACTATCAAGAAGAAGATGCACAAAGGCTACAAACCATGGAGATCATATTCTCAAATCTTACCCAAACAAAGGAAAACCACAAATTCAAGACTTACATGCCAAACAAAGCCCCAAGGGGGTCCCAACTCCAAAACCCCAAAACGTCGAAAATATCTCACATATTTATAAGTTTTTCTCTCACACTAATTATCCCCAAAAAGAACCCACGTTCCAAAACTCTCCCACTTTCCAGTTTTGGTTTGGACTCTTATTCTCTATCTTTTACATCATATTTAATAGGATTTTATTTTTATCCAAACCGAGCCAAAAAACCTAACAATCTCCACCTTGGCGAGATTTGCAAACCAACAATTATTCTCCACATCGTCATGAAATCTCATGTCATTCAAACAGATCAAGCATCTTCAATTTCAACTTCAAAACTGCCTTCAAATGCGCCCACCGACACCAATGCACCCTAAAAGTGCCCAAAATGCTAATGCACTCGAAAGTGTCCAAAATGCCAATGCACCCGAAGTGCTAAACTACTAATGCACCAAAAAGTGCCCAAATTATTAATGCACCCGAAAGTGCTTAATATGCTAATGCACTTGAAGCGCCAAACTACTAATGCTGCTCAATTGTCAATTCACCCGAAAGTGCCCAAATTGCTAATGCACTCGAAGTGTCAAACTATCAATGCACATGAAGTGCCAAACTGATAAAGCACCTAAATGTGCCAAACTGCCAATGCATCTGAAGTGTCAAACTGACAATGCACCTGAATGTGTCAAACTGCCAATACACCTGATATGACAGCCCAGATTTTCGCTCTCAAAAATTTGAGCCATCAAGATCATGCTCTAGATGATCCCTAGGACAAGTCACAGAATGTCTGCTCGTCTAGCGGAAATCAGAGCAGACACTATCCAGTAGTGGCAAATCGAGTCATCGTATAAGGCTTTTAAAAAAGAGGAAATAAATAATGCATATATATAAAGACAAAAGAAGATACATCCCCAAAAAGGAACCAAGAAGAACCACTGGTGATAAAGATCCATCACCTGAAATAATGGTTCCTAATAGTGGTTCCTATAGAATGTATAACTATATAATTAATACAACATCTATAATAAAAGGTACAGACGGTGGCCACCAGCCACACAATAATCCAGATTTCAGTACAAAAATTTAAAAAGTACAAACTAATACCCAGACAGCTAATAGAACTCGTTAGCTCGGGTATCAGTATCCTCTTCCTCAACCTCAGCCTCCGGATCAGGCTGGTAGTCAGGGTCGCTCTCAGTGCCGGGAACTCTAGCCTCAGAACCTATAATTGTTATAGAAACAAGGTGAGCTAACCATCTAAGTTCAGTAGAAGAATTTCAGTTAAAGTTGCATCTTAATTGTAAAACATGGTTGCAGAAGATATTCAGACAGATGATTGCGAATATTGATGTAATTGAAAGATGCAAGCAGATGTTCGAGATATCTGAAATTTATCGAGCGAGCATGACTTATCAGAATTTACAGGATGTTATGCATACAGTATTTAATGACTTAAAATAGTATACTTAAGTAACTCCCGTGAATATAGCACGTGGTGGCCAGATTTGGGCCGATGGGTAATCCCAACCATCGTCGTTCACATGAACCATTTCAGAGATGTAACAACGCCTCAACTAAGGAGTGTAATTGTGCCAAGGATTTTAAAGCAGATGCACGATTGTGTCAAGCACGGATATACCGCCGAGTCGGTGAGATTCGTCAAATTTTTAAACCACAAATCACATGCAGACATATCATACATAACAAAGATCAGGTGACAGGTATCAGATAGTCGGGTCTCGCACGTACCACTGTAGCATGGAAACATGGAACACATTATACATAATGGCTAGTTGTGGTGGCAAAGCAACCCTATACGCAACTTTGCCAACCCGTTCGAGTACCTCAAAGGGTCCAATATATCGACGACTCAACTTTTCCCATTGTCCAAAGCGCATCACGCCCTTAGCTGGCGAGATCTTCACAAAGACCTTGTCTCCCACCTGAAAACAAATATTAATTCCATAGCTAATTGGTTTAACTAGAGAATCATAAGTTTCTTGAACACATCTAAGTATACCTAAAACTCAATGTGCGTCCGATGGAGATCGACATAACTCTTTTGGTGACTTTGAGTCACCCTCAATCTTTCGTGTATCAATCGAACTATTTCGGTTGCACTGTCAACGATATCAGGTCCCAAAATGAGCTTTTCACCGACTTCTTTCCAGTTCAAAGGAGACCTATATCATCGCTCATACAATGCTTTATACGGTGCCATCCCAATACTGGACTGATAGATATTATTGTAAGCGAACTCGATCAGAGGCAAATGCTGATCCCATGAACCATGAAAGTCCAACATGCATGCACACAATATATCCTTTATGATCTGATTCAATCTCTCAGTCTGCCCATTTGTCTGAGGATGAAACGCTGAGCTGAACTCCAGTTTAGATCCCATGCCTTCTTGAAATCGCTGCCAGAATTGCGACGTATAAAGCGGATCTCGATCGCACACTATATTGACTGGTATGTCATGTAACCGAACTATTTTCTTTATGTACAGCTCTGCAAGTTTGTTGGCTGTAAACGTAGTATGGTACGACAAAAAATGTGCAGACTTTGTCAGTCTATCAACAATTACCCAAATGGCATTGATCTTCCTCAATGTACTCGGCAATCCCAATATAAAATCTATAGAAACGGCTTCCTATTTCCACTCTAGCACTGGCAATGGTTGCAACAACCCTGCTGGGTTCCGATGGTCTACTTTCACTTGTTGGCAGACTAAACATTGAGAAATGAAATCCGCAATATCGTTCTTTAGTCCTCTCCACCAAAAGCTTCGCTTGAGATCCTGGTACATCTTGGTACTCCCAGGATGTATAGCATATGTCGACTTGTGCGCTTCTTTCAAAATAGTATCTTTAAGATCTTTATTATCAGATATGCACATCCAATCTCTGAATAGCAAAGTACCATCAACCTTGATAGAGAAATCAAGCCTGATCCAGTTGATCACATCCTTTCTAATGGCTATAAGCTCATCATCAATCATCCGGAGCTTATGCACGCTATCAAATAATATAGGCCGTATCACAATGGTAGCCATTAATGATCCTGAACCTTTGACGTCTATCAGTGTATCGTATAAGGCCAGGTCCTCAAGTAGATGCCACCGTTGTACTCTGATAATAAGATGTGACAACTGTACTGAAGACTTTCTGCTCAAAACATCTGTCATAACGTTGGCCTTCTCAGGATGATACTGGATGGAACAGTCGTAATCCTTTAAAAACTCCATCCATCTGTGATGTCGCATGTTCAAGTCCTTTTGGGTAAACAAATACTTGAGACTTTTGTAGTCGGTGAAGATGTCAAATGTTTCACCGTATAAGTAGCACCTCCAGATCTTCAAAGCAAAGATCACCGCCGCTAACTCCAGATCATGTGTAGGATAATTCTTCTCGTGTTCCTTGAGCTGTCTAGAGTCGTACGCGATAACCTTTTTGTGCTGGTTGAGGACACAATCCAAACCACTATAAGAAGCATCACTGTATATGAAAAAACCTCCTCTATCAGAAGGTATAGCTAGCACTGGTGCTGTAGTCAGACGCGTCTTGAGTTCTTAGAAACTCTTCTCACACTGATCAGTCCAATCAAATTTAGCATTTTTCTTTGTGAGCTGAGTAAGCGAACTTGATAGTTTGGAGAATCCTTCTACAAATCGTCTATAGTATTCTGCCAAGCCAAGGAAACTACGGACCTCGATTACCGTTCTTAGTTGTTCCCAGTTCACTACTACTTCAATTTTCATCGGGCCAACTGTTATACCCTTAGCAGAGAAGATATGACCCAAGAAACTGACTTGGTCAAGCCAAAACTCACACTTACTGAGCTTTGCATACAGTTTGTGATCTCTGAGGGTCTGTAGCGCCACATGCATATGTCCTTCATGTTCCTCCTTTGTCTTGAAATAGACAAGACTGTCATCTACAAAGACAACTACGGACTTATCCAAGTGTGGTTTAAACACTCAGTTCATTAGGTCCAAAAAAGTCGCAGGTACATTCGTCAATCCAAATGGCATAACTAAAAACTCATAGTGCCCATATCTGGTTATGAATGTTGTCTTCTCGATATCCTCTGCTTTGACTCTTAGCTGATGATAACCCGATCGCAAGTCAATCTTCGAAAAGAACCTCGCTCCTTGTAACTTATCAAAGAGATCATCTATTTTTGAAAGCGGGTAATGATTCTTAATCGTCAACTTATTTAACAGTCGATGCACAGATGCATCGAACCATCCTTCTTCCTGACAAACAGTACTAGGGCTCCCCAAGGAGACACACTAGGTCGAATGAACCCTTTATCAAACAGTTCTTGCAGTTGCTCCTTTAATTCTTTCAATTCTGCAGGAGCCATCCGATACGGAGCTTTAGAAACTGGCTCAGTACCCTGAACTAGATTTATCGTAAATTCAATCTCCCTAGCAGGTGGTAGCCCTGGTATATCCTTAGGAAACACGTCAGGGTACTCACACACTACATGAATATCGGATATCACATTTGTCTCTTCTCGTTACTCTTGCAGGAAAGCCATATAGCCACTGCATCTACTCTTCATCATCTTTTCGGCTCAAATAGCTGATATCAACGGGGCTACCTTAGACTTCACCCCGCAGAATCTGAATGACCTTTCCTTTGGAGGACGAAAAATTATAACTTTTCGAAGGCAATCGACGCTCGCATGGTAAGTGGATAGCCAGTCCATTCCAAGAATAACGTCAAATCCTTACATGTCTAACAATTTCAAATCTGCCATCGTCTCGTGATCTTCTACCAACAAAATCACTGATTTACATACTGTGCCTGTATTTACTGAACTCCCCATAGGAATAGACACCGTCAATATGAAGTCTAAATGTTTAGGAATAGACACCGTCAATATGAAGTCTAAATGTTCAGGAGTGACGCTCAATTCTTTCGTAAATTGAGGCCTGGTAAACGAGTGTGTAGAACCTGGGTCTACTAAAACTCGGGCTCTATGAAAACAAATGTCACAATGCTGATATACCTTCAACACACCTATAATTCAGTGGCACAATTCAATCAAGTGCTTTACCGTATATGTGTAATGTGCATCATTGTTATCAACATATATCAACAATAATTCTACATTACAAATTTCCATTCCATTCTACTAAAGAAATAATCTCACTTTGAAATTTAATCATACCTTGTATGACATCATTCGATGTCAAAGCATCATTCGCGATAACAGCATATGCTCGACCTTGAACCACAAGCCGAGAAGATCTCTATATAGACATTGATCCGGACCTCTCCTTACTCTCCTCTGGGCAGTTCCTAATCAAGTGGCCCATCTTGCCACATCTAAAGCATGCCTGGTGTGATTTTGAATTATGATGTTTTACTCACAAGCGCATGAATCAAATTGTAGATAGTAGGTGTGGAGTATGAGATCATTCCCACGAGAGATGATCTAAAAAGATGAAACAATAACTCAAGAAATCTATCAAGATTTAACGGTACCCTACCAATATTATGATTTAGGCAGTTCTGTGAGATGATAATTACTGACTACAAAATAAAGCTTAATTGATAATTCAAAATAAACGTAAAGATGAAGATATTAAATCCTCCTATCTTTGGTTTGTTCCTCCTATAATATAAATCTAAGGATTAAACTATGAGATATACTATTGAAAAGCATCTTTTATGAAAAATTAATGGTAAAAACTCAGATAGGTTCCACATTATATCCCTGCAATCAGAACTTAATTTCAGAGATGATTTCCATATATAGATCTGGGATCAAGGGCATGACTCGGCACACTTGATCTCAGATTACAAATAAAAATCATCTCCAAAGTGGGTAAAAAATTTCAACAAGAATACCACCATAGATCTGAGATTAAGGGCATGACTCGGCACACTTGATTTCAGATTAGGGAGTAATTAAGATAAAATTATCATTACAGATCCAAGATCCAGGGCATGATTCGACACACTCGATCCCAGATCGTAATCGTAAGTAGATCCACATGATAAAAATAAAAATATCATATAACAATGATTGGGGTAAAATTACCGTCACAAATCTGAGATCTAGGGCATAACTCGGCACACTCGATCCCAGTTAGTGGCGGGGATTTCATCTGTTCGTGATAGCATAATAACCATAAAATAAAATCTCAAAGTTTAATCCTAGATCTATACTATTAGAAGTACATCCCTCGGATGGGAATCATTAGATCCCCATCCCTAACAAATTAGCCACATATGTTGTAATTGAATGACATAAAAAAGTAATAGATGGAAAATAACATTAATCTAATTAATTAAAAATACCTCAATCGTCAATAGCAATTCCTTGATCCAAGCTTAATCCACCAGTCTAATGATCTTGTGAAACAAAATTAAAAATATACTCTACTAATCTCTAAATTTAAACTAGGAATTAATTGAGCGAAAATAATATTCTCTCAAGAAAGGAATGCTAAAAACGAAGGTAAAAGGAACAAAGCTCTAAAAAAATAAAAATCTCTATCTCTACGTGTATATTCTCGAGTTGTTTGTGGCTTTAAATACTTCCAAGTTTCACAGTTTTCCTACCCCGAAAAGCCAGGGTCAATTAATCGACCTTATAGAATCGATGCATCGACTCCCTCTAAATCTGCTCTAAGGAGTCATTTTCGTCTCAAACTCTATCCTTTACCTCGATTAATCGAGTGCAAGGTCGATTAATCGACCTCCTTTAATTCTGCAACCAAAAAGTGCTTTTTGTGTCAAACTCAATCACTTCCCTCGATTAATCGACTTATGGTCGATTGATCAACCTTCCCAAATTTTCGTGAACTTCAGCCCAACTCTCTATCAGACACTACCTCGGTATTTCAGCCATAACTTTCTACTCTGAACTCGGATTGATATGATTCTTACGGCATTAGAAAGATGACGAAAGGTTTTACAACTTTTGTGTTTTAGCAATTTCCCGAATCTGACATCTTAACGGTCCAAATTGAGCTACAAGTCTCACTAAGTTCTCGATGATCCAAGGTTGCAGTGTTTGACATTATTTTCGAAATTCTTGGGCTGTTTTATCCACATGGATTGTATTTACCCGAAACACTTCAAATCAAGTAATTCTCATCAGATAGCCTTCATCGGACAGCTAAATATAAGTATTTAGGGGTGAAATATCATCATATTTCACTACTCATCAATGCCCCAGTCTCCCTCCTACAGTTCTCTGTCTTGTGTGGCTTCCCACACTTAGCACATGACAGGGCCGGAGTGAACGATGATACCCTCGATGATCCTTGCGCTACAGAAGCCCCACTGTCGAAAGAACCAGACGGTTGAAATGGTCTGAAAAATACAGGTACTGCTGGCCTCTGGTATGAAGTAGGCCCTGTAGATATCGTCGGTCTGGAGTGTGTAGGGTATCTCGGAGGTCTAGAGAATCTCGCCCTCTTGTTCAGCTCAGGGTTTGTCTCTAATACGACCTTTCTTTATTTTGCTTGTCTCTCCAAGCAAACTATTTCTGGTTCTCTTCTTCTACGATGAGAGCTTTAAACATCACACTCTCGTACGTCACCATCTCCCACATGGCTATATCCATTTGTAGGTTTTGTCTCAAGCCAAGCTGGAATTTACGAGCTCTCATCAGCTCAGTGGCTACGTGCTGTGGTGCAAATCTGGATAATCTATCGAATTCAGCACCATATTCTCTTACTGACATCGCACCTTATTTCAACTCAATGAATTTCACCTCCCACTGATGTCTCACTATTTTTGGAAAATATTTATTGTAGAAGACCTCAGTGAACTCCTCCCAAGTCCAAGGAGTGTGAGGAAATTCTCTCTCGATTTCGTGACACCGACTTCCACCAAGGTCCGGCATCACCATCTAGTTTGAATATTACCCAACGCACTTTCTCTACATTGTACACTGGAGCACTTCAAACAAATTCTCAATTTCTTCAATCCAACCCTCGGCCTCTATGGGATCCGTCTGACCAGAGAAGTTAGGAGGTCTCATTCTCCAAAACTCCGTGAAACCGTCAGGCTGGTGAGGTGGTCTAGCTGTTTGCTAATTCAAAGCAGCAGTCTGATGAGCGACGTTGGTAGCCAAAGCTTCCAACACCTGCTCCATTCTACCCTCGTTGCCTTTTCTTCCTCCTCTCAGTCCTATCAGAATTGCATTTGTATCCGATAGGAACTCCAATCCCCGCGATGTACCGGCAACATCAGTGATCTCTCTCAGAGGAACCTCTCTATATCCTTCCCTACTTTCATTGCGTCGGCCTTTGAACTTAGGGCCCATACTGATATGTCATTGTGAAAATAATAACATTGATCAGCACATAGATTGTGAAAATAATCTGACCTGAACCCGTAGTTCAACCTAAAGCCTAGGCTCTGATACCAACTGTGACAGCCCAAATTTTTATGCCTAAAAATCCGTGCCATCAGGATCATGCTCTGGATGATCCCCAGGATAAATCACAGAATGTCTGCTCGTCTAGCGGAAATCAGAGCAGACACTGTTCAGTAGTGGCAAATCGAGTCATCGTATAAGGCTTTAAAAGAAGAGGAAATAAATAATGCATATATATAAAGACAAAAGAATATACACCTCCAAAAAGGAACCAAGAAGAACCACTAGTGATGGACATCCATCACGCAAAATAATGGTTCCTAATAGTGAAAATAATAACATTGATCAGCACATAGATTGTGAAAATAATCTGACCTGAACCCATAGTTGAACCTAAAGCCTAGGCTCTGATACCAACTATGACAGCCCAGATTTTCATGCCTAAAAATCCGTGCCATCAGGATCATGCTCTGGATGATCCCCAGGATAAATCACAGAATGTCTGCCCGTCTAGCGGAAATCAGAGCAGACACTGTTCAGTAGTGGCAAATCGAGTCATCGTATAAGGCTTTAAAAGAAGAGGAAATAAATAATGCATATATACAAAGACAAAAGAATATACACCCCCAAAAAGGAACCAAGAAGAACCACTAGTGATGGACATCCATCACGCAAAATAATGGTTCCTAATAGTGGTTCCTATAGAATGTATAACAATATAATTAATACAACATCTATAATAATAAGTACAGACGATGGCCACCAGGCATACAATAATCCAGAATTTAGTATAAAAACCTAAAAAGTACAAACTAATACCCAGGCAGCTAAAAGAACTCGTCAGCTGAGATATCGGTATCCTCCTCCTCAACCTCAGCCTCCGGATCAGGCTGGTAGTCAGGGTCGCTCTCAGTGCCGAAAACTCTAGCCTTAGAACCTATAATTGTTATAGAAACAGGGTGAACTAACCATCTAAGCTCAGTAAAAGAATTTCAGTTAAAGTTGCATTTTAATTGTAAAATATGGTTGCAGAAGATATTCTGACAGATAAGCAGTTGTAAAATATTGACCGAATTGAATAGATGCAAATAGATGTTTAGATATGTCGAATTTATCGGAGCTGACAGACTTATCAGAATTTACAGGATGTTATGCATACAGTATTTAATGACTTAAAATAGTATACTTAAGTAACTTCCGTGAGTATAGCACGTGGTAGCCAGATTTAGACCGATAGGTAATCCCGACCATCGTCGTTCACGTA
Organism: Chloranthus sessilifolius; assembly: GCA_021018995.1. NCBI lineage: Eukaryota > Viridiplantae > Streptophyta > Magnoliopsida > Chloranthales > Chloranthaceae > Chloranthus > Chloranthus sessilifolius. The sequence goes on along the minus strand of CM037588.1, from coordinate 5,521,755 downwards.
AACCATTTTAGAGATGCAGTAATGCCTCAACTAAGGAGTGCAATTGTGCCGAGGATTTTCAAGCAGATGCACGATTGTACCAGGCACGGATATACCGACGAGTCGGTGAGATTCGTCAAATTATTAAACCACAAATCACATGCAGACATATCATACATAACAGAGATCAGGTGACAGGTATCAGATAGCAGGAATCAGATATCAGAGTTTTTTCACACATATGTTTTTCATGACTGGAAAGAAAAATCAGAATATGCAGTCAAATGCAGAAGATTTGGAATTATGAGATAAAAAATAAATACAATTTCAGTTGAATTTCCCTACCTCAGGTCAGACCTTTCTAAGCAAATCCAAAGCTTTTTAGGGCATCATGGTCTGATCCTAGACCATAACATAGTACACTAAGTGTCAGGGATGTCAGAATATCAACTGGCACAGTGTCCAATAGTGTTTAATTGACAAAACCCAAACTGGCAGAAAATAGGGGTGATTGATCCATCAATGACCTCATTGATCGATCAAACTCTCAAATAACTCACAAGTGACAAAGGAAAATTGATCGATCAATATCTTTGATTGATCGATCAATCTTCAACCTTGATCGATCAATGCTTCATTTGATCGATCAATAGCCTCTTTTACTTCAGATTTAACAAAGGAAAATTGATTGATCAACACCCTTGTTTGATCGATCAATACACCCTATTGATCGATCAATCTTCCTATTGATCGATCAATCAATTCAAAACTCAAATTTCCCTCCTATTCCCATACTTTACTTATAAAATTTGATCGATCAATGTCCAAATTGATCGATCAATCTCTCCCATTGATCGATCAATTTCGCCCTTTTGATCGATCACTTCACTGTCATCGATCAACCTCTCTTATTGATTGATCAATCAACAAATTGATCGATCAACCTTCAATATTGATCGATTAATGCCCATCGGGAATTGAACTTCCAAAAACATACTCTACTGTTCCCACTAACTGTTTAAACAAATTGATCGATCAATTCTCTGCCTTGATCGATCAATCCAAGGCTTGATCGATCAATTCACTAATTTGACCGATTTAGGATGACAGCCTCAGTCATTAATGGCTGTCACTCGTTCTTCACCTATCTGGACCTTAACCCATTAATGATCCTTAACCCACACTCATACATATTCTTTAACATATTTATGAGGTCTTAATCTTAATAATTTAAATTCGAAAACTCATCTATTTAAAGGCCCTTTCCGGATCTCGGCAAAACGATCCAAAAAGGGTTTCGGACTCCAAATCAGAGGGTTTGTCGTCGTCAAGACCCGGAATAATAGGTGCTTGGCTCCATCTCGACTCCTTTTGACAGAACACGTTCTCAAAAGACCACTCGACGTACTGACGTCGATTCGACGCTCTCAAATCGAGCAATCACTAATCTGGGTCTCTCACTCAACTGTGGTCTCTCATGGAACCAATCTCAACCCATCTCCTAGCTAGGGTTTCTCAGGAACAAGAAGAAAAAGAGGATGAAAATAGGTATCCTAACCTTCTTCCCTCTCTTATAAGCTAAAAAATAGAAATATCTCTGATATTTTTGTTTTTCCTAACTTAAACTCCGGTATGGAGTACTTACACGGTCTCTACGGTGTAACATGTCGCATCGGCGCCTTACAAGACTCAGAATTACACACGAAGTCGCGCATGACTTCACCTTACCAAGTATTAATATTATTTTCAATAATATTAATTTAAAAATTTTTTAATTTATCTCGATTTCCGTGCCAGGCATGCATATCGAAGCAGTCGGGTTCTTGTTCAAAATTTTAGGGTCATCACATTATCTCCCCTTAAGAATTTTCGTCCTCGAAAATGTCAGGGAGGTGTAGTCAGATAATTGTGTTTCCTTAAGGCTAACCGACAAAAAAAGCAGAACAAGCAGGCGAAGACATCAGGCAAAAGTAAATAGGTGTCAGAACAGGATTTATATGAAAAATAGATTAATAACTAGATAATATACATATATATATACAGATATAAGCAGTAATAGGTCATGTACAAAAGCAAAGTAAGTACCTGTCGGGACGTCTGAAGGTCTGCTGGGTCGAGGTGGTTGAATACTGTAGTCGCGAGGATCCACTGTATGCTGACGTGCATGAGCAATCATCGGCGTCGATATGGTGGCGTACAAGTGCTGCATCACGAGCTTGTGCATGCCCTCATGGTAATCCAGCAGGCGATGAACCTGCCACTAAAACTCCTCCATCCCGTCTAGCCGCTCGTGGACACGTCGATTACCCTCAATGAGCTCCCGAAGCATCGGTTCCACTTCCACGGTAGAAGGAATAGGGCCGCGCGACGTAGAGGCACGGGCAGGTAGGCGTATAGGGGTAGGTCGTGGAGATACCGCCGATGGAGGTGGCGGATCAGGCTGGGCCTCCCCCTCACCAGGAACTCACTTTGTCGGCTCGGCGCCCTCGGCAACTACAGGCTGTACCGGCTCTATGGCCTCCTCTTCACCCTCGGGTAATCGTTTGACCAAAAGATTATAACTCTTGGTCCAATCCTTGAGCTGAAAGACCTTTGTGTTGTTGGTCAGTCTTGGCTCGCTAGGAGCTAAACTATAGGCCTCTTGAAGCGAGATAAACTGCTCAACCATCAGAGTGATCAAGCGAGCATAAGGCATCTGTTTCTTCGATGCAGCCTTGGTCTTTTCAAGCATCAGCTCTTTGGCGTTGATTAGGCCATCGAGGACCAAATTCGCAACTGAGAACCAACGGTTCTCAAAAGCTTAAAAGAGCGCCTGTTGCGCAATGCCGCTCCGTGCGGACTTGTGTAAAAAGGGGTTGAGGGCACACTTGATATACATATCAAGCATCCACAACCAGTCAGGCAGTTGGGCACGCATAATGGATTGCCCTAATCCATGTTGACCCTAGGTCATTTTGGTGATGACGTCATAAAGCGCGACATCATTGATGTAGGGTGGCGCTAAGCCACAGGTCTCAACATATACCGAAGGGCAATGTAGAGCAGCCGCGACGTGAAATTGATTAAATTTATATTGAAAGCCATCAATGGTGGTGATCCACTAGTGACGGCTGTCGCCCCGTTGGAGACTTCGAAAGAAGAGCCGCACGATACGAGGACAATAGTGATCGTGTAACGGCTCAAGTAAGGGTTTCAACCCTAGCTTTTTGATATAATCGATGGCCCAAGGCATCTTGAGCCGATCCTCGAAAAGTGTAGAGTCGAAGACGTACTCGAGTAGAAATGACTTAGAAGCCCACCATTGATTTGGGTCTTCGCAGGTGATTTGGGTCGATGGGGGGTTTTGAACGGGTGGAGCCACGTTCACAACAGGTGCCACGAGTGGCACAATGGATTGGGCAACGGGTTCGGGTGGTGGCATGGATGGTCGAACCCGTGACGTAGGGATCTTACACGAGGCATTCTTGGTCCTCGGTCCCATAGCGTAAAAGACGCAAAGAAAAAGGAAATAAACCCAAACGGAGAAAAAGGTAGGTTTTACCGAGGTAACCAAGTAAAAATCTGAGCGAATCACACGTGGAAAGGAGCTCAGGTGGTCGGAATGTCGTTGGAAGGTAGCTTGAACGCAAGGAGTAGAAAGATCCTCTTGAATGATTAATGGTTTCAATCTTGCAAAGTGAGGATTAAAAACCCCCATCGTCACTTAAAACGACAGGATTGATCGATCAATGCTAAAATTGATCGATCAATTCATAAGTTAAAATGCCCTAACTTGATAGCCTTGATCGATCAAGATCCTTGTTTGATTGATCAATTTCCAAATTTGATCGATCAATGCTCACTAATTGATCGATCAATACGGAAGTTCAAGGCTTTTGCTCGATGGCCTTGATCGATCAATGCACTTCCATTGATTGAGCAATCCACAAAATTGATCGATCAACAACTAAAACTGAGTACAAGGCTCCACATATCATTTGATCGATCAATCCCTGTGTTGATCAATCAGTCACTCAATTGATCGATCAATTCACTAAATTGATCGATCAAGTAAGACAGTTAAGCGACTTCTTAATATAGTCACTTCCCTAATGCGAATGAACCACATTTCGAAAGTGAGGGTACATATATCTTACATATCGCACCTGTAATAGCTGATTATACAAGTCAAAATATGCTTGTCTACACATGAGAAGCACTCAATTATGAGAATGAATTTTAAACGAAATTCATAAAATTACCTCCCATGTCAGGTAAACAAAAGTGGGTACTATTAATGGATCTCGGCTTCCCGCTCCCAAGTAGCTTCTAAAGCTATATGATTTTACCATTTTACGAGCACAAGTGGAATCAACTTGGTCCGCAAAACCTGGTCTCTACGGTCCAAAATCTCAATCGGTTCCTCAATCACAGTCAGATCCTCTTGCAGCTCAATCGATTAGAAGTCCAACACATGAGCCGGGTCTCGCACGTACCGCTGTAGCATGGAAACATGGAACACATTATGCATACTGGCTAGTTGTGGTGGCAAAGCAACCCTATACGCAACTTCGCCAACCCGTCCGAGTACCTCAAAGGGTCCAATATATCAACAATTCAGCTTTCCCTATTGTCCAAAGTGCATCACGCCCTTTTTAGCGAGATCTTCACAAAGACCATGTCTCCCACCTAAAAACAAATATTAATTCCATAGCTAATTGATTTAACTAGGTAATCGTAAGTTTCTTGAACGCATCTAAGTATACCTGAAACTCAATGTGCGTCCGATGGAGATCGGCATAACTCTTTTGGCAACTTTGAGCCACCCTTACTCTTTCGCGAATCAACCAAACTGTTTCAGTTGCGCTGTCCACGATATCAGGTCCCAAAATGAGCTTTTCACCAACTTCTTCCCAGTTCAAAGGAGACCTACATCATTGTCCATACAAAGCTTCATATGGTGCCATCCCAATACTGGACTGATAGTTGTTGTTATAAGCGAACTCGATCAGAGGCAAATGTTGATCCCATGAACCATGAAAGTCCAACATGCATGCATGCAACATATCCTTTATGATCTGATTCACTCTCTCAGTCTGCCCATCTGTCTGAGGATGAAACGCTAAGCTAAACTCCAGTTTAGACCCTATGCCTTCTTGAAATCGCCGCCAGAATTGTGATGTATAAAGCGGATCTCGATCGCACACTATACTGACTGGTATGCCATGTAATCGAACTATTTTCTTCATGTACTGCTTTGCAAGCTTGTTGGCTGTAAACGTAGTATGGTACGACAGAAAATGTGCAAACTTTGTCAATCTATCAATAATTACTCAGATGGCATTGTTCTTCCTCAATGTACTCGGCAATCCCAATATAAAATCTATAGAAATGGCTTCCCATTTCCACTCTGGCACTAGTAATGGTTGCAACAATCCTGCAGGGTTCTGATGGTCTACTTTCACCTGTTGGCAGACCAAACATCGAGAAACGAAATCCGCAACATCTTTCTTTAGTCCTCTCCACCAAAAGATTCGCTTGAGATCCTGGTACATCTTGGTACTCCCAGAATGTATAGCATACGTCGACTTGTGCGCTTCTTTCAAAATAGTATCTTTAAGATCTTTATTATCAGGTATGCACATCCGATCTCTAAATAGCAAAGTACCATCATCTTTGATAGAAAAATCAGGCTTGATCCCGTTGATCATATTCTTTCTAATAGCTATCAGCTCATCATCAATCATCTGGAGTTTACACACGTTATCAAACAATGTGAGCCGTATCACAATGGTAGCCATCAATGCTCCTGAACCTCTGACGTCTATCAGTATATTGCATAAGGCCATGTCCTCAAGTAGATGCCACCGCTGTACTCTAGTAATAAGATGTGACAACTGTGCTGAAGACTTTCTGCTCAAAGCATCTTCCACAACGTTAGCCTTCCCAGGATAATACTGGATGGAACAGTCGTAATCCTTTAAAAACTCCATCCATCTGCGTTGTCGCATGTTTAATTCCTTTTGGGTAAACAGATACTTGAGACTTTTGTGGTCGGTGAAGATGTCAAATGTTTCACCGTATAAGTAGTGCCTCCAGATCTTCAAAGCAAAAATCACCGCCGCTAACTCCAGATCATGCTTTATTATCTCGTGTTCCTTGAGCTGTCTAGAGTAGTACGCGATAACCTTCTTGTGCTGGTTGAGGACACAACCTAAACCACTGTAAGAAGCGTCACTGTATATGGCAAAACCTCCTCTGCCAGAAGGTATAGCTAGCACTGGTGCTGTAGTCAGACACGTCTTGAGTTCTTAGAAACTCTTCTCACACTGATTAGTCCAATCAAATTTAACATTTTTCTTTATGAGCTGAGTAAACGGACTTGATAGTTTGGAGAACCCTTATACAAATCGTCTGTAGTATTCTGTCAAGCTAAGGAAACTACGAACCTCGATTATCGTTCTTAGTTGTTCCCAGTTCACTACTGTTTTAATTTTCATCATATCAACTATTATACCCTTAACAGAGACGATATGACCCAAGAAACTGACCTATTAAAGCCAAAACTCACACTTACTGAGCTTTGCATATAGTTTGTGATCTCTGAGGGTTTGTAGAGCCACGTGCAGATGTCCTCATGTTCCTCCTTTGTCTTGAAATAGATAAGAATGTCATTTACAAAGACAATCACAGACTTATCCAAGTGTAGTTTAAACACTCGGTTCATTAGGTCCATAAAAGACGCAGGTGCGTTCGTCAATCTAAATGGCATAACTAAAAAATCATAGTGCCCATATCTGGTTCTGATCACCGTCTTCTCGATATCCTCTGCTTTGACTCTTAGCTGATGATAACCCGATCGTGAGTCAATCTTCGAAAAGAACTTCGCTCCTTGTAACTGATCAAAGAGATCATCTATTCTCGGAAGCGGGTAATGATTCTTAATCGTCATCTTATTTAACTGTCGATAGTCGATGCACAGACACATCGAACCATTCTTATTCTTGACAAATAGTACTGGTGCTCCCCAAAGAGACACACTAGGTTGAATGAATCCTTTGTCAAGCAGTTCTTGCAATTGCTCCTTTAATTCTTTCAATTCTGTAGGATCCATCTGATACGGAGCTTTAGAAACTGGCTCAGTACCCTGAACTAGATTTATCGCAAATTTAATCTCCCTAGCAGGTGGTAGCCCTGGTAAATCCTCGAGAAACATGTCAGGGTACTCACACACTATATGAATATCGGATATCACATTTGTCTCTTCTCGCTGCTCTTGCAGGAAAGCCATATAGCCACTGCATCCACTCTTCATCATCTTTTCGGCTCGAATAGCTGATATCAACGGGGCTACCTTAGACTTCACCCTGAAGAATCTGAATGACCTTTCCTTTGGAGGACAAAAAACTATAACTTTTCGAAGGCAATCGACACTCGCATGCCCCAGTCTCCCTCTTATAGTCCTCTGTCTTGTATGACTTCCCATACTTAGCACATGATAGGGCCAAAGTGTACGATGATACCCTCGATGATCCCTGCGCTATAGAAGCCCCACTGCCGAAAGAATCAGGCGGACGGAATAGTCTGGAAAATACAGGTACTGCTGGCCTCTGGTATGAACTAGGCCCTGTAGATATCGCCGGTCTGGAGTGTATAGGGTATCTCGGAGGTCTAGAGAATCTCGCCCTCTTGTTCAGCTCAGGGTTTGTCTCTGATACGACCTTTCTTTGTTTTGCTTGTCTCTCCAAGCAAACTGTTTTTGGTTCTCTTCTTTTGCGATGAGAGCTTTAGACATCACACTCTCGTACGTCTCCATCTCCCACATGGCTATATCTATTTGTAGGTTCTGTCTCAAGCCAAGCTGGAATTTACGAGCTCTCATCAGCTCAGTGGCTACGTGCTGTGGTGCAAATCTGGATAATCTATCGAACTCAGCACCATATTCTCTTACTGACATCGCACCTTATTTCAACTCAATGAATTTCACCTCCCACTGATGTCTCACTATTTTTTAAAAGTATTTGTTGTAGAAGACCTCAGTGAACTCCTCGCAAGTCCAAGGAGTGTAAGGAAATTCTCTCTCGGTTCTGTGACACCGACTTCCACCAAGGTCCAGCATCTCCATCTAGTTTGAATGTTGCCCAGTGCACTTTCTCTATATTGTGCATTGGAGAACTTCAAATAATTTCTCCATTCCTTCAATCCAACCCTCGGCGTCTATGGGATCCGTCTGACCAGAGAAGTTAGGAGGTCTCATTCTCCTAAACTCTGTGAAATCGTCGGGCTGGTGAGGTGGTCTAGCTGCTTGTTGATTCAAAGTTGCAGTCTGCTGAGCGACATTGGTAGCCAACGCTTCCAACACCTACTCCATTCTACCCACGTTGCCTCTTCTTCCTCCTCTCGGTCCTACCAAAATTACATTTGTATCCGATAGGAACTCCAATCCCCACGATGTACCAGCAACATCGGGGATCTCTCTCAGAGGAACCTCTCTATATCCTTCCCTACTTCCGCTGCGTCCGCCTCTGAACTTAGGGCCCATACTGATCTGTCATTGTGAAAACAATAACATTGATCAGCACATAGATTGTGAAAATAATCCGACCTGAACCCGCAATTCAACCTAAAGCCTAGGCTCTGATACCAACTGTGACAGCCTGAATTTCCATACCTGGAAATCCGTTCCATTAGGATAATGCTCTGGATGATCCCCAAGACAAATCACAGAATGTCTGCTCGTCTAGCAAAAATCAGAGTAGACACTGTCCTGTAGTGGCAAATCAAGTCATCGTATAAGGCTTTAAAAGAAGTGGACAGTGCATATATATAAAGACAAAAAATATACATCCCCAAAAATGAATCAAGAAGAACCACTAGTGATGGACATCCATCACCCAAAATAATGGTTCCTAATAGTGGTTCCTATATAATGTATAACAATATAATTAATACAACATCTATAATAATAGGTACAGACGGTGGCCACCAGGCACACAATAATTCAAAATTCAGTATAAAAACCCAAAAAGTACAAACTAATACACTAATAGAACCTGGGGTATCAGTATCCTCTGCTCAACGCCCTGGATCAGTGGTAGTCGATCGCTCTCGATCAGAACTCTAGCCTCAGAACCTATAATTGTTATAGAAATAGGGTGAGCTAACCATCTAAGCTCAGTAGAAGAATTTCAGTTAAAGTTGCATCTTAATTGTAAAACATGGTTGCAGAAGATATTCAGACAGATAAGCAGTTGTAGAATATTGACAGAATTGAACAGATGCAAATAGATGTTCAGATATGCAAAAATTTATCAGAGCGGACAGACTTATCAGAATTTACAGGATGTTATGCATACAGTATTTAATTACTTAAAATAGTATACTTAAGTAACTCCCGTGAGTATAGCACGTGGTAGCCAGATTTGAGCCGATGGATAATCCCGACCATCGTCATTCACATGAACCATTTCAGAGATGCAACAATGCCTCAACTAAGGAGTGCAATTGTGTCGAGGATTTCCAAGCAGATGCACGATTGTGCCAGGCACAGATATACCGTCAAGTCGGTGAGATTCGTCAAATTATTAAACCTTAAATCACATGCAGACAAATCATACATAACAGGGATCAAGTGACAGGTATCAGATAGCAGGAATCAGATATCAGAATTTTTTCATACATATGCTAAACATGACTGAAAAGAAAAATCAGACTATGCAGTCAAATGCAGAAGATTTGGAATTATGAGATCAAAAATAAATACAATTTCAGTTGAATTCCCCTACCTCAGGTCAGACCTTTCTAAGCAAATCCAAAGCTTTTTAGGGCATCATGGTCTGATCCTAGACCATAACATAGTACACTAAGTGTCAGGGATGTCAGAATATCAACTAGTACAGTGTTTAGTAGTGTTTAATTCACGAAACCAAAACAGACAAAAAACAGGGGTGATTGATCGATCAATGTCCTTGCTTGATCGATCAAGCCATCACCTTGATCGATCAATGACCTCATTGATCGATCAACCTCTCAAATAACTCACAGGTGACAAAGGAAAATTGATCGATCAATATCCTTGATTGATCGATCAATCTTCAACCTTGATCGATCAATGCTTCATTTGATCGATCAATAGCCTCTTTTACTTCAGATTTAACAAAAAAAAATTGATCGATCAACACCCTTGTTTGATCGATCAATCCACCCCATTGATCGTTCAATCTTCCCATTGATCGATCAATCAATTCAAAACTCAAATTTCCCTCCTCCTGTTCTCACACTTTACTTATAAAATTTGATCGATCAATGTCCAAATTGATCAATCAATCCCTCCCATTGATCGATCAATCTCTCCCTTTTGATCAATCACTTCACTGTCATCGATCAACCTCTCTTATTGATCAATCAATCAATAAATTGATCGATCAACCTTCAATATTGATCGATCAAAATCCAATTTGATCGATCAATGCCCATCGGACATTGAACTTCCAAAAACATACTCTATTGTTCCCACTAATTGTTTATACAAATTGATCGATTAATCCTCTACCTTGATCGATCAATCCAAGGCTTGATCGATCAATTCACTAATTTGATCAATCAAGGATGAAAACCTCAGTCATTAATGGCTGTCACTCGTTCTTCACCTATCTGGACCTTAACCCATTAATGACCCTTAACCCACACTCATACATATTCTTTAACATATTTATGAGGTTTTAACCTTAATAATTTAAATTCGGAAACTCACCTATTTAAAGGCCCTTTCGGGATCTCGGCAAAGCGATCCGAAAAGGGTTTCAGACTCCAAATCAGAGGGTTTGTCGTCGTCAACTCCCGGAATAACAGGTGCATGGCTCCATCTCGACTCCTTTTGACAGCACATGTTCTCAAAAGACCACTCAACGTACTGACGTCGATTCCACGCACTCAAATCGAGCAATCACTAATCTAGGTCTCTCACTCAACTGTCGTCTCTCACAGAACCGATCTCAACCTATCTCCTAGCTAGGATTTCTCAGGAACAAGAAGAAGAAGCAGATCCTAACCTTCTTCCCTCTCTTATAAGTTAAGAAACAGAAATATATCTGATATTTCTATTTTACCTAACTTAAACTCTGGTATGAAGCACTTACACAGTCTCTACGGCGTAACACGCCGCATCGGCATCTTACAAGACTCAGACTTACACACGAAGTTGCGCATGACTTCACCTTACCAAGGATTAATATTATTTCTAATAATATTAATTTAATTTTTTTTTTAATTTATCTCGATTTCTGTGTCGAGCACGCATATCGAAGTAGTCGGGTTCTTGTTCAAAATTTTAGGGTCATTACACCTGAAGTGCCAAACTGACAATGCACTTGAAGTGCCAAACTGACAATGCACCTGAATGTGCTAAACTGCCAATGCACTTGAAGTGCCAAACTAACAATGCACCTGAATGTGCCAAACTGCAAATGCACCAAAAGTGCCAAACTGTAAATTTCTGCAGGGTTATTTGCAATTCCAATATTCATATTAATAACGATGGTTGTTGCACCTAGCATAGTGCTTCTTTGCAACTAGTGCCTTTCATCACGAACTATTTTTGATCTTTCACAAAACACAACCGATTTGTGACACAAGTCTACCAATTAATCTTGTCTCAATCTTTCTCCGTCACATCTAACCTTTCACACAACCAATCGTAAAAAATTACCAACAACAAGCGAAATTTTTTCGCAAAAGCAAAACAATGCCTAAATCAAAACTTAGTCTCTGATACCAATTATTGTGTAAAAACCCCTCTAGATGGCCTTTGCACGTCTATACATTGATGATTTTTACGTGAGAAGAAGACAACTAATAAACCAAATAACCAATATCACAAGAAGGTAGAAAGAAAAAAGCGATCATACCACAAACAAAAATAAAATTTACGTGGTTCGGCGTAAGCCTACGTTCACGGACAGTCAAACAAAGTGTTTCCATTATCAAGAAGAATATGCACAAAGACTATAAACCATGGAGATCATATTCTTCAATCTTACCCAAACAAAGGAGAACCACAGATACCGGTGCTCAAAAAACCAAGACTTACATGCCAAACAAAGCCCCAAGGGGGTCCCAACTCCAAAACCCCAAAACGTCCAAAATATCTCTCACATGTTTATAAGTTTTTCTCTCTCACTAATTATCCCCAAAGAGAACTCACGTTCCAAAACTCTCCCACTTTCCGGTTTTTGTTTGGACTCTTATTCTCTATCTTTTAGATCCTATTTAATAGGATTCTATTTTTATCCAAACCGAGCCAAAAAATTCAACAAAGGATTTATCTGCTCTAGCAGCAACCTCCCTGCTCTCTACTAACTCCCTACCAGAGCAAATAAAATATGCTCTGACAAGGAGTGAGTAGAGAGGAGGGTAGAACCGTTAAATAGGTAAATCTAGCATAAAATCTTGCTATGCAAGGAGTTATTAAGGAGAAGGGATACCAGCTAAAGCAGGTAGCAGGATGTTAGCAAAGAGGATGGGAAGCTACTAAAGTAGGTGAACTACTCCGATATGGTAGGGGTTTGGAAAGAGCTATGCCATACAGATCCATGGTGATCATTACGGTGAGAACAGTCCCAGTTAAATCTGTCCTTCCGGAAGAGCGCTTTCAAGCTGGAAAATTGGGTCTAGAAGGTGTTTATCGGTGTTTGGTTCAATATGGTTGTATGGACACCCCAAACATGGTGGGGGAAGATTACATCCTTGCCGTCGTCCAAAAACTTAAAAGAGCAGACTGAGACTCTTGATGAAACGAGAGAGCCAGAATCAGCAATAGATAAGGGAGTTGTTTATGTGATCAGTAGGACTATTTTGAAGTCGAGTGAGGAGAAGGGATGGTTTAAACATTTCGTGATCGATTGTTTATACCGATTTTGGATAAGAACTTTAGGTCCTCAGGTTCGACGTTGAGAATTCCAGCAGGCGAGATGTTGCAAGTAGGGATTTTATATGAACTCTAAGGAGTGCAGTTGGCTCCCCTTCCTCGGGTTCACCGAGCTAACACATGCTTGTAGGGGTGCAAGCGGGTTGGGTTCAAAGTCACCCTGAACCTGACGTGTTAACCCCACTTTTGGACCTGAACTCGACCCGAACTGCTCATGCCTAAACCTCGACTTGAACCTGTACCTGAAATGTTGAGAAAGCCCGGACCTGGAGCTAACGTGAACCCGTCTTGTTACCTGAAACCAGACCTGAACAATCAACCATGAGAATCTATCTTGCTAGTGTATCTTAATCATGGTATCAAGTATCGGTATATTGGGCAATCGATACCTATATGGTCCCGATACAGTATTGAGGCCGTATCGGTATCAGCCAATACGAGACTGTATCGGCCTATATGAATCGGCCCTCCATGGACTGGTCCCAAGTTGATACCTTGACTTGACCCGACCAGTTAGCAACTTTTGAACCAGTTACTCACATAGGAGCACTAATTTCCAAAGTATTCAATCATAAATCTTTAAAAATAAAGTAAAATAGTAAGATCTTATTCATATGGTAATTATGTATAAGTTACTAAGCATATATAATATATAAACGGGAATCAGGTCGACTTTGGGCCTAACTTTTACCTGACCTGTTTAGGTAACAGTTTGAGACTGAGTTAGCCTGACAGGTCAAGCTTTAAACCCCAAACCCAACTTGGAACTGCTTAATTAATATGTATATGAGTAATTGACAAGTTTTATATCAATAATATTTGATCATAATTTGTAATTCATGAATTGATACTAATTCTATAATTGAAATGAAATTAACCAATCCTAAACAATTTTTTTTTTTAGTCATTTCACCATCCCAAATGAAAATGACCAAGACATCACTGACTGATCCTTTTCTTTTTCGAATTTGTGTAAGGTGCACAAACTGTGCACCAGTCATGGTGCACGTATCACCAAAATATACATAGATCATCAACTAAGATGTCTAAGCATCAAGCCAACATGTAGACCAAACTAGCTTATGTGACTTAACACAGACAGTTTCCTTCCGCATATATATATATATATATATATATATATATATATATATATATATATATATATATATATAGAAAATTAATAGAAAATTAAGATTCCGTGCCCCATGTTCTATGTAAAAATAAATAAATAAAGAAAAAAGGCAGGCAGTTTTCCGTTGCTAGTTAGCCGTCCATTTGAAGGCTCTGGTTCTTGAGTAGAGGACAGAAATCTCTCAATAACAATTTTAAAAAAGGGTTTTTTGCATATACCTCCGAGATATGCCCATATTACATCAAATTCCCTGAGTTATGGGTATTTATTGTGCAGCCCTCACTTTTGTGTTTATATTTTATATACCCTTTTGCCAATAATAATCGGTCTTTCATTTTATGGGTCTTCAATTATATAGCAAATTGGAGGGTCAGGTAATTTGAATGGATAGATTGAAGGTTTTCTTTACAAGAATAATTGCATCGTTTGTCACAAATCCTCCATTGGTTGAGTATTCGTTCAAACGTTGGCATGCTTTAATGGGGGAATCACCCATTTGATGGGTCTTGAATCTGATGGGTGAATGAAGGGCCTTTTAAAATAGTACCTTTAAATCCACCTACTAAATCTTTGAGTTCACCCATGCTAAAACACGTTGATTGAATTGAATCGAATGATGGAGATCCTTTATCCTCCCAATATTTCACACGATGGATCTTAAGATTATCGGCGTACCATCAGACGATTAGTGTTTTATTTCATGTGGCACACATCTCAGAAAAGTGACCTTAACATCACATGCAGGCTTAAAATTGATTTTAAGGTTACTTTTATGGGTGTATACCACATGAAATAAAAAATTGACCGTCTGATGGTACACCCATGATCTAAAGATCGATCCCACGAAAGATTGAGACGATTAACAATCTCCATCGTCTGATTCAATGCAGTTGATGTGTTTTCAGCATAGGTGAACTCAAAAATTTTGTAGGTGGATTTAAAGATACTCTTTTTAGAATAGTGACAAACTAGAATGGCATGACTTGTAAATAAAGGTGAATGAAGGGCCTTTTAGAATGGAGGTAAACTTTAATGGCATGACTTGTAAATATAGATGAATAAATGGCCTTTTAGAATGGTGATATTTTTAGAATATTGGTTTTATTATGGGCAAAATATTCCTTCTGTCTATAAACTCACGGCTAGTTAATGGCAAGGGGGGCATATGAAACGAAAACACAAAAGTAAGGGTTGTAGAATTAATACTCATAACTCAGGGGGTTTGATGCAATATCGGCATATCTAGGGGTAGGGGTGTGTCAACATGCCGGGCCGAGCCAGGTTCGGGCCAGATTTTCACCTGGCCCGTTTAAAAAACTAAAAAAATTTTGGGCACGGCTCAGCCCGAATAGCTAATTGGGTCGGGCCGGGCTGAGCCCGTTTATGAAATCCATAGCTCGAGCCCGGCCCGGTTAGCTATTCGGATCGGGCGGAGCTTATAGTTTTTTAAAGGGCATTTAAAAAAAAAAAAAAAAAAAAAAAAAAATTCAAGCTAAACGGGTCGAACACTTTGCAGCCCGAGCCGAGACCGATTCTTATTCAGGCTTGGCCCTGCCTGGCCCGTTTAGCTTAAATACAAAAAATTGGACCCAAATCCAGCCCATTCGCAGCCCGGCCTGTTGACAACCCTATCTCGTGGGGGGGGTGGGGTGTATATGCAATTCGAAAAGGTCGCAAAATACTCATTCAAAAATGTCGTACCTAGTGGACAGGGCTCCTGCTTTCAGCAAGTGTGGGAGAGGTAGATGATAGGCAACCTTACACCCATTTTGGGGGAGCTGATTCCAACATTCAAACCTGCCACCTATTCCTTTAGGCGGACAACACTTGCCATCGCATCATGTCACCTCTCACTTGCTCGATAACAGTCTTTTTTAGGCTACATTTAATCAAAGCTATGGTCACATATATACCATCATCGCCTTGTCTGATTTTTTGGTTTTTGATTGGTAAGTTGGGATTGGAGCCACCTTAAAGTTGCAATATTGTCAACCTTCTAATTGAGCTACCAGCCGAACCCCGCCTTGTTCCTCAATTTAGAGTCCGCTTTCTAAATATAATATGTCCACTCATTTTTGTTTAGTTCCTATTTGTGATAATAATCTATATAACATTAGTATCTGACTTATAAATATATCCTTTTCGAAGAAGTCAACAAAATAATGAAACGGTGAAAACTTGAGCGAAAATAAGGATTAAATGTATAATAATGAGAAAATAATTGTATCACTTAGTTTCGTATCTACATTATAATATATGTCATGTACATCTTCTTCTTCTGTTTATTAATAATCTTGGTTGCTTAGAAAAACATATATAGGACCCTGGTGAGGGTATAATAATATCCATATGGAGCTTGGGTGCATTTTGTTGAGATAATTTGAAAGAAAAAATCAAAATTAAAAAAATTAAAAGGAAAAATTTAAACATTTTGATTTTGATGGTTGAGATTTCAAGCCTCAAAAATAATAAACAGTGAAGATTAATTTTTAAGATGACCTAAATAATCCAACCTTGCTCTATGTGGCATCCTACCAGTGTTTTAGGGCACCACCTTGGGTTGCACAGACTTTATGTATATACTCTAATTAATATTTATAATAAATATTTGAAGTAGTGTATAACATTTGACTATCATTGGAACAAGTAGACAAAAAAAAAGCTTTAAGAGCCCTTATAACTGTTTCCCTTATCATTTTCTAAGACTGTTTTCTTCCTTCAATTTGAACAACTTAAAATTACCTTTGATCAAAGGAGATGCAAAACCCACAAAAGCATCCAAATCAGTGTTGCGAAATTTTAGATTAGTTCTTATCAAAACTAAGGGATAAATAGCCTAGACTAACTAATGAGCTGAATTCTTATTAGTCCTGCAAATTATATACTCAATTCCTACTGAAGATTCATATGTTTAGTACAAGATTTACTGAGTCCAACAAAAATCTTCCTACTTTCATGAACTATGATCTTGAATAGATGAAAATCAAGTCACTCTCTTTCATCTATCCAATATATTTATGAAAAATAAGAAAATAAGCTAATGACCTCATTTCACAGCTCAACTATGATCTTGAATAGATGAAAACCAAGTTATTCACACTAACTAGGAATCTGATTTTGGCCAAGTGTACTTCTGACTGGTTGGTGGTTCTCTTGGACACAAGAAGTAAAACCTAGAAAAGTGCTCAATCTAAACACTAAACATATAAGCTGTAGTATAAATATTGCTTGGAATAGTATATATATATGTGTGTGTGTGGCTAACTTGAATTGATGGGTGCAAGAAAAGCCATGTAACAGGCTCATGCACAAAGGAGACTATATATAAGCTATGTTAGAACTATGAACTCTATTGGAACTATGGTTTGTGCACCAATATTGATAGGTGGGTGAGCTTAGACGAAAGGGGGATCGAGCACTTTAATTCCGATAAATTCGGAGAAGAGTTTGTAACATATTCCTTAATTATAAGAAATATGAAAATAAGCTTTTTTTTTTATATAGAAAAATAAGCATATTAATGAGTTGTATATATATATATATATATATATGACCCCGATAATTAAAGTGCCCCAACATTATAATTGTGAGTGTATAACAACCATAGGCCAAACATCTAGAAATCTGTTACGTATCGTCCAGCTCTAAAATCGGAATGTATCGGACGATACATTGGTATATGTATCGTCCTATATATTCAAAATTTGTATGGGAAGCACCGGTACGTACAGTAGCTAGAATGTATCATACCAATGACCACTGATACAGATACATATCGGTATCAGACGAGATTTTGATCTATGATAACAACATCTATGTGGGAGCTCAGGTGCATTGTTGAGATCATTTTTTTTTTTAATTAAAAAATATTTAAAAACACTACAAAAAATAAGACTATTAGCGGCAGCCAAAAACTGTCGCTATTAATAAAAACTGCCGCTAATAGTCTTAATAGTTTTTTATTAATAGCGGCATTTTTTTGCTCTAAAAAACTACTGCTAATAGTCTTATTTTATGTAGTGAAAAGGAAAATCAAACATTAACTGACTAAATGGTCTAGACATCAAGTCTCAAAAAATATGCGGTGCAAATGAATTGTTTAGTTTTCCTGTTTGTTGTAAATATGATCTAAACAATATAACTTTGCTTAATTTTGTCCCAATACAATATTTTGGGTGCCACATGGAATTACACATGTAACATACCAAATAAAATCATTATACATACTATATATATATATATATGGAAGCCAGCTCTATCCTCCAAGGTCCACGTGGAAGTCCCTGTGGCACCGAAAATACCATTTGGGTACTACGTGGAGCTTGGGGGGATGGTGTAGATCAATTTAAAAAAGAAATTGAACATTTTTTTTTTGAAAAACACAACTCAAAATTTACCTAGTTTCAATGGCCCACATTTCACAAATCAAAAAACACATGGTGGAGATAAGTTTTAAATTTTTATGTTTTTTAAAGATGATCTAAACAATGCACCTGAACTCAATATGACATCAAAAAAGTGTTTTAGGTGCCATGTGAAGCTCCACGTGGCACTTGGAGGACCGTGACTGTCCCATGGATGATAGACACCATTTCCTATATATATATATATAAAGTGCCCAACATGGTTAATATATTTCAGCTAATTAATATTTACAATCAATTTTTATAATTGGGTAGAACAATTAGCTATTATTGGAAGTAGTAGATAAAACTGATTTTAACAACCCTTATAACCGTTCAATTTGGTCATCTTAAATACACCATAGTCTTAGACACACAAAAAAAAGGGGTCAAAATATTCAAATAAATTATAATCATTCATTACCCTAGATTACAAGAGAAGCAAAACCCAGAAAAATATCCAAACCATTGTTGTCGACTAGAGGATTAACTAAGAGACAATGGTTGTGAATGGCATAGCTCTTTGGTAGCCCCTATCATGGTAGAGTTCACCTACTTAGTTGGTTCCCATTCTTTTTTCTAACTCCCTCAAATGAGGATTTACTTGCTCTAGCAGCAACCTCCCTGCTCTCTAATAACTCCCTACCAGAGCAAATAAAATCTGCTCTAGCAAAGAGTGAGCAGAGAGGAGGGTAGAATTGCTGAGCTGATAAATCTTGCATAAAATCTTGCTATACAAGGAGTTATCAAGGAGAAGGGGTACCTGCTAAAGCAGATAGCAAGGATGTTAGCAAAGAAGATGGGAACCTGCTAAAGCAGGTGAACTCTGCATTGACAGGAGCTAGCAAAGAGCTATGTCATACGCAGCAAATAGCCTAAACTATCTAATTCATTTGTTTAGGACAAGATTTAGTGAGTGCAGCAAAAATGTTCATATGATGAACTCATCTATCCTCCCAATTTATTTATGAAAAGAACATAAGAAGCTAATGAATTCATTTCACAGGTCAATTATGTATGATCTTGAACACATGATTAAGTTTGAACAGATGAAAACCAAGCTATTAAAACTAACTGGGAATCTGATTTGGGCCAAGAAGTAAAACCTAGAAAAGTGCTCAACCTAAACCCTAAGGAGATCAGATACAGGCTGGTGTATAAATATTGCTAGGATAATAAATGGGCTCAATTGAATCAATGGGTTGCAAGCAAAGCCAAGTAACAGGCCCATGCACGAAAACTGGCTATAGCTAAGCTATGTTAGAACTATAAACCCCGTTGGAACTATGGTTTGTGCACCAATATTGATAGGTGGGTGATCTTAAACAAAAGGGGAAGCAAAGCCCCAAGTATCAAACCTAAAAATTAGTATAGATAGATCTAAAGCATATGTTTATTCAATGATTTTACCTGTTCTTGTTTCAAAAGGGAATCCATCTTGGATCAATCATTCATAAATTTACATTTCTAAATAACCATGATAGCTATGGATAGGATACTGACCTCAAGAGGGGGTTCTTGAGAAATTATGGTCACCATCATCTCCAACCACTAATTAGATCAAAAGGAAAATCAAGTCAAAGAGATTAGCACTTTGCACAGTTATGTGATTCAATCAAAACACTTAAAAAGTTTAATACTTCAGAGACCCCAAATACAACTCAATAAAAGCTTACAACTTTTGTTCCTACATCTACTTAAACATCAATCCTATAAGAAGATGAATTATTTGATGAAGAATAATGAGTTGCTCCTAACCCATTAGTCTGAAGTTCTTAAGCCAAAATCTAATAAAACAATGAAAACCAAAGCTGAGAAACCAGCCCATATATCTATTACCTTTCTTTCCTATCATCATCATCATCATCACTATTGATTACATATTATACGATCAAACCCCTTCTCAAGATCCTAAAATGGCCTTGACTTAGAGAGCTATCATTTCAACCAATTAATCACATTATTTCTACGTTGATCACTTCGAAAGAGCATCACTACCATTATTCATTAGTCTTATTTTGGATATTTGAGGTAGACTTCTCACCCTCTAAATCTCTATACTTATGCAAATACCTTTTAAGGGGATCCACATAATCATCGAAGCCTAGTGTCCCCAGAGCCCAACAAATGTCGTCCCCATTCACCGTCTTCCGCTTCTCCTTGTGACACTTGTCGGATGCTTCGCCCGTCACAAAGCTAATAAACTCTGACACACATTCCTGCATAGTTTCTTTAGCCTCTTTGGAGATCTTGGCATTGGGAGGCAAAATTTGCTTCATGATCCGGCCGACGTTGGCGATCGGCAATAGGAGATCTTGCCCCTTGAAGCACCCATCGCCTGAGGTCGAACCCCTGGGGGCTCCTCCACCTTCGAAGCCACGAATTTCGGAATCAGGGCTGCTTTCTATGTTGTCAACCATCGTTGAAATCGATCAAGCTAGTCCTCTCAAACGCAGACACGTTGCCCCCAAGGCCTCTTCTCAGTTCTATATAGACATATGTATACGTGTCCGTATCTGTACCTGAATCCGTATCTTCCCATATGTACATGTATATATGTATGTGGCTAATGCATCTTTCCCCTTAAGAAAGTAAAGCTTATAAAGTTAGGAACATGACTCTGACAGTATGTCCTCTTCTATGAAGTAGCATATTATTGTATTGCCTAAGGGTGCATTGTTAGTAGAAGTTGGTCAGTAGGTCACACAAATGGAAACCCCATTGGTCTAGAGATGTTTGTTTATAGTTGTTAATTGGCCTGTTAGGTCACTCTTCCATTGACAATTGTCACTTTCTAGAGTTCTTTCATCGACAATTGTCGCTTTCTCGTTCAAAATGACTAATGACACGGATTCCCATTGCATTTGTGCGCGTGCCACACACGCACACGCGCACACACACACACTACTACTGGGCCATAAATGGGCTAGGCTCTAGCCTATATATGCTTAAACAGGGCAGGGGGGGGGGGGGGGGTTGGCATAAATGCAAAATGCTCTAGAACCTAGGTTCAGCACCAACTTTTAAACTGTCCACAGCACTTTATTTATCGTTGTGTGAAGGAAGAAAAAGTGATGTGCTCACCAAGCTGGAAATCAAACCCAGTCTATCAAGCTGAAAATCAAGCCCTGACCCAGTCAGTGGCTGCCCCTGGTCCAGCCCATTTGCGCCCTTGTACCCACGAGCACTCACACATGTCGACAGGGGTGCCCTCTTAAAAGCAACGTCGATTGAGAGAGAGAGAGAGAGAGAGGGGAGGGGAGGGTGTTCTGGCACAACGGTCAGCCTTAGAAACCCTTAAAACTCTCAAAAACTTTATTGCTCATGTGAAGTGGATATGGTCCCCTCAACTCTATTCATATCTTTATTACTCCCAATGATTCTGATAGTATAATAATACAGGTATTTGCTATTGGAGAGATGGTTCCCCTGAGAAGGATGTTTACATGTTTTCACTGTGAAAATCATGTATTATGATTCTGATACTACCTTGAATCATATGATCGAGATTATTTTTCAGCCAAATCTTCCACCAAATTGATCTTTTGATCATGGCACACATCCCCATCAGACTGTCAAATGTTGATCCCATGTGTCACACATCCCTAAAGGTGACCTAAGACCCTTCTCATGGTATGCTTATAATCACAATCATTTTAACGGATGTGTGCTGCGTGGAATCAATATCTGACCGTTTGATAGATGAGCCATGATCTAAATACCATAACTATAGAAGATTGGGCCTAAAACAATCTCTTTGGTCTGATTCAACATAGTCAACAGTTATCTTCTTTTTTTTCTTTTTCTCTTTTGAGAGAACATAGTCAACAGTTTTCAGGTGCAAAAACACTTGTTACAAAGACCGAATCTTCAGTTGCAAATACCGGTACCCATAATACAGTCTCTTCTTATAAAGAAATGGATCGTATATATGTACGTATGCATGTAGTTCCATGCTATTTAAAGAACCCATACCTAGAAAAATGCTAAACAAATATTTAATATTAGCCAATGTCCTACTCTTAGCCTTCTCTATATTAATGTAGCCAATCAAATCCAATCACATACTCAAAGGGGGGATGTCACCCCATGAGAAGGCAAAACCATTGTGATTTTGGAAGATATGTGGGCTGTGTTCCTCAATTGGGTAAAGGCAAAACCCGTGCCCTAGGTGTAGTCCATACACCTAGGTAGGAGTGAAAATGGGCCAACCTGGTCCATTGGGCTTTGATTCTAGCTTCCTTAGGCATGCTCGGCTTTTATTAAAGATTCAATGAATTATGTGACGCCAGGAGTTTTGGGCTTTGGCTTCTGATGGGCTCAATCGAGGCATAGGGGTAGTAGCTAGGTCCTTTGGTTGTGTTTATTGGCCCTAGGGTTTGACCACAACAGGCTGGTTAGAATATGACTTTTCAATAAACAATTTTACGTTTCCAATTAAAGTATGATTATAAGGCTAATTATATAGTGCGCATTACATCAGGATCTTCCAGCTCAATGGTCTAGCCACATATGTTGTTCAGGGTTTGTTGATGGGTTGGGCTAATTCATTGCAGTCTTGGGCCTGCAATGAAGACGGAATTGAGCCCACAAGGAAGCCCATGGGCTGCTCTTTAGTCTGAGTAGATAAGATTTGGGCCTATGCTTGATTGAGTGCATTTATCTTTTCTTTGTGTGTATTGGGCTTGGCCCAATACCCTAAGTCGAAATCAACAATCGTGCTTCGGCTTGTAAAGAATTCCATGGCTGGGATTGGGCCGTGTAGACAAAGCTTCAAAAGCCCAGTTCAATACATTGACATCCCTACTTCTACCCTCCTAATTATTCTATGGCTACTCCTATAATTATGACATAAACAAATATTGTATGTAGGACATGTAGGTGGCTTATCAATAATCAATCAGACCTAAAAGATGACCAACCAGCAAGGGATTCTTTAAGCGGAAAGGTATATATATATATATGACGAGAGTCACATGTGACGCGAGTCATCTCACTATACATAGCGTTAATGTGCAAATGTATGGTTGAGATACTCGAATCATATATATATATATATATATATATATATATATATAGAGAGAGAGAGAGAGAGAGAGAGAGAGAGGGGGGCATGAGACTATATGTCCTGGTGTAGAGAAATCTCTGTCAATTGGCCATCATGTGACATCCATTACGAGAATCAGGTTCCATGGTAACTTAGACAAGATCAATCAGATCCTATTAAAAAAATATATATTATTTTTATAACTTTTTTACTATTAAAAATGTGGTCAGAGCTAGGAAAAAATCAATGCACCAATGTTTTGGAGTGTTACCTTACGTTTGACGTATAAAATAGAGGGCAAAAAGGTAAAATTAATTTATTTTTTTCTTAAATGACATGTCCCATGGCTGATCACCCAAAACAAGATTTGTTTTGGGTTGATCATACCATATGACATGTGATCTCGCCATTGATCACATGTCATCCTGTACGCCCGGAGCGTTTTCTTTGCAACGTAATATATATATATATATATATATATATATATATATATATATATATATATGGATTAATGGCCTCCCGCTGCTTCATTATATATAGTACCTGACAGCCCAAATTTTAGGCCAATTGGCACTTTGATATAGCAATCCAAGCCACATAGAAGTGACAGAGGCTCAAAAATTAGTTATTAGGTAATTTTGAGCAATCCGGGTTATAAATTCATACCTATTTTTCGTAATTGTTAACATTAAAGTGTACATAACATAAAAGTAAGTTGCTATAAAATTTTAGCGACTGAAATTTCGGCCAAAATTTTCAACCATCGCCATGACCCTATTTATTTAGAGCATAGTTACCAAGGTCGCCAAATTTTTTTAACATTTGGGAATTATTCGGTCTACAATTTAATCACAAAATTATTTGCAAATTTTAAAAGAATTTGTGTTCTTCAAAATTAGCGATCAATTTGCAAATAATTTATGACGGCTTCAATAAATCATGACTTCTTAGATATTTTGAATACTTTTACTTTTTTAAATTTTTCCTCTCATTTTTGTCATTTCTTCAAAATTGGCCAAATTTTACCAAATTTTGGCCTTACAGAATTATTGTTGAACACCCATTCGGTGAATATGATTACAAGAGGTGATAGGATTGTGTCCATTCAATGAAGGTTGGTGGGCCGACCCACCCATTTCATAAAAATAAAATAAAATAAAAGGCGACAAATGCCTAATATGCCTATCAAGTGTTGGTTGTTTACCATGGCATCATATATTATTATCTCTCTTTTTAAAATAATTAATTGGTGCCAATTATAGGTAGAACAAAGGGTGGCAATGGACCGGGCTAGGGTAAACCTAAATCCGGCGTGGCAGATTTCAACTCAACTCAAACCCCGCACGAACCCATGGTGGGCTTATGGCCCGAGCCAAAGACAACCTTTACTAAACTTTCAAAGCCCAAGCCCGGCCCATCTATATATAAATTACTTATTGATTTAAATAAATTAGCTCCATATTCATAAAAATAGAGAAATTAATATACTATGAACTAGCAACGGGTCGGATCGGCCCGATACCCGATACGACCAGACCCGATATTTTAGTAGGTCGGATACATAAAATTGGCTTGTCAGGTTGGGCATGAGACATTCGACCCAACCTTCTGGTCAGATCGGGTCAAGTTTTCAAGTCGGCTCAAGTTCTCGGGTTGGGTGAGGTCAAGCACTTGTAGATTTCTTATTAAACAGCCAAAATTTTGACCCGGCCGGTCACAGCCCTACCAAGAACTACGTTTGATATACACCCTTGGATGAACGTAGCAACCATCTTTATCTAATGGATCAACATAACTTTTATCCTAACTTTTTTCAAATTGCTTGAGATGTCCAATCTGCATGTATGCCCAAAATTTATCAAATTGCTCGAGATTTTATTTTTTAATTTTATTAGAAAACTATTTTTACATTTGATAAAATAACTCATTGCCTCATTTGGAGAGTTAAATTGAGTGATAAATCTGCTCTATAACTGCTTTATTTAAGAGCAGATTTTATGATAAAGTAAACAAAGAGCTGTTTCTGCTCTTATATGAGTTAAGCCAACCATAACCTTAAAATAATATATAAGGGCATCACGTCTACTTCCTTTGCTGCATATAGTATTGTTTTTTTGTCAATAATGATTCAACCTTTACTATTGTTAGTATATATCTATATTATAAGGAAGGCTATTGTTTAAAATATAAATAAATAAATACATATTAATTGGAAGGTATCCATTGACCCGACATTTGTATGTGCGTTTCGATTTTATTTGGATTCGATTTCATTTAGTTAGTTAAGATAAAGGGTTACGATAACCTGGTGCCAAGGACCAGGGTAACTTATTCGGTCCTCGCATTAGTACGTGGCATCCATCTACATGAGTGAGTGCCACATAAAGTAACGGTTAGATGATCATAATCCTATTAGGGTTTTTTGCAAATACCCCTGAGTTATGATGATATTACAAATAACCTCCAATTATAGCTATTTGCTCCAAACCCCTTAGTTAGCATTTTGGTATTCATAAAACTCCCTCTTTAGCGGATGTAATTTTAAATGATTAATCAGCGATTAAAAAATAATTTAAATATCATATTTATCCTTTTTAAAATTAAATTACTAAATTGCCACCCTATATACGTGATTAGAGTTGGTGACTATTCACTTACAAAAAAGAGTAATTTTAAATCCACCCACCAAATCTTTGAGCTCACCCACACTGAAAAACATTGATTGCAATGAATCGGACAATGGAGATTGTTTATCGTCTCAACCTTTCACATGATGAATCTTGAGATTACGGAGGCACCATTAGACGGTTGACTGCATTGAATCAGACGATGGAGATCATTTATCGTCCCAATCTTTCACACGATGTATCTTGAGATTATGGTAGCACCATCAGACAGTTGACTGCATTGAATTGGACGATGAAGGTCGTTTATCGTCCCAACCTTTCACATGATGGATCTTGAGATCATGGTGGCACCATCAGATGATTGACTGCATTGAATCAAACGATGGAGATCGTTTATCGTCCCAACCTTTCACACGATGGATCTTGAGATCATGGTGGCACCATCATATTTCAAGTGGTACAAACTCAAAAAAATGACCTTAAAATTAATTTTAAATGTGTACGTGATGTAAAGGTCACTTTTCTGAGATGTGCACCACGAAATAAAACACTGATCGTCTAATGGTATGTCTAAACGATCTCCACTGTCTGATTCAATGCAATCAATGTATTTTAGCGTAGGTGAACTCAAAGATTCGGTAGACGGAAGCAGACGCGATTAAGCAATCCAATTCCTAAAATAAAATAAAAAGATAAATATTTTGTACAAAATGATAATATGAAGCACTACACCATTATTATATAATGGTTACCATTATTCCAACGATGATATGGTAGTGAATCCGATCAATTGTATAATCAGTGATTCATCAAATGGTAGCAATCAATCGAATTTGAAATTTTTCTAATTCATAACTGGGCCTCAAAGCTCGGGTTCTGTGGGGTAGACTAAAAGGTTGGATGGACACGATATTTTATATACAATCTAGGAAATAAGGGAGTTTTGAACTGGATTAGGTCAGATGAAGTAGGGGCTCGAGTCCGGTCGGCTGTCAAAATTTTGGCCTACCCCAACCCATTGACAACTTAGTCTTCACTAATTTTTAGGGTCTTGATGGTTGAAGGAGCAAGTTTTCGATACAATAGGCTCTTCATAAGTTTGATATTCTCTTGATGTCGATAATGTCGATGATGGCCTAACAATGAAAATACTCAATCTGCATTATGAGTTATGACTTCACTTTTAGTAAACTCCACTTGGATATAACAAAGCTGAAGGATAAACCAATAAAATTGGTCTTGTCTGACAACCCAGGTTCTAAGGATCGGCCAATATCAAAAAGAAAATTTGTATCGGTAAGTATCGGCCAATACCAATTGGTCTTTCATTTGATGGGTCTTGAATCATATAGGAAATTGGAGGGACGGATATTTTAAGTGAATCATGTAGATTGAAGGTTTTCTTTTAAAGAATAATTGCATCGTTTGCCACAAATCCTTTATTGGTTAAGTATTCGTCCAAACGTTGGCATACTTTAATGGGAAATCACTCATCTGATGATTCTTGAATCTGATGGGTGAATAAAAGGATTTTTAGAAGAGTACCTTTAAATTCATCCACTGAATTTTTAAGTTCACTTATGCTGAAACACGTTGATTGAATTGAATCGAATGATGGAGGTCATTTATCCTCCCAATCTTTCACACGATGGATCTTGAGATCATGATCGTACCATCAGACGATCAGTGTTTTATTTTGCGTGGCACACATCTCAAAAAAGTGACCTTAACATCACGTACATGCTTAAAATTGATATTTAGGTCACTTTTATGGGTGTGCATCACATGAAATAAAAAATAGACCGTCTGATGGTACACACATGATCTAAAGATCAATCTCATGAAAGATTGGGACGATAAACAATCTCCATCGTTTAATTCAATGCAGTCGATATGTTTCAGCGTGGGTGAACTAAAAGATTTTGTGGGTGGATTTAAAGGTACTCATTTTAGAATAGTGGTAAATTATAATAGTAGGACTTGTAAATAAAGGTGAATGAAGAGTCTTTTAGAATAGTGATAAACTTTAATGACATGACTTGTAAATATAGATGAATGAAAAGCCTTTTAAAATGGTGGAATTTTTAAAATATTGATTTCATTAAAGGGAAAATAAACAAACTTTCCGTCCATAAACTCACGGCTAGTTAACAACAAGGGATTATATGAAATAAAAATAATAAGTAAAGGCTCCAGAATAAATACTCATAACTCAGGAGGTTTCTTATAATATTAGCATAATACGGGGGTATATGCAAAAAACCTATACCATGATGAAAAAAATTAAAATAAACTATATAAAATGGTGTAGCTAACAAAGTCAATTATATAAAAATTAACAGTAAAAACAATATTTGATTTCACCACTTATTTTTCACACCATTGATAATATAATTTTATATAATTTATTATTATTATTATTTTTTATAATATTTATAATAATCGAACCACTCGTTTACGTGACAGCACACTAATATAAGAGCAAATAAGTTACTTGGTCTTTAATTAGTAGTGGATATCTTTATACTAAGATATATTTATTTTACTTTTTTGAACTATCGTTATACTAAGAATCTAAGATATATGCCAAAGTAGCTAAGCCCTAAATGAGTGAGGTGCCTGCAAGCCAACAAGCTACCCTAGAAATTGGAAGTCTTTTATAAAATGGTGTAGTTTACAGAGTCTACTTTCCAAAAAAATAACAGTAAAATGATATTTGATTTCACCAATCATTTTTCACATCATAATATAATTTTATATGATTTTTTGTTATTATTCTTTTTATAATATTTATGATAATCGAGCAGCTCCTTCAGCGTGGCAATCACTCATGTGAGTGGTGCAACGTGACAACACACTAATATAGGAGCAAATAAGTTACTTGGTCATTAGGGCGTGGATATCTTTATATTAAGATATATTTATTTATTTTTTTAGAACGATCTTTATACTAAGGCTGCGTTTGAAATAGCTCTTTCAGGGCAAAGAGTAGCTTTTTCGCTCTTTGGCTCCGACAGAAGACCGCTTTCATATATGATAATATAACTTCTCGCCCTATTTGCTTTAACGGAGAGTTGTTTTAAGTGATAAAATTACTCTCTGTCTATTTTTTTAAGTGATAAAATTGCTTTTTGTCTATTTTCTGCCAGTAGTGGCGTAACCACATAGAAAGGTGTGGGGGCTCAAGCCCCCAGTTAACTATGGAGTTTCTATTAAGTATATTATTTATACAACCTTTGTTTGCATATAAGCCTCAAATCTATAATGTAGAAGCCTCGAAATCGGCTCAAGCCCTTATTTAACTTTAGAGTTTCTATTAAATATGATTCTATACAACATTTGTTTGTATATAAGCTCCAAATTTATGATGTAGAAGCCCCCAAATCGATGGTAAAATAACTACTAATATTATATTTATCATTTGTATCCCTCACTAACAAAAAATTCTGACTACGCCAATGTCTATTAGAGCAGATTTTATCTGTTCTGACAGAGAGCAAGCAGAGGGCAATTTCTACTCTTATACGAGCTAGCCCACACACAGCCTAAGAATCTAAGATATAAACCAAGAAGTTAGGCACTAAATTAGTGATGTGAGTACAAGCCAAGAAGCAACCCTAGAAATTAGAAGTCTTTTGAGGATCTGAAGACCTCTTTAATGGCCAAAACTCCCTCTTCCCAAATTGAGCATCTGTTCTGGATTTTGAATCTTGGACGATGATTTGGTGCTGCACTGAATCAAGATAAGGCAACATACACTATAAAAAAAAACTATTAGCGGTAGTCATAAACTGTCGTTATTAACAAAAAAACTGCTGCTAATACTCTTGCTGCTAATAGTCTTAATAGTTTTTTTATTCATAACTGCACTTTTTAACTGGAAAAAATTGTTGCTAACAGTCTTATTTTTTGTAGTGATATGGTGCAATTGTGCAAAAGCACCATGCTCTTCATTATTATTTTTTTGATAACGTAGGGTAATTCCAAGCTTGCGTTTGGACTAATCCCTAAGAGATACCCTCGCCCCCACAGTATAACGAGTATTTCACGATTTACACACCCTGCGGGGCACTATGCTCTTCATTATTCGCATTTTCATTATAAAATGAGGCCCTACTAAAAAAATAAATATTAGGCCACAGGTCTTTGAAGAATTGATTGAACTCATTTTGAGCCCAAAAGCGGTCGGCTCTCCCGCCTATGCTCAGGGCTGCCCCTACATTTGGCATTGGCTTGACATAAAACATTTTCAAATTTTGACCAGTCTCAAGCTAAAGATGTCATTCCCAAGCTTGTCCTGAATATGGGTCTATCTTGTATGGAGTCACCAATGCAAGGTTCGGGAATGAGTAGGCAAGAAGAAAATTTAGAAAAATTAGGTAAAATATGAGAATCATGAAATTGTAAAAAAAATTCAAAAGTCAAAGAATTTTCCAAAAAGGTCATTGATTAATTCATGACTTATTTGGTAAATTAAAAAACTATAATTTAATTGCAACTTTAGGAGAATTGGCAGGTACCTGCTTCTAAAAGTAGTAGGAAGCCTGAGTTCTATTCCCTCCTAGGGATTTATATTTTATGCTGACCTGGCAGGTGCTAAAATAAATTGGAAACTGTTTATAGTATAGAAATAATATAGTCAACCGCTAGATCCTTCCAATTTAAGGTTTGGCCACACTTAGCTACAGAGACATAGATAAAGTATACAGATGAGATGCCATGCATTTTGTTCTTTTCTACTCTATGTAAAATAGAATATTTTATTTGAGAGAACCATTATTTGCACTCCGAAACGTGGCTCTTGCACCCAAGTTAAAGAAAGACTTAGTATATTAGAGACCCGTGATATGTGAAAATGTAATTTGGGCAGTCTAATTTAAAGTTCATGTTCTATAAATTTTTAGTTGATAAAATTGAAGCAAGACACGATATTTATCACATGATTTATTGTTGTCAATCGTTGAATCAAATAATAGCAAGACACGATACTAATCTTTTGCACTTGCTATCTTTAAATGACGGGCTCCAAATCAAACGATTTAGATGATATTTTCATATAGCCGAGGTCGTCAAGCTTATAGGTCTTTATTTTAAACTCGTGCAAGAGTCAAGTTTCTAAGTGCAAGTAATGGCTTCATGCTCTGTTTGTGTCTACCCAATTATTAAGGGTGCCTATGTTGACTGCTTTGAATTAGACGATGGAAATTTGTTTTCATCTCAATCTTTCACACAATGCCTCATGAAACCATGGGCGTATCATCAAAGGTCAATTTTTCACTCCACATGAAAAAAATCCCCAAAAGTGTGACAAAATTTTAGAGTCATTTTTAAGATATGCACCATGTGCATACAAAAAATGGTTGTCTGATGGTAATCACATGGTCTACAGCTCCATGGGGTGAAGATTGGGATGAAAATTGATCTCCATCATCTGATTCAAAGAAGTTCTTAATTTTTCAACATAAGCGCCCTCAATAATTTGGTTGGCGCAAATAGAGCTACTTTCTCTATAGTTGATCACCAGTGAGCCATGAGGGCTGGATCCATCCAATAATTGGTTAACACGAACCTACTTGGGCCAACTTAGAGACCAACAACATATGAGTTTTTTTTTTTTTTTTTTTTTGATACGGCGATTTGGCCGAGACAACCTCGAGAACTGAATAGCAGGCACACATACACATGTGACAGTTGCAGAGCAGCGTGAGGGAGCACCAACTATAATGGTGACTGGTGACGGTTAACTAATAGAGCCCAACCCACACCTTGTACAGACAAGGGTGGGAAACACTGTAAAGGACGAGAACCGAACCCACGACCTATTAGTTCTACTGGTCTCTTTTTCCCTTTTTTTAATGAATTATCATTCATAAAAACGAAAAATGGCGTAGTAGGCTACGAATGGTCACAGATCAACCACTATCCATGAATGCATGAACCCTTCGATCCAAACCATCAAATCGATAGTCTACATCTTCGATCGATGGGCCGCGGCCCATAAATTTTAGTAGTAAATGAAATCCTACCTATTTATTGCTTGCTTTTAGATAGTTTATAAAAGTGTAGACAGGGATGCAAACTTCGACCTGAACCCAGAAACCGAACCGAAAAACCCAGAATTGACTCGCCGGACTCAGGGCTATCAAATGGGTGGAACCGACCCAAAAACTGATTCGCCCGACCAGGATTTTACTGGGTTGGGCACATAAACTTGACCTATTGGGTCGGATAGGTCATGAAGCATCAGAAGGGCTTGGCCCCACCCGACCTAATACTTGATCCATAAAATCAAAGAAACATAGGGGAATATTTTAACCGGATCAAATCGGGTCGGGTTCGGCATATACCCATTGAGATGAGGTGCATCAACTTTTTTGTTGACACTCAACTGGCATGCAACCATAGATGTCAGCTAACAAAACCAGTTATGTGCCCTACTGTATGTCCCAACATTTATTTCTTTTATTTTTTCTTTTTCTTTTTTAATTTTGAGACAACTTTTTATTTTTAGAGATAATTTTAAAAATAAAAAATGATAAACAATTCTTTGATGAGCATTAGTGTGACTGCCCGACTTTTCTCGCACGAATATCTAGGAAAAGCCTAGTCGTCAGGTGACCATCCGATTTTTCCTTACACCTAATTCTAGAAAAAATCGGATCGTGCATTCTGACACATACCTTTTCTACAGAAGGCCAAAACAACATCATATGACACCAACATTATTCAATTTCTATACAAAGCGTAATTCAAAATAACAAAATGAACCACCGGTAATAACCGACCGTCACCTAAATTCTAGTTCACCCAAAACTATATAAAGTTATACAATTTCCAATTTAAGTATTCTACTTACAACCACTAGAATGTACTAAGTCAAAAATCTATCTCAATCTTGACTAAGGGAAATAATCCTCAAGCGGAAGCTCCTCTTCTGCCTCCGATGTGTAATAAGAATCCTCCTCTAGCTCAAGATCCTGATTCAAATCTAAACCTGTGACATACGATGTTAGGATGAGCTAACAATCTAAGCTCAATAGAAAAAAGATCAATACCAACTCACATTTTATCAATTCAAAACATAGGTTCAATAACTATAATCGAAAGCATTATTACATCAATACTGAATCAAATGATGAATTTTCAAGTGTCATTTTATGTTCAAATAGAATTCAAAAGAGCTTTAATTTCAAATAAATATTCAAGCAAAATTTGAAAATTTCATATGATTTCATTTTTTCTATTAATTTCTCAAATCTTACATGCTATGCTCAATTCATCAATGACTTAAATTGTAATTTAAATCAAACCTCAGTCATCTGATGAAAAATGTGAAAGACAAACCTCAGTCATCTGATGAACCTCAGGTACAAGTTGATGTTGAAAGGCATGAGCAAGATGAGAAAGATAATGAAGATGGCACAATTTCTCAAGACTTGCAGTCCCAGGTACCGGTTCAGACTACCTTGAGAAGATCAGAGAGGATGAAGAAACGACCTGAAAAGTTTAAAAACATGGTTCCGTTAACACTTGCACTTATAAAAGAGAATGCAGTGAACATGTTGATTAAACCAGCTATACAAAAGAAGTTTGGGCATTGCCTAAACTTAATTAACACTTGTCGAAGTTGTTAATGCCCGTTGGGGCGGTGACGTGGTTGGGGATGAAACCTTGGTGGAGATTGTTGAATAAGGTTTAATCCCAACCACAGATATCAATCGATTGAGGTGGGAAAATCAATCGATTGAGTTTGTGAAATCAACTACCGGTGTCAATCGATTGAGATTGGAAAGTCAATTGATTGACTGATGAGCGGATGCAGATCCGCAGATTGACTGTTGACCGGTGTTAATCGATTGAGGTTGGGAAGTCAATCGATTGACTGATGGGCGGATGCAGATTCGTAAGTTTACTTTAAGTGGCTAATTTTGGGAAGTTCACTTTAGCCAAGGTTTCCTAAGTTATTAGGAGACTATTATTGGAAGTGTTTTGAATACTTGCAACTCTTAGGAGGTTTGACAATTACGTATCCAAAAGGAGCTTGGAGCCTATTGGTAGATAGTTTTTCTTCTCTAGGGAAAGAGAGAGTTTGGAAAAAGTTTCATATGAGAAAACAGCGATAATACTTTGAGAGAAAAAATATTGAAGAATAGCTTGGGGATTGAAGATCCGATTGAAGCCGTTTTTGTGTCGGAATCGTGATTATATTCCGGCAGATCTCTTCTCTATTATTTGAAGGATTGCGTCCTTGGTTTAACAACGGATTTTTTGTTGTAGATCGTGCTAGATCTTGATTGAGTTTGCACTAGAGAGAAGAGAGTTTGTGTGTTGTAAGCATTCATAAAATAGTGCATCTGCACCCGTGGACGTAGCCCTCGATTGGATGAAACCACGCAAATCTTTGTGTTGTGCGTGTGATTAATTTTTACATGAATCTTCTTATTTTTCTGCATTCATCGCGATAGGGAGTTCATAGAGTGGGTAGAATTCCTAACAAGTGATATCAGAGCTAGCAAGTGGTATCAGACCTAACAATTATAGCATTGTTGAACCAAATTTATCGATGGGAATCCCCCTAACCATCATTGTTTAATGACATTGTCAAATGCACGGTATGAACAGCCGTACTGGTCTAAGGTGGATGGTATAAACTGCCATACCGATCCATATTTGTATGGTTTAAACCGCCATATTGGTCCATATGTGGGGATTTATTCACACAACCTTAAATTATCGTGTAATACTCCTATACAATGTTCAAAATTATAACTCATAACTAATTTCAGAGTTCGATATTTCATTTCAAATATTCAAATATTCTTAATCGATGTTCAGATGCAATGGTTCATGGTTCAAGATTCCAACGTTCTAGTTAGCATTCAATGATCATATTCGGAGTTCTAATTTCAATGAAACATACATTCAAATTTACATTTATCACATCATAGAGTCTAAGAATACAATCAAAAACAAAAATTGTGCATTGAGTTTCCTTACAATTTATTTTTAGAATTCAATACATAAAAAACTAAATTTCAATTTCCAATCATAAAGTCCATGAATCGAAGTTAAATGCAATTGCATAGTGAAATTTTCCTACCTTAGGTTCAGAGCCATTCAAAACGATATAAAAGCCCTTAGCGATGGTCTCATGTTCTAGACCCAGATCGCATCAAGTTCACACACTATATGTCAATGATGGAGAAATCGATGATTCAAAACATCCCTCAGCTTTTCCAAAAGAAAAATCAGAACCACCCATCAACAGAGAAATCACTCGAGCGATTTTCCAAAGGGTGAAAATCCGCTCTAACGGTTTCTCCAGATTCCACATGGTTTCCAGATGAATTTTCCTTGGAAAAACCACTCGAACGGTTTTGCCCAATTCAGAACACTTTGGGTTTCTTCTTCCCCAAATCCGACATTTGCAATACCCAATCACAACATCTTAATTCACACATATTAAATCTAATGTTCGGAAACCAATTTGTACGATAACGCTATGATGCTCACCGTTTTAGATCGCTCACACGATCTCACAATAACCATTATCGAAAAGGGTTTCGGCGTCAAGCTTGAGGACTCTCACGGTGATCAAAATCAAACGGTTTGAAGCTCCAAACGAAGCTCCACGCTAGCACGTATTGATCCTCACCCCTCAATTCGCGGATGATGTGTCTACGATAAT
Source organism: Chloranthus sessilifolius (assembly GCA_021018995.1). Taxonomy (NCBI): domain Eukaryota; kingdom Viridiplantae; phylum Streptophyta; class Magnoliopsida; order Chloranthales; family Chloranthaceae; genus Chloranthus; species Chloranthus sessilifolius. The sequence goes on along the minus strand of CM037588.1, from coordinate 5,485,975 downwards.
TGATTCACACTCGTTCAAATTACACTCCCTTATGCTCCTTGATCTAAGCAATGTCAAAGCTTGAAGGTTCTATGCGAACACATGGGCGATCAGAGATTAAGACGATCTCTTATAGGAAGAAGGAGCTCGAGGAGATCTCCCAGAGAGTTTGAGAAGAGGTTAGAGTGAAGGGATCTTTCTCTTTCTCTCCTCTCTTTCTTCCAAAACAAAATATCAAGGATATTTTGTTTCATTTGGTCTTATCCACTTTGGGCTCATTTGGTCTTATCCACTTTGGGCTTATTTGGTATTAAGTCGGCACACTATGAGTTGGTGTATGGGCATCTTAGCAAGAGTCATGCAATGTTTTCAAACTTCATTTTTCACACAATGTATTCTAATAAATTTAATTATCTTAAATTTCAAAACGGCATTGTACGCCTTGCCGAACTCGTACACGAAATCGGATGTGATAGGGTTCAAAAAATTTCGGGATGTTACAATTAGTGCTCATAGTTGATAAGTCTTCTATATTAACAATTGGAGGGATGCATTTTCTGATATTTATGGTTACATAGTATTATGATATTATTCCCTTAATGTTTGCATGATTCTGATGAACAATGACTTTAACATAAATCTAGGATACCTTTAATGTGATTCGTGAAAGTCAAATATCCTCGCGTATCCTACAATAGCCACAATGTCACCATATTATTAGAATTCCCTCAAGAGTTTACTCACAAAAACGGTATAAAAAATCGGTCAATACCGATATGTGTCGGCGATATGTATCGGTATTTCGGCAAACCGATACGCATCAGCACTGATATGTATCAGTTTTGCAACTCGGTTTGCCAGTACGTATCGGCCGATACGGGCCTGTATTGGCCGATACGTATCGGTTTGACCGAGTTTTGGAGTTTATTTATTTTATTTTATTTAAAAGGCCAATACGTATTGGTCCTCTATGGACCAATATGTATCAGTCCTCCATGGACCGATACTCGATACCGATTCTGAGTTTGACACCTTGCTCACGAAGATGGAGTACGTGATAAAGATAGGAAGGGAAATTTCAAACCACAAAATAAATATAGCGGAAAATTAGGAAAAGAAAAAAAAGAAGAGAGAGAGAGAGAGAGAGAGAGAGAGAGAGAGAAAATCAGAGAACAATAATAAGTACGGCGAGGAAAAATTTTTAAAAATGGGCAAACACCAGGAAAATAGGAGAAAAAGGGAGAAAAATTTTAGAAAATATAAAAATTAAAAATTACTTTATACAAAAAAAAAAAAAAATTGAACCTTTTTTTCTTTAAAACGCATAAACTTATTTTAAATAATAAAAAAAGGATTTTATATTTTTTTTATACGTCTAAAAAGAACTAGTTTTATAAGTCTTTTTAAATATTTATTTGTTTAAAAGGAATTTTTTTTACTACTCTATAGAGGCATGCATACATACAGAAATTTGTTGCTTGATGGTATTTATTTGTTCACAATTGTATGGTAGAATCAACTCCAGGGAGATTGTTTGATGATATTTTGTAACATTGTGAAGCAATTTTTTTTTTTTTTTGATGAATAACAGTATGAAGCAGTTGATTTATTTTATTTTACACGATACCTAATCGAGCTTCGGCGAGTTGTTGTGGCACCCGATATTCGGGTTGGGTGCCATATGGCACCTAGGTTGCTCATGTGAGCGCCTGGGCCCTTTATATATATATATATATAATACACTCATCAACAGAGGTATCAAGTTGGATTCGGGGAAAAACTCGGTGAGGTAAAAATATATATAGAAAACGATAAAATTCAGGGAAAAAAAAAATTTGGGCAAAAGTAATGAAAAAATTTTAATATATTAAAAAATAAACTTTTTTTACCAATAATAAGAAAATTTTCAGAAAAAATCATAAAAAGAAGCCTACATAATACAAAGTATTATATTTTTTATCTTTTGATCATTAGGTCTCTCAATTACCTCGCTATGATTCATTAGGTCTCTTCATTACCTCTCTATGATTCCCTTTAATTTTTTTTACTATATATTTTAAAGGGGAATGTTATCCTCGCCCTCTTTATTGAGGTTAGCATCGTCCCCAAACTATAATATCCTTACTAAAAGGCATTTTTATAAAATTATGAGAGCTATTTTAATACAATTAAATAATTAATGAGGTGTTTGAAATAAATGAGGTGACTGTAATTGTAATAAATAAGGTGTCCTTAATTATTATTTTTATTTTTTGATAACTTGGGTATCCGAGCCTCTTAGAGCACCCGCCTAATCTCAGGGGCACATGTGTACCCCAAAATCAGCACATGTCGGATCAACACAGGATATAAATCGTGGCCTTAGGGGGGAGGGGATTCGAACTCAGGTCTCTTCCTTAATTATTGCAAATACTTTAATGATTCTTTAGTTTAACTCTACTAAAATGTCCCTCATAATTTTACAAAAATATCCTTTAATAAGGATATTAATGTCCAAAGACAATCCTAAGCTCACAATGAAGACGGTGAGGTTAGCATTCCCCTATTATAAAATATTTAATATTTTATTTTATACGACCGTGTTGCCGTATTGAGTTTTTCAGATTGGTCGTGTCAGACACTTATAACATTTTGACACGCTACATTTTGAGCTAACATTGCTTAGTGGGCCTCAAAATTTAGTCAGAGTCCTAACATTTAGGGTAGGGTCAGGCCAGGCTTTTAGAGCCGGCTTGGCCCTTTCTTAGTTTAAAGTTGTAATATATCTTATGCCTCCTATATTAAATGCTTAGATTGCTTCCAAAAGCAAGAGACCTGAGTTCTCCCTCTCACCCCCTCCTCCCCCTTGAGGTCACTCTAAGGATTTATATCCTATATTAATCAGGCATATACTGGATTTGGGGTGCGCATGTGCCCCTTGGATTAGGCGAGTGCTCTAAGAGCGCCGGATATCCAAATTATCAAAGAAAAAAAAAATGCTAACCTCAGATTCTGTCTCTTAGATTCATTAATAATTTTCTATTGCAGCATTTTTTTTAAAGTGAAGCACCTTTCAAGATATTGAAAACTAGTTACATCCACGTTATTCTTAAGCCAGAGACAAATTCTTCTTAAATTTGGCCATTTTCTACATACCTAATTTCAAACATAGATTATTTTTCTTCAAAATCCTTAAACATCATCCATGACATCAGAACTCATAGCTTTCACACCTTACAATCGGCATATGCTCCTTTTTAGAAACAAAAGTAACAAAAAAAAGAGGCATTCAAGAATTTAGCATATTGGAAAACGTCAACTTCTTCTTCCTTCTTCTTTTCTGTCTCTCTCTCTCCACCCAAAAATAAATAAAAATTGATATCTAAAGGAATATTTAATAAGGAATCTTTATAGGCCAATATACTTACGCTAATACAAAACAAATTCTGTAGATGTCATATAGGATATGATATGACCTCAAACATGGCAAGCAATGAGGTTAAGGATTCTCCAATTTGTAAGCAAACCAATATAAAAATTCCCACATCGAATGTCAAACTAACGTAAGGTTAAATAAGACTGGTGTTACGACCACACCACTTTATGTTACAACCACACCGCTCTCTTAAACAAAGGGTAAATCAGTTGATCATTTAAATCAGACGATCGAGATTGGAATTCGTCCCAATCCTCCACACAATAGTTCTTGAGATCATGGGTCTACCTTCAGATTGTCAGATGTTGATTTCACGTGACAAACCTCTCAAAAGGTTGACGTTCACTTTTTGGAATGTGTGCCATATGAAATCAACATCGGACCATTTGAATGGTAATTTTATTATACCAAGATCTATTTTGTAAGAGATTTGGACTAAAAATGATCTCTGTAATTTGATTCGAAGTGGTCAAATGATTTTTCCTTTATTTTAAGTGAGGTAGCCAACAGATCGGGTCGGCCTTTACTTGCGGCATCGGTCACCTTTGGATCCAATAGGGCAAAAATCTGTGAAACTCGACCCAACCAAATAATTTATATAAAAATAAAAGGTTTAGGAGATTTTGAACCAGGATGACCCACCAGGGCAACCACCGTTTTAAGAGTGGGGTCAGGCATATACCATTGACCTCTGCCAAGGTCGGATCCCTCATATGTTCACAGCCCCCACTCTCCCAATATTCGGAAGCTTAGTTACCAAAGTGATTTTTTGAAAAATGTGTTTTAATTGCGTCCAAATCACGTAAAAAAATGGAAATTTTTGCATTTTAAATATAGTGACAAATTTCATTTTCAGCAACATTTCGGTAGGGAGTCATTTCGGATAAATTTCGAGAAAAATTTGAAAAGTTTTGAGAAAATTTCGAGAAATACAAAAAATATTAAACATAAATTATATTTAAACCTCATCAAAATTTTATTTATTACAACAAAATTTTGTTAATTTCGCCAAAATTAATGAAATTTCAGCGATTTTGGAGAAATTATCAAAATTTCGCCGAAAGTTTCGCCCCAACCCCTATTTTGGTAAATTTTAAAGAAATTTTGCAAAATTTTAGAAATTTGTCACTATGATTTTAAAGGCAATTTTTCAGATTTTATGGTGATAAATTTATTTTTAAAGTGTTACAGAATTGAAATAATGGTTCCATATCTTTAAAGAGTCTGAGATAATGCTTTCAAGATACTGAGGTACCCATTTACAAAGTCATTGTCAAACCAAAATCAATTTTATACCCTATTTTTTTTCTGCCCATCTCCTCCCACTATTTTTTTCTCCATAAGTCAACTGAGGTTAGTGGGACCTCACCCATTTGTTATCTCATCTTACTGTTGGCCATTTCATTGTCCTCCAAGAGTCGAGTTGAAGAAATGAAGACCAACAAGATGACGAAGATACCCTTAGTTCCAATGACAAAAAAACCTCCTTGGCTGCTTTTGGGAACTGTCACTTCGTAGGTTGGATTTAGAGATGAATTGATAAAATTCAAATCTACCGTCTCAATAATTAAGTGAAATTTACCGGATCAATCGTATAAGATACGCCTTTTCTATCATGGACCCTATATTTTTACTTTTAACTAAACCGATCAGCTCTAAGACGAGTTAGTTCCAGCTAGCACAAAAAGTTAGAAATACCCTTTCTTATATTTTTTTTCATTCAACATAGTTTAAAATTTTAAATATTTGCACTTTTTTATATTTATGCGATGTGAAACGGGATCTATATCATCTGATTGGAAGGCCACAATATAAAATCGCTGGTGGCAAAGATAGACACGAAAAAAAAATGCGATATTATTTCTTTAAATAGTCAGTACCGACTGTTTGAAGAAGCGATGACGACTCTTTAAATAGTCAATACCCATTTTTTAAATAGTCGCCATCGACCGTTTATACAATCGATCCCGATCGCTTAGACAAATAATTAAAATTAAAAGTTTATTTATTTTTTAAACAATGATAGTTAATCAGATTTATCAAGATTAACTGTCTAAACAATCGATAGCGATTGTCTAAGCAGTCGGTACTGACTGTTTAAAGAGTGGCCATCGACTGTTTAAATTTTTTTATTTTTTTTTTCAAAAAGCCGATATTGTCTTTTTTCGTGTCAATCTTTGACACCATCGATTTTATATTGTCGCCTTCAAATCAGACGGCATAAGTTATGTTTCACATTGCATAAATATAAAAAAATGTAAATATTTAAAATTTTAAACTATGTAAAACTAAAAAAAGTATAAAAATATAGGGTCGACTTAGAACTGGTCAGTTAGATGAAAGGTGAAAATATAGGGTCTCTGACGAAAAAAGGGAATTTCCCAAGTTGTTTTAGATTTGCAAACCTTTGTCATTTGCAAACATCCACCAGCGGAAGAAAATATAAGATTTTGAAATAAAGCCTGCGTTATTTCAAAATCAATTGTATTCGCATTCGTGAAATGTCAATGGTGCATCATCATATCTCACAGAAAAAACCAAAAAAAAAAGAGAACTTTATTTGCATTCAGTTAGCAAAATGTTGATTGCTTTAAATCAGATGGTCCAGACAACTTTTCGTCCAAAGTTTCCACACGATAGATAGATCTTTAGATCATGATAAATCTATCAAACGGTTAGATATTGAATCCATGTGGAACACATCAACAAAAATGTTCATGATCATGGGATACCATGAGAAGGGATTCTAATATCACTTTTGGAGATGTGTGTCATGCAAAATCAACATCTCACCACCCGAGAGTTGGGTCATGACTCCAAGATCTATCCTGTGAAAGGTTGGGCCAAAAAATTATTTCCATGGGTTTAACATCCAAAAACAATGGTTGTAGATATAAAATTTCTCACCTCAAGGAAACCCCTTGGGCAAAATATCCTAAAACATCTAGGGCTGTGTATTTTTTGGGCCGAACCGATCCGCCGATTTTGGTCCAGTTTGGACAGGTACTGGTTTGAGTTTGGTTTGACAAAAAGAAAAATCGAAAAGTTCGATTTGGTTTCGGTTCCCAGCCTTCCAAAGCCGAAACTGATCGAACCAAACTAATTCTAAGTAATTTTTTTTAATATATATATATATATATATATATATATATATATATATATATTCAACTTGAGTAAAGCAGACAATTGGGCCTCAAATTTTCAATCCAAACTTTGGGCCCAAATTTAGTGTTTCACAACCTTACTTCAGACTTGAAACTCACAAGATGCTGAATTATGGAGTAGAGACGTAGGGTTCTAATTTTTAAAGGTTCTGTCAATAAAAGTGTATTTGAGCAAAAGTAAAATGACTCCGAAAAAAAAAAAATTGTAAAAAAATAAAACAGGTTTAGATTTTGGGAAATTTTGATGTGCAAGTAGAACTTATAGGAAAATTGAAACTAACCGGACCAAAACCGAATCAAATAAGGTTAGTTTGGTTCAACAGTTGGACGGTTTGGTTTGAACATTTAGAAACCGATTAAAACCGATTTGGTTTGTGATTTTGGTCCAAAACCAACAAAACCTAACCAAATACACCCCTAAAAACATCTAATGTGAGAAGCCAGAATAGGAAACCCCTTGCATCTCGTTGGCTGGTGTTACTACCACAACACTTTACTTTATGATACACTCACCTCACTTGAACAAAGGAAAAATCTGTTGACTTTTTTAAATCTAACAATGGAGAGCATTTTTTGCCCCAATATTCTACAAAAATGATCTTGAGATCATGGGCCTACTATCCGACAGCCAGATGTTGATTACACATAGTACACATCCCAAAAAGTGAATGTGACCATAGCATACCATCAAACGTGGTTCATATTCACTTTTTTAGATGTGTGCTATGTCGAATCACTATCTGATTGTCTGATAGTAGGCCCATGATTTCAAGATCTACTGTGTGGAAGATTGGGATGAAAAACGGTCTCCATCATCAAATTTAAAGACGTCAACGGATTTTTCCTTTGTTTAAGTGAGGTGAGGGTAACATAAAGTGGTGTGATGGTAACACCACCCTTCTTTTTTCATTTTTATTATTATTATTTTTACATATGGATACCGGGATTGGCAATGATCAGGCCCAACTGGTTGAACCTAAAATCGTGTTCAACCAAATTTGCAGCCATTGGAAATGAGAAAATTTTAACTTCCACGGTTTCTAATGGCTGCAGATCTGGTTGATTGAGATGAAACAATTAGATATTTATTCTATGTGGCATACATTACAAGAAGTGAGTCATGATCATGCTCGGCCAGACTCTTCGCCTAACCCAAAAAACCCGACCCGACCCAATAAAAAAACTAATTTTCATTTATCTTTATATCTAAAATATTGGGTCAGGTCAGTCGACCCGACCCACAACCCTACCTAACCTTAGTCGATCGGACCCAACCAGTTTCGGTTTTTGCCTAACCCGACCTAACCTCATAGTTGACTCGGCCCGACCCATCTGGACGAGTGAAGTTTATGTGCTCAACCCAATAAAAAAATTCGGCTCGGGTGGGTTGGGAATCATATTCACCCTTCCCATCTAAATTCCTAATTGCGATTCATGGATACTAAAATTTGGGTATTTGACTAATGAAGCATTTAAATCCTAAAAATAAATCCAACTACACTCATTAAGCTTCCAAACAAAAGAATTTCAAATGCTTAGATTTAAATTCTCACATACAAATTATTTTTAAATCCTGAATTTGAAATGCTTAGATTTAAATTCTCAAGTACAAATGCAGCCTTAAATCAAATATTCAGCATGCATGAGATTGTGCGTCACTAAATTAGAGATTAACTAGAAGAAACTTAATCCCTAATTTGGTTTGTTCTTATTATTCACTGTTTTTTGTTTATATTTTAACATTGTTTTGGAAGTGATCGAGAGTCACCGTTAGAAACTTTAAACCCTAATTTAGTTTATTTTTAAAAGAAACTTATATATTAATTTAAATTTTCAATGTTTTGTTGTCGATTTTTTCCCGATTTCGGACTTGGTAGCTAAGTGGGAATGGCCACAATTGGGTCGTGTTGGGCTGAGCCAGGGAGATTGAGTCTGGTCAAGGCAATCCATTTGCAGTCTACCTTAACCTAAACCCGAACCCAATTAGTTATTTTTCACAAGGCCTCAACTCGCAGTTGACCCAATCAGCAAATACTGAGGCTGGGTCGGGCGATGCTCAGTTCGGGTCTTGGGTTCTTAACCCCAACTCAACCCGACTCCCTACCTTATAGGGCCCAAACCCAATTTGTTTAATAAACTGATCAAGATATTCAACCTTTGGTCACCAAATCAGCAGTAACGTCAAAAGCATTGTTACACTGGTTTCCATGATCATAAATAGCCTTGCAACCGGGGGCTTGGGCCTGTAGCACAATGGAAGGTTGACAATATTGCACTGTTAAGGTCGTAACTTTGAGTCCAGCTTACTAATCCAAAAAGAAGAAAAAAAAAAACCGAAGGTGCAACAAATGAGGCTTGACCATTTCAACATGAGACGGACACGATCATCGCTGGTAGTGTCTAGACCGGTTACCTAATACGACTCATATCGTTCTGATATAGTTCCATATTCTGGTACGAACCATCCATCAATGTATCAGATATATCAGTGTCTGTACCTATCTCCAACACCCGACACCGACACCGAGACAAATACGCACCATTCCAAGTAAAAGAAATGCAAAAATAAGCCTCAATAGAGGCTTGTTCGCCCGATACAAACCCCCTACCCAATTCATTTCTCTCGTGCCTAAATCCGAGAATCCTGTCTGAAATTCCAGCCTGGCGCAAAATTGAAACTATGGTTAGAATATTAACTCACTCTTCAATTAAATGACTCACTTGGCTATGGTCTATATTAGAGCCGAAGCCGAATTGAAGCTTTGAGAATAGTGAATGATCTTATCAATACGCAAATAAAACACCAAAGAAATGGGGAATGGTCTTATCAAAACACAAATGGATACCATTATTCACACTCCACCGAACTGTTTTCTCACCCATTGAAAGCCACCCCACTAAATCGGTGGTTTTTGGAGAATACACCAAAATTTCTTCTCTGTTTTTTTTTTTTTTTTTTTTTTGAGGTTTTGATGCATTCACACCACACCATCATCTTCTCCATCCAACCCCTCGTCTTCTTCTCCATTCAACCTTAAACTATGAGAGTACAGAAACCAGCAAATACTAAGCTTTCATCTGCTCCATCTCTGGCCATCCGTACATGTTAACACTATGGAAACATCGCAACCACCATAAAAAATTGCCTTAAACACTACGTTTCTCTCTACTCCAGCCAACTTTAAACCACGAGACTACGAAAACCACCATCTAATGGGGACTAACCTCTTTTCCGTTCAACCCTAACCGACAAAGCTACAAAAACCACCTTCTAGCAGCCATTAACCTATAATCTTTCTCTTTTCGGATTAACTGTCAGTGACACCTCAATCATTCCTTACTGAATGTCTGTCAAGTGTCTTGGTGAGAGCCCACCGACATGTATTACTATTCCCCAGTAGCTGTCCACCGAAAGTGTTCAAGACAGTATATTCTCAGGCCCTAGAAACTTAATTTTTTACACTTTAGTAGCACTGCTGCCCGTGGGTATTCTCGGTTAGTTGTTACCGAATATTTTAATGAGTCTCGGTGAGAGCTCATTGAGAGGCATTAAAATGACTCGATAGCTATCTACCGATAGGAAACTTACATTGTGCACTACAAATTGTTTGGGTTTACATTTCAACCAAAAAAATATCTTCAAAATATTTAAAAACGTGTAAACTAGGGTGAGAAAGCAGTGGTGGGATGTGAATAACAGAACCCTACACAAATATGGATTTCAATCCCTCGGACAGCAACTTCAGGTTAAAGCTTATGCTAGCCACTAGCCAGTGCACTCCCACTTCATTTTGAGCAGTGCCCTTTTCCACATCTTTCACCAGTAATTTAAGGCAGTTGACAGGTTGGGCCAGGCCAGGCTTTTGATTAGCCAGACTATGTTTAACCCTAAAACCTAGGCTGAACCTGGCCCAATTATTAATTTGGCCGGCTCAGTAAGGGCATAATTCAAATCGGGCTAGGCTACTCAAACCAAAGCCCAACCCAAAGTGGATGCCGCCAAGCCAAGTTCTAGCCAGCCCAAGCTTTTTCCTTGATATAACTGAGCTTCGCTTGGTCAAACTCATGCCAGGCTTTCTGATGTCCCTGATTATATTTTACCCTAAAAACATAGGCCCAAACTCAGCCAGCCAGATTTAACACAACTACATTTGGCCCAACACCTGACCCAAACAAGGCCGGGCCGTGCTTCGGCTGAACCCCAGCCCATATACAGCCCTATCAATACATATAATGGGACAGTGAAGCTATAATTTCACTAGAGAAAAGGATGATAAAGCATGGATGAAGAATAGATGTTATGGGTTCTGTCCTGATTGATCAAAGAAACAATTTTAATCACCATTTCTACATCCTTGGCAAGAAAAATGACATTTGGCAATTTCCGTAGATTCAATGATTCACAGACATTGGAGAACAAATTGGGAGATCACTTTCTTAGTGCTCATCGATTCTAAAAAACTTAAACATCAATCTCCAATCACATAAACCTTCTCCCTCAAATGACAAGATTTAAGCAAATTAAACCTACTTGCTTAAATTAAACCTAATTGCTTAAATGTAGCCAACCCAAATTGCAAATTGGAACCTGTCTTAACCTAGCATGCTCTATTTTTTTCTCTTTAAATACAATTTTGTTTTGAAAGGACTAGTAAATCGAAAGGATTCTTGAAACAGCGTATATAAGAATTACATTTTTAAAGTACAAAAAGATACATCATCATACCTCAAGCATCGGCCGACGTAAACCGGTATAAACAGCTTTTCGGAAAAACGGATGCACGCCTTCCACAAATACTTCTGCGTCCAGCTTCTCCATATGAGGCCAAATCTGCCACCCCAGTTAATAAGTGCAATCAGTGAAGCAAAAATAAAACAAATGCAGTTATCAGAAATGTGAAATGTTCCAGTCTTATATCGTACATAAATCATTTTTACCAATATAAACTGAAGTGTATAAATCATCTTCACCCACACTAAATGCACATACCCATTTCCCTGGAGGGTCCAACAAACGAGGGTCGCCTCAGATGATGTTCCTACACGTGAGATCAGTTTCCCAGTGTCGAACATAAAAAAGAATTATTAGCAACCATCCACAGAATGATCGGATGGCTCTTTTTTCCTTTCTGTTGACTATTTTTTTAATGAATAAGTTGGGGATTAAGACTGACCTCAAGGTTGTAAATTTGTAAAATTGTCAACTTTCTAGTTGAGCTACAAGCCAAACCCCATGATCCGATGGTTCAATATAATTCCTAGGTCATGGCCCATTGATTGAATGTTGGCGATAAGTGAGTATGTCTACCAATTTGGACAGTGATTTTACCAATTCCCCTTACTCTTTTTTATCAAGTCAAAATGAACTTCATGAAAAAGTATGCACTTAAATAACAAAAAGAATAAGCACTTAGCTATCCCTTAACTGGGAAAAGAGAGAGAGAAAGCACATGCTACCGTAATGCATCTACAATTTCAATTTATTAATTGAATATGAAAATAGTTTCTCATAGTACAAAACCCATTTAGTTAATCCCATTAAGAAAACAAGAGTTTGAAGAGAGATTTACCTCTGTAGCATATTGCCTAGAAAAGGTCTTGACATAGCCCAAAGTTGATAGACACCACTGCTCTTGTTCTCCGATGTTATAACCATTGCCTACCCTTTTCCCATTTGATTGACTGCTCAAAAAGGATTTACAAAAAAAAAAACAGCAATATAAACAAAATATTTGTTGTGGAATGCTAAATTCAAAAGGATTAAATACTGAGAAGTGAGAAGTACTACAATCTTCCTACATTTTCTTAGGCCTTTCATTATCTTTGTCTGCCTCAGCTATTGATGGGTCTTCAGAATCGACAGCCATTTCCTCTAGAAGACCAGATCGTAAGTCATTCACTTTTCCATTTGTAGTCGCAGGAGGAAGGCGTTCCGTAAGAACATTTGAGAAGTTCTTATACAGAGAAATGAACAGTGCCTGAATTGTATAATCGCCATCAATTCAAGAGAAAGAATGTTAAGGATGTTGACAGTTGGAGATTTAACAGAAGCACGAGAATATATAAATCGGCAAATATATAAGACAGGTCAGGTGCACTCAGAAATACACCAAAGAATGGGAATACCATTGAATGTATGATAACTCAACCATGCATGGATGTTCATACATAGCAGAGAACATAAAGCATGTTGACTGCAACAAGTACTTTTGTAGTTAAGCAAAATATTATGCCCATACATAACAGCAGCATGACCGAAAATGTTATGCCTCCTAGAGTCCACAGTATTTTGAGATGCAAAGATGATTAAGGGTATTTAGGGTTACCCTACATGCTATCACCGTTCCAAGAAATCGAAAGTAAAAGGACATTTGCTGTCATGTGGTACTTTAGAATTCATGGATCAAAATATTGTCCGATACCGAGCGTATCGGATGATACGTATCGGTTTTGGACTTGAACGATACGATACGTTGGGTTTTTATCACCCCCTTTAAAAAACAGTCAAATTATCGTTCAAAGTATCGTTCGTATCGTCTGTATCGTTCAAGGTATCGTTCGTATCGGACGATAATTTCGATACGATAATTTGAAATTATCGTCCAATAATTTCAAATTATCGGTTTTGTTATTTTTTTTTTTCTTTTTTTTGGGGGGAAAAAAATCGGAAAGTATCATCCGGTACGTATCGGTTTTGGGGCTGAATGATACGTATCGAAAATTCGAGATTTTGATCCATGCTTTAGATAGGCTATTAATTGAATCAAATAGGCCCACCTCATCCTAGGAATATGAAATGAAGTTATGTCATTTTAGATAGGCTACTAGTTTAATTAATGTGGTACTTTAAATTCACGCACTGAATCTTTGAGTTCACCCACGCTGAAAACCCATTGACTGCTTTGAATAAGACGATGAAGATCATTTTTCGTCCCAATCTTTCACACAATGGATCTTCAGATCATCGGCATAACATCAGTCGGTCAATTTTTTATTCCACGTGGCACACATCCCAGAAAAGTGACTTTAACATCACGTGGAACTCATCATGCTCAAAACTGATTTTAAGGTCACTTTTTGGGATGTGTGCCATGTGAAATAAAAAAGCTGACCATCCGATGGTATGCCCAGGATCTCTAGATCCATCATGTCAAAGACTGGGATGAAAAACAATCTACATCATCTAATGGGCTGCAGCTCGGGTGAAGTCAAAGATTCGGTGGGTGAATGTAAAAGGTACTCGTAATTTAATAGAGGCTGACCCCCATCAGCAGCCTCATCTCATTAAATTAAATTACCTGTCAAAAGCTGGCAATTACAGATTTCAGTGCCCTGAATGATGCACATGCCAGATTTTGGTGGTCGGGATGAACGTCAGCATTTAACGATGAGAGATCGACTACAAAAGATCCAGGTCTATTGAAGTCGGTGATAACCATTAACCCGTAATTAATAAGATTCCAGAAACTTATGCTAGAGAGGTATTGGACCTAGAAGCCATAAATATGGTGTATGAACAGTATGATAATAATGTTGATAAATATTATAAAGATAGGCTGTTCTTTCCACCTCCATTTTTCAATGCGTCCACCCCTTTTGTTTTTTAATTTAATATTAAAGAATGAAAATGCAACCATCAAAAGAGAGACAAAGAGAGTGTGTGAAAACTCACTTTAGAAAAGTAATAGCAGCCCAATGAAAATAAAATTATAGTCATCAAAATACCTCATTTTCATCAAGTGCACGAGTAAGGAGAGCCTCTTTCGCCTCTAGGGAGTCGCGTATAGAGATCTCCTCCTCCTTTGCTCTCTCAGCATACGTTTTCAAGCGCTTCAACCTCACTGGATTTTCAGCTTGTACAGGTTCGCCATCCACCACTTCGAGCTTTGTTTCAGCAGCATCTAACTCGGCTTTAGCCTTAACTGCAGCTTCTTCAGCTGGTAAAATATTCTTCTCAAGAGATGAAATCTCTCTTCTTAAATCTGAGATGCGATTATATGTCTTGTTGACTGCATTTCTAAGAATCTGACAGGAAAATAAAGAACCACTGAGCACTTGATAGTTTAAAAGAATGTTTTTTCAACATTTGAAAGACACAATTAGTCTTCCCCTCCTAAACTTCTACCAGAGATGAAATAGCAGTACAGATGAAGATATCAAAACTCAGCCGATACCACATATCGGACCGGTATTGGCTGACAGTCATTATTTTATTTTATTTTTCAAAAAACAAATTTGGTATCGATATCGGTCGATACCCGTACAGAGTAGCTACCTTGCTACAGGTTTTACAAACAATAATATTCTCCCATAGCAGATTTGATTAAAGTTCGTTAGAATTACAAGGAAGAGAGAATTTAATTCTCTTGGAACTCCATCAGAAAATGTGAATTTCAATATGAATTTTGATTTTCAAGTAAGAAAACAAGAATAGAAATGCTCATAGGATATGAAATGAAATTATTGCCAAAAAAAAAAAACTTGTAGCCAATTTTGTCACCACAATAATAGTTGGCACTTGGCACCAACCTTCTGGTAATGGAACAAAAACAATAGGTATTTTACTTCATTTTCCATGGACCAATTTAAGCTGATTAAGTTAGGATGACTGAAGGCATTTCAAAAGATGCTGTATTTTTATTGCTGTAACAAAAGCATTAATCTATAAACGCTATGCTGGAGAGCTTATCCTCACAACAAGAAAGAAACTAAATTATTTTAATTTTAAGAGCTCACCTCCCATGGACGATCCGACATATGGAATTGCTCAATGTTATCTGGAGAAAAAACCCAGCTCACAATTGCCAAATTAGATATTAATCGGTAGCCCATCATCCGGTCAATGGATATAGCTGTCATCTGAGAACTGTTTTTCCAATACGAACTAACTTCATCCATGAGCAACATTTGCTTATCGAGATCAGGACATAATTTAGCAATGACTTGACCATATCTCTCTAACACAGTGATCAGATGAGTGAAACTTTTTGACCCAATGTCAAGAAGTGTCTGGATGACCACCTCAAGTGCAAGTTTCAAACCATGAACCTGAATTATACTATCTTCAACCCATAAAATAACTTCACGAGCTGATTTCCTTCCCTTCACCATATTGCTGAGTTCTGCAGAAAATGATAGTTCAATGCTTTCTTTACCATCTTCTTCTGTGCTGTATTTGAAGCAAGGCCCTCCCCTCGGTGGAAGCAACTCCTCTAGCACAGGGGCATTATCTACACTCTACAAAGACAGAAAGAATCAAGCATAAACCAAACAATAAAGATTTTCCTAGTATTAGTTGCATGAGGAAACATTGGGCAGGCAGTCAGAAGTCCAATAATAAGTCGGTCTTTTCAAATTCAGAAAGAGAATGGGTGTTCTGGAAAAAAAAAAAAAAAAGAGCGAGAGAATGAGAGAAAGGATACAGGAGAGAAAGAAAGAATTGTCATTCTTTAAGCAGTAGAGTTCCTCAAAGGAGGTTGAGAACTCATGGATCATGAGATTGCAGCAGATGCACATTTGTCCAAAAAAAAATGTCCACACATTTGTCTCCATAAATTTACAATGTACCATTTCTCAACAGATTTAGTAATCCCCCTCCGCGGATCCATGGAGCAATATAGACAGATTTAGGATATGGCATTGAGAAATTCTCATACCATGTTTAAGATATTCAATAAGTCTGAGAGTTATTCATAACAGATTTTCCATTATATTACATCAGATTCATACACTGAATGCAGATTTGTAGTAAATTTGAACCAATAATCCGCATAGTATCAGAACTTTGCTTCTATTAAAATGCACCTACCATATATGGTACTTACACCATTATTAAGAAAAGTTTAAAAGATGCAAATTCTTATCATCATACTACAGAAATGAGAACTCGTGTATAGAGAAACTTATTTAAAGGTTATTAAGATAAATACTAATATGTTGCATCAACACACACCACTACCTACCAAGGCATATCCAAGCAAGGCCAGCTGCACACACATGAATAAACGCACACACAGACGAGAATATTGACAAAAATATCTTACTAAACATAAAAAATAAAGGATAATTATAATTTGGATTCAATATTTTATTGGAATAAATAACATATTTCTGAAGGTGGTATCCGATTTTAATCTCCCTAACCAGATCTCAGTAATTGAAAAACCAATGGCTTTTGTGCATGTAATTACCTGCTTGATTTTGTCCCAATATGATAAACGGACTTCTCTCTCCAAAACCTCCTGAACAAACACCCGTTGTGGGGCCCATTTTGGAAGGTCTAAAACATAAGCCCATTCTTCCCATGGCCAAATGAACTGAAAATTTGATCTGCAAAACCATCATTGCAGTTATGCAAACAATAAAATCCACCTGACTTTCTACAACTACCAAATGCCCAAAAATTTAAATTTACATAAAGAAGCCATTTAAGGTTTTAAGATGACAAAATATCCACCACTTTATATATTTGCAAGATGTCCCTTCATTTGGTGCCTATAAGAAACCCCAAAATCAATGATATCGCTGCATTCCATTGACCAGATAAAAATGCTCAATACACGAGGTAAAATAAATGAAACAAAGAATCTTACAATTTGAATCTCAAAGTGATACGAATGCATGTGGCATGTTGTCTCTTTTGCCTCATTGTTGTATGCAGTGTTACCTAGGCACTTCTACTTTTGGGATTTATGTCGTGCCGACACTTGTGGCACTTGGACACATGCCGACACTTGGAAAATCCTCAACACAGCACGATACTTCTAGATATGTATGAAAATACCACATAATATCAACAAAATGTTCTTCGTTTTGACATAGTAACGTGAACCGCCATTTTATTTTTATTAAAAAACAAAAAAAAAAGTTGTGTAAAGTTTAGTAACTTATAAAAAAAAATTTGATCAATAACTAATAAAATTAAAAGCTTGGGTCCTTGAAAACGATTTGTATAATATAGTATACTTTTAGTCAGGTTCATAACATACATATTTATTTTTTCATTACATATCTCAATTAGCTCTCTAAGATTTCCCTTCAATTTTTTCTCTGCAGATGTTCGATTTTTTTAATTTTTATTTTCCTTAAGGCCGTGCCGCTGTATTGGAATCTTTAGAAATTGGTGTGCCAAACATCTATGATACCTTGACTCCCGTGCCATGTGTCTAGGTAACACTGCATGTATGGAAGGTGCAAAAATGACTATTTCTAGAAATCTCACTAATATAAATGAAATCACCATGCAGCATAGAAAGCTAGACCCCTCAACAGCTTTAATAGTGTATCAATGCCTACACTAACTAGAGTCGGGCACAAGTCTTGTTGCTTGTCTGAATCACATCCTGCACCTGGAGATGTCTTCCCAACCTCATGTAAGATCAGTTAAGATTAATTTCGCCAAATGTTGTTTCACCGACAATGATGTTAACTAGAGATGAGCCTGGCTTGTGCTGCTGGTGTTCTAATTAATGGTCACAGGCTTTTAACCGTCTAATAGGTTGGCCATGATCTCTAGATCTACTATGTGGAAGATTGGGATGAAAAACAATCTCTATCGTCAGATTCAAGACAATCAATATGCTAAGATTGGAACCATTGGTTGTTGAGACCGAATCTTGGTTGCAAATGCCCGTTCCCTTAATTTAATATAATAGAGAAAAAGAGAGAAATTAGGCGTAATAAAATCTAATAAAATCATAAGGGGAACCCTTATTTGCAGCTATAATTTTAAATACAAATTATACGGTTGACAATAGTGGAAGGTACCCATTTAAAATGTAGTGCCTCTTTTCTCGCTCCCTCATCTCATACCTACAGAAAATCTCTCATAACCCACCTATTATAAAGAGTTGGGTACCCCTTTCGCGCCCACACAATCTCTTAAGGCACCTATGTTCGAAACCCTTAAACTTGTTGACTGCTTCAGATTAGACAATCTAAATCGTTTTTCATCCCAATCTTCCACACAATGGATCTTGAGACCCTGAACACACCATCAAACGAACTATCTTTTATTCCACGTGGTACAAATCCCGAAAAAATACTGCTTAAACCTGATGAGTGTCATGTGAAATTTCGTCTCATGTGCAAGTAGTTGCTCCCTATTTTTGGGATTTGTACGTGGAACAAAAAACAAACCTAAAGAGTTTTACCGTTGACTACCATTATTTAGACATTGTCAAATTGTAACCTCATCCCATCTCCTCTATTCATGCATAATGCATTGACCGTTCTGAATCAGATGATGGAGAACATTTTTCGTCCCAATTTTCAACACAATTGATCTTGAGATCATAGGCATACCATCAGACAACCAGTTTTTTTCCATGTGGCACACCTCCCAAAAAGTGGCCCCAAATCATGTTTGAGCAAGACATGTACCATGTGATTTTAGGGCCTTTTTTTTAGATGTGTGCCACATGAAATCAAAATTGACTGTATGATCATATGCCTGTAATTTGGGAAAAAAATTTTGCGCCGAAACTATCGACTACTGAGTGTCCCCCCTCTACGAAAATCCTGCGTCCGCCACTGGTACCACTTTGGAGAAATGCTCTAAAATTCAAGATGGTTCAGTTTCTTGTAGCAATGGCCAGAAAGCTCACAAATATACATAATGAAGGTAAAATTAGAGCAGATATCATCATCAGATCATGAATGGAAGTGTTAATTCTATATGAAAATATGAAACCATAATATTGTATATAATTTGAGTGGTTTTGTTAGAATGTTGGCTGTTCTTGATTCTTTCCCATGCGGGCCTGCAGCTTTAATATCGCTACATCTTTCATCAGCAACAGCAGCACTTTGCCCTATCCATATGGGTTTGTGTGTCCTATTCCTCCTCTCACTTCTGTATGTGGATTTGAAAGATGAATCCCATAGGGATTCCTTTACAGCCTGCAGTCTACTTCACACAAACCCTCCTCGCTTTTTCCTTTCATCTGGCTTGGGATTGGTACATGTGCATTACTACATCCTAATATTAATAAAATTACATTTACATCACAACAAAAAAAGAAGGAAGAATGTAAATGTCGAAGTCAAGTGCCGTTATCCCCATTTAGTGGAAGATGGGACCCTCCGCCCAATTAAATTCAATTTCTTTCGAATAGTAAATCAAAATAACCAGTATGATACACAAGAGAGAGAGAGAGAGAGAGAGAGAGAGATCTAAAGGCCTTATGCAAAAAATGAGGTGCAGCTAGCCCTACAACAATAATTGCAAAATGTGAAAACCATAAGAAAAACATAGTAGTCTACTCCTCACTCTAAGGGCCAGTTTGGATGTCATCACGCTTAATCGTGATCTTAAATTTCTATAATATTGAAATTTTCTGAATTTTGTGAAAAAAAAATTTATAAAATCACATTTTTCTGCCGGGTGTTCAATAGAAATCAAAATTAAGAATGGCAGTAGTAATGCCTGTAAATCCATGAACTACTCCATCCTCATCTTGTGTTTCTCACTTTCTCTATACCAACTTCGTTATATCTATTAGCTTTTGACATCAACCTACAAAGAAATCTTTCTTGTTTTGGAAGAAGAGCTTTAGTGGGCCCATCAATGCATTGAAGGATTGGAAGTTTGGAACCCGATTGATCAAAGCTAACTAATGGTGCAAAATGATTACAATAATTATTATCAGGTTTAAAGGGTTCATCCATTCTATCCTATTCAATGGTATCAGCCATCGATATGTGAAAATTGTTCTCTGGATCCGATCATCATGAATGGTGTACAAGGCTAGATAGAATTCCTTAATTTAAATTCCTGAAATCATATTTGTAATAGAAAAAACAAAAGGGTAGCTTTATTAACACCCCCGGAATCTTGGAGGGCACCTACACTAAAAACCATTGACCACTTTTAACCAGACGATGGAGATTATTTTCCGCCACAATCTTCCAAACAAAGGATCATGAGATCATGGGTACACCATCAAACGGTCATTGTTTGATTCCATGTGGCACAAATCCCAACAAAAATCCCTAAACTCACATTTGAGCTTGATGTGTGCCATATTATTTTAGGGCAAATTTTTTTAGATCTCTGTCATGTGGAATCAAAAACTGACCATTTGATGATACGCTCATGATCTCAAGAGCCCTTGCGTTGACGATTGGGGCGAAATATAATCTATGTCGTCTGATTCAATACAGTCAATGGTCTTTTGCATAGGTGCCCTCCAAGATTCTGTGGGTGTTAATAAAGCTACCCAAACAAAAACTGTTTGTGTTATTCTATCACAAGTTATGCATGGTATTCTACACATAAAATATTCTTTTTTGATGAATCATGGTGCAGTTTATAACTCCAAATAATTCTAACCCATATCAATCAATGCCAACTACTCAAAGGAAACAATCAAGCCATCTGGATGATTACAAGATGTAGAATTCTTTTAGAATAAAAAATATGAATCTAATATGCTGCTATGTGACAAAATACTTAGTATGTTGCAAGCTGTCGAAACTAATAAATTATTGGACCAAGAAGCTCATACCTGAGATATAAAGGAGGAAAGGTTGTAGGGTCTCTGGGAAGAGGAGCTCGAGAGAGATTTGTGTGAGAAGAGGGGCGCAAGAGAGATAGTCATAAAGATATGGGATAGAAAGAGAAAGGGAAAGCCATGAGAGAGAGAATCTTGAGAAAGAGTAGGGCAGGAGATAGATATGGGGACAGTTGTGTGAGTTAAGCCTGAGTTTCATAACTTTAGGAATTTAGAGATTAGAAAATTCGAAACAGGCCCTAAAACAGCATAAAAGTACAATTTTAAACTTCATAACATTACATTTTTCCCACCAAACACGGTATTTGTAAATATTATAATTTTTATTATTTACGATATCATCCCAAATCACACTTGTGATTTTGGGGTACTTCCAAACTGGGCCTAAAACTTTCCAAGTTAATCCTACGTATCGCAAGAGAGTTCGCCACTTCATTCTCTTCTCTAAGGATATTTTGAAAAGAAGTAACCCCGAGTCACAAAGGTCATATATTTCCTTAAAGGAATTAGCAAGCCTCGATGGATAGTCTTTCTTTAATCTCTCCCACCTAACATCATTAATGGAATAGCTTTTAACTATAGGTGGCCCATACACTTTAAGCCTTCAAGTACAGCCAACGAATCTGCCACAATGGAATCATCACTTTATCAGTCCAAACGAAGTTATGATTGGTAATGGTTATCCATCATAATCTCTATCTGGTCTTCCACGAATGAATGGGCATGGATTTCTGATAGGGCATTTGTCAGAGTTAAAACTTGAAGTATACCACCTACCCTAGTTGCCATAATTCTCAATTTCTTTACGTTCTTTCCCCAGTTGATGCAAAAAGGAGTCATTCCCTTCACATTTTCTCAATTCTCTTGAAATATTCCATCATTTCTTTCCATCAAAAGTTCCTAAAGTATCAAAGCCGGTATTGGCTACCAATGAATATGCCCTCTTACCTTGAAAGATCCCGAACGCTATCCCGCTAGAAGGTTGGTGCAAAAATTCTAGGAAGCCCCAATCTAAGGGATATGATCATAGGAAATAGTGTGGAATATCATAGCCAAAAAAATCAAAACAACAATAGATGTTCAACAGAAAAACATGACGCACCAATTATCCAATGAGAAAGGTTTATTATAAGTATGTTGTCCCAAGCCAATATGCAACAAAAAGCACGCACCTTAGTAGAATTAGAGATGTCCCAAAGTTTTTGTCAAATGGACGTTTGATAAGAGGCAGCCTATATATATAAAATACAAGAAGAGAAAAGAGATATGGCCACCAAGCAAATAAACCCGCACATAACTCATACATCCACACACTCCTGTCATATTGTCCTTGGCAGAACACATATTCCCTAAGTAACTCACAAGAGAAACTTAACGCAAAGAAAAAAGAAGCTCCCCATCTATCCAATTTCACAGCAAACTAAAAGCCCAAGATTCAATACTCCCCACTTTGTTTATGACATCACACACGAACCATTTTGATATGACAAGCATATATAACTCACAAAGTTATACTGGGAAAAAAATCAACTACATCAAAGATCTTCCCAAACCTGACACAAAACTAACTCACTAGTCTATGTTTTTGCTAAGCACACTCTCTAGTCCCCAAATAAATAGAAAGATGGGATAAGCCTGGGATGATTGACACCCTCTAGTCGAAACCTAGGGCATTCTCAATTCCCCTTTAAGCCTTCACAATGCTCTCCACCAACTCGATACTCTACTTCCACCACCTGACCTACGCGCTCATCCACCCCCCCTCCCCTCTCTCTCTCTCTCTCTCTCTCTCTCTCTCTCTCTCCCTCCTTTTAACCCAAATTTTTTCTCCACCCCCACCCAAAGTCTCCCTCATACCTTAGCCAAATTCATTTCCCAGATAATGCCCTATTCATTTTTGTTAACCAATGGAAACCTAATCCGACGATCTCTTCAAGGTAGTCCAACCACATCCCATGATTACTAAAATAATGGTGTTGTCGGCTCCTTCTCTACTCCATACGTAGGGGTGCAGACAGGTCAGGTTTGCGTCGAGGTCAACCCGAACCCGACCCACCACCCTCGACCTCAATTCGAACTTGACCCGACCAGTTTATCGAAACCCTCAGCCCGACACGACCCTTTTAGCAAAAACTCGGACCGGGTTAAGCAAACTAGGTTAAAATATAAGGGAGGGAGTTGGGTTTGGGTCAAGTAACCTCAACCCGAACCCAACTTGCTTAATAAATGGGTCCGGATCTTAAACATGATCGGACCCGATGGGTCAGAAATCGGAACCCATGACAGGTTGGGTTGTCCTGACCCATATGCACCTCCATCCATAAGTCTATTTCCAATTTTTACAATTACTTCATCACCCACATCAAGCATTGGAACCATGGGTTAAAATATCGGGTTACCGATACATATCGTCCGAGCTCCAAAACGATACGTATCGGACGATACGTATCAGTACCGGTCTGTATCGGACGATACATTGAATGTATCGTTCGATACATTCAATGTATCGTTCGAGTCCAATACCGATACGTATCGGTATCGGACGATATTTTGATCCATGATTGGAACAGACAAAACAAACAGATAAATTTGAGGGGTAGATTTAATGATAGTGATGCAGTAATGGAAGCCAAAAATAAGTCAGAAGGAAAATTTTCCCCATCGAAATCAAAACTTTTCTGCAATTTCACTTTTTTACTTTATTGATCTTAACGAAAAGAAGTTCTCTTTGCAACATTGAACTTGTTTTGGCCAGAAACTGCCTCATAAAATAAAATGGCAGCTTTCAAATAGCTAATTCATCCATTGATGCACCACAAACACAAAAGGAGCCAGCGGCATACGATAGATTAGTCATCGACAAACCACTACCCAACCATAAAACCATTAATCATCCCCATAATGCTTTGTTCCATCAACAAGTCTACCTAAGGCTTTCATAACCATATTAAGGAGAAGCGAAAACAATGGAACGCCTCGCCTCCGGCCACTAGAGCTCTTCAAAATTCTTTTGCAAGTAAACCATTTTAGAAGTATAAGCGGCCTTGCCTTCATCCACATACTCCATTGAGTTCCAAAACCTGTTTGATCAAGCATTAAATCCAAAAATTTCAAACTCACCATATCATATGCCATTTTCATATATACTTTACAGATAATCCAGAGTTTAGCATTACAATTACTCAAATCTATGCATTCTCAAGCAATCACAACAACATCAAGGATGTGATGCCTCACTACAAGTGCCCCAAGGTTGGTGGATATAACTTGGTCCACGAGAGTTTGATTTACAGTTCTAAAATCTTTAACTCCTCGACCCCTTCACTTTTCAGCATCAAGGATATGAATAAAGCATTTGTAGTTTTCCTGATATGGGATCTCTCATAAAACTCAGCAAAGAGAACCATTAACATCTCTTTTAGCAGGTCCCAACAGCCTTGATAGAAAGAAAACGTGAAAGCATAAATGCCAAACGCTCGATGACCACTAGATTTGAAAACAGCCCTCTCTACTTCATCCTAATCAATGCTTCTTTCTAAACCCTTGATCGCATCTCTCTTAATCGACTTAAACTTCAGAAAACAACAAGCTTTGGTTGTACTGTAATTCCATACCACTCATTGACCATATAAACTTCTACAGAATTCTATATGTATCCCAGAGGGGCCTCAATCGTTGCCCCCTTCACTTGCAACTTTTTATCAAAATGGTCCTTATTTTTGCTATGGCGTGGAAGACTTAAACATTTTAATAACCTTCCTTTAAACATCTTACTAATGAATTTTTGCTGCCAACAAATTTCTTCTTTTCTTCTCATAGTTTTAAATTGCTCTTTCAATGGAGTTATGACGCTAACCCTTCCACAAGGCCATCACCACTTAAATGTGCCTCGGCGACAACTAAGTGAACAACCCGACAAATGTGTTCCACATTCGAATATTATTGTTTATTTTTTTAAACTTGAGATAGTAAACTACATTTTCCACATAATTATTTTGTACTATCAATTTTTTTTAATTTGTATCATTTTATTCGTGTTTCTACTTTAACCTTTAGACTTAAGCAAAACTAGAGATCAGCTCGAATCGTACAAGTCATAATTTCAATCAGGCTGAGATAAATATATATTTCAGGCCTGCATGTTTCCGCATATATAGTCTTAACTTATATTGTATCGATATATTATACTATATTATAGGTCAGGCCGAGCAATCCGTGGCTCGTCTACAGAGACAGGGAAAAGGCCAACTAGCCTCAGAGTCCGAGCCAAAGCCTGGACCATTTCTTTAATTGTTAAACTAGCCCAAGGCAGCCCAAATGAGGATGGGACAGGCCATGTGACGGGGACGCCACATACATGGATATTGGATTCGGACCACATCGTTTCTATCGGCGTCGGAAGAAGCGTAGAAGAAGCCCGAGTACTGCGAGGAGAACAACGCCGCAGGGAATCCTCGCGCGAGCGAGCACTTAATCCTCGCTCGAGCGACGATAATTCTCGCACGCGCTAGCTACGGCGACGATGTCGGACGCGCAAGCAATCACTTAAACTAGCTCGAGCGAGCTACGGTATGGAATTTTATGCGAAAACTTCCCTTTTTGTGTTTTATTAGTATTAGAATTATTTATTTCGAACTTAATTATTAGTAGCCTATATATAGAGGCTTGTAAAGACTTTTAATTAGTTAATTGATTATTGAATACTTTTATGCTTGAGTAATCTTTGCCTGAGATGGGTTTGGTGTGAGACCAAGAGAGTGATTCCCATATATCTTCTGATTTATTGTCTTAAACTTGCGTGATCTCTTATATTTGCTATCTTTCGATCTGTGTTTGCTTCTCTAAACCATAGCCTAATTGTTTCCTTTCAAATCCAAAACCCTAAACCTGTTTTGAAGCCCTATACCACACAAAGCCAATACCCTTTCCAAAACCACAAGCCGATCTAAAGTCATAAACCTTTTACAAACCGTAATTCCCTTTTACAACCCGATTTGGAATCCATGAATCTATATCAGACTGAAGACGAGCGCCTACGTTTGAAAAAGCTAGAGTCCTATCTCTAGGCCGATCTCACCTCGACTTTAAAAGTACTTGCGCATCGGACTGGGCCCTACCTGGATCTTGTGTGATCTACCCATCAAAATTCTGTAAAACCCTAAAGGTATCAAAGATAATTTTGCGATTAAAGTTGATTTAATTTCATTAATTTCGGCAAATCTGCATAAAAATCATATTCCGCATTTTAGGGTCGTTGTCCCGCGTCAGTTTTGGTATCAGAGCCCTAGGTTTTCTAGGTTAGGGCATCTTTGCTTATTATATTTATTATATTGCATTGTTTTCCCTTTTGAGTCCATATTGCATTTCATATTAGAACCCTAATAGCCTTTGTGATCACCATGGCTTCGGATGAGATTCTTAATACTCTGAGAGATATGCGAGAAGAATTGGGTGCGATTAGTGCACGTCTGATTACCATGGAGCAAGCCCAAACATCTCTAGGAGTTGGTAATGATATATTATGTGATCGAATCAACCAACTGGAAGCGATAGGTGGACTTGAAAATCAACACCAAGAGCGTGAGTGTCCACACTTTGAACATAATGGTTGTCAAGACAACCGGAACCGTAGGGATCATCGTAGAGATGACTATGACCCCGAAGTTCAACTCCTTAAGAACGTCCGAGTTGAGCTTCTGACTTTCGATGGAAGAATGGACGCTACCGTCTTCCTCGATTGGCTTTCTGACATGGACCAACACTTTGATTGGTATGCCATGAATGACGACCGTTGCGTTAGACTCACTAAGATGAAATTGGATGGTCAAGCTCGACTTTTCTGGCTCAATGTTGAGCGCATTAGGGTGAACGCGGGTTGTCCTCCCATTACCCGTTGGGATGACATGAAGGAACAACTTACTAAGAATTATGTTCCTTTATCATACCACCAACGCCTCCTCGACCAGTGGCAAAATTTACGTTAAGGTGGTATGCCCGTGACCGATTACATTGCCAAATTTGAAGAGTTCATGATGAGGACAAAAGTATCGGAAGACCCTGAAATCACTCTCTAGATTTCGCACCGGATTGCGACTTGATTTGCAAAAAGAGTTGATTTCCCACCCCGTAGAAACTCTTGAAAGATGTTATGCCGTTGTGCAAGATCTTGAACGGTATTTGAAAACTATGGTGAAGAGAACCGAGCCATAATATAGCGGTCAACGATCCGGTGAGGGACGATTTAATCCTCCTCCCAAACCTACACAACCTGCCCCTACCAATTCTATATTTGAAAAGGGAAAAGGTGGTCGGAGAATCCTCAAGGGTTAATTCTCAAGTGCTATAAATGTCATGGGATGGGACACTTTACCGCCCAATGCCCTACGAAAGAACCCCAAAGGACTCTCTTCATTGAGGGAGAGGATGATGATGATGAGATAGTGGTTGAAGAGAAAGTATTTGAACTGGTCAGCACACCCAGTGATGAGGAGGGTGATGCTATTGGTCATGCTTTAGTTGTGAGGTGTGCCCTTGCACAGCCTCAACGGGATGAAAAGGATGAGTGGCGAAGGGAGAACATCTTCCACACCTACGCCAGATTTGGTGAAAAGAATTGTAGGGTCATCGTGAATAGCGGTAATTGCACTAACGTAATATCAACTCATGCGGTATGCCGCTTAGGGCTTACACCTAGAGCCCACCCGAGACCTTATAAAGTCGCATGGGTCAATTCTTCATCCATTCTCGTGCCGAAAAGGTGTCGTGTACCGATTCAGTTTGGTTCTTATTCGGACACCTTATGGTGTGATGTGGTGTCAATGGATGTGGGCCATATCATTTTGGGAAGGTCGTGGCTCTATGATATGGACGTGACTCTTTCTGGTCGATCAAACATATGCATGTTCATGCATAAGGGCAAAAAGATCACTTTACACCCTTTGCCTCCCAAAACACCATCGACCAACACCATCGAAAAGAAGGGCGAATCTTCTAAAGCCGTTAATATTGTGAGTCCTTCTGAGTTCGAGAAAGCATCGTTAAATGAGAGTGTGGTGTACGTAGTTGTCACTGTTGAGAGTGCACCCGCATCAGAGAGTGCGTGTCCCAAGGAGGTTGAGCCGATTTTAAACGAGTTTACGGATGTCTTCCCTGAAGACTTACCAAACGAACTCCCTCCTCTGCGTGATATCCAACACGCCATAGACTTGGGTCCCGGATCTACCTTACCGAACCTGCCCCACTATAGATTGAATCCGGTTGAGCACGCTGAGTCGACTCGGTAAGTCAATGAGTTCCTTCAGAAGGGGTTCATCCAAGAGAGTTTGAGCTCGTGTGTCATACCTGCCCTACTCACTCCTAAGAAAGATAGTACGTGGGGCATGTGTGTGGATAGCTGTGCAATTAATAAGATTACAGTTAAGTATCGGTTTCCCATACCAAGGCTCGATGATATACTCGATATGATGGTTGGTGCTACTATCTTTTCAAAGATAGACCTTAAGAGTGGCTACCATCAAATTCGCATCTGCCCCGATGATGAGTGGAAAACCGCCTTTAAGACTAAGGATGGTCTTTATGAGTGGATGGTCATACCATTTGGGCTTTCTAACGCCCCGAGTACTTTCATGCGACTCATGACCCAAGTGTTGAGACCGTTTCTCGACAAACTCCTTGTTGTTTATTTTCAAGACATCCTGATCTACAGTCATGACAAGGAACAACACTTGACCCACCTTAGGTTGGTCTGTGAAACCCTCAAGGGCGAGAAGTTATTTGCAAATCTCAAGAAATGCACCTTCATGCAACGTTCTGTTGTTTTCTTGGGATTTATTATCTCAGCCAATGGAATGGTCGCGGACCCCGAAAAGGTGAGTCATTGTGGAGTGTCCCGAGCCTAAGAACATACACGATGTCCATAGCTTCCATGGTTTGGCTACCTTTTATCGTCGCTTCATCAAAAGCTTTAGCATCATCATGGCCCCAATCACTGATTGAATGAAAAAGGGGAACTTTAAATGGGACAAAGCGGCGACAAAAGTCTTTGTTAAGATCAAACAACGAATGAGTAGTGCACCCGTCATGCGATTGCCAGACTTTTCTAAAGTCTTTGAAGTCGCATGCGACGCATCAGGTGTAGGCATAGGAGGAGTACTTAACCAAGAGGGTCACCCCGTGGCCTATTTTAGTGAAAAACTTAATGAGGCGAAGCAAAAATACTCCACCTATGATAAGGAGTTCTATGCGGTCGTTCGATCTCTTTGGTATTGGAAACATTACCTTAGATCGCAAGAATTTATGTTGTTCTCTGACCATGAAGCCTTACGCTTTCTTGCTTCACAGAAGAAGTTCAACCCAAGGCACGCGAAGTGGGTTGAATACCTTCAAGGGTTCACATTCGTGTTAAAGCATAAGGCCGGTGCTGAAAATAGGGCCGCTGATGCACTTAGTCGGCAAGTGCTGACTTTACGCACAATGAGCACCAAGGTCGTCGGGTTCGAAAAGTTAAAGGATAAGTACCCCGAGTGCCCAGATTTTGAGGTTGAATACACTGCTCTCCTTAATAATCCGACTGACACACACTCCGTGTACACCATCCAGGATGAGTACTTGTTCAAAGGCAATCGCCTTTGCATCCCTCGCACTTCATTGCGTGACTTTCTCATTTGGGAGTTACATGCTGGAGGGGTGGCCAGACATTTCGGGCGTAATAAAACTGTTGCGCTCGTAGAGGATAGGTTCTTTTGGCCTAGCTTAATGAGAGATGTCGCCCGAGTTGTAAAGCATTGTCGTACTTGCCAAGTGTCAAAACAGACCAAACAAAATACCAACTTGTACACCCCGTTACCCGTGCCACACACACCGTGGTAAGACCTCTCTATGGATTTCGTGCTTGGACTTCCTAAGACCCCTAGGAAGCACGACTCCATCTATGTCGTAGTGGACCGATTTTCCAAAATGGCCCACTTCATTCTTTATTCCAAAACCTCCGACGCATCTCATATTGCTAAATTATTTTTCGCGGAGGTAGTGCGTCTTCATGGGTTGCCCAAAATCATTGTGTCTGATAGGGATGTTAAATTTATGAGTTATTTTTGGAAGACCCTCTGACACATGATGGGCACATTGCTCCAATTCTCTACAGCTTACCACCCTCAAATGGATTGCCAAACCGAAAGCACCAATAGGAGCCTTGGGAATCTCCTTTGTAGTCTTGTCGGTGATCATGTTAGGACCTAGGATACCATCTTACCCATAGCTGAGTTTGCATATAATAATTCTGTCAATAGGTCCGAGGCATGAATCCTTTTGAGGTAGTACATGGTCATAGGCCTAGGACTCCATTAGATTTGATCCCCATGTCTCCATCCCATAGAGTGTCGGAGTCTGCCGATGCATTTGCACAACATATTCATAGCTTGCATGCCGAAATTAAACAGAAAATTAATTCAAGCAACAGTCAATATAAATTATTTGCAAATACTCGCAGGCGTTCTAAAGAATTTCACATGGGTGATTATGTGATGATCCGGGTTAGGCCTAAGCGGTTCACATCGAGATCCGCAAAGAAGTTCCAATCTCGAGGTGCTGGGCCTTTTAGGATTTTGGCTAAGAGTGGTCCTAATGCATACGTGCTTGAGCTTCTTCCAGGTACGGAGGTTAGTTCAACATTCAATGTGGAGGACTTGGTTCCTTACTTGGATTTCACCCCACCTCCTGAAAACGCACTCCAGCCACCTCCTAATCCCAGCCCCAATCAAACCTTGCAACCTATACCTCTTCCTTCCCCAAGCAGAAAAAGAACAAATGAGATAGAGGATATAATCAATGATCATGCCGTCTCTACACATGATGGGGGATTCCAGAAATACATGATTAAATGGGTCGGCAAACCGGAGTTCGATAATACTTGGGTCCACGAGAATGAAGTTCGCCGCTTGAACCCCGACCTGCTAGACATCTACCACGAGCGCGTTTCTTCGGTGATGAAACCCTTTTGGTCGAGGGGAATTGACGGGGACGCCACATACATGGACATTGGATTCGAACCACATTGTTTCTATCGGCATCGGAAGAAGCGTAGAGGAAGCCCGAGTACCGTGAGGAGAACAACACCGCAGGGAATCCTCGCGCGAGCGAGCACTTAATCCTTGCGCGAGCGAGCACTTAAAGTCACTCGAGCGACGATAATCCTCGCGCGCGCAAGCTACGGCAACAATGCCAGACGCGCAAGCAATCACTTAAACTCGCTTGAGCTAGCCCTCGCGCGAGCGAGCTACGGCACGAAATTTTATGCTAAAACTTCCCTTTTTGTGTTTTATTAGTATTAGAACTCTTTATTTCGAACTTAATTATTGGTAGTCTATATATAGAGGCTTGTAAAGACTTTTAATTAGTTGATTGATTATTGAATGCTTTTATGCTTGAGTAATCTTTGCCTGAGATGGGTTTGGTGTGAGACCAAGGGAGTGATTCTCATATATCTTCTGATTTATTATCTTCAACTTGCGTGATCTCTTATATTTGTTATCTTTCGATCTGTGTTTGCTTCTCTAAACCATAGCCTAATTGTTTCCTTTCAAATCCAAAACCCTAAGCCTGTTTTGAAGCCCTAAACCACACAAAGCCAATACCTTTCCAAAACCACAAACCGATCTAAAGTCATAAGCCTTTTACAAACCCTAATTCCCTTTTAGAACCCGATTTGGAATCCGTGAATCTACATCGGACTGAAGACGAGCGCCTATGCCTGGAAAAGCTATAGTCCTATCTCTAGGCCGATCTCGCCTCGACTTTAAAAGTACTTGCGCATCGGACTGGACAATACCTGGATATTGTGTGATCTACCCATCAAATTTCTGCAAAACCCTAAAGGTATCGAAGATAATTTTGCGATTGAACTTGATTGAATTTCATTAATTTCGGCAAATCTGCATAAAAATCATATTCCGCATTTTAGGGTCGTTGTCTCGCGTCACCATGGTCCAAGTTTCCAACCCAACCCATTGACACCTCTAATCAGCGATGCAAGCCTCAAATAAAAGGAACGAATGTGGCATTCAAGAAAAGTAAAATTTCATAAAGCAGGTAGGAGTATTTTGAAAGTTCCCAATAATGAGAGCAATTCTATTTCGTTACAAGAGTGATATATGATTCGGAGAACATCCCATAAGCAATAAGCATATACTTAAGTTATGGATAACACAACATATGCCAACATTGCAAACTTGAATATGCTGAATCCCAGACTCACAAGTGATGCGAAAACCAGAGGATGAGCCTTGTGCGACACTCCATATCCATATCAGCAATTCTCTCAAAGAGAGCACGAACAGCACCAGCAACAACAGCAGGAAAAGCCCCTGGAAGAGCCTAGAAAAATATTGAAGTTAGCAAGAGTAAACAAAACTTGACTAGAATGAACAGTAAAAAAATACTTGTACATGATAGGATTAAGCATCTATTTGAAGAAACAATTGGCCTAGTTAAAGCATAAGAAAAAATCTCATACCAAAATAAAATAAAATCATATGTTCCCATAAAATTATAGTAGAGGCACATTGTAGTAAGAAACCAATACAAGTATGTTATTCAGCACGTAAAGGCCATTGATGGATTGATAAGCAGGCAATGAGTAACTTACAAACCAATTGTGAATAATGTCAGTAATTGCATATTTTATTGACAAGCATTTCAAAGATTAACAGTTAATGGAAACTCCCACCATTATGAAGTAGTACAAATAGCATTTGAGCAGTCAACCGATTTAAAATCAAAATAATCGCACAATCTCCCATTAGCATCAAGGAGGTGACAATAAAAACTTTACATTAAAATTCACGGTCAAATGCTCGAGGAATGAATAGGGTGGCAATAAGGCGGGCCAGCCGGTGGCCCGACCCACCCAGCAACGAACTGGGTCCGGGCCAGTATTATGGCCCTTTGGGTAGACCGGCCCATATATACTAAAAATTAAAAATTAAGAAAGTTAAGGTAGATTTCTTTCACGAAGAAAGCTTTTGCCAGCTAAAAATGGAGTAATAACTACAATAACTTTCTGAAAGGCAGGTATCATATATTCATGAATTAGTCTCAATAATGAAATCACCTGCAGCCAGTGAATACGGTAAAAGGTTCTCCCTGATCGAAAATGGGCATTACAATCATATCTTTCAAAATGAAGAGTGATTTTGTAACACTTCATGCTACACATTCAAACACACTGAAATGTTGAAAAAAATATATATACACATCGGCCATACAATTACATCACAAAAACATTATGCTAACGAAGTCTGTCATAAATGCTTTCCGTGAATTCATTTATGTGTACATGGATATAACTCTCGACCAGAAGCTGAGTTACAAGCGAACCAAAAAATGTTGCACAGCACTTATAACCAACATACAGAAAACATCCAATGTGAACTTTTCTAAACTGGGAAATCTATTGTACAGGATAACCATCATATTACCTTGCAAAGGTCAATGATGACCAAAGTGTAGTATGCTGGCCTGAATGGTGGTTGAGGCAGTAAAAGTAGCTGCAGGAAGAAGCAAACAAACTCATAAAATATATTTAATATGCCTCAGATAATTCCAAAAATACAGTCAGCCTAAATAATATATATCTAAGCAAATCATACAGAAACTGGGGCAGTTAACTTGGAAAAACAATTGTCAGCCTTACTCATACAAGGTAATCTCAAGCAAAATATACTTTCAGAAAACTTTATCTCAAGCAACACCAGAAGATGATCATCCAAACACATTATCACAACCAACTAATATGCCACTATTTTTTTGTGGAAAAAATAAACCTGGACACTCTATGCACAATAATCATTGAAAGCCTGATTCCTTTCAGATTAGCTAAAACCTCAGGAAAAAAGTGAATATAATTAAACCCTTATCCACTTAACTCACATGGCCTCAAAGAAAAAATATAATAGGACCATTTATAAATTATATGCACTAATGTTTGAGTAAATTTTAATCTACTAGGAAGAGCAAGAACCATGTTTTAGAAATTTGATTTGAGTACACAAAATATTCATTAAATTGACTTCTTTCCCACTAAACTTATATGATGATACTATTCAGATGTTATCTGTAGAAACTGTTGGAATACATCTGTGAAAACAGTGTAGAATATGCCTCCATGTTTAGAAATTGAAATGAAAACTAAAAAGCCAACGTAACTCACGTTTCCAATAAACAATATATTTTAAAGTTACCAGTGTTGGGAGTTGATCTATAACCCTGTGGTCTAGAATATGCCATTAGGTTTAGAAACTTGATTTGAGTACACGAACATCTCAATAAGTTGACTCGAATTCTTCAATATTCGAATCCATTTTATCTACATCATGATATTCCAATAAAAATGGATTGGGCCAATAGCCTAACGGAGGGTTGACAATATTGCAACCTCTAGGTCGCAGGTTCAACCCCAACTTACCCATCAATACAAAAATACATGTATACTCCAATGAAAAATATATATGAATAAATAAAGCTTGACCCTGTACCAACAAAGGCAAAGACTCAATTGAGCACTCAAAACTTGAAAGTTCAGACTATAAACATGCCTTCTATGTTGAAAAAAAGACTTGACTTGCAGGTCCAATTAGACCTGAGGGATCATCTCCAGTCCAACTGGATCAAGTACTGGAAAAGCTCGGAAGTTCATACAAGTATTGTGTTTAAACTCTGAAAACCGACTAGGTACATGACTGAATTTAGAATCATCATCATATCAAAACTCAGTCACAAGATATTATCATAACATACCTGAGAAAATATTGTCTCTGCCATCAGATAATCATATCGAAAGGGTACAGGTAGGCCGACCATGTACGCCGCACACTCCTTACGGCTAGCTTTGCATCAAACAAAAATAATAATAATAATAATCCAAAATCTTTTAACCCCATAAGATGAGCCCAAAAAGCAAGTAGATGAAAGGGTGAGAGTAAACCGACTATATTTAAATGCAAAAGAGACCACCTAAAAAAAACCAAATATGATCTTATATTGGTACTACTCTATATTTGTCATTTATAAACTGCCAAAATGTAATTTGTAGGTTTAAATTCTTTATTTAGTCAAAGGAATGATAAGGTGAAAAGTTGAAAAAAAAAAATCCATCAGATTCCTCTCATTTAGAGATAACATGCTATAAAAATTCAAAAAGATGAGATTTAAAAATTCTAACAGCTCAGTGGGGGAGACCAAGGAGAACATCAACAATAGCGTAATGTAGCCTACATAGCAATTAGCATCTTCGACCACCTCACTACATTTTATATAAAAAAGGCAGTCCAATATGAATGTGGAAAGCATAACTATTTTTGTATCTTGATGGCACTTCAATATGAATGTGTTAACTACTTTTATATCTTGGCGTCAGTCCAATATGTAAAAGGTGCCTACTTAGGAAGGGGCTTGAAAACCAACATGTTATTCTACATGTTGATGTAGAGGCTTGAAAACCTAGATATTATCAAGGATCAAACATGGTGGAGAATCATCCCCAAAGTGGTAAATTTTATTGGCATGCAATTGATGCAAGTATCTCATACTTTAGATCATAGTCACAAAATTCGCCGAATTTTTTAAAAATATGTGAACAAATAGAGAATTTGAGGATTTGCGAATTAATCTGTATTATTCGTGAGCTTTAAAAAATTCATGTTTTAAAAATACACGAATAAAACACACATAATTCCAGATATTTTCAATATATCGTGATTTTTTATTTTCCATTTTATTCTTATTCTTTTAAGTTTTCTCTCCGAATATTTCCCCGAACTTGCCGAATTTTAACCTTGCCGAACCTCGACTTGGTGACTATGCTTGAGATTTGTTAACTCCGGGTCTCTCATGATTGTTGGTGTTGAGATTTATTTTTCATACACACACCTTTCCTCAAAGTTATAGCTGTCGCCATCATATTTCTTTTCTTGAACAGTTACGTTGATATTAGTGATGGGAAAAAAAGAAGCTACATAGTACAGACAGGGTAAGCAAGCAGCTTAGCTAACAACAGGAATGTTAGAAATAAATTATACCAAAGAAAACAAACACCCAAACGAAATTCTACTTCTAGAGTTCCCTTCGTTAACAGATATTGGGCTTGGAATTAGCTTCTCGTGGTACAATTAAAATTACCTACAGCCAAGTTCCACAGGTTTGCCACCTAATTAAACCAATCAGAGAACCTCCAAGCCCCCCCCCCCCCCCCAAAATCACGCTATCAGCCAGCTAATGATGGTCTGAGACCCTTATCTTTCATGATCCCTAATCCTGTCAGTGCCACTCACAGCTCTCCTCCATCACACTTACCTAACACCTCTTAATAATATAATAAAACAGCATGCTATAAACCCCAGGTGCGCTAACGAGCTTCCAGCAATGTTAAGCTTGACAGTCCCAATAGGGAGAGCATATACCATTGGGTAATCATTTCCAATTTAATTGCACTTTGAATCACTACAGACCAACAACATAGAATGTATACTGCTGGAATACCTCTGAGTTCTTTGTGTTTGAGTCCATGCTGCGATCCTCTCTTCAATCTTAGAAACCAACTGAGGGGAGCAAAAGTCTTTCTAGAGACTCCAAAGGATTCGGAATGGAACATAAACGTCACAAGCCTAGCCCTCACTCCAGGAAAGACTGATGTAGAACATCGGGACCCCATAGCATCATTGTTTTTAAGAGATTATGAGGCCACCAAATATAGAGCTGCTAGTGCTACCACAGGTTTAAAAGCAGCAGCAGTTCTGGGAATCTCAGATCTGAAAAGTTCTGGAGAAGCTGTTATCAAAGAGCAGGAGCAGTTGGAGCAAAAGTTGAAACAGAAGCAGGAGCAGAAGCTGCGGTCGAAAGCAGATTCTGAAGCTGTTATTAACAGCCCAACTGCAGCCAAGAAGAAGCAAAGGAGCAGAAGCTGCGTGAGGCAAGGGAGGATTTAGAGACATGAGTCTCAAAATCTGTCCACTCACATGATCACTTAAGCGATCAAGTGAGAAGAGGGGGGATGTCCCGATTTCTCTCGGCGGAAATGGGGTAAGATCGCAAGTCCTTTTGGGCCTTTGAGTTTTCTTTATATTATTTCCTAAAACTCAGGGATTAAGTTTAGTTAGGGTAGGATATTTTATTTAGCCTAGGAGATAAGCTACTTATATAGTTAGTCTTTAAGTTTTTTGGAGTCTACATTGCATTTTTATTTCAATTAGCTGGTCATATGGAGGGATTTATATTGTCGCTGGTTTTTACAAAACAGATCGAATTGAATAAAATTCTATTTTTCTGCTGGTTATTTTCTGACGGGGACGCCACATACATGGATATCGAATTTGGACCACATCGGTTTTACCATCGTCGGAAGAAGCGTAGAAGAAGTCCGGGTACCGTAGCTTCAGAGGAGAGACGGATACAAACTGCGAGGAGAACAGTGCCGCAGCGAGCCCTTGCGCGAGCGACAACTTAAGCTCGCGCGAGCGAGCCTCGTGACCTCGCGCGAGTGAGTTACAACGACGATTTCAGACAGGATTTTATGCGAAACTCCCATTTTTGTGTTTATTTAGTATTAGAACTCTTTTATTTTGAACTTAATTATTTGTGGCCTATATATAGAGGCTTGTAAAGACTTTTAATTAGTGGATTGATCATTGAATGAGAGTTTTTGCTTTGTGAAGAGAGAGTCTTCCTTCCCGCGATGGGTTTGGTATGAGACCAAGGGAGTGATTCCCCGCGATGGGTTTGGTGTGAGACCAAGGGAGTGATTCCCATATATCTTCGTTATCGATTTGCATTGCTTGATTATATTTGTTATATCTAAATCTTTGTGCGTGCTTCTCTAAGCCTCAGCCCAACTGTTTCCTTTGATCCGAAACCCTAGATTTCTGAAACCCTAAATCACACAAAGCCAACACC
The DNA here is from genome assembly GCA_021018995.1 of Chloranthus sessilifolius. NCBI lineage: Eukaryota > Viridiplantae > Streptophyta > Magnoliopsida > Chloranthales > Chloranthaceae > Chloranthus > Chloranthus sessilifolius. The sequence goes on along the minus strand of CM037588.1, from coordinate 5,447,963 downwards.
ATTTCCAAAATCATAAACCGATCTAAAAGTCATAAGCCTATTACAAACCCTAATTCCTTTTACAATCCAATTTGGAATCCGTGAATCTACATCGAACCGAAGACAAGCGCCTAATCCTGGAAAAGCTAGAGTCCTGTTTTTAGGCCGATTTCGCCTCGACTCTAAAAGTACTTGCGCATCTAACTGGACCCTACCTGGACCTCGTATGATCTACCCAACAAAATTCTGCAAACCCTAAAGGTATCAAAGATAATCTTGCGATTAAACTTGATTTAATTTCATTAATTTCGGCAAAATCTGCATTAAAAATCATAATCCGCATTTTAGGGTTGTTGTCGCGCGCCAGTTTTGGTTTCAGAGCCCTAGGTTTTCTAGGTAAGGGCATCTTTGCTTGTCATATTTATTTGATTGCATTATTTTCTTTTTGTGAGTCCATATTGCATGTCATATTAGAACCCTAATAGACCTCGTGATCACCATGGCTTCGGGTGAGGTTCCTAATACTCTAAGAGCTATGCGAGAAAAGAATTGGGTGCGATTAGTACACGTTTGAGCACCATAGAGCAGGCCCAAACATCCCTAGGAGTTGGTAATGATAGATTGCGTGATCAAATCAACCAACTGGAAGCTATGGGTGGACTGAAAAATCAACACCAAGAGCGTGAATGTCCACACTTTGAACGTAATGGTCGCCAAGACAACCAGAACCGTAGGGATCATCGTAGAGATGACTATGACCCCGAAGTTCACCTCCTTAAGAATGTCCAAGTTGAGATTCCGACTTTCGATGGAAGAATAGACCCTACCGTCTTCCTCGAGTCGCTTTCCGGCATTGACCAACACTTTGATTGGTATGCCATGAATGATGACCGTTGCGTTAGACTTGCTAAAATGAAGTTGGTTGGTCAAACTCGACTTTTCTGGCTCAATGTTGAGCGTATTAGGGTGAACGCAAGTTGTCCTCCCATTACCCGTTGGGACAACATGAAAGAACGGCTTACTGAGAAGTATGTTCCTTTATCATAATACCAGCGCCTCCTCGACCAATGGCAAAATTTACGCCATGGTGGCATGCCCGTGACTGATTACATTGCCAAAATTGAAGAGTTCATGATGAGGGCAAAAGTATCGGAAGATCCTGAAATCACTCTCTCTAGATTCCGCACCGGATTGCGACTTGAATTGCAAAAAGAGTTTATTTCTCACCCGTAGAAACTCTTGAAAGATGCTATGTCGTTGTGCAAGATCTTGAACGGTACTTGAAAACTACGGTGGTGAAGAGAACCGAGCCACAATATAATAATCAATGATCCGGTCAGGGATGACATAATCCTCCTTCCAAACCTACACAACCCGCCCCTACAAATTCTAGGTTTGAAAAGGGAAAAGGTGTAGTCAGGGAATCCTCAAGGGTTAACTCTCAAGTAAAATGTTATAAATGTCATGGGATGGGGCACTTTGCCCCCCAATGCCCTACAAAAAAACCCCAAAGGACTCTCTTCATGGAGGGAGAGGAGGATGATAAGGAGGTAGTAGTTGAAGAGGAAGTATTTGAACCGGTTAGCACACTCAGCGATGAAGAGGGTGATGCTATTGATCATGCTTTAGTTGTGAGATGTGCCCTTGCACAACCTCAACGGGATGAAAAGGATGACTGGCGTAGGGAGAACATTTTCCACACCTATGCCAGATTTGGTGAAAAGAATTGTAGGGTCATCGTGGATAGCGGTAGTTGTACTAACGTTATATCAACTCATGTCGTACGCCGCTTAGAGCTTCCACCTGAAGCCCACCCGAGACCTTATAAAGTCGTATGGGTCAATTCTTTATCAATTCCCGTGTCGAAAAGGTGTCGTATACCGATTCAGTTAGGCTCTTATTCGGACACCTTATGGTGCGATGTGGTGCCAATGGATGTGGGCCATATCATTTTGGGAAGACCGTGGCTCTACGACATGGACATGACTCTTTCTGGTCGAACAAACATATGCACGTTCATGCATAAGCGCAAAAAAATCACTTTACACCCTTTGCCTCTCAAAGCACCATCGACCAACACAGTCGAAAAGAAGAGCGAGTCTTCTAAATCCATTAATATTGTGAACCCTTCTGAGTTCGAGAAAGCATCGATAGAAGAGAGTGTGGTGTACGTAGTTGTCACCATAGAGAGTGCTCCCGAGTCAGTGAGCGAGTGTCCCAAGGAGATTGAGCAGATTTTAAAAGAGTTTACGGATGTCTTCCCTGAAGACTTACCAAACGAACTCCCTCCCCTGCGTGATATCCAACACGCAATAGACTTAGTTCCTGGATCTACCTTACCGAACCTTCCTCACTATAGATTGAATCCGGTTGAGCACGCCGAGTTGACTCGGCAAGTCAATGAGCTCCTTCAGAAGGGGTTCATCCAAGAGAATCTAAGCCCGTGTGTCGTACCTGCCCTACTTACTCCTAAGAAACATGGTACGTGACGCATGTGTGTGGATAGCCGTGCAATTAACAAGATTACCGTTAAGTATCGGTTTCCCATACCAAGGCTCGATGACATGCTCGATATGATGGTTGGTGCCACTATCTTTTCGAAGATAGACCTTAAGAGTGGCTACCATCAAGTCCGTATCCGCCCCAGTGATGAGTGGAAAACTGCCTTTAAGACTAAGGATGGTCTTTATGAGTGGATGGTCATGTCTTTTGGGCTTTCTAACGCCCCGAGTACCTTCATGCAACCCAAATGTTGAGGTCGTTTCTAAGCAAATTCTTTATTGTTTATTTCGATGACATCTTGATCTATAGTTACGACAAGGATCAACACTGGGCCCACCTTAGGCTGGTTTATGAAACCCTAAAGGGCGAGAAGTTGTTTGCCAATCTCAAGAAGTGCACTTTCATGCAACCCCCCGTTGTCTTCTTGGGATTCATTATCTCGGCCAATGGAATGGTCGCAGACCCCGAAAAGGTTAGAGCCATTATAGAGGGGCACGAACCTAAGAACATACACGATGTCCGCAGCTTCCATAGCTTGGCTACTTTCTATCGTCGCTTCATCAGAAGCTTTAACACCATTATGGCCCCAATTACATATTGCATGAAAAAGGGGGACTTTAAATGGGGCAAAGCGGCGACAAAAGCCTTTGCTGAGATCAAACAACGAATGAGTAGTGCACTCGTCATGCGATTGCCGGACTTTTCTAAAGTCTTTGAAGTCACATGCGACGCATCGGGTGTAGGCATAGAAGGAGTGCTTAGCCAAGAGGGTCACCCTGTGGCCTATTTTAGTGAAAAACTCAATGACGCGAAGCAAAAATACTCCACCTATGACAAGGAGTTCTATGCGGCCGTTAGATCTCTTTGGTATTGGAAACATTACCTTAGACCGTAAGAATTTGTGATGTTTTCTTACCATGAAGCCATACGCTTTCTTGCTTCACAGAAGAAGTTGAACCCAAGGCACGCGAAGTGGGTTGTGTACTTTCAAGGGTTCACATTCGTGTTTTCGTGTTAAAGCATAAGGCTAGTGCTGAAAATAGGGTCGTTGATACACTTTGTCGGCGAGTAGTGACTTTGCGCACAATGACCACCAAGGTCGTCGGGTTCGAAAAGTTAAAGGATGAGTACCCCGAGTGCCCAGATTTTGGGGTTGAGTACAATGCTCTCTTTAGTAACCCGACCAGCACACACTCTGTGTACACCGTCCAGGATGGGTACTTTTTTAAAGGCAATCGCCTTTGTATCCCTCGCACTTCATTGCGTGACTTTATCATTTGGGAGTTACATGTTGGAGGATGGCCGGACATTTCGGGCGTAATAAAACTGTTGCGCTCATAAAGGATAGGTTCTTTTGGCCTAGCCTAATGAGAGATGTCGCTCAGGTTGTCAAACATTGTCGTACCTGCCAAGTTTCAAAACAGATAAAACAAAATATCGGCTTATACACTCCGTTACCCGTCCCACACACACCGTGGCAAGACTTCTCTATGGATTTCGTGCTTGGACTTCCTAAGACCCCTAGGAAGCACGACTCCATCTATGTCGTAGTGGACAGATTTTCCAAAATGGCCCACTTCATTCCTTGTTCCAAAACCTCCGACGCATCCCATATTGCTAAATTATTTTTCGCGGAGGTAGTGCGTCTTCATGGGTTGCCCAAAACCATTGTGTCTGATAGGGATGTTAAATTTACGAGTTATTTTTGGAAAACCCTTTGGCACATGATGGGCACATTGCTCCAATTTTCTACAGCGTATCACCCTCAAACGGATGGTCAAACCGAAAGCACCAATAGGAGCCTTGAGAATCTCCTTCATAGTCTTGTCGGTAATCATGTTAGGACCTGAGATACCATCTTACCCACAGCTGAGTTTGCATATAATAATTATGTCATTAAGTCCATAGGCATGAGTCCTTTTGAGGTAGTGCATGGTCATTGGCCTAAGACCCCATTAGATTTGATCCCCATGTCTGCATCCCATAGAGTGTCAGAGTATGCCGATGCATTTGCACAACATATTCTTGCATGCCGAAAATAAACAGCAAATTAATTCAAGCAACAATCAATATAAATTATCTGCAGATGCTCACAGGCGTTCTAAAGAATTTCACGTGGGTGATTATGTGATGGTTCGGGTTAGGCTTGAGCGGTTCCCATCGGGATCCGCAAAGAAGCTCCAATCTCGAGGCGCTGGGCCTTTTAGAATTTTGGCTAAGAGTGGTCCTAATGCATACATACTTGAGTTTCCTCCAGGTACAGGGGTTAATTCAACGTTCAATGTGGAAGACTTGGTTCCTTACTTGGGCTTCACCCCACCTCCAGAAAACCCACTCCAGCCACCACCTAGTCCCAGCCCCAATCCATCCTTGCAACCTATACCTCTTCCTTCTCCACGCCGACAGAGATCAGATGAGATAGAGGATATAATCAACGATCATGCCGTCTCTACACATGACGGGGGATTTCAGAAGTACTTGGTTAAATGGGTCAACAAACCGGAGTCCGAAAACACTTGGATCCACGGGAATGAGGTTCGTCGATTGAACCCCGATTTGCTTGACATATACAACGAGCGCGTTTCCTCGATGATGAAATCTATTTGGTCTGGGGGAATTGACGGGGACGCCACATACATGGACATCGGATTTGGACCACATCGGTTTTACCAGCGTCGGAAGAAGCGTAGAGGAAGCCCGGGTACCGTAGCCTCAGAGGAAAGACGGATACAAACTGCGAGGAGAATAGTGCCGCAGCGAGCCCTCGCGCGAGCGACAACTTAAGCTCACACGAGCGAGCAACTTAAGCTGGCGCAAGCGAGCCTCGCGACCTTGCGCGAGCGAGTTACAGCGACGATTTCAGACGGGATTTTACGTGAAACTCCCTTTTTGTGTTTATTTAGTATTAGAACTCTTTTATTTCAAACTTAATTATTGGTGGCCTATATATAGAGGCTTATAAAGACTTTTAGTTAGTGGATTGATTATTGAATGAGAGCTTTTGCTTTGTGAAGAGAGTCTTCTTCCCCGTGATGGGTTTGGTGTGAGACCAAAGGAGTGATCCCCACATATCTTCGTTATCGATTTGCATTGCTTAATTATATTTCTGAAACCCTAAACCACATAAAACCAACACCCTTTCCAAAACCATAAACCGATCTAAAAGCCATAAGCCTTTTACAAACCCTAATTCCTTTTACAATCCAATTTGGAATCAGTAAATCTACATCGGACCGAAGACGAGCGCCTAATCCTGGAAAAGCTAGAGTCCTATCTCTAGGCCGATCTCGCCTCGACTCTAAAAGTACTTACGCATCGGACTGGACCCTACCTGGATCTCGTATGATCTACCCATCAAAATTCTGCAAACCCTAAAGGTATCAAAGATAATCTTGCGATTAAACTTGATTTAATTTCATTAATTTCGGCAAAATCTGCATTAAAAATCATAATCCGCATTTTAGGGTTGTTGTCCCGCGTCACTTTCTAACCTACGGGACACTATTCTCGCCCCTAGAAACCACTCTGTTTCTGCAGAATCTACCCACATATCCCTGTGCATATTGCTGATTTTTTCTTCTATTTTTTTTCTATTGCTGAATTGTGCTGTAGATCTTTTATACTCGGATAATATTGCTGGAATATCAAGGTTAATATCAGCTACAGCCTCAATTTACTGCAGCACCTGTTAATAATTTAGGAGATTCTCGGACCAGCAATCTATTAGGGTATTGGATTGAATTAGCGAGTTTTAGCGCTGCCGAAAATCTGTAATGGTACAGATTTGTAGAGAGTGATTGAAGACCTCATCTCCAACACTTGGCTGCCTAGTTCTTCGACCTCACCTCTCTCGGGTTCACCTATTCGAAGGATTTGTGGGTTGCAATTCACATTAAAGACCTTCTCCCTGAAAGCCCAATAAACCACCCGCATCGACAATGGATCAACTCGATGATCTAAAAGTCTGCTTTGCATATAATCCACCAATTTCCTACGAATATGCCCATTTTGTTGATGATCAACTTATTATAGCCTTGTTACAAGCCGTTAGCCATGAGAGCATTAAAACTATTAGGGGTGTCAAAGATCTCCAAATAGCAACCTAACCCATAAGGAGTTACCTCCATTTCCAAGTAATCGTATGTGAATTTAACGGAATATCCAGGATCTTTCATAAGCCCAGATTGTTCAATCCTGGCCATTTATGGGTAAATATATTTGCCCCAGAGATTCCAATATTTCCAATAGCTCATTGTACTTTTCTTCATTAATGCTCCTTCAAAGAAAATGAAGGTATAGAATATGCCAGCAACAAAGCATATTCTTTTGCTTCATTAATACTTCTTCAAAGAATATGTTTTTTCGAAGAAGGTGTAGAATATGCCATTGCCAGCATATTCTAGAATATCAGGGACACATGGGTTAGATTTTTAGAAAATTTCATAACAGTGTAAAAGACACATTTACCCACCAATTGTTTCTTTTTAGAATTAATAGTAACACCAAATAATTAGAGCCTAAAGGGAATTACGGTCATTTTACAAAAATTTAGGCTTCGTCACATTCGGCCTTCTCTCATTATAATAGCAACAGCTTCAAGTTAAAACTCGTGTAAATTTCTAATTTTCAGATTTCTTATTTCCTAATTCCTACACATCTAGAAATCATTAGCTATGCTTTAAAGGAAAAATGTCCACAGTGCTTTAAAATGTCTGTGTTTCATTGTTTCTAGTTTCTTATTTCTAGAACTCTATAGACCAAAACTAGTACACCCTCCAATAAAAGATTTGAATATGCATATGTATCCACAAATATAAGCCCCAAATTTTGTCCAAATTTTACAAAGGATTGAGACATTACAAGCAAAAGGAAGTAGGAGAAGAGGAAAACCAGTAAAGATCTGCAAGGAAGCCATGGAAAGGGACATGCAAACTGTTTGAAGCACAGACAGAACTGGAAGTGCCCCTTCATTCAAAGATAGGACGGGTTATTCACATTTCATTCGATGGTCAGAGGCGAATTGAAAATTAAGCAGTGGTAATTCTAAAGATCCCTCAGCGAGAAAATAGAGAGGTCTCCTACGTTACCCTTAATAAGTGGAAGTATCGACGTAATTTCATAGAGTCGTTTCGCTTGAATGCAACATGAACAACAAAAACCAGATGATGGAACAGAGAGACCTAGGTTACAGAGAGCTTAGCGCTGATCAGAAACGAGTAGAGAAATAGGAGGCACAAAGCCAACCCCACGTAGATGGGATAAGGCTGTTCCAATTTTGTGGCCTTTCTTCTGTTGTCAACTGGTTCATAAATTATAACTACGCAAGCACGTTAAGAATGAACACACAGTAAACATTTGATAGTTTGCATAAATGAATTATGACCAATTGCTTAAATTCACTTTATCTCAATGGATTATAATACCATGAAGACTAAAAATACAGAGATGGACTGAATCAATTGATAGCTGTAAAAGGGACAATAAAGCTTACGAACCAGCCACTGAAGAAAAGAAGCACATCCAGCAAATATTCTTCCACAATGAAACGATCTATAGGCTGCAGATTCTGTCATTCTCAAGAGAGGATGAAAATGTGTGTATAAGATATAAATAACAAGAAATCATATCATATTTCTAAAGCCACGGGGCGGCAACTCCAAGTATATGCTATTCACAGAAATGCCAACTTCAAATTAGAAACAGCTCAATGTAATTCAGCGAGATGCAGATAGAAAAAAATTGGTGTATCACAGTCATGTGATGCAACAAGAAAAACTGCAATGGCAAATACACAAGATTAAAAATGAATGGCTCACCTAAACCAAATTGAAGCCCCTATAATGTTTAATGTCTCGATAATCCAGAATGGAATTGACAGTTGTATACTGCCAAGAAAATATGTGCATTTTCTCATAAAGTTAAATAAAAATGCATTGATTTTAAAAAGAATGGGTATCAAATTTTCAGTGAAGCAAGTCACATTATGTTAGAAGGAGTGGTTCCAAATGTTGAAGAAGGCGCTGAGATCTTTATCTAACTGCCCATATGTGGATGACACCCAATTAAAGAGGAAGTCTTTAGCAGCCTCAATAACCAAAGAAGTCGATTTGGCTTTCCGATTGAAAACCCTGCCGTTCCGCTCCAGCCAAATTGCCCAACTAACTGCATAAGGAGCTAGGTCCCAGATCTGAGCGAGGTGGTTGTCCCTGTCCATTCCTCCAATCCACTGCTAAGAAGCCGGGAACACCTAGTAGGTGCCGAAAATGGATAGCCTGAGTGAGGTTTTTCTCTCTTTGGTAGTTCCTCACTACTGCCAAGGTATGTATTCCTTGTCTCATTTGAATATACTTCTTTAGCCTTGCTGATAAAAAACAAGGTATCAAGTCCCTATATTCTAGGTATTCCAAAGTATGTGTGAAGAAGGTAACTGGAGAAAGAACAGAAGCCCCTCAGCCACCAGAATGCAATCCTTGGTGACTTTATTAATGTTGCTTACCCTAGTATAAGTCAATTACTATTCTTGAACGTCGCTTATGTCTTTCTTTTAATAGCAATAAATTTTATTAGAAAACAGAGCCAGAGATTATATAATGCATTCATGGCAAGAAACTAACAGCTGCCATCATTTTAGCCTCGAGAGAGCCACATTTCTCCAAACAGTCCTCAAAAAAAGTTGATATTGTCACCAAATGATCCCTAACAATACCATCACCACCTGCCAGACCTTGGATTCATATTTCTAATTGAGGGCAGTTAATTCCACACCAATATTTTTTTATTGCACAGCACTTAATGAAATTACTCATCACATATCAACTATTTCCATGTACACATCAACCAATGAAGAAAACACATCTAGCACTAATTAATTTTTTTATCGGTAAATGCTCAAAACTTTTATTAAGCAACCAGAAGGAGCTGGGAAAAAAGTACAAAGATAAAAGTAAAGAACACAACCAACCCGCGAAAAAAAGAAACAAAAGAAAATGGCAGAAAACAACCTCAAGAGAGATCAAACAAAAGACACCCACAACCCGAAAAAGGAAAAAGAAAAACGCCCAAGGGGCAGGGGGGAGGAGCCCATCCCTAGCCTGGATCCCGTTAAGGAGTGTCCCCTGAAGCCTCCTCCTCATCTAGCACCACCCAGAGACATATGAGGTCTCTGATGCTCTTCAAAATCATCCCGATCGGGCGACACTTCCTACAGAACATGCAAGCATTTCTTTCTAACCAAATGCGACCCTCCAAAAAGCCCCTAGCTGACCCTCCAATCTTGTGCTGAACCAAGAGAGAAGAAGCTGAGGAGGGGAATGGTGTCACGGAACACCCATTTCATGTCAAAGGATTTGAAACTAGTCCCCCAAACCTCTATAGCCACCCAGCAATGCAGGAAGAGATGCGACGCCGACTCTTCCGACTGAAGGCACAGAGCACAAATATTGGCCAGATCTTTGCCTCTCCAAACCAACTGGTCAATCGTGAGGATCTTCCCTCTAATCATCGTCTAGCACCAATTAACGAAAGTAATAGTTATACACCAACTAATATTATGCCCAAAACAATCATACAAGCCTTTTAATTAGATGGTGTGTCATCAGAAAATGGCGATGTGGAAGTAAGCACTCTTTTTAATTTTATAAGACCCTCCGGAGGAGGTTTCCAAGAGATTGTTGAAATTGTATGCTTAGGGAGATTCCTTCCAACAACTTCGAATGCCATAACATGAAAGTGTGCATGTTGATGCAAACAAACGACTTAAGGGATAATACATCTTGTGATTCTTTCCACCACCATTGAGTTAGAGGACTGCTCGTCACAGAAAATCCTATCATTTTTTCATTCCTATGGTCAAAAGAATATGACCATAGGAACGGAAAGGCACTCCCCCTGAGCATCCAACTGAGCTCAGGCAAGGGATGCTCAGGCAGAAACACAAAAGAAAGTGAGCTGAAACCTTTATAGCAAGTGATTCATCAAATGTCCTATTTATTCAAGGATAACAAAGCACAAAGAAAACCATTGATAAAGGTCATATGCTGATTAAAAAAGTTTATGATGGTTAAGATTTTGTCATGGACACCAGCCCAAGAGAAGAAAACAACCTTAGACACGATTCAATCTTCCAAATTTTCACCCAATGCAAAATTTTCTCACATTTACACTCAATCGAGACCACCAAATATCTCTAATGAATCTTGTCACTCTCCACCGTTTCCTAAACTGTAGGATACGCGTCATAGAGGTGTATCCACCTTAACAATTATATATTCTCTATCCCACTCCTGTAATCGCATGACCCTTTGGAAAAAATATGTACAATTGGTTTCATTTAAATATCAGCCCTTGGTATCACTGATTGAATCGTTGATGTCATCAAAAAAATTGCTTAATGTGCGCTTGTGGCTACCATTTGTCTATGAAGTCTATCACTATTGCATTCTGCTCATCTTGGATTATGTCAAAATTGGTGACCCATTATATCAGGTTTCTTGTGATCTCTCCCAAGAGCATTCGGCTGGATTGTGCAGCTTGATTATCTCTTAGGAGAGATTTAAATGATGAAAACTGGAGATTTTATTGGGAGAAAAGAAAGAGGCTAATGGAAAAGGAATGCAGAACTTACCCCAACTCTATATCTTAACTCTTCCAAGAGCATCAACTTTATTGAGCATATAGCTTTTAAAACCCAACTCTAATTTCTAGTGTAATTTTTTTTTTTAAATCCGTAAATGAAAATATATTAAGAAACAGCAAGCTGCTGAAAGCTTAATACACAATCAATCGAAGCAAAAACAGAAAGGAAAGACAAAAACAGCATAAAACAAAGTAAAAATAATCAGCTCCAAACCATGGCTGATCCCCTTCACACGTCCTGCCCCGGGTCCCAGGGCCCCGACTCAGTCCCGGACTGGTCCCCGACCGATGGAAACCAAAGTCCCACCAGGTCAACAATGTCCTTGAAAATAACTCCCACCGGTTTCGATTTGTGGTCAAAAATTCTCCTATTCCTCACGCACCAAAGGCACCAAATGATCACGAAGAAAATCCCCCTCCACCTCTTCCCATCCTGTTCATCCGGTATACCAGTCTCCCACACTAAAAAGTGTTGGTGAGTGTTAGCTGGGAGAACCCAGCTCAAGTTAAAGGACCTCAGCACTATACTCCAGATCTGCTGAGCCACCGCGCAATGCAGGAACAGGTGAGATAGATTCGTCCTCATGAGGACACATGGCACAATGCGAAGAAACATCTAACCCTCTCCGAATAAGCTGGTCTCGTGTAAGTATTTTTTCCTTAAACACCGTCCACACGAAGAACTTAATTTTGAGCGGTATAGAAACTTTCCAAAGTGTAGCCCCTTGAAATCTGATGAGGGGCCGGCGGGACAACAGCTGATAGTACGATTTGACCGAGAAACTGCCTTTCTTGTTAGGGTACCACAGCCGACGATCCTGGTTTTGGGTGTTTGGCTGCATCTCATAGAGCAGTAACAGGAGCTTGGAGAACTCTTCCTCTTCACCAGCTCGAAGGTTTCTATGAAAGAGAACATCCCACATTCTTCCTCCCCCCATATTGCATATGAATTCATCAATCCTCCCCCTAGGATTCAGCGATAAGGCAAAGATAGAGGGAAACCTCGATTTGAGAGATCCCCCCTCAGCCCAAATGCCCTCCCAAAAGTGAATGCGCGTACCACAGCCCCAGCTGTACCAAATCCCCTTGGCATATTTAACCGCCGTGCCGCAAATCATCTTCCACCAGGGCGAGGTTCTTCTGCTGATGTGTGTGTTAATGCCACAGTTAAATATAGAGGTACCATATTTTTCCGTTAGCACTTTACGCCAAAGACTTTCCGACTCCTCCTCATTCCCTACTCTCCATAACCATTTGCCGAGCAGAGCAGTGTTGTTGTGCTTAAGTTGATGAATCCCCAGCCCACCACAATTCCTTGGCAATTGGCAAGGATTCCAGTTAATAAGATGATATTTCCTCCTGACGCCAGCCCCTCCCACAGAAAATTGCGTTGAATCTGTTCCATTCAGTTGATAACTCTGATCGGACATTTAAACATGGATAGATAGAACATCGGCAGGCTGACAAGGACAGATTTCAACAAGGTGAGCCGTCCCCCACTGCTTAACAATTTCCCTTTCCACGTGGTGAGCTGCTGCTCAAACCGCTGGATAACCAGTTCCCAAGCTCTCCCCGAGGGCTGTCGCAGGCATAGAGGCAGACCTAAATATCTTATAGGTAAGTCTTCGCTTTGGCATTCCACCATCTCCGCAATTTCTTGCACCCGCGAACTGTCAATACCAATGCTAGTGATCTTTGATTTCTGAAGGTTGATTCGCTGTCCACTCACAGTCTCATACACCGAAAGTATATCATCAACAGCTTTGATCTCAGCCGTATCATCCTTAGCGAAAAGGATCGTGTCATCGACAAACTGCAGAATAGAGATGAATCTACCATGGCCCCCAACGCTGATCCCAAAAATCAAATTCTGCTGTCTAGCTCTTTCAATGAGACCCGTGAGTGCTTCTCCCATCATGATGAAAAGAAAAGGGGAAAGGGGGTCTCCCTGTCGGATGCCCTGCGTACTCTTGAAATACCCTACCGGCGTGCCATTAATCAGAACCGAGAACCACGGCGCAGCGTAACAACCCCGCATCCAACTCCTCCATTTTGCCCCAAAACCCAACCTGCTAAGCATATACTCCAGTCCGTTCCAACACACCCGATCGTAGGCCTTTTCCATGTCGACCTTCCAAAGGACAGCCAGGGCCCGATTAAGATGGGCAGAGTGTATTACTTCATATGCCAGCGCCACTTGGTCAACAAGTTGCCTCCCCTGGACAAAAGCCCCCTGGCTGGCCGATATAATTTCTCCCATTATAGGTCTAAGGCGATTAGCGAGTACCTTTGCGATTATCTTGTAAAGGCAATTAATTAAACAAATCGGGCGAAAGTCAGCTATGTCTTCTGCCCCCTCTTTCTTTGGTATAAGTGTAATGAAGGTCGAATTAAGGATGCGACCAATGAACCCAGTAGTATGAAACTCATGGAACACCTCCATTAATTCCATTTTAATGACCTCCCAGAAAATCTTATAAAATTCCATGGTGAAATCGTCGGGTCCCGGCGACTTATTCTTGCCCCCCTTTTTAATGGCTCTCCAAACTTCCTCTTCTTAAAAAGGTGATTCGAGTAGATCACCGTCCGTATTGGAGATGGATAGAAAGGGCAACCCGTCCAAAGTTGGGCGTGAGAGGTCGTCGTCCATGTACAGTTTAGTGTAGAATTTCACCACCTTATCCCGTATCTGATCGATCCCCTCATACGTGACTCCCTCAACACCCACAGTGCCCAAGTAGTTTTTGTTCCGAGCATTGGCAATCGCATGGAAAATTTTGGTGTTGAGGTCTCCCTCCTTTACCCACCTCACTTTGGCCTTTTGTTTCCACGACATCTCTTCTACCCAACAAAGGTCCTTGAATTTAGCTTTTTTTTGGGACCATTCTTCCCGTTCGGCTTCCAATAAAGCCCTGCTATCCTCAAGATTGTCAATCTCGAGAATCCTCGCAAGGATCGTCTCTTTATTGAAGTGTAGCAGCCCAAACGTCTCCCTATTCCACAGGATAGTACATTTCTTAATCCATTGAAGCTTGGATATGAATCTGTAGGCCGTCGTACCCATCGTTCTATAATCATTCCACCAAACTGGCAGTCTGTCTCGATATCGCTCATCAAGTAACCACATATTTTCGAATCTAAAGGGGGATGGACCTTTCCCCCTAGCTTCGCAAGTGAGCAACACCGGTCGATGGTCAGAGACCGCTCTCGCTAGACAACCAACCCTGGCCGCCGAAAATATCTCCATCCATTCCGTGATGCAAAGGAAGTGATCGAGCTTGCTCATAGACGGATTATCCTGAAAATTGGACCACGTAAATCTGGAGCCCGATAGCGGGATATCCATGAGGTCCCAGTCCGCAATCCAGGAATTGAAATCTCTCATGACAGTAAAGTCCGGAGGCCCACCCAGTTTCTCATGCTCCCACCCAATGGCATTAAAATCACCCCCTAAACATATCGGTAGATCCCACCTTACCATGATCGCCGCCAGCTCGAACCAGAAATCACTATGTTGCCCGTCCGTCGATGGTCCATAAATCCCTGAGAACACCCAGCGTAGACCATTATCTCTGTTTCGTAAAACCACCAAGGCAGAGAAGCTACCCAATTCTTCATTAATTTTTTCGAAAAATGGGTGCCAAGCCACCAAGATGCCCCGAAGCTAGCGAATTGACACCCCACCGGTGTCTTCCACTGAGGATGGTCCCAACCTTTCCCCTGTCACAATTACCCCATTTAATTTCTTGCAGTGTAATGAGAACCGGCTTTACTGACGCTAAAACTCGCCTGACCCCGGCACGTTTAGTAGCGTCGGAAATCCCCCTCACATTCCAAGACATCATCTTCATCAATCAACCAACTCAAAGCCCGCCCGTACAAGGAAGGTAGATATCAATCTCCCCCACTACCCCTCCCATCATTCATCCCCCACTGAAGCCGAGCCAGTTCGCGTGACCCCGTCGGGCGATGTTTCCTGTTTTTTTGTCGGTTATCAAGAATAGATTTAAAGACCTCCCATAGGGACTCATCAACGCCTTTGAACAACATCTCGAGACTGTGTCCCACCTGGATCAATCTGTCGATCTCATGTGCTTTCTCCTGGTACGCAACCCCCTCGTCGGATCCCCCGGAATCCTCGGCCACTATCTCCATATCAGCTCTATATGGTAAAGACGCAGAATCCTCCTGAAGAGCTTGAGCCATAGTCCTACTCTCCCTCTGTAAAATAGTTCCCTCAATGAGAGTATATCTAGCCTGCCGGGTCCACGGGTCATATGTCGAGCCCCTAGAGATAGGCAGTCCCCGACTCCAACTGATTGGCCTAGGTCGGATCAGGACCCAGGGAATAAATGAATCCGGACCCGACTCACCAATAAGGATCGTCGACCCGCCATCTCTAGCCCATATTATGTCCCAAACCCCTTTCCCGCCAACTAAGTCATCACAATTAAGAGGCCCGCCACGTGTCCGCCAGCTAATCACCGTCTCCCCCTTGAGATACTTAAGACTCTTATACCCCGTTCCATCAAAGCCCTCAATTAGGTAAGTAATCGCAGTCACCAGCTGAGAACGTGTCTCCATCCCATGCAATCTCGGCTCCCGAGACTTGCCAGTTGTCGACCATCGAGGAACTCCCAGACCACTCCCTTTCAAAAGACCTCTTCTTCTTCCTATGTAAACCCTACTCTTTTGCTTTCGTCCTTTATTTTCCTCCGTGAAAAGGGAAATCGCAGCCTCCATCCCCATCGGGTCCTAGGTATCTCTTCTGCAGCCGATATCCGCTGTCAACCTCCACGTCGGTTCACCAACCCCCAGCCTTGTCTCCTGCAGGCCAACGTTGTCGGCGTACGAAAAGATCTTGTCCGTAGAATGCATCAATGGACTAAGATCCACCGGAGGGTCGCTTTCCGAGCAGCCGCACGACAGCTCCAGTGCCCCGGAGTTCACCAAATCCTTCGACTTCCGATTGTGAACCTCGAAGATAACCTCTTGGTCGGCTATCTCCACAGTTCCAGTCTCCGGCGAGGTAAATCCGTAACCCCTAACCTCCACCTCCCCTTCCTCGAGCACGTCATTCTGAACCTCCATCTCATGGCCTCCGGTGAAGGTAGTAGTAGCATTGGCAGTCGAGATCGACAAGGTCGCCATTTCCGACCCCGCTACCTCCGTTAGGGCCTCTCTGTCCGAACTAGGATAGCTCGAGAGCGATTAGACGAGACGGTCATCCCCCGGGGCCGCGGACGTCCACCGATGGTGCGGCAAACACGAGGACGTGCCCCTCTTTGGGGGGGGGGGGGGGGGGAATCGGGAGCACTACAGACCGTGGTCCCTGTGCCCGACTAGTTCGACCATCAACGGGATTTCTTCTATGGCACCACCGAGTACGTTTATCTTGCCACCCCCGGTCCGCTCAGCTTCGTGGTTCGATTGACTCGGGCTGCACATCCCCTCCATACGCTCCACTTCTATGAAGACGGTGACTTTTTGGCCATTGAGGCGAACCTCGCAAGAACGGGGGATAGTCTCCCAGCATTCAACTCGCACCAGCACTCTAGCGAACCAAGTTTCCCACAAATCGACCGTATTTTTATCGATGAGAATGTACCCTCCACAGACCTCTGAGATGTCCATGAGGATCTCCGGGATCTAGGCATGTATGAGCGATCCGAACAACCAAACCGAAACACCACCTAACCAGCGGTGGGGAAGAAAGGAGTTGGCGAGGGGTTCCCATTTTGAAGCAGCGACCGATATACCATCTATGACGAAGGTTTTTTTGGATAGAATATCCTTGGCTACTTCCAAGCGGGCGTGCGATATCTTAGACTAACAGCGAAAGCGATGGTGTCAAGTAGACTCGATGTGTAACATAATAGACTTGTATAGGTTGTAAGGTATCTTTACTGATGTACAGGATAATCCAATAATCTATGATGTTTTTTGCTATAGATTCAACCGAAGGAATCGAATAGAATCGCTTGATGCTCCCTTCCTCATCCGTTTTCAGCACTCTGGTGTGAACAACCCTCCTTCACATCGAGGTCCAAACCACCCCGGCAGGCAACGGTGTGTAATTTTAACTTCCGAATTTTACACATGGCAGTCGTACCCATTTTCATGCCCAATTTTACAAAGTGTCTCATCTTCAAACCCAATCTCACAAAATCATTTACCTAGTATATGTGAATTCATTTTCTAACCCTTACCCATCAAATTCCTAAGATCAACATATTACAAAAGGTGAAAATTTCCCCAACCCAAAAAAAAAAACATCGCAAGCATTTCAATCATGAAAACATCAAAATTAAGGAACGAGGTTTTAGTGGGGGTCAAATGGCCTCAAAGAGAAAGGATTATGTTTCCATTTACCACTTTTTGTTCGAATCGTCCAACAATGAGATTCCAAGCTTCATTGTGAGGTTTCCAAGACATAAAGGCAGCTCAAAATATGATGACAAAATCTACTAATCTTGAAGTCTCCCACTTTCAACTATGATACCCACCACCACTTGTTTGGTCGCATTTTCGTTTTTTCCCAAAAATTACTTCAACAGAAGGATGCGCCATAAAAAATCAATATGTCAACGGAAAATTGGAGTTGAATAATCTTTACACAGTACAATCCTCACAAGGAAGCCATCTATCAACCCAAATTGGTTTGCTATGACTAGAATCTGACTCAAAGCTTTGGGCACAATAGTGAATTACAGGTGATAGGTGTCGCCTTGCCGAAGCCCTCGATGTTTGAAGAAGCCTTTTGGGGAGTTATTCACTAAGGTGGAGAAAACTGTTGATGCATTGTAAGCCTTCATCCGCTCCCTCCATCGGACCTCAAATCCATCCTAGAGAGAAAATAGTCCAAATAACTCGAATGAACAAAATCATAAGCTTTACCCATATCCTCTTTAAACACGATCCTTGGGTCACCCTTTTGACCACACAAATCAAACATTGACGGGCAATCAATACTTTCCAAATACCCTTCTTAATCGGAAAGCAAGAATTATGGCAAGAATCTTGTAATAACCATTCATGAGGCTAATTGGGCAGTAATCTCTTATGTTTTCAGCTACTCCACATTTTAGAACAAGAATGATGACAGTCGCATTAATATCTTACGAGAGGATGATGACAAATTTTTGGATAAAATTCAAGACATCATCAATTGAAAAAATCCAAAAAGTTTTAAAGAATAACACAGAAAACCGTTCCGACACCTTATCCCCATCCAAGTTGAAACTGCTTTCTTGATTTTCCTCTCATTGAATGGTACTTCGAGGAATTTGCAATCCGCTTCATCCAAGATGTCAAAATTTTCCATCAAGCACACGGCTTCTGAGGTTTTTAGGCATATATAATTAGGCTCCTAGACATATATAATATATGTAGAACTCAATTATTTTCATCCCAATCAAGTGAAATGAATCATCACGAGAACCATCAACTACAAAGGAGTGGTTCTCATTGATCCTCACATTTGTGAAAATTAAGATTTTTTTTTTATCGGTAATAAGCAATTTATATTGATAAGCAGTAAGGCGCTGACGGAAGACCAATACAAAATGACACGACCAAAACACAGAAAAAACAAACCTACAAAACACTACCACCACTCTCCACTCTCCACTCTCACACCCTCCAAACTTAACCCGGATCCCACACAAAAACATCCCCCCCCCTGACCCCACATCCCCTTTTGCAGCCCGGAACCACATCAGGTCACAGACCTTCTTCATGATCATCCCCACCGAGTGAGTTTTATTCTCAAAAATCCTGCGGTTTCTTTCTCCCCGCACGGTCTAGAACACAGCGAAAGGGGCAACCCTCCAGTAATCAGACATAGGGCCCTCGACACGAACGGATTCCCACATCAAAAATTGACAAAGGGGTGTCGCTGGCCTCACCCATGACATGCCGAAGGACTTAACGACAATACCCCATATCTCATGAGCCACTGTACAATGCAGCAGAAGATGAGCAGCGGACTCCGCCTCTTTATTACACATAACGCAGCAATTCGGGATTTCTTTCCCCCGACGGATGAGCTGATCCAAAGTTAGAATCCTTTCTTTGAACATGGTCCACATAAAGAACTTGATTTTGACAGGAATGGCCTCCTTCCACAACCCGGCCCCCGTCAAATCAGATCAAAGGCCGAGAGGATAGCATCTTATAGTAGGACTTAACGGAGAACAAACTCTCTCTACTTGGGCTCCACCTACGCTGGTCACACCCACCCAGGTTACGCTGGGAACCATTAATCAGCTGCATCAGGTTAGAGAATGAAATCACCTCCTCATCCCTCGGCATCCTTCTAGTAGTAACAGTCCATAGCTTCCCCCTCACGGTCTCAGAGGCGAACTCGTCG
Organism: Chloranthus sessilifolius; assembly: GCA_021018995.1. Classification (NCBI taxonomy): domain Eukaryota; kingdom Viridiplantae; phylum Streptophyta; class Magnoliopsida; order Chloranthales; family Chloranthaceae; genus Chloranthus; species Chloranthus sessilifolius. Next base: position 5,428,477 of record CM037588.1, on the reverse strand, counting down.
GTCATGCCTTGAGGATTCACCGAAATAAAGAAGATATCCGGAAAGGAAGATTTTAGGGGCTCGCGGTCCACCAAACTAACCTCCCAAAACCATATCAGAGTGCCACAGCCCCAACTATACTACACAAAGCCTTCCACCAAGCGCTCTGTTAGAAGGCAATGAAATGCCCCGATTCTGGCCAGAATTTACTTCTCACTCGGACCGCCATATAAGCATTCACTTCCTCATCCCTCCCCACCCGCCAAAACCATTTACCAAGCAACGCTATATTAGTCCACTTCAAACTGCGAATACCCAGGCCTTTATAACGTACTGGCAATACAATGGTGTCCCAATTGACCAGATGATACCGTCTAGCAGTCCCCGAGTCCTCCTAAAGAAATAGTCCTTGGATTTGTTCAAGGCACTTGATGACTTTCATCGGACATTTAAAAAGAGACATCTAAAAAATAGGCAATGATGACACAACCGATTTGAGCAACATAAGACGCACTCCACTGCTAAGCAACTTTCCTTTCCAAGTTGACAGTCTTCGCTCGAACCCCTGCACAACCGGATCCCACTCCTTAGCAGTGGGGTATCTCAGACCAAGGGGCAGTCCCAAATACCGGATAGGGAGATTGCTTCCAGCACAATTCACAGAACGAGCCATATCTGCTAAGAGAACATCGTCAGTGCCAATACCCGTTATCACTGATTTAGAGAAATTGATCCGTTGACCCGAGACCGCTTCGTAAATGGAGAGCACATCGGTCAAAGGCTTAAATTCCTGAACATCAACCTGCCCAAAGAGTAATGTATCATCTGCAAACTGGAGGTGCGTCATAAATCTGCCTTGCGATCCCACCCTAATGCCCTTTATGCAGTTAGCTAACCTGGCCTTAGTGGTCAGCCCCGATAGAGTTTCTCCCACCATGTTAAAAAGAAAGGGAGAAAGTGGATCCCCTTGGCGAAGACCACGCGAACTCTTGAAATAACCGGCAGGTTTACCATTGACAAGGATCGAGAACCAAGCCGAAGAATAGCAGCCCCCCATCCATTGTCTCCATGTCTCCCCAAAACCAAGCCTATGCATCATGTAATCAAGACACTCCCAGCTCACCCGATCATAGGCTTTTTCCATATCCACCTTCCAAAGGCAATGAAGATGGAGATAATCTCTCGAGAAGTTGTGATGATTACTAATGGCAGATGGTTAGGACCTTAGTGATGATTTTATAAAACAATTACTTATACTCTTAGATGAATTTTTCATACTCAATTCAATTCTACTCTCCTTGCACACTTGACACTTTAGAGAGAGAGATATTGTCCTATTTGGGATCCAAATCTTAAATTTCAAGGAGGATGTTTGTTTGGATAATGAAAATGTTACCAACATAAGATTTGTTACACTCTTCATATTTAGCCTTTGGCAGCTTAACCTTGATGGCAATTCACTCTCAAAATAAAATGATCGCATCCAAAATATTAAGCATGGTGTTTGTCAAATAATCACAATATAGTCCGAAGTACATGGAAAACGATGAAGATGTCAAATCCACAGTGCAGAGAAGAAAGAAGAAGAAAATGAAATATATTATATAAAATAAAAAATATGCTTTTTTCAATTTTTTATGAGAAATGTTCAACATTTGAAACATATATATTTTTTTTACTTTTTCATAATTATTAATCACTATATATGTATTCCAATTTTCCCAACCTTTTCTTGACTTTGCCGATTTTGTTTGAATTTCTCCCTTGCAGACTTGCTCCGGAACTCCGATTATGTCACTGCAGTTGAAATCACCTCCAATAGCAAAGGCAAATTCCAATCCCTTTTAATCTTTCCTAACTCCTCCCACAAACCATTGAGAATGTTGGGATTGTTAGGCACATAGACATTGGTCAACATCTAATTAAGACCTCAACAATAGTTGAATATTAATGTTAGGGTCCATTTGGATAAAAACCTAGAAAATGGACGGATTCAGATTAAAGAATCCCATGGGTTCCAATCTGCTGCAATCCACAAGAAACATAAGAAAATCTGGTGTTTGGGTATTAAAATGTCACGTGGAATTTGCGCGGGAGAGTGAAAGAGAGAAATATAATTTTCCAAGAGTTCAGATTATCCGAAGGCACTCCTCTACATATAATTTTTCAAGATTTCAGATTATCCAAAGGTACTCCTCTCAATTTGAGACCCACGAAATGGAAGAAAATCAAAGTATATTTCACAACCCTCACAAGTCACCCAAACATTTGATTTGTTTGGAATTCTGAATCTTTTTTTTTTTATCAGTAATAAAGATTTTATAAAAACCAGCAAGGCGCTGAAACCGTATACAATCTTCCCACGCATAATAAAAAAAACAGCAGATAACGAAGCAAACCAGCAAGCACCGCACAGGTCCACAGTCCACACAAGTAAAACTCCTTAACCCGGATCCCAAAGAAAAGTGCACCTGCTGCCCCCATCCCCTCCACGCACACTCCAACAAGTAACGAGCTCGGAGACCGCACGAATAACCATTCCGACCGGTTTGGTTTTGTCTTCGAAAATTAGTGGTTCCTCTCGCACCATAAACACCACAAAGCGGCGAACATCGTCGCCCTCCAAATCCCCCTAACCCCCCCGTCCACCAGTGCCGCTTCCCAGCTCAACATGAGCAGGTGAGGAGACTAGGGCATCGTCCAGGACATGTCGAAAGCTTTTAGAATGGCGCTCCAAACCTTATCAGCTAGTCGACAGTGAAGGAAGAGATGGGCCGCAGACTCCACTCCGTCGGAACACATAACACACGCCGTCGGGACGTCATTACCCTTCCGAATCAGTTGGTCCCTAGTAAGTATTTTATTTCCTTACACAGCATCCAAACGAAGAACGTGATCTTGAGAGGAATGGGTTCCCGCCATAACCATTCACCGTCAAATCTAATAAGCAGCCGACGCGAATACCAACCGTATAGGGCTTTGGCGCTGAACTTCCCCTCTCGATTCAGGTCCCAAATCCTCTTATCAGCCCTTACATTGTTCCGCTGCGCCGCATATAGCCTGCCCAGCAAGTCCAAATAATTCCCCTCACTATCCCTTAGGCGCCTTCTGATGACTACATCCCAAGTACTCCTCCCATTATCGAAAGAAACGAACTCATCGATCCTACCACCCGGGTTCGAGGAAAGGGTATAGATATTCGGGAACGTAACTCTGAACGGATCCACACCCAGCCACGGATCTTCCCAGAATCGAATGCGGGACCCACACCCCCAACAGTATCGCACCCCTTTAGCCAAAATCTCCCAAGTGCAGGATGTACCTCTCCACTACGGCGAGGTATTCCTCTAGGTAGACATACCAATCCCCCAGTTCCCCCAGGAAAGCTCATACTTGTCGCACAAAACCAGCCACCAGAGACTATCCCTCTCCTCCTCCCTTTCCGCTCTCCAAATCCACTTACCGAGCAACGCCAAATTGGTACTCTTGAGACTCCGGATCCCGAGCCCTCCGTACGCGGTAGGCAGCTGGCACGTGTCCCAATTGACCAGGTGATACCGCCTATTCAATCCAGCCCCCTCCCATAGAAACGACCTTTGGATGTGCTCCAAACGATCAATAATTTTAGCGGGGCACCTAAACATGGACATGAAGAAGATGGGGATCGACGAAAGCATCGCTTTAACCTAGACCAGCCTTCCTCCACTACTCAGCAACCTGCCTTTCCAAGGCAACAATCTCTGCTCAAATTTCTGCACCACCTGGAGCCAGTCGCGGCTCGCGGGCTTTCTGATCCCGAGAGGCATACCCAGGTATGTGATGAGTAGCCTCTCAATGCCACATCCAACCGACCAGCCATGGACGTCAGTGATTCCTCCTCCACTCTAATGCCTGATACAGTTGATTTGAGGAGATTAACCTATTGGCCCAATACCGCCTCGTACACCGAGAGCACATCAGTCATAGTGCGGAGTTCCATCACCTCAGCCTTCCTAAATAAAATCGTATCGTCCGCATACTGCAGGTGCATAATAAATCTCCCCTCATCTCAACTCTGATGCCAGTAAGCATACCCAATACCCTAGCGCGCCTGATCAGACCGGATAGAGCCTCCCCCACAATATTAAACAGGAAAGGGGATAGAGGGTCACCCTGCCTAAGCCCCCTAGAACTCTTAAAACACCCCGCTGCAGTCCCATTTATCAACACCGAAAACCACGGAGAAGAATAACACTCGCGCATCCACTTCCTCCAAATGACCCCGAAACCCAGCCTCTCGAGCATGTACTCTAAATTCCCCCAGCTGACCCGGTCGTAAGCCTTCTCCATGTCCACCTTCCAGATCACAGCCAGCCTACGAAGAGCATGGGCCGAGTGGATGGTCTCGTTAGCAACTGCCACCAGGTCCAAAAGATGTCTACCACGAACAAAAGCCCCCTGATTGCCTGATATGATCGTGCCCATCACCCACTTAAGCCTGTTGGCCAACACCTTGGCAATAATCTTGTACGCGCAGTTGATCAGACTGATCGGTCGGTAATCGAAAATATTTTCAGCCCCGTGTATCTTGGGGATGAGGGTAATAAAGGTAGAGTTCAGAGCTCTCCCAATAAAACCCGTGGAGTGAAACTCGTGGAAAACCTCCATCAAATCGGCCTTAATAATCTCCCAGAACGCACGGTAGAATTCCATGCGAAAACCATCCGGCCCCGGCGATTTATTGTTGCCCCCATGACGCGGGACCATGGGTCAAAATTTCGAGTATCGGATACGTATCATCCGAGCTCAAAACCGATACGTATCGGACGATACATATCGGAATAGTAAAATACCGGACGATATGGTGAATGTATCGTCCGGGCATTTACATACAAAATGGTGATACGGTACATTGAATGTACCGTATCGTCCAAGTCTGATACCGATACGTATCGTCCAATATGTATCGGTATCGGACGATATTTTGATCCATGCGCGGGACAAAACACTAGAACCGCATTTGGGATTAACTTTTAGAAAGAATTGAATAACTAGAGCGATGAGGTGCGCTCTGATTTTGTGACAACCAGAGTTACTTGGGTGCAGTTGAGTTGCACATCTGCGATAGAGATAATTCAATGAAATTAATAAAACAAGTTAGATTAATCCGTTTAGCGTTTGCATGCGTGAAAATTTTCCCGATCTAGAAAAAACGGCTCCGATGAAGGAACTCGGAATTCGTTCTAGTTTAGGGCATCAATCGACAATCGCAATATCGTCTTTTGACTCCTCGGAGATTTTAATCGAAATAAAGCTTAGAATAATTTAGCAAAGGAAAACAATTTTGGGGATTTTGATTTTATCAACGGAATTAAAGAAGGATAATACCTGACAATAACTAAAGAAACGACAAAATAAAAGGATAGATTCCAAGGCTTCACACCAAGGGTTTTCCGAAGCTTCACACCACGGTCAGACGCTTTCGCACCAAGTCGCACGAGAAACGATTGCTCACTCCTCAAGGTTTTGAAGGATTCACTCCCTTGGTTGAAAACTCTTCACAAGCTCTCTAGGGTTTGCACAAAAGCAACTCTCTTTCATTCAATAATCAAAAACTAACTAAAAAGTCTTTACAAACCTCTATATATAGGCCACCAAAAATAAAATTCGCAATAAAAGAGGTCCAATACTAATAAAATACAAAAAAGAAAGTATCACATAAAATCTCGTCGTTGTAGCTCGCTCAAGCGAGGATTATAACCGCTCGAGCGAGTTTAAGTGATCGCTCGAGCGAGTTTAAGTGACTGCTCGAGCGAGGGCTCGCTGCGACACTGTTCTCCTCGCGGTTAGTATTCGTTTCTCCTTTGCGGCTACGATGCTCGAGCTTCCTCTACACTTCTTCTGATGCCGAAAATCTATTATTGCCCCAAATCCAAGGCTCCTAAACTTGGCGTTCCCCATCATTCTCCTCTACTCAAAATGTTTCATCACCGATGAAACACGCACGCCACACTTCGGGAGCTCAATTCTTGGCTTGCCTTTCCACGTTGTGAGATACTTTTGATTCTTACCTTCATTGGCATGGAAGCTTGGAAATTTTAAAACCTCCTCATTCGACCTTTTCTCATGTTGCACAGGTAAGGTACGGGATAGAAAATGGGACAATGGGGGTGGTTCGATTGGATGCTCAAGAAGGAATGGATCAACGGGCGGGGTAGTAGGATCAAGAAGAGGCGTAAGATCAGTTATGGCAACTATCAGATGGTTACCCTTGCCTAAAGGAAGATCGAGATCTCCATCATTACCCTTTTTTAAAATTGGGAAAGATTCCACATGCTCAGAACCATCAGGAATTAACACAAAACTGTTAGTATCGAGGACATCAAATATATTCAATGTGTTAGTATGATCATGCGTATTTCCGATGCTCAATAAATTCATATTGTTAATCCCATGCAAATCAGAATGATGATATGGTCCTACCAATTCTAATGACTCCCTTGAGCTGGACGCATTATCAACACCGTCCTCGACAATAGGAATTGTCCTAATGCAGCCTATGGATCTGACCGGAACCTCACCTTCCTCGTCACTTGGAGTGCTACATGGTTCGTACACTTCTTCGGGTATCTCATTGCTCTCTTTCCCAGTATGCTCCTGAATGAACAAAGTCTGACCCTTACTAGGACATTGGGATGCAAAGTGACCAAAACCTTGACACTTATAACATTGCTGCGGGGCACACTTAGAACTTCAACCATTGGTCCCTTTCCTTTGTCAACTTGAGGAATTATGGATTTTGAGGATTGACTAGAGGCATTATTACCCTTTTCGATAGGGTTAGATTGATGCTCAAATTTGGAAGACTTAGATCGGCCATGACTAGGGGTGTCGAGATGCCGTTCTAATTCTTCGACCCTAGGAAAACATTCCTCGAGATCCGCAACGGGATAAGGAATGAGTTCTCTCTGTAACTCTGGTCGAAGACCCATTCGAAATCGGGAGAGGGTAACTTTTGCTAGTTCATCGACATCGGCCTGGGTCACCGATCGATGTACTCTGTGACTGGGGAGTCTCCTTGATGCAATGACTGCCACTAATCAAGAATACGTTCGTCATATAATACGGGAACATATTTTTCATGCAGTTGGACTTTCATTTCAGCTCACGTGGAAATAGCACGAAGACCCTGGATTTGTCTACGACGCTCCACTCCCAACCAATAAAGTCTAGCTTGACCCATAAGCTTGACTTTAGCAAACCTGACCTTGCGGTCTTTGGACATGGCATACCACTCAAAGTAGTTTTCCATGCTGGCAACCCATTCGAGAAAGACCTTAGGTTGTCTTTTCCCGTCAAAAGTAGGGACGTCCATTTTCACAGATTTCATGACCTTATCGTTTAGATTGGTTTGGACCTCACGTCGGGGAGGAACATCTCTCCTGCGATAACGGTTGTTGACTCTATTGTGAATCTAAGCGATGAGCTCATTGATCTTTTCGAAACGAGTCTCTAAAGCCTCATGTCGGGTTTGTTGATCAGCGATGTGCTCATCCATCCGGGTTTGACTAGCTTAGATGCAAGATCTCTAATCAGGGCCTCTAAGGTACTGGTATCCATGACGGAATTATGCAAGACAAAAATACTAAATTCAAGTGAACCCTAAAATCTATATGACATGGACCCTAAACTAAAACCGTACTTTGATACCAAAAACTGACGCGGGACAAAACGCTAAAACCTAATATGCGAATTTGGGACTAACTTTTAGAAAGAATTGAATAGCACCAAGTCGCACGAGAAACAATTGCTCACTCCTCAAGGTTTTGAAGGATTCACTCCCTCGGTTGAAAACTCTTCACAAGCTCTCTAGGGTTTGCACAAAAGCAACTCTCTTTCATTCAATAATCAAAAACTAACTAAAAAGTCTTTACAAGCCTCTATATATAGGCCACCAAAAATAAAATTTGTAATAAATGAGTTCTAATACCAATAAAATACAAAAAAGAAAGTATCACATAAAATCCCGTCGTTGTAGCTCGCTCGAGCGAGGATTATAACCGCTCAAGCGAGTTTAAGTGACCGCTCGAGCGAGGGCTCGCTGTGGCACTGTTCTCCTTGTGGTTTGTATCCGTTTCTCCTCTGAGGCTACGGTGCTCGAGCTTCCTCTACGCTTCTTCTGACGCCGAAAATTTGTTGTTGCCCCAAATCCAAGGCTCCTAAACTTGGCGTTCCCGGTCACCCCAGTTCTGATCGCGGTCCACACTTCGGCTTCCGTAAATGCACTTACTAACCTCGTCCGAAATGGATGTGAACTGCAGCCCATCCAACCCCGGTCTCGGCAGCCCCTCATCAGTGTACAATCTTTCGTAGAAATCTACGATATTCTCCCGCACCTCATCATGACCCGTGTACACCACCCCATCCACTATGATATTCCCTAAGTACTTCGATTTATTGCGGGCATTAGCCACCGCATGGAAATATTTCGTGTTGGCATCCCCCTCTTTGAACCACCGAGCCTTCGCCTTCTGCATCCAAAAAACTTCCTCAGCCCTGCAAGTCTCACTGGACTCTTTATCTTTATACGCATTTTAGACTCCCTCTCGTCTGCCGAAAGATTTCTGGTCTCCTCCGCATTATCTAACACTTTCAACCTTGACAGTAAATCCTCCTTTCTTACATGCACCTTTCCATACTCATCCCTATTCCAGACCTTAATTCTAGCCTTTGACCGCCGCAGCTTAGTGATGAAGCAGTAAGCCGCCGTCCCATTCGCCACCGGTTCAGCCCACCAACCCCGTACCTTCTTCCGAAAACCATCGTCCATCAGCCACATATTCTCAAAGCGGAAGGGGGACGGTCCCCTTCCACGGGACTCGCACGTGAGGACAATCGCCCGATGATCCGAAATGGCACGGGCGAACGCTTCCAACCGGGCACCCAGGAAAATGTCAAGCCATTCGGTAGAGCAAAGAAATCTGTCCAACTTGTTGAGAGACAGCGAATCTTGCATACTAGACCAAGTAAATCTGGCATCCATGAGTGGGATGTCGACTAACTCTCAGTCCGCGATGAAGGAATTGAAATTCCTCATGACCCGAAGAATGACAGGACCACCCTGCTTTTCGAAATCCCACCTGATAGTGTTAAAGTCCCCAGCCAGGCAGAGTGGAAACTCCCATCGAGCAGTCAAGGCATTTAGCTCGAACCAGAAGTCCCCCCTCTCTCGGTCCATCGCTGGACCGTAGATGCCCTCAAAACTCCAAACTTTCCCCGATACTTTGTCCCGCAGCACCACAGAAGCCGAGAAATATCCCACCTCCTCATCCACCTTGTCAAACAGAACCGACGACCAGGCCACAAGAATCCCTCCGGAAGCGCCGATCGAATCGACTCCAATCCAATCCCAGCTGCCCCCCCCCCAAGATCGAAGCAACCTTCTTGCCGTCACAGCTTCCCCACTTGGTTTCTTGGAGGGTAACCACCACAGGTTTGAACGTCGCGATCGCCTACTTAACCCCCGACCACTTCAGCCGATCATTGATGCCTCGAACATTCCATGATAGCATCTTCATAACCGCACCATATTAAGTCCCGCCCAAAATGATAGAAGCCAATCATGGCTCCCCCTCCCTTCTCCCATCCGACGTACCCCAATGCAGCCGTGCAAGCTCCCGCGATCCACCCCACCGCTTTCTCTTATTCTTCTGACGGCACGTGATGATCGACCAGAACATCTCTCATAATTCTGCCTGGGATCCTTTAAACGTCATCCCGAGATTTCGGCCTACTTCGATCAGCCGATTAATTTCCATCACCAACTCAGGATCCTGAGACTCTCCACACACCGAAAGATCTGGGTAAGGTTGAATCTGTAGATCATCCACCATCAGACCCCTCGGCACGACAGAAACTGTGTCTGGCCAGATTCCCCTGTGCAACACCAACTCTGTCCCAATAATTGCCGACTCTCCCTCATCATGGACGGCCGTATCGACATCCACGGGGGAAGATCTGCACCAGAAGAAGTCGTTCGGGCCACCGTCGGTAGTCAACCCCAACTTCAGGAGCTCGCCATCAAAAATAGAGGCAGCAGACTCCTCAGCATCGTGTCAGGTTATAAACCGAGTTCCCGAGTCGGTCCACAACCGAGAAACAAATCCCAGCCAACCGGGTCCAATGGGGGTAAAGGTCGACCCCATCATCACGTCCGAGTACAAAGGGTTTCCAAGTCCAACCCTGGGAAACCCCGTCGAGCCCTCAAAGCCTCTTAAGACCCAACTGACGAGGCCCTCACTCTCGAAACATGTGTCAGCCCCGAGAACTAACGGAGCAGTCCATGTCACTCTGCCACATGTCTCTCCCCCCTAGAGAAACTTAAAACCCCTCCGGCCTTCAATCCCGCGGTCAAAACCCTTCGACTTCATCACTAACCCTCTATAGACTTCCGGAAGCAGGGCACGTGTCGCCTTCACAAGCCTTCCCTTTCCCCGAGGTCCCCCCTATATCGTCTCCTTCTAATATAAACCCTAACAGGCTTTATGCAACCAAAGACAACAAACCTCTCAGAATAGCCGACCGCTTCGAGTGCCATCGGATCCCAGGTACGACATCCAACCTCGTCTGACACGTCCATCGCCTTCCTCACCTACTTTCGTCTCAGTGTACTACATCCCGATCAAGGTACGGTCAGATCAAGGCCGAGATCGCCGAGGTCGGGCTTCTCGCCGAACACCGATCGTCGCCGCCACCGTAGTCCCTCCACCCCCATTAATAAGGAATGAGCGATCTATAAACCGACGCCGCCCCGCCGGTTCAAGAGATGAGGGCCCAATTGTCACGGATTCAAGGTGGTGCCTTCAAGGCCTCCCGCCAATATCCAATCCGACGAAGCCCCTCCATGTCTGACTGGGTCAGACAATGCCTGAACCATTATTATTGGAGGCTCAACGAGGCCAACGCCAGAGGTCAAAGCCCCCGAAGCCGGTTTGACCGACTGATGCTTGACGATAACCCGCTCCCATCGAGCGAGTTCTACCACGAGCTGACAACAGTGGTTGTCAACCAGCACCTCAATGATACGGGAGATCTGATCGAGCAAAGTGACCTCCACAAGGATACGCAAGTGGGACGTGATCCAGAGGTCCGCCGAACGCCGATCGACCTGGATAAAGCGACCACATCGATTTTCGATCCCCCGAAAAATCTCCGGGGACCACGCGTGGATCGGGAGTTCGAAGATGTGTAGCCAGACCCCCTCCTCCTCCTTATGCACTTGAACCTCACCCACAAGAGGTTCTCACCGACGACCCTCAACCGGGCATCCGTCAATGAGGAACTGTTTTTTGAGACATATCGTCGAGGTGTCCTCCTCCGACCCGAACCGCAGAAGGAACAAAGAAGAGGAAATAGTATAAGCCATAGGCCTTTCTGAGATCTTCCAAGTGTAATTAATCCATCTGTGTATAGATAACAGAGATAACATATCCATGTTGGCATCCAAGACCACCCAGTAAAATCTCAAATTCCCGGCGAGCGAGCGTATGTGAGGTAGGTCGGCTCCGAGAGACCCGCAGCAGGCCAGTTCATCCCTAATCGAGGGTTGAGGGTTCTCTCGGAGGCGACACAACCGCCCCCTGAGTCACACCGCGGGCATCCCGCATAGCGGAACGGCCGTTAATAGAATCCAAGGAAGAAAAAGTAACCGGTCTGTTCTTCCTTGCGGCTATCGACCACCCCTGGTGGATATCACTAACCTGAGACACATTTAAAACTATATGCTTCTCAATCCTCGGAAACGGAATCCGGTCCTCAACGGATGCAACTGTTTTGCCCAGTGATCGGGTGGCATCACAGCCATGGCGATGGCAAACCGAGCGGCGACAGAAATTGACATTGCGACACCTACCGCAGATCCAGTCGCCCGCCCTGAGCACCAGGCACGGTTTAGACGCCCCACCACTCGAACTTGCAAATGACACCCCTGCTTTTTATTGTAGTTACAAAAATTCAGACATCACATTTCCCTTAAACCTTTTGACACTATTTTCCTTGGCATATTCACATCCATGCCCAGAGTTGCATCATTATCTCCTTGTACAAGAAATATATAAATATATACAGCCTGGCAACTTGAGCCTCATAGCCCCACGAAGGACAAAATCAATTGCAATTTCAATAATCGGCTCTTCCCTATATTCCCAGATCAGTGTTAACTCCTCTAACCATCCCATTTACCTTTGATGTGGTGACCCCTACCTCCCAACTCAACAAAGATAATCTTGTTGTCCACAACTCCCATCTCTGTTGGGAAGTTAGTGTGAGTAGTAGTATTTTAACATCTCTTCCAAGGAAATGTGCCTGATCCCAAGGAATGATCTGGTTGATCTGATGGGGCCCAGGAGAATCAGAAAAAGAGCTATCGACGGAGGAATTCCAAGACAGCACGGTCTATATCTCCTTCATTTTTTTGTTCTAAAATCCTCCTAGATGAAGATGCAGGGTCATGATTCAGCAGGCAAGAAGAAAAATTATGGCCACTTCAGAAAGCAGAGGGTTCTCATCAACGAAAGGATGAGTTGGGCCTATCATTGAAATGAACTCTCAACGTCAGTGCATTTCCAGAGAGCCCTTTTTCAATGCTTAACAACGAACAATTATTGCAGAGAGCAGCAAAACCCAAAGATACAAGCTAATGGCAACGCAACTGAATACAGGAGGTAAAAGTAGAAATAAACTAACTCATCCACCCCATAAATAGGTGACAAATATTTGCCGTAATCATTTCGGGAACAATACCTCAAAGTAGAAAATACACAAATATGGTTCTTCCGTTGAAATGTACATTTCCCAATCACAGGACAACATGCACATTTAGGATTATCATTGTTGGTGTATGCTTGATATTAGATATGTTGGTCTGTACCATATAATAATGGGTGTGTATGAAATACTTGTTAATTTGCTATTAATAAAAAAGGTAGAGGGAATCATTCTCTCACTAAGCTATGCAACCCTTATCTCTCTCTCTCTCTCTCTTCTTCCTTCTTCCTCTTCTCAAACCCAAACCCTGTACCTACAAGCATCTTCCTAATCTAAACCCCTAATATCTTTAGCCCTACCTTACTAACCTTGTTTCCTCTTATTTCTTGGTACCATAGCCAACCCTATCGCGACACATCACCCTTGCAGGAATAAGCCAGGCCAATTGTTGGACCTCGGCTGGACATAAAATTAGGTGGAAATGGTTCAGTTTTTCATGTTTTACACTTTTTATTCATGCATCGAAGGCTTTTGAGCAGGTTTTGTGGGGTTTTCGAAAGGTTAATGGAAACCCACCTTTTTGGCTTCTTTATTGGCTTTCTGGATGACAGACCTTCATGAGACCTGGAAATTGAAGACTACTAGCAAAGGTTGGATTGGTTTTTTCCTAGGAACTTTTTGGAAGCTGTCTCCTGTGCTTTGGTGAAGATTCAAGAGAGATATGATGATTATAGTGAAGAGGGGACTCTTGGTCCAGGTCATATTTTCTTCTCTCTATCTCAGGTCTTCTTATCTGCATTTCTAGTGCCTTGTTGCATACAATGATTTTGTTGTTTAAAGATTCACGGGTACTGCTGCTGCTGTCCTTTTCTTTGAATCGCATGGAAGGGCTCTAAATTTCTTGCCATCAAATACTAATATTATTATCAGTGTTAGTAATCCATCTTTTTAGCTTATTGGGATATTTGTGAGCCCTTTTTTCTGGATTTCCTACTGCCTAAGCTGAATCTCTTGGTTCCAAGCTCTTTTTCTTGTTGATTGTACATCCCTAAAATGGGTGATAAAAACATTCCTATGAGCTCAGAAACCTGTCCACGAGTATAACTACCATCAAGTTAAATTGCTCCAATTATCTTCAATGGAAAAGAGTCATTACCTTATATGTTCAAGGAAAGAAGAGAATGGGTCAACGGGGTCGATTTCTAAACCTCGACCTGGATCCCCCAATGTTATTGAGCGGGAAGCAGATAATGCCATCAACCTTGGTTGCTTATTTAACCCCGTGGACCAAAACACTTCGAGAACCTTTATGTTTTATGATTTTTGTGCAAAACTATGGATTAACTTGAAGAGGCTTTTGCCACGGCTAAACAGGATATACAGATTTATCAGCATACTTGTGGCATCGCTGAGTATAGACAAGGTGATATATCCTTTAGGGAGTGTTTCAGTACATTACAGAGTAAGTGGGAGGAGCTCAGTCACTATGACCCTATTTCTCAGTTTGGAGAGGAGGTTATTAGTAATCTTGCTAGATGACATAAGCATCAGTAGATTTATGTTTATGGGCGGTCTTCATCCTGAGTATATGCTGAGCAAAACATGAATTCTTATGACTCGTCCTTTCCCTCACTCGGCACTATTTATGAGATTTTATTTTTCAAGGAGAACCATTGTTCTATTATGCAATCTATTCCATCTACCCCTTAGGAGAGTGTAACATTCGCTAGTGATTTACATTCTTCATTTGTCAGAGTAAAGGTTCAGTTTGTGGTCGTGGTGGAAGCCATGGAGGTCGTGGTAGTGAATGTTCTTCTATCATTTGCTCTCACTATGGAAAAGTTGCATGAACGTAATCAGTATTATAAGTTGCATGAACATCTTGATGCTACTCAATCTCACTCATCTGCTCGCGCTACTACAGTATCTACTTCACAGCCTACTGCTGATACTCCACTCTCGATATGATTGGTTCTCAATGAACAAACCTCTAAGAGATGGTATGAGTTGTGTCTCATGCATCCATAAGAGCTTCCAGCCCTACTCCTGGATCCCTTCAGGTACTTTTTCTCTGAATGCTTCCACCTCATCATATTCCTCTCGCTAGACCATTGAATATGGCGATACAGACCAAATGATGAGTGAGTCACAGGGATTCTCTACCTACTTTCCTTCTAGTACTTCTGCGCAATTTCGCCCGGTTGATGGTTTATCTACTTATGTCTTGGGGGTAGGGAGCATTCATCCAGTGTCTCCTTTTCCTCTTGCTCATACACTGCATGTTTCTCATTTTTCTACGGATCTCTTTTTGGTTAGTCGTATTGCAAAGCAACTAAAACTGTTGTGTTGTTTTGTACTTATCTAACTGTATGCTACAGAAGCTTACTACTAGGAGGATTGTTATTGGAGGCATACAGAAAGGAGGCTTATATTATTTTGATGCTAAGATAGATAGTCCTACAACGTCGATTGTTGCTACTGATTAAACTGATAATAATGTTTTGTTTAATCCTTCTTCTTTATTTGTTCTACCCAAGATACACTTCTTTTATGGCATGCTCGTTTGTGGGCTAATTGATTTCAAACTTTTATGCTCTTTCATTCCTACCTTTTAAGTCTCTATGCACTGTTAATATCTCAATATGATGCACATGACTTATCTAAGCACGTTAGATATTCTTATCATTCTCATAGGCGTAGATGTTATGCTGCTTTCCAGTTGATTCACTGTCATGTTTGGGGCTCGTCCCATGCTATCTCTCTTTATGGCTTCAAGTACTATGGTGTCTTTATTGATGATCATACTTCAGCCATATGGGTTTATCTCTTGAAGTCTAAAGATGAGATATTCTTGAAGTTTCAGGAATTTAATTCCATGATTCAAATTCAGTAGGGAGGTCTTCTTGAGGTCCTTCGTACTGACGATGGAGATGAATATACTTCTCATGCTTTTGTCCACTACCTTCATATGCATGGTGGACCATAAGCTGTCGTGTCCTTACACTCCTCAACAATACTTCTCATGCTTTTGATCCGTCAGGCTTTTGCCATGAAGCATAACCCTAATGGTATGGTTGCTTCATATAAAACTCGTCTTGGTGCTTGAGGATTTACCCTGACTTATGGTCTTGACTACAATGCCACCTTTGCCTTCATAGCCAAGCTTACATCAGTCAGGGTCCTTTCAAGAGCTGCCAATCAGAATTGGCCCATTTATCAGCCAAATGTGAAAATTGCTTTGCTTCATTGCCATCTTCCTAAGGAAATCTATATGGATACTCCGCCTAGCTTCCTGCTTCAAGAGACAGGAAAAGTTTGTTGACTTTACAAGTCGATTTATGGCTTGAAGCAAGCGTCTCATGCATGGTTTCATCATTCTAGTGAACTTATTCTTGATTTGAGATTTCAAAGATGTCACTCCGAGCATACTATATTTGTTCACTTTAGTCCAGCAAGCCGCACAATACTGCTTGTATATGTTGATGATATTATTCTCGTTAGAGATGACGATTCTTTTATCTCCAATGAGAAGAATGAGCTTGGCAACAACTTTTGGGGTAAATGACTTGGGCACATGGACAGATTTTTGTGGATTAGAGATTACTCGGTTGAGAAAAGGCATCTTTCTTTCTCAAAGGAAATATACATTATATCTTTTAAGTGATCCTGGAATGCATGAGGGCAAGGCAGCCTCATCTCCTCTGGATCCCAAGTATTCTCTCCATGAAAAAGAAGGGTAATTATTAGTCGACCCTCATGAGTTCCAGGGTCTTGTTGGTCGCCTGATCTTACTTTTACTAAACTAGATATGACATTTGTTCTCAGTCTGAGTAGTTAGTTTATGCATGCTCTGCATACTCCACATCTTGCAGCCGCTCATCGTATTTTGAGAAGCATCAAATCTAGCCCAGATCAGGCATTTGTTTATTACTCATATGATCATGGTTGTCAAATTGGAACGATTAACGATTTGATTTGTATGATTCAAATCGAATCCTTCCTATATCGATTTGAATCAGAATATGCCTGAAATTGGTTAAATCGTTTGAATCATAAAATTCAAATCGATTCGTATTGAGTGTCTTGTGAAACCTTGCATAGTGTCGTGCGATGTCACTTAAAACCACTATTTTATTTTATTTTTTATTAAAAAGGCCCTAAACCCTTGTGTTCTATCTTATATATATTAAATAGACATCTTTTTAGATTGTAAAAAGTTTCTCGAGTTTTTTCAGGGCAAACAATATATTTTAAGTATCTCTATGAACGTTGAAATGAACCAAATTTTATTTTTATTTTTTCTTTGTTTTACATTCAATGGGAGAAAAAGGATACTTTTATTATAAGGCTTAATGTTAACAAAATTCAAATTTGACAGGTGACTTTTAAGATTTACTAAAGTGAACTTTTACTTCATCTTATATGTTTTAGGTCATAGGAATGATTAATGTCAATGGATTTTATTTATTTTTTTGTTGACACATTCAGAGTCATACTCATACTATCATAGTGTCATACACTCGTACATACACCCCTTACATACATAGATGATATACACTCATACAAACAATGTTCTTAAAATCGTCAGGAGGGTACGAGGGGATGTTCGAGCGGAAATCGTTGGGCGGCGCCCCAAGATTTGGGCGGCCGCTATGTATATATATGTATATATACATATATAATTTATTTCATCACAATGTGTGTGTGTGTATATATAGATACATACACACATTATTTGCACCCAAGAACACTCACAAGATCTATTGTGTGGAATAACGGGGTGAAACACGACCTCTGCCATCTGATCTGACGCCATCAATGATCTTCACATGTCACATGTCTCTAAAATACCAAGTCTCTCTTTAAAGTTAGTGCAAGGGCCCTTTCAAAATCTGCCAAGTAATGACTACCGAAAAAAAAAAATTAAATTTAAAAAAAAAAAAATTGGGCATTGGGGCAGGGCGACCACCCAAGCGGGTATAGGGTGGCCACCCTGGCGGCTTGGGCTGGTGCCCCAAATCCGGTCAGGCCCGAGGGGAGCCCGACCAAAATCGGGGGCCTGAGGGACCACCCCGAGCTACTTTCAGAACCGTGCATACAAAATTGCACGATAACTTATATGAATGAACCACGATAGGTCAAATGATAAAATTAATATTCTTTTTACCCATTTGGGATTCAAATGTGTTAGAAATGATTGAAATTTTAATATGTATTGCATTTTTTCAAATTTTCATAATTTTTTATATTATTTCAAAAACTTGAATAAATCTAACGATTTACAATTCGATTCACAATCATATTCTAGGGAAAAAGAATTATGATCCGATTCACGACTTGACAACCTTGCATATGATCATCGCCGCATATCCGCATATACTAATGTTGATTGGGTTGGTGTAATAGTGATCCCCACTCTACATCAAGATATTATGTCTTCCTTACAGGCAATCTTGTTGCGTGGAAAAGTAAGAAGCAACATCTGGTTTCTCGCTCTAATGCTTTGTATTGGGCCATTACGCATGGATCTTGCAAGCTCCTATGCCTATGTTCCCTCATTTCTGAACTGAGAGTTCCCATCAATGGTCCTTGACAAAACTTATGGATTAATATAATAAATGAATTAAAGAGGAGAATACTCATTTAAGATTTATGGGAGAGAAAGATGGAGAAGAAACGGAAGAGAGGAGAGAGAGAGAGCAACAACTACAAAGAACTACATTGTGAATAATTCTCATGCAGAAAATTACAAGAGGTGATATATAGAGGAGCCACTTACATTCACTAAGGATACCCCACACATAACTAATGACACTCACTTTTATATGGACAATATACTTCATATTTAACATTATTGCTTCATACTATCTCCAACAGTCCTATGCCCCTTCATTGTGATAATGAAGCTGGTGGGAAGATGCTCCTGATTCGAATTACATGAGGATAAAGCACATTGAAATGGACGTACATTGTATTAGAGAAAAAATTCGGGTTCATATTTTCGAACTCATTGCTATTTCTTCTTCCTACCAATTCGCTTGCTCACCAAGCCAGTTGGACCTATGTTTCTTCTGGATAATTATATCACGCTAGACATGTATGACATCCATGTTCCAACTTGAGGGGGAGTGTTGGCTTATAATTGATATTAGAAATGTTGGTATGTATCATATAATGTTAGGTGTGTATGTATGTAATACTTCTTATTGTTATTATAAAAGGAACTGGGAGACATTCTCTCACTAAGTTATTCAACCCTGATCTCTCTGCTTCTCCTCTTCCTTCCCCCTCTCTAACCCTAACCCTAAACTGGCAAACATCTTTCTAACTTAAACCCTAATATCTTTAACTCCTCCTCCAACTAAACCTACAAACATCTTCCTCATCTAAACCCTAATATCTTTAACCCTACCTTATGTAACATTGTTTCCTCTTTTACTTCTATCATAATGTTCAAATGCTTCTACTAATGTAAGCATCAAAAAGAAACATGCAGGTCCAACTGAAATATCCATATAGCAAAGCACCTTAAGCTTCTATTTCCAACCATTTGAAAAATAATGATAATTTATCGAAGGATAGCTCTATTTGCACCTACTTAAACTCTAAGAGCACCCACCATGCACTACTAATATGTGCACCGATAAAGGTGTAAGATGGGTGCTCTTAAAATTTCAGCAGGTGCAAATAGAGCTATCCTTTTATCAAAATGTGTAATTTGATCCCATCAAAATGCATATTTCAATGAATCACAGAGGACGTAACCAAATAATAGGGCAGAATCAGAAAGGTTAAAGAAGAATTTCCTTGCTGTTTATAGGATCAAGCTCAGATTATAAATATGATGATAGTGATTGCAAAGGAAAACAATACAAATGATCTAAGAGCCTACGCACGCATCCTACAAAAATAACTAAAATCTATACACATACACACACACATGTATACAAAGATCTTAATTAACACACATTGAGCAATAAGATATTGACCTAGTAAGCTACCTCAGCTTGACTGGCAGGGAATATATTAAGTCTACGAAGCCTTCTAGGATACTTTGATTCAGCTTCAAGCTTCTGTTTACAGCTATCAATGCCAGAAAGTGATGAAGGAGCATCAGGTTGCTCAGGACAGTTGATAAGAGCAAAACCATGAGATTTTCCAGCTACCAATTGTGCTTCAAATGAAAGGTCTGGTCTGGGAACTAGAAAAACAAAAAGTATAAAGATACAAATGACAAAGAAATTAAGCAAAGCTGGACTCATTATATCGTATATTCATTTTATACAACAAACAAATACAAAACAAGTTTGATCAGAATTTGAAAATTATGCTGGACACAAATACAAACAAGCGACGCAGACCAGAGATTAAAGACAACAAGAACAATATGTAACTAAAAGTATATAGGAGAAAAGTGTCATGTAAAAAAGTTATTTGACCAATTTTTCAATCATAATAAACTACAAAAACATATGAAACTTTACAATTTGCGGGTACACAATATACATTTTGGCAACATTACCAACCATGAGAACGCTCAAAAATTAAACTATCAATCTTTTAGCCAATTCCCCAGCAGCAATTCAAAATGTTTCAGACCGTAAAAAGTATCAGTAGGAGGAAATAAACATTAATTTGTAACATGCATATACAATTTTTTCCTCAGAAGATTCTACTGTATTCTATTGAAAGTTGAAATGTCATGATTAATCAATCAGCACTACAAGAGATGTAACTCACTTCATGTACACAACTTGCATCCAAGATTCTTGTATATAAACTTATTGAAATGGATGGCTACTTGTATAGCGTACAAATAGCGAATGAAAACAAAAATTAGCTAATTCATCATCCAGGTTGATAAAGTGGATAAAGTCGAGTTGAAGAGATGATATAACATAATATCAGTTACGAAAATTAAATAAATACAAATAAATAAAAATCTAAAAAAGGGTATGAAAATAATTAAAAACGCATACCACTATCAGCTTTCCAGCCATTATTGGATAGGACTTGTATACGGTCCCACAAATCTTCTAAAAAGTCCTGGATAAGGAAATCAATAATCAGAAAGGTTGAGAAGCTAGAAAGGGTGGAAAAAAAATATTTCCATTCATTAAATCACAGCCTTTGAACCATGCATATATGTTCCAAGAATGGTCATGGGATATTTTGAGGATTATCAAGTGGCTGTGAGAAAAAAATAAATCACAGAATTTAATCATCTGTAGCAGTGAAACAACTACTTTTGAGGTAACATTACTTGTTTGTTCAATAACATAAGGATGTTGGAGGACAACAACCAATAGAAGAAAACTTTACATCAAAGTGCTATAGCAAACTACATCTATAAAAGTATGAGGCTCCCTATAGAAGATTGCAAAAATGAATCTTAAAACTTGTTGAGATGTTTCAATCAAGGGACACACGACTCAATGCTATGTGCGTCTTAGCAAGCATACCAAAATCGATTTTCACGAGAGATCTTCCTGGATTCTTTTAGTGCAAGTAAAATATAAACTCAATATACATGCAATAAAATTATGCAGTGCAACTATACAAAAGGTCACATTTCCAAATTTAAGGATATAAATAATGTAGTCAAAGGATAGGTAGAGGACACTGAGGCCAGAAACATTTACAAACTTGCTAATGAAGATTAACAAAGTGAACTTGAATGTAATTTTCTTCTAAGTATGAGTATTGACCATGTAAAATTAAAACATGTAAATACAAACCAATAGAAGGTAATTTGTAATCGTTTAGAGGAGCAACCATCTAAAAGCTTGATCCAATGAGGCTTATAATCTCATTGAACATGGACACACCTAACATAGATAGAGAAATGACCATCTCAAACTACTCTTGAGCATAGCACTGTACCCAAATCGCCAGATTCCTTTAAATTTTCCAAGTTAGGCATTATATAATCTTAAGATGCTATTGAATTTCATCAAAACAGTAGCTGATCATATGTTCTTCCAAATTAGACACTAACATCCTCACCGGATCATGATACCAACAATATCAGCCTGAAATTAAAACTTCAGATGCTGTAAGAACTGAGTATGGCAAAAAGGTATGAACTAGAATAACCACATCCAACAATTGTGAAAATCATAGCTCTCACTATATTACACACCAGTCTCATACTATAGCAAAGATATTAGCTCAGATATCCATCCAGATCCAGATCTAGATCTAAATCAAGCCTCAATCCCGTAAAGTTCACATAGGAAAGGTACAAAAACTAAAAACTTGTGTTCCTTACAAGATACAGACTTGTATTTAAGAATATCACAGGAGCGCAAGCCCACAGCAGAGAATCCAAGATTAAACTACTAGCAATATTTAGATATACCAGTATGCAAGTCCAATTGAACAATCATGGTAAAATATGGAGAAATAGAGAACCAAGGGTTCCAAAGATAGGGCTACAATATTAAAATATCAGAAGTTACGTGAAATCTAATTTCCTTGGGCTACACAAAAAATTGCCAAATCATAGGCCACGGTTAGCTTCACAATGAGCATTCAATAGAAATAGTTAATCAAAGAAAGCAGTTTCTAGAAGAGAAAAGGATAATCCACTTCAACCTGAATTCATATAATCACGCATCACCTACAAAGAGACGGCATAGAAGAAAAGAGACTGAGTTTCATTTCACGATTATAAGCCATTACTATACGCATTAAAGAGTAGGCATGCTCCAAAGAAAGCGCATGACTCAAATAAAATTCTAAACTAATAGGGTTGTGTATCAATAAAAATTCAAATTTCTCCACCCAGCCCAAGCCTTTTACAATTTCTGCCATCTCATTGCCACCTATCCAAAGCTTTTATCAAGAAAGGACCATAGTCACATAGTCGGGATACGGCACTAGTTCGATTAGTAGTCAATTCAGGAAAATTAGGTAAATTTTGGGAAATAAATAAGATAATAACATAATAAATATATCATAATATATTTCAAGTTATAAACGGATATCTATCATGGGTCAAAATATCGTCTGATACCGATACGTATCAGTTTTGGACCTCACCGATACGGTACATTCAAGGTACCGTATCGGTGCCTCTCATACAAAAATCCAAATTTTCGGACGATACATTGGAATGTATCCCCCAATACCGATACGTATCGGTTTTGGGGCGGGACGATACGTATCATTTTTCCGAGATTTTAACCCATGATATCTATATTAAATAATCCATGTAACTGCATAAATACATATGCAGGATCCATCTCAATTAAATTTGGTAAAAAGAAAACTAACAAAAGGCCGATTAATAGGTGACTATATATATATATATATATATATATATATATATATAACCCCGACTTTGGTGACTCTGGAAAGAACTACAAGAATAAATTGGAGAAGCTTCTAGACTCCAGAAAATGCACACATACACTTATGGCTGTCAGAGATCCATCATTTCTAAAACTTTCAAATTATTCTACATCTAAAAGGGTAAAGGAGGTCCCAAAATATTTCGAATAATAATATATGAAGAGTCCATTTTAAAAAATAAAAAAGCCATTACTAATTTAGAAAATAACCAATCGATCCACATGTTTAATTTTACAAGCATAAGCTAACATAAATAATGATAACCAAATTAAGAAACCACCCAACACAAAAATTCCATTCAAACAAGTCAGAGATGGGATAATTCAGAATAAAACAATTTACATCCACAAGAATATCAGAAGCTTCAATAGAAACTACCTTTTCAACAATAGCTTTATCACTTTCCTCATCAAGCTCAAACACTGCGAAACCAGTATCACAAGAACGCTTTCTGATTCTTAAATAAGCCTCTACACCAACCATTACTCGCTCAATCTCCTCAGGAACTTGCTGAAATGGACATGTTTCGTTGTCATGATACAAGGAGCTAAATCAATGAATAAATGCTCTGGTCAAACTAAGTACCACATAAACGAAAAGTATGTTTGAAAGAAAGAGAGAGAGAGAGAAAGAGAGTGTGTGTGTGTGGGCCATTTCATCATAGCAAGCATGACCAACAAGTTCAAGCTAATGAAAATTACAAAATCAAATTGCATTATATGAGTATAAAGGAGAAAATTACAGAATGTCGTTTAAGATAGTTTGGACATGTCCACTGCTGGTCAGAAACAGACACTATACGACAGATTGAGATGTTACAAGCACGGGGAAGTAGAAGAGAATCACTAGTGAAGACCTAGAGGGAAGCAGTGAGTGTGACATGAAGGATTGCGGAGTTAACGTAGAGCTTAGCACCAAACAAAATGAGTGGAAAAGGCTCACAAAGCCCACTCCAAATTGATGAAATTATGCCATGATGATGATGATCATATGAGGATAAAGGATTACATTGCAAAAAAATTAGCAGCCTCAGCTAAATAATAATAATAATAATAATAATAAAGTCAATCAGACGTTAGAAATACCACTGTCTACATTGCATCATGAGTATAAAGGATTACTTCGCAACAGAAATTGGCAGCCACGGCTTGAAACAAATAATAAAACATACCACTCACAAAAACCATAACTACATCCACATATACACTTACAACCATTCAAGAAGAATAAACTGCATGTCCTACAACATTTAATGATGCCACACTTGTCTTTCCACTCAACAGACAAACATTACCAATATTCTAAAATAACACAACACTCCAACTTTTACAACTTTTCTAAAATAAATTAATTAGTACTCCAAATCCTAATCTCCCTATAATACAAGGGCGAAACAAAGATTTCTTCAAGTGACCATGAATGACCAATTTTTCTTCTCCTTTCTTGAGTTTCAAATAGGTTTAATTTTTTGTACTTCATCAACACACCACCAAAAGCATGATGCACTCCATATCAACCCATAATCATGATGTATGTGCA
Source organism: Chloranthus sessilifolius (assembly GCA_021018995.1). Lineage (NCBI taxonomy): Eukaryota > Viridiplantae > Streptophyta > Magnoliopsida > Chloranthales > Chloranthaceae > Chloranthus > Chloranthus sessilifolius. The sequence continues at coordinate 5,403,859 of CM037588.1, read as the reverse complement.
CCAAATTACACCATCTAATCAATGGGCCACCCCTCCAAAGGGACTTGAGGCAGATATTAGACTTATTTTACTATTCAAACCACTTGCTCAAGGATATTCTTTTCCGAATAACTCTTACAGCCTTCACAACCACCTACAAGTTGGTTATTGACTTAGATTAATACCAACCAATGTTGAAATTGTTAGGCTATTACCCATTCATTGGACAGTATAAACATATAAACATGCACATCTAAAATGAGGAAACGGAATGCAACATGCATTATGGTAGTGTGTATCATGTTAGCAAGTTGTGAATTTACACCTCCTACATGCTGTAGGAACATTGGAAGCAGACAAAATATTAACAGGCTTGGTATAGTGAGCCTTCATAAATTCTAGTGCAGGGATAAGGATAACAGTGCTAACTGGAACCATAGCTGCTCATTCAGGTGGTGATTGACTCAGCACTTCCTAGAAGGCTTCCCATCAATGCAAAAAAAAAAAAAAACAATAAAGTACAAAACTGAACATTAAAACATTAAAGCAATATAAACCTCAATCAGTTCTGTGGCACCCCACGGAAGGCAGGATAAAATGCATGTTATGTAAAAGTCAGCGAGTGCTTGCCAACAGGGATTTCCACCCTCTTCATCTACTGTTGTAGCAGCTGACGACAATAGTGTCTCGAAGACCTCGACCACGGAACTTGGTTGGAGGACTTTGCTGCACATCTAACAGCCATATAAAACAAAATATATCAGTGAAAAAGAGAAGCCTGCAACTGACAATGGAGACAGAAGATAAAAACTGATAACTACCTTACAAAGAAAAACAGTCCCAACAGTAAGAGTTTCACAAATTAATGAGAAATAAACGAAAACAGAAGTCCAATAATTTAAAAAACCAAAAGGCAGCTAATTGGTTAAGTCAAATGAAAGTTCACTTGCTCCAATATACACGCAACCCAACTGCTCCCCACCTGCGCACCGTCAGCATCAAGGAAGTAGGGTTGTACATACATATTTTATATATATATATATATATATATATATATATATATATATATATATATATATGATATATGTTGCTTTTGCTTCTTTTCAAAATCCATGTTTGTAGATTATTTCAAACAACAAACCATAAAATAAACAACAATGCATCGCATAAAATTCTGTGAACTATGTTTGTTGATCTTATTAGTGTTATATTAAGATATGTGAGGGCTATTGAATTCTTATTTGAGGGGATCTCGCTGGGGAGGGAATATGGAGGGGAACGTTTACTCGTGGCTAGGTTGGGTGGATGTACGTGCCCGGGACCGCTGGAATCGACGGTTCTAGGAATGCTTGATCAATATCTGTTTCTGGTGGGTCGGGTGATGGAAGCGGAGATTCAGGCTTACGAAGCATTCATTATCGAATGGAAATATAAGTAGACTTCCTTGATAGAGTGCCAACAGCTCTTGGTCACTAGCTCACTTACCAAGCATTCATTATCGAATGGAAATATAGGGCACTTGACCCGACCACTCACCGTCCCATGCCCACAAGACAAGGTGAAGTGGTAATGCAATGAGACGAATAGAATAATACACTGCGGATCCTTGGATTCGGGTGTCAAAACAATGTGTGGACGGTCCCGAAAGAAACTAATCTGTTATTTTTTTTTAGTAAGCTGCGATTAAACCTGCAACCTCAAGGCTGCATCATCATGCACCTTCCAGTTGAACTACAGGCCCAACCCCAGTTGAATGCTATTTGATATTATATCCCTTTGATCCACTAATACATATATACACACACACACATATGGAGAGAGAGAGAGAGAGAGAGAGATATTATATTATAGCTATATTTCCATTAAACAAATAAGAAATACAGATGATCAAGCAAAAAAAGAAAACCAAAAACAAAAAACCAAAAGGGAAAAACAGACGAGCCCGAGCAAGGGCCAAAAGCGGAAAAAGAGAGAGCACGAGCATGAGAAAGCTCCTACAGCTGTCTCAATTGCTTCCATTTCTGCAGAATATCAGTCAAAAACCCTCCAAACACGAGAGAAACAGAAGGCAACACCAGCAAAGGTCCTCTACATGGGTAACAAAGACCGATTAGAAAGTCTGAAATTTTGTTTCAAAGATCCTTCTATTACGCTCCAGCCAGATTTCCTAAAAGATGGCTACAGGGAGCGCCTTCTAGATGGCCCCCAAATTCCATCAAAAATCCCATCAAGCCAGCAAGCCAGAACTAAGGCACAGGATTCATCTATGCAATCACAAACTCCAAACCACACTCGAATCCTCTCCCGACGTTCAAACTCGCATCTCAGGAACAACTGTTCAACCACTTCCTCTTCCAATCCACAGCACTGACAATCAACCCGAACATCCACAACTCTCTTTCATAACTAGACACAAGGTAGGACTTTGCCCAATGCCACTTCCCAAGTGAAGATCTTAACACTAAAGGGAGCCTCACATCTCCACATCTCAGCCAAAGTTGATCCACCAGAGGTCTTCTAAACAAAAACTTATAGAAGGATCTAACTGAAAATAAGCCTTTCTTTTCTAAGTACCACGCCTTCCAGTCAGAGTGTTCACTTTAAGGGACCTCTCACTCACCAACCCGATCAGGGACACAAATTCGTCAATCTCCTCCTCCTTCAAATCTCTACAGAGGTGGATATTCCACCCACTCCCAGTAGGGCCCAATCCAAATAGTATGCAACATTCACGAATTGCATCTAGCCAACCTAAAAACGGATTGGTACCACCTCCTTAAGCTATCCCCTCATCCCATCTATCCAACCAAATACCACCTCTAAGGCCCTCTCACACATGAAAACTTAAGCAATGTTGTCAAAATTGGATCACATTAGTGGATCAATTTTGTCTTTGTGAATTGGATTGGATCGGATCGTTTTATTGTTGAAGTGTAAGATCCATTTAGAATTTTTATAAGAACCAAATCTGAAAAAAATATATTATATATCTAAACAATTGCAATATGATGAAATTTGCTCAAAATGAATTATACAATACCATATCTAGTGTACCACTCACATTTCACAAACCATATATCATAGATGGTTGGTTGAAATTGGGTTTTTCTTCAATATCCACCAAAGCTAGCAACTTCATATGTATTTCAAAGCCCTCGACAAAAGATTCAAAATTTGAGTCCTTGTGAGGAAGATATTTCAAAATGAATGGATAGGTTTTGGGGGAAGAAGATAAAACCCTAGAATGTAATTCAGTGAAATGATGGACTAGAGGAGGATTTAGTTAAAATAGAGAATCATATAGTGGCACATTGCCATAGAGTTCAGGCTCTAGTTTACAATCAGATGGCAGATTTGAAGAGGACGTCACAAATAGGATTAATGCAGGTTGGATGAAATGGAGACAAACAAGCGGAGTATTGTGCGACCCAAGTGGTCAACTTAGATTAAAGGGATATTTTTATTAGACAATTGTTAGGCCTTCCACATATTATGGAGTGGAATGTTGGGCTAAAAAAACAACAAAATAGAGTACATGTGGCCAAGATGTGTATGTTGAGAGGGATGTGTGGGATAACAAGAAAGGATAAAATTTGGAATGAGTAAATAAGAGAAAATTTGAGAGTGACACCTATAAAGGAAAATTTTATCAAATGTCGCTTGAGATGGTTTAGACATGTTCATCAAAGGCACAAAGTTGACCATGTACCAGTGAAGACCTGGAGGGAAGCTATGAGAAAGGATATGAAGGATTGTGAAGTTTTAAAGAGCTTAGCGTTGATCAGAAACGAGTTGAGAAATAGGACTTGCAAAGCTGACCCCAAAAGTAGAGGGGATTAGGTTGTAATGATTATCATCATCATCCTCAAGTGTTAAATAATATCCACCCTCCTACGAGCGCTTGTCGTCCCATGGAAAAATTTTATATTCAGGTCATCCTCTATTCCTCTTTGACCCCTTTGACCTTCGCCCTTTGCTTCCACATTATTTCCTCTTTAGCATTTTGTTCATACCCTTTCTTAGCCCATCTCTTTTTCCCTTTCTTCCAGTGTGGCCACACCCCCTTCCATCGTGAGGTCGACACTTTGCGTTTCCTTAAAATTTTCCTTCATTCTACCATGAAATTTTCCAACTATCTCTTTGTTCCATTTCTTCAAATTATTCCTTAATATTTTCAACTTAGAATCGAATCTATTTTTGGCATTACCTGTCGGGATTCGAGAGATCCACCAATCCTTCACCACTTTATCAAAACCCTCTTGCAGCAGCCACATATTTTCAAACCTATATGATGATGGCCTCCATTTTTCGTCCACTGAACTTGGCATACATACATACATATAAGCACTTTGATCTCTAGTTACAACTTTCACTACCATTTCGCTTTCTTCCTTGTAAATGTCTTCTACGGAGCCGAAAAACGTTATAATCAGTGGATCTTCAGTATCCACCACCTCCCACAGCATTACTAGCATGAAGCTAAATGGTACCAACTTCCTTCCATGGACACGATCTATTAAATTGTAGTTAGGCAGTTGTGGAAAGTTGGACCATATTCATGAAACGGTTACCTTACATTCATCTTATGCTCCCCCTTATGCTCAATGGGAAATTGAAAACTATATCGTATTGGTATGAATTGTTAACTCTATGGAGGCTCCACAACATGTTTATGTTCCATGAGACCGCAGCGCAAATATTGGATGCATTAACCCAAATGTATGTCCATGCGAAGAACAATACCATAATTTATCAGTTGCTTAGAGAGGTCACGTGTCAAGCAAGGAAATCATTCAATTTTTGAATGTTTTAGGTAGCTTCAAAGTCTTAGAATAGTCCCACATCGTATGGGGGCTTGGAGGTCTTGGGCTATTTATAACTTGGGCAAACCTCACCTTACAAGCCGGTTTTGTGAGGTTGAGTTAGACCCGTTGGATTTCTTATCACAAAGGAGATGGGATGAGGTCGGTCAGTACAAGCCTCCATCGGAGTATCTAGGTGAGGACCCAAAGATTGCAGTTCTTTGTCTTGAATGCCTTGTCTCCAGTGCCAGTAGACTTATTGCTTTTTTTATGGGACTCAAGCTAGGGTTTAAACAGTTGTCGGCATAGATTCTTGGGACAGATACATTACCCCCTTTGCGGACTATTTATGCTACTTTTGATGGTGACGAACGACACTAAGCTATTATAGAACCACCTTCTGCTACTCCCAAGCACACTACTTTAGTCACTAACTCTCAACATAGGAGTGGTGGTGGTTGTGGCCATGGATGTCGAGACCAAGGGGGAATATTGTCTCTATTGTTGAATGTTCCTTTTTCACCAACCCATACATGAGCATGCCAAGCATTTTAAACTTCATGGCTATCCCCTTTGTTCATCTGGAAATGCTCCTTCTACTCATGTTGCAACCACTACTGATACTGCTTTCAAGACTTTGGGCTCCACTATAGCTTCCTCTTTTGGTACTGTGGTCGACATCTTTTGGTACTTTGGTTGACATCTCCTATAACTTTGTTGCCTAACGTGTTGAGGTTGCTGCTCTCCAAACGAGGCTTCAGGTTGCTCAGTCGACATCTTCTCCTATGCCACCAGGTACATCATCTACCTACGATGCAAACATATTGTTTGCCTCATCTCATGCACAGGATATTGACTCAAGCACTTCAGACAATATGACTGGTGAATCTCAGTTGTTCTCTTATCTTAGTCCACATCCATGTAGTAGGGAGGTGCATTTAGCTTATGGTCATACATGTCTTGAATAAGATGAAGTATTACTCCGTTCACCTGTCTTTCACTTTCTAATGTTTTATATCTTCCTCAGTTAGTATCAATTTGTTATCTGTCAATTGCATCACTTAATCTTTATACTGCTTTGTAACCTTTTTCCCTACTCATTATGTTTTTCAAAACATGATTACAAGGCGAACTTTTGGGATGGGGCATGAGTGTGAGAGACTTTACTACTTTTGAGTTGATCGACCTATGGGGGTTTCTTCTTGTTCTCGCCTTTTGCCTTATTCTACTTGTTGAGTTTTTAGTACAGATATTTTAAGCCTTTGACATGCTCGATTAGGACATGCCAACCAACAAATCTATTGTTTGGAATTTCATAGTATCAAGAATAGCGCTAATCTATCTAAATTTCAATGTCAAACACTCAAACTTGTTCATTGCCTAAGTACACTAGATGTTGGAGGTAACAAAAGTTGTGTGTCCATGTGTGTGTACGTGTAGGTATGTGTCTTGTTAACTTGTAGGTTTAGTCTCACCTCATTTAGAAGTAATTTTATGATTTATGTCCCCCTATATATACTTAGGTCTTTTGTAAAGCATCTCACTTACTAACAATGTAGTTTCATTGCTCTCTCTCCTCTCTCCCTCTTATTCCCAATCTTCTTTTCTCTCATGAACTATAATAAGAGTATTTTTCTCTTCGATATTTTCTTTATTATTATAGTAGATTATTAGTTTCAACGTGGAATCAGAGTGGGTTGATCCCGCACGTCCTTAGTGTTGTCTCTTGTCAGATTCGTCTGATATATGCTATGCGCATTGCCGCTTAGACGGAATTTTGTGCATCAGAAATCAAAAACCAATTTCTTGTTCCACAGTTTTTTTTTCTCCAACACGATTTTCCTTTCACCTCCATTTGTGGTTTAGATTTTATGGTCTTGTCATCCATATTGTTGCTTTGTTGCAGCCATCTAATCCTTTTAGTATGTATTGTCATCCTCATCCCCAATTTTGTTTCATCCATGAGATTGAGATTTTTTTGGGAGAGGATAGGAGAAGAAGTGATGAAGACGTGGGGAAAAGGAAGAAAAAGATGTTGTGCAGCCAATGAAAAAAAAAAAGGTTATGGTTGGAGAAGAAAAAAAATATAAGTTGCAGTAGCAGCCATTGAAAAAGGAAAAATAAAATTAAAATTAAAAAAATTCTGACCTGTGATGTCAGCTCTAGGGTTGCTGATGCCAGCCTAGGTCAACGTTTGACCTCAGATGACAAAATCAACAAGGGGTTTTTTATTGGAATGTCCTACAAAGCATTTTTAGTACTGGAAATTTTTTGATCTGATTCCCTAAAGTGTATTTTCGAAAGGATTATGGGAAAATGAGTTCACGGTTTTCTAGGAAATTTGGGCCATCCGATCATTCAAGGTCATCAAAACCTATATGGATTGGATCGGAATGGATTTCTGTCCAAGTTTGGCTCTTATAATTTTTATATTTGAGGTCTCTGACATAGTGTTTCGAAGGCATCTTTGTGTCAAGGGTTTCTATAGGAATCCCATGTCCATCTCACAAATCTCGAGGGCTCTTTATGTCGATGCAAACCTGTTGGAGATGGACCAAAATCATATCAAAAACCTATTGCAAGTAACAGAAGTCCATTTGATTGAGATTTGAGATCGTGGTGCATTTTCGCGGCTTAAGGTCTCTCGTGTTTGATGGTTTCTCGCCTCCCCCTCCCATATTTGTTCATATATTTGGTATTCTCTGTCTCGGATTTGTTATAGTATGATGTTCAAACAGTGAAATATGGTTTGTATCCTCTGTGACTAGTGAGAAGAAATAAGAAGATGAAAAACATGAAGAAGAATGACGAGCCTCGTGTGTCGAAGGGCGGCGGTTGTTATGATCCTAAGACTCGAAGGATGTTCACTTCCATGGATGTAACCTTTTTATATTCTAGCACCCATGCTATTTCATCACCTCCCTTACAGTAACCCACTATATCTCTTCTTTCTTGAATCTCGCCCTGCAGGTGCTCCTCCTGTTTCTCCAACAACTACAGGAGGTCGTCTTCCACTCAAGCACACCTATCAGCACCGGAGCAAGTCTACCCCTCCTCGTCAAGCTCTTATGCCATCAGATCACTCTAACATTGGTCCTAAATGTTGTAGTTTAGTAGCACATTGGATAAATTATAGCCTTGTCTCTCCCCTTGTAACCCTCCACTCATTGCCAATTGGTTTTGAGATGGAAGTCCCAATTTATCATGGTATCAGAGCAAGCCCTTCTCCACTCCATGTCACCCAGTTCAATTGTCCACGTGATTTGGCTTACTCCCTCCAACATGTGCGAGGGCGTGTTGAAGTTTAGTCCCACATTGGGTAAATTATAGCCTTGTCTTTCCCCTTGTAATATCTCATGTTACGTGATACGGGTATTGCTTGGTTGTAGACCTGCTAAGTCTCTCATGGATCTCAAACATAATTTAGATGTTGATATTTGAGAATCTCCTCTTATATATCTTATGCACACGAAACCTAATCTTACCTATGGTGTATCCATTGTTGTCCAATTTATGAATTCTCCTCAGGCACCTCATCTTGATGTTGTTCACCGCGTTCTTCACTATATTAAATCTTCCCTGAGAAGAGAATTATTCTCTTCTGATGTTGGTCTCTCCTCTCTCAGATGTTATTTTAATGTGGATTATGTTGGAGCTCCTACTGAGCAACGTTCTACCTTTAGCTATAGTGATTTCCTTAGGGGTAAACTGATTGTATTGAAAAGTAAAAAAGCAAGATGGCGTCTCCAAATCCAGTGTTGAGTCCGAATATCAAGCTATGGGTCATGGCAAGTGTGAGCTCCTATGGCTTCGCTCACTTCTTATTGAGCTTGATTTTCCTCCTATTCTTGTGCCCCTGCATTGTGACAACCAAGCTGCTATTGATATTGTTGTTGATTCAGTTTTTCATGAAAGGATGAAATTCATTGAAGTCGGCATTCACTTTATTCGCGAGAAAATGCAAGTGGGAATCATTGACACTCCTAAAGCCTCATCTTTGAAACAGTTGGCTGACATATTCACTAAGGATCTTGGTCCCTCTCAACTTCAAAGTATTTTTGTCAAGTTGGGCACGAAAGATATCTATGCACCAGCTTGAAGAGTATTGGTGTATATAGATGCATATGAGATATATTGTATATGGGGTATAGATGTAGATACATATCATTGTAAGGGCTCTTTTGTCATTGTGTATCAATATAAGGCCTGTAGGGACTCACAAACCCTAACAAGGATGTTTTGCCTCTCCCTACCCTACCCAACCCTAGCTCTAACCTGAGAAATCTAACCCTAATTCTAATACAAAATAACAAATCTTTTTTTTTTTTATCGGTAAAGGAATTATATTGAAACGCAACAAGACGCTAAAAACCAATACAAACAACGAACAGAAAAAGGAAAAACACGAAGGAAAATAGGAAAGTACACAACTCTCAGCACATCAGACAATATCGACCAACTTAGCCCGGATCCCAAATATACCGAGAGTGACCATGCCCCTCTCCCCTCTCCGCCTCTAGCAACCCAAAGCCCCACCAGGTTCGTAATGGATTTTATAATCATCCCCACCGGTCTACATTTATTCTCGAAAATCCTCAAATTCCTCTTGCGCCATAGACACCAACAGACGGTTAACAGGGAAGCCCTCCAGAACTCCCGACTCTCGCCCTCAACCATCCCTGATAACCAACTCATCAAGTGACGATAAGGCGTTTCCGCCATAACCCAGCACAGACCAAAAGATTTAAAGACAAAAGACCAAATCTCATAGGCCACTCGACAATGAAGAAAGAGGTGAGCAGCAGTCTCCACCCCGTCAGAATACATGGCGTAGCCATTTGTAATATCCTTTCCCCTACGAATAAGTTGATCTCTCGTAAGGAGTCTCTCCTTACAAAGAGTCCACCCAAAAAACTTAATTTTCGATGGTATAAGCTCTTTCCACAACCATTTACCTTCAAAGGTGATTAGAGGACGCCGCGACAACAGTTTATAAAAACTTTTGACACTGAAGTTACCCTCACTACTAGGGGCCCATATCCTCATATCATAACCGTTAGAATTATGTTGCGCCTCATATAATTTCTGAATCAGAATGGAGAACTCAGTCATCTCCCCATCCCTCAGAGACCTTCTGGTAGCAACATCCCATACCGTATCCCCATTAGTGTGCAAGACAAACTCGTCAATCCTCCCATCCGAATTCAAAGAAATAGCATAGATACCCGGGAAGGAGGACCTAAGAGTGCTATTATCCAGCCAAACATCGTCCTAAAACCTGATACGGGTGCCACACCCCCAGCTGTACCGCAATCCGCTAGCAAAACACGGCCACAGAGCAAATCCCCCAGCTATCAATGGACTGCCCGTATTTCTCGACCAACACCAAGCACCAGAGGCTATCCCTCTCTTCCACCCTCCCCGCTCCCCATAACCATTTCCCAAGAAGCACCAAATTAGTCCTTCTCAGACTGTGAATCCCCAACCCTCCACCATCGACAGGCAATTAACAAGTATCCCAATTGACAAATTGATATCTTCTATCCATCCCTGAGCCCTCCCATAAAAAGGATCGTTGGATCTGCTCAAGCCGATTGACAACCTTCGCCGGACATTTAAACATTGACATATAGAAGATGGGCATCGACGAGAGAACCGCCTTGACAAGAACCAACCTACCCCCACCACTCAGTAACTTTCCTTTCCAAGACGACAACCGCTGCTCAAACCTTTGCACCACATATTGCCATTCGCGAACATGGGTTGTCTGAGGCCAAGTGGCAGACCGAGATATCTAATAGGCAACTTCTCAATACCGCAGCTTTCAGTGCACGCAAGCTCCGCCAAGACAGACTCCTCGACCCCAATCCCCGTGATCTTGGATTTAAGAAATTTGATACGCTCACCCGAAATCGCCTCATACACCGAAAGCACATCCACTAGCACACTGAACTCTGTAGCATCAACCTTCCCAAATAAGATCACGTCATCTGCGTATTGTAGGTGTGAAATGAATCTGCCCTGCATACCAACCTGGATACCGGTAATGAGATTACACTACCTGAGGCACGGACGATCAGCCTAGATAACGCCTCGGCTAGAATATTGAACAAAAACAGGGACAGCGGGTCCCCCCTACCAAATACCCCTGGAGCTCTTAAAATACCCAGTCGGAGTACCGTTAATTAGAACCGAAAACCATGGCGAAGAGTAACACCCACGCATCCATTTTCTCCAAATAACACTGAACCCCAACCTCCAAAGCATATAATCAAGAGCATCCCAGCTCACACGATCATACGCTTTTTCCATATCCACCTTCCAAATCGCGGCCGGGCGACGATGGTTGTGAGCCGACTGGATGGTCTCATGAGCCACAGCAACCAGGTCCACTTACTGTCTACCTCGCACAAAAGCCCCCTCATTACCCGAGATAATCTTACTCATCACTAGTTTCAATCTATTCGCTATCACCTTAGATATAATCTTGTAAAGGCAATTTGTGAGACTAATCGGGCGATAGTCAGAAATGTCTTCGGCCCCATCACGCTTGGGAATGAGGGCGATAAAGGTGGAGTCTAGAGCCCTACCAATGAATTCAGAAGTGTGAAATTCAGACATAACCTCCATCAGCTCCCCTTCATAGTCTCCCAAAAAAACGGAAGAACTCCATGGTAAACCCATCTGGACCCGGCGCCTTATTCCGTCCACCAAACCTGATCACACACCACACCTCTTCGTTAAACTGCTGCTCCAGCCCCATCTTTCCTCTGCCGACATGGCACTGAAAGGTAGCCCATCCAATTGCGGGCAAGGAAAACCCCCATCCGTATACAACCGTTCATAGATAGCGACGATATTCTCCCGAACCTGATCCTCACCCACATACGTCACCCATCAACCACGATACTCCTCAAATACTTTGATTTGAACCGGGCGTTGGCAACCGCATGAAAGTATTTAGTATTAGCATCCCCCTCCTTGAGCCATCTAACCTTGGCTTTTTGATTCCACATAACCTCCTCCGTCCTGCACGTGTTGTTGAACTCCAGCTTTTTACAAAACCTATCATCTCTTTCTTCCATCGTAAGGGCTCTATCCTCTTACAAGTTGTTCAGCTCGTTCAATCTCTTTAGTAAAATCTCCTTCTTAACATGAACCAGCCCATACACATCCTGATTCCACACCTTAATCTTGTGTTTCAGTCGATGGAGTTTAGATATGAATCTGTAGGCAGCAGTCCCCGAAGCTACCAATTCGCACCACCACACTAGAACTTTCTCCCGAAAGGATTCATCCAACAGCCACATATTTTCAAATCGAAACGGAGACGGCCCCTTCCCCTTAGACTCACACATCGGGAATAAATCAATCCATTCGAGATTACAAAGAAACCTATCCAGCCTACTAAAGGAAGGGTTATCTTGGAGGTTCGACCACGTGAATCGCGCCCCCATTAACGGAACGTGCATTAGCCCCCAATCCGAAATAAAGGAGTTGAAATCCCTCATCACTCCGACATTCGGTGGCCCACCCAGCTTTTCAGATCCCCATCTTATAGCATTAAAATCCCCGCCGAGACATAGCGGAAAATCCCACTTGGCTGCAAGAGCAGCCAATTCAAACCAAAAATCCCCTGACTCTCTATCAACAGAAGGCCCATAAATACCTGCAAACATCCAATTTTTCCCAAAATCCCTGTTCCGAAGCACCACAGATGCCGAATACACACCCACTTCCTCATCCATCTTATCAAAAATTAACGAGTTCCAGGCCACCAATATACCACCAAAAGCACCAACATAGTCGACACTAATCCAATCCCATCTATCTCCTCCCAACACTGATCGAACCTTCTTCCTATCATAGTTGCCCCATTTCATCTCTTGAAGAGTAACCACGACCGGTTTAACAACCGCAATCACTTGCTCCACCCCAGCCCGTTTAGTCTCATCACAGATACCCCTCACATTCCATGATAAAATCTTCATGATCAAACTGGTTGACATCCCGCCCAGAAACGGAGTATAAATTATACACCCCTCCCATCCGACATCCCCCATTACAATCTCGCCAGTTCCCGCGACCCACTCCGATGCTTCTTTTTGTTATCCCGGCGACTGACCAAAATGGACCGGAACACTTCCCTCAGTTCTGCCTCCGTTCCTTTGAACGACATGCCGAGATTACGCCTCAGACAGATCAGACGATCAATATCCGAAGAGTCCCTGGAGCCCTCACCAGGCCCATCCTTGCTAAAGTCATCACCGATTTGGTTGGGCAAACCAAACCCCTGATGAGAACTCATCTCCTCCCCCATGTATTCCATCAAACCCCTCTGTTGTCGTTCCGATCCCCCACAGTCGTAATCATGATCCATCTCGGAACCTTGCACGGCAGAACCTCCATCAGGATGAGCTTGCAACCCCGGGAACTCTCCATCACAAGATCCCCCGAGTTCGAAGATGTAACGAGTTGGCCCGTAGTATTAACCCGCTGAGTTTCCCCAACCTCAGAGAAGGGCAACTCACTTTCCTTCATTCCTCCCCTCATTCCTGGGTACAGGCCCAGCAAGTCCAAGCCCACAGATAAACGTAACCACCTCACCTGGTCACCCGGACCCGCTATAAGTTCAACCCTCCAAGGGTCTATCGTGGCTAAAATCCATTGGGCCCACCCCGCCAGCTGTGACCCATTGTACAGTTGTGCATCACTAAACGTCCACATGCCAGCACGTGATCCCTCAGTAAATATCGCCTCTACAAAACCCCTCCTTAAAAGCCTCTGGTTCGACTTAGTCAACAGCTCAGAAGGGAATCCAGAAACTTCCTTTGGTCGGCGACGTGTCAGCATCCCACAACACCTCAATCCCCGAGATCCTGCATAAAGCCTCCTCCTTCATTAAAAAACCCTAAGCCCTTTTTAGTTCGCAGAGAGACTCTTCCTCAAACAACAAAAAACAACTTCAGTCTCCATCGGGTCCCAAGTACGACCACAGATCTCGTCCTTTCGTTCTGGCATCTCCATATCCTCACCTAACCCAATCCTCTGCAAATGTACTTGGTCAGCATCGTAGTACGTGAAGATCCCGGCCGTTGGAAACATCGATGGTGATGGATAGAAGTTGAGACAGCCCGGGACCTCGAGTTTCGTGAATAGAGGGTGCATCTCCACCGCATGATCAAACAAGGAATCGATAATCGGCGACCGCTACGTGAAAATCGTCGTCGGAGGCAAGTTGCCGAGAACCAACCCCGAAGACAACCGGTGATCCACCGTTGCAAGCCCAGAAGAGGGTTCCAACGGCAAGGTGTCCGAGAAACACACCTCCCCTTCTTCCAGCTCCTCCAACATAAGACTACCCCCACAATGTCCTCTATCCATCGTAGGAACTCTGTCGAGGTCATGAGCAAGAACGAACTCGGGAACCCCTCCTCGTTAAGGTCTGCACTGAATGCAGCATGGACCCTGGTTCCCCGTGCCAGAATGGTTCGACCTCCGACGAGATTTCTTCTGTGGCACCACTGAATACATGTTCGTCAGGAATCCCGGACTGCTCGGATTCGTGGTGCGCCTGAGCCGGGAGGAAAACCCTCTCCAAGAGCTCCACTTCTATGACAACAGTGATTTCTTGGCCGTTGAGGTAAATCTTGCACGCTCGGGAGATAGCCTCCCAATTGTCGGATTTCACCAAGACGCGTGCGTATCGAGTCTCCCACAAGTCATCAGTGCTTCGATTGATGAGGATACAACCTCCATATCTTTCGGTGATCCCCTTAAGGACCTCAGTAGTCCAAGCCTGGAGAGGGAGACCAAACAACCAGATTCAGATCCCCTCCAACCAGCGGTGGGTCTGTAGAAGACTGGATTCTGGCTCCCATCGACTACAAGCAACAGGTTTGCCATTAATGGAGGAGACCTTTTTGTTAAGGATATCAATCGTCGTTTTGCTCGAAGGACACTGCAATAGAAACTTAGTGTCGGAAATAGTCGAAACAGTCGGCCTATTTTGTAAGCTCCACTGTTGTAACCAAAAGTAAATATGAACAGGTTGTAGAGTATCTTTAATGTAATGAATGGTAAGCCAATAGTCTTTAATGTTATTAGCCACCGAAGTAAAGGTAAAGTTCGTAAAGCAAAGGCAGTCCCCGTCCTTCCCCCCATCCAAAGTAGGAAGAAAAACTTGGTCCACCAGAACTCCGACGTGCCCTCTAGAGACATCTGCGGACGACTTCTCCAGATGTGTCCAAACAAGTTGCGTATGAGGTCCACTCCTCTGATTCCCAGAAACTCTTAAAGGGAGCCCACGGGAATCCGCGATAGATCAACCCAGCGCCAGGTCTCGGAGCTGGTCTCCATTAACAAAGGCCTGATTCTTAGGACTAGCTGGAAGGATAGATTCCCGTGCACTTTTGACCACCGTTCCCTGTGCCCGCAAAGAACTACATCCGTCCCGATGGCACACAGATCTCCTTATAAAACTAATATTCCGGCACTGAGAACAAACCCAATCCCCTTCCCTAAGGACCAGCACGCTCCTCTCTCTCATTGGAAAATGGGTTTTATACTTCTAAGTTGATAAAAAAACTCAAGTCATTTAATTAAGTTACTTTATCATTTCCTACTAAAATCTATAAAAAGAGAAATTATGTGCGAGAAGAAATTTAAATAGAAATTTAAGTAGAAAAAGAAAATAAGCAAGAAACACATTTCTGCCATAAGTGCGGCAATTATGTACGAAAGTTTAAAACATTTATTTTAACCTCAAGGGGTTAGCCAAGCTGGCCAGGTACCTGCTTCCAAAAGCAGGAGACCTGAGTTCGAAACCCCTCCCCTCCTTGAGGCCACCCTAGGGATTTATATCCTGTGCTGACCCGGCATGTGCTGAATTTGGGGTGCGCATGTGCCCCTGGGATTAGGTGGGTGCTCTAAGAGGCCCGGATACCCAGGTTATCAAAAAAAAAAAAGTGAACATCAATCATTCTTAAACCCAAATCCTTATAGACAAGACACATGCAAAGTTTTCACAACGGGAAATGCCCAGCCAGAACAGATCTCCATGCAGTAGAGCCCTCGGAAAAACTAAAATCTTCGTGCAGTAATTAAGGTAGATAAGAACTTGGGAGAATCCAAGGAAATTGAAAACTTGAAAGTAACTAGAAGTATGGTAAATTATCTATCAGGAATCGGCACTGCCACATAGCAAGTAAAAAATAAAGTTAAATTGTTCCTCAATGGAATGATTAAATCACCCAATAAAAGAAGTTGAACTTTCCATAAGGAAACAGAGAGCAAAAGATGCAATATTTGAGAAGTATCTGTAAGTTTTTAGAAACTATAAATGATTAGTGCAATGAATCTAGAAAGAAAAAAACAGGAAAAGAAAAAGAAAAAAGTAAGGAAAAAGACATTAGAGACTAATAGAGGTAGTGCTCACTAACAATACATGAAAGCATCAATGATATAACAATGGCCCGTGGAAAACTCCTACACCAGATCCAGAAACTAAGAGCACCCAATAACCTTGCCAATACAGCAAACAACAAAATAGTAAGAAGCATACTTCTGAAAAACCTACCAGCACAGTTACAAACCGCATCAAAATACGAATCTTGTTGCAATCTCCTGAATATAAAGCATCCTGAAAATTCCATAAATAAAGACAATTATGAGAACCAATACAAGTAAACCTATGTGGAAATAGAAGAACAGAAGAAAAAGGCAACAACTAATTTTTCCAGTTCATCCCATAGAGTGTCTAGTGTCAACACAGATGCAGGGTAAAAAAACAAAAAGACCCTCAAATTTCAAATATGCTGACATGTGCATATATGGAAGTCACTGATAAAGCACCCTCACATTTAATTCTTCTTTCCCTCTTACGTCTTTATCAACACAGATGCAGGGTAAACAAACAAAAAGACCCTCAAATTTCAAATATGCTGACATGCGCATATATGGAAGCCACTGATAAAGCACCCTCACATTTAATTCTTCTTTCCCTCTTACGTCTTTGTTAAGATCGGAAATATCCTCACACATAGAAGAAAAGTAAATTTTTCCTTGAAATGATTGTAGAGGTATTTTCATCCTGAAGTAAATAAGTGAGCTGGTATTTTGATGGGTTGAAGAGAGATGTCACATCTCTCCCCTTCAAAGGACATGATTGAAAGGAGAAAGGTGCCTCTCTCCTTCCAAGGAGAGCCTAAGACATCTCACATATCTCTCCTTTTAAAATATAAAGGTAGTGCTCCTCCCTTCACTCGAAATGCATTTGACAGGTAAGCAGAATCTAGGATATTTTATTACAGGGGTAGGCATTTTAAAACTCAGAATGAGACTGGGTAACATAAACTTCAACCAACACTCTTTGATAGCTTCATAAATATCAAACACAAACTCTTTGATATTTTGATACATATCAAGCAAGTTTCAATATGTATCGACCTAACTTAATCTGCTCATGAACCCTATGAACGGCGAACTTGTTCGGAGCGAACCAGTTCGCCATTCGATTCAGTTTGCTTCGTTGGGATCAGGTGAATTTGGCGATTTTCACTGGATTTCGTGCTAAGAGTACAACTATAAAAAAAGCGATATGTGACGGCCTCATTAATCTGGGCGCCAGCATGAAGGCATGGTGACCTTGGAGCTGGCTATTTGGCTAGCAAGAAGGCGGGCGGACCTTGTAGCTAGCTATGTAGCGCGTGTGTGCAGAGGCACGGGGCCTTGCGGCGCGTGCACTTTCCCCTTATGCATGTTGCGATCTAGTGTAGTGACTAAACGCGTGATGGGCTTGGAATGCGGTGCTCCGCGTAAAGGCACACGACGTGGTGCCAAGAGGGCACGCGACGTCCTGGTGCCATAAGGCACGTAATGTGGTGCTCCGCGTAAGGGCACGCGACGTGATGCCAAGAGGGCACGCGGCGTGGTGCCAAGAGGGCATGCGACGTCATGGTGCCATGAGGGCACGCGACGTCCTGGTGCCATAAGGCACGTAATGTGGTGCTCCGCGTAAGGGCACGCGAAGTCCTGGTGCCAAGAGGGCACGCGACGTCCTGGTGCCATGACGGCACGCAATGTGATGTCAAGAGGGCACGCGACATCTAGCTTGTACGGCAAGTGATGTCGTGCCAAGAGGGCACGCGGCATCCGGGTGCAATGACGGACCCGATATAGTGCCGAGTGGGCACAAGACACAGTCACGACTCGGACATGATGTGGTGCCACGAGGGTACGCCATGTGGTGCCACGAGGGCACGCGACATGAAGTCATAAGGACCTCGCGACATGGTCGTGACACGGACGCGACATGGTCGTGACATGGATGCGACACAGTGCTATGTGGGCATGAGGCCATGAGGGCCTCGCGACGCGAACGCGACACAGTCGCATGTGACATTGATGCGTGACCTCACAAGGCATGTGGGCTTAGAGGATGGCACTGTGTGCCACGGACAGAGGTTCGTGTGCCACAATTAATGCCAAAACACTACCTTGGGAGGTGTGTGCCACAGGGAAAGAGTCGCGTGCCATGGTGGTATGTCAAACCAATAGGTTTGAGGTTCTTCTGCTAGATAGCTCAAGTTGGTGTTTAAACCATACGTGGGGGAAGAGAGTTGTTGAGCTATTCTCCCACACATGGGCCCTTGCGTTGCTGGAGGGGCGCATAGATCTTCTAGGTTAGGGTGGGCCTAGAACGTCACTGCAGCGATGAGGCGATGCCATGTGTCACCCGGGGTGAGGTTACCATGTGGCCCCGGGCCGGCGTTGTGGTGCACATGGGTCAACGACCTCACGAGGGCACTCAAGGGCTACGTGGGACACAGTGGTGCGCACTAGCTGAGGGTCTGATGCGGGCCTGTGCTGGTAGCATGGGCCACACACGATGCTTAGTTTGGATAGCATGAAAAGTTGCATGCTACTCCAAGTGTACTGGTCCCGTAGGCCACACACGATGCTTAGTTTGGACAGTATGAAGAGCCGCATGCTACTCCAAGTGTGCTAGTCGCGTGGGCCACACACGATGGTTGGCTTGGATGGCATGAAGAGATGCATGGCACTGTCACAAGCGAGGAACTAGTGCAGTGCACAGGGTGAAGCTGGGTAGGCCAGGTGGCACTGACATGTTGGCATGCGTGTTGCGAGTAAACACGATGCGTTGAGATGGTTTGTCTCGGGTGAAGGCAACCATGAACGAGAGTTCCCGTCCTCTAGGCAGGTGGTATCAAAGTGATGGTTGAATAAGTTGGTCTCGCTGTGCGGGGCAGTGAGACATTGCATGAGTGTGATAGCCAGTGTCAGGTTGTGCCTCGGGAAAACTAGTGGCAGCGAGGCACCGCACGAGCGTCGAAAAAAAGTTACCCCGTGATAGAGAGGTGAGAGACTTGAACCCACAACCTCAAATAGAGTACACTCACCATTCACATACTCCCTACCAAGTAAGCCATGAGTTGTTTTTGTATGAAATGTTATCTCTTTCTAATTACATATCTTCTATCTTACCAAAAAAAAAATTTATTTAACATTAAAAACTCATCCTACCCCTAGTGAATCGAATTCATAGGACAATAGCGAATTGCAAACTCAAATTTGAATCAAGCGAATTGCAATTTAAGTAACATAGGTATTGACACAAATAATACATGGCTAAAAATTCAAAAATGACATGAACGACCCACAACAGCTATCAGGAAACTCTATTAAATTCCAATGCAGCTTCTCCCAGAATAATATGCAAATTTGATATGAAACATTTCCATCAACAACATCATTGCCTTGTCCCATCTATTTGTTTGGCGTAAATTTTATATGGCACATGTTTCTCATAGAACAAATTTAATTCGAAATTGATAATTGGAAACTGATCGGTCAAAATGTGTTTCCCGGTTTCCTATTATACAGAAGCATACTTAAAGTTTCATAATCATGTTCCGTTTATAGCAAATAGATTTTTTCTGGAAATACAAAAGTTTACTTGAGAGGTATATGATTTGTATGGTAGAGTATGTAAAATAAGATTAAAAAAACTTCAATAAATTGATTTGGGTCCCTGAGACAAAACGTAGTGTATCTACTGCAATATCATCCACAAACTGACCTATGAATGAAATCCCGCTTATGCAATAGAAGTCCCCAAATATCAAGTTGTACAAGTCATACAGAAAAAAATGTGCTTTTAGATTGAAGCGTATAGGACAGTTCTGTTTGGTTACTACAACATGTAGAACAACAAACCATCACTGCTAAAAAATTGTTAAAGATGACATATAGAAGCGAGTAAGTGAAAACACCCCTACTAATAAAATCTTCAATGATGAGTTCAAAAATGAAGTCTCTTCAAGACTGGATGCCCATGTCGATGGCAGAGAGAGAGAGATAGAGAGATGATTTAACTGAAGAAAGAGATGGAGGTGTTAGCAAGAGTGAAGATCGAAGATAACAAAGAACAAGAAGGATGCTTTTCTATACCTGTGGATCGTGAGGATTTCATGCTATCGGATCCTTCACCATGATGTACAAATTAAAACAAAGATTAATGGTAGTTTAGGGTTAGGATTTTTAGGTAGGAGAAGGGTGATAGAAAAGAGGAAAGAGATGGAGAAACTAGGGTTATGAGAGTTCTATTATCTCACACCCGCTTCTCACTAACACCTGTACTCTTTACAAAGCGATATTGACACACCCACTTACATATAAAGACACTTACACATACATCAAGTTTATGTGAGTTCTATGGACACACCATCACTCCCCCTCAAGTTGGAGCATAGATGTCAATCATGCCCCAACTAGGAGGTGATTTCACACAACATGTTCTTTTCTCCTGCCTTTGTGAGTATGTCTGCAAGTTGATCTTCAGTGTTGACTTGTGGTATGCAAAATTCCTTAGACTCAACCTTCTCTCTTACGAAGTGGCAATCCACATCAATGTGTTTATTCCGTTCATGGTACACAGGTTTTCCACAATGTGCAATGCAGCTACATTTCCTCCCAATAGAATCATGGCAAAATTTACATTAACTCCAAGGTCAGACAGAATGAACCGAAGCACATTCCCTCATGAGCTCCCTCAGACATGGCTCTTATATTCCACTTCAACACTTGAGTTTGAAAAACCATTCTGCTTTTTACTTTTCTAGGTAACCAAGTTACCTCCCAGAACGGTACAAAAACATGGAGAGGATCTTCTGTCACTTAGAGAACCAGCCTAATCTGAGTATGTGAATACCTCAACATCCAAATGTTCACGGTTCTTACAGAGCAACCCTTTTCCAAAACTTCCCTTCAGAAATCTTAAGATTTTGTAGATAGCGTCAAGATGTGTAGTTCTAGAGGAATGCATATGTTAACTCACTACACTTCCAGCATACGCAATATCAGGTTGGGTCATTGTGAGATAGATGGGTTTTCCCCCAATTAGCTAGTAGATCATGGGATCCTTGAGAGGATCCCCTTCTTCTCCACTAATCAAATGGCTCTGCTCCAATAGGAGTTACAATTCACCTACAACAGAACATGTCAGACTGCTTCAACACATCAAGAGATACTTCCTCTGTGATAAGGCTATTCCTTCCTTAGACCTGAGTACCTCAATCCCCAGAAAATAATTTGAGTGGACCCAAGTCATTAATATCAAACATCTCTGTTGAGATAGCACTTTAGTTTTAGTATCTCCTCACTATCATCTCCAGTAACAATGATGTCATCTACATAAACCACCAAGGCTATGATGTAAACCCCTCTCTTTACAAACAATGAGTGATCATAACGGCTCCTCTGATATCCAAATCTTACCACTGCATTATTGAATTTCTCAAACCAAGCTCTTAGAGACTGTTTTAACCCATATATTGCCTTTTTCCAATCTACATAGTTTACCTTTCTCCCCCTGAAGAAAGAAGCTCGGTTCCATATATGCATCCTCCTTCAGATCTCCATGAAGAAAGGTATTTTTACATCTAACTGATATATAGGTCAGTGTTTATAAGCAGCAATAGTTAGAGGAACTCTAATGGAGTTAGACTCTGCTACAGGTGTGAAAGTCTCCTGATGGTCCACCCCTTGTGTTTTTGTGAACCCTTTCGCAGCAAGTCTGGCCATGTACCTTTTAACGACCTATCTGGTCTATACTTGACCATATAAATCCACTTGCACCCAACTAATTTCTTCCTTTTAGGGAGTCCCACAAATTCCCATGTATCATTTTTGTTTAGTGCTGGCAACTCATGAATCATAGCCTCCTTCCACTGTAGCTGAGACAAAGCATCAAAAACCCAAGTAGGGACAATGGTGGAATCGAACGAGGAAATGAAGGATAAATGCAATTTTGAGACAGCTTTGTACGTCACAAACTAACTTTTGGGATGACGGGAACAAGACCTGGCGCCTTCACACAGAGCAATGGAACATGAAGGTAAGTTACATTTAGCCCTGCCTATGGAGTTGAACCTTGATCTGTAGTCCGAGACTCTTGATCTTGTAAAGTACAGCGTAACCTATTCCTTGTAAATGTGTTTTCCTTTTCGAAACTTGTCAAAGGCACCTTGTTGTACCACCTATTTCTCTCCAATGTCACTTTCTCCGATTTTCTTCATGATCTTCACCAAGTTCACATTCTTCACAATATGGCAACACAGTTGTGCTTTCTTATTCATGGACTCTCCCCCTGAAGAGGGTGCTATGGAGGAGAGTTAAAAGAAGTAGACTCGAAGGAGACATCCATGGTAACAAAAACCCTGACATTTCTATCCCTTCTGAGTTGGGGGAAACGCAATGGACATCCTTACGATCCAGCTTATCCCTATGGATAGCGGAAGGTGAGCAAAGCATAGTGAACCAATTCCCTTTGGGGGAACAGGAAAAAGACATTGGATGGGTCACACCAATTGAAGCGGTGATTTTCTTTCAAGAACCGAAGTAGGCATACGACTGACGAGAAAATTAGTTGTCAATGTCAATACCCCCCCCCCCCCCCAAACAAACGGTTAGGGACATGCATTCCAAGAAGTACAGCCCGTGTGACTTCAAGGAGGTGACAATTTTTTTGTTCTACAACCCATCCTGTTGAGGAGTATAGGGCATGGGGACTGCCACTCAATTCCATAGATGCAAAGGTAGGACAAAAGATGAAGAGGGAGGGCGGGGGAAGGGGGGCTCTACCATTATTGGACAGTAAAACCTTTACACTTGTATGAAATTGAGTCTAAACCAAGTTATGATAAATGGAGAAAATTGCAGTCATTACTCATTAAGAACAATATAGTGTATTGTGTGCAATCATCAATAAAGGAAACAAAATTATGAAAACTCTTACAAGAAGAAACCAGGGATGGTCCTGACACATCAGACTGCACAAGATGAAAAGGAATACTAGTTTTACTATCAGTGTTATGATATGAATTCCTACAATGTTCGGATAATTGAAAATTTTGACATTTAAACTTGGAAGTATCAAAACCATCAAAATGCTTAAGAAACAAAATACGTAGGCGAGAAGTAGGTCATGTCCCAAAAAGATGCGTTATATGTGAGCATCATGAATAGTAACAGATGCAGTAATCGGCTTTGGAATCCACCAGTCTTCAAGTAGGTAGAGTCATTTCTCCTCAATATCATGACCACATATCCCTGTCATGAGGTCCTGAAAAACATAATCGGTCGAATAAAAGGTGACACTGAAATTCAGAGATTTTGTGATTTGAGTCATTTGACTGACAGATAACAAGCACAAAGGCATTTTAGGAACATGTAAAATGGACTCCAACGATAAACTACCAATGTGTACTAATCATTTACCCTTTACATGGACTGGAGACCCATCAGACTTCAGCAATACTAATATGACATGGGTCGAAAACAAGAAATCTAGAGTGAAAGTATTGGGACATAACAGAATGTGATCGCTCACCCCTGATCAATGATTGAAGGAGACTATGACGAGGTATATGTGTGGACAGGCCCAACGATGCCTGAATCAGCCATGTGGGATGAGGAGGCATGTGTACTCATAGCTCGCTGCAACAGGTCTTGATACGCCCTCTGTGTGAGAATAACAAGGGTCGAGGATAAGGAAGATGTTGTTCTAGGCATCACTAGGAGTTGGTGCACTATGAGAAGATGATGTGCTCCCATCATTAGCAACAGAAGTACATGCCTCGTTATTTTGATTGTTTGGAAATTCGGGACATCCCACAATGTCCTAACAGATCTCCTTCAAGTGCCCTTTCTACCACAATGTGGGCACTCCAGCTTCTCTTTTTCTTCACGAGTTAGATTATTTCTGCCAAAACCACGACCTCCACTTTTACCTCCACCACATCTAAACTCAGAGAATAAAGGAAGAGTCGAGCGCTCTGGGGGTTGAAGAAACGTATCCATGAACTTCATACAAGTCTCCTTTCGCTGAAGGAGGGAAAAACTGTTCCCAAAGGTGGCAGCTCCTCTCTAACAAGAATACTAGCATGAACATGCTCATACTCAGAATTGGCAATGGGGAGAAGATAAATTATCTTCTCCTTGTCACTCTCTTCCCCTGGAGTCTCATACACCCAGTGCACTGGGTCCTACTTGCACATGAATCACATTTTCCCTTTCCTTGGTAGTGGCTCAAACTCGTCCCACATACCTCAACTGGGTATAATAGTCTCCAACAGACTTCTCCCCTTGACATGCTTGAATAATTTTATCGATGAGGCTAAACACCTTAGTATAATCATGTTTTTGCGAATATGCTTCACTGATAGGAATCTACAGCTTCCTTGTTGAATTAGCGTACATACACTGGTTGCATGGAATGCAACAACCAAGTCATCATTGTCATGTTATCACATCTCCAATCAATGTACTTCTCATCAATAGGAGCTGATTAAGGGATGCTACCATCCACATACCCTAACTTCCGGTTTGAACCAAGGAATAATTCCGCAGATCGAGACTAGGGCAAGTAATTAGTTTCATCAAACTTAAACTGTGGTTTTTTTGTAGCCCATGATTTCTATCACTACTATTATGCAGTCATTTTGATGTCTTCCATCAATGTAAATCACAGCCCACACTAGTCATTTCAGCAAACAAAGAAGGAAAACATTGCTCCACAACAGAGAAAAGCACTTCAAGATGGCAGCAATACTGTTGATATAGTCTGGGATACTCCCACGCTTCACCACATCATATTCAACAGACTTTATACAAGAAAAAGAATTCCACGGTATCCACAAGCACTATAAAATCCTCACACTTTCTTCAAAAGTTAACGAAACAAGTTCCATTCTGCTTCTAGTATAAACCTAAAGCAACACCATCATTCAAAGAGATCTACCACCGACACAGAACTCGGGACCTCAGAAAATCAAAAAACTGGCGAGAAATAGGGGAGAACAAGGGATCCAACAAAACATCATCTAAATCTCACAAAATACTCATTTCGTCATCACAGGTTGATTCCTTATAGCATTCCGATCAAAACCCATAAAGGATAGGTCCCCCATCTGGTGGCACGAAATCAAAAACCCAAAAAAAAATTTAAGATGAAAAAACACAGATCCTTTTAAAAACTGTACTTAGAGGCTTCAAATGAAAACAACTCAAGAGGAAAAATACTCACAACGGAATTCTCATCACATTGGTGTATGTATCTTCCATTTTTGGATCAATGGGCTGACCCTATTGGCGTCAGCAATGACTAGGGTGACGTCAGCAACAGTGACGGTTGATCCAAGTCAGGCACTGATACCAACTTAAAATTATGTGATTAATGGTAGTTTAAGGTTAGGGTTTGAAGGTAGAAGAGAGAGAGATGGGGAAATTAGGTTATGAGAGTTATTTTATATCAACACTCATTTGTCATTAATACTCATACTCTTCACAAAGTGATATTGATACACCCACTAATACTAACACACCCACTTACATGTAAAGACACTTAACACGCCAGCTTAATGTGAGTTCTATGGACACACCAAAATTACCACCATGACCGTTACTTCAATACAGGAAAAAAATAACTCACAAACAAAAGGTTGTTTCTCCTTGATAACTGAAATCAAAGATTAAGCATAAAGAGATACCAATCTAAGTTCACAAAGGAAAAGTTCCCATGATAGAGAAAGATGGCACAAGCCGCACAAGCATCTCCAAAATAAAATTGACTGCTCACATCGGATATAAGACCCCATCGTAAAGAACATCGATTACAAGCCGTGATTCGTGACCTAAGTGTTGTGATACCATTTGGGATCTGCAGGAGAAGCAAGGGAAATAGGGGGTTGGGACTTCAGGAAGATGATCCAGCTAATTAGTATTGCTGAAATTCCTAAAACAGTTGAGAGAAAATGGTTGGGCTTATTTAGAGTTCGACAAAACCATGACCACCATCATGAGTAAGGCAGTAAAAGATCAATGGAGTTTAAGAAGAAGAAGAAACACCCAAAAGGATCTTGAAAATAGAGAAGTCTACATACTCAAATCTGGAATTCCTGAGCAGAAAATAATAACAGCGTTAGAGAAGCCTATGTTCCCTTTTTCTCACCAATATTCAGCCCTTAACCGAAAAAAAGAATCCTAACTTAGAACTATTCACTTATACTAGAAAAAGTCACCATCATCCTTGACTTCGCCCAGTGTCAACTTCGTGAGTCCTATTTCTCCATTCATTTCTGCTTAAAGCGGAACTCCTTGTCACTCCACAATCCTTCATGTCACCTCTAAAGACTTTACTGATCTTCCCTTTCTCATACTTCCTTGGGCTTGCATCATAGCCATCTTACATACATGGGTTGTTTCATGTAATTGATGGACATTCTCAAACCTCTATAAATGGCATTCCTTGATTTTATCTTTCATTGAGGATGCCCTTAAACTTCCTCTTACATATTCCAAATTCTATCTTTTCTTGTTACTCCACAGTAATGCTGTCAAAGGCACGCCTCAATGATGCACCCTCCACGCCTGAGCATTGCAATTTACGCGCAGGTGCACCTAGGCACACGCCTTCTGTACCTAGGCATGCTATATATATATATATATATATATATATATATATATATATATAAATATATATATATATATATATATATATATATATATATTTAAATATATATATATATATATATAAGTTTATAACTTATACAAGTTATATAAGCAATTAAGCATTGAACCTCTTTTTTTTTTAATCGATAAAGAAGATATATTGAAAACAGCAAGGCGCTGAAGGACAATACAAGGACACGACCAAAAAAACAAAAAAGAGAATAACAGACAACAATACAAGGCCAAACCAGAACAAACCAGCCCCAAACCCAGCCCCCAAGACCAGGTCAAATCAGCCAGGGTCCCATACCAGGTGCTCCACATCAGCCCCTCCCCCCCCCTCTAGCCACCCAAAACCAAACAAGGTCTCAGACGGCTTTCATGATCATCCCCACCGGTCTGCTCTACTGCTCGAAAATTCGCAGGTTCCTCTCCCACCATATAGACCACAGCACCGCAAAGAAAGCGGCCATCCAATAACCACTGCGATAATCCTCCATAGAGACGGACTTCCATATCAACCACTGGCAATAGGGATTTGAAGGGGTAACCCAAGACATACTAAAAGACTTAAGCACAATGGTCCACAACCCGCTAGCCACCTCACAGTGCAAAATCAGATGTGATGCATTCTCCTCCGCCTTTTTGCACATAACACACCTATTCGGGCCGACCATCCCTCTTCGCATAAGCTGGTCAAAAGTGAGGACTTTCTCTCTGAATAAGGTCCACGCAAATAACCGAATCTTGGGAGGGATGGGCTCCCTCCACAGACTAGCACCAGAATACCGAATAAGGGGTCGCCGAGTGAGCATGCGATAGTAGGACCTGACTGTGAAGAGACCATTGCTACTTTGCGTCCATAACATCTGATCCTGCCCGTGATTGTTATTCTTAGCTTCGCAAAGCATCAGGATCAGCTTAGCAAACGCAGCCACCTCCTCATCCCATAGGGAGCGCCTAGTAACAACATCCCACAGCCCGCCTCCCTCCAAATCCGAAACAAACTCATCAATCTTACCAAGCGGATTAACAGAGATGACCTAGATATTTGGAAAGATATCTTTGAGGCGGTCGCAAATCAACCCAAGCATCCTCCCAAAAGCGGAGGCGAGAGCCACAACCCCAACTAAAACGTAGGCCTCTAGCGAACATACCCCAAGTGCCACAAATACCTTTCCACCAGTTGGAAACTCCTCTATTCACCACAACATTTATCCCCCAACTACCGAACGAAACCCCGTACTTATCCACCAGCACCTTATGCCATAGGTTGTCTCTCTCCTCCGCTCTCCCTGCACGCCATAACCACTTTCCCAACAAAGCCACATTGGTCCATTTCAGGTTGCGGATGCCCAGCCCACCACACCTTACAGGAAGCTGGCAAATGTCCCAGTTGACGAGGTGGAAGCTCTTCTCCATACCCGATCCTTCCCATAAGTAATTCCGTTGGATTTGTTCTAGGCGGTTAATCACCCCTTTTGGGCACTTGAACAACGACATATAGAAAATTGGTAACGAGGTGAGGACAGTTTTAACCAACAAAAGGCGACCACCACTACTGAGCAACTTCCCTTTCCACGAGGACAATCTTCGCTCAAACCGGATCCCAGGCCCTTGCGGCAGGGTATCTTAGGCCGAGGGGCAGCCCCAAATACTTAATGGGAAACTCCTCCACAGCGCAACCAATAGTGAGTGCCAAATCCTCCAACAGACGCTCATCAATGCCAATACCCGTGATAGATGATTTAGAGAAGTCGATCCATTGGCCCGAGACCGCCTCATAAATAGATAGGACATCGACCATGCTGCTAAATTCCATCACATCCGCATTCCCAAATAGCATAGTGTCATCAGCAAATTGGAGGTGCGAAATGTGAGTCCTGGAGTTGCCCACCTTGATACCAGAAAATAAGTTCAACTGTTTAGCCTGCACCTTCAGCCTCGACAAAGCCTCCCCCACAATGTTGAACAAAAAAGGGGATAAGGGGTCCCCTTGACGTAACCCTCTAGAGCTGTTGAAGTAGCCAGCCGGAGTGCCATTAACCTTTCATTGAGCTATAGGCCAAATTCTTACTTGTTAGTTGTTACCTGCCTACTTGTTAGTTCATTAGTCCTTACTTAGATAGTTGTATTACTTTCTTTTTTGTAAAATTGTATTTTTTTAGTGCAAATAAAGTTCAATTGTTGACAATGTTTATTTTGCTCTTGTATTTCATATTTGTTGGTTGCTACCAAGGAATAAAGTCTCGGAAATCCAGTACGTATCGGTCACTTGTCAAACCGATACATATCAGTATGTCAGGCGATACCCAATGTATCGCTGATAGCTTGGCGAATGTATCGGTTTATACAATATTTATAAAAACAAAAAAAATGTCTAGATTGCACCAAACTATCAGTAGGTCAATAGGCATGTACAGTAGGCTACTTCATGGGTCAATAGGCAACAATATTTTTAAGAAAACAATATATCAGGCTGTCAGCAGGTCAATAGGCCTGTATAATAGGCTACTGCATGGGTCAATAGGCATATACAGTAGGCTACTCCATGGGTCAGCAGGTCAATAGGCTTGTACAGTAGGCTACTGAAATCTAGTGTAACTAGGTTGTCAGCAGGTCATTAGGCCTGCACGGGAACTTAATTCAATAGACCAATTTTTCAGTAGCCTATTGTAGCAAGTCAAATTATCATTTAAGTAATTGTAGCTTTTGTAGCAAGTCATTCTCGGGTATAACCGCCCAAAAAAAAACTTGTCATTTAAACTATAACAGTACAATCAAATCCTTTCAATAGACCAGTCAAATTATCATTTATATATAAACAACTTGTCAATCTCGGGTATAATGACCCAAAACAAATTTGAAAATATTGGACGACACATTCGATGTATCTTCTGATATTTTTTCAAAACATCCAAATATCGGATGATACAAACGAGTGGATATTTGTATCATCTGATATTTTGGACGATACATAGTTGATATGATACTTGCGTAATTAGGATACCGGTGACAGCTGATACAGGTACGTATCGTTCAATACATCCTGTATGGAACAAGATTTTGACCCATGCTGGCTTTTATTCTTTATATACATGTTTAAGTTTAAAAATTAGACAAAAATTATGACCTGGGTGGGTCAAAATCTTGTCCGATACCGTTACGTATCGAAGGATACATACCAGTATCGGAGGCCACCAATACGATACATATGCAATGTTTCGTACAATGAATCACCCAAAAAGTGGATGATACAAACATCAACTCATTTGTATCGTCTGATATTTTGGTATTTAGAAAATATCGGGCAATACGTTGAAAGTATCATCTGATATTTTTTAAAAAAATTGGGTCACTATACTTGAGAATGACAAGTTGTTTATATATTTAACGGATAATTTGTATGTTCTATTGAAGGGACTTGAATGTACTGTTATAATTTAAATGACAATAGCTACAGTTATTTTAATGATAATTTAACCTGCTGACAGCCATTTACACTAGATTTCAGAAGCCTATTGTACAGGCCTATTGACCTAGGCAGTAAGTAGCCTGCTGACCCATAAGCTGGATTTCAGAAGCCTATTGACCGATGTAGTAGCCTATGGACCTGCTAACAGCCTGATATATTGGGTTTTTTTTTTTAATGTTATAGCCTATTGAACCATGCAGTAGCCTATTGACCTGCTGACAGCTTGGTGCAATCTAGACATTTTCTGGGTTTTTCTTTTAATATTGTATAAACCGATATATTCGTTAGTGTATCGGTGATACTGATACATTGGAATGTATCGCTATGTATCAGTTTGATAAGCGACCGATGTATACGGGAAATTTAATCATTGATCCCAGGGGTATATATCAAATTATTAGTAGAAATATAAATATAGTGATATATACCATTTTATATTAATATGTAAATTTTTAAATTTTAATACATAAACATATAATAAATATGCAAAACAAAGTTTAAAAAAAGTGTCTTGAAAAAAAAAACTGTGCATTCGCGCCTAGACCTCGCCTAAGGCCGCAGGGACTCTTGTCGTCTGGGGAATGCCTAGCGCCTTTGACAACACTCCTCCACACATCCACTTTAGCATACGTATCTCAGATAAATGTACTTTATCTTATAGATGCTTTTCCATTGCCCAGCATTCTGCACTATACAACAATGTAAGTTTTGCGTCTCCTTGATCACATAGCACACTACTTGCTTGTCTCCATTTTTCTATTTCATCGATGCTACCTCTAAACTTCCTCTTATGTACTCATTCCTAATTATATCCTTCCGTGTTACTTCGAACATCAACTTTAACATATGCATTCCAGCACATATACATTAGCTTCTTGTGGCTTTTCATTTCCCAACACTATGCATCGAATGGCAATGTAGGTTTAACTGTCAACTAATAAAAATTTCTCTTCAATTGCAGTCATTGATCACATAGCAAACCAATTGCTCGCCTTCACTTCACCAACTTACATATATCTTGAACAATTCCTCCATTATTTGTCCAGCCTTCACAATTCAGGTTCTGAGACACATGTATCATAGTAGGCCGGCCTACCCACTTAATTAGACATTGTTGATGTACTCCATTTCACTTCTTCAAATTGCCAGCATTTCCAGGCAGCCCTTAATTGCCTGATCTGTGTTGATCAGTCTATAAGTCTCGTTGGACATTGAGGTCTAAACAAGTCCAACGAGAGTTTTGACTGATCAGTGTTGCCATTGATCTTCCTCACATTTTGAAATAGTTCGGCCTTTTTATGCTTTACTTTGCTATAGGTCCGAGTTGGAAATCACTCCGTTACACAAGAAGACCATAAAAGATCTTCCTTGTAATAATTCTTCCAGTCATTGTTCATTTACAGGTCTCTCTTGTAATGTGTACTTATTGTTGCTTTTATGGATTTTCTCTTGAACTTGTCTTTTAACTTAACCGATATAATCAGCAAGAGAATCGACGCCATTGCTAACATTGTTATCTATGGGTTGGTGGAGCGAAGTAAAGGACATACTTAGGTGTTCATTTGTAAACAATCTCAAATGATTTTTCCTATTGTTTACTGAATAAGTGTGCAAGGCTCGGGGTACGGCTAACTCCCATTGAGAATTCCACTCATCAACAATGCTTTCTAGGAGGATGCTGAGGCTACAATCAACGATCTCGATCAATGATATGCACAAGAAAATTGCAGCTTGGTTCTCATCCTTGTCGAAAGCATCCTCCAAAAGTGATGTAGTGCCCCAATCTACAGTGATCATCTTTGGACAATGGTACAATCATGTAAGTAAAGACTTCCTTGAAAAATAGGCAATATGCGAATCATCAAATGCCTTCCTACATGGAATTTTTCTGCAGAAAATAATTAGTCCTATAGAGCCCAAGTTCCTTTTGCTCACCTACATAAACGGTCTTTAACCAAATGAAAAGGTCCTAAATAACAACTTAAACATATACACTTATCCTTGAACAAAAGACCCATATGAGAGCTTAAAAAGGCATAAAACAACCTCAAGTCTTTCAAATTTTAAGAAAACAAAAACCCATGTGGTTGTCGTAACATAGAAGAGAGGGGAAAGAATCAAAAAGAACAATAACATAAAATTTCTCTCTTAAAGTTGGCAAGAGGTCAATTTCTTAGAAAAGTATAAATAAACCACGAGTCTAAAGACTCAGGACTCTTAACCTTGTATTTTTCCCTATTTTCTTGGCATAGAAGTAATTAAGGATTTTCCTTAAAGGCGTCAAGAGGTCGACTTATTAAAAATGATAAATAACACAAGAGTCCAGTCTTTTGGACTCTT
Organism: Chloranthus sessilifolius; assembly: GCA_021018995.1. Classification (NCBI taxonomy): domain Eukaryota; kingdom Viridiplantae; phylum Streptophyta; class Magnoliopsida; order Chloranthales; family Chloranthaceae; genus Chloranthus; species Chloranthus sessilifolius. Next base: position 5,371,234 of record CM037588.1, on the reverse strand, counting down.
TGGAATCTTATGATACATTCCCTATTTTCTAGGCATAGAAGCCATCAAAGAGATACCATGCACTTTTGCCTCTTTGATTTCAATTATCGCAGCCACTACGTTGAACAGCCCACAAAAGGAGCCTCAACTCCCATGACCGCATCCAGGTGGAAAGGCAGTCCAAGCGCATTGATCAATCATGAAATGAGCTGATTATTAGGTGGGACAGAGCCGGGCACCATCTATAGTTTATGGATCATAAAATTGTTCGTGTGGCATGCATATTAATAAAACGGAGCTTTCCACGTGACAAGCCATCATCTAGATCAGATGGAACTCACAACCCAAACATCATCAGAGTATAAAACCTTCCAATTAAAGAACTTCCGTTCATTTAATGTGGGAAAGGTCGTCAAATCATGTATTGTCATCTGGAATTACCGTATCGTACACTGTATCATATCATGTCATAAGATACACTTTGATTTTTATAAATATACATAGATAAAGAAACAAGGAAATAAATACAAAAAAATAGAAAATAGATTGTTGTTCCATGAAATACTAAGCATCAATGATATTCACGTCACCATTAGGTTGATTCATAAAAAAGTACACAAAAATAAACATCTCCCACTCATCACCAATTGAATCATCACTTTTTTCCTTCTTTCTCCTCCTTTCTCTTTATCTCTTCTCCTCTTTCCTCCTCTTCTTCCTTTCTTCTTCTCTTTCTCCTCTTCATTCTTTCTTCTTTTTCTTGCTGCATTTGATAGATATGAGGAGGGGAGTAGCAAATAAGCAATCAGACGTATTTTTTAAAAGAAGTACAACTGCTATCATGTGTATTGTACAGTGTCGAACTGTATGTACGACACACTCTACAGTATTGTACGATACAGTTAGAAAATGATATGTATCATTTTCTATTTGATACGTATCCTGTATCATATGGAAATGATAACAATGAATGTGGATTGTTGTTCATACACCACTTAAACTGTGCAAATGTGACTTTTGTGCTTAACCCAATCTAGACTATGGCCATGTCTACAGTATTGATTAAGATGGAATGCCACATGCATAGAATTGACGACCCATGAACCAAAAGCTGGTGCACGGGCCTGTCGATTTCCAACTCATGTAACGGTCATTACATGCTGGTGCATACGTTGAAAAATTCATTACATTTGACAAATTGATAACCTGGCCAGTATAATTTACAGAGAAAGGCAACCCAAAATTAAAACTTTCAAGCTTCTTGTAGGCCTTTCATTATGACAGCTAGAATTAGTGAATTAGAAATTGAAAAATAATAATCAATGAAAAATAACAGTCCTATCTACATAATAGAAGAGTAACTAAAAACGAGCGGAGCAGTGCATTGCTTACCTGTAATCTAGTTTGAGTAGTGTCCACTACTTTCTTAACGAAGTCCTCGCTTTCTAAATTCAACAAACCAACCTGTAAAGCAATATAGGGATGTAAGAGCCTAAGACTTTCTAATTTAGCCTGCATTAACAAGTTCTTAATCTTCAAATTGTAAAAGCACCTATAGATAATGAAGGAAAAATTTTTAAAGTGGATATGGGATCTATAAGGTTTATGTACCGACTCTTTATGCATATTGAACACTAGCAGAAGAAAAAAGACTAAACAAGCATCGGATGGAATATATATATATATATATATATATATAGATGATGGATCTACCCTACCAATGTTCCATACAAAGGGATCTTGTGTGGCAATTGTTCAGCGCATTGAAGAAGAAACTGTGAAAACGAAGGAACCAAGTGAGTACCTCATCATGTGCAAATTTCAAGATAACTGTCAAATATGATGATTATGAATCAAAGAGACATGAGCATAAATTTTGAGTAATAAGGGCAGCAAAAAGTAGCACAAAGGCTTCAAAATCATTATCACCAAACTTTTAATTCATGCAGTATCCATCCAAGCAACCACCATTATGGTAACCAACACATGGATTCTTGTAAAGGATGTGTACTATGATAAAAAACCAGTTAGAATTCTCTGCACTAGATTACAAATCTGGGCGGTAGTGAGAATCTGAAGCACATGCCGTTAGAATAGTAACAACTAAAACTAAAGCAACAAAAAGCAAACACCACCAAATGATCCAACCCCAAAAGGGAAGCCGAAAGAATCTAACCCCGAGGAACAAACCCCAGCAGACCAGGAAACCCACAGGACCAAAAACCAGCACCATCACATCAGGAGTAACTCGTCCCAAGTACCAGCCAACACCCCATCCATACCCAACGCATCTCTATCCAGCATTACCCAGCTAAGAACTAAGAACCCAATCTCTAGCACTCCTGATAACAAATGTGAGAGAATTCTCCATCTTACGAAATTTATCATTCAACCATCCTTCCAAGACTATATATAATAACAGTTGTCATGCCAAATAGCAAGCACTAGCTATTCAAGATAAGAATCCTTAGATGGTGGACATTGTCATAAACACCTTTTTGTGCATGTAACCTAGTCCAATGTTAAGGGTGTCAACAGATTGGACCAGCCTGCTAGGACAACTAGCCAGGCAATACACGGGCAGGACTTTTAGGCAAGATTAAAATCAGGTTGTTTCAGGCCCAGCCTGAAACTGGCCCAGCACTGCCCATTGACAGCCATTGCCAAGGATTGGTACTGGGAAAGAAAATAAGCAAAAAGCAACTAGGCAGTCTTAAGATCAGGGCCTGAAGCTAATTACACATTTAATGTTTATATATAAAAATAAATGCACGCATAACTACTTTATGCCCCAAAGTTTTCAAGCCATATCATCCAGATAATTTGCATTGTCATGGACTAGAGATTCCAACCAACTGAAAATAAAAAGAGAGTGCATTTGTATCTTGAAATTTGAAGGCAATTTACCAGAGGAAGAAATACTCATCTAGTTACATAAGAAAAAGTTCAATAACAAACTTCAATTTTCCAGTTTTAACCCTAATCGTGTGTAAATCTAGCCTCCCAATAAACCGATTTTACAGGAACGCTTATTAACAATATGTTTAATCTGTAAAGAAACTTCATTAAAAATAAATGGCAGAGACAAAGGAAAGATCTGCAGAAATAACTGGATATGCTCCAGTGTTTTTAAAAACGATTGGGGCGACCGCCCGGGCGGTTCGGGTCCCCCGGGCACCCCGATTTAGCTCGGGACGTCCACCTGTGTGGACCGGGCCTAGGCCACCCAAGCGCCCGCCCCGTCCCCGCCCGGCACCCACCAGCTATTTTTTTTCTTTTACGACTTATATTATCCTTACTACTATTAAAAGCAAGAAAGATATCTCTCATTTCTACCAATTTAGTGTATCCACACTTTAGGAACAAAACACCCTTCTTAACCAACCCAATCTGCCCCTATATACTCCTAAGCCGTACGGCCCCATACATTGCCTTTATTATTTCTCGGCCGCTATATTTTGACAATAAAATTAAAATGGGCACCATTATTTACCATCTATAAAACTGTGACCTCATCCCACCTCCTTCAATCAGAATGCATTGATCACTTTGAATCATACGATGGAGATTGTTTTTCGTCCCAATCTTCTATATAGTTGATATTGACATCCCGGTCGTATCACTTGGCACACAACCCAAAAAGTGACTCTAAAATCACATGGCCCACATCACTCTCAAAAGTGATATTAGTATCATTTTTAAATGTGCGCCATGTAAAATATAAAACCAACGGTCTAATGGTACTCTCATGATCCCAAGATCATCTGTGTACAAGACGGGGATAAACAATGATTTCCATCTTCTAATTCAAAGCGGTCCTTTCATACCTACTAGAGGATATAGGTGAGGTCACAATTTTAACGGGTGTAAATAATGGTACCCAAATAGAATCCCTTTTCCAATGGGAGCACGTACATAATGGTTCCCAAATGAGCTCTCTTTCCTTCCTTGTTTTAGCACCTTCAAATAAACCCACAAAGTTAAAAGAACTAACAATTTTGCCATAAAATATTTGACTGCTTTGAATTAGAAGATGGAGATTAGTTTTCGCCCAACGAATCTTGAGACAATGAGCTTACATTAGACGGTCAAGTTTTTATTCCATGTGGCATAGATCCCATAAAAATAGCCACAAAATTAAATTTTTGCATGATGTATGCCATATAATTTTAGGGATATGTGCCGCATGAAATAAAAAATTGATCGTCAAATGGTAAGCCCATGATATCAAGATCCCTTATGTGGAAGATTAGGCAGAAAAATAATCTCCATCAACTAATACAAAGAAGTCGATGGTTTTTGGCGTAGGTGCCCTCCAAGATTCCGCAGGTGTTAAAAAAGGTACCCAAATAATAATTTACTTGAAAGTTGAAACACTTTGAACCACGATTAATGGACCCCTGATCAAATTTTCTCATCCTACCTAATCGGTTTTCAACTTTTACCACCCAAAACCGAAATCAAACCGAACTAGAATTGGTTCGGTCTGAATCGATTTTTGAGTCAATTGAGGCTGGTTCGATTCGCTAGGTTTTCGAGTCGGGTTCGAATTTCAGTTCAAAACTTGCACCCATACGTATGGATAGTCGCAGGACTTAGGCATGCACTTAACTTTATTTGACTTAGACAAGCATATGATACTTTTACATAGGGCTCTCGACATATCGGATAGACTTGATACTCGACTTGCTCAAGACAGCTTTTTTATTGGGATAGGCACTAAACTTGGCATGTTGGGCTAAGTCAGGCATGAAGTGTCAGACACAATCTTTAGGTATGGTTGGGTCGAGTTAGAGAAAAATTTGGTCATCTAAGCTTGAGTTACACGACATTATATAATAATAGTAATAATAATAATGATAAATAGAGTGTTTTCAGCCTGGTCTGGTTGGGTTGGCATATACCCTTGACCCTTCATGTTAAGGTCGGGTTGGGCATATACCCTTGACCCTTTAGGTATTAGGTTGAGTCAGGGCCCACCATTGGGCCAGGTCAGGTCAGCATATGTCATTTATCAATTGAACAATCAAACATTTAACATGACCTATTGGCAACCCTACTTTTAGGTTCTGAATTATATGTTCATTTTAATTTTTTAATACTATTTTAACATAAATATGATTTATATGATGATCATGTGAATCATATGGCTTTAAAATGATGGCTTGTATATAAAATTAAGGTTGGAGATTTTATATATGGGGCATCATTTTGACACCATGTACATTTACGTGGTGCAAGTGATTATTATACATCTTCTGCCACATTTTTTAGTTGAAAATTTTATTTTGGCAGCATGCACATGCATTTTTATGAGATTTATAGTTAATGAAAGTTTTTAACCATCTAATAGATAAACCGATTGAATACCAAATGACATGAGGTGGTCTGCCAATTGCATGAACCAAATTCTGGGTACATGTTCGAAAAATTAGTAAGATATATGGTTCTTTGCCCTTTATTGTTTGTAAAAATTATAGCTGATATAAAGTTAGTCCATCTAAATAGTCCTAACCCCAAAATAAAACTGTACCTGACAAACTACATATATATATATATATATATATATATATATATATATATATATATATATATATATATATATATATATATATATATATATATATATATATATATATATAATGTAACTAAATCATTAGGCTTTGAAATTTTAAACCCTAATTTTTTTATTAATTATGATTAAAAAGATAAATGGTAATGTGATGCCTATACTACTAGTTGACTTTCAATAAACAATACGATTTAATACGATTACTTAATTTTAATTCATAATTAAATTAATCTATTTTCTAGTGTGGGCGTGCAACGCCCGTGCATTTTTACTAGCATAACTTATAAACTTATCTTTATAAGTTATAGAATTTATAACTTAAAACTTTATATATGTTATAATTAATTAACTTATACTTATAATTTACTTTATAAAATAACTTATAAGTCATAAGTTCCTAACTTTAGGATTTTAAGCTTAAAGAGTTAAGCACCTCCCTGCTCCATCGTCTCCCCAAAGCCGAAGCAGAAGCTCTTGGCAGTTGCAGGCTCAGCCGTTCAAGTGTGTATATATATAATGTAAAATCAAAATATGTGTATAAATATACATACACTTATATATATAGTGACCACCCAGTTCTTGGGGCGCTCACCTAGGCGCCGCCCGGCCCGATCCGCCCGTGTGCCAACTTTAGGAACATTGATATGCTCAAGTATTTGTAACGTGAAAGCTGGAATATGTGCGAAAATACATAAGTCTTCAGCAGTAACTACTACCTGCCTGTGTTTGACACAAACCTAAAGGGGTTTGGTGAGCTGGCCAGGTCGGCCTCAGGAAACGGAGGACCTGAGTTTGAATCCCCCCCCCCCCTTGAGGCCACCCTAGGGATTTATATACTGTACTAACCCGGCATGTTGTAACTTGAGGTGCGCACGTGCCCCTGGGATTAGTCAGGTGCTCTAAGAGGCCAGGACACCCAGGTTATCAAAAAAAAACTTTGTTTGACACAGTATTGACTATATTAATGGTGACCTTGAGAGTATTTGGTTCTAGGCACCATATACAACTGTGATGTAATGACATCTAATCCAGATCCGCAGTTTTAAGCTCCTTGCATCAGCACAATGGCAGTATGGCATCAGTGGGGTCTTCCTTTCAGGCTAATTTTGAAGTTCTTTAGGAATATGTAAACACTGGAAAAAAAAAAAAAAGATATCAACTAAACCTCTAAAATATCATCTCCAAAGTGCTCCAGTTCTCGCCAAAGTATACCATAGCAAGTTTCCTGCAATAGGAATAGCAGATGAAAAGAGTAAGATATTTACAGCCTACAGAAAGTCCCACAACGTTTATACAGTAAAGTGATGAGAAATCTTTGCACATTGTTATGCATTTAAAGTTTTAAACTGAATATTTTGTTTCTTGATTTCACAACAGAATTGAATATTGATACATGTAAAGAAAGAATACAAGTCTGCAATTGAAGATCATGACACATCAAGAATACAACTACAATCAAAAATCCCATATCTACTTAAGTGGAACTACCATGAATCTTAACGATGATGAACAAGCCAACTAAACCATGGCGTGCAACTCACCACATTTGCAGAAAACAGATTAGTAAGAAGTATCAACTTACAAATTTTCATGTTGTCATGGCACTAAGCAATTTGTAAAATGTCAAAATTGCACTATTTAAAGCTATGTTGCATGGATTATTTTACACAGGTAAACTACCATTGTTGAGACATCAGATTCAAGAGAATTTTGAAAGCCCATTTGAAAAACAAAGGTTTCACGATTTTTATATCTTTTTATAACCTAAAATCTTTTTAATGGGTTAGCCAAGCTTGAACTGCGACCTTGAGGTTAAGGTTTCACAGCTTCTGAGAATCTGATTTTTGTGGGATCCAAAGGAGGTGTTGCTAGCATACATTTGGATCGGAGTTCCTTTGGCTTTCTAATGTCTATGGTCTCATGTGATTTGCACAAGATTTGAGGAAGTCGTGATGTGATTTATCTGGTTCTAAGATATCGTGATTTCACATTTTCCTGGGATTCTGTCTTTCCAACACGAGTTGCTGGGGTGTACACGTATCAGTTTTCCCTCCCCTATCATATGCCTTCAGAATCATCTCAATCGGAGCTGTATTCAGTGTGTCTCAGTGATTTTTTTTATGGAAATCAAGGTCTCGATTTACAGGTTCACTGTGTTCTGAGTTATTATACATCATTTAAGTAGGAACAGTAGCTATTAATTGAATTTTTATACAGTTTGGGATCTGTTAGAGCCTTTGTTATATTGGCGCAACTACCGCTATCGATATAACTTTCCAATCCTTTTCACCACATCGGCCATAGGTATAGAAGATGGTATTCCTATGGCAATCATCGTCCTCCTTTGGTTGGGCTAGAGCACACCAAACCACAAGTGCCTGTGAGCTATTATTCTCCTCAACAGGATAGGAGATTTCTCTGAGGTACGTGATGTGTCCATCCTCATAATCCTCCTCATCACTTGGTACAGTATCAGGTTCGTACACCTCAACTTTCCCTTCTCCTTGCTCATCTCCTAATTCTTCATCAAAGAGAAAATTTCGGGGAGTTTCACGTGTGGGAAATTTAAAGGCAAAGTGTCCAACACCATGACACTTATAACAAGTCAAAGATCCACTGCTCTTGGGACCTTCGATCATCGTTGCCTTACCCTTATCAACTTTAGGGGTAGTTTGCGCAGATTTAAAGGGTTGATTTCCTATGGGAAGCTTGGACTCATAATAATTGGACTTGTAGCTCAACCCGCTAATGTCAAATCGTTCGGTGTAGGTCTTAAGATACTTCTCAAGTTCTTGAACCCTATCGTAGCAATCTTCTAAATTAGTCACCATATGCGGAATTAATGCCCTCTACAATTCAGGGCAGAGACCCGTCCTAAATCAAGACAAGGTGAATCTCTCTTGTTCCTCTGCTCCGGCGAGGATCATATGTTCCTCAAATTTATTGATGTATTCGGTAACCAAACATACTCCCTTGCTTAAGTGTGTGCCATTGGTCAAGGAGATATTGATCATAAGAAAGTGAAACATATTTCTCCTCTAGCTTCTCCTTCATATCTGCCCATGTGGAGATGGGGTCGCGACGATTATTTTGTCGACGACATTCCACACTAGTCCAATAAAGTCGGGCTTGGCCCGTGAGCTTCATCTTGGCAAATAGGACCTTACGCTCCTCGGTCATATGGTACCAATCAAAATAGGTGTCCATGGCACCACCCAATCAAAGAAATTTTTGGGGGTCCCTAGTACCATTAAAGGAGGGAGCTTTTTGGACCTTCACGGTTTTCAAGGTGAGATCATCCAGGTTGTTTGGGGCGTCGCGCCGAGGATTATCTCTCCTATGATTGTTAACATGAACCCTAAAGTCCCTATCAACAACATCTAGGCAAGCTCCTAGGGTATCCGTCTGAGTTTGGACCGTATTTTCTATTGGGCAATGCATCCCTCTAACGTTTGGGCTTGGGGTCTCTTAAAACTCTCGAGAAGCATGTTCAACTGATCAGAACTCATGATGACAGACTACAAATAAAGTAAAATATAATGAAACTACTATGAACGGTGAACCTATCACCTAGAATGAACACGAAACCCTAGACCAATTATGCTCTAATACCAAATTTGCTGCAGGACAAAACACTAATCTAATATGATGCGGTTGAGATCAATTTCGAATTAACATGAATAATTAATACCTGGATTCTCACAAATTAATACAGAAAATTAAAAGAATTTAATTATTATGAAATTATAATAAACTAAAATAGAGTTTTAAATCCGTAGCACGTTCCTCTCAGATCTAGAAGATTAAAGTTCGAATGAACGGCTAGATCTCCACTAGATTAGGGCTTCAAACGAATTCAAGGTGGATTCTTTCGAGTCCATTCTAAACCAAAGAACGGTATAACTAGGCACAAATTGAATAGGCGTCGCGATTAGGGCTATGAATACGATCTTAGGGTAGGGCCGGAAAGATCGCACAAGCAAAATCGTGGTGCAAATTCGGGAGTAAAATAAAAAGGGAAATAAAATATCCAACTCACTAGATCAAGAGAATAAATAAGATAGGTAGAAGATTGGTTGGTCTCACACCAAACCGCAAGCAGGTAAAGGAATCACTCCTCTTGAAGGAACTAATCTCTCAATGCACAAAATATGCAAATTTCACTCAATTCATTAACTAAAGTGTTCCCACATTTACATGGCTATTTATAAGCATAACACCCTAAGACTAGAGTCCTAAATAAAAAAGGAAACTAAAGTGCATAAGTACAGAAACTAAAGTCGCAAAATTAAAGACCACGCGACTTAAACATAAGATTGATGCAAAATCTCACTAGGGCGAGTGTGAATTTCGATCGAGCGAGTGTCGTAAGTCTAAAAGCACAAAAATGGTCGCTTGGGCGACTTGAGAACTCGCCCAGGCGATTTGTAGTTTTGCTTGGCAAGCCTATAAAGACGTCACCCATCTCACCTGGGCTACACGTTTTTTCTTGCGCCATCTATACACGAGTCGCTCAGGTGGGATGTCCCCATCAGAAATTGTTACCATTTTCCTTGTGTATCATAAATTGGTTCAAACTTAGTATAATGCATCTGGGACAGTGTCGAGGTCTAATAATGGGAGGGAGTATTCTTCCCAAGCTCTCTAGTCTTATTTTTGAGATCAGAGTAATAAGTGCAAACAACTTGTTTGTATACTAATCAACAAAATAGAGTAGCTGAAAGAAAAAATCATCATCTTCTAGAAGTCGCTCGAGCTTTATTGATTGGAATGAATGATCCTAAAAGGTTACAAAGTGAAGGAATTCTCACTGCGTGTTTTCTGATAAATCACTGGCCCACTCATGTATTTCAAGGGAAATCTCCCTTTCGTATGTTGTGTCCCTCCTCTCCCCTCCTTCAAGTTCCTCTTCGTGTATTTGAATGTTTATTTTTGCTGAAGTTCTCGATACTTGTCATGATACGTTGAGTTCCTTGTATTTTTATTGGGTACCCTCCATCCCAAAAAGGGTACTAGTGCTATGATCTAGTGTCTGGTAAAAGATTTGTGTCCATGGATGTTATTTCTTTGAGTCCACACCTTTTTTTCCTTCCATATGTATCTTGTGTCCCTCTTGCGGAGAGAGTAGCAAGGAAGAGAACATTGTGCACGCAGTATCACCATTGCCTCATATTGAAGATTTGTGTCTACAAGAAGAAGTGCAAGTAAATGTGGAACAAATTTCAATCCCTAGACCTAGCCCAAAAGCAAGTGAACCTCCTCATGTCTATAACATGGACTTGCCTATTGCATTGCTTAAGGGAACACATTCTTGCAGGTCTCATCCTATCAATAAGTTTATGTCATATCATGTCGTTTCTACTTTGCATTTGCCATTTATTGTATATGTCTTCCTTCTAATGCCACTGGCGCTTTGTCTCAGCCATCATGGAAGGATGCTATAATTCAAGATATGAGAGCTCTTGAGCAGAACAATACTTGATAAGTAACTGTATTACGATAAGGAAAAAAAAAAAATTGGTTATTGTGAAGTATCGGTCAAATGGTTCAGTTGAGAGAGATAAATTTCAATTGGTAGCCAAGGTTTTTACACAAACCTATGGGGTTGATTATCAGGACATCTTCATTCATATTGCCACGTTGAATTATATTTGTGTCCTCTTAGCTCTTGCAGCTCGTAAGAGATGATCTGTTCATTAACTTGATGTTAAGAATGCTTTCCTACAGGAAGATCTTAAAGAGCAAGTGTATTTGACTTTTCCTCCTAATTTCACTCGTGAGGGGGAGAAGGGGGAAAGTATATCAACTAAAAAAAGCATAAATGGGTTGAAGCAATCAACAAGGGCATAGTTAAGAAGTTTAGTGATGCAATCATTAAGATCGGCCATTAGAGAAATCATTGCGTTCACACGTTTGTGAAAATGGGTATGTATCTTACTGCTCTCATCATTTATGTTGATGATATTATCGTTATTGGTGATTATAATGAAGAAAAACATGAGGCTAAAATATTATATGAGGGGTGTTTGATATTTATTATTAAGGACTTGGGACCCATCAAGTATTTTATGGGTATAGAGGTGATTAGATCAAAGAAGGGGATGGTCTTTTCCCAACGGAAGTATATACTCTATATTTTGAAGCAAATTGGCATATTGGGGTGTAAGCTTATTGATTCTCCTATAGATCAAAATCACATAATTAATGAAGAGACTGGTGCAGCTCTTAAGGATATTGGAATTATGAAAGACTTGTAGGAAAGTTGATTTATCTTACCATGACACGTCCTAATATTGCATATATCATGGTGTAGTTAGCTAGTACTTGACTTGGATGTGGTATATATAATTTAGAAGTATTTGAAATCAAGCCTAGGCAAGGGCCATGGTAATCATGGACACGTAGAAGCCTTTACTGATTCCAATTGGGTTGCATCCCTAAGTGATAGGAGATCCACTACTGGGTATTGCACCTTCCTTGGTGGCAACATTGTCACATGGAAAAGTAAAAAAAGCAATTCGTAGAATCTAATTTCAGTGCAAAGGCGGAGTATAGAGCCATGTCTCAAGGGGCTCTTCAAGGGATGTCGGCCCGATTTATTCTTGCAGAATTTGGAATCCATCTAAAACTTTCTATTACAGTCTATGGTGATAATGAAGTTGAGCTACACATTGCCGAGAATCCATTGTATCATAAAAGGACAAAATACATTGAAGTGGATTGTCATTTCATACGAGAAAAGATTTGAGTCAAATAAATTTTGCATTCCTCAAGTGAGCTCTGAAGATCAACTGACAGACATCCTTACTAAATTGTGAGAAGAACATGACTACGTGACATCATTTCCGAGTTGTGCTTCATAGATACCTACGCACAAACTTAAGGGGGAGTGTTGGTTTGTCACTGTTAATAGTAACATATAAATATTGATGTTAGTAATGTACTAGACACCCTATTATAAGTGATATAAATAATAATGAAAAGGGGTCAAAAAAAAAGATATCCCTCCCATCTCTTTCTATTTCCTTTTTTCTTCTAATTCTAATCTTCACTAACCCTAATCGAATATCAAGAAATCCTAGACACCAACGCTAATTAAAACCATTTGCACCGGGAGATGCAATTGCAATTACGAAACAATAAACCAATGGGTAGATTTTTTTTTTCTAGACAATGGTTAGATTTCTTTTCTCTTCCTTCCCCACTCATTTTTCCCTTCTTCTCTTTTCGCTTTCTGAAATAATAAACCAAGGAAAAAAAATTGAAGTGTCGCCTAAATCCATCATAATAGTAGCCCTATGAAGTTATCCCTTTTTCCCTATCAGTCTACACACACACACAAAAAAAAAAAAAAGGTTGACAAAGAATTTTCTAGAATCCCACATAAATTTGTGTCAAGTGACTCTATAAGATCACCACTCGAATATTTGAGATTTTATTAAGATAAAACCATGGATCAAAATATCGTCCGATACCGATACGTATCGGTATTGGACTCGAACGATACATTCAATGTATCGTCCGATACAGACCGATACCGATACGTATCGTTTTGGAGCTCGGACGATACGTATCGATAACCTGATATTTTAACCCATGGATAAAACTATATAAATATAAAAGTAATTAGGCTAACTATTTCATAGGGTTAAATAGAGTGCGTCAGTTGAAAATAATGAACCGGAATCTAGTTTAGCCATAATGCAGAAGCAAACAAGTCAATATCCAGTCAAACATGATCAATGTCATTGTCCCAAATAGTTAATGATGCAGGAGAGATGCTAATAGAGGCAATGATAATTAATGGTTTAAGGCTAACTAATCATGTGTTGATGAGAAAATTGATGGTTTTGAGCTTCGCCTATGGATGAGATTCAAGGCATAATAAATTACCAAAAAAAAAAAACAATTCAAGGTATTCTAGATGAATATGCCGTGATAATACGGCCCTATGCCCAATGGATGTCCGATATGAAACAAATGCACGTTATGCATGATTACCCTAAAATGTTGAAAGCTAATCTCAGCAGTCAGCACTCATGGTTTTGGCCTAGTTCTACTGGAATACAAGAGTTCAGCACATCAAGTACTATAAAGTACGCTGACTACTTGGTACGAGTCAAGTCTTTTTGTTTTAGCTTCATCTCAGACTCAGAGTGAAGAGTTCTTTTCCCATTTTAATCCCCATCCTCACAAAAAAAGTACTCTGCCATACTTCTATATTCCATTGCATGAGAATATATTTGCACATCCATAATATGTACTTTCAACGTGCTACACTCAGAAACTTTAAAAAACATCCTTCTACAAACTTAACAAACAGAAATTCAAAGAATTCCATTTTATACCAATAATTCTATTTCCTAAAACATATGTAAAAAACAAAACTTTGTCATCTCTTCTTTAGTGCCTTCCTTTGTCTTTCCAAGATTATCCTTCTTCTGCATGGCATGAAGTACGTGTGTTGCATAGGAATAAGCATGTATTATAGGCATTTATATACTTTAATCCTTAAATTCCTCGCATTTCTTGTCTGTTAAAACACCGATTCAACCCTAATGTCAAACTTTAGTACATTTCAAAGCTCCCCTCTTGGGATCTTCTACATAACCGTAGCAACCAAGTTCAGCTTCGGCACGAATTCAGCGGAGGATCAGTTTGGTTTAATTCGAATAAGATCGAGAAAGATTTGGGAAATTTTGGGGATTATAAAAAGTAGCAATAATAAGTTATTGAAAAAAATACAAAAAAAATTATATCTCAACATATTTAAGGTTAAAAATGATGTTTTCAACCAATAAAATCGGTTCATTAGATAATCCACGTGCATCACAAATTCACAATCATTACAAAGCATGATTGAAGAATTTATCACATCATCAAAATTCAGAAAAATATATAATAAAAAAAAGCCCGCCGAATCAGCGATTAATCAGTGAAAAGTTCGACAGACCACCTACTCAGAGAATTTTTCCAAACAGGATTTTGTGACTGAGTATGTAATTAAAAATAGAGAAATAACTACTGAAAAAAGTAATATGATTAGGGTTCTCTCATTAAGTCAAAAACCAAAAAAAAAATGAGAAAATAGATATTGGAAAAAATAATAATAAAATAAAACTCACAATGTGTTCTTTGAAGTCAGCATTTCCGCCGTACTCAGGGCATTTATCGCCGATTCTTAGCAGAAGAGTCTGCCAACTGCTCATAGTTCACACTATATATAAACAAATCTGCAGAGGCATTAGAAGCAATTTTTATTGAGTATTATGACGAGAGAAAAAATGGAGAAATTGGCACCATCATAGTGCTCCTTCTGCATGGACAGAGAGGACGCACCATCTTATTGCACAGAGAGAGAGAGAGAGAGAGAGAGAGAGAGAAAGGTTTACCTTTTACTGGTATTTCAGCGTTGAGAGAGAGAAGAGAGGTTTATGCCGTATTCTAGAGTTTTTAAAAGGGTTACAGGAGTTCCTGTAACAGATCAAGACCGAGTTAGAGGGTCGGGGAAAATTAGACGGTCTTAGATGCGGTGGCTGAAATTTCGCATTTCAGCCACTAAGGGTGGCAATGGGCTGGGTAGCCCGGTGTAGCCCGTTAGGACCTGCCCGCTTTAAAAAGGTTGACAGGATATAACATCCGCTGGCCGGACTGGGCCTTGCTCTCTTAAACTTGAAATTTTATTTTTTATTTTTTTTGTAAACCTGAAATTGAAACGAGGTGGGCTTGGGCTTAAGCATCTAGGCCCGTTGGGCTCTTGTATATTATGGTTATAATGAGTTGAACTTATAATATTTTTAAAAAAAATTGAAACTAATGTCTGTTGTAGTTTTAAACTAAGAATTTTTTTGTAAATATGTATTGACTTCTTATTAGGAACTTTCAATATATTAGTTTTATTGTTTTTTATGAATACTAGCCTGCAATCCGGACCTGACCGGCCCGAACCGGTCTACTTAGGGCCGGGCTAGGCCAGAGAACTCATTGGCCCGCCCTAGGGCTAGACTGGGACTAATCCCTTGACGGCCCGGCCCATTGGCAGCCCTAGTTCAGACCATGGGGATCATATGGTTAAGACCATAGGTTAGGTTTGAATGGTTCAAACCATCAGGTTCATAGGGTTTAGACAATAGGGTTCAGATGATTCGGACATAGGTTAAGTTTGAATGGTTCAGATCATGGGTTCATATGGTTTAGGTCATAGAGTTAAGATGGTTCAGACCATAGGCTTTTTCATACCATAGGTTAGGTATGAATGGCTCCAATCATAGGGGTTGAGATGATTCCAACGATGGGTCAAACGTGATTTAACATGTCCAAGTCAAAAAAAATGAAAGGAGCCATTACTTGCACTCGGAAATTTAGCTCTTGCACGGAGTTTAAAACAAAGATTTGCAAGTTTGGCCACCTCTTCTATATGAAAACATCATCTAAACCATTTGATTTGGAGCCTGTCATTTAAAGATATTAAGTGAAAAAGATTAACACGAAATATAATCTTCATAATGTGATTAAATATAGTCAAAGATTATTATTTGATTCAGCGATTGACTATAATAGATCATATGATAAATATTGTGTTTTGCTCCAATCTTATCCACTAAGGATCTATAGATCATGAACTTTAAATCAGACGGCCCAAATTGCATTTTCACATGTCACATGTCTCTAAAATATAGTCTTTCTTTAGCTTCGGTGCAATAGCCAAATATCCGAGTGCAAGTAATGGCTCACAAAAATGAAACAATGGAGAAAATATAAAGTACATTTATGACTGATTTTAGAAAGATGCATCTTTTTATCATTAAAATGCATTAAAAGATGATGTGTTTTATAAGTATTTTTATACATAAAAAATATTTTAAATGCTTTAAAAAATAAAGAGTTTTTTATAATTGATTTTGAAAGATGTATCATATATATTTTTGTAACATTTTCATGGGCTAAATTTGCATGTTCACTACATATTGTAAATTCTTGATTGCATAACTATCTTAAACACTCCAAAATTATAAATTGTGCATAACCTTATTTTTATGTTGAGTATAAATTGTGTATAACTCATAGTCACCAAAACGGCGTTCAGCAATAGTTTGGCGAGGTTTAAATTCGGAAAAATCGAGGAAGTTCAAGAAAATATTTAGAGGAAAAATCGGTGAGAAAAATTTTAAAATAAAAATTTTAAAATTTTAAATTATAAAAAAAAAAATTAAAAAATTTTGTAAGTCACATTTTTTTTTGAATAATTCAAGATTAATTTGGGGACCTTAAATTCCTAAATTTTGGACAATTTTTTGTGACTTTGGTATAACCTTGATTCATGCATAATCGTTATATCAATTTGCAAATGCCACCAATTGTGGAGTGATACAAGGCGGAATCATCACATGCACAAATAGTACATATAATGTTTGTGGTGTTGGAGAGTGCAATCCGTATCTTTAGTACCAATTAGGAATCCTGATTGCTCATTGTGACACGCAACTCATAATGACTATTCTAAGAGTTTTAGTCCGATTTTTGTTTAGTCTCAAATCTTGCTTGCTTACTATAAAAGCACGCTATTGACTTAAAATGTCCATGCAATTTTTAAGGTTGGTAAAAATTGATGCTGGTGGTAGTGATTAAAATATCGTTCGATATTGATACATATTATCTAATACGTATTGATTTTAGACTTGGACAATATGGTCAAATGAGTTTTTCTCGGGGCCTTTAAAAATAGTCAAATTATCGTTTGTACTGTCTATATCGTCTAATATATTGTTTGTATCGTTTAAATTATCGATCAATTTATCGTCTGTTTCATAATTTTAAGATTTTTCTTTGGCCCCTTAGAAACAATCAAATTATCATCTGTATCGTCGTTCAATTTATCATCTATATCGTTCAAATTGTCGATCAATTTATTATTCGTCCCAAATTTTAAGATATATTTTGGGATTAAAAAAAAATGTACGAAGAAGACACATTCAATGTATTGAATGTGTAGCCAATACATTGAATATCTCAGCCGATACACAATATATATCGTCCTAGAGGTTTGGACAATACGTATCAAAAATCCAATTTTTTTATCAATAATTAGTGGTGCTTGATATAGGTGGCAATAGATTTCAATTGCTGACGCCACAAGTTCGGTAGTCTTCCTAATTATCAAAAAAAAAAAAAAAAGTCTATAGTCTTCCTCTTTAATATGGTAGAGGCCGGTACTTCACAAAGACCATCTAATCGATGAAAGAAACAAATCTACTTGAGCCATTAAAACCATCAAAGCCACCTTTTTCGTCAATTTCTTTTTATATTATTCTTCTTAGTTATACTATCCATGAAACCCACTTTAGATTAAAGCTAGATTCTCAACTATTAAAACCTGCATCTCATTTATTTAAACCGATAAGACTATCTTCTTTGTTGCCTAAAAATAATTTTAAAAAATTTTCATCTCATCTTTAAAGCTTACTGTTTACATGTATAAAAAAATTAAATATAAACTATATAAGCTTTAATATTAAAAAAATAAAAAATTTCAAGAAATAAGTGTATTTTTATTAAATTGTTGAATATAATTTATCATGGTATCAGAGCAGGATGTCACGCCCGCGCACAACACCTGATCTTTTCCAACGTATTTATATTATACACATGTATTTTATATTTTTGTACATTATATAGATGATGAATCTATTGATCCAAGGACTCAAATATTTGCCTTAGGATCTAGGCGTATGATTGATCAAAACAATAAATCAACAATCCATAAATTAATATATATGTGTGCACCTTGAGTGTGAGCCATGAAAGATGAGTTGCCATTTGGATCTTTAACGATCTTCTCGCTCTCAATAACTTTTAACACAATAGGGATGTTTTTACTAATAAGGAGGGTTGAAGTGTGTCGAGCAATCGTTGGGACCAAACATCACTTATATTTATAGTCAATGAGTCATTTCTCATTAAAGACTTAAATTGCTAATTATATTATGATTGAAAATTACAATCATACCTTAACTAAAAGACTTAATTATTAGTTGCTTATTCTCTTCAAATTCACTGAATTAGCAACAATTACATCTCAAGATTGATCTTACATTATTCACCAGTCAACGGATTGACCATAATAACGACCACCAAAATAGAAATTTCTAACAATAGATATACGGTATAATATATTAGAGGCTCCATAAAAGATTTTAGCAAAATAAGATCTAGACTCATGGAGGTTTGTAGAAAGATAAAGAGAATGATCCATGAAAGAGTGTGGAAACTAAGAAGTATAGAGAGAACCTTTCAAACCATTGGATGTTTGACACATGGATCAATCTTATACAATTAATTGTACATAAGAGGCCTATAAATAGGAAAGAGGGTCTCATTTGTAAGACACCTAAAAAATCTCAGACACCTTAACAATTATAAAACATTCTTGAGTGTAATACAAAGTACTATTTTTATTTCCTCTCTTGAGTTCTCTCCTACTCTCTCTTAGTCTATTAGCGAGTTTTTGGTAGCTAGGTTGATCTTGCGATGCTAGGGAGCGATTAAACGCAGGAATCGCATGGAAAATCTAGGTCCGTGACAAGGAGGCCTTTCTCTACTCCACGTCACCCCCAGTTCAAATGTCTACAAAATTTGGCTCAGTTCGGCCAATATGTGCAGGAGCGTGTTGAAGTTTAGTCTCATATGAGGTATTCATAATCTTATCTCTCTCATTTTAAGACCTTGGCCCCTCCACTCATACCTAATTAGTTTTGAGATGATACCCGAATTTATCAATAATAGTAAAGGCATTTTTGTAAAATGGCTAGATTATCAAGTTCATATAAATATATAATATACTAAGTTAATATAAATATATAATATACTATTTATATATTAATAAGCTTGGGTGGACCAGGACGCAAACAAATCTACTCCTAGCTCAGCCTGGTCTAGATCAGGCTACTAATTGCCCAACCTTGTCTATGGTTGGGCTTCCAAGGCAATTTTACCCATTTTTTGGGTTGGATCCTGGGAGGGGTTGGGTAGCTATTGTGACGGGGGCACGTGGCGTAACCATCCAGGTCAGTCGTAGGGCCATTTTTCTTCTTTGTGTTATGAGCATTACTGGTGCGTCGAAGCCATGAGAGCGACACCAAGTGTGTTGGTCACGGGCCACGAGGGCGTCGCAACACATTGGGATGAAGGGTCAAGACATGGGCGCGACACAGACGCGACGTGACTAGCTAGGCTAGCGTTACGGTGCGAATAATAAAGTATGTCAAACCAAGAGGTTTTAGGTCTTCCCGTTATTTCGCCTAAATTACTGTTTTATCCTTATATAGGGGGACATGAGTTAGGGTCTCCCGATCCTACACGTGCACTAGCCTTGTGGGCTTATGTGCGTGCATTCGGGCCACACTTGGTGCGTGGTCGTCCTAGCTACGTTGTGTACTAGGGTTATCGCGTTGGTGGTTTTCAACCACCTTCGAGGTACGGGTTTTAGCCCAAAGGGGGCTCGATATATGTTCGTCGCTGCCTATCGCTATATCAATCATTATTGCATATTGCCTTAACAATCGTGGTTGCCGGCTTTAACCTGCTACATTGCTTCGCAGGGCGAAGTCGGAACGTAAAGGTTGAGGTGAAGCTTGAGTAGGACAAGCCTTCCACCCTTCGTAGCATATGAGAATCTGCATCGCGTGACTCATTTGGGAGAAGTAGGCTGATTTAGAGTAGCGGATGTTAAGTGTTGTACGGGCTGACACTGCTGGACGAGTGACCCTATGACATTTGATATCAGAGCCACTGTGATGGCTGAGATGGAAGGGACCAGCAAGGATGCAAGACGACGAATAAGGGAACGATCAACAAGGGAACAGTTAGATAGTTTAGAAGCTCAGTCGGAAAAGTTTAAGTCAGTGGTATCTGTCATGACATTGCATGGGGAATGACTAAATAGGCATGAGAGAATCAATGCCGACGTGGTTGAGATCGTAGAGCAGCTGCTAGCAGAAGTTCAAGATTTAAAGGCCACGTTGGAGGAGGTATGTGACGAGATGAGCGTGCTAAAAAAATTCATCCTGGCAAATACCAATTTGGGTGCCAGCAGGGACGCCGACACCTCGATTTAAGTTTCCCGAGCCAGAGACGTTTAAGGGCTCTCGCGAGGCGAAGGACCTCGAGAACTTTATATGGGACATAGAGGAATACCTTGAATCGCTGGGGGACCTCAATGCTAAAGTCAAGTTAAGAATTATATCAAGATACTTGGTTGGTGATGCCAAGCTATGGTGGAGGCACCGTGTGTCAGAGGTGCGTATGGAGAATGGAACAGTTGATTCTTGGGCTGATATGAAGAAAGAGATGTGGGCTTAATTTCTACCTACCAACGTCGGATGGTCAGCACGAAAGGCATTATCGGCGTTGAAGCATACTAGACCATTGCATGAGTATATTAAGACTCTTACGAGCCTGATGTTAAACATTGACAAAATGAGCGAGAATGATCGAGTCTTCTACTTCATAGATGGCTTGGCGCCATGGGCACAACGGGAGTTGACTCATAGAGGGTTGAAGATCCTCGGTGAGAATTTGGTTGTTGTGGAGCGGCTAATCAAGCACTGCAATGAGAAAGAGAGGGCAACTCAAGCATCCACTGATAATGTTGACAAGTAGGCGAAGAAGCAAAATGATACAGGGTATATGTGATTTGGTCAGGACAAGGGTAGTAGATATGAAAAGAAGAGAGATGATAGGCCGAGTGAGAAAGGTTGCTTCCTGTGTGATGGGTCACATCTGGTGCGTGATTGTCCAGAGAAGGCAGCATTGAAGGCGATAGTCGCGGAGAAAGGAAAGAAAAAAGTTGATGATGAGGAGCCCGTCGTCAGAGTAGGGGCGCTCCGGCTGATTAACTGCTGAGAAAGCACGACACCATGGTCATGTTGGTATGGGCCGTGGGAAGACTTAGACACCAATCGTGTACAGATTTTGAGGTGTGCAGTTTTTGTTATGTATAGTATTGCTAAATAGGGTGATGGCAGGGAGCTGTCGAGGAACTGTGGCAGTGGACATAAAGTGTTGAACTTTAGAATGTGTGCCTTGGCGTCAACAAGGATGTTGGCGTTTTTGAGTGGAGGAAGATGTGATGGGGGCACGCGGCGTGGCCATCCGGGTCAGCCGTAGGGCCATTTTTTCTCTCTGCGTTATGAGCATCACTAGTGCGTCGAGGCCATGAGGGCAGCACCAAGTGTGTTGGTCATGGGTGCCCAACTGGTCACGTCGCGACACGTTGGGATGAAGGGTCAAGATATAGGCGCGACACGTTGGGATGAAGGGTCAAGACATAGGCGCGACACGGTCGCTACACGGACGCGACGTGACCAGTTGGGCTAGCGTTACGGTGTGAATAGTAAAGTATGTCAAGCCAAGGGGTTTGAGGTCGTCTCGCCATTTCACTTGAATTATTGTCTTACCCTTATATAGGGGGACATGAGTTGGGGTCTCCCGATTCTACATGTGTACTAGTCTCGTGGGCTTATGTGCTTGCATCCGGGCCACGCTTGGTGCGTAGCCGTCCTAGCTACGTCGTGTACTAGGGTCATCGCGTTGGTGGTTTCCAACCACCTTCGAGGTGCAGGTTTTAGCCCAAAAAAAGTTCGGTATATGCTCGTCGCTGTCTATCGCTATATCAATCATTATTACATGTTACCTTAACAATCGTCATTGCCGGCTCTAACTTGCTGCGTTGCTTCGCAGGGCGAAGTCCGAACATAGAGGTTGAGGTAAAGCTTGAGTAGGACAAGCCTTCCACCCTTAGTAGCATTTGAGAATCTGCATCATGTGACTCATTTGAGGGAAGTAGGCTGACTTAGCGCAGCGGGCATTAAGTGCCGCATGGGCTGATACTGCTGGACGAGTGACCCCGTGACATATGCCTGTTCAGCCTATGACAGCTCTATAGATTTTTAAATTAGAAAGGGTTAATTGCACTAAAGTCCCTATATTTCTCTAATATTATATGAAAGTCCCTTCACTTTTAAGTAATTGAGATTCATCCAAACATTTGGATTCCTTAGATAAGGAGGTCCCGGGTTCATAATCCCTCAAAAGAGTTAAGGCAAAGGCATCTCCCTTATGGTTGAGTTAACAACCACATTACCCTTATGCAATGATATACATGAATTCTCTTTTTGACCTTTTATTTTTGGGCATTGCACTTTGACCGTCTATTTAAATTATCTTACACCAATCATGGCTTAAGATGTGAGTAATCCAATGCTATTAGAGTAATAGATCATATATCAAATGGAAATACTCATTGACAGATTTTAATCGTCCAATTGGAGCATTCTAATACAAGCCATTGTTTTTGAATTTAATGGCGTAAATTAAAGTTTATCAAACGGATGGTTTACAACCACTTATGGAAATGATTTTTTTGGATAAGACATGATGATTGCCACTTTGATGGTTTGGATAGCTCACATATGTGTGCCACATGACAAGATTGTATACCACCCTACCACCCTTTAATGGTGTAAGAATATATGTCTTAAAATAATGGTGTAAGATCATTTAAATATCATTTTGACATTTAAATGGCTGTAACGAGCCATTATCACTTCAATTTTTTAGTGAAACGACTAAAGGTGTCATCATATAGGATAGGGTACCTCTGTTCGTGCCTACAAGTTTACTAAACCAAAAAAAAATCATTGACTTCTTGGAGTCGGACGATTGAGATCATTTTTGTCACGACTCAAACTTCTACCCGATCTCAAGGGCCTAAAATCTTGTGTCATGACCCCGTACACTTATTTAAGCGATAAGCGGACATATATGTTTTACTAGATTATACATAAAATCGGGCTCCCAAAAATCATGAACAAATTTTCTCCTTTCATAAAATGCTATATCAAACCTTTTTAATTTTAGTCCCAAGGTATTAAGTTCGAGTTCAGATTAAATCGGGGATTGTGCATTGGTGCGCACATGCTACGAAAATAAAGGTGGGTCTAAGGCAATGTTACATGGGTCAATGGTTTGACTAAGGTCAAATAAGTTAAATGGTCACATTCTCGTCAAAGATCAATGATTCAGCGTTAAAAAAAAAATCAGGGTCGTAATAGTTTTTCAGTCCAATCCAATTGATCTTGAGACCATGAGCTTACCATCAAACGAACGTTTTTTCATTCCACACGACACGGATCATAAGAATTATGGCCCTAAAATCACGTTTGAGTGTGATGTGTGTCATGTGAGTTTAGGGTCATTCTTGGGGATATTCAGATATGTGTCTTGTGAAATCCAAAGTTTGTTGTCTAATGGTATGCCCATGGTCAAGATCTGTTGTGTGGAAGATTAGGATGAAAAACAATCTCACATAGCATCAATCATCCAATGTAGGCATAAATTGAGGTACCTAATATAAAATAAAATTTAAATAAGACACTTTCTGCAATCACATGATGTAATACATATCAATCTTGTCTCATTAAGCCTTGAGATGTGAGGTCTAGACATACCGGTGACGTCTCGTATGAGGCAAATTTAAAACTATGGTGTTGAACTGTTGATATTTCTAAATAAGGGAGGGAATATTTGGTATTTTGATTAAATAAACCTACTTGGTTAAGTGAATTGTGCCGTTGGATTACCCACGTTGTGGTAGCTAGGGACTCCAATGCTCAGGGCATCCAAAATGTTTGGATGAATCTCAAATAACCAAAAGGAAGGAGACCTCCATAAAATATCAAATAAACATAGGGACTGCAGTGCAATTAACCCAATTAGAAATGAGTAAACAACAAAAGAAGGTAATGAGGAGTTGGTATTAATTAGGTGCATGGATCAAAATTTGGACCGAAACGTTTCGGTTTCGAGCATGGCCGAAACGAAACCAAATCCAAAAATTTCGGTCTGATTTTGTATAAAGGGCAAAATTTCGGATTTCGACCAAAATTTCAGTTTTCGATTTCGATTTCGGTCATACCCAAAATCGAAATTCAACCCGAAATTTTGATCCTTGATTAGGTGTCTCATTCGTGGACTAAGGGCTTATGTAATGGCCAACTTCCATACTTCCATTGGCTAACCTTATGAGAGACATATTTTTGAGCAATAAATCAGTGAAATGGCAAAAGGTATATTCATTGATTTTCATTCCTATAAAAATCTGTCCTTCCATGGCTCGACCCAGTTTGGGTGCATGGCCAAGTTTCTAATGCAAACTCTTTAAGTTATTTTTAATATACTTGGTGTTCCCCCTTAACACTCTAGTCAAACGTTTGGTAGAGATTGACCCGTGAGTCACCCTTGATGCATTGGTCAAGCACCTAATACTAACTCTTATACCATTTAGAATTTTGAAGGCTTTTTAATCTAGAGTTAAATTTGCCCGGAGAATGATATGACTTTCTAATGACTAATATGTTTGTTGCCTAGATAACATATGAAAGTATCCGATGATTAATCCATCAACCATTTGGTGGTTGTAGTAACCATTTGTTGTAGCTCGTGCTGAAGGAAGCAGTGGTCGTGGTGGAGAAGGTGGGGTTGTTGGTTGTGGAGATCACCGTAGAGGAGGTGCTCAGGGTGGTTGTTGTGGTGGAGAAGGTGAAATCTTAGTAGGGATGGTTGTTGTTGTTGTTGCAAACATGTGCTTCCGTTGGTAGAGGTGGAATGATAGTCATGATAGAGAAACATGGTAGTGGGGGGGGGGGGGGGGGGGGGGGGGAGTGATCATCAGTGGCGAAACTAGGATTTTCATCCAGGCGGGACGCAAGATGAATTAGATTTAATTTTGATTCATTTCTGAATAACTTTCGGAAAAATTGTTAGGATTAAAAAAAATATAAATACATATATTTATAATTTTAAAAGATATTAAAATATATAATATCATATTTAAATTATATATTATCATAAAAATCGTATTTCATGCCAATTTTTTTAACATAGGATCTTTTGATCATGACTTTCAAATCTGACGGCTTAGATGGTCTTTCCTACATATGATCTTTTGATCATCGATTTTAATTTTTTCTATAGGATCTTCTGTTCGTCGACAATTGACTGATTTGACTTAGACGATGGAGATCGTTTTTCACTCCAATCTTCCATACAAAGGATCTTGAGACTATGAGCGTACCATCCGATGGTCAATTTTTTAGTTTAAGTGGCACAAATCTCAATAAAGTGACTAAAAAGTCATGAGGTACACATCACACTAAATTTGTGCTACGTTTTGGGATGTGTGCCACGTAGAGAAAACTAGTGGTTGATGGCAAGTTCATCGTCTCAAGATCTTTTGTGTGAGAAATTAGGCTTAAAATATATCTTCATCATCAAATTCGAAACAATCAACTGGTTGTCGCATGTAAAACTTGAGTTGAGAAGAAAGAATCTCGAATTTTTGGGATTGCAAATAAATTAGGAGTACCTTTAAATCCACCCACCAAATCTTTGAGTTCACCCACGCTGGAACACTTTGATTATATTGAATCGGACGGTGGAGATTGTTTATCGTCCCAATCTTTCACATGATAGATCTTGAGAACATGATCGTACCATTCGACGGTCAGCTTTTTATTTCATGGAGTACGCACCCAAAAAAGGGACGTTAAAATCAATTTTGAGCTTGCATGTGATGTTAAAGTCATTTTTTTGAGATGTGTGCCATGAGAAATAAAATACTAACCGTCTGATGGTAGGCCTATGATCTTAAGATCCATCTGTGAAAGATTGGGAGGATAAACGATCACCATCATTTGATTCTACCAAGTCAATGTGTTTCAGTGTGGGTGAACTCAAAGATTCGGTGGGTGGATTTAAAGTGAATTATTCACCTTCACATATTAGCTACAACGTTGGGCGAAAAAAAAATCAGCTAAACTTTAGCTAAAGATTTTATTTGATTTTATCTTAAAAACCGATTAAGTGGACCCCACATTATTGCTAAATAGAAATCTTTTATTCTATAAGAAAAGCAAAAGGGATACCTTTGTTTACCCCCACATCTTAGACCCCTTGATAACCATTGATGAAGCTGGATAAAATGATTGAGGTTATGCTTCATCCCGATATTCCACACAAGAGATCTTGAGATCATGACGCATCTATCAGACGGTCAGTTTTTATTCCAAGTGTTCCCAAAAAATGGTCTTTGAATCATATGTTAGACATTATGCCCAAATGTCAATTTAGGACCATTTTTTTGGGATCAGTCACACATAGAATAAAAAATTCATCTTCTGATAGGTGCGCTATGATCCCAAGATCTATTATGTGGAATATTGGGCTGAAACACAATCTCCATTATTAATCTGAAGCAATTAATGGTCTTTAAAGAGTCTAGGATGTGGGCGCTTTCAGAGGTGGCATGGGTGCGATCAGATATACCCAAAGCAAAATCGAAGAGATTTTTTTCTAAGACTCTTCTTAGATAAACCGTTATTTTATTTTTTTTGTTTCTTTTAAAAGTCAATAGGGTGGACGCCCGCAATCGCCCCTACGTGCATCCGCCACTGGTGATCATTATATTAGTAGAGGTGCTGGTGATGGAGGTAGGAGAGATTTGAAAGTTTTTTAGTGATGATTTTCTAATTTTATTTATTTTGATGGATTTTAACTGTCATTTTAGATTAAATAAAACTTTTTTTAAGGGTATGCAGGAAAAATAATCATTTTAGTCTTTAGTTGATAGTAATTTATCGCTCAATCGGTATCCACTTCCCTTGTGGAAGCAACAGTCATGGGTTCTAATCCTCGCGTCTGCTCTGCACTTTGTGTAGGTCTCCTCCTAATATGTTGCGCCAAATGTGGATCTTCTTTGCGTGCAAGTTTGTATAAGCACTACATCTAAGTTGTCGATCTATGCCGTATGACATTCTCAAAAAAAAAATTCTTACCCATCAATCTAAAGATCCAAACGGGTCCAAAAGAGTCGGTATTGATGGTGCCGGAGAAAATCTTCATTTTATCAAAACAGTTAAAGCATTGAGAAGTGCATAACAAATTATGAGACAGCAAATAAGCAAAAGCATGCATTTAACTTTTATTTATTTGGTATTAAAAATGAGTTTTTTTTTTTTTTGATAATCGTGAGTGTTTGGGCCAGCTTGCGCGCACATCGATCAATCCCATGGGACCCTTAAGCTAACAATAGGATAATACTCCAGTAACTTGAACTAGTGACCATTGGGAAACAAACCCAAGGCCTGACCAACTGAACTACCCTTTTGGGTTAATATAAAAGATGAGTTGGTATTAGATATTGGACTTGAGGCTCGACCATTAGGAGGAGAGAGTGTTATGACCCAGATCTTAAAAGGGTCATCATATGGTGAGAGATGCGGTGGAGCACTGAATTCTGTATGAGTGCTCCACACTCGAACCCACCTCACTCACATTTAAGAAACTTTATAATTTTTAATTGGATTCGGCTACCAGTTTATAATCTAGTGTCTTTTAAGAAACAAAAACCTGCTAGTTAATGCCCCATGATTCTCTAATTTTAGAAGGGAATTTGAGTCTTTGAACTCTTGCCTTACTGGTAAATCTTGCCCTACTTAAATCTCTATCTTCTCCCTATAAACCTCATACCCCATATCCTTCTTCATCATCCATCTATCTCCTCCTCTCGTTTCTGCTCTACCAACATCTCGGCACCACCGTTATAGCGAAAATCTTCTTCTTCTCGCATCCAACCAACGTAGCACCACGCCGATCTGCCACTGAAGCCGTATCGGTGAATTGACACGTAGGCTGTCATGTTGTCGAATCGATCGAAATCAACCTATGCACGCGCCAACAAGTGGGTTTCCCTCGATCTATCTTAAAATATTCAACTTTTTATTTTTATTTGTTTTGAAATATATATTATTTATAAAGCTCCATTAATGGTTGATAGCCACAAAAAAGAAGAACAAAGTAAATAAATAAAAAATTAAATAAACAATAACAAACTATATATAGATATACAATATAAATATATATGCTTATTTGTTGCCTAATATGTACTGGCTTTGATTTATTTGGATGAATACATGATGGCATACAAGGGTGCCCAACCTCCTTCTCCACTGGTATTCAGTAGATCAGAAACAGAGAACTATATTGTTTTCTTGTAACTATATAATATTGATACATATCCGACATTATATATTTTCATTTTCAAGTATTTGAATGAACACATGATTACACAAAAGGAAACCGAACAACCTTCTTTTTCACCGGTACTCGGTAAACTACAAATAATATATATATATATATATATATATATATATATATATATATATATATATATATATACACACACGTGAAAATGGGGGAAAAACAACATTAGTAGTATAAAAAAACCACGGTTGAAAACATTGATAAAATAATCGATGGTCTAAAGTAGTTGTTTAGTGTTTTATAACCATAGTTTTAAAAAATAAGTATAAGGGGATAATTATACATTTTATATAAGGGCAAACTTGCCCTTTTAGTAAATATATCATATAAATACCAAAAAAGTAAAAAATAAAGGTGAAATCAAACTGGACAGCTACTCCCGTCTCCTCTCTCTCTCCCCCTCTTTCTGACTTCAATAATCAAGCTCATTACATTTGTTTGTTATCAATCGACGTGGTTTAGGGGAATCACAACTTATCAAACGAGCGATGAGATTGAGAGTCGCTCTGTATTTAGCGCAAGCCTTGGAGTATTTGTAGCAGCAAAGGCAGGGCACTATATTATGACCTCAATGGCTATAGAGTTTTGTTTGATCAGGTAAAATTCTTTTGAAATGGCTTTGTTTCGGCTGCCTTTACTGCCATCGATTCCTTATCGTGTGTCAGTGCTTCATCATAGGATGGTAATCCATTTTCTATCGGTTTTTACATTTGCATTGCTCTCGATTAGGGTTTTTTCTCATCTTCTCATCATTTCAATCTATCAAAAACATCGTGATTTTCGGTTTTCTCTAAGAAATTTTGCTGAAATTCTGTTACATCGGTTGGTCAAATTTTATAGATCCATTATTTTTTGTGTTTTGTATGCTTATCTAATAGATACGAGTAGCGATTGTTCATATTAGGGTTCTGATTTCTTGTTTTTTTGGTAGTTGCTGTAATATTTTTTTAATTTTTTTGTTTTAGTTTTGTTTAGGAGGAAAATTTTGTGATATTGTGAATGACAGAAGTACTGAAACTTCTGTAGATCGTGGTTGTTGACGATGGAGAGAGAAGTGAGGGGAAAGCTAGCTTTTCTTTGAAGTATACGCGGCTGGTGTTGCAGAGCACTCTGCAACTCAGGTACACACGGTTGCAATGCCAATATTGTCAACCTTTCAGTTGAGCTACAGGCCCAGCCATATTTCTCAGATAAATTAAGAATATTCCCTTCAATTCATTATGTATAAAGATTTGATGTAGGTTAGATGATATTATGGTCAAGTGGTTGTTAATTTGGTGTTGGATCCTTGTACGGAGTTACTTTCTTATGTACTCAAAACAATGCTTAGTGGGCTATACATGTTGTACATAAGAAAATATTTATTAGAAAATTTCAATTTCCTTATTCTTTTGAGAGTTACTATGATATTGAAAATAAGGAACATTGGTTATGGTATGAACGTTTTCAATCTCCCTTGGATTGCAGAATGTGCAAGTAATGGGATCCTTTGATGGATGGAGTCAAGGGGAGCAGCTGTCACCAGAATATACTGGTGCTTTCTCTAAATTCTCAACAACTTTGAAGCTTTAGACCTGGAAGGTTTTCCCTTATCTCTTTCTCACACACACACACATACATACTCCGACACTTCGCTTTTAAATGACCATATCTCCTTAAGTTGTACTGACCAAAGAATGTTTTTTCTTTTTTTCTGAATGGTGACCAAAAATGTTTTGAAGACTTTATGCAAAGCTTTTTAAGAACCAACAATATGATCAATGAATCAAGTAAACATTAAAAAGTTTAGTAGGGTTGGTAACTTTAGAAGTCACCCTATATATATATATATATATATATATATATATATATATATACACAACTCCAAAAGGTTTTATTCTTAGGTAACACAAACTTTTTACTCCATTTCATAAACAGGGCAAATACTTAGTTGCCTTGGAATTCTATGAAAAGACGGCTTTTCAGGAATCTCAAAATTGGACCATTTATTTGTTCAGCATTTCAATATATAAACTCCAAATTCCACGGATTTTTGGGCTAAAAAGTGTTCTCCTTTATCAAAAGGAAGTACAACTCTTGACGCCACACTATTTTTTAGATGTGTTCATGAATCTTAAATTTTTTGAAGAAAGAGCAAGATGAAGCTCAATATACCACCATTCAATCATGTTGGATTTGAGGTACCTTCTTGTAAAGTTAAATCTAATGATCTTAAATTTTAATTTTGTGAGCACCGAGCACTAAGCAAGAGGTGGCTTCATTGTTGCACTTTAGTTCACCTAAAATATGGAACGGTTTCGATCACTATTTTAAATGGTAAAAACCAGGAAATTGATAGGATGAGTTTTAATTAGATGCTTAAATTATAGTTAATTAATTTGCTACTAATTTACCTTAAACCTATAACAAAATTCGAATTCCAGCCCGTGCCTAAGCCCGAAGACAATCCTGGCTCAACCATGGTTCAAAATTTCTGCCAAAATCATAAGATTTCAGCTGAAACGCATCGGTTTCGGTGGTCCCCGAAACGAAAATTTCAAAATTTCGGTTTCGGTATACCGGTTGCATATTATCAGCCAATAATTTGAAATTATCAGCCGATAATTTGCCCGAAACCAAAATTTTGACTGAAATTTCGGCCGATATTTTGCTTCTTCGAAAAAAAAAAAAAAATCGGCGAAAATTTTAAAATTTCGGTTTCGGGCAAGACCGAAACCGAAACGAAAACTGATCCTTGGGCTCAACACGTTGGATACCACCTAACCGGCTGATCGATCTTGTGCATGTTGCCTTGGCACTTGATCCTCGGATTAGGTCCCCCTTGGCCACTTGGCACGCAAATGGATTGAGTGGAGAGTTGTACCGTAGATCGCTAATGCAGGATCTCTGCGAGGGAGGGAGGGAAGTGACTACTCCATCAACGCCCGCTTAAGGCTTTTAAGAATGTTGGCTGTAATGACTCTAAGATGTATACTATCACCTTAAACTTTTTAGTGGAGAACCTATGATTTATGTGGCGACCAACACTTAGTGCCCTCTTAATACTACAGCTGGTCCTGTATCATATACTTGGGTCATCTTTTCGTTTATGTTGATTCTGATTGAGTAAATGAAATAGATTGCAGAGAACTATCAAACTCAAATTCTTATTTCACCCTAAATCCTTCCGTGTTAGTAGGCATTAAAGCCAAGAGCACATCATTTCAGTTTTTCCAATTGATTTTTTATGAGGCAAAATAGCGATTCCTCATGGGTACAAATTAACAGAAAATAAAATGTTACTACAAGTAATGACAAATCTTTTATTAGCTTTTTCTCGTTCATGAACTAGTGATCAAAATGTTTCTTGCATTGCAGTCAGTTTTGGGCATGCAAAGTCATGAAATCCGCAGGGTCTATGTGAGGAGCATAACTCGAGTTTATGAATTATACTATGCATCCAAGGAGCAGAGTGGTAATGAATATTTATGCACTGTACATTGTGGTGCTGCTGCAAAAGAAGATGGGATGCTTCATGCATATGACACTGGAGAGGAAGTCATTACTGAAAACCGAGAGGGATCTACAGAAACTACAAAATTATCTAGAGGGTTGGATGAAATTAGTAGTAGCAGTCCTGCCAGCAATGAAGATGGCTGGGTAGAAGTTGTCAAAGTCCCTGATTCTCCTCTGCAGGATGGCACAAACAATTCCTTGTCAAAGAAAAATGATAGAAATACTGAGGGAAACATTTAGGTATTCCTCTATACTCTCTAGTTCCAAATATGCTATGAAAGACTGATGTCGAAGTTAGATAGAAACGAGTCTAAACCCACCAATTGTTTATTAGATGGTGTTTGATGAAGGGGACAGGCTATTCCCCTAGGAACCTACATGTCTAATCTAAAATTGAACTTAGTTTGATCCACCAACTTATATTTTCAATGATTTAGTGCAAGTTCTTTCCCTGGATCCTCCTCAATGTGATTTGGAGCATAAACCAAATCCCCTATTGATAGGCATTGAATGGTATAGGCCCACTATGTGCATAGTTAGTCTTTATTGTGCATAGTTGTTTTTCCCTCTTCATTTTCCTAGAAGCAATATTCCTTTTGTACATATCAATATTTCTGTTGTGTGGTTTTTTTGGTATACTTAATGGCTGGTAGTCTATTCACTTCGTAATGTATACTTAATGGCTGGTTTTTTTGGTATACACATGCACGTACATGCATATTGCTTCTCTACAACCCTAGTCATCAATGGGTGCATCATATTTTTTATTTTAATTTTCCTGATTGCTGATCATTTTTCCTCCGCTTCTAGTCCGATTGCCTTCATAAGGTTCTCGAATATGTAAATGAAGTGCACTGCTTATGTGGGGTTCTTGGATTGGATTTTGGGAAGACTGTGAGTGAAGTGCATCCAAGCCTACATGAGGTAGGTCCTGGACAATCTACAAACTTCAACGATCATACATTAGATGGTCTAGCTCAAGCTATCTTTAAGTTAAAGATTGAGAAAAAAGATCGAATTCGCAAGGTAATGAGTTTCCTCTATTTTGGCTTACTTTTTCCTTGTTATGTAAGTTAAATCCCTTTTTGAACTGCAGTTAGAAGATACTGTGGCATCTTTGTTTGAGTGAAACTTGATAGATTCACCTGAAGAAGAGAGAAGCCATTTTGGAAGAGTGACCCGCATCCTTGGATTCCCAGAGCACGACGTTAAAGATTCTAGAGTCCTTTCACTAGAAATAATTGAGCAGGTACTATGGTTGGGTCTCACTTTAGCGTTTTTCTAGTATCTAAAATATGTTTACTCAGGCCTCAATTATGTGTGAGAAGGTGCGGCGGAGATCAAGAGACTAACTGAATTAAAAGCCAGCCGAATGAAAGAACTAGTCATGAAGAAAAGGTCTGAGTTGGAGGAACTATGCAGAAGAGCACACATTGAACCTGATATGAGCACGGCTTCTGGCAAGTCCAATGCATTGATAGATTCTGATATGGTTCTTGTTGTTATTCATTCAGCTGAAATATGATGCGAGAGTCATGCAATACCCCTATCTAACTCTGCATCCTCTCATCTTTCAGGTATTGTGGATCCTTCTGAACTTTTGGCCAATATTGAAGCACTTATAGTGAAAGCAAAAGAAGAATGTATGAGTAGGAAAGAAATAATGAATAGGATAGAAAAATGGACTGCTACTTGTGAAGAAGAAAATTGGCTTGACGATTATAACCAAGTAACATGCCTCATCCGTTTATCTATGCATGTGCTCGTCACTTGCAATTGAAATAGATGACAAATTGTTGTGGTCATTTTTTTAACATGGTTAATGATTATATATGTTTTCGAGTCATTATTATAATATTTGGTGATTACACCTCCAACGCTAGATGATTGTTTATTTTTTGTATCGTTATAAATACGTCTCTCTCGTAGGCAATGCATTTTTCTGTCTACTACTTGCTATCTTTTGTTTTTATGTATCACTCATTGATTTCATGTTTCTAGAATTTTAGGACTGCTATGCTCTTCAGATGGTTTATGATGCCATTAAATTTGTGTTATGAGTGTTTCTTCTTTGTAGTAGTAGTTACTTATTCATCATCATAATTGCTGCACGAGGCAACATGACAAGGGTCAATTTATATCATCAAAGAAAATTTTGAAGGATACTCAAAAGAGGGGTTATGATAAGAATCCACCTAAACCAGAGATTCTGTAAGCTCCAATCATATTCTAGGAATGCATTTTATATCTCAGACAGTATCACTTTTAACTGTGTTGGATTATCTGCATTTTGTCCAAATAATGATTCTAACATTTGCGGATGGGCTCATTTTGTTCAAATATAAAGTAAAAAAGGTTAAAGGCATTCAGGATTGCTTTGCTCATTATCGGATTTTTTGGAGTTAGATGGTTTGCTCGGTAACTGAATGGTTTAAATTTTCTGTTAAATGTATTGTTGATCATTGGGACTTTTATCTAATTTTATTAGTAAACTTGCTTTTATCCTTATCCAAGTGGTATGGACGAAGTATTGAACCATACAGTATCCCATTCTTTTATTTATTAATAATTTTGATGTTTTGGACAAAGTTTTATCATTGTTGTTGCTGCTGGTTTTATTTTAGAATTGTGTTTTCGCACTTCTATAGAAGAAATGATAATTTTATTGTCTTTTTTCTGTTGCTCCAGTTTAGCTTACTAATTTCATACAAATTATAGTTGAATTGAGTCAAGCGCAAGCTGCAGTTTGCAATATTATTACATGTCAAAATCTTACATTTATAGATATCAGTGCCCTGAAAGATATACATGTTAGTTTTGAGTGGTGAAAGATCGAATTCAATAGATATAATGGAAGTTGGCGCTAACCCCATTTTCCCTAAAAAAAAATTGCAGGGACACCACATAGTGCAAAATATTTTTTATATTGCATCTTATATTACTTTTATAGTTGTTTTATTTTCTTCAAAGTTTAAACTTTTGCTATGGATGCAGGTTATTGAGAATCGGATAAGCCCCCGTCATTGTTTGTGTCAGGGAATGGTGTTTGACTTAAAGAAAGAAGTAACTCTACAACATTAATTTTGTAAAGTCCAATTCAAGGTCCAAACGCCCAAGCATAGGTCTGCAGAAGGTGCATTTGATTTTTTTTTTGTTCAATGTTGGCTTATCTTTACTTTGATTGGATATTTTTCTGTTATTTTCATGAGGGCTGAAGTATATATTCCTACTTGTGTAATAAAAAAAATAAAAATTTGCTGATATTATGAACTGATTTTATTACTTTTGTGAAACAGATGATGGAATGCTTAATTTAAACAAGGAAGAGATGAGTGCGCGAGGATCGGACCGTATTACACATAGACGATTTTTTTGGGATTGACAGTCCACATTTTACAAGATTTTCCCTTTTTTTTTTTTTAAAAACTTTTCCCAATGCTACCGACCAGTTGAACATCAACATCTATGACAATGTTAGTATTTTGGCCATAGATAAGTCAAAAATGACATGATACAGGTTTGTTGAAAAGCAAACTTGATGGAGATAATTCGATATGGAAAGTTTGGGACATGGTCGCACCTAATGCTGAAAATCCTTTCAAAGGATGGGTGGGCCATATATGTTGGGCTTTATTTATTTATTTTTTTATATTTTCATTTCTCTTGTTAAAGTGGTGAAAGTATTCGAATTATTTTTAAGTCTTTCTATCATGTGACAATTTTAGGGTTAAAAAAATGCTTTAGGTGTAAAGAATAATAGAAAGTTGGGCAATAGAGTGGGAGTGTGAAAAGAAAATATATATTTGGGTTTGAGTGATGCGTAGGATTTCTTTCTTCTCATCTATGACCGTCGTTGTATGAGAAAAAAACGACAGTCATAATGAGTCGTAAAAAAATTGTGTGAGTATTTTCTTTTTTAAAAAATTATGTGTAAAAACGACAGCTTAAAGCTGTTGTTTATGGTCGACAGTCGAAGACAGTCGTTATTTTCATGAAATAAACGACGGTCTAAATCTGTCGTTGAAAAATACTATTGCTTTTTCTAGGACAGCTCATTCGACGGTCTAAAACTATTATTTTTTAGAAAAATGACAGTCATGGGCTGCTATTTTTTTTTGAATTTTCACATAGTAAATGTGTGTATACAGATATGTATATAGATATATATACTTATAATAGGTGAATGTATAATTCACAGTTCATAAAGGTGAGAGACCAAATCTCTCCAATCCCAGAACCCAATCCCTCTAAACTTAATTTGCAAATTCTTTTTTTTTTTATGCTGGGGAGTTACATTTGGGCCGAGTCCCGACCTTCCACGTCCCTGCAACAAAGCTCATATCCTTGCTATAGAACCACAAAAGAGAGATTTTAGAGAGAGAAATAGAGAAAAGAGGAAAGACCTAACCTCTAATATAGTTGTTAAAGAGAGACATGGCCTAACTGGATACAAGAAATATAGAGAGAGAAAATCTAACTGAATTTAGAAAGAGAACCCAACAGAAAATTTAGAACCCAACGGTGATTTAGAGAAGTTTAGAGAGAGAGGCCCAGCCTCTAACACAAATTTTAGAACGAAAAAGAAGACCCAACCTTCTTTCCCACTCGTGCAACTGCAAAACAACATCATATATATATATATATATATATATATATATATATTTATATTTATTTATATACATTATATATAAATGTAGGTATAGATGTAATATTTATATAGGTATATATAAACTGTTGATGTGTATGTTCGTTCTTTTCTTGATAGCTGCTCGGTGATTTA
This sequence comes from Chloranthus sessilifolius, assembly GCA_021018995.1. Classification (NCBI taxonomy): domain Eukaryota; kingdom Viridiplantae; phylum Streptophyta; class Magnoliopsida; order Chloranthales; family Chloranthaceae; genus Chloranthus; species Chloranthus sessilifolius. The sequence goes on along the minus strand of CM037588.1, from coordinate 5,334,251 downwards.
AATTTATAGTCAAATGCTCTAAAAATCTAGAGAGAGAAAGAGAGGCAGGCTCAACCTCTAATAAAGAGATATATAGAGAGAAAATGGATCATACCCAACCTCTAAATGAGAGATTTAGAGAGAGAAAGTGAGGCAGGCCGAACGTCTAATAGAGAGGTTGGCTGTAGAGAGAGGAGCGTGTAGAGAGAGAAAGAAGAGAGCAGAGAGCAAAGACCCAACCTATAATACATAGCAGTTTAGAGAGAGACTAGAGTGAAGTTATCAGGTGGTCCCTGCTTGGTTACATATATATATATATATATATATATATATATATATATTTACATATGATATAAATTGAATTTCGGGGTTCGGCTCAACCAAACGCCATCAATACCGGTGATAACTTGCGTGTGTTAACCATTGTGGTTGGGTGCATTGGAGAATTTACCTGAGATGGTTAAAGTGGTGCAACCACCCCTTAGCACCATTAGATTTAAATAAATTAGATTCAAATTGAACCTTGTGGGCCCAATCTAAGAAATAGAGCCGAGATTGGCCGTCGCCACAAATTAAAATTCTCGAGACATCTAATGATTTAGAACTCGAGAAATCGACACACAAATCAATAAATTAAAATGTCATTTGGATACCATTGATCATGAAAGGATTGACCCTTAGATCTAAGGCCTTAGAGGTCGTAATAAATTGGGCCCAAAGACCTAATACCTTAAAATCATCTTTCTTAAGTATCTGATGATTCAGATCTGTTCAATCTGATCGCCACATGGTGGGCATCCTAAGTGTGCACGTAACCCTTAAATCTTGTAAAAAGTTGACTGAAAGATCTAATGTCCTAGAGGTCGAATCATGATCGAGACAAAAAAATCAATCTTAGGTAAAATTTTATTGTCTAACCATCAAATGGTTCAGATTAGATGATGGATGGTGCGAAACTCATCTTTTTATTTCAGCCCTATGTGCTACATGGAATACACGTCATGGGATACCTTTGACCCTTAAATTGTAAGAATCCATTTCCAACTGGCCCATAGGATCAACTTCAAAACGATCTTGATAATGACACTATAAAATCTAACGGTCACAAGTATACAAGGCGTATGAACTATTTCGTTTAGTCATATAAGACCCTCCATCATATGGCATGCATCACATAAAAAAATCACGATAGGACATATGCATGATTAAAAAGGAACAAGCTATATCACACGACTTTTAAGCCTTCGTCATAGTGGAATTTCTTTTACGGTCACGTGAATATTGGAATATAGGCATCCATATACGAATGCAACACCTTTATGGGAGTATGGGTTGTCACACGAAGTACATCCAGGTTACTACGAAATCTATCTCTTGGAAAGCGTGATTTTGTAAATCTTATCGCACCGTAGCTCACTCCAAACTAAGTTATAAGTAAATGATAAGGAACGATACGTAAAATAAGAAAATATAAGAATACAGATAAATTATGCTGTGAAGGTCAGCAAAATATAAAATAAGTTTCTACACGTGTCATGTCTTGCATGCCACCGCAAGATCCAACGTCTGCAGCCAAGACGGGTCTTAAGGACAATACGCTACGACAGTGTCCCGAATGTAAGGGGACATTGATTTATATGCATGCAACCTCATAAGACTGGATGGTGATATACGTTATGATATGTAGGTTAGGTGGTTATCTATAAGTGGACCTCGCGTGATAGGTTTGAGTAGCAGCCCTGACACAGGTCGTATAGTATGATGCGAAGTACGCTGTGTAGGTGTATGAAGCAATGTTAAGTTTTAAGATATGCCATATAGGATAAGTCGACAAAGTAGATACAAAAAGATATTAAAACTTTATGCATCATTATTCATTTCATTTTATGCCAGGCCTTTTCATTCTATGCTATGTCTTTTCATTTTATACTATATCTTTCAATTTCGATATGATAGGTTATGTGATCTTAGATATATTTGTAATCATTTATCACTGCTTGATTTATTTCAAAATGCACCGCAACTCAAGCGATTGCATACACGATCACCTTTGTATGTTATGGTGGATCGATTGTGCAACCTGCTGAATTTACGTGACTGAGTAAACTCACCCCCTCCCCAAAACTAACAGTTGCAGGTGAGAACATTGATTATTCCATCACTGAGGATGAGAATGCTGTTGTACCTGATGCGGCTCATGAGGGTGAGGACGTCGACTACCATCTGGACGAGGGAATAGATCCGACAGACTACTTTAAGCATTAAAAAATTATTTAGTTATAGTTTTTATCACTTTCAGGAGAGACTTGTTATTAGTAACTTTATTTATCAGTACTACTTATGAGACCATTTTACCTTATGTAAAACCTTAATTTATTTTCTATCATAGATGCATGATTAAGATTTATCATATTACTATTGTCATCTATATTTTTCGCTGTTGATTTATAAGTCTTTCATCTTTAAATGATATTATTAAATGTCCCGACCCTTATGCTAAATCAAATTAAGAAATATATATATCTGCTTATTGCCTTAACAAATGTACGATGTCATAATACAAAATTTTAGACTTTCAAGATTGGATAAAAAGATCGTGACAGGGAGATTGAGCAAAGTGCATCCGTTGGAACTTAGGCTGCCGGGTACATAATACCAACTCTTAAAAATTTTCCCATCAATAGCCAAAGTTAGCAAAGAGAGATTGGCGCATGCACCATCCTTGGTTGATTGGTTGGGTACCTAATACAAAACTCAAAATGTCTCGTCTTTCACGTCAACTGCGTGATTCATATATAATATATTCCAATAACTTATTGAATACCACATGCCCAACTTTCTCAAACACTTTATGGGATAAAGAGCACTTGTAGGGCCCAACTGTAATAATGATCATGGAATAAAAAAGTGACAAAGTGGCTTTATTTGCACCCACTAAAACCATAGAGCACCATAAAAAACTTAGTACTTAAGTCAATTTTTAAAATGTGTCTCATTTAGAAGTAACTCTGAATCATCTGACCGCATGCCATGATATGAAGATTTAATTCGTGAAATATTAAGACAAAACATGGTCTTCATTATCTGATTTCAATTAGTCAAATGCATTTAGTTTTTGAATATTTTTTTTTAATGTGTCACATAAAATCAATATATCCCATTATCCATTAATAGTTTTTAGATGGGGTGCTTCAGAGTTTTATTGGGTGCAAATAAAGCCACCCGAAGTGAGAAAAAACAAACGGACGGGTCTAAAAAGGACAAAGGATTTTAGCTTAGGTGGCATGAATATCTTATTACTATTATAATAGCACGAATGATCCCCGCAGTTTCTGTCATTTTCCATATAAACAAAATATCCTCTTTTAATCCAATCTACCCTTACATTGTTCCCTATTTACCCCTATCTTTCTTTTTAGATGAATAAGCCGAAATAGGAAAGTTAAGTGGAATATCAATATTGGCCCAAAGAACAATATGCTCATACCAAAATTATGTAGCAGCTAGAGTTGCATTGGAGTATTTGAAATTAAATTATATAAAGTGTAATAGTATGCGCTAAATTACTCCCAATAGCTATTTTAGCTATCCAGTTTTCAAAAGATACACTCCAAGAGGCACATTATCTAAAACAGTAATAGTTAAATTTAGTTATTAATGTAACACGAGCTAAATATTAAAATGCTATTTTTATTTTTAAGATAGCTCTCTTTTTCTCTCTTATGTTACCTGGTTCGATTTCAAAGTTTTTCCTAAAAAAAAAAAAAATGAGAGAGGGAAACGAGCGGCAGAATTCAAGAGGGCTTCATCCAATCGATTTCGATTGTATGCATGTATCTATTCGATTTGCTCTTCACTAATTCTATCTCTCTTTTCATGCCCTAAGTTTATGATTTTCAATTAATTTGTTCAAAATTTTATTTTATTTTTGTTGAAAAGCAATGAGTTCATGGTCGATAGGTTACAGTTCGATCATTGTTGGCTAAGATCTTGGTGATGTGTTGATATATATATATATATATATATATATATATATATATATATATATATATATATTTGAAACCATTGGGGAATTGAATTTTATCTTAGCTTTATTCATTTTAAACCACTCAAATCATGCTTTTTTTGTTTAAGGGATGAGTTTTTTTTTCATTAATTTTCTTAATTTTTTCGCAAGTTTAAATTTTGACCATTCGAATTTTTAAGACTCAGTTTATGTAAAGTGCTTGTGCTTAGAGACCTTCTTCATCACTTTGATAGGAACACCTCTCTCTTCAAAATATTAGGAGTTCAATCCATATTGGTGATTATTTTGTGTTTCTTTAAATTTATTATTGACCTATTTTTATTTATCATCCAAAATGAGCATATGTGATTATAGTGCTCTTTGTTTAATCTTTGTTAGGTCAAGAGTGTGTAAATTGATGGAGATTGGAGTGAAAGGTCATCTTGGTTGGGTTAGAAATAATTTGTTTAACCATTTCATCAATCTGTTTGGATGGCAATCCTTGTGTAATGAGTTTTGAAATTTTCTGATTAGAAGCCCTTTACTAGTCCAATTGTGTTGAAGTAGAAAGGTTTGACTACCATCTTTTACTACCCAAGCGGAATTAGTAACCACTGTATTCAAGTTATACATAATGTGATATGAATTTATATATTGTATAGTATCTTTATTTCAATGATAGGAAATGTGTTAAAAGATAATAAAATTTTGTAGCTATTAAATTTTAATTTTTTTTACACTAGATCACTCGTTGAATGAAATATTAAATGGAAGAGAACATGTCTTTCACCAATCTCTCAACTAGGGGCCCCTCGCTGACAATGAATCAATAAGATCTCCATACCGAAACGATGATCCGTCTAACTCTTGAGCAGAACAACAAACTAGCACAAAGAAAATATGGACTAAAAATTTCAGCGCGGAAGAAGATATACTCCTGGTAGATGCGTAGTATGAGAAACTGAGTAATCAAAGAGTGCATATTAGTCTAGAATTTATTACAACTATCACGCCAATAAGGTCTTTGATACTTCATGGAATCAAGCATCATTATGTAATCGTTGGCAAACAATTCAAAATGCAATCAATAAGTTTTGTGGATGTTTGGCTCAAATTGAGTCGATGCGTCAAAGTGGGTTGACTCAATCAGACAAGGTAAAATTTTTATTAACTCTTGGGTTGGATTTTAAGTTTTGTGTATGCAAATTTGTATCACTTGTAACAATTATTTTATATATTTAATTTTTACCTTTTAATTTCACAGATTGCTCAAGTAAAAGAGTTGTATAAGGTGGAGAATAAAACATCTTTTTAGTTCAAAAATTGTTGGACTATTTTGAAGGAATGTCTAAAGTGGCTGAAAGAGAGGAAAAATTCGGGTAGGAAATCAGTTCCAACACCGTCTTCGGAGTCTACTTAACCTCCGATCAATCTAGGGGAGGATAATATCTCCATCAATAACTTTGTAGAATTGGAGAGACCTATGGGGAGGAAGGCTGCAAAAACACGATTGACTAAACGAAAGGGCACAAATAGTGTTGATGAGGAAATTTATATGCGATTACTAACGCAGATGAATGAAAGAGCGGATACTACAAGTAAGAAACAACTGAAACTCATGCGAAGAGTGGATTCTCGAGAGGAAGCAAAACTTGAAATTGAATAAAGTAAAATCTATGCCAAGCGGGATAAAATTATGTTGATGGATACAAGTGGATTGTCGGAACTCCAAAAAGAATACATTCATATCCGACAAATGAAAATCATTGAAAAGTCTAAAAAATGAATAGTTTGGCCTAGGGTCTAATTGGTTATGACTAGATTTAATAGTTTGCCCTAGGGTCTTTTATTTTTTTGAGACAATCACCAAATTAACTTTCTACGTTTTATTTAGTTTTTTTTGTATAAGACAGTCAGAGGGGTTCATATCCTAATCCACATTTTGCTAGTTACTTCATACTATGATTAAAGTTTATGAGATGGTAAGACATCCTTTGATTGTCTTTGTCTCTGTATATTCAGGTGGTATTGTATATAGTCGTCATCTTTTGAAGAGATGATTGCTTGTAAAAATTAACTAGTAGGTAAATGAATATTACAGTAAAAATATTGTCATAGAAATATTAAACGTCAAACATTGAACATTAAACTTCGAAAAGTAGAAAGAAAAGAATACAACAATTGCAACATATTATTTCATCAGTTTTGGCCATGTAATTGCCATAGGTATTCAATGAGATCCGATTGCAGCTAAGAATGAGTTTCACTATCTCGAATGATCAAATGCATTTGAATGAATTTCGTTAATTCAACAATGCACATATGTGAAGCTTCTACATTGGGAGTGTCATCGACTTGTTCATAGTTAAAGTCAACGACATTCTCACTATTTCGCTTGTCTTCGATGATCAAGTTATACAATATTGTGAACATTTTTATAATCTATTTTAGTGTTTGATGGTTTCATCTACGCGCGGGTCCATGAACTATTTGTTATATTTTTTTATTAGTTTAGAATATAATAAATATATTAAATATTTTAAAAGAAAATAAAGCTTCCTTTGATTTCTTTCTTAGTTTTATGGGTTAATTTTTAGGCAATAGATATTCTCATTTTTTATTTACAAATAAATAGTCTCATATTGGTAAATGTAAAAAGTGTATAGGCTATATATATAACCTTTCACCTTTTATTATTGTTTGACAATAAGAAGAGAAGAGTATGCCTAGCGGCAAGTCGCCGCGTGTGTGTTGCGATTGGTATTTAGGAGCATTGACGCTTTAGGCGCGTACACACTTTGTACTTCAATTGTGCGCATCATCGCAATGAGAGGTTTGACTTTTTGACCAGGTAAATCTAACGGTCAGATTATTCATGGGCTGGGTCGGGCCTAATGGGTTACTAATCAGTGGGTCAATTCAGTTCTATTGGGCCAAGCGGATTGATCAAATATTGACCGTTGGACTCAACCATTTTATAACCGCTTATAAAGGCGTGCAACCGTTCGAATTTGAATTCGAAAAAGTGCAACCTTTCATATAGCCGTTGGATGGAGCAGTTGAGATCTCTAAAAGACACGAACCGTCTAAAATATGACTATTGGTCCAACAATCATATTGAAAAGGCACTTGAGATCTATATAAGCAAATCTCTGGACTCGTTTTCAGACACTCTGATATCCTTTGAATTATTGCATACAGATTAGAGAAAATTCTCTTTCTTTCTTCTTTTGTTGGTACTTCATCAGATTGAGTTTTCTGGGGCGATCCTCTATTATTGCAAAGTAACGGATCACAGCTAAGAGATTGGGCTCGTTGTATCCTGAAAACGTCTCACTGAAAATATTTTGCAAACTTGAAGATTTACTCGAGTAGGGAGTGAATAACATTTTAAAGATAACGATTACGTGCCTTGAGTCCAATTTCTCTTGCTCATTTATCATTTTCGGATTTCTGATCCTAATATTTTCTAAAACTATCGAGAAATGTGCTTGAAGTACCCTGAATACACATTCAATATCCTTTCTTGCTGACTCTTATGCTGCAGCAAAATATTTCACCTTCCTTCCTTGTAGATGAGAAATTGTATTCACGAAGGTCGACCACCGTGGATATATATCATCAGTGAGGTAGTATCTTGTGTAGTCATGATCATTTATTGAATAATTGACTGGAGGAGCACGCTCTTCAACAAGCACAGAAAATACAGAATATCATTCTAAAACATTGATGTCATTGTGTGAACCGGGAAGCCCAAAAAAGACATGCCACATCCATAGATCGTATGAAGTCACTCCGCCCAAAATCATCATTGGTTTACAGGAATGACAAGAAAATTGCTCCTTTCACCCAGCTGGGTAATTCTTCCACTTCCAATGCATGCAATCAATGCAACCTAACATCCCTAGAAAGCCACGTTGTTTGTTAAGTTCTAGCAATTTAGCGACGCCATTGCTATTTGGTAACCTAAATACACGTTTGAAAAATTATAACCACCTCTATAACAAACCGCTACTCCATAAGCTAGCATTCTAAGTACGACTGCCATCTTTTGAAGGGAGGATAAGCCGATAGTTCCTAAACATTTTTTTTTGGGCAAAGTATAGATCATAAGTTTCTACCTTAGATTGAATACGAAGGAAAAGAGAGCGATTCATCTGAAACCTCATTCGAAATAACTTCAGAGGGTATACTGGTGAATCAACAAAATAATCCTGAAAATGCCTTTAGTGGCTTTGCATAGTATCACGAGCAATGAGCACATACCTTGGAACAAAACTATGACATGCTCTGCTCCCTCCCTCTTCATGAAAATGTTTACATGCCTTAACAATTATGATAGTTAAAACAAATTCATCCTCGGAGTCAAAACCTTCAACTAACATTTGATATACACAACTCTTAGACATTTGAGCGAAAGTGAAGAATGAATGATATAGAGAATTACTGTACAAACTTGTGAAAAAGAGATGATATTTTGTTGTATAAAACACTAGAATAGATTGATATATTTATAATCGAGAAATCTAATTTCTATTAAGAGAGTATGATCGTCGGAAAAATATAGCCGTTATAAAATTTGACCGTTGGAAAATATGATCGTTGACTAATTTTAACCGTTGAAAAATATGACATTTGTAGAAATGGGTTCGCTAGAAAAATATATCCATTAGAAAAGAAGACTGCTGATCAATTATGACCATTGTAGAGATATGACTGTTGGAAAAATATAGCCGTTGGAAATTTGATCGTTGATCAATTTTAATTATTAAAAAATTTGACCATTGGGAATATATAGTCGTTGAAAAATATAGCCGTTGGAAAATTTAAATTTTTAAAAATTGAGTGTTGGTAGTAAAATAATAAAACAAGAATAAAAAATAATATTTTAAAGAAAAGAGTAGCTAAAATAGCGTGTCTGCTTAAGTGGTTTTTACTATAGCAGTAGTTAAAATACTGTAGCAGTAGCTAAAGTGGTGTTTAGCTATCTAACTTTAGCTCTCCTTGCTGGAGATGCTATAAAGTTGTCCACCATGAGAGTTATTGACTCCCCTAAATACTTTATTTTCAATTGTGAAATTAGGGTTGTCAACTATTCGAGGCGGGTTGAGTAATCATAAATGCCAAACCCAACCCCGATGGTGTACTCAAGCCAATCCAACCCAACGTCCGACCCAAAAACCTGACCGAACCTGGTAAATTACCACTATTTTTTATGGGTAGCTTTAGTAACTCCCATGGAATCTTGTTGGGCACCTATACCAAAAAACATTGATTGCTTTGAATGAGATGATGAAGGTTGTTTTTCGTCTCAATCTTTGATACAAGGGATCTTGAGATCATAAGCGTACTATCAAACGGTCAGTTTTGGAATCCACGTGGCACAGATCCAAAAAAATGACCCTAAATTCTCGGGTCAATTCGATCTGACTCAACCCAACCTGATACCTCATCTTACTCCTTATTTATAAAACAATCTCCATTAATATAAGTTGACGTTTGACTACTTTGAGTGAGATGATGGAGATCAATTTTTGTCTCGATATTTTGCGCCAAAGATCTTTAGATCATATATCACCTATCATAGGGTACACATTATAGTTCTATGTGGACAAGTACCAAATGTGTCCTAAGTACAAAGTCACTTTGCATTAGCATCATGCAATAATACTAACTCACTATTACGATGAGGAAAACCAAAACGGGAGAATATTGCTTAGCACCTACTAAATCATAGAGGTTAGTATAATTAGGTATCCAACCCAAGCACCGAAGCTCTTGGTACTTGGGAGTTGGGCCACATTTTCGGATGCATGCCATGGAATCATTATGCATTCCATGTGATTTGATGTCCATGATCTTATGATCAATTGAATAAACACTTGATGTTAATGGAGATTGATTACTTCATAATCTTTTACACTAAAAATCTTTAGATCATGATGTACCCATCTTATAATACATGTAATATGACAACCATTGCTAAATCTGACTTAAATATCAAGTCAACTTTTAACTAACTCATTTTCTCAATTCGTCATAGATTGCTTTGTACCATGTCTAGATGATTGGGGCAAAAAATGACCTCCATCGTCAGATTAAAAAAAGTCAACAATTTTAAGCACATGATACCTGTGTTCATAAGGAAGAATCTTGGGTTGCAAATGAAGATACCCTTCTAATTATAAAACAACACTTGATTTACACTATGATCATATTCACTTTTTGGATGTGTGCCATATGGAATAAAAAATATGACAGTGTGATGGAAGAGCCATGATCTGATGATCCAATTTGCAAAATATTGGGATTAGCAACGACCTCTATCATCTAATTCAAGGCAATCAACGGTGTGAACAGTGGAATCATCAATATACTTTAAGAATCTTGGGTTGCAAAAATTGCTACCCCAACAAATATTTTAAAAAATTAACAAAGGATACTTTCATTTACAATCCAAGATTACCTACATTTTATGTGCATAAATCGTTGATTGTTTCAAATAAGACAACGGAGGTCGTTTTGCCCCCAATCGGCCTATATGACTAGATATTGATTGATATTTGATCCTATATAAAATTGGGGTATATATAGTATTGGATGGGGCCTAAATTGATACATATCGACCGATATGTATATTAGAAAAAAAAGAAAATATTACAACTATGTGGGAACATTAATACTCTTACAAAATAAAATAAACTAAATAAAAAATTGACCAACATGAAACGAGTTCTAAGTTAATAAAAGGGAGTCATTACTTGCAATCAAAAAGTTGGGTCCGTGCACGGAATTTAAAAGAAAGGCTAACAATTTAGTCAAAGGATATTATCTAATTCAACACTTGACTACGATAGATCATATTACAAGTATATGTTTTTCTCCAATTGTATGCACTGGAGATCTATAGATCATAAAGTTCACATCAGATGGCCCGAATTTCATTTTTATATGTCACATGTCCCTAAAATACCATGTCTTTCTTTTAAATTCGATGTAAGGGCCAACTTTCCGAGTGCAACTAATGGCTTCCATAATAAAAATACCATCATATAAACAAATACTTTCGGTCTAAGCATTGCTAACTGTAGAGGAGCTGACATAGATGTTGATGACTCTCATGGTAAACAAAGACCCGTATAGCAATGGAAGGTTGATAATATTGCAACCTCAAGGTCGTAAGTTCGAGCCAAGCTTACCAATCATTAAAAAAAGAGGCTCAGGTTAGGAAGCCTCTAAATTGGGCCCATGTGTCTCCAAATTATTAGGATTTAGCGTGCTTAAGTTCGAAGATACAATTGGCATAGACCCACTTGGACAAGGCCGCCAACACTTGGTGAAGGAAATAGAAGTGTAATATAGATGTTAAATTTGGAGAAGAAGCATGAAACTAGAAGAAGGCAATGGTACACTCGGCAGAGATGCTTGTGTCGCGAAAGTAGGGAGGTTCTAAATTTATAGAGGATAGAGACATTCTTCCAAATATAGTACAACGATAATGATTAAGAACGATTAGAGGGAGCTGATAATTTTTCTTGAAAAAGAGGCCATTATGATCCAACTAACGTAGCAAACACCCTAATTTGGGCCAACGGGTCAAGAAGTATATGCTCAACCAACCTAAAAAATTGACCAGACTCGACCTAGCCCAATTCTAATCTCCCAAATCTCTCTATATTTTATATAAAAAAATTGGTCAACTTGACCTTCAAATGATTCATGTTTGACCTGATCCGAGGGGCCCCAAAATTTATATGCTCGACCTGATTAAAAAATTGAGTCAAGCAAAGAAATCAAATTGACCTCGCAATATTTTGGCTGGTGTTATTCGGACAACCTTTTTTGTTATAGCCACCTCTTTCAATTAATAACTAAAAACGTGGAAAAAGAGTCTACATTCACTGTCTAAAATGTGGTCAAAAGAGAAAAAATTCAATACACTGTGATTTGTGAGGCAACACCTAAACTTTGTCTGAAGTTTTGACTATAAACTTTTTTTTAATTTTTTTAATAGATCACATGCTACATTGGATATGATATAAAATTTGAATGCGTAATTTCATCTATACATTGGAACCCATGTGGCCTTTTATGTTTTATGAAACTTTAGCATCTATTTAGACACTTTATAAGATACCAAAAATACCCTTACAACTCTTATATATTGAAAGCTATGCAATCTCTTTAAATATCTCACAATATAAAATCTCTCGAGATAAAAATTTTAGATTCCTGATAGGACTATCCAACCAAATTTCTCTCTAAATAAATATAAATCTCTAAATTATAGGATAAGATTCATGATAATTTTAGCATCCATTTAAACACTTTATAAGATCGTGGATGCATAATCCATAAAATCAACCGATATAGAACTCTTCATATGTAGCGGCAGTCATAGCCATTCATTAAGGAAAAATATCCACATCACTTTATCATATATAAACGTAAAAAGGCATTCATAGCCTCTATGTTATCATCATGTTAGCACCCATTAGCTCTGATAGTACACCAAACTTGACTCCACCTACCACTCTTACCGGATCTGATTAAATCCTTCGTAATTTCCTTTATTTTACATATAAAAATTTCAGTTGAGACTAGGTTGTTTCACAACTCGAAATTCTACCCACGCATCTTAGATAAGCTTAGAGGATATATGCCAAATAAGATTTCTTGCACAAATCGGGTTCTTGGTACTCAGCGTCCACGGGATCAATGAAATTGGGGTCGACAGGATTTGGATAGCCGACATCTACTCCACCAGCGTAATCACTTGCAGTTATTAGATTGTCGTAAGATGAGTTTATTTATTTACGTAAACAAAGTGGATACACCAACAATCCACTCCATTATACTCAGGTGCATTGTGAGTGCATTACGTGAGTAATAGACATATTATATCAATGAAATCTGAAAGACAAAGATAAAATCATATGCATATCAAAGAGCTCATATTATAACCTAAATGTAGGACCATGATCTATACACTTATATCCTAACGTACTTCATCATATCTCATAACATAACATATTTTATTATTCTCGCACATACGACTGTAGATCATATGAGGGCAACTAATATACTTATAAATCCTAAACGACATGTAGCAGAGTCGCTGCTCTTGCTATCATGTGAGGGTCACCATAGTCCCATACCATCATATCATAACGCCCCCGTGTCATACTCATAATTTTCTATCCAGCCTAATGGGAAGACAAAATGGTCAAACGTACCTCCTAACCTATTCATACTCATACTCAAATGTCTCCCAGAGACTCGTCTTGGCTTAAAGACGTTATTGCCCTTACAATAGCTACGTAAGGAACGATATATAGAGAGATATAAGTCCTTAATCTTTTATTGGCCTATACATTGGTGTTTTATTATCGTACTTATAACTTATCTTATCTCATACTCATAACTTATTCTTACAACTAAATTCTAAGACAAGTTATAGTGGAATAACTTTACCACAACTAAGGCTTAAGGGTAAAACCTCATATTCTAATTCATATATTATCTTATCATATTCAAACTCGGAGTGATAGGGTAACCGTATATGCCACCGTATATAAGGTTATACTAAATTCGCACTCACCTGACTTATCATGGATCTCATACCACCATGAGTTATAAGGCATATGAATACGGTGCATTCCTCGCTTCGATACCATCTCAGTGAATCACCATGCCCAAGCGTAGGCATGATCTCATACACTCACATACATATAACCTAACGTGTTCATAACTCATATATCATGATAAAGATTAAAGCATAGCACTATTATACACACATCATAGATTTATATTTAGATTTTATTATATTTATACGTATATATATTTATATAATACTAATACACTTATAAGATAGGATAGTTATTAATATAATTTCAATAATGTGAAAGTAAGCGTTTGATTTTTACGAGACATCGAATTTCTAATATTTCGTGTTATCGAAGAGGTCGCATTGAAGTCATAAAAGTGATATATAGACTACTATAATTGGATAATTAAATTGAATGATATTTATAATTATTAAGTTGTGATTTATCATGACCATCGATCGAAAGACCTTTAGTAAGATATAATATACACATAAATTTTGATTATGAAAATTAGAAAATAATATTAAATTCGTGCAACCTTGAGTCATTCAAAACTGATTCCGACTTGTTGCTCTATTTTGACCTTTGAAATTTCATATTCATGAAATAGTTATTTAACATAAAGTTGTAAAGATCGTTCTCTCTTTCTAATGCCATAAGAATCGCATTAATCAGAGGTCGAAGAAAAGAGTTTTGATCAAAATATCGAGATAGTACATTGATGGTTGATCGATTTAAAATGTAACCCTTGCAAGTGCACAAGATCTATTGTAGTATGGCAAGAACAGGGGTGTCGAACCCACAGGGAAACGTGAATTTTTAATTAATTCTTTTAGAGATTTTAAAAACGTCCCTAAGGAAGTACCAAAGGGCATATTCAATTTTACCAAAAACTTAACACACTTTTCCTAAATGCAGAAAAATAAATTAATCTAAACAATTAATTACTGATAAATCTACGAACAATATTAAAATGAGATCAAGGAATATGCTACCCCAGATTCGTACCCCTTTTCTATCATTAAAACCCACAGTTTCATTAAATCATCATTCACACCATCATTCATCTAGAAAAATGACTTGAAATAAAATATGATCATCAATCCCAAGATACCCTATCTAAAAACAATGACTCAAATAACATTGCGGTGTATGAGTCATGTAAAAGCATAAGCGTATCTCATGATATTTAGATCAGACAATCAAGACATAATCGCTCTACTTCTAGATCACCCTGCAGTCCAGATCTATGATTACGGCCGTTGATACGCAATCAACGGTCATAACAAAGCATTTAAAATATTTTCAATCACACAAACTTTGAGCAAAACGATTCCATGATAACAATAATAGACGTGGTATTAATCATAAACATAGGTACTTATCTGGGATCGCATCTTCCCGATCTATCGATTTAGCTCATCTTTGGTGTTTGATCTCCTTTTCTTTCAAAGTCATTCCTCTTTATTTCTTCCAAAAGATATTTGCAATTGTTTTTCCTAAATACAATCTATGAATTTCTAGAAAAATAATGCAAATCCTAGGTACACCCAATTCCTAATAAACCCTAGAAGAAGGAGAGAAGAAGACTTGAAAAGATGAAGAAAATATTCCCCAAAGTGAAGAGCCCTAAAACTAAAAAGAAAGAATGAATAATATTCTAATTGCAAAAAATAAATAATGATCCTAAGAAACTCGGGGCTTCCAATTATAGAATAGCCTTACCCTAATAACACTCTTGATTGACATCTAAGAGTAATTTTCGTGAATTCCCGCCTAGCTTTGCATCAGATACTGCCTCGGTATTTTGCTCATAACTTTCTGTACCGAACTCGGATTGAGGTGATTCTTGAGGCGTTGGAAAGCTGACGACGAGCTCTACAACTTTTATGTTTTAGCAATTTCCTGAATCTGACGTCTTGAAGGTCCAAATTGAGCTGCAAGTCGCACTAAGTTCTCAATGACCCAAAATAGCAGTGTTTTGACATTATTTACGGGATTCTTGGGCTGTTTTAGAAACTTGACGATATTTACAAACACTTCAAATCTAGCAAATCTCATCGAGATAGCCTTCATCGGACGGCTAAATATAGGTATTTAGGGTGAAATATCATCATATTTCACTACTCATCACACCCCAAACCTACACTTTGCTAGTCCTATAAAAGAGAATGATAGAAATATAAAGCAAATCAAACTAACATCCTAAAATTTAAATGCCACTTTCAGGGAACACGATTGCACTTAGCATGTAACAAGCCTTTAAACCCATAGGTGATCCCTAGTGGAGGAGTTGTGTCTCCGAGGGTTTTGCGGTGAAGTTACCCACAAACTTCCAAAAATTTCAAACCATCAGAAATTGAGTTTTCAAAATCTGATTTTATAACATATATTTAACTTCAAAGCTCAAAATCAATAATCAATTCAACATGCAAATTCTCAATTTTTAATCACAATGTTACACTAATCATACCAATATCCATTCAAATTAGTCTAATGCTCCAAATCGTTAGATAACTCATCCATTCATGCTTAAACGTGTAGTGTGTGCATACCAAAACCAAGATTCATCCATCTAACTAGTCCAACGGAAATCATCGGATCATTGTCTTGACTCAATCCTCACTTTAGGTATACTCAAAATAAAATCACTCCGATGATTGGTAAGTTTTACACACATGTGAGAGATCAATACAAAGCAAATAAAAAGGTCTCACATGATAAATGAAACACGATGCAATCAATGAACAAAATAAATCTCATAAGAGATACTTGTATATCCTAAGCATGTCATATCAAGTGTCATAAGTATTATATATTGACTCTCCACAAGATGCTACCAATGCAAGATCGGATCATGAAGGTCTTTTGTAGGGTTGTAATGGGGCTCTGTAAGGGTAAGAAAGAAAGGAAATTGTGATTCAAAATTTCTGAGAAATTGGAAAAGGAACTAACTTCTGATTTTTTTTTTTTTTTTTTTTTATTTCTCTTCTTTTCTTTTTTTTTTCTTTTTTAATTTCTCACCATTTTTTTTTTTTTTTCAATATTTTTCTTTTCTCGTTTTTTTTTCTTCTTTGACTTTCCTTTTCTTGTAGCACCTCATTTTTCATTCCTTTTTTTTTTTTTTTTTTTCTCTCTCCCCTTTTTTTCTTTTTATATTTGCCATACACTCTCAGTAAACACCATAACTCATTATCTCTCCACTTACTCTCTTTTCGCTCATTTTCATCCCTCGTTCCTAATTTCTCAGAAATAAGAAGGGTAAAGCTAAATTTTCAGAAATTGTGAAGGGTTAAAGTTAACGTGGCTTATCAAAGAATGTATAAGGGTAAATTTTTCTATAGGCTCAAAGGGGTACTAGAAGGATAAATTTATATGAGGTGGGGCATTTTAAGCACAAACGAGCCAAAGATGGCCTTCAATCATTTCCTTAAAAGATGGTAACCTTGCCTATTTGTCTTGAGTAGATATACAGTACGTTCTAACACAATAATATGAATTTGATATCATGCAAAGTCACAAGCCAAAATAAAATGTATGAGATTATGCAAAATAATTCAGATTCAAAGAAAACTCCGAGTTTATATATTCACTCATCAATGACGGAAATTAGCTCTAAAGCTTACTGGGTTTAGTCTCCACTAAGAACCTAAGATTCAACGCTCAAAATAGTTCATCGATTTCTAAGTCTTAGCTTGGTATAAGTGCAAAAATTCTAAGCATGAATTTGAGTCATCCACAAATTATCACATTAAGCTTCATCATCCTAGATACAAGTATTCAAAATATGACATCAATATTCTCAAAATTAAATTCACATGCATCAACTAAAGTTTGAAAACTATTGCAAAGTAAATCATGTATGATGGTTCCAAAAATTTTTTTTTTTTTTTTCAAAGAAAATCAAAAATAAGTGATGAAAGATAGATAATCATACATACCCCAAACCTAAAAATGACAATGTCCTCATTGTTTGAAATAAGTAGGTACCCCAAACCTGAAAAGTACCTCAACACAAAGATCAAAAGAGAATATGGGCATCAAATTAGAACATGACCAAAAATAGATTGAAGGTAATGTGGCTACACTAATTTGGAAATTAAAGAAACCTAAACTAAAACTAAAACTAATATTCTAGAACTAAACATCTGAAAAGAAATAAATCCTAAATCCTAAACTAAACACATGTCCAACTCCTAAATAAAACACAGGGTTGCCTCCCGAGCGGCGAGTTTAAGTGTCGGCATTTCGACCTCTTCATTGATCAAGAATCGGATCACTAAGGTGCATCGCCTCAATCTTAAAGCTGGGTCATCGGCTCAAACATTGGTTTGAGTCTTTGCCCATTCACTTTGAAAACTCGATTGTCACAGAAGGCTTTGAATTTCAATTGCAGTGCTCACTAATGGAAACAACAAAGCAGGGCCTTCCCATCTAGATTTCAATTTCGGGATGAAGCTTAAGTCGGAATTGAATAACCAAACTTTTTGGCCAACATGAAACTCCTTAGAAATTAATTGATCGTGCAACTTTTGTACCTTTCCTTGTACATCTTTGAATTTTCATACGCATCGTAGCGTAACTCTTCTAATTCACTCAATTTGTAACCTTGATTCGACCTGCGCTTGCATATCGAAATTAAATCGTTTGATCGCCCAATGCCTTATGCTCCAATTCGCGGAAGATGACATGCCTTCCCGTAGACAATTACGAAGGGAGACATTGATCGGTGTCTTGAATGCGACGATAGGCCCACAAAGCATCGAGATAGCGGTTTGACCAATCTCTTCTATCCTATTGCATCGTCTTTTCTAGAATTCGCTGATTTCCCGGTTAGACACTTCCACACGACCACTAGTCATGGATGGTGCAATGAGCGACTTTGTGAGTGACGTCGTACTTCTTCATTAAAGTGGCAAAATGGCTATTGCAAAATGCGAACCGCCATCACCGATGATTGCTCTTGGGATCCGAATCGGTTAAACACATGTTCTCTCGAAATTTGACCACAACCTTGTGATCATTTGATCGGGTTGCCACTTCAATCCATTTGGAGACATAGTCATGACCACCACGGATATATGAATACCCAAAGGATGGTGGAAAAGGACCCATAAAGTCAATCCCCAAACATCGAAAATTTCAACAATCGAATTGGATTAAGGGCATCATATTTCGTCATGAAATATTGCCAAGTTGACACCGTTGGCATTCCTTGCGATTGAGCGGCGTCACGAAGATTGAGGCCGATAGAATCCGCTTTGAAGGATTTTCATGCGGTCTTCTCGTCTCAAATGGCCTCCACAGCCCCAAAGATGGCAAAAATTTAGGACGCTTAGTTGCTCGTCTTCGCACGCATCTCTAATGATCCGATCCGAGTAGAATTTAAACAAATATGGTTCATCCCGAAATAGTATTTTATTTGGGAGAAAAGAGATTCTTATCATTCTTACCCCACTCGGGAATTCGCCATGACTGAGATAATTCACGATGTTAGCAAACCACGGAACTTTTGCACCATACATCAATTGCCATCAAATGTTCATCCGGAAATGTGTCACGGATGGTCTCGGTATAGATGATTCTTGAGCGAAATTCTGGCGGATGATCACCACAACGTTCTCAACCCCTTTTATCTTTAATCTCAAAGTTGAATTCACGAGAAGCGTGATCCAACGGATCAGCCTTGGTTTCGCATCCTTCTTTGCTAAAAGATATTTCAAAGCGAGTGGTCTCGAAAAGACCACTATTTTCGATCCAAGCAAATAGGAAGCGAATTTGTCGAGCATACACCACGACTAATAATTCCTTCTCGGTGGTGGTGTAATTCGATTGGGCATCAATTAATGTCTTGCTAGCATAATAAATTACGTGAGGTAATTTATTCACCCTTTGCCCTAAGACGACTCGATCGCATAATCGATGCATCACATGAGTTCGAATGGTAAAGAATAATCCGGTGGTTGGATTATTGGTGCATTTGATAAGAGTTCACAATTTTAGGAATGCCTTTATGCAATCCTCATCAAAATCAAAAGGAACATCTTTGCCAAGCAAAGTGCACAATGGTTTAGCCACCTTGCTAAAATCCTTAATGAATCTTCTATAAAATCCAGCATGCCCCAAAAATGATCGAATTTGTCGAACACTTTTAGGAGGTGGTAAATTTGCAATTAAGTCGACCTTCGCCTTATCAACTTCAATTCCTTTCGTTGAAACAATATGCCCCAACACAATTCCTTGTTGAACCATAAAATGGCTCTTTTCCCAGCTGAGAACAAGTTTGGAATCTACACAACGTTGCAACACCTGTGAAAGATGATTCAAACAAGAATTAAATGTTTTTCCAAAAACCGAGAAGTCGTCCATGAAGACTTCGATGAATTTGTCGATCATGTCCGAGAATATGGCCAACATACATCGTTGAAACGTGGCCGGAGCATTACATAAGCCGAATGGCATCCTTCGATATGCAAACGTACCATATGGACACGTGAATGTTGTCTTCTCTTGATCAGCTGGAAAAACGGGCACTTGATTGTATCCCGAATAACCATCAAGAAAGCAATAAAACTCTTGCCCAGCTAACTTCTCAAGAATTTGATCAATGAACGGAAGGGGAAAATGATCTTTTCTGGTGGCTGTGTTCAATTTTCGATAATCAATGCACACACGCCATCCAGTAGTTTCACGAGTGGGCACCAATTCTCCCTCCGTAGTTTCTTTCACTGTAATTCCAGACTTTTTCGGAACGATTTGTACTGGACTAACCCATTCACTATCAGAGATCGGATAGATGATTCCAGCATCGAGGAGTTTAATGATTTCCTTTAAAACGACTCCTTGCATGTTCGGATTAAGTCGCCTCTGTGGTGCCCGCGATGGTTTACTCTCATCCTCCAGATGTATTTTATGCATACATACTGATGGGTCAATCCCCTTGAGATCAGCTAAGGTCCATCCGATGGCCTCCTTGTGCTCTTTCAGCACCTTCAACAAATCATTCTCTTGTTCTTCCGATAATGTGGATGAAATTATCACTGGAAGTGTTTCTCGAGGTCCCAGAAAAGCATATTTGAGGGACTCAGGCAATTGTTTCAATTCCACAGTTGGTGGCTGCTCAATTGATGGAGTCAGCACATCCTTTACCTCAGTAGGTAGTGGTTCTACCTTAGTCACAACTTCACATAAGTTATCATCTTGACATGATGAATTTGACTTTTTCTCTTCTGACTGCTTCCTTTCAAGCCCTTTGTCCTCATAGATGGCTAACAAAGCAGTTTCAAATTCCTCTTTGGTGAGCATTGATGGTAATGCTTCATCCACCACTTCGTCCATCTGATCGATGTAAAAACATTCGACCTCATCCTCATTAGGGAAATGGTTCATCGCATGGAATATGTTAAGCCTGACTTTCATGTTTCCAAAAGAAACGTCCATGACTCCTGTGCGACAATTAATGCAAGCGTTGGCGATGGCGAAAAGAATAATTGGGACTTGATTGATTGATTTCAGTGGTTCCATGTCTAAGACAACGAAGTCCACCGAAAGACAAACTTGTCTATTCCAACCAAAACATCCTCGATAACACCCCTCGGTCTTCTTTCTGATCTATCTGCCAGTTGGAGTGTGACCGTCGTGGGTTTCAATTCACCCAATCCGAGTTTCTTGTACATTGAGTATGGGATCAGATTAACACTTGCTCCCAAATCCAATAACGCCTTTCCAATTGGTTGCCCACCAATGACACATGGAACAGTTGGGACTCCAGGGTCTTTCAGTTTCTGTGGGGTTTCCAATCGCAATATCGAACTGACTTGATTTGTTAGGAACACTTTCTTTGAAACGTGAGTACGTGCCTTTCTCTTCCGAGTGCACAAATCTTTGAAAAACTTGGCGTACTCAAGAACTTGTTTGATTGTTTCAAGTAATGGAAGATTTATCTTTACTTGCTTGAATGTTTCGAAAATTTCTTCCATTTTTGTCGGTCCCTTTCCCATTCTAGATGGAGGAGTTAGGCATTGAGGGAATGGTGCCTTTGGGACATAAGGTGCAGATTCCATTTCCGATTCTTTTTCACGTCCTTGTTGGACGGTTGAAGGAAACTCTTCCTCTAATACTTTTTCTTTTCCTTTCTCTCTTCCTTGCTCTTGCACTTTTCTTATCTCTGGCTCTTTGTCTCTTTCTTTCTCTTTTCCTTTTCCTTTCTCTTTTCCTTTTCCTTTCTCCTTTCTTTTCTCTGATTCTTTTTCCTCTCATCGCTTCTCTTTCTTCATCGCCTTCTGTGCATTTCCACTTGATTATCAACCTCTCGTCCACTTCTCAGCACCGTAACAGCTTTCAACTGTTGACTATTCGATGGTCCTGCTTCAGATGGTGCTTGGCCTCGAGGATTATTGATGGGTTGGCTGGGGAGCCTACCTTCCTCTCGCTGACTCAGTTGATTGGCCAATTGACTGACTTGGTCCATTATCATCTGCTGAAAAGATTGCATGCTTCGCATAAGCTTTTCTTCCAGATCAGAATCTTTCAAATCTTGGCATGAGATTGATTAAGATTTCGATTGAAATTGATTTTTCGGTAGTCGAATTTGGATGATAATACATTCTGCTGAAAATTGGAATTCTTGGAAATTAGAATTCTGCTGGAAATTCTGTTGTGGACGAAAATTTTGTTGAAAATTTGGTTGAAAAGGTTGTTGTCCACCCATTGTGTTGGCTCTATGTTGCTGGTTTACCTGGCCAGTTTGGTTCGATTCACCCCATCCTAAGTTGGGGTGATTTTTCCATTCCGGATTGTAGGTATATGGGTACATGTTTCTACCCTGCCGCTGATAAGATTGAGTCACATTTACCTGCTCTTGAGGATTAGGTTCATCAGGGAAGAATGACAAGGTAGTAGGGCACTCATTAGCCATATGACCTGGGTGGTCACAAATTGAACACACTGTGGGGGTGACAGGAGCTTTAGCTTGCTTGGTAGCAGCTAACAACATGTTCATCTGTTTGGACAGCATGTCAACCTTTGTTGAGAGATCTGAGGCATTATTGTTGACATCGCATAATCCGCCTTTTGTCAACACATGAGATTTAGGTGCGGGTTCAAGTTGGTTCACTTGTATCGAAGTTTGATATAACTTTTCAAACAATGCCCATTAAATTCGGCTTCTTTCGTGGCACAAGATCCACCACAAGATGCATCAACCATCGTCTCTCTTGAGAATCGATCCATTGTAAAACTTTGGACTTGTTGCCACCTTGGAACTTGATGATTTGGGCAACTTCGATCAATTCCTTAAAGCGTTCCCAACATTCATGGAATGTTTCAGAGGTTGTTGGGAAAAGAACCGGATCTTCCGACGCAATTCAATGGCCTTAGTCATGGGAAAATATTTTTAAGGCGGCGATGCACGCCAACTCGAATAGATTGTGGTTCTAAGGAATAGAACCATGTTTTTGCCTTATCTCTTAAAGAGAACGGAAAGAGTGAGCTTCGCTATCTCATCGGTGACATTGTGGACTCTGAACATTTGCATACCCAAAGAATTCATTTAAGTGAGCGTGCGGATTTTCATTTGCTAACCCATGGAAAATTGGTAGCATTTGAATCATTCTTGATTTGAATTCATAGTGGTTCCCTGGAATGGAGCATGCATATTACATTCTCGATCCTCGTAAAAACCGTGATCGTTATAATACTCCAGTGTTCTAGGGCCCTCATCAAAATTATTGTTCTATTATTTCCATTATTGACATTCCCATTGTTGTTATTCTCATCTCTCTTGCCTTTGGTCCGCCATGGTCTCGGTTTGTTGATATTGATTCCTCTGGACTCTTGATTCTCTCTACAAGCTCTTTCGATTTCAAGATTAAATTAGAGATGTGGGTGATGAGAGAACGAAAGCTCATACACCAACACTCACAAATGTGGTTGAAGAATCCACAACAAACCCACAAAATTTCGCTTCAAACGATTTAAACAAAGATGATAAATAGCCAATATCAATGAGGAAAGATTTCTTTTTTTTTTTTTTTTTTTTTTTAAAATTGAATTTAAATTAATTTTTTATTTTTTTATTTTTATTCAAATTAAAATTAAAATTCAAATTTAAATTAATTAATTAATTAATTAAATTTTTTTTTTTTAAATTCAAATTAAAATTAAAATTCAATTTAAATTAATTAAATTTTTTTTTTTTTTTTTTTAAATTCGAATTAAAATTTTTTTAATTTTAATTTTAATTTTTTTTAAATTAAATTCGAAAATTAAAATTAAAATTGAAAATCCTATAAAATCTTTCCTAAAAGAAAAATAAGGAGAAGAATGAAAGATTCCTAATCCTAAAACAAAAAGTCCACAAAAGTTAATGACTAAATTTAGAAAATCCTAAAAATATCTAAAAGAGGAAAATAAGGAAAAGAGTCCTACCAAATCTAAAATAAGAAGTCTAAAAATCTCTACTTCCTAAATTTCCTAAGGAAGGTATCCTAAAAATCTAAACTTCCTAAAAGACTCCACAAAATCTTATCAAAGAGAAAAATAAAGGAAATAAATAATAATAATTATTATTTATTTATTTATTTTTATTTTTTAAACACTCAAAAGCAGAAAAATCCCTATCCAAGATTAATCAAAATTTCACCGATTTCCCCGTCGATTTAGAATGTAACCTTGCAGTGCACAAGATCTATTGTAGTATGGCAAGAACGAGTGTCGAACCGCGAGGAAGCGTGAATTTTAATTAATTCTTTTAGAGATTTTAAAACGTCCCTAAGGAAGTACCAAAGGCATATTCAATTTTACCAAAACTTAACACACTTTTCCTAAATGCGGAAAAATAAATTAATCTAAACAATTAATTCTTGATAAATCTACTGAACAATATTAAAATGAGATCAAGGAATATGCTACCCCAGTTCGTACCTTTTCTATCATTAAAACCACGGTTTCATTAAATCATCATTCACACCATCATTCATCTAGAAAAATGACTTGAAATAAAATATGATCATCAATCCAAGCATACCCTATCTAAAAACAATATTTCGATAACATTGCGGTATGAGTCATGTAAAAAGCATAAGCGTATCTCATGATATTTAGATCACGACAATCAATACATAACTCTGACTAGATCGACTGCAGGTCGGATCTAGCGATTACTGACCGTTGATACAGCAGATCAACGGTCATAACAAAGATTTTAAAATATTTTCAATCACACAAACTTTGAGAAAAACGATTCCATGATAACAATAATAGACTGTGGTATTAATCATAAACATAGGTACTTATCTGGGGATCGCATCTTCCCCGATCTACTGATTTAGCCGCTCATCTTTGGTGTTTGATCTCCTTTTTCTTTCAAAGTCATTCCTCTTTTATTTCTTCCAAAAGATATTTGCAATTGTTTTTCCTAAATACAATCTATGAATTTCTCGAGGAGAAAAATAATGCAAATCCTAGGTACAATCTACTGCTGAATAAACCCTAGAAGAAGGAGAGAAGAAGACTTGAAAAGATGAAGAAAATATTCCCCCAAAGTGAAGAGCCCTAAAAACTAAAAAGAAAGAATGAATAATATTCTAATTGCAAAAAATAATAATGATCCTAAGAAACTCGTGGCTTCCCTTTTTATAATAGCCTAACCCTAATACCTCTCGATTGACATCTAAGAGTAATTTTCGTGAATTCCCGCCTAGCTTTGCATCAGATACTGCCTCGGTATTTTGCTCATAACTTTCTGTACCGAACTCGGATTGAGGTGATTCTTAAGGCGTTGGAAAGCTGACGACGAGCTCTACAACTTTTATGTTTTAGCAATTTCCTGAATCTGACGTCTTGAAGGTCCAAATTGAGCTGCAAGTCGCACTAAGTTCTCAATGACCCAAAATAGCAGTGTTTTGACATTATTTTCGGGATTCTTGGGCTGTTTTAGAAACTTGGACTGTATTTACCTGAAACACTTCAAATCTAGCAAATCTCATCAGATAGCCTTCATCGGACGGCTAAATATAGGTATTTAGGGGTGAAATATCATCATATTTCACTACTCATCAATGGTCGCGAGCTCGGGTTTGTGGCCGTAAATTTTGGTTCATAGCCGCGAGTTCAGACTCGAAACTTCAAGATGATGCATTTCCCAATACTTTTTAGCATTAAAATTTATTTACTAACCTATTCTTCCTTTGAATAAAAAATTAAGAACATAATTTAGATTTTTTTTTGGGCCTAATAGCAAAGTAAAATATTAATAGCCAAACTAAGGGGTTGTTTGAGAAGAAAAATAAAATATAAACCGACTTACAAATCATACAACTTTAATAGACAAATGAAATATTAAATATGCAGATTTATCACACTTAAAAATATTCATATTTAATTAGTTTGTAAATTTAAGAGGAAGACGAAATATTAAATATACAGACTTAATAGGAAGTAAAATATTAAATATATATGTCTATGAACTGATTTAGAAAACATGCAACTTTAAGGGAATATATAATATTAAATATGTAAGTTTATCAAAATTAAGGGATATTAAGGTTTAAATAAATAAACTATTAAATAGCCAAATAAGGAAATTGTTTGACCTACAAAATATATAACTTTCAAGGGAAAGCATAATATTAAACATACAGATCTATTAATTTATGAGATATTAGGGTCTAAATAAAATTTTTAAACTTGTCGATGCGCGATCAAACACATCCTATGCGACGAGATCTGAGAAAAATAAGATGGATTGATGGCTACCAACCTCTTGAAGCGTGAATGGTAGATCTACGGCGGTTCGGGTTGAAAAGGTCGATGCCCAAGGCGTCGATTCGTCTAAGTCTTAGGAGTGAATAATTTCTTATTATAGATAGTAGAGAGCTTTTAAAGTTTTATTTATAATAGTAGAAAGTTTTAGGTTAATTTCAATTAAGACTTTTCGTTAAGTATTTAATAAAATAGTAGTTTTTAGTTTAAAAAAAGGTTTTGTTCCAGCGCTTTGTGTAAGTACTAAAACAATTGGTGTTTCTCTTCCAAAATTATATTTATACCCTTTAACTTGTTTCATCATTTAAAATGGGAGTAACTTTTTATATTATTGTCAGAAATTGACAAATTATATATCATTGGAATTGTATTGACGAGCACTTCACAATGAGTCTAATATTGATATAGGAAAAAAAATCAGAATTTTCTTAAAAGGGCGTGGGTTTCAGTGTGGAACGTAAGCACCGTACACGGTGTAATACATCATCTAACTCCGTTAAAAAGAGTAAAAAAATTCGGGTTGTTACAGGTTGACTCAACCTGAAAAATTCCGATCAGAAAGTCCAGTTGGATGCCTCATGTCTGATCCGACATGACGGGTCAAGTTTATGTGTTCGGCCCTGTAAAAAACTCGGGTATGGTAGGTCAAGTATCGAGTCATCCTGACCCGTTGACAACCTTACTTCTCACTATTCAATACAATATACTACCTCTTCATCAATCAACACTTACATTTTAGGGCTTAATTTAGTTAAACGATGGACATGCAACATTATAAATAACATATTTATGAAGATTGCAGCTACATATGCACAATTGATGGCTTGCACACCACAAAATCTATTAGCAATTTTGGAAATTTGATGGCCAATGCGTGGTAGTCCGTGCACGTCATAGTTACACTGACGTGGGGATTGATTTACCGCCCATGATGAGTGAACATCCATTGTAGACTAACTTTTTGATGTTGTATATTTTTAAAAAACTTTTTAAAATAGTGGGAGATTGTTGTATATTTTTAAGAGTTTTAAATAATTTTCTTCTTGATTTAATATATGTTGATAATAATTCAATGGCAAACTTGTAAAAATTATTTTCTCTCTAAAGAAGTGTCATTCAAATTTTGATTTATCTTTTTTAACGTTAGTTGAAAAGACACAAGTGAAATCGATTTATCTTTTTACAGTTATCTGAAAAGACATAACTCAAAAGAAAAGACACAAGAAAATAAGAATTTCTTTCTTTATTTTTTTTGGCATATTACGTAGTGTTCAAAAATCTCTTTTGTGAGTGCAAGCACAAAAGGAATTAAAGAGTACCACGCTTGCTTGTATCGTGAGAACGTGCTTGCTATTCTCCTCTTTTTCCATCACGATTCTAATCGGAAGGAGGCAAATAATGTTCAGAAAAAATGCTTATTTTAATTTGCCTCTAAGTTCTACCATTGATTTCATCTCCTTTATTTTTGTTTCCATCTTTCCAATAATTTTTTTCAACAATACAGTTACACTGACGCGTGAATTGATTTACCGCCCATGATGAGTGAACATCCATTGTAGACTAACTCTTTGAAACAATTGTCCCAAATCATAAATCATTTCACATATCTTTTCAAATTGATTATGACTTAAAAGTTTCGATCACTGGTTGATTCTAGGGTATGATTAGATGATCAATGTTAGAATGTACTATACATTAAAAATAAGAAAATTATAATAACTTTAATTTATTTGCAAAGCTCCTTCAAATTTTATAGATCGTTAGTTTAATCTTTATTTGTATATTAATAATAAATTTTAATTGCAGAATATCAAATATTTTCTCTTTTAATAGTAAATTTAACATAAAAGTTAAAAATATTTAATAAAGTGAAATAATAAATAATAAAACTTGTGAGTCAAATGTGATCCGTGAACCACATTTGATGCACACCCGTGATCATGCTCATATTTTGGGATGTGTGTCATGTGGATCATAATATAACTGTCTGATGGTAGAACAATGATCCCAAGTTCTATTATGTTGAAGATTTGGATGAAATCTCTATCATTGATTCAAAATAGAACAGTTTAAGTATGTGAACCCGGTTAAGATTGCTTTGAATCAGATGATGGAGATTTTTTTATCCAAATCTTCAACGTAATAGATCTTGAGATCATTGGCCTACCATCAGACGGTCATATTTTGATTCCACGCGTGGCGCATGTCAAATGTAGTTCTCGGATCACTTATCAAAACGTCTGTCAAGTATAATGAAGATCTTAATGTCCAATGGTAGGACCAATATCTCAATAACTACTGTCATGAATATTGTGACGAAAAATGAACTCCGTTGTCAAGTCAAAGCAGTCAACGACTTAACCACATGAAATCTGAGTTGAATTAGAGGATGAATATTTTTTTCATCCAAATCTTCAACATAATAGAACTTGGGATCATTGTTCTACCATCAGACAGTCATATTTTGATCCGCATGGAACACATCTCAAAATATGAACATGGTTATGAGCGTAAATCAAATGTGATTCGCAGATCACTTTTCGTGAGATTTGTGACATGGAATCAAATCTTGTGGTATGATGGTAGGACCCAGTGGCAGAGCCAGGATTTTTTTGATGGGGGTTCCTAATAGTTTTGTCAACCACAATCACAACCACCAAATAGGGAAAAAATAATTAATAATTGATAAACTCTAAAAAGATAGAATTATTTTATTTTTTTTGACATGGTGATGGAAGCAATTCTCACAAAAAGTCATTTGATGATTTTAATAAAAAAAAAATCCTTTACAATTGTCCTCGACAAGGTTTCATGTCTTGAAAATGAAGCAGACTTTTTTGTAAATGATCATGTATCATAGATTTAAATGATCGTATATCATCAATGATAAAGATGGGGGTAGTCTACACAGTCGAAATGATAGATTATAGATTGAAAAGCTGGCCAAGAAATTACAGTTTTTGAGAGTTTTTAACCATCTGATCTGTGCACTCTCCTACCAACTGTTGTGCTTAGTTTTAATGGTTGATATTAAAGTTCATTAATCAGATGATTCACATACCCACTTATGGCCCCGATTCTTTGGCTAAAACATTTTCAAGTGATGATTTACTGTATGAGAAATTTAAATTGATCATGAATGTGTGCCACACTATCACATCTTATAACAATGAAGCACACTTCAATGATGCGAGATCAAAATTTCCAATTTAATGGTGGAAGATTGTTTAAATATCATTTAGTGTTCAATGTTAGAGCCATTATCCCTAAAAAATTATACTATGTATATAAAATAAATTAGGGCTTTTAGTTTATATTATTATTATTATTATTATATACCTTTGAATTCAATGCAAAAAATTGATGGTCCTTGAGGGTTCTTGGCGTTGGCGATCGGGGAGAGAAATATGATAGAGATGACTTATGATTTGAGCTTATGAGAGAGAAATAGGTGGCCTAAGATTTTAGGAGAGAGAGAGAGTGCAATGAGAGATAAACACGTTGAGCTTGGGATAAGAGAGAGAGAGAGAGAGAGAGGAGAGGCTTGGTTGGGTCTTTGGTAGTGAAATTTAGAGAGAGATGATCGGCTGGGTCCTTGCGATTTGGGAAAGTGGAATTTAAGTGAGAAAGAGAGAAAATGGGGGCGAGAGTCTTGGTATCGTTGGAATTAGAATCGCTAGAAAGAGAAGTGGTGAAAAAGAGGGCGGGAGAGTTGGGATTGTGATTATAATTTTTTTACTTGCAACCAAAAAAACAAGGTGCTTCAAGGGAAGTTTTTAGATATGGGGGTCCTGTTAAGGTATATTGCCATCCACACTTGGGTTTTAAACGGACTTTAAAAAAAAAATATTACCAATGAGGGACAACGTGGCTCCGCCACTGGTAGGACCATGATCTCAAGATTTATTTTGTTGTACATTAAGATAAAAAAATTATTATTTGTAAAATTATCTAAAGTGCTCATAAAATTATTTAAGAAAAAAACATATATATAATAACTTTGTAGACATGCACTTTTACTAGTAGCTATAAAAGCACCCTATATTACTTGAATTGACAGAAAGGCCACTTAAAAAAAATGTTCTCCTTGGTTCAGGAGCCCACAAAGATTCTTAACAAATTACATCACTACCCCTGGGTGACATGCTCAGCGAAGCACCATTCCACAATGCCCCGTTCGGTCAAAATACAACGAAGGGCTCTCCTGCAACACAATTCCACCCACTGCTCCATCGCTATTAGAAGAGTACACATAAGGAATCTCCTTGATCCCATCGTAAAAAATCCCTCCATATTCATCTTCGCCATCCACCCCTTCCCTAATCCTCGTCTCTTCTTCGCCTTCAACCTCTTCTTCCTCACCAACGTTCGAGTTCTTCTCCACCAGTTCATTGAGTATGGATGAACGGAGGAGGAGGTTGAGTGTAGTTGGGGAAGAAGAAGAAGAGGATTTGGTGCAAGAAACTCCATGGATTTGGTGAGGGAGGAACTCTTGTTTATGAGGAGACTCGATGTCGTTTTCGGGGAATGGGGTGTTGACCAAAAAGGAAACGGACGAGAAAGATTGAATGTCTAAGGGCACGTTCGTTTCACGGTAACACTGGCCTCGTAAAATACAGATTGCATGTAAAAAATTGATGACTGGATTACATGCAAAATCCATGTCCCATGTAATATTTGATCATAAATTGAATGTTCCTTTCGCCGTAAAAGAACTTGTAAAATCACCTTTTTAATATTATTTTATATTACACCAAAAAGAACTATTGGTGTAATATTTTGCTGTAAGTTCTGGCATCTCTGGGAGTTGCAATCAGACTGATGTAAGGCATAGGCTGGTGGATTCTCATGCCATGTTAAATAGAACAGAATCTCAAATTTAGCACATATGGTGTCCACAGCAGAGGATGGAACTACATATCAGCATGATAGGCTTTCCTCCAAGGAATTAATAAGTTCCATTTCTAAGCTGCTTAGCTTATAATAAATTATTATTCAATAAAGTATGCTTGTTTTTTGATTCTCAAAACATAATAATGGACAAATCTCAAATATTTGAAATCCCGTGCATTATCAAGATTTTTGTTTCATCAAATTCAGCAACAACGGTTGAAGGATTCAATATCATTGGTTCTGTTCCATTGACACGAGGATACTGATCATATTTCTCTTCATTATCTCCTTGGTGTAATCATACTTCTCTTACGGATCATATAGCAAAACTTTCCATAGTCGCGCAACAACCAACAGCTATCAAGTACTGCCCTTGGGCTATGGCCTACACCCGATTAGCTTCTAAGCAACATTTTTACAGAGAAATTTTTGGGTTCAGATCTTGGGCTCTGAATCATTATATTGTAGTCTCAGATCTTTGCCTCTTTAAGGAGGAAAAAGTAGCTATGAGGTGTCAGTCACTAGCATCATAAGATTATCAAAGTTTATGAGGAGATTTTCAACCCCTACAAAATCTGTCAAAGCTGACTTCTCAATATGTCAATATCGAGGCCATTTGAGCTTGTGAAGGCCAGCTTTTGACAAGATTCCATGGCTTAAAGATCATTCATACATTTGATCATCTTTATTATGTGGGTGAAGAGAGTCGATCCAATTCCAACCTAACTTCGAAAGTTATAGATCAAATTAGGAAAAGTAAAAGAGGAATCTAGGAGAGCCCAGGTTGCTTCGAGATGGCATTATCCTCAATTTTTGGCTTGGGATTGCTTTATTCCAAGTATGCCAAGCAATGGGTTAAGGGGTATGGCCAAATTACAAGTGAGTTTCCAACAAATTAGATATGTTCATATGGTTCCAACCAAGAATTTGCCATAGAAAAAATGATAGAAAATCCCATTTGCTGATGTTTTGGTGATTGAAAATCCCATTTGTTGTTTTGGTAAATAAAATTTGGTAGAGTAAGATAAAGCTCGAGGGATGGTACGCTGCAAAACTCTCTTCGATATGGAGGAAGATAAAGCTCTACCAACCCACCTGCACGAAGTCAAAGCTACTACAACGGTGGAACGGGTTGTAATTTAAGATGGTTATTTATTACCGTTGAACTTTACAGCTCCTGTAATATTTTGGCGTTACTAGGGAGAGGCCTTGTAAGCCCCAAAAATCACCTGCAAAGTGAACAGTCGATTGCGGGGACCATTTACGTCGAAATGAACAAAATAACCACGTAATAAAACCGACCGTTGGGTCCAAAAGGCAAGTTTTACGTGTGATTTCTGCCTTTTACGTCGAACCGAATGTGACCTAAGTTTGGTCGTTGTTCTTGGGGCGGCTCCTAGTCTGAGCCATCTGATGTAGGTACTTAAGTCAAACTTGGTGACTACGTTGATGCCTCTGTATTCTATGGCTGCGATGTCGTAGGCAATGGGCGATGGGTTCTTCCCTTTTTCTAAGAAAGAGGGGTAGTCATGTAATTTGCTAAGAAAGAGGAGTGGTAATGTAATTGCTAAGCAAGAGGGTAGTGATGTAATTTGCTAAGAACCTTTGCAAACTCACATGTGCCACATATTGGGATCTCACATATCTCTGAACTCGTAATTTTCGTGAAACCCCTTTTACCTAAAACTTTTTTTCCTAGCATAATAGCTTAAATTGTTTGCAAATGGAGCCCCTTTTCCTAATTTCCCCCTAATTAAATTGGAAGTATAATTTGAAGAATATAGGTTATTTTAAGTAGGAAAAATTTCAAAATAACCCCTAAACTTACACCCCGTCATCAATAACGCATATAAACTATTGATAATATTAAATAGACACCCAAAGTATACTTAAGTTCATCAACTAAACCCTTACCGTCACCTTCTGTTACTGACTGAACGGAAAGTGCAAAGTTGACATACAACTCAGCAAAATAGCGTGTGTGATACCCACGTGGGGTGCCACGTATGCTATTTTGTTAAGTTGTATGCTAACGTGGCAGCTAAGTCCTAGCCACGTGGGTGCCACACAAGCTATTTTGCTGAGCTATATGCCAACTTAGCGTTTTCCGTGCCAACTCAGGGTTTTCCGTTTAGTCATTAACGGAAGGTGACAGTAGGGGCTTAGTTGATGAACTTAAGCCTACTTTGGGAGCCTATTTGATATTATCAATAGTTTAGGTGCGTTATAGATAACGGGGTGAAAGTTCAGGGGTTATTTTGAAAATTTTCCTTTTAAGTATTTAATTATGCAATGATTGAATTTAAAGTAAAGTTAATAAGGAAAATACCATTTTTGCCCAACCTTCAAAAATATTTTCAGACCATGCACAACGTAGAACAACCCGGACTAAGCATGATCTATCTCGGGTTAAACTAGGTCGGCCTTACATTAGGTATCCCAACACCCAGCCGTATATATATATATATATATATATATATATGAGGGTTGGGGATATGCTCTCAGGCATAGAGATATCTCTGCGCCTATTGATATGGACATGAGACGTAGCTCCTTTTTGTGGTTAGCATAGGGCCCCTTTTATTAACTAGGGTTATACTTTTAAAATATTTTAAAAGTTACATACCCTTCCAATCGTCATGCTCGACATTTTTAAAGTTTCTTTCTTTTCTCTCTCTTCTCTCCATTTTTCAAGAAAGTGTCAGACTTACTTTTTTAGGTATTTTTACTTAAAAAATGTGGCTGCCAGGTAGCGAAGCGCTAACACCTCGGCAGCGAAGCATCGATACCCTGAAAATGGGACATCGACACCTTGATAGCTAGGGGTTGGCACCCCGGTGGCGAACGGTTGGTACTCCAGTGCCTGAGTGCATGTTGGCGCCTCGTAGGGATGCAAACTCTAGACCGAACACCAAACACCGAAATCGAACCGAAAACCGGCCATCCTGAACTGGCCCAAATCGCCCCGAAACCGACTTAAACTGAACCGAACCGAACTCCAATCGGTTTGGTTTTCGGTTTGGGTGCCCAAAAACCGAGAACCGATTAGGTAAGTTGAGTAAACCGACCCATTTTTGGGCCGGAACTGGTTCGAACCGGACCAAACCGAACCGGC
The DNA here is from genome assembly GCA_021018995.1 of Chloranthus sessilifolius. Lineage (NCBI taxonomy): Eukaryota > Viridiplantae > Streptophyta > Magnoliopsida > Chloranthales > Chloranthaceae > Chloranthus > Chloranthus sessilifolius. The sequence continues at coordinate 5,299,888 of CM037588.1, read as the reverse complement.
TGTGTAAACCTACCTTGAATTGAACTGAAGCGCACCCACGACCTTTTAAGCATTTTTTGCTTTTGTTTCTCTCTCTACTCTCTCTCTCTCCCCAGTCTCTTTCAGACTTTAAGGCAGCACGACCCTCACATAGTGACACATTACACACGTCACACACAATAGCTTTATTTTATTTATTTATTTATTTTTCAAATTCTTTCAGTTCCAATGGCTGATAGCAACGGCTAGGGATGTTTGGGTACCGTTATATGCAACCCAAAAGTTGCTTTCTCACCCCACGTCCTCCAGCTCGCATGCATTGACTGACTTTGAATAAGATGGTGGAGGTCATTTTTTGCTTCCATCTTCTGTACTGTGGATCTATGGATCATGGGTGTACCATCAGACGACCAATGTTTTATTACACGTGGTACACATCTCAAAAAGTGACCCTAAAATTGTGCTTGAGTGTGATGGCGGTCATATGATTTTAAGATCACTTTTGGGGAATGTGTGTTATGTATACTAGAAAAATGACCCTATGATGACATGAGCATGATCTATAGATCAATTGTACGAAATATGGGGACAAAAAATGATCTCTACCATATTTTTAAAGTCGGTCAATTCACACCGAGGTAGGGTGAGAAAACACATTGACTCCATTAAATCAGATAATGAAGCTTGTTTATCATCACAACCTTTCACAAGATGGATCTTGAGATCATGGGTGTACCATCTGATCGTCGATTTTTTATTTCATGGGCTACACACATAAGAAAGTGACCTTAAAATCAATTTTCAGCTTTCACATCATGATGTTAAGCCGTTTAGGTCACTAGCAGTCATATGATTTACAATCACTTTTGGGGGATGTGTGCTATGTATACTAGAAAAATGACCCTCTGATGATACAAACATGATCTATAGATCAATTATGCGAAATATGGGGACAAAAAATGATCTCTACCATCTTTTTAAAGTCGGTCAATTCACATTGAGGTGGGGTGAGAAAACACATTGACTCCATTAAATCAGAGGATGAAGATTGTTTATCATCACAACCTTTCACAGGATGGATCTTGAGATCATGGGCCTACTATCAGACGGTTCGTGTTTTATTTCTCGTGGCACACATCTCAGAAAGATGACCCTAACATCACATGCATGCTCAAAATTGATTTTAAGGTCACTTTTTTGGGTGTGTACCACATGAAATAAAAAAGTAATCGTTTGATGGTACGATCATGTACTCAAGATCCATTGTGTTAAAGATTAGGACAATAAACAATCTCCATCGTCCAATTCAATATAATCAAGGTACTCTATTCTATATTACTATTATATACATATATATTACACTATATATATATATATATATATATATATATATATATATATATATATATATATATATATATATATATATATTAAAAATAGTTTTAAGTTGGAGACTTTCTCTCCTCTCTTGCTCAGGCACTCAACTTCTCGCCGGTCTTTGAAACTCTCCCCTCTTCTCTCCTCTCCACTCTCAATGGCGTCTGCCTCAGGCGTTCTTGAAACTCTCACTTTCTAAAAACGCCCCCTTCTCTCTCTCTCTCTAAAACATCTAATCGAAATACCCTCGTTCGAGCGATGTGCGGAGGCCTGAGCTTATATCCACTCGCCGGAAAATGAGCAATGGAGCCGAGAGTTGCAGAGACTTGCAGATAAGAACCCAAACCGAACCAAACCAAGACACCGAATTAGGAATTTGGCTGAACCCAAACTGACCGAACCGAATACTGAAAAAATGGGTTTCAGTTCGGTTTCGATTTTGGCTTTCTTACATATCGGTAATCGAACCGAACAAGGCGATTCATAGTTCTAAGACGGTTTTGATTTAATAGTTTCGAATCGAGCAAAATTTCGTTTGATTGATTCGGTACACCGAACCTGCATCCCTAGCACCTCGTTTTAGGGGGGTCGACCCCTCTATATCGATGTATCCACGCTTCTTGAAAAAAAAAGGGTGCCAGAACCTAGTTTCAGGGGTGCCGGCACCTCTATATCGAGGTTTCGGCGTTTCGATTAAAAAAAGAAAAAAAGGGTATCGGCGCCTCTTTTTAGGGGCGCTGGTGCCTCTATATCAAGGTGTCGATGCTTTGATAATATATATATATATATATATATATATATATATATATATATATATTTATTATTATTTTTTTATTGAAACGCCTGACACCTCGGCGCCATGGTGCCAACGCCTCGCTATCTGGGTGTCGGCATTTTGCTGCTGAGGAGATACCGTTTCTCTACTCGACGCCCATATTTTTTGAGTAAAATATACCTAAAAAAGTAAATTTGGCACTTTCTTGGAAAAAGATAAAAGAAAGAGACTTCAAAAAGACTTTTAAAAAAGTCAAGAATGACGGCTGAAAGTGAATATAACTTTTAAAATATTTTAAAAGTTTAATCCTAATTAATAAAGTAGGCCCCTGTTACTCATTACTTCACAAAAAAAGGCGCTATGTGTCGCGCCCATATCAAAAGGCGCAGAAATATCTCTACGCCCAACGCTTTTTCCATGGCTGAGGGGAAAATGCCTTGATATTAAATTATTGAAAATTGTTTAGAAACCTTTGATTTATACAAAAATTTGACTTGTTTAAATAATTAAAAAAGAAGCTAGAAAATTTTGATTTGGAAAATTTTCAGTTGAGCACGGTACTCAAAATTTTCTAGTTATTGTTGCCTCTTAATTTTGAACTAGCGGATTTTTCTAAAATTCGCCAATTTAAGGTCCCCCGAATTATTTGCGATTTTTTCGAAAATTCAGCTTATCACAAAAATTCGCGAATTGTTTCTGAATAATTCCTGAATTTTAAAAAAAAGTTGTGGCTTACTATTTTATTTTATTTATTTATTTATTTTTAATTTTAAATCTTTTTATTTTTATTTTTAAATTTTTCTCAATGATTTTTCCTCCGAATATTTCGCTGAACTTCATGGATTTGCCGGAATTTTCTAACTTTTCACCTCGCCGAACTATTGCCGAACCCCAATTTGGTGACTGTGTGTACGTAACCAAATTGTCGACACTCCTAGTACTCAGTGTCACTTTTTGAAATGTTTATCACCTGTGTGTTCCATGTGATTTGACATTGATCTTAGGATTTATTTTGTAATAGATTGTAATCAAAGCGATCTCCATCGTGTAATTTAACCTCATCAAATCATCTACAATAAATGGTATATATATTGGATTAAAGGGCAATTTTAGATGGCGTTTGACGACTTTGAAGATGATTAGTAGGGCTGTGCATTTTTAGGACCGAACCGACCAAATTGACTGAATTGGACCGAATTGCCGGGTTTTGTCCGGTTTGGGTTTGGTTTGATAAAAAGGAAAAGCTAAAAAGTTTGGTTTGGTTTTGGTTCCAAGCCTCCCCAAGCCGAAACCGAAAAAACCGAATCGATTGTAGTTTGTAAGTATATATATATATATATATATATATATATATATATATATATATATATATATATATATATAGGCGGGGGTTTTGATTAATTTTAAAGAGCATTTAAGTAAAATGCATATTTTAATATAAAACCTTGCCCTTGTCTTTAGCTTATTTCTAAATCTTAAAGCGGTAAAGTAGCACTTATAGGAAGACCGGTTGAGAAGTTGAGAAAATTTTGATGTGCAAGTAGAACTTATAGGAAAATCGAAATCGACCGAACCAAACTGAACTGAATTGAATTGGGTTGGTTTGGTTTAAGAGGTGGACGATTTTGTTTGGTTTGAAAATCTAGAAACCGATTAAGACTGATTTGATTTGAGATTTTGGTCCAAAACCAGCCAAACCGAATCGAATACACCCTAATGGTTACGAGCTGCCATTTAATTTCAGCTGGTACGTGTACGTGTAACGCGTCCAACTGGTACTTTCAGAGAGTGATCCGAGTATCAAATCACTTGCGCTCGTGCTGCTTAATTATCTAAGACTCAGTAACTAATAGATAATACCTTCCCCATTTTATGAGCAGAACTTGCCCCCCTTAGAATTTTTTTTTTTGGCCCCCAACCAGCCATTAGGCATAAAAGTGGTACATCCAATAGGCATGACCATAACTTTTGACAAAAAAGTCCGATTGATTATTATAATATATTATTTTCGACAGCTCGAAACGATACATCTAATAGGCATGACCAATTAACCCATGCGTGCATATTATGCATGCAAAGTTAAAATTAACCCATGCGTACATAATATGTATGCATGACCAAATCCTGGTTTTCTTTAGAAGATAGCTTCTTCTCGGGCTTCTCACTTCTCAGTTTGAGTTCTGAGATTTAAGGCATGCGTGCATAATATACAAGCATAAGTTAAAACTTACAACTTCTAGATTTTGAGAACTTCATCAATCTTTGTTGACTTTGGGACCATCCTAGACCTTGGGGTAAATTTCTAAACATTCCCATTATGCCTCCAAACACTTTTTGAATTGCTTTTATGCCATATAAGTGGCTATCCCATCATCCACCATTAAAACCCATCTTCATATTCTCAAAAACCTCTAAAATCCTCGAATCCTTAGATGATCCTATTACCTAAAACCTAACTAGGAGCCCTTAATCACTCCTTTCTCTATAAATAGAGACCCCCACCCTCACATTTAAGACACTAATTTTAGCACGATGAAATCCTAGCCATTCCATCTCATATCTTCATACTTTCAAGCCTTCCACCTCCCAAACTTAGCTTAAAACTTAGGATTCCATTACCCATACTTGCAATCGGAAGCTTGCTGAAATACCCATACGCGAAGATCTGATGGTGGTGCTACAAGGGCCCAAGATTTCATCTCCGACTTTCTTCATCTTCCACCATCCTCTATTTTTTTCTTTTAGGTTTTCCCTCACCTAATGATTTAAGCCGTTACGCCATCGAATTTCAAATAACGCGGAGAGCTTGATACGGGTCCACGTGCATTCAGGCAAGGGGAAGGGCCGCCTATTTCTTCTCCTTTTTTTATATATTTTTTGACACGATAGATTCTACTTACGAGTGGGCCGATTAGGTACTTAACACCTTCCTAATCGCTAACCGAAGTCCTTACTTAGAGTCTTTGACGTAGACCGATGATCTGAGTCAAATCCAACACTTCGATGTTTATTATATTTGATTTTATTTTTCCGAAATAACAAAAGCTCCGAGTAGCGACTCCGTATTTTTTGGTTAACCCATCATCGTGATGGGTCCTCAAGGCCCATGGTTGCACAGATGGTGATAGAAATACTTTTTTCTTTTATACCTCGACTAAAGTAAGGGATAGCAGGAATATAATTGAAAAATCAAGAATAAAGATGTGTTTTGGCTAAATGATGAAGAGAATATAGGTGGATTAGTCGCTGATGAATTCAAAGATCTCCTTGGTATTAGCAAACCTATAGGAGCTTTTAGCCTCACAAGCACTATTCCTAGACTAATCGATGATCTTCAAAACTCCCTCTTAACGATGATGCCTAACGAATTCGAGGTTTTTTATATTGTTAAAAATATTGATGGAAATAGTTGTAGACACCACATTTTTGCCCTCTCAGAATATACAAACCTGTTCGGTCAACCATTGACTTTGTCCATAACTTTTGGACAGGGACCAACCCTCTCTAAGAGTCCTAAAAACCTCATAATCCAAGAATTATGCACCATAACAATAGTGTATAGTTAAGCCCTAGGCCCTGTTGACCGAAGGTCAAATGTTGAACCAGAGCCCTGACAATATATTCCCCATTTGAAAGCCTAGATGTGAACTTTTTTTATCGGACTTTGGTATTTTAGTAATACTTTAATATGATAGAATCTATGGGCTTTAAAGTTTCGCAAAAATGCTTGCCATTTGAAAGCTAGAAATTTGACCAAATTGTAAAAAAATAAATTTTGTTCTTGAATTGGAAAGTTAACTTTTTATTCTTTAAGATTTTTGATCAAAGACTATTTTTATTGAATTCAAATGAGGGGTATTTCGTTATTTACATACTATATCTTAAGTAAATGAAAATAAAAATATTATGACATTTACCTAAATGATATTACATGTAAATATATATGCTTGTCTGTCTTAACTTGCCTATTTGCCTGTCTACCCTTAACTTGAAATGCCTGTCTATCCTTAACCTGAAATTTTACACTCTCGAATTACGTGCGGCATGGCATGTACGCAATCGAATTATGCACATATCTACATGCGCACAATTAGTTCAAAAGGGCCCCAAATTGCACTCATATTTTTGCGTGCACAATTCGATTGCGCGCTTGCTAACCTACGCACAATTACTTCAAAAGGGTCCCAAATTGCACGCATCATTCAATGTGCGCAATTCGATTGCACGCTTGCTGACCTACGCGTAATTGAGCCAGAGTTGGACCAGGACTACACCCATAACCGCCCGAAGTTTCGAATTACGCAACTGACTCCATGCGCACAATTCGATTACACACATGACTTCTTGCACGTAATTAGCCCAATTGGACTAGAACTCTAATTCCCGGCTGAGCTAGTCAGCCGGTCATTCCCTAATCGGTGACCAAATTTCGGGTAATTAAGTGCATGGTTACATGAGCGCAATTCAATTATGCGCATAGTTCCATGCGCGTAATTGCTTAATTGCGCACACTCCTCCACATGCATAATTATTCATATACTTATAAAAAGACCCCTATTCCACAACCAAACTCCTCCACATGCATAATTATTCATATACTTATAAAAAGACCCCTATTCCACAACCAAACTCACTAATTTTCTTCTACAATTCTCTCTTCTGAGCTTCCTCCTTTTAGAAAATTCGAGGTTCTCTTTGAAGTTTTCAAAGAAAGGGGTTGAGCTGCACTCTGGAGACTATTCTCTAGAAACCTCAGGTAGTCAAGCTAGTGGTACAGGCCAACTAGTCTTGACTCTCGAAGGAGTATCAAAGGAGGAAGCGCTTAACCTAGATCCCTACGAGACTCCTGCCCAATTTCTTAGCCTAGAGCCAATTAGGTCTCTGACCTCTCTCAGTATTTCTACTATAGCCTTAGCCACGCCGATTTGCCTGAGGGAGCTTATAGAGGGTACTCGGGAACGAGGTCGATCCTCCCAAGCATAGCGGGCCACCACCCCCTTTTTAGATAAGTCCCTTTAAGATTAGGAAATCAAGTTAGTTAAACTTTAGGCAACCTGTAATTGCTGAAGTTGGTCGGCCGATATTTAGTAAAGGAGTTCAACCCGCGTCTCGCAAAGCATGATCAGTGACATGTTACAACGTCGATAAATATCTGTAATTGGTGATCGCATCAACTCAGATATTCTCTATTTAGAATTTGCCTTTTTTTCCTTTCAGCATTTAATATTTTCTACTTTATTATTCTATTGCTTTCCGCCAGAGTCCACGTGGACCGAATGAGGCCACTTATTCTGGGATTCGAAAGAAAGAGCATACCAACAATAGGTAAAAGCATCTTTGACAATGTCCTTCTACCACATGATATGATCAATGGCACTGAGAAGAAAACGTTTGATGGTAATCTAGCTCTAAAGCTGGATATGTATAGAGTGAGCTGGTCTTTTCTTGAAATTGTTTCGCTTGCTTTCGGTTTCTCTAATAAAATTTTGCAGTTGGTGAAGGGGTGTATCGAGTGTTGGTACTCTGTCAGGATCAATGGCCACGTTTTTTGCTACTTCCAAGGGTTGAGCGGGTGCAGGTAGGGTGATCCTCTCTCCCCGACATTGCTTATCATCATTCTAGAGGTATTTAGTAGGGCTTTGAATGGGAAAATGGTGGAAAGATCTATTGAAAAACTTTCTTCAAGGAATGAGGCTGATCCAATTACACGCACCTTATGTTTGCCGATGATCTGATATTTTTACCAAAGGTACCAAAAAGTTGCTCTCTAACTTGGTAGGGTGGTCAGGAAATACGAAGCTAAGTCTGGTCAAATCCTTAATATTGAGAAAATTAGTTTTTTGCACCTAAAAGTTCTCTTGATGCCCGGTTTAGCTTGATTAGAAGTAAACTCGGGTTTCACCAAGGCCTGCTGCCTACAAATTATTTGGGGGTTCCTTTATTCCATGGTCAGATGAGAAGGTCGGATTGTACAAATTTCTCACTAAAATTTTGCAAAAGGTGGAAGGGTGGAAATCAAATCTTCTTTCGGATGGGGGAAAATTGGTTCTCCTTAATCATTTCTTAGCTCTATTCTGATTTACCTACTCTCCATTCTTCCTATACCAAAGAGTATCATTGACCATATTGAAAAATGCTTTTCCAACTTTTTTTGGGGTACTTCGGATGGAGAAATCAAGCATCGTTGAAAAATTGGGTTGATCTTGCGACTCTTTTTGCTGAAGGAGGAGTTAGTATTCGTAGTTTAAAAGATGTTAATCAAGCGGGTTTGATTAGATCAGCTTGGCGGGTGGCTGAAGGAAAGTCAGTTTGGGCTTCTTTGTGAATAAGAGATATATTAGGAATGAAGGCTTCTGGTTTGCTCAACTGCATCAAGGAGACTCCTACGTTTGGAAGAGAGTGGTGAAGAAAAATAAAGAAACAATGAACCTGTGTCTCTGGAAGTCAGGGGCAAACTCGTCATTCTTTGTCTTTAAAGTGTCATGACTTGAGTCTCCTCCATTGGGTGATTCGATTCCCAATTAGCCTCTATTGGATTGCCCAATAGGCCTCGTCAGAAATAATAACTCTTGGAATAGTGTGAGCTTCTTGCCGTCTCATATTCAATCTAAACTCTTAGCATCTTCTTTGTCGTATGGCCGGGAAGACAAGATTTTATGGAATATCCATAATAGTGGTAACTTTACTTTGAAGTCTGCATGGAACCGTGTGAGGAACCAAAAGGAACCGCTGATGTTTTGGAAGAGGTTATGGCGACCAATTGCTCCAACTAAGATCAAGCTTTTCTCTTCGAAAGTTCTTCAAGGTTGTTTGGCTACTGTTGGCAAAATTAGAAGAAATAAAATTTCGATTGTTTCGACATGTTCTCTGTGCAATAGGGATGGGAGATTTGGTTGAGCAGGAATGCAACTAGATTTGAAGATAAAGACTGTTTTTGTACATGATATATTCAGGAACGTTTGCAAATGGTTGGTAGAACTTAATTCTCAGGTCAAGCGAAAATCGAATAACAGTGAAGCGGGAGAAGAGTCTTTTTCGTGGATTGGAGTGTCTTTGGCTGTTAAAAAAATTAAGAAAGCTATGGTGGTTTACTGGCACCGCCCGGATATGAATTGTGTTAAACTCAACGCAGATGGCTCTTCATTGGGCAATCCTGGCCCTTCTGGCGGTGGAGGCATCATCAAGGATGATAATGGTGATTTTATTGTGGCTTTTAGCAACGCCCACAGACGTGTTTCGAAAAATAAAGCTCAAGCTCAAGCTATTTTAGATGGTGTTAAGATGGCTAAAGGCTCCATAAAAAAGTGATTATTGAATCTGATTCCATAGTAATAATCAAGGCGCTCATGGGAGAATCAGTTTCTTGGGTTATTGCTGATGTCATTGATCAAATTCAGATGGAGCTACAAGGCTTATGTTGGGAAGCAAGGCACTGTTGTCATAAGGTTAATGGGGGTGTCCAATGGTCTTGCTCGGTTGGCCTCTTCCAATGGCCATAGTATTACTTTTCCCCTTTAGGTTGACCTCCCCTGGTCAGATCAAGGGTCTGTTTCTGCTTAATACTAAGGGTATACCGTATGCTAGAAGTCACTAATATTCTCGATTTGTTTTCCTTTTTCTTTATTTAATATATTTGGCTTACTTATAAAAAAAATAAAATAAATAAAAAGAGTTTAACCGTATATCGAGGTCAACCACATTTGTAGCTTTGGATATTGGAGAATTATGACTGCATGTCATCTTTTAAGCAATCATGATTCTCCCACATCGTGGCTGCAGATATGGTTGAACTTGAAATCCGATTCAATTTCAGCTTGATTGAACTTGACTATTGCCTAATTTTAACCAATTACCTTGTAAGTTATAACTTGTAATTACGCAATTTTGAATTCCAGTAAAAAGTAAACTTAGGCTGAGGTTGGGAACGTGGATTTAGATTTAGGGATTTGGATTTGGATTTCCTAATTTTAAATCTACTGTTTGGCTCCACCTTTTTGTGTTTGGATTTGGATTTAGTAAAACCACCGGAATTTAGAAATCCATATCCTATTGTAAAAAAGTGGATTTATAAATAACACTTCCTAAGCGTTATTTGAAAATTCAAATCTTACACCAACATATAATTGGGTATGTTTATTGAATATAAAATTGTTACTCAGTGCTATTATAGGTACGATTCGACTTGATATTCGACCGGCTTGAGCGGAGTATTTTTTAGCTTGATCGATCTGATTGGGTTGGGCATGAGGCAACCCGAATTAAACCAAATCGAACAGAGGTTGAACCGGTACTAGACCAAACCAGACCCGAACTGACCCAATTCAAACTTAACTAGCTAGTGCAACGGCTAGAAAACTAGTCGTTGCAGTCGCCGTTGGGTTGCAACGATTAGTTGTTGGCTGTTGCAGCCCACCTTTGTATAGTGCACAATGGGTGCAACCAGCAAGGAAATTGCTGGTTGCGCCCATTTCCGATTTTCAGTAATTTTTTTTCCCTGAACCGAAGCTAAAGCAAACTGAACCAAACATAAAAAAATTCGGTTTTGGTTCGGGAACGGTTAATGTGTTGGAGGAATTCGATGTACCGAAACCAAATTTTTCGATGCACAATTTGGTTTGGGTTCAAAAAAGGAAAAAGAAAATGGGTGCAACAAGGAAATTGCTGGTTGCTCCAATTTTCGATTTTTTTTTTCCTAAACCCAAACTGAACACCGAAAAATTCTATTTCGGTTTGAGAACAGTTTATGTGTTGAAAGAATTCGGTGTACTGAAAGCGAAACCGATGTATTTCGGTTCGGTTTCGATTTGTAGTGTACTGAATTGAAAATCAAAAAAATCAGATTTGGTTCAGTTTGGTACACCGAACTTGCATCCCTATTTACATAGAGTACATAAAAGAAACCAATGAAATATAAATTCTTTTTATAAAAAAAATAGTCAAATGAAGTATCTATAAATTCTTGGGTCAAATCTTAAGACAATGCTTAAACATTCGAACAAGAGATTTGCAAATCCAAACATTTCAAATTCTAAATTTGCAATGCCTGAATTTGAAATACTTAAATTTAAAATCCCTAAATCCAAATCCACGCCCCCAAACGCAGCCTTATAGAGATTTCAATGAACTTGACAACAGCGGACGACAACTTTTGACACAACTGTTAAAGCGAAAGGTTCTTCAGAAATCTGATAATCCATTAATCTCGTGGGTGAAGCTCCTTTAGTATGTTAAAATATGTTATAATTGTTGATTAGACTCATACGGTCATACCACTTTTAAGTACACAGTCACCAAATTTGCTGAATTTTAAAAAAAATTGTAAATTATTTGCAATTTTAAAGTTATATAAATTAAATCAATTAATCACAAAATATTCATGAATTTTTTTATTTTCAAAATTCATTTATTCGCAACCTTTTAAATAAACTAGAACATACAGTTTCTGGTTATTTTCACCGGCAGAGGCCCAATGCCTTCTCTCAGGTTTCAATCATCCCATAGAACCCTTTTACCATAAAATTTCAATGAATAAACCATCATCTTGCCATGAAAAAATAATAAAAAATCCCTTTCTTCGGGATCATGACAATCTATGGGATATAGATGGCCAAAAACAGAGCCTCACGACACCCTTGGGATTCAATGTGCTCTTTCTAGCAAGAAAAATTACCAAAATTGGGTTTGCTGTAAACATATGCAGAGAGATTGGAGTGTTTAATTAGCTCGAAGGGTCTTAATTTAAGAGATTTATTCATTTAATTAACTCAAAAAGTACTAGTTTAATTAAAAGTGTAGTTATAAAAAAATAGAAAATATAGGGATACACAAGAAGGGCATGAGGGTAGATAGAGTAGCTTAGGGGTATTTTGTTCCTAAAATATGAAAACACTAAAATTGACAGAAAAAGGAAGATATCATTCGTGCTTTTATATATATATATATATATATATATATATATATATATATATATATATATATATATATGATATTTTTATGGAGATTGTTTTTCTTTTCAATCTTTGACACAATAGATCTTGGGATCATGGTCCTATCATTATACGGTGAGATATAGATTTCATGTGATAGACCTCCCGAAAAGTGATTCAAAGAATCACGCTTGATAATATATCCATGATCATGTGAATTTTTGAGATATGTGTCACATGAAATCAAAGTATGACCATTTGATTGTAGGCTCATGATCTCAAAATCTATTATGTCGAAAATTTGAATGAAATGACCTCCATCAAGTAGTCTCAATCATGGTTCAAATGCATAAACTTATGCAGTATTGACGACTTTGAACAGGTGGTGGAGATCATTTTTTGTCTCAAACTTCATTACAATAGATTTTGAGATCATGATTCACCGTCAGACAATATTATTTAATTTCATGTGCTAGTCCTCCCGAAAAGTGATTCAGGCATAACATTTGATGTATGCCCATAATCATATTCCTTTTTGGGAATATATGTCATGTGAAATCAAAATTTGATCGTTTGATGATACATTGATGATCTCAAGATCTATTATGTTGAATATTTGCATGAAAATGATCTCTATCATGTGTTGAATGATATGATAGATATTTTTTTTCGTCTCAATCTTAGATAAAAATAAATCTTGAGATCATGGCCCCACCATCAAACGGTAAGATTTGGATTCCACATGAGAAACCTCTCAAAAAGTAATCCGTGAACCATATTTTATTAGCCTCATGATTATGTTCCTATGTTGGTATATGCACTACGTGAAATCAAAATATGACCGTTTGATGGTAGGCCCGTGATGTAAGATATATTATGTTGAAGATTTGGATGAATAAAAATCCCCCTCTCATATAAATTTAAAAAGAGAAATGGGAAGATGCATCTGAATGAAGGCGTGGAGTGTTGCATTCGGATGTCATATCAAATGCCACATGACATGATCAATCCAAAACAACACCAGTATTGAGTTGATTAGTCTAGATATGACTTTCAAAAATTCAACTTTTTTGGCCTCCATTTGATGAATCAAAGATAAAGTGACCTCCAAACCAACTTAGTCCATTGATTTTGAGTACCTTTGAGCAAATTTTCGATGTTGATTATGCATCCGATCATGTGCCCAATTTTTTTTGTGTAGTACTTGATCGGTCATTAGGTTACAACCTTTAAATTAGACGGCTCAGATTGTATTTTCACATAGCATAATTTCCCAAAATATCAAGCATTTCTTTTAAACTATGTGCAAGAGCTAACTACTATGATGCAAGTAATGGCTCCATTAGATTTTATGTTAGACCACGGCTCTCTCTCTCTCTCTCTCTCTCTCTCTCTCATAGGGTTCTTAAAGACGTTTCTTTTTGTGATAAGGTACCTTTATTTTCAACTCTAAGAATCTCGAAATTTTGGTCCTAGTATGAAAATATCAGATTTTGATGGTATGCCGATGATGTCAAGACCCCTTATGCTTGAGTGTGATATATGTCATGTGATTTTAGAGTCATATTTTAAATTAGGGAATAAAATTATGATCGTCTGCCGATATGCCCATGGTTTCAAGATCAACTTTTTAAAATATTGGGATAAAAAATTATCTCCATCCTATGATTTAAAGCGATCAATGCATGGAGGTTAGTGGGGTAAATTTTTTTATTTTTCTTTCCATGGGGTGATTTTAAAAGGAAATCGTGGGAAGTTCCAAAAGTAAAATTTAAAGTCTAGTTTTAAGGAAGAAAGATTTTAGGAGATATTAAATAAAGAGAGCCATTACTTGCACTCGCTTTTTAAGTGATTGCACCTAGGTTAAAAAAAGACTTTGTATTTAGGGACATGTGACATGTGAAAACGCAATTTGGGTCGTCTGATTTAAAGTTCATGATCTATAGATCCTTAGTGGATAAATTGCATGAAATATAATCTTCATCATGTGATTAAATATAGTCAAAGACTATTGTTTGATTCAACGGTTGACAACAATAGATCATATAATAAATATCGTGTTTTGCTCCAATATTATCTACTAAGGATCTATAGATCATGAAATTTAAATCAGAAGGCCTTCTGAAATTTAAATCAGAAGGCCTTCTGAAATTTAAATCAGAAGGCCTAAAATACAAAGTCTTCCTTTAACTTCGGTGCAATCACTTAAACATCGTGTGCAAGTAATGACTCCATAAATAAAACGATGGAGTGAAGTTATGAGATATTTATGATTTTGGATTCTTTGGCTATTTTTTTTTTCTCACTTAAACATCTAATTTTAAGCAAGATAAATCTCATGAGATATTAAATAAAACAGTGGAGTGATTTTAGGAGATATTTATGAAATAAAGGAAAAAGTCTTGCAATAGAATTAAGATTCTATTTTCTTTATTAAACTATAGGGATATATAAGGAGTTATTTTAGGGGTAGATTAGGTTAATGAGGGGTATTTTGTTCCAAAGTTATGAAAACACAAAATTGACAGAAAGTAGAGAATTATTCGTGCTTTTATATAGTAGTAATATAGGGAAAATTTACATGATCGACCCTGTCAGATAGACCTTTTCCGTCAGAGACCCTATATTTTCACCTTTACCCAAACCGACCAGCTTCAAGCCTAACCGACCCTAGGGAGAGTAAAAAGTCAAAATTACCCCCTTCTAGGACTTTCTTTAACCCACAAAAGCGTCATCTTCTTCCTCATTTTAATCTACTAAAAAGTTAGAGTAGGGTCAGGTGATGACGTCTTCTTCCTTAGTCCGACCTGTTATTTCGAAGAAGAAAACAGAGGCTTGAGAGAAGTAGCCCCTGCATTTTGTCATTGTGAAAAAAAGACCCTGCAGTTTGCCATTGCAACGCGAGGTATCTTCAGATTATCCAGTATAAACCCTATTTTCAGTTTGTTACGGTCTCTTAATGGTGCAGTATAAGAAATAATATTATTTTATTGGTCCCCATTTTCAGTTTGTTAGGGTCTCTTAATGGTGCAGTATAAGAAATTTTTTATTTTCTTGGTCAATTTTTTAAACAGTCGATAACGATTGTCTATACGGTCGATAACGACTGTATAAATATTCGATATCAATTTGCTAACCAGTCGATATTAACTGTTTATATAATTGATATCGACTCTATATACAATCGATATCGATTGTATAAATAGACAATATCGATTGTATAAACAGTCGATATGTGTTAACAATCGTGGTCTCTCTTTTGTGTCATCAGTCTTATGACCCCTTCCTTCTTATTCTTAAACAGGTGATGACGGAGGTGGACATTCCTCTTCTCTGTCACTATGATGGCCTTCTTGTAAGCAATGATGGCTTGTATGAAGGTGGTCGGCGGAGGGTTATTAACATTTCGATGGGTATTTCTTATGAACAATTCATAAGGCGAATGTCTGCTGTCAGTTTTGCGAGGGCAAAAGTAACAGTTTCCATAAAGTTTTATATGAAGATAGTGAATACTCCTGTAGTTGCCGAGATTTTAGACTTTGATGATTTAGCCACCCTATTTATGTTTTATAAAGTCAGGGTGGACGTTATAAAGATATTCATCATTAAGAAACCACCATCTTTCCAAGTCGAAGCTAAACAAGTACCTCTTGGCGGGATTGATTTTGTGAGTAATCATTCATTTCAGCTATATAAGTTTGAGGAGGATGGAACTATATATGATAACATCCGATTAGGCAATGACAATGATATTACGGCGAACATGTTTGCCAGGAAAGCAACTATTAATTTAAATGATGCTTTAGTTGAATCGTATGATGACTCACTAAAATATATGCATGGGTCACAACAATGTAGTCAAGGGTTAGACTACACTTTAGAAAGGGTGGTGGATACCGACGATTCAGTCATATCTTCCCCGGTGGATGGACGACTTGGTAGATTCACGAATTATGTTCTACCATGTCATCGATAGGGGTTATTGGAGAAGCTCAATCATATGTCCATATATATAAGCACCCCTTCGGTGAAAAGCCTAGTCAACCACACCAGAATCCCTTTGGTGAAGGATCTAGTCAACCACGTGAGAACACCGCTAGTGAATGACGTGGTCATCCCTAACCCACTAATGAAGATAACTTAGAAGAAGATTATGATAACGATCAGATGGATTTATAAAAGAGGATTTGAAATTTTTTATGAGAGGCATTGATAATCCCCTAGTAGACGGAGATTTCGAAGTGTTAGAGACATCGGGCGACTCTTCCAATCAAGAGGTGGAAACTGATTACCGGAATTAGACGTTTAATGTTGGAAAGATCTTCAGAGACAAGCAAATATTCCAAAGAACATTGAAAGAACATGCGGTGGAGAAAAACTTTCAAATTCGGCCCTTAAAAACCGCTAGTTATCCAATGACAGCCGGATGCTACGAACCCGATTATTTGTGGCAAAAATATGCGTCTAAATTGACTGGGCTTGACTCTTTCAAAATCAAGATGTTCAATAGTACTCACACATGCGGGCCACTAAGATCGAATTGCACGATCACCGTAATGTAACAATCTCCTTCCTAGCCAACTATGTATGAGAGAAACTTATGAAATGATTCGACTACACACCTGCGTCGATAATGTTTGACATTACAAAAATTATAATGTGTAAATCACATATTCTAATGCTTGGAGAGGGAAAAAACTCGCCCTGAATGATATTAGAGGCAGTTGGAAAGGATAGTTTGTAGATCTACCAACATACGTGAAAGAGATGGAGAGGGTAGATTCTAATGTATAGACGTCCTTTCAATGTATGTTTGACAATAAGTTTCAAAGAATTTTTTAAAGTTTTGGCCCGTGCATCGGAAGGTACCGCAATACACTTTGTCGCATATTGCTTGTAGATGTTACACACATATGGGACGTTTCGAAGGAATCCTACTTATATCCTCGGCGCAAGACAGTAATGGCCATATATTACCGATAGCTTTTTTTATCGTTGAGTTAGAAGAAGAGGACATGTGGATGTGATTTCTTGAGCGGGTAGGTGCATTTATGATCGATGAGTTTACCAAAGATTTCGTTATTATTACAGATAGGTCGAAAGGTTTAATAAATGCAATAAAATGGATCTTCCCTAACGCATGCCACAACTACTGCATGCGATATATTACATAAAATTTGGCAAATAAGTATCCTAGGAATGACATATTGGATCTATGGTGGAGCGCTATGCGTGCATATTCAGTAGAGAGATTTGATCATTTTATTAATAAAATAAAGAAAGATGTTGCTGATTCTCGAGCCGTAGAGTATATTTTAAATATAGACCTGAAGCATTGGACACACACATATATGAAAGGAAGGCAGTATGATTCCCTGATTACGAATAACGCTAAAAGCTTAAACAGTGTACTGAAGATAGCTCGAGAGAAATCAATTATTGACTTAATTAGAACTATTAAAGAGAAAGTCTCTGATTATTTTCAAAAGCGTCGACAAATGTCTGAGAAATGGAGTACCCAACTCTGCCCAAAAGTAGACGAACACATAAAGAAGGTGTTGCAATGGACTGGTAGAAAGAGAGTTCAACTATACGGGCGCGATCAATTCTAAGTTAATTCTGAGAATTTCATTCATCACATCAACTTGGAACACAAGACATGTATTTGCCGTCGTTGGCACATTCATGATTTTTCTTGCTCGCATGCCGTTATGGCCATCAATCGGAGAAGTTACGATTATTATAACTTATGTGAGAAGTGATTTTTCACCGCTTGTTTTAGACAATCATACGACGAATAATGACTTCCCACCCTTGATAAAAGCTAATAAAAATTTCAAGCGGAGCAATTATCAGAAAATATAAAAGTGAGACCACCCTATAATTGTCGAAAGTAAACCGACCAACCGTCCAAGGAAGAGAAGGATATGGTCTAAGGGTGAAGTTAGGGCCTTACAGTACGGCAGATGTAATGAGTATGGTCACAATCGCAGAAGTTGCACTGCAGTAGGACTGATGGGTTGATAGTGTACGTGTAATGGCGATATCGCTCCATATAGTTCTTAATAGTGATAGATGGAATGTAAACAAGACAATGTATATTTGCTAAGAAACTCAGAATCCTAATTTTTTTGTTTCGTAATAGTTGTAATTTTAGACTACATAGTTGCTCAGAAACATGAAACATGAAATGTACAAATGAGTCATTAGTGACTTTATATATAGTCGTTGACGATTGTATATATAGTCGATGGCGATTTCATATACCATCGGTGATGACTATGTATAAAGTCGTTGGCGACTGTATATACAGTCGATGGTGACTGTATACAAAGTCAATAGCAACTGTATATATAGTCGACGATGACTTCATATATCGTCTGACCAAAGAGATGTCGAAGTCTGACTATTGACAAGTTAACTTAGTTGCAGTTAAATAATTTACAGTAACAACTGAAATTTGAATGCACACAACTGAAATTCGAATGTACATAACAGAATTTACATTACAAATTATCATATATTTAAATTCAAGTTTCATTTACATTACAAATTTGAGGACGGAACCACTGGTACTTTTTCACCAGGGTCCTGCTCTAATTTCCCTCCTCTATCGCCGGTGTATTTAGCCAGGATATGACTAATTTTTGCCCTGATCCTACCTATATCTGATTGTGCAAAGTCAAATTTCTTCCTTGACATGAAGTACTCCACATACTTCAACACAAATATCCCATAAGCATTTGAATTGATCTATCAGAGAACAACTTTGATCCGACAGTCACTAGATGACCAATGATAGGTCTTAACGTTCAGTGCAATGGAGTTCCCATATGAATATAAAATCGAGGGAAGGTATTACGTCTGTTTCGAAATAGTGAAATGTCAAATATGTTAAGCTAACAATGATGAAAGATATTCTAAACAAAATGTCATACCAGTGTTTTCAATTGGTCTGGATATCTTTCCTTAGAAGGCCTATTAAAAATAGGGTCGACGATCATTACCGATCGTTTGAGTACCTTCACGATTGCAAGCACCCAGTGTAATAGTTATTGTGAATGAATTGGGACAAATATTTACAAAAAAGTAATATAATCTTAAAGGATATGATTGAAAAAATGATAAAGATGTTGAAAACATACTATGCTAAAATCGTGAACCCACAGATTCAGAAACCGATTGAAGAAGAAATTTTACAGCAGCTTCTTGCCTTGGTTCTCTTTGAGTTTATGGGCAGCCCACCGTTCGATTTGTATCTCGAACGATTCCTCGTACAATTTTTTAGTAAGAAGGAAATTATTAAAATTGTTCAGTTCAAAGCTCATGTAGGTCAGAACGGTGGGGCACATAAGGATGTATTTCTCCTTTCCATCAGGATGAATAGTGTCATCAATGACTTTCAAGTGTCTCAGGTAGGCTCCTATTATCTGAAACTAATACAGTTAGAGTTAAGGTAATAAGCGACATTCAAAAGAGTTGTCAACAAGTCTGTATTTAGTCATTGACGACTCGAAATATAGTCGGTATCGACTATGTAAGTAGTCGTCATCGACTCTGTATACAATCGATGCTGACTCCAGAGGATATTGATATCGATTCGTTGTAGAATCGATAACCAAGGATCAAAATTTCAGCCAATTTTTTGGTTTTCGATCAAATTATCGAATTTCGATTTCGATTTCGGCCATGCCCGAAACCAAAATTTTGGCCGAAATTTTTATCCTTGTCGATAACGACTGTATAAAGAGTCGATGACAACTACTTATACAGTTGTTAACGACCTTATATAGAGTCGACGACTTGATATTATCTATTTGGTGCTTACAGTAGCAATAATGAAATAACTAGAATATATGAGTTGTAAGGTTACTTTATTTACAATATTATCCAGGTACTTTGTGCCCGCCAAACATCTGAAAGACTGCACCACTGATTTGTGTCGAAATGTGACTATATTTCACACCTTAATTTCTATATTTAGTTATCCGATGAGAGCATCTGACAATTGTTATATAGTTTTAGTGATTTCAGGTATTTCTGATCATTGGATTTTCAAAGAGCATAAAAGGAGATAATTAAGGGTTACACAAAAACATTGAACCTAGAAGTCAACAGAAGCACCAAAATCCGTGAATATAATGGATTGGCCCAGCATCCACCAGGAGAATAAAGAGTTTCTCTTTATGTGTCAATTGATTGATTACCAAATCTCAATCGATTGACATGAAGGACAATCTTTCCCCCTCTATTTCAAATTTGTATTTCACTCAATTGATATTTTGATCTCAATCAATTGACCCTATTATGGAAATTGTCTTGCCCACTCCCTATAAAAATAAAGCTATAGTTTAGGGTTTGGGGGTCTCTGTAATATCCCGATATTTTTGAACCCGAGTTTGACTGATTTCGTGCACGAGTCCGGCACGGTGACCAATGTCGCCATAATTTTTATTTAATAATAAGACATTAAATAATATTTGGGTAGCTTTGTGTGAAACGGATTAGAGTTTAGAGTGTGATTGGGCATTTAGTGTGAAAGTCGTGCACCGACTTGCGGTATGCCACTCAGCACCGAAACCGAAACCTAAGTTAAAGGATATAATTTAAAGACTAAATATCAAGGATATTTGTTGGTTTTCGTTTGATTATAAGAGGGGGTGTTTGCTTGGTAGCTAAGGTATCTTGCAAACTTAGAGAGAGAAAGAGAGTGAGAGTTGAAAACCGACCCAACCGATTTGAGCATCAGCACCTTCGAATCCCCTTTGGGAGATTTCAATCCGCAAGATTGTGATCGTGTTGGCTTTGCTTAAATTTCAATCGCGCCTTTGCTTGAATCGATCATCTCGCGGTCATCTTCCGTGATTGGAAGAGGTTGGAATTGACCTGGGATCGTAAACGCCTTCATCCTGAGTTGCGGTGTGCAATCATTGTGGAGTTGCCGTAAGAATCTGACGATTTTGCTTCAAAACCCTCTTCGGCAACATTTTTTTAAGCCGTGGAATTAATCACAAAAAGGTTAATTTCCCTTTGATTTTAATGGTTTAGATTGTAGAATAAATATTATTTTAGTTTAGTGTATGTGTGTGTGTAAAAATAGAGCGAATCCGATAAGTTTTGAAGGGAAAAATAGACCAAGGAAGCAAAATGAAGGGTTCTGAACCCAAGAAAATCGAACGTCGAATTGGAAATTCGAACATCGAATTTGAAATCGACGTTCGAAATTGAAAATCGATTTCTGAAGAAATTCGAACATCGAATTTGAATTCGAGGTTCGAATTTGGTCTGATGTGTCGACACTGCTTTGGCTTTTCGGTCATAACTTTTTATCCTAAACTTGGATTGATGCAATTTTTGAGGCATTGAAAAGAAGACAACAAGTTATATAACTTTTATGAATTAAGAAATTCATAAATTGAATTTTAGAAAGGTTAAAATTTAGGGTAAAGTAGGGACAAGTTTTCACATGATCCAATGTTACGTTAAACTTGTCTGTTTCGCCTAATTGTGAGAAAACTTTAGGAACTTTGGCTTATATGATAATTAATTGGTAACATGTATATACACGAATGCTTGTAATATAGATTAAGGATTAGAGATCGTTGAGTGGACATTTGCTTTGCCTTTGATACGCTCGACTCTAAACTAAGGTAGGAGAATTTCATCATCACTGGCATTCTATTTTAATTCACATGGATATTTTTGTGTTATGATCTTTTAAACTCCTCATATGGCATTTGAACTTTACATCTATAAACTTGAACCTAATTAAGAACTTTGAATTCGAAATAAGAACTCTGAAAATTCGAATCTGCTCTAAATTTGAAACTCTGAATTATGTGTTATATTTTGCATATGAATTATGTATTAGAATCTGCACTTGATTTGAGGTTAATTAGAACGAAACCCTAAATTCCATAAATCGTGATGACGATAAATCAGTCTAGCGCAAGTTTCCCTTATAACGCAGAGGCTTGTTGCACTTTCAGAAAAGGGGCTCATTGAACGACGATGGTTAGTAGGGTTTCCCATCGGTATTACTTTCACTCTCATGATATATTAATTTGAGAGATAGATTAAGTTGAGATTTTAAGTCATGAATTAGATAAGCTTTGTATATATGAACTAAGAAATAATGAACATTTGAACTCTTTTACCTGTTTTGGAACTAATTTAAGAATCTGCTTTAAGACTTCGCATATGAAATTGTATTTGACCATAGCATTGACATCCAGTTATCTATTATGTTTTGAATATCTACTTTGAAAATCATCTATTCCGTATATCTTGAAAATCATGTTTATTGAGATATAATGTGATTGATATGAGTCTCTTCTACTGAGCATTGTTGTTAGCTCACTCTGACTGTATGTCACAGGTACTAATTTAGCCACTGCGGCTCTGGGCTACGAGAGCGATCCGGACTACGATCCGGAGGAATTCTTCCCTGTTTAGGATCCTTCCTGTTGTGCACTTTTTGTGGGTTTCAAACATAGGCTTGGTACGATCGGCCGATTTTATTTTATGTATTAGAATAGTTGTATTTATACTTATTCTTTTTACGAATCATATTTTGATGATGGTCGGCCATCATCGGTGATTTTTTTTTGTTCTTCTGCCCATGGTTTTGCTTGAGATTAGAACCGTTACTTTTATTTTCCTCTTTCCTTATAGAATTAGAGTTTTTGCGCTTTTACTCTAATATTTGCTTGTGTTTCCTTCGGCTTATCATTTAATCGATAGGTTGGCGAGCTGACCTTTCCTATACCTAGAGGATTGGAAAAGTCGGGTCGTCACAGTCTCTCTTTTTTCCTTTAGGTTCTACTTCTCTTGGTAGATTGTACCTAGGTTTGTATAGCTCTTCTTTACAATTTTTTTTGAATGATAGTTTTTATTTAAGAACAAATCATTGTAAGGAGAGATATTTTGATAAATAAAAGTACATGTTTAAGATGATGACTTATAGTTTACAACGGATTTATACACAGAGAATGAGCGGCTAAAACCCCTTTTTCAAGGAGGAAGCGACCCCTAGATAAGTAATTGCTTTACTATTAATCTTACAATTTCTTAGCATTGTCATAGAATCATTTTGCTAAAAGTGTGTGCTTAATTGAATATCATCGAATGCTCATTTATAGCCATTGATCTTGTTTATCCACGACCATAAAAGGGTCATTCCATCTAGATCTGTTCCTACAGGCCAATCTAGGCTGCAAAGTGATTATTTCTTTACTGTCGTGATTTAAAATTCTGAGATACATTATGCCTTTTATATGATTCATACCGCAGTAGGCTGAGTCATCGTTTTTGGATAGGGTATGCCGGATCAATAGTCACGTTTTTTTAACGATTCATTTTTCTTCTTGATAAATGGTGGTATTTTGATGTGGTAAGAAATTGTGAATTTAATTATCGAGAAGTTACGAATCTAGGTTTGCAAACTCCTTTATCATTTCTTAAATTGTAATTTTCTTTATCATCGTTTGTTATTGCTTAGATTAATTTACATTTATTGCTCTAGCATAGTGTGGTAACAGTTTAGCGAATCGACTTTCTTTCCCTTAGTACTTCCTTGGGCATCTCTTTTTCTTTAAGAATTAATTTAATTACGCGCTTCTCGATGAGTTCGACACCCTTGATTTCAGAGTGCTACAATAGATCTTGTGCAGTTTTAAGGGTATAATTTAAAACCGATCAACCACCAACGTATAATCACCGACGGTGCTTACGTAAGTGCTACATAAATAACAACCAACGTAACTAATTTTCATAAAAAATAATAAACTAGGGAAAACTACTACTAACTAATTGTCATTCCTGGGAAGAATGACTTACTCGTCCTCAGATTCAAGCTTGTTCCACAGGTCCATCATGTATTTCTGCTCCGCTGTCAGCTCAGCAGTAGCATTAGCCAGAGGTTTAGGCTCAACAGTAGCATAAGCCAGCGGTCCTTCAATGGCCTTCTCCGTTACAGGATTTTTCGTCGTGACTCCCTTTCGATGCATCATAGATTTTATGGCAATTGTTTTCACGTGTTTCCCTTGCCTAGGTCTCAAGCGAGCGTCAAGTTGTTGCTGAGGCAATTGGGAAGAGGTTTGCTCTTCACTAGCTGAATCCTTATTGGCTTGAGACTCAGGCTGCTCATCAATAGGTGTCGTCACCTCATGCGTGGGGGGATCGTTATGCATGGGAGGAGATGGTCCCTTATCGGTAGGCTTTTTCATGGATGATGGGATATCGAAGGTTGTGCCAGACACCTTTGATATCAGCTCTGAAATAGCGGCATCCTGAACATCGAATATAACATTATTAGAATTAGAAACCTAACTGAAATTATATTCACTTATACAAACTGGGTTACAAAACATACCTTAGGTGCCACTTCTAAAATATTTTCAAGAAGTTCTTTCAGAATCCCCTGGTCCTTTCTGACCAATATGTTGTAGTGAATAAACTTCTGCAACTCCGCATCCCTTGAACTGAGCCGCTCATTCAAGGAGTTGCATAATTTCTCTACAGAGTCGCAACGTGTTGCGAGGACTATATTTTCTCACTCCAAATGGTTCACTCTTTGGGTGAGTTTCAAGTTCTCCATCACCAGACCGTCGATCCTCCTCAACAACGACTCATTGGAGGAGGTCAGTGCGCGTCGATCCTCCTCAACAACAACTCATTGGAGGAGGTCAGTACAGCTGAGCTCTCCTTCGTGGTCCCCCTTAGTTCTCGGCCGCTCTACATGGATGGGGCCCTCTTCTGAGGACGATTCTTCGTTCGACGTCAATTGGGCGTCAAATTCTTCCTCGTCAATATTGTCGACTGGAATGCAATTTCTCTTATTCTTTGGCCGCATAACTTTCACAGCTTTCTTGACCAGTTCATGAACCACTTTGTGAATCTCTTTTCTCTTCCCCCCACGGACCTTTCGACCCCGTAGATATTCTCTTAGGACGGATATCTCTAACTCAAAGCCAGAAGGTACGAGGGCAGCGCAAACCTTTTGAAAGAAAAGGAAACACCCAAAATAACATATTACTAAATTGATAATATATTCTAAATGCAAGATATCAACTCTTTAATAAGTCATTATCGAATAGTTACGAAGTCGTTATCGACTATTTACGAAGTCGGTATCGACTCTATAATAGATCGTTATCGACTCTGTATGAGATCGGTATCAACTTATTAGGTAGTCGTCATCGACTCCTTAATGAATCGGTATCAACCCTCTATGAAATCGTATCGACTCGTTAAGCAATCGGTATCCTTATTCAATCGGTATTGAATCTCTCTACATCCTTAACTTTATAAATTTGAATTATTAAATAAATATCCTACACTGCTGTTCAACATCTTTCCGTGAGTGTAGTCTTTAATCCTCGATTGCGCCTTGTCCGACCATTTCAACAATCGTGGGAAAGGGTTCTTAAAGGCTGTCTGTACAGGCGAGATTTCTGTCAGCATCTCGTAAGCCCACCATTGAAGTACACATATGCATCCATATGTATTGTACGACTTAAAGTCTTTATCTATCTCGGCACTCTTTCTATTCGCCATGCCCTTCATTATATACTCGATCAAGTTATGGTACACGTGGAGACCCCACAGAGTTCGATTGAAGTTTTCGACATCATCGATGAGGTCGATATGGTCTTTCGCCAGTTGATGGTGGGACTAGAGAAAAAGAAATATACACAGCACAAATAGAAGAGACAACTATACGAAGTCGTCATCACTTTTCGCTCACCTAATTGCACCATCTATATGAGACCGAAGAATTTTTTCAGTAGGCATTCCACGAAAATATTTATATCGAATAATTTGCTCTTCTGGTAGTTTAACGGACGGGTTATACTTTTCTGGGCCAACTACGGCAAGGCCCAACTTTAATGCAATGTTCAACTTTCGAAGATAGTCATCAGTCTTCCCGATTTGAAAGTGATTTTTTTCAATTCAAAAAGTCAACATCGCATCGACTACATCTCTAAGAAATTCCACACCCTTAGGCATTTAAAATATTCCACCAAAAACTGATGCTCTCAGCAACTCCTTTCGCCTTGGGCTAGCGTCTTCGTAGAGATTTCAAATGGCACTAAGGGAACATTTGGTAATAGCCCGATGAACAACCATCTTGACAGCTTGTTCAAATGAACTGTAATAAAAAAGAAATGAGGGAGTCCCATACTAACACGGATTGTTTAAATTTTAAATGAACTGTAATATATAATCAAACTGAGATAATAATGTCGTCCGTAGAAAGAGTCGATATCGATTATGTATATAATCGATATCGACTCTATAGATAGTCGATAACGATTGTATATACGATCGATATCGACTATATATAAATAACTTAAAAAAATTATTTCAAAATGTACACTGTCGAAAGAAGAAGAAAAAACTCTATAATAATGGAAGATAATTTTATTTCTAACTTAAAGATTTGGTAGCTTGAAGATTTAAAAATGGAGCGCCAGCGACTACGAATCGATACCGTCTCTCCACCGACTTCGAACGAAAAAGTAAAAAGTAAAAAATGTAAGCAGTAATGAGTTGAATAAAGGACAACTCTTTATTACATTGGGGATAATTTCGACATTTCGTAAAGGCCGGCAGCGGCTGGGCTTGGAGCTGGTCGGTTTGAGTAAAGGTAAAATACAGGGTATCTGATAGAAAAGGTGTATATGACAGAGTCGATCGGGTAAATTTTCCTATATATAGTAATAAGGATTATAATTTTTAAAAATATTTTGGATACTCTCTGATCTTAATTTTTTTATCTTTTTTCCCTGTCTATTTTTTCTAGCTTTTTCTTTAACTTTACCAAATTTTGTCCACTGTTTTTGAACTCTAAGCTTGCGGAATGCCTAGACTTGGTTAATATGATGCCTTTATTCTGGCACATAGTAATAAAGCCTAGTTACATTTATTCTTTTATGAGATTTACTGTTTTTTCTGCAAATGAGAATTGATAGACGCTTTACATATGAGGGCGTGTCCAGCTGGCACATCTGTTAAACCATTGATCATTAATCTATGTACTCTAATACCAATAGTACCAACCCCGAAGGTGGGGCCGCAGGGCATCCCTTCGTAATGAGTCCAAGTGTACGCTTAGAACTCTGAAATACTCGTTATATGGTGGGGCCAGAGGGCATCCCTTCGTAATGAGTCCAAGTGTACGCTTGGAATCATCCTAAGTTATGAAAAACAAAAAATCTATGTCCTCTAATAGGAACGATTGTGAATATTTTTAACGTTTCATAATTCGCAAATCAGATGTTTAGCGTTTCTTAATTCACAAATCAGATGGTTGCAATCTTTCAAACCAAATTATAAGCTCGATTCTTTGGTTGGTTAAGACATCTGTCAATGATAGCTCCACGTTCGACTACTTGGATAGATTAAAAAGATTGGGACCATCTGCGCCGCTGATGAATAGCTTCTCAAGTCTCAACAATTGATTTTATTTATTTATTTTATTATTATTATTTTTTTTTTATTAGATGTATAAAAGGCTCTTCAGAAGACTAATGTTTCTTTTATATCGTCAAAGTTTGACGAAATTGCATGGCCGCCTGACCGGTACATTAGAACATGGCAGGTACACAAGGTCTCAGACAGTTAGGCCTATACCTTAGATGAACACATATATGGGCACTTTGAGATGAACAGAGGTTATGGGCCCTTAAAGTTTGTGCATCTCTCTAGGTCCCACTACACATAAGGGGTATCAATGGGCCGGACCAGGACCAAGCCATACTTGGCCCTAGCCTGTCCTAAGACTGGCCAACATTTCCGCCCGGTCTTAAGCAGGGCAGCAGGTCATTTTTTTAATATATATATATTCAATGACATAACATCTAGGCCTCTTAGAGCAACCGACTAATCAATAATCATTTTATACATTAAATAAGATCAATTTATTTTATTTATGATAGAGATCATTATTTCATGCCAATTTTTGGCCTCATGGAACTTTACATCATGATCTTCAAATCAGACGATTTAGATGGTGCTCCATGTGGCACATATCCCAACATAAAATAATGATGAATTATGAGGCTTTATATAAAGGGTACCTCTGTTCGTGTCTATAGGTTTACTGAAACAGTACTGACGTCCAAAACCCACGAAAACATGTTGATTGCTTCGAATAAGATGATTGAGATCGTTTATCACCCTAATTTTCTGCACAATGAATCTTAAGACCATAAGCATACCATCGTCCGATCATTTTTTTATTCCACATGGCACATTTCCCAAAAATGTGACCCTAAAATCATAGTGGCATGCATCACACTCAAACATGATTTTAGGGCCCTTTTGGGGAATTGTGTTCGCAAAATAAAAAACAGACCATCTGATGGTAAGATCATGGTCTCAAGATCCCTTGTATAGAATATTGGGGTGAAAAATTATCTCAATCATCCCATTCCAAGCGGTCAGAAGGGTAGAGTGGGTTTTGGTTGTAACCAAGGATAAAAATTTCGGTTTTCGTTTCTGTTTCGGAGGGGCTTGAAACCGAAATTTCGGCCGAAAAGTTGAATCCCATACATTTTATGACCGAAATTTCGGTCTAAATTATCGTTTCGGTGAGGACTGAAACCGATAATTTGGACCGAAATTTTGGTCATTTCGGCCGAAATTTTTATCCTTGGTTGTAACCCTTGTTGGATCTATTGGTCCGACTAGTCAAAATAATTACCTTAGGATCTAGGCATATGATCAATCAAAACATATATATGTGCATACCTTGTCGTGAAAATCGTGGCTATTGATTCAAGTAACGCAAGGTAAGCAATCCAAAGCTTTTTCCTACGAATAAAGATGAAGGTGGCTCTACCTGCCTCTCTTGCTACACTCTCTCGATGGGAATATGCTAAAAGGCTCGTGTGTAATGAGAGGGAGACGTCCACCAATATAGATATAACATGAAGAATCATGCCCTGCCTATAATACCGTCCATTAAGGTATTCTAATAAGAATAAGAATCACATATAAATCAAGAAACCTTGAGGCTTTCATCAGCTTCCAATAGTGCCTTTTATTGTTTCAAACAACTCCAATCCAGGATTTTATAAAATCCTAGTGCGTGTGGGCCACACAAAAATAAGTATTTTGAGTTTCCATAAAAATTCCAATAGTCTCCCATTTGGTCCACAAACGAACTATGGTTTTAAAAAATGACTCCTACTGAGTTAGACACTAAAATGAGTGTACTCTGAAAATAAAATGCTGTTTGAAATAACTTAAGCATTTCCAAACATCACCCGAATTTAATGAAAATATAGTAATGGGTCATTAATGTACATAGTATATCATTTTCTAAAATCGATACTAAGACAATTTCATAGTCACAAAACTATTATTAACAACAAATTTGAGAGATGATAACCAATTTAACATTGAAATTAATGCACAACCAAAGTGTGTAAATCCGTAATGTCTCGCTCCATACTCGTCGCATGTCGTTCTGACATCTAGAAAACTCTGGCTTATGAAAAACTTCACCTAATCCTCAGAATAAGAAGCTATTAACGTGGTGCCTAATCACGTCCAACTCCAAACAAATCCAAAGAGTACCAAAATTCACGAGCAAAATTGAGGTACAACTTCATTGACTCACTCACCAAGTTGTGCCACTTAAATTGTGAAAAATTTTACCTTTAATTTGTGGAAACTACACCAAAAATATAATTGTAGAAAAATTTCACCTGATTTTGTAAAAAACTCCTCCCAAAATATACATGTATATATAAGACAAAATTTTTAAGATGCATAAATAATAACAGTTTAGAGGCAAGATAACTCCCATTCAAAATGTAAAGTTTAAGACTTTACCAATCCCTTACGGTGACAATCATATTGTAATAATAAAACTATTATAATGGGCTCTAACTTTTTAAGTTGCTCGAGCAGGAGCCAAATCCGCTCGAGCGAAATGCACACTCAACAAGGGTGATTTTATTGATGTAAGTCGTTCGAGCGAGTTTTGGTTCTTGCTCGAGCGATCGGGGCACGGTCAAAAGGGAAAAGTTTCGGGTGTAAGTCGCTCGAGCGACTTTGGTTGTCACTCAAACGACCCACGACTACAGAGTTACGTGTACACTCGGGTTTTTTGCTATTTTCTCTTGGATTAGAAGTAGGACTCTTGACTTCTATATAAAGGGAAATCTATGGACAAATTAAGGAGGCTGAAAATGTTGAGATATCATTGTAAAGCTTTGAAAAACCTATCAAGGGTTTTGAGGAGAGCTTTGGTGAGGCTTGAGTATTTTTATATTATTGTGTAATCATCTATATAGTAGATTATCATTGCCCGTAGGCATAGGAATATTGTCGAATCACGTAAATATTATCTCTTATGTGTTTGTAGTTGAATTTATTCTATTTTGCATTCTTATTTGATCGTTCATCGTGAGATAGTTGGTTAGTTTGTGTGCTTCCGCGCAAAAAATTGATATTAGAGCGATATTTCTATTCTACGATCTGAGATGGCATCGAAGACCGTAAAAGTTTTGAACACGAGGTTCAAGGTTGAAAAATTCGACGAGAAGATTAATTTCGGCTTGTGGCAAGTACAAGTCCGGGATATCTTAATTCAACAAGGGCTGTACAAGGCATTGAAAGGGCGTTCGGATAAGCCGACAGATATGTCCGATGGTGATAAGGAAGAATTCGAACGTCAAGCGTGTAGTACGATTCGGCTATGCCTAATGAAGGAGATTATGTACAATGTAATGCAGGAGAACTAGACAACCTCGCTGTGGGCCAAATTGGAGAGTCTCTATATGACAAAATCTCTGACAAGTCGCCTATATCTCAAGAAGCAACTGTACAAGTTACACATGAAGGCAGATACTTAATAAATTCAATAGAATATGTGATAGCTCGGATTTCGACACCCCGAAACCCGTGCCATCAGCACGATCCTCCAGACCGTGCCCCAGAACTATACACGAAACATTGGTATAACAAGCTATAATAAAGAAATAAACAATTAACTGCATAAAGCGGAAAAGTTAATGTGCCCAACTGGCACAAACAAAAGACAGTTCTACTTTCATGCCACTGCATGAACAAAGAACCAATCCGAACCATCGGTGACAAATAGATCACCCCAGATGGTTCGCCAAAAGAATTAAATCAATTTAATTATATTGTTTTAACAAAATAAAGGCTTGACATATCAAGCCGTACAAATCTGCTCTCAAAACTACTCTCTGTCAAAGTACACAACAGAGTCTCCTAGAAGAAGTCCTCGGGAGGAGGCTCCAACTCGTCTCCAGGCACGTAATCCGAATCACCCGGATCTACGTCTCCCGAAGCCTCCACTCTGCTAACAAAGGACCTACGACGTATAGTCTAAAGGGGTGAGCTACATCCTAGCTCAATAGGGAACAATACAATAAACATATAAATCAAAATCTCACATATATTCCATGATATTCTAAGCATGATGTGTCTATGAATTTGCTATAAAACAGTTTAAAAGATGGTGACTTGCATTCAAGTTTACTGGTAAATTATATATCTTACTTTACTGTTGATTTATCATGAATGATACTGAACAGGCCTAAAGCAAAACTTAAATCTTCAACTTAAGTAATCCCTGAGCAATATAGCATCGAGCCCCGATGGAATACCCACCATCGTCGCCTAAATAGACAGTTGTTATATATGTATTCCCTGGGAATACTACCCAAGCCCCTTTCTAAGTAGGCGGCGGGGTTAAATCTCACTCAACATCTCTGGGATGCGCTTACTGTGTACGGATAGACCTCCGCACAGGTGTATAGATTAGCCGCAGTACCGGTCACGGATATCCTGCCGCATCAGTCGTGGGTATCCCGCCACGTCGGTGGGGTATTCTAAACAAACCTCAAATAACAAAAATAACATGTGCTTTACATATAGTTGTTCACTGTACATGTAAAGTGCTATCTTATATCAGTTAGGCCTCAACAATAATTATTCAATTATATATATACATCCTTGGGATGTATAACTTACTCGCATTACACTGATGCCTTTATTACTTTCTCATTCCCTGGGGATGTCTCATTCTCATTAGATTACTTGATCTTAGTTACTCGCATCACATAGATGCTTTTATCCCATTCTTGGTGTCGCACACACACCCATTTTCACAAAGCTTTTCATAGTTAAAACATTTTCAATTCTGACAAACATATCAATACATACATGCTCTTGCAATTAAAGTACATGTTCAAGGTGTTCCCTACCTCAATTCTCTGAAGGTCCAAGCATTAAGGTCCCACGCAGCTCCTTGTGCTCGCTTTCACACGTACCACCTAAGGTACATCATAACACATGCAATACATCACTAAAGATGTAATGAAGAAGGTCCTAGACCCTCCATGAATCTCAAAGTAAAACTATAAAGTCAAGCAAAACTGCCAAAGTCGATTAATCGATTCCCAAATCGATTAATCGAAGTCCAAATCGATTAATCGATTCCCAAAATCGATTAATCGAGATTCAAATTCGATTAATCGATCCCAAATCGATTAATCGAAATCTCCAACATAGTAAGGTTGATTCTCAAATTGAGTGGTCGAAAGTCTGAAATCGATTAGTCGATCCCAAATTGATTAATCGATTTCTCAACTCGATTAGTCGATTTCCCCAGGTCATATTTCTCCAGCCACTGGAGGTACCCAGTCGATTAGTCGATTTCCAAATCGATTAATTGAACATCCAAATCGATCAATCGAAATCTAATTCGATTAATCGAAATCGGGCTTACCTGACTTTTCAACTTCCAGACCAAAATCGGTTAATCGAATCCCAATTTCGATTAATCGATTTGGTCCGATTCAACTCCCTTTCTGGTTGTTCTTCCAAATATTTTCCCTTTCTTTTCTAAACCTTTAATCTACTCTTTTAACCCTACTTGACTGAACTTAATCATCTATAATCTATGCATTAACTTCAATCAAAACTCACCTCAATAATCCCTTTAAGGATTTGATTTATTGGTTTTGATGGCTAAGGTTCCAACCTTTGCTTCAACGATCCCAAATCGCTTTGAATCCGACAATAAATGCTCTAATTAGCCATTTGATTTGCATTCACTCATTCCTCAATAACTCCTCTTGCTTTCTCCCTCTCTCTCTCTTCTTAATTTCTTCACCAACCAAAAGAAAATGATTCTAAGGTTATTAAGGCCCTTATATCCTCTCTCCTGCTTGTGTGTTAAACACATATACCAGAGATAGGTGTATGTGACTTTCACTTAACACTATACTCTACACTTAGATCACACTAATCTCACATTAGTACATAACTTCATGAGTTCACTGTTTGACCATCACTTGGTCAACCCTATGACTAATCGGGCACGGATCCTGAGGTCAAAGGTAAACGCTCAAATTTTTGGGATATTACAGAATAATATCTGAATTATTAAATATTAGAGAAGGGGTTAAGAATGAAGACAAAACACTATTATTTTTATCTTCCCTCCTCGATTCCTATGAGCACCTGGTTACTACGTAGCTCTATGGGAAGGATACTATTGAACTGGAGTCGGTTACAACGGCATTGCTTTGTAACGATATGAAAAAAAAGGTTTGGATAGTGATACACAAGCAGATGACTTGTTGGTTAGGGAGAGAGCAGAGGACCGTAAATCCGAAAGGGATAGATCAAAGTCCAGATCTAGATCTAAAAATAGAAAGACAATAGAATGCTACAAGTGTCACAAAAAAGGTCACATCAAAAGACATTGTCTACATTTACAAACAAAGAGCGATGATGCTCAGAAAAAAAAATTGAAAGGGGTTGTTGATAAGGCTGGTATAGCCGAACAAGATCCAGATGATAATGAAAGCGTGTTGTCAGTGATTTGAATAAATACTCGCAGAATGCATGGATACTTAATTCAGGGTACTCCTACCACATGCGTCCAAATAGGGACTGGTTCGCGTCTTATACAGAGGTGGATGGTGAAACAATTTTGATGGGTAAAAATATGGCTTGTAAAATAGTTGGAAATGAGAGTATCAGAATAAAGATGCACAATGGGGTTGTGAGGACATTGACCAATGTACGTCATGCTCTGAAACTGAAGAAGAACCTCATCTCGCTTGCTACACTAGACTCCAATGGGCTCAAGTTTGTATCTCAAGGTGGAGTTTTGAAGGTGAGAAAGGGATCTTTGGTTGTGAAGAAATTGAAAAAGATTGGGAACCTTTACCTTTTATCAGGGAGTACATTGACAGGTGGAGCAACAGTATCTATGTCAGACGATAGTGGTTTGTCCTTTACACAACTATGGCACATGCGCCTGAGGCATATGTCAGAAGGAGGGATGACAGAGTTGAGCAAGCAGGGCTTGTTGAAAGGTGAAAAGACCGGTAAGGTTAAATTTTATGAGTATTGTGTCATCGAGAAACAGTACAGGGTTAAGCTCAACACATCGGTTCACACTACAAAAGGCACACTGGACTATTTACATTCAGATGCATGGGAGCCTTCAAAGATTCCTTCTAAAGGTGGTGTCAGGTACTTCGTCTCCTTCATTGATGATTACTCTCGATATGAATGAATCTACATGATGAAGAGTAAGGATAAGGTATTGGAAATCTTCAAAAGGTGAAAAATACTGTTTGAGAACCAAACTGGAAGAAAGGTCAAAAGGTTGAGAACTGATAATGGTGGGGAGTACACCAGTGGACAACTTCAGGAATTTTGTGAAGAGAACGATATTGCTAGGCATTTCAAAGTGAAGAATACACCACAACAGAATAGGATAGCAGAAGGTATGAACAAAATTATACTTAAAAAAATAAGATATATGTTATCCAATACGAGATTGGATAGAGAGTTATGGGCCGAAGCAGTCAATACAGCGTGCTATCTAGTAAATAGATCACCGTCTATAACAATAGAGTGTAAGACTCTGATTAAGATGTAGTTAGGGAAACCTGTAGATTACAATGCATTGAGGGTTTTTGGTTGTGCAACCTACTATTATGCAAGAGATAATAAAATTGACTCAAGGGCTAAGAAAATGATTTTCTTAGGGTATATAAATGGTGTGAAAGGATACAGGTAATGGTGTCATGAGCAGAATAAGTCTGTGATCAGCAGAGATGTGACCTTTGACGAATCTGTTATGCGAACTTCTAGCAAACAGAACATGAAAATTAGAGAATAGGTGACAGAAGATCAGTTTGAGGTATAGTTAGAAACTTTTATTGTTATTACATCAAAAGGTGTAGAAACAGTAAAGGGAGAGCCAGAACAATCTTTAGCAGGTGAAAGATCCAAAAGGAATGTTAGAGCACCAATTCGCTATGATTACGAAGATATGGTCGCATGCTCATTAACGTTGGATGACAATGAGCCGTCTTCATTCAATGATGCAATCAGTGGTAGATGTGCACGAGAATGGAAGATCGTAATGGGTGAAGAGATGGATTCTCTTTAAAAGAATCAAATTTAGAAAAAGATAGAGTTACTTAAGAGAAAGAGAGCGATTGGGTGTAAGTAGGTTTATAAGAAGAAAGAGGGTTCTCCGAAAAATAGTGGTGTAAGGTACAAAGCACGGTTGGTAGTAAAAAACTATGTGCAAAAGGAAGGCGTTGATTATAATGAGGTGTTCTCACCAGTTGTGAAACACACTTCAATCTAAGTTTTATTATCAATTGTATTACAGTTGGACTTAGAGTTGGAGCAACTCGATGTTAAAATAATATTTCCACACAGTAATCTGGGGGAGGAGATTTATATGAACCAACCTGAAGGATTCAAGTCTCCTGGAGAAGAGAGGTTAGTGTACAAATTGAAGAAGTCCTTGTACCGATTGAAACAGTCACCGAGACGGTGGAACAAGAGGTTTGACACGTTCATAGTAGGCCAAAATTATATTCGAAGTGAATACGATAACTTTGTTTACTTCAAGAGGCTAGCAGATGACCCATTTATTTACCTTATCTTATATCTTGTACCGATTGAAACAGTCACCGAGACGGTGGTACAAGAGGTTTGACACGTTCATAGTAGGCCAAAATTATATTCGAAGTGAATACGATAACTTTGTTTACTTCAAGAGGCTAGCGGATGACCCATTTATTTACCTTATCTTATATGTTGATGACCTGCTTATAGCTATAAAGAGCATGGTCGAGATCAACAAGTTAAAATCTCAACTTTGTATGGAGTTTAAGATGAAGAATCTTGGCGAAACAAAAAAGATTCTTGGGATGGAGATTCAGAGAGACAGAAAGAAATGACAGTTGTGTCAGACATAAAATGTTATCTGGAGAAGGTACTCTCACGATTTAGTATGGAGAATTTAAAGGTTGTAAGTATTTCATTAGCAGCTCACCTCCGTCTTTCGACTAGTATGTCTCATACTATAGATGAGGAGCATGAGTCTATGACTCATGTTCTTTATGCGAGTGCAGTTGGTATCTTGATGTACGCTATGTAATGCACTCGATCAGATATTTCACAGGCCGTTGGAGTAGTTAATAGGTATATGGCTAATCCAGACAAGGAGCATTGGTAGGTGGTGAAACAGATTATGAGGTACATACATGATACCAAGGATGTCAGGTTGGTTTTTCGCAGTGGTACAAATCATCAGTTATGTGGTTATATAGATTCAAATTACGCGTGTAATTTGGATAAGCATCGGTCTACTACAATATATGTGTTTAAGCTATCAGGAGGTCCGATTAGCTGAAGGTCGATGTTATAGGATACAGTGTCTTTGTCTACTACAGAGCAGAGTATATGACAATAACAGAAGCAGTGAAAGAAGTATTGTGGCTTCAGTGCTTAGTTGGTGATTTGGGGATTACACATGAAAGTATCGATATGTTCTGCTATAGCCAGAGTGCTATTTACTTAGCAAAGAATCATATATATTATACTCGTACCAAGCACATTGATATACGGTGTCACTTCGTATGGAAAATAATCGAAGATGGAAAGATATCTTTGAAGAAGGTGAATATGAAGGACAATCCTGTAAATATGGTGACAAAGGTAGTACCAGTGGTCAAGACTAAACATTATTTGGACTTGATCAATATTCAGCAGGTTTGAGCGCCCTCGGGGTGCTGGTGGTAGCGGTGATATGAATATAGCGATGATCGGAAGAAAGAGTACATAGTGAGCTACTTAGAGCCGGGTGGAGAATTGTTATAATGGGCTCTAACTTTTGAAGTCGCTCAAGCTAGGTGGAGAATTGTTTGGACTTGATCAATGTTCAGCAGGTTTGAACGCCCTCATGCCCCAGTCGCTCGAGCTTAAGGGAAATGCACACTCAAAAAGGGCAATTTTAAGGATGTAAGTCGCACGAGCGAGTTTTGGTTCTCGCTCGAGCGACTGGGGCACGGTTCAAAGGGAAAAGTTTCGGGTATATGTCGCTCAAGCGACTTTGGTTATCGCTCGAGCGACCCGCAACTACAGAGTTACATGTACACTCGAGTTTTTTGTTATTTTCTCTTGGATTAGAAGTAGGACTCTTGACTTCTATATAAAGGGAAAACTATAGACGAATTAAGGAGGCTGAAAACGTTGATATATCATTGTAAAGCTTTGGAAGACCTATCAAAGGTTTTGAAAAGAGCATTGGTGAGGCTTGAGTGTTCTTGTATTCTTGTGTAATTATCAATATAATGGATTATTGCTGCCCGTGGAAGTAGGAATATTGTCGAACCACATAAATATTGTCTCTTGTGTGTTTGTGGTTGATTTTCTTCTGTTTTACGTTCTTATTTGATCGTTCATTGTGAGATTGTTGGTTAGTTTGTGTGCTTCCGCGCAACAAAAACTATATAACCATTAAATAATAAATCATGTTCAAAATATAAT
This sequence comes from Chloranthus sessilifolius, assembly GCA_021018995.1. NCBI lineage: Eukaryota > Viridiplantae > Streptophyta > Magnoliopsida > Chloranthales > Chloranthaceae > Chloranthus > Chloranthus sessilifolius. The sequence continues at coordinate 5,261,974 of CM037588.1, read as the reverse complement.
AGTCAATTTAAAAGGAAATTTTTATAATAAATTATGATAAAATATAAATGAAGATCCCCATTCCATAATGATTTATAATTTTTTTTTAAACAAAAACATAAAAAATAGTTCTATTGATATTTTCACTATTTAATATTAAAAGTTATATCACAAAATTATGTCATCAATTATAGAATCCACCGAGGATATAGATACAATAACATGTCACCCAAAAGTTTAACAGATCAATATCCATGAAGGACTCCAAAATGACTATAAGCCATTAATATTTACCAAGGATAAAATAATTCGTATTAGGGATATGAATGAATTGATTAGAGTATTTTATATTGTATAAATAATTCACTCTTTGAATATAGATAATGTGTAACATCTAGCATCACCTTTGGGCGAAAACTGAGTGTGCAACCTATCCTCTCTCTCAGGGCATAGAAAAGCGCGCGTAGACCTAATCACTTATGTTTCTGATTTGATCCCGATAATTCTCTGCCTTTAGGTAAGAGAATCATCATTATCTCTGTTTTACACTTACGACTATTCTACTTACCTTATTTATACGAAATTAATAAATCACCTTTGGGCAGAATCAATAACTTTATGCAAATCACTGTACAAGGTGATCTTAATGAGATAAACTTTCAAGATTTAAGAAACAACAACCTCCATCGAATGGTCACATTTGGGCATATTCAATCCTATTTCAATTATAGTCTCTTGAATGATCACTTTAACGGTCTTCCTTAACCCCATTGAAAAGATCTATACCTGATATGTCTAGTCTTAAGAGTTTAACCAACTCACCATAAAGTGCATGTGTGTAAAATGCAGATAGTCAAGAGTGCTACAAAATAATATTTTAAACAATTAGTGATGTCAAAATTAGCCGTAAACACATAGCACCAATATACTAAATATATCATTGGGTCACAAAAAAAAAGTTTATTTCATGATATACACTCATTAATTGTTGCCAATAATAAGTTCAATATGTAAGTCTCAACGAATAGATTGCAATCGACTACTAATAGGTCAAAATCAAACTTAAAAAATTGGCCGATATACCCAAACCAAGAAAACCTTTTCAATGGGGCTAAATTGGGTCCTATATGATTAGCCCAAGCTCTGATCCAGTTTGAGCGTAGAGATGGGCTTAAAAGACAAAAAAAAATCAAACCATTATAAGCCCACAACAACTTTAATGCATGGGTCATCTGATTATGGTGTTTACGGGAACTGAAGCCCAAACCAATAATAGATTCTTTAAAGAGTCCAAATAGGGCCCAATAAAATTTGGATAGTCTAAAATATATTCTTTCTAATAATCAAGCCCAAAATAATATTTGATCCACTAAGTAAGCATACACCATTATAAGGCATGCAACCCATGGGCAGATTTAGTGGCCATAACAACCCAATGTCTATATTTGATATTTATTAGCTAGAAGAATTGGGTGCACCGTGCACCAAGACTTCACACACATTCTTGAGGATCTCCTAAAAGAATTGCATAAGAAAATATAAATTTCAATTTAAACAACAAGAAACTTGTTTTCCCAACATATAAACACTTGTATATAAGTAACATGAGATCCCCACAAGCATACCAACAAATATATATTCATTTAACATAAGATCATAAGACCCATATTCATCTCCAAGAAAACTCCAAATAAGGAAAGCAAAATCCTTGAAGGACTCAAATTCCCCGTAACTATATGACAGTTTCCAAAACAACCCAAGAGCTACAATGTAAAAAGGTTATTAAAAGTTTAAAACATAATGGATATAAAACATAATGGATTCCCGAGATGGACTCAATGCACCAACAACCCTATAAAATATATCCAGCTTGCTTTTGCAAAATTTGTAAAGCAGAAAACTTCTTTGTTGAAATATATACCAATTTTTGAAAACTTAAAATAAAAGAATTGGTACTCTCTCTTTATGTTCAAGAACCACCAAACGTCAATCATATTTGCTTGAATAATCAGATTTATGCTTTTCGTGAAACACTCCTTATCGAGAAAAAAGATAGAAGGAGAGATGCCCTCATCTTCAATAATTTAAGTAACATATAAGGTACAAATATATTTTAATGCTTCGATCAATTATGCGCCAATCCAGACTTTGATACCAATTGTTGGATCTATTGATCCGACCACCTAAAATAATTGTCTTAGAATTTAGGCATATAATCAATCAAAACTAAGGAATCAAATATCGACCGATACTGATACATATTTGCGATATGTATCAATTTTTTGGTCAATCGATACGTATCAGTTTTGGCGGCCGTTTGTGTTGTTTTTTTCGTTTGTGCTAGTGGTACGTGGTATTGGCGATATATACAGTACGTACTAAGGTTTTCTCGCTTGTGCTACTTTTCACTGCTTTTCCTTTGCTATCAGATGTTTTTTATTTTTTGTCAGCCAATTGAGAAGAGAACCATTTTTTCCTCTGCTGTTCGGTTGGAGAAGAGTACCTCTTTTGGCACCCACATCCTAGACCCCTTGAACACTTTTGATTGCGTCGAATCATCTAATAAAGGTTGTATTTTACTCTGATCTTTCATACAATAGATCTTAAAATCATGGCGCATCTATCAGACGGCCAGTGTCTGATTATATATGTCGCATATCCCCAAAAAATGACTCTTGAATCATATGGCTTATGTCATGCCCAAATGTGATTTTAAGGATATGTTTTTGGGATCTGTGATACGTGGAATCAATAACTTACCGTTGGATAGGTGAGACATGATCTCAAGATCTATTGTGTGAAAGATCTATGTGAAAATTTGCTTCCATCATATGATCGGACACAATAAACGATTTTAAAATCATGGTTTGGGACGTAGGTGCTTTCAATAAATAGGTGGGCGTGAAAAGAAGTACCTATTAGTAGGAAACTGGGATTCATCACCTACTTTTTCTCAATTGTCATGTCTCATCACCTGTCTATTCATGGCATTTGTACAACAACTTATCTCTTTTCTACATTAAAAAAATCCGGTATGCATCACATATAGACAATTAGTACGGTTTTTTGGTGTTACACCAATCTACATGGGCAGCATGACAACATTTATTTTTTTTAACATGAAAATATCTGATACGTATTGATATCGATCGATATATATCGGCCGAGTTGTATCGGTCCTACAAGGACTGATACCTGATACCGAGTTTGATTTGGGCACCATGATCGAAACAATAAATCACTAGTCCATAAATTAAAATATATGTGCGTATCTTATCGCAAAGATCGTGACCATTGATTCAAGTCGACACAAGATAAGCAATCCAAAATTTTTTCTTGTGAAGAAAAATGAAGGTGGCTCTACCCTTCTTTCTTGCTTTACTCTCTCGATGAGAAGATGTCGAAAAACTTGAGTGTAGTAAGCAGGAGACGTCCACCAATATATATATATATATATATATATATATATATATATATATATATATAGTATGAAGAATCAATTCATTCCTATAATACCACCCATCAAGGTATTCTAATAGTAATAAGAATCACATGTAAATTAAAAGCGTTGAGGTTTCTATTAATTTTCTAATGCCCTTTATTGCTTCAAACACCTCAAATCCTGAGTTTTATTAAAACCGGCGCCACAAAAATAAGTATTTTGAATTTCCATAAAAATTTCAACGCCCCTTGCTTTAGGGAGTAACAGAGGTACCTATTTTGATGCGCAATCACAAAACATCTAAAAGATGGGTAGCTCTATTTGCACCCACCAGAACTCTAGAGCACCATAATTGCCACATGTGAGTAAAATTCATTGATTCTTGGGTGAAATTTTTTAGTTATGGGCCGCGCCCATGGAAGCAATCCAAAATTTTATCCCACTGTCTTCTTCCTCAGCTTTGACAAGTTGCACAACGCATTTGAAACACTGACGTGGCTCCCTTTTCACACTAACAACTCTAGCCGTTGACCCATTCGACTACCAATGGCTACTCTTTTTCTCCCCTTCACCCCTCTCTCATCTAACCACTGCCCTCTTTCTCCCCTTCACCCCTCTTTCATCTAACCACTACCACGGCCACCATTCGATCACCCATGCCGCTACAAGTGGTCTAGATTCACTTGTATCCAAGGGTTTTTAAATAGGCCGTCTGATCTGATCAAAACAATCAGTACCATATACATAAGCAAAAATATTATTGTTTTACAAGTGATTCCTATTCATGGCTTAATAACAATATTTAAAGTGATGGTAGGATTTATTGGCAAAATCTTTACTGTAATCATACCTTTATTTACAGCCTAAGATTCTTCCTTCTCAACTTGGGTTTTACGTGATCGTTTTTAGTCCAATCTACACAATAGATCTTGAGATCATAGGCATAAAAAGTAAAACCAGGTGGTTAGAGTTTGCTTTCACGTCACAAACATCTCAAAAAATGAATATGATCACAGGGGTATGTCAAATGTGGTGATAGGATCACTTTTCGGGATATGTTCAACATGAAATTAAAATCTGAACGTTTGATGATAGGACCATAATCTATTGTACCGAAATATGAGACGAAAAAAAAATCTCCATCATCTAATTCAAAGCAGTCAACAGTTTAAGCACGCGAAGGAAAGGATCCTAGATAAAGTTATCCAAAAGTCTCTCTTATTCATCTCACACCTGTCCCTCCATCCTACTAATATTATATTAGAAGAAAGGGACCGACTCTCCCGACCGTCATTTAACCACCAAATGGTGTTTAAACGATCATACACCATTTATTGGCTTATGATTTTGAAAAGCTATATCATCAAAGTTATACATCATCAATTGAAGGGGTAAAAAAATCACACTTTTTGGGAGATTCGAACCATCCAATTTATGCACTCTAATATCAACGATTGTTCTTAATTTTGATGGTTGATATTAAAATTCACTGATCGAATGGTTTAAATCTACTTAAGAGCATGATCATTTGGCTAAGACATATTCTAATAATGGATTGCCATTTGGGAAGTTTAGATTAATCATAGATATATACCACATGGCACAATGATAAATCATACTTTCATGAGGTGAAATAAAAAGTGATATTTTAATGGTAAAAAATCATTTAAACACCATTTGGTGCTTAAGCCCCCTATCCCTAGAAGAAATTGATACTCCTACCCACCCCATTTATTGAGGGTTGGTTTTAGGTACCATGGTCGACCACCAATTGACTTAGTCACTTCTTGAGACAAGTGGCATGCTATTCATCTTCTTTTTCGCTGTCGAAGATTGGTTTATGGTGCTATAGATCTACATGGCAGCCATTAACTTTTAGAGTTAGTGTATAATGGGTGTCCAATTATCATTAGTAGACATCGCGTCTACATGTCCCTACAACTGAATGACTTGTATGAATTTTCATGTATTGAAAGTTCGTGCAAGTCACTCAGTCACAAAGATATGTGAGATGTGATGTCTATTCATGATGAGTGGATACCACCCATTGTAGACTAATTTTAATTTTTAAAGGCGTCAACTGCTTTGAATAAAGAGATTTTCTCATCCCAATCTTCTATATAGTAGATCTTTAAATCATGATTTTGAAATCACACGGCACCCATAATGAAACCAGTACCACTTTTCCCCAAAAGTGACACATGAACGAAGCCATTTGGTGTGCTTGGGTTGGGTACCTAATACCAACTCATTTATTGAAGGATAAGATCTCAATAGAGTGACAGCCAGTGTCATTTATAAAAGAACAAACTCAACTATTCTTCGTCTTGAACTCCAGTCATGTAGACCGTCCAATTCTGTGATCATTTTTTGTAGACCACAGAAAGCCCAAATTCAAAACAATTGGAAGATCTTGGCCATTGGATCAATCTCCTCATTTTGATTGTTTGCTACTATCTCCATCGATCCATGAAAGGGACCCCTGGTAGAATGGGTAAATGTGGTCCAAACAATAGGTGGCGAGCAAATTGTCGACAGAAAGGATATATGGCATGTGTGGCACGAAGGGGCAGAAGGGCCAACTTTGTCTAAATGACTCTGGATTGCGAGTCTGTGACCACCTAAACAGATAATAGAATTTTATTACAAAGCTATGATGTTGTACACTTATATATATATATATATATATATATATATATATATACACACGACCTCCAATATATACATGGAGCTCCACATGGCATTCAAAACACACTTTGGATGTTAGGTGGAGTACATGTGCATTATTTAGATTTTTTTTTTTTATAAAATTAATCTCAAAATCTTATTTTTAAGGCACAGGTCAAATTTAGATTAATTTTAACGGTCTAAATTTTATTGTTAAAAAAATACATGATAAAATGAGTTTTTAAATTTTTTTTTTTTTAAAGATAATCTAAGAAATACACCATGTGACATCAAAATAGTTGTCAGTGCCAAACGGAGCTCAATGTAATATCATAGAGGACACTCACCATCTTCCATTGGATGATGGAATTTAAAGTCTGCACGAAACTCAAGGTTCATGTGGGTTATCGTGACATGGATGGGTTGTGATTGGGTGTTCATCATGTACAAACTCTAAATTAAATTAAAATTATAGCATCCATCAACTATTTGAATTATTACTTGGTGGATTATAACTATATTTCAAACCTTTCAATCAAATTTGAGTACAGCTATGTTTTATTGCTTGATTCCTCTTTGTTCATCTAGGATTATCATCATCGTCAACTCCTCATCAGACTCTTATCTCATTTATTTTGGGTTAATTTTGCGAGTCCTTTTTCTCCACCTCTTACTAACTTCATATTTCTTCGCGCCCTTCTTCCTGCTCTCTCCCGGTCCATTGGCCTTTCACTTTTCCTATTTTCTTGTACTTTAGAATCTCAATCATTCGTACAAGGTTTATTTCTAACTTTTGATGGAGTTATCTAAATCATCTCAAGCGACATTTAGTGATTGGCCAAGATTAATAAAGATGCAAAAACTATCTTGTTTGATTGTCAATGAGCCCACAAAGTAGGGCTGTCAACAGGTGGGGTTGGGCTAAAATTTTGGTTGCCCAACCGGCCAAGGGTATATGCTGGACCTGATCTAAAAAATTGATCTAATCTGACAAGGGATTTTGAGCTAATATGACTCAATGGATAAAGGGTACATGCCCGATCCAACCAAAACAATTTGACCCGATCACCCATCGGCGTGACCTGACTTGACCGATTTTTACTCGACAGCATCCAAACTATTGATCACTATCACAAACTCTCGAAATAGGTGATTAAAGTGTTACTATTATTATCATTTTTTGGGAAATAATGGCATATGGCCACCTTTTTACAGATTCTGTGGTCACTGTCTACTTGTAATAATAGATATCTAATGTTTGTGAGAAACTAAGTTATCAAGATGATAGTTCACATATTCCACTAAAGTAGGCTAAAAGATTACAAGAATTGGTCAATCTCAACTATGATTGACCAATTCTTGCAATGGGTATTCATCTAATGGATGAACATGCATTCTATATGGACCATAGTGCTAAATTTTGCCGAAATTCGGTGAAATATCGCGAAATGGGGGTCAAACGAAAATTTCGGTTTTTGGTATTTTTTGGTAAATTTCGATATTTTTTGGTATATTTCAGTAAATTTTTTAAAAATATTTTAAAAAATATTAAATATATATTTTTAATCCCCAAAATATTCCTGAAATTTTTTCGAAAAGTATCGAAATTAATCCAAAAGGACCCCCCACCGAAAAATTCCCGAAAACGAAATTTGTCACTATGATATGGATTGCAGTTCATATTTTTTTTAACAGTTGAAAATTAAAGCATACAAATAAGATGGTTCAAGCCATCCAATGGATCTGAATTTTTTGTTAAGACGTACTGATGATAGGATATTAGTTCAACTACTTTGATTGATCAAATATGTGCGCCACATGAAAAAAAATGGATGCTATAACACAATTTATTTAAAGATAATGGTGTTTAAATGATCTTACACTGTCAATGGTTTAAGATAGGGTGATCCATACCGTCGAAGTGATAGATCATATATTGAAGTGCAACATGCTCAAAAATGGTGTTTCCGGGAGATTTAAACCATATGATCCGTGGATTATGATATCAACTATTGTTTTTAGTTTTGGTCACTGATATTAAAGTTCATCAATCAGATGGTTCACATCTACATATAGACATGTTTGTTTGGGCTGAGACATCTTCCAATGATAGATTGTCACTTGAACAATTTAAATGGACCACTATTGTGTGATATCACATAATGATAAATCACACTTCAATGGTGTATGATAAAAAGTCTAATTTTAATAGTGTAAAATCATTTGAACACCATTTTGGTGTTTATTGTATTATCAATGCTAAAATGGTGGGTAATCCAAACCCTCAAAGTGAGAGATTATACATTGAAGGCAATGGGCCCATAAATCAAAGTGTTGAGAAATTTAAACCATTTGATAGGTTGAATATAATATGAACCACTGTTTTTAGTTTTGATGGTTGATATTAAAGTTTATCAATCAGTGATTCACATTCACTTATAGGCATGTGTCTTTGGGCTGAGATATGTTCCAGTGATGGATTGCCACTTTAACCATTTAGATTGGTAAAGGTGTGCGCCATATGACATAATGATAAATCACATGCAAGGAGTCAACTCAAGTATCATTAGGGGTGTATTCGGTTTGGTTTGGTCGGTTTTAGACCAAAATCACAAATCAAACCGGTTCTAATCGGTTTCTAAATGTTTAAATCAAACCAAACCGTCTAACTGTTGAACCAAACCAACCCGATTTAATTCGGTTTTGGTATGGTTCTGTTGGTTTTGGTTTTCCTTCAAGTTTTACTTGCACATCAAAATTTTGTCAATTTCTCAACCTGTTTTACACTTTTACTATTTTCAATTTTTCCGGCGTTGTTTTACTTGTATAATCTATTCACCCAATTGTCTCCTTGACTGAAGTTAATTGTATATATATATATATATATATATATATATATATATATATATATATATATATATATATATATATATAATTTACTTACAATTGGTTCGGTCAGTCTCGGCTTGGAAATGACCGAAATCGAAACTAAACAGAACTTTTTTATTTTTCTTTTTGCCAAACCAAACCCAAACTGGTAGCCGTCCAAATCGGAACAAAATTGGCGGTTCGGTTTGGTTTGGTCTGTTCGGCTCAAAAAAAGCACAACCCTAAGTATCATTACTGGGTATCACCGTATTGGTGATTTTTTTATATTTAAAAAAAGAAAAAATAAGAGGGAGGTATTGGTCGATACCCGATATGTATCGGTCGATACGGACCTATATCAACCGATATAGATACCAATACAGGGGGGATACCTAATGGCGGAACCACCAAGGGGCTGCCTGCACTGAGTTTTTAAAAGGTTAAAAAAAAAAATCCTTACAAGCGAAAAATGTGAATTTATGTAGATTTTAATTGGAAGAGTTTTGAATCAGGAGACTAGTCTTTAGCGTCCTAGAGAAAGACGTTGGAGCTTATATTATTATACACTATTAAGCTCGATTGGGATGTATTCTTCTGTGAATGAAGTACTTGATGAAGTTGGTAGAGATGATTCTGAATTTGAAACAAAAACTACAACAAATGTCATGTTAGATGTATTGCAGTCGTTTGAATTTGTATTTAACATGCATTTGATAAGAATATTATTGAGAATTTTCAATCAATTATCCATAGCGTTACAACAAAAGGATTAAGATATTGTGAATGTTATGAATCTTGTTAGAATTTCTAAGGAAATAATACAAAAAATGAGAGAAAATTGATAAAATTCTTTTATGGCTGAGGTAATCTCATTTTGCATAAAACATAATATCATTGTTCTTAGAATGAATGATAAGCATGTAACTCAAGGAGGTTTACGGCGTAAAGTTGAAGATACAACGAATCTACATCACTATCACATTGAAATGTTTTATACAGTTATTGATATGCTACTTCTAGAGCTCAATAACCGTTTCAACGAAGGAAATACTGAGTTGCTTCTTTATATAACATATTTAAACTCACGAGATTCATTTTTAGCTTTTGACGAGGAAAAATTGTTTTACCTTGCTAAAAAATATCCAATGGACTTTTCTGCATTAGATATCTTAAATCTGGGCAATCAGCTTGAGACATATATTTGTGATATACGTTCTTCTAAAGAGTTTTTAAAAGTGAACGAGAATGATGGCCTTGCTAAGAAATGATTGAGACAAGAAAAAATAAAGTGTAGCCACTAGTTTACTCGCTCATTATATTGGCTTTAACTCTTCCTGTTGTAATTGTCACTGTTGAAAGAGCATTTTCAACTATGCATATTCTGAAGAGAAAATTGCGCAATTCAATGGGAGATGAATTAATGAATGATTGTTTAATCACATATATCGAGAAAGATGTTTTTAATAGCATTGATGATGAAAAAATCATGAATTACTTTCAGAATAGAAAACTCGTCATGGACAATTGCCATTATAATTAACAATGATTTATGAAAGGTAAATTTTTTTGTAAGTAGATGATATACTTTGCTTTTGTTTATTAATATATTTTTAATGCTTTTTTTTTAACAAATATATTTTTAGCACTTGCTTAGAAAAAAAAATTTATATAATTTTTCAACATTAATTGCTTAGATGACCATCCTATGAAATAATCTTGGCACCGCCACTATCGTAGTCTCAAGTTAAAAAAAATCTATTAAATTTGGCAAAATTTTATTAAATTCATTGAAATTAATGAAATATTTTAAATCACTGAAATTTCATTAAAAGTTTCGTTTGACCTTATTTCAGGGAATTTCAGAGAATTTCGTCGAAATTTTTCTTTATGACTTGCGCCCCGGCTAGATGAAAATTCTGATTCCACCACTGAAAATACATGATATGTATTAGAGTCGATACGCATCGATTGGCCAGAAAACTGATACGTATCAGTATCAGCTGATATTTGTAAACTACCTTAATGGTGTAAGATAAAAAGTATACATTTAATGGTATTAGGTCATTTAAACAGTGCTATTTAAATTATATCGGTCAGGAGCCATTATTATCTCTACCAGGAGGTATTATAGAAGTTCATTAAGGGCGTTTCTGCCATTTTATGCATGAGCCTACTAACTTCCATATCATGTCGCTGAAAACGGGATTAAATGATTGTTTTCTAAAGATTATTACGATATTTTGACGGTAATTAAAGGAATGTTTATTTAAAGACCTCACTCTCTTGACCGTCACTTAAACACTAAATTAGTGTTTAAATGATCTTATATCATCAACGGTTTAAGATGTAGGTAGTCTATACAGTGATGTGATAGATTATAGATTGAAGTGTAATATGCTCAAAAATAGTCTTTTAGGGAGATTTAAATCATCTGATATGTGGACTATAATATTAACTATTATTTTTAGTTTTGATGATTGATATTAACGTTCATCAATCGAATGGTTCACATTTTCACATCCACATATAGGCATGCTTGTTTGGGCTGAGACATCTTCCAATAATAGATTGTCATTTGAACAATTTAGATTGATCACTGATGTGTCATGTGGCAAAATAATAAATCACAGCTTATTTGTGCAAGGTAAAAGGTCTAATTTTAATGATGAAAGATGGTTTAAACACTATTTTCGTGTTTAAATATTTGCTAGGAGCCATTATCCTTTATTCAATAAGGCTAATGTTACTACCAAACTACCTTATGTTACAACCACGCCCTTAAATAAAACAAAAATTCTTCCACTACTTTGAATCGGACGATGGAGATCATTTTCATCCCAATTCCAACAAGATGAATCTTGAGATCTTAAGCTTACCATCATACGATTAAATGTTGATTCACGTGAAACACATCCCAAAATTGAATATGAACCGCGTTTGATGGTATGGTATGATCACATTTGCTTTTTGTGAAGTGTGTGACGTGAAATGAAAATCGTACCATTTGATGGTAAGTTCACAATCTCGAGATCTATTGTGTTGAAGATTGAGATAAAAATGATCTCCATCGTCGAATTCAAAGTGGTCAACAGCCTTCACTTTGCTTAAGGTGGCTCTAATAAATGTTGGTGTGGTAGTAAAACCAGCCTTAATAATAGTTAGAGGCGTCATTCTTTCTCTCTCTTTGATGCCGCTTTCTCTCTCTTAGATAGGCAAGCTGGGATTAAAGCTACAACCTTATAACTGTTATGCATATTTCCGTTGCGTTTATTGTAATAGGTTTCATCTAAAAATCACCTTACCTGTAAAATAATGCTAATTGGATTATATGTAGATTTTATTTTTTCTCATGTAAAATACATGTTCGTTTCATCATAAAATTTTGGTATAAAATTCACTTTTTATAAAAAATAGAGTCGTTGAGGTTTGCATTTTACTTTTGCAAGTAATATTTCAACATTACGAGTAATATCCCTCGTAAGTCAAAAAAATTACAAGTAATTTTTATAACATAATCCACGAGAAATTACGGTGAAACGAATGACTTTTGATGTAAAAAATAGAGCCGTTAAGGTAATATTATAAACTTTTCATGTAATATATACCCCTTTACAATTAAAAATAGAGCCTTCACTCTTTCGGCCTATCCATTAGAGTTTGTATTAGGCGTGAAACCCATGCACCAACAAAGACTCTTACCCACCCACTCACCTCCGTACTCTTAAAACTCTACAGGTATCTAAAGGTCTTTGCCATGCACTCTATTCACACAATGGATATTGAGCCGAATGGCCTACCAGTAAACTGTCAAATTTTTACTCCATGTGGCATAGATCGCAAAAAGTGATCTCAAAATCATGTGGCACACACATCACACTCAAACGTCATTTTCAGGTCACTTTTGGACTGTATGCCATATGGAATAAACGACCAACCATTTAATAGTACTTAAATGGCCTCAAGATCCATTGTGCGGAAGATTAGGGCGAAAAACAATCTCGATCATCATATTCAAAGAAGCCTATGATGTTCAGTGTAGGTGCCCTTAGTGATTGGTTAGGTGCTAATAGACTTACCCTTCTCAGAAATAATCAAAATTTTGAAAAAAATTTCCTAACTAAATGGGCAACTAAAGTTTTCACTACCTATTCGTTTGATTCGTTGACCCTTCAATCTTTCTCAAATGCTTTCAAAGTGATGAATTTTTTAAATGTTTCCAAATATTTGTCATATGATACATGTTTTAAATTTAGGAAAAATTAGAAAAAAAACTCTTAAAAAATAAATTTTTTAGCAAAAAAGTCCATATCTTAAATGTTTTAAAAAAACAACGCTTTTACAATTTTTTAAAGTTCAGAGATCCGTGAGCTTTTAAATCTTCATTAAAAAAATAATGCTTTCACGGATCACAGAACTTTAAAAAATCGTGTAAGCATTGTTTCCTTAAAACGTTTAAATTCTGAAAATTTTTGCTAAAATATTTGTTTTTTAAGATTGTTTTTCTAAAGTGCCCTTAAATTTATGATGTATTAATAATTTATAATTATTAAAAAATAATTAAGTATGATTAAAAGTTTTAATCATACTTCATTTTTTTTATACTGATAAATTATTAGTATAGGAGAATTATCTAATAACACTTGTTTTACTATTTAAATATTTTTCAACCTTTAAATAGGTAGCATTATTTTGCGCTTATTTTAATAATCTATTACTTTTATTATAACTTTTCGAGATTTCCCTTTAATCTTTCCCGAATTTATTTGCATTAAACCAAATTAACACCCTCCTAAGTGATTGCCAAATCCAAACTTGTTTTCTAAGGTAATATGCAATCAATCTCAAATAGATGAGATAAGACGAGTTTATGATAATAATGATGACTTAATAGAATTGTACTCATATTCAGTTGGTATTAGGTGGCAGGCCTAAGCAATGCCGGCATTGCTCAGGTCACCTAATCAAAGTGAATTATTTTTATTCTTCGTATTTGCATGCTCATAAATAATCATATACTTCATGAAACTTAATCATTTTAACAAAAGATGATTGACCAATGTCAATTATCTGATAATAATAATGATATCTTTTTAATTCTTTTCTCGCATAGTGACAAATTTCGCCGATGAAATTTCAAGAAATGAAGGTTAGACAAAAATTTCGGAAAAATTTTAGTTTTTGGTAAAAAATTTAATTCATTTAAAAAAAATATTAAATATATATACTTTTATATTTTTAATTTCCAAAATTTTTCTGAAAGGTATCGAAATTAATCCGAAATGTACCGAAAGGATCCTACTAAAAAATTCCCGAAAACGAAATTTGTCACTATGTTTTCTCGAGCATTCCAAACTATATCATTCAACTTCATAACTAAAGAGGTATTAGCCCAATTGGTACCCTCCCTCTATCGTAAGGGAGGAGGTCGTGGAATCAATGTTTCCCCCCCTTGTCTTTTTAAAGTGTGGGATACATTGATACATTCATAAATGGCCATATCAATATATATATATATATATATATATATATATATATATATATATGTCAATCATTCAACTTCATATTAAATATCTTTTGAATTATCGTCAAAATAGCGTATCATTAGTGAGAAAACGATCAGCTAATCCCGTTTACAGCAACATAATGTAGAAGTTAGTAGATGCATGCATAAAATGACATAAACGACCCTAACAAACTTCTATAATGCCTGATACGGATAATTGCTCCTGACCGACATTTAACACCATGATTGTTTAAATCATCTTAGACCATTAATTTATACTTTTTATCATTATGTAAGTAACGTAGCGCACACCTTGGCAAATCTAAATTGTCCAAGTGGCAATTCTTCACTGAAACATATCTCGACCTAAAGAAACATGCTTATAAGTGTATGTGAACCATTAATTAATGAACTTTAATATTAGCCATCAAAACTAAAAATAATTGTTGATTTCAAGGTAGCAAATCAGGACTTGGTATCAAGTATCGGTCTTGGCCGATACACTGATACCGAGTTTGTAAAAAATAAAAAAATATAATACATGTTATAGACTTATAGTCTTAAAAATATAGTTTAGACTAATCTAAATTATTAGATGGTTCTTTTTTAATAACAAAAAAATATTTTTTTTTAAAATTAATATTTTATTTTTATAAATTGGTGGGTATCGGCAGATACCGGAGCTGTATCAACTGATAGTTGATACATATTGACCAACACTGTGTAGTATCGGCCGATACCGATATCACCCTATCACCCTAATATTGGGTGATATCGGTATCGATTAGCCAAAATAACGATATGTATCGATATTGGCCAATACTTGATCCTGTAAGTGATATTATAGTTAATAGATCGAATGATTCAAATCTCTCAAAAACTTTGATATTTTGGCTCATTGCTTTTATTGTATGATCTCTTAATTTGACGGTGTGGATTATTCACATATTTAGCTTATAATGGTGTGGTATCATTTAAACATTATTTTGATATTTAAATGACGGTAAGGGGAATGGGTCGCACCTGTTATCATACTTTTCAATTTTGAGTTTGTATTAGGTACACGTGTCGTGTACAGCCGACAATATACATTTTAATTTCGGTCCGTTTAAATCGTCAAAACTCAAAAAGTGCAACATGAGTTTCAATTGGTACCCATTACTTGCACTTGCTTTTTAAGTGATTGCATCGAAGTGAAAAAAAGACTTTGTATTTTAGGGACTTGTGATATGTGAAAATGCAATCTGGGCCGTTTGATTTAAAGTTCATGATCTATAGATCCTTAGTGGATAATATTGACAAGAAATATAATCTTCATCATGTGATTAAATATAATCAAAGGCTATTATTTGATTCAACAATTGACAACAATAGATCATATGATAAATATTGTGTTTTGCTCCAATCTTATCCACTAAAGATCTATAGATCACGAACTTTAAATTAGACAGCCTAGATTGCATTTTCACATGTCAGTGTCCCTTGAATACAAAGTCTTTCTTTAACTTCAGTGCAATTAGTTAAAAAGTGTGTGCAAGTAATGGCTCCCGTTTCAATTTCATGCAGGTCATGCCGGGGCAACATATTTTGAGCCATGAGATTTTATTAGGTACACAACCCATGTACCTATTGTACATAGACGAGTAAATCTCTATATACCGAATCTTTGAGTTCACCCACACCAAAATCCATTGCCTTCTTTGAATCAAACGGTTGAGATTGTTTTCTGTTCCAATCTTTATAAGATATCATTATGGGCATATCATCAGAAAATTAATTTTTTATTTCACATAAGACGCATTTCATAATATCAGATTTGAGCGTGATGAGTTCCTCACTGCTCTAAGATGCTTGTTATATGTAATAAAAAATTGGCTAGCTTATAATATATTCATAATCTTAAGATCGATTAGGACAAAAAATGATCTCCATTTAATTTAAAGAAGTCAGCGTGAGCGAACTCAAGATTCGGGGGGGGGGGGGGTGTGTGAAACTAAAGGTACCATTATTATACCTCGAGATACGTGCAGATATTTGAACCCACAAAATTCGTGCACGTATATTTTTGACCACATACACAGGCCGTGTACCTAAGACAAACTCTTTAAAGTATTTGACTAAGTACGGTGAGGCATAAGAAACTTTTTGTGTTTGTGTTTTGTTTTTTTTAAAGAGTTGGTATCAAGTACCTACTGAAGCACCTTTGACGGTGCTAATGTCTATCTCTATCTGCCAAAATGATCAAGCTTCTAGAGGTTCCTAACCATGAGCGCATAAATGAGTGCTAAAGATATCAGTGCCAAAATGGTCAAGCTTTGACCTTTCACTGGCTTGGTGACTAAAGATATCAGTGCATTTCTCACAGTCTTTGGAGGAAAATTAATCGGAGTGCAAAATAGCAAATTTTTTTTGTTAAATGAATTTTACAAAGAGTCCAAAGATAAAGACTCTCTAGCGGGAAGCTGCAAGTTTGAGTCCGAAGAGCAGCCACTTTGTGTAAAATACTCAAAGGTTAGATCTGTATTCCGTTCAATATTTTAATATGCGTACTGTGAACTGAACCGTTGAAAGCCATAGTTCCGGTTAAGATGGTTCAATCAAGGTTTTATCAGTCAATGAATCGTGTAGACCACAATTTGCTGATCAGTCCAACTGCACTTTAAGCGTCAGATCGATGGATTCATATAGTTTATGTTATAAACAAGTTTAAAAACACTTATATGGAAGTGTTTTTATACTTATATATAAACATTTATATAAAGACTTCCAATGGTTTGACCATGGCTCGAGCGGTCAGACTAGTTGCGCGAGCATGGTCGAATGATTGGATTGTCCAATTCAACAGTTCCCAACCGTCTTATAGTAGTCCAAACCAAACTGCAAAAGGCTGTGGTTCTAGTCGAACCGCAGTCCAACCATGGTTCCAGTCCGGTTCTTACCACATTGATCCCGTCCATCCCTCGGAGCACCCTATACGCAGGGGACCAGACCAACACTAGGTAATGGCCTTTTGTTTTTGAGGGTACGGCACATTGAAGACAATGAGCGCTACACTGTGAGCCTTGTTTATGCTCTTAAAAAGGCTTCAGGCTTCCTAAGATCCATGGTTCAAGCAGCTCATGCACGGCTTATTGTACACAATTTATTTCCCTATAACCTGTCAACATCACGAATACCATTTTATAGTTTTAAGGGGTAAACAACAAATACCTACTCCTATTTTCAATCAACGCCCAACGGAAAAAGATAAAAAAAAGTTAAAAGGAGGGGCACTTATGTCATTTTAAGAAAACTTCACACAATTAAACAGTGGAAACCGCTACGAACACCGGTTCACATCCTCGTGTGGCTACAAAACTGCGTACACTTCCCCACCCTCCATCAACAGTAGCTGTATACGGTAATCTATAAAAGAACCGTAAATGGTAATCAGTCTATCTTCACCGTACATGTGTCAAATAGATCATCGATTTAAACTCTTCTACATTTCAAAAACCCACTAATCCAACGGTTATAAGCTTCTCATCTCTGCACTTTGAAAGGTTGTGAATAAAATTACAAAACACCCAACTACAGTATCCACGAGGGAATCTTCCACGTCAAGTGGATTTTATCAAATGCCAAGTGTATGGTAGTGATCAACCCAGAAACTCAAGTACCACTCTCACAGCGGTGCTTTGTACTCTATCTTCGTCTTTCTTTAAATGCCATTCTTCTCCGCTCGTAACAATCTCGTATTATTATTTTCTTTCCTCTCTCGCTCTGCTTCGCGAGCGACTTCTTTTTTTCGCGCTATTTTCCTATTTTACCCTTACCTCCGTTTGTTTTTCCCTGTAAAGTCCCACGAAAGCCATTAAAAAACCAGCTAGCTAGCTTAAACAGAGGTACCCATCATCTCTCTCTCTTTCTCTTTCTCCTCTTTGTGGTATTTATTTATTTATGTACTTTATTTTTTCATTTGGGTTTTGTTTATTGTGTTATTTAACATAATAAAGTTGGTAATCAAGGTGTATTTTCCTCACGTGGGTTTCTAACGTTTGAGGTTCTTTAATAGAGGTCATCCACTGCTCATTTTTCTTCGCTTCTTGCATGTATTTAGTTGTTTATGAGATGATTTAATGTAGTTTTCTTGGTGGTGTTGTTGATTCCTTGTTGCTTATTCTATAAACAACTTGGTTTTTGATCGATCTCATTTGAATTCTAGTTGACAAGTTTGTTATCTTGAGATTATATGCCAAATTTTGGTTTGTTTGTTGATAAATATTGGGTTTGTTTTATTTTATTTATTTTCTATGTTTGTTGTAATGGGTACATGTTTTGTTAGTGTTTTTTATTTCTGGGTTGCTTGGTTTGTATGATTTTTGTTAATGGTGGTTGTTTTGTAGTAGAAATCTTGTTGTCGTTAATTATTGTGGATCCTTTTCGACCATGCTGATGGTTTTCAGCTTGAGGATTTAATTAAAAAATATATTATCTTTACAAGATGAAATATTTTTTAGTTTTAGCATATGGGTTTGTTTTATGTAAATCTATTAATAATTGGCTTTAGGGAATTGACCTTATGATTTTACTACTTGGGTAGTTTTTATTTTTTATTTTTGCCCAAGTATTGTTGACTTATGTTCAAATTGTTTGAATTTATTACAGTTGATTGTTAGAAATAATCTAGCAACAAATATATACGGATAATGATCCTCCGACTCAAGTCATTTATGGATAATGATCCTCTGACTCGAGTCATGGTGTGACTCGAGCGGTGAGACCAAACATCGTTGCAGTTAATGTTGACCGCGGCGATGTGAACGGTTTCACAGCCCGAGTCACTCGTGATTCGAGTAATATGATCTATCCCAATATATATGTATGTTTATATTTGTGGAATATGAAATAGTGTTTAGTTTTAGTATTTCGGTTTATTTTATACTTTTATGTAAGATAATTGGGTCTAGGGAATGGACCTTATGGCTTTACTATTGGGCTACTCTTTTATTAGGTTCAAATTGTTTAAATCTACTAAAGTTTGTTGTTATATATCTTTCGGGATTTATCTTTCAAATTACGATTTTCTTGGGACTTTGAAATCATATGCAATGAAACAAACGTTGGCCATTTAATTTGTTAAGGAGAAAGGTATTGTGTAGGAGAGTTTTCGGATTTTCGGGCGGGGTATAAGAACTGGCAAGTTGCATGGTATTTCATTACTCTAGTATTTATCTTATCACTTGTCCTGAAATCCAGGAATGATTATGAATTGTCTCATTCCAGAGTCTCATGTAAGCTTATTGCAGAAGTTTTAGCATTGTATATAGGGCACATAGACCGATACGTTCGGGTATCACTGATACAATATATATTTTTTTTCTTAATAACTTAGGGTATCCCAAGCTTAAGCTTGGACTAACCCCTAAGGGATGCCCTCACCCCACAGTGCCATGAGTATTTCATGGATTACACACCTTATGGAGCATCCTATTATGGCAGAAGAGGAGTAACTACTTGTCGACTCGAACTCGACCTTGGGGAGCAAACCCAAGTTCACTGGTACAATACCAGCAATATAATAAAAATGTGATATTAAAAAGTATATGTAAATGTGATACTCTAGACAATTTGCCTATATTGGTGGTTCCGATACCGAGACATCACCTGGTACATCTCGGTATTGACCGAGATTATGATCTATCCGTGCAAGTCACCTGATTGCGCCTAATTAAAGCATTGTCTTAGCGGTGTGTTATTTTGGTCTTTTGGAGTGTTTTATGCTGCATTTGGCATTTTTGGAGTGTTTTATGCAGCATATGTGGGATATAGTGCTCTTATTCATCTTTCACTCAGGATTTCATCCAATATTTGTATTCAGTGAATGGGTTTCAACAGAACAAAAGTAATAACAACTAGAAGATGAGTACAATAACAGAGATGGAAGATCAAATATTTCAGAAAATGTATCTACGAAGACTGGAAAAGTGGAAACAATTCCCAACCATTGGGTGAATGGAATCCAGTATGTAAATTCGTGAATAAAAGAGTCTAAAAAGCTGTCACTTTGACACTTTAAGTTATGGAGGGATTCCTGAACCCAAGACTTAATTTTTTCTTTTTTTTGATAGAACCCAAGACTCAATTAATAAGAATAAAAAGCTCTTCTTTACTTAGGATAGAATAACTACTTAGAATAGTGAAAGAGATTACATTTGGCTGGTATATCTGGCGCCCTTCCTTTTAAAGATAAGCTAGCTAAATTTGGGGTAGTTCTCCTGTGGTATTGTAGATGATGTAGGTAGGTCTAGGCATTTTCTATCATTGTTTTTGCTCGTTTCTTCTTCATTTATGATGAAGATTCTTATACTGACCCGAACCCTCATTTACTCAATTATTTTTAGTTACCTAGTCATATTATGCTTTCAACACCCATTTTACTGCCCCAGTTACACTTAATCATTTTCACTGGCCTGTAGTTTACTTTTGCTATGCTTTAAAGAACTTGGTTGTAATTTTATTCAATTCCTTAGCAATGATTTGTGCATTTTAGCTTCAAAAAATTATCATCAAATATATGCCAATTTATTGGGGCTCATAGTTCTAACCATCCACTTGCTTGACAGATGGGTTCGGTTGAGCTAGATCAAGATGAGGAGTGCATCGAAGACAGATCAGACCCGTTATTATCTCCAGGTTCTCCGGGTATAAGTGGTATCGATGGGGACCCAGAGATACTTCCTCGAATAGGGGATGAGTACCAGGTGGAAATTCCACCTTTAGCGACACAATTGGACAACCTTCATCCCAAACAGAAGGCATCCGATACAGAAGGCACGGTTGATGTTTATAATTTGTTGCAGTTACAGTTACCCATCCCAGTTATGTGGATCCATAATGAAATTGATCGCATCAAATGTGAACTGCTGGATCTTCTAGGCAACCCTAATGATGCAGATGAAATTGGGTCTGTAGATGCCAAACCCGAAACCTGTAAAGAAGGCCAGGCGACTTCTCTAACCAGCATGGCAGGCAAAAATGCTGTTGAAAGTTCAAACCAGCATGCATTGGATGGTGGTGACAGATTAGGAAGCAATGGATGCCAAGTAGTTTGTGATCAGATGGATGCGGACTCACCTTGTCCATGGGAAAAGAAAGCTACCCTCAGTGAGAATCATGTAGGCAAAGGTTGCATTCCGGTGCCAGGTTGCATTCCGGTGCCGGGTTCATTAGGTGACTCTTGGAGTGATGCTGAACAAGAGAGCTTGCTCCTCGGTCTCTATATCTTTGGGAAAAATCTCGTTCAGTTGAAAAGATTTATCGGGAGTAAAGAGATGGGGGACATTTTATCGTTCTATTATGGAAAGTTTTATGGTTGTGATGGGCACCGAAGATGGTCAGAGTGTCGGAAGGTAAGAAGCAGGAGGTTTATACACGGTCAACGCATTTTTACGGGATGGAGGCAACAGGAACTGTTGTCACGGCTGCTACCACATGTATCGGAAGAACGCCAAAAGACTCTGGAAGAGGTACTTTCTATTGCATTTAGATATTTACTTTGAATTTTGGACTGTGGAAATGCTTTATCTTTTGCTAGCAATCTTTTCTTTTGTATCCATTGCCAACTCTGTATTAGTTTTTTACAAGATATCTAGTCACATCATGGATCAAAATCTCGGACAATACCCAGACATAGCAGGCGATACATCCTCGGATTGGAGCTTCCCGAGACAAATGTATCATCTCGATTATCACGCAGCCCTTATACTTTATAGTATATTGTATCACTGATTCCTGGGATGATAACCTGATACCTGAGACGATATGTCTCGGTATCGATTTCATTCCATTACTCAGATCTATGTGAATTCTGTAGGAATAAGCGAGACAGCATGAGCGCCGGTAATAAAACGTATTTTGGTATCTTCGAGGGAGTGCTGAGATCACTTTGTGCTGCTGTCTAGGTTAGACACTTAGATACAATATATTATTTAGAGCTGTGGGTTTTGGAAGCATAAGTGGCTTCCCAATTACATCTGATGAAGACTTTTAGCATATTTCTCTCTCATATGTCTTAGAAGGGTTGCTTGGCGGAGAGTCAGGATAAGTTGGGGGACGGTCACTAAGGTTTTTGTTTCCTTTATTTATTTGAATTTCAAGAGTTGGAAGCAAATACTACTTACTAAAAAATAAGCTGCATCACTGGCCTTCCAATATGCCTAGTTGTATACAGAAAAGCAAGTAATGGAAAATTAAATCTATTAGAATTATAGGGTGTATTATTTACTTGGCCCTACTTGTCTATTTAGTTAAGCTGTCGGTCTTAACATCCAAACCAAGACTATGATCCAAATAAAGTATGAAGAATTAAATGATGTCTTCAGCTCTATGCTCGTCACTTAAAGTGCAATTCTCAATCATGAGTTGTGCTAGGTAGAACGCGTCAATCTTTTTGTATGATGGATTTCCAATGGTGGATAATAGTCCTCTCCTCTTGTGGCACTGATTCAATTAACATCCTTTTGGTTTTTACTGCACTGAGTAGAAGACATGAGCAAGCTTACATGCTTTCTTGATAAAATTGACTAGGCTAGAAGTTGGAATTATCATTTCACCAAGGAAGTTTAGATCTCTCACCACTAGTTGTTAGGCTTTTGTAGGAGGAAAGTTTAGATCTCTCACCGTTAGTTGTTAAGCTAGTTTATATTAGATACATGGGACATATACCGCTGGTGGTACACAGATTAATCTCCTCCCGCCTTCACGATTAAACATTGGGACACACAGAGATTTCTAACATCCGTGAAATGCATGGCACACTGTTTACTATGTAGACAGACTGGTATTGGTCCCTACACTGCCAGTGGTATACGTCCGTGTACCTAATACAAACTCCTAGTAAATATTGTCTCCTTTGTAGTGATGTATAAACAATGAGAGCCTCATTTGGTGCTTCTAGATAAGAGACTCTTTAGAATTTAATTTATTTTGCTATAGCATGACCTGTTAGGCTGTTATCATTCGTGACGTCTAGGTTGGATTTTTAAGAGAGATCCTCTCTGGGGTAACTTGATGCTATGTCCATTTTTTGAATCTTAAGGTCCATCAAATTTAATCCTGCTCTTATCTGTTTATGGCTCTTTTCACGTTTTGATGTACGTAAGTGTAGATTCATAGACATGGAAACCCATCCTGCTGATGGATCCCAGTCCCAAGTATCATGCTGATCAGGTTGAACCATACCAACCAAGAGCGCATTTTCACATTAAATGGCACTACTGGCCTTACATCCATTCATTTGGACGCTCTAGATTTGGTCGTCAAATTTTTCGAATCAGCAAAATTCTTGAATTTTAACCATCCATAAGAGGGCATGCCACATGGACGGTTCAGATTTTATGATCACAAATGCCGCATGAAAATTATGAATGAACTGAGTACCGCGTACATTCTTCCATGTTATTAGATACTCGACTTTGTTGACATATGAAGAGAATTTGTTGAAGAATCGGTGAAGACTCCATTTTAATAAAGTTAGATTCAAGAAGTTGATTTAATGACCAAGGGTTCTTGGAAAGATAATTTTGAGTTTCTTCTTGTTCTGATTACCTGCTTCATCCACTGTTTGGTATAAGGACTTGTAAGAAATAAGGGCATTTTCCTAAATTTGCTCAATCTTTATTTTATTCTTTCTTTTTAGGCTAGGAGATAAAGCTCTGACTTTAGAGGCACCATGTAAATATTATTTGTTCTAAAACATCCATGTAAATTGAGACTCTTACTTGAGGTTTAGTGTCAGAATGCAACACACGGTCTAAGACACAGAAACTGTGAAAGATGGAGTGCCTTTTTACTAAAGAAGCCATATCCAATTAAAATGGCAAGAATACCATGACTTTAATGGGTTTGATGCAGTTATATTTAAGTTAATCTGTGCTTTATTTGATTTCCCAACTTGACTCATCATAAAGTGGTAGATTTACCCATGCACACTTCCATTGTCTGCTCTTGGTGTAGCCAAAGCACCTAGTTTTATTTTCTTTAAAGTTTTTGGGAGCTAAACCTTGCACACGAGATTTGTACTTTGGCACATGGTTAGAAAGAAAGTTTTTGTAATTTTTGGGACCTGTGTCATGTGGAACATCATCTAAGCCGTCTGATTTGAAGATTATGATGTAAAGATCTTTAGGCAAAAAATTTGCATGAAACATGATCCATATCATCTACTTTGTTAGAGTCAACCACTGAATCAGATGATGGCCTTTGACTGTATTGAATCAGATGATGCCGATCACGTTTCGTGCCAAATTTTGGCCTAAAAAATCTTTACAGCATGGTCTTCAAACGAGATGGATTAGATGGTGTTCCACATGATACAGATACCAAAAACAACGAAGTCTTTCTTTTCAACCGTGTGCCACGGTACAAATCTCGCGTGCACCAGTCTTTTTTCGTATAGCAGTTTTTGCTCCGTTTGCATTGTGGAGGCCTTCTATGGTGCATACATTTTGCGCTTTCCGTTAACTCTAAAACCATTAAATGACTACCCAAATTATTGTTCTTATGCTTTATGGCAGATATCTAAGACATTTGGTGAGGGAAAAGTTCCTATAGAAGAATATGTCAACACTTTGAAAACTGCAGTAGGCATGAAAATGCTAGTGGATGCAGTTGGAATCGGTAAGGGGAAGCACGATCTCACTAGCATGGTTATGGAACCCGCAAAGACAAATCAAGTCATCTCTGTTCGTTCCGAAATACCCATTGGCAAAGCATGCTCCTCTCTCTCATCGGGAGACATAATCAAGTTTCTAACTGGAGACTTCAGATTAAGCAAAGCACGTTCGAACGATATTTTTTGGGAAGCCGTTTGGCCTCGTCTTCTTGCGAGAGGGTGGCATTCTGAGCAGCCTAAAAACCACGGTTATCTTGTTTCCAAGCATCCATTGGTATTTCTCATTCCGGGTATAAAGAAATTCTCAAGAAGGAAACTTGTGAAGGGCAATCACTATTTCGATTCTGTTAGTGATGTCTTGGGCAAAGTGGCATCGGACCCGACACTTCTCGAGCTAGAGGTCGAAGCAGCTAAGGGAGGTAGCAAGGAAGAAAATGGATGGGAAACAGACACCAAATTGGGCCCAAATGAGAAATCCAATGGTCCGCGCCATTGCTATCTTCGTCCCAGAGTTCCGGATTGCAATTCAGAACTCATGAAGTTTACTGTTGTGGATACCAGTTTGGTTCATGGAGAAGAACCTTTAAAGGTAAGAGGGCTGAGAAGTTTACCCATGGATAGTTCTCGTACGAAAAAATATGCAAGCCCTCTAAGTGAATCAGACGGTCGGAGTCAAAGTTCCGAAGAGCTGGTCGATGAGCCGGGCATGGCTGATATGTTGTTCAATGATCAAGGGGACTCCTATCCAACCATATTTGACAACGAATCAGGAAACAACATTAAAGGAAGTCCTCTCTTGCTATGCTCTCGCGGTCGCCTACCAGATTATGTCACTGTTTTGAAGCAAGGAATGCTGATAAATGGCTCAGATGCAGCCGGTATATTGACTGATAATCAGGACCACCGGTACCCTAATGTGCAAAGCAAAAAGCAGCCTGATAAGAACACAAAGTCACGACTTGGCCGTAGAATAAAATCCTCTTGTCCAAACTACTTGTCTCCCGTTTCAAAACGACAAAGGATAAAAGCTTGTACTTATGCTGAGAGTGGTCACGTAGGCCCTGGAATAAAAGAGGAGCCGCCCTGTTCACGGTCGAACTCACTTGAAGCAGTTGATATCGTGTCTACAACCGATGGTCCATCCAAGCCGAAGATATCTACAAGTTCTTCAGGTCAAGGTAGTCGAGATGAGAGCAGTGAATGTGCTCCCAGTGAGAGCTGTTTCGGGAGTGAGACTGTATTGTCGCGAGAAGAACTTCGACCTTCTCGGGCTTTGATTGACCTGAATCTACCACATGTCCCACCGGATTTCGAAACAGGCGAACCCCTTGAAGTGGCAGAGAACACCCAGGATTCCGAGGCATTAAGACCCTCTAATAACGCTTTAGATAGTGCTCAACAGCCTGTGGAAACTGTTCGGAGGCAGAGCACCAGGAATCGGCCGTTGACGACAAGAGCATTGGAAGCTCTTGCATGTGGGTATTTGGGCACGAAACGGAAAGGACGGGGCACAAAAGCTTTTTCGCGTGAGAACTCGCTCTCGTGGCCTCCCCGGCGTGCACGTGGCAATGCTGGAGGTACGGTACCTACTACTGCTACAAATTCTGGAAATGTTGGTAACAATGCTGTGGATTTGAAGCTAGATGGGGTGGACGAAGAGTGCAGTAGTAACATAGACATGGTTAGAAACTCCCAGATTCCGACTGAGAGGAAAGGGACTCACGACTTGCTCTCGGCATTAAGACCACCTTTCAGCAAGAAATGGAAATGACTTCTGATCCGGTTAGAGATTTGCGGGTTTCTGATTAAAGGATCCGAGATGCAGGAATGTGGCTTTTCAGGTTCTGTGGAAGTACGAGGATTGGATGTAACTCCGTCAGCAAGAATAGCCAAGAATTTGCTTTTGCGACGTAATTTTCCATTCTTGTAAAATGGCTTCGAAGTGCTTGTATAGTTGTCTCGCTGGAACAAGTGGATCATATCTTGGTTGCATGTCAGCGCGGTGCGCCTTGTTTCTCAAAATTGGGAATTCGAGTTCACGAGAAGAATTAATAATCGGCATCGTTTTTCTACTAAGTAGCTGTTTATATTTGGTCTGTTTGGTCAATTGAGGTCGATGGAATAAATTTCTGAACCGATCCCCATATTCAGTCTAGATTATCGTATCGGAGTGCAATAATTTCAACTTGTCATGTGCTGATTGGAGTTTCTGCAGACTGTGCGACCTCAAGCTCAACTGTCCAACCTCATTGTACAAGTTGGCATCTTCTTTAATTATGAATCCTGAAGTCGGCGTAATGGGTATGTTTTTTCTTTATAGCAATTAAAATAACTGTCAACGGCATTACTGATTTGCTGTGCAGGAGATAATATTGTCAGCTTCGATTGTTAAGCATACTTACTGTGATAAAAATCCTACAATTTCTTTGCCTTCTGTGACCATGAAAGCTAATATGTGATAGCTATAATTGTGCAGCAGTTGTGGAAAAAGAAATCAAGTTTCTTTTAAGTAGATAGATAGATCTATAAAGAGTTGGCATTAGCTACTCAACCCGACCGCCAGCTCTGGCGGTCGAGTTGAGTAGCTAAGATGGGCTCGGGTCAATCTCCTTAATCAAATGATCAAGTTACCAATGCCCGGATATTTATGAGCACTGATTTGGCACTCAGCAATATTTTTTTCCTAACAGGTAAGATGGGCTCAAACCTGTGACGATGTTTGTAACATCAGTCGCTATAGATCAGGTTAGGCCTCCATCTGAGTCGATATATACACCCCCGATTTAATATAGGGTTGAAAATTGGGTAAAACAGGTCAAATATCGTCCCATATTGGCCGATATGTTCGTCTATGAAATCGGACAAAATATCAAAAATGCCTTTTTAATTTTTAGTATATTTTTTAATCTACAAAACAAAAAGTAGATTAAATATCGGCCTGTTTGGCGGATATGTATCCCATATCTGCTAAACATATCGGCTGGGACCTAACTGATATGCCAATATGAATCTGATGTTAAAACCCTTGTTGACCTTGATGTTGTAATATTGTCGAACTTTCATTGTGCTGCAGGCCCAAGCCTTTTAAAAAAATAATAAAATAATACTTGTGCATTCCTCAATGATGGTGTTTAGATCGACTCTCTTTTAACAAATGATCTGCGTTTGGGGAAGTCGGTGAAACGATACTTATCACTGATTTGGTAGTCAACAATATTTGTGCAGTCCCAATGTTGGCATTTTTGGCACTCGGGTCCAGTACCTAACACCAACGTGATCCCTAAAAGTTGCTTGACACACACTCTCTCTCTCTAGCCTACCGACAAATTTCTTAAAATTTTTAAAAAATTTCTCTGAAATTCACTGAAATAATTTCTCTGAAATTCACTGAAATAGGGGTTGTGCGAAACTTTCAGCAAAATTTCAGTGATTTCTCTGAAGTCGCTGAAATTCCCTTAATTTCAACGAAAGTAACGAAATTTTACTGAAACAATGATTTTTTTTATTTATTTTTATCTATTTTAAAATAATAAATAAGTTAACATTAAATATATATTTTATACTCCCGGACATTTTTTCAAAACTTTTTAAAAGATTTCCCAAATTTTATCCAAAATGACCTCCATCCGGTAAAATTTGTCAAATTTGAGAAAAATACGGTCAAAATTTGGAAAAATATTTAAAAAAGGAGCTAATACTTGCACATGAGATTTGTACCATGGCGCATAGTAAAAAAAAGGATTTTATTATTTTTGAGATTTGTGACACATGGAGCACCATTGAAGCCGTTTGATTTGAAGTGTTTGATGCCATGGTATCAGATATTGGTTAATACTGATACGTATCGGCGATATGTATTGGTTTTTCAACAAACCGATCGTATCAGGTATCAACTCGGGTATTGGTATCGGCCTCAATGGACTGATTCCCGATACCCATACCGATACCGAGTTTGACACCTTGGTTGATGTAAAGATCTTTGAGGCAAAAAATTAGCATGAAATATTATCTCTATCATCTAATTTGTCAAGATAAAGATTATGTTTCGTGCCAATCTTTGGCCACAAAGATCTTTCTAGCATGATCTTCGAATCAGATAGCTTAGATCTTTCTTTTGACAAATCCCACGTTCCACGTGGATCTTTCTTTTGACAAACCCCACGTGGATCTTTGTGGATCTTTCGTTCCACGTGGCACAAATCCCATAAAAAAAAAAGTCTTTCTTTTTAATCATGTGTCATTTAAAAACAATTAAAATAAAATCAGAAAAAATCCAGGAAAAAGTCGGAAAACTCACATATAATTTGAGAAATTTACGAATTATCCGGAGAAAAATAGATTTTAGTCCGAAATTCGGAGAAAAATAGATTTTAGTCGGAAATTCTTGAATAATTCGGATTTTATTGTTTTATTTTTCTTCAAAATTTCACAAATTATTCGCTGACTTTTTCAAAAAGTTTGTGAATTCTGTCACTATGGTGTTCAATGGCGGAGTCATGATTTTCTTCCTAGAGGCGCATATTATGGTCAGCATTATGTCTTAGTGTAAGGTAGCGGCTTGGCTACTGTCTTCTTTTGAAATGTTTTTTTGTGTACCTTTTATTAGGTGCACCATGCTCTAAAGATCTTTGATGTGAAAGATTGGGACGAAAATAATTTCTATCATTTGATTTAAAGCCATCAAACACTATACAAAAATTATCACCTATATCTAATGTACCAGTAACTTTAGATAATGGTTCATTGCAATGAATTTGATGATAAAGATCGCTTTCGTTCAAATCTTTTATAAAGTAAATCTTGTGATCATGGGAGATAAAATCACAAGAAACACAAGATGACTTCACATGAAAAATCCCAAAAAGTAAATCGAGCACTAAGAGCATTGGGCACTACTCACGATTAAATGGGGTCAACTACAAGGGGTAAGCTAGGTCGCAAACCTGCGACCTCGAGATTGCAATATGGTCACCCTTCATTGTGCTATAGGCCCAAAGCCCTAACAAAATAGTACATGCCCCCAACCCATTGGGCAATCTCTCCATCAAACTGGTTAGACCTGGAGAGATTTAAAGATATTTATGACCATGCAAATTAGTAACAGTATATTTTTTTAAGACAATAGAGTACATGTAGCACAGATGATTTGAGAGGAAATTTGAGAGAGTCACAAGGATAAAATAAAATATTATTTAAGGTGATTTGGACATATCCAATCGCTCCCAAAAAAATAAAGGATTGCGAAATTGTATTGAACTTGGCTGATAAAAAACAATTCGGGAAATAAGATTCTCAAAACTGACCATAAATAGAGGAGATAAGGCTCTAATAATGATAACCGTATTAAAAAACCAAAAGAGGCCCTAATGATGATGACATTGTTGACCTTTCACTGATATGGGAATATGGGGTTCTCTTCGAGAAGTTGCCAAAAAGAAATTGACCTCTATGGTGTTTCGAGGTCAAGCTATAGTCACCAAGTTAGGGTTCCGTAATAATGTGGCGAAGATTGGGAAAAATCTAGTAAATTCCGGATAATGTGCGAAGGAAAAATTATAATAATTAAAAGTATAAAAACTACAATTTTTTGGTAAAATTTGAGAATTATTCGGAAATTTTAAAAACAAATGTTTTTTTGAAATAATCATGAATATCTCGGGATTAATTCATAGAATACTATGGGTGGTCAAACTAATACCATCTCATGAAATATTTGTTTATTTTTTATAAGTATCATCTCATGGTACTATGCGAGCCATTACTTCCACATGGCAAGTGAGACCTTGCACCTAATTTTAAAAAGGCTTGGTATTTTGAAAATGTGAGCACCTCTTTCTGCTTACATTATTATTGAAAGCGCCCACTTAATAAATATCGACATTATGTTAGATGGTTGCGACTAGCATGGATAAAGAAATCGGATTTCCGATATGTATCGTCTTCACCTCCAAGACAATACGCGTATTGTCCGCTACATTCAATTTATCGGCGATATATTAAATAGTTTTGATGCATATTTTATTTTATTTTTAAAAAAAAATCTTAAAAATTAGACGATCAAATTATCAGACGATAATTTCAAAGTATCGTCCGATACGGACGATAATTTTAAATTATGGGTTTATGTCAAACTACTAAATTATAGTTCGATATTTTCAAATTATCTATCAAATGATAATTTGACTGTTTCAAGTAAATGAGAAAATGATGAAATTATCGAATGATATATTAAAATTATTATTCGATAATTTTAATATATCGTCCGATAAATTAACTGTTTTCAGTAGTGTATGATACAAAGATTGTATCATCGGATGATATTTTAACTCATGGCAACTAGCGGGCCTTCATTAAGTAGGTGCTTTCACTAAAACAGTAGGCGAGAATAGAGAATAGAGGTTACCTTTAGAAAATATTCAATGTGAAAACATTAAGGCTTTTTTATTTGAAGGTCATATCACTATAGATCTTTCGTATATGATATCCATATGATTCGATATGGATATCATATACTGGTGCGCATATGATATCCATATGATTTGATGCAGTCACCTGTCGAATCAGATGATGACTTAAATGCATCGTATGATAGAGATCTTGTTTCATGCCTTTTTTTTTTTTCTTCTTTCGATCATTGACTTCAAATCAGATGGTTTAAATGGGGTTTCCACATGGCAGGGGTCCCAAAAGTATAACATTTATTGTAAATTATGTGTGCAATTGATGACTGCATAGTATATATGAATGAGTAGCTCTGTTCGCACTGACACGCTCTCTAAAGTGCCCTTGTGTATAATCTCATAAAAATCGTCGATTGGGTTGGATAAGATGATGGAGATTATTTTTTACCCCGATCTTCCACACAATGGATCTTGAGACCTTGTAGACCCTATCAAACGGTTAGTTTTTTATTCTACGTGTTACATATCCCTAAAGAGTGCATCTTGTGTCCAATGGCACACATCATGCTCAAAAGTGATTTTAAGGCCATATTTGGGGATCTGTAACATGTGGAATAAAAAACTTACCGTTTGATAAGTGTAACATGGTTTCAAGATTCATAGTGTGGAAGATCAGGATGAAACACAATCTCCATCATATGATTGGACCCAATCGATGGGTTTGAAAGAGTCTCTGATGTAGGTGCATTCAGAGAATGCGTGGGTGCGTTCAGAGCTGCCCTATATGAATGGGCACCTCTGCCCGACATATTCTCAAAGTGCTCACGCCCCAGACCCCATGAAAACCATTAATTCCTTCTATTCAAATGGAGATTTTTTTTTACCCAATCTTCCACACAATAGATCTTGAGATCACAACACACCTATTAGACAGTCAACTTTTGATTCAATATGTCACGGATCCCCAAAAGTTGGCCCTTGAATCATATGACATACATCACGCTCAAACGTGATTTTAGAGTCATATTTTGAGGATTTGTGATGCATGGAACAAAAACGTGCTTTTAGAATCATTTTAGAGTCATTTTTGTCTGATAGGTGCAACATGGTCTCAAGATTCATTGTGTGGAAGATCAGGGCGAAACACTATCTCTATCGTCTGATTGGACCCAATCAATTGGTTTTAAAGGGTCTCTGACGCAGGTGCTTTCAGAGAATGCGTGGGGTGCATTTAGAGCTACCCTATATGAGTCAATACCTCTGTCTGTGCCCACACATTCTCTCACACCTTAGACCCCTTGAAAATCATTAATTCCTTCTACTCAAGTGAAGGAGATTTTTTTTCACCCCAATATTCTACACAATAAATCTTGAGATCACGACACACCTATTCCACGATCAATTTTTGATTCAATATGTTACGGATCCCCAAAACTTGGCCATTGAATCATATAACACACATCACACTCAAACATGATTTTAGGATCATTTTTTAAGGATTTGTAACACATAAAATAAAAATTGACCGTCTGTGTGATATGATCTCAAGATATATTGTATAGAAGATAAGGGTGAAAAATGATATGCATAATTGATTAAGAGGAATCAATGGTCTGAAACGTGGGTGCTTTAAGAGAATGCGTGGGCATAAAGGTACCCTATTGGAATTTTTACTAGGTTACTTCTATGTGTGCTAATCAGATTAGTGGGGTGCCAACACTAGAAACCAATTGACGTCTTTGAATTTGTTGGTGGAGATCATTTTTCACTTCAGTCATCATACACGATGGATCTTCAGACGATGGGTGTACCATCGGAGCATGGGCTAAAATATCGGGTTACCGATACGTATCGTCCGAGCTCCAAAACGATACGTATCGGTACCGGTCTGTATCGGATGATACATTGAATATATCGTTCGAGTTTAATACGGGCGATATATTGATCCATGCATTGGACGGTCACTTTTAATATCACGTGGCATAGATTAAAAAGGCTAGTCCTAAAATTCATCATTTGGTTGCCGCACATAGAGGTAGGTATCTTTTTTCGTTAACCGTAAGGTGGTCATTTTAACCTTGTGCGCACCGTCAAATATTGGCAGCGATATATCTTCTCTGTAAGATAACATTTGACCCTCTAAATTTTTAAAATTCTTTTAGATGATATCTTATCGACTTTGGGTACGTTGTCGTAGAATTCGATCCTCAGATTGAGAGCCACGTAACATTCAAATAACTCGAGTGCAATGTCTCATACTATAGTTGAATACGTAATCTTATTTTACTCTATAGATACAAGTATTGGTACAAATATCTTATTATAAGAGAGAAAAATTATGATCAAATTAGATTTACTGAATAAACAAACATGAGACTCAAATTATTTAGACCTCCAAAGAAAGGCTTGCCTTTGGAGCATGTTGCACACATAAGATTAAAGGATAATTTTGATAGTTTTTAAGAAGAAATTTTAGATTGAATATATTTATGGGAGCCACGACTTGCACACGTTTTTCAAGTGATTGCACCGAATTTAAAGATAGACTTGGTATTTTAGGGACATGTGATATGTAAAATTACAATATGGGCCCTCTTATTTGAAGTTCATGATCAATAGATCTCTAGTACATAAAATTGGAGCAAAATATGACACCTGTTGAATTATATAATAGCCTTCGACTCCATTTAATCAAATGATGAAAATTATATTTTATTCTAATCTTTTGTAATTAATATCTTTAAATTATGGCCTTCAAATCAAACATCTTAGATGGTGCTTTCACGTAATAGAGGTCGCAATCCGGTGTAATCACTTGAAAAGCGTGTGCATGTAATGACTCCCTAAATTTATTTAATTAATTTTATAATAACAAAAAAATTATTTGCTTTCCCTTTTGTTTTTAAATGAATGTTTGGAAGGTTTGATTTCGATAAATGACAATTAGGACCCACTAAGAATATATATTAATTTTCGCTTGTTATTGATATTTAGTTTGCAAACTTGCTCGGCAGTTTTTGCCCAAAAACCTATTTTCTAAAGAAAATGACTACCTAAGTTTTTGCTCAGAAACGCACATTCTCAAAAAAGTTACTTTCCCAGTGATTTGTTCTTGAGTTATTTAGAAACTTATTTTCTTAGCATAAAAAGTCTTTTCTTGTCTTTTATACTTTTCCAAGAAAGTGTGAGAAAGTGCGTTGTGTTCTTCTACTCCTTATCGCCACACGTATTTATGACCTTCATCGCGGTTATATTGTTTGGATGATTGTCAAAATTTTTAGACATTCAATCGATAATGTGTTGACGACTTCTATCTGGCAGATTATGAGAAAATCACTTCAAACGTGGGTTCATTTATGTGGTTATTACTACTTTTTTGTACCTTTAAATCCACTCACCAAATCCTTGAGTTCACCCACATTGAAACACATTGACTTGGTAGAATCAGATAATGAAGAACGTTTATCCTCCCAATCTTTCACACGATGGATCTTGAGATCATGGGCATACCATTAGACGGTCGATTTTTCATTTCATGTGATACACACCCAAAAAAGTGACCTTAAAATCAATTTTGAGCGTACATGTGATGTTAAGGTCATTTTTCTTAGATGTGTGTCACGAGAAATAAAATACTAACTGTCTGATGGTAAGCCCATAATCTCAAGATCTATCGTGTGAAAGATTGGGAGGATAAACAATCTTCATCATATGATTCTACCAAGTAAATGTGTTTCAACATGGGTGAACTGAAAGATTTGGTGGGTGAATTTAAAGAAACTCTTGGATGTAATTGATGGTAGTACCCATTTGAATGGCAAACATATATTTTTTTCTCCACAAAACTAGGGAACTTCCATTACCTTCAAAATTTTTATACGGGAGCTACTCATTCTCATCAGAATCTGACAATTTAAGGAGCTTTCAAAAGATTTATTTACTAAAAAGGCGATTAAAAAACTTCTTTAATCTTATGAAGCCGGTCACTCCACTTATGATAACAGTCACTTTTCAATCACATAAAACTTCGACCATCACAGGTGCTGAGCACGTAACACTTTCTGTAAATGTTTTGCAAGTGTTACGATACACTCTTCTCCTTTAATATTTAATGCACTCTAGAATTTCCTTTGATTCCACAAGCTCATTTTTAGAGTTTCAAAAGCAATAATCTCATAAATTAATGTCACTTTCAGTGGAAAAAGGTCGGAAAATATGCAATCTTTTAAAATCTCTCGAACAAAAAGAAAGCTCAGAAAGTGGCCGGAAAACCCACTTTCTACGGCCTCGTTCGGGTGTTTCTTGGTTTTTCCCAGAAAAGCTCAGATTTTGCTCAGATTTTGGACACTCAGATTCCTGACAGATTCTTTAGCAAACTCAGATTCCTGGTTTTCACCATATGCGTTCTTTAACCACTCAGATTCCTGACAGATTCTTACAAAACTCAAAATCCTTTGTTCTTATACCACTCAGATTCCTCTCAGAAAATCCTCAGAATAGCTTCAATCAGTGGTTATACTACGACCGTAGGAACGTGATCTTAATCATCGGTTTATGTGCCGTACTCGAATTTCTCTCAAAATTTACGGGCAACCAATCGAGATGGGGCTGAACATATTTGACGGAGTCTTTTTTCGAATTTGATTTAATTACTATTATTTTTAAAATGGGTCCCTAACACTACCATTGCACGATTGTACGGCGTCGTCACCATAAGGAGTCGGAGCTGAGTATGACAACCCTGCGACGGTGACCCTTACCTCGAGAAGAGTCATTTGGGATACGATACACAACCCATATGATTTGCTTACACGAGAAATAATAAAATATGAAAAGAGACAAGCTTCATATTGAGAATTATAAAGAAATCACAGTGACTGCCATACATAAATAACCAAAGTGGATAGGAGAACAATAATAACTGCACGTGCAAACGTTCCACACATGCAATCTACATGCACACCAACATCTGGGGCCGTAGCTCTAACTCTATCTATGACTTGTGTTTGTTGGGTTATCGCAGGTACATGGTGATATGTGGGTGGGTTATATGAGGGGTCATCTAAGTGTCGGCGTAACGCATTTAGTGCTTCATCGTACGAATGAAAGGAGCGATGACGAGCATGAAAAACGATTACTTCTCTCGAGCATTCCTCCTGTGTTCGATACCTTGGCCTCCTACCAACTATCACAACGTAATATTTACCCATATCTACAAATAGAAATAGATTGGTTAGTGAATGCAAGAGTGAGAAGTGGCTTATTTAATTGATTCGATTTAGTTTTGAAAAATCATAAAATTTGTGAATAATTAAAGAATGACTCACACCTTTTCAATGATTTTTCATTTATTAATACTTTTAATCTAAAATAAAAACTTGGTATTTTACACTGTTTCATATGGAGATACCATTTATGCGGTTTATTTAAAGGTCATAATCTAAAGATGTTCAACAAAAGATTGGCACATTGTAATATTTAATGTCAAAGGCCATCATCTTATTCAAGAGTATGAGCAAAATCTTAAAATCATGGACTTCAAATCAAACACATTCCCATATGGCATGTGTCCCCAAAATATCAAAAGTGTACCTTTAAATTCATCCACTGAATGTTTGAGGGCACTCATCCAAACCGTTGATTTGCTTCAAATCAAAGACGTATTGGACAATACATATGAGTTTTGATGATATATTGGTATACATACATACGAAGTATATGGGTTGATACAATCAAGTATCAAGACCTTCCGGCCCGATACATATCGGTTTCGTCTAGAATTTTGATCCATGAGTGAACTGCCAATTAGGTTAATATGGTGAGAGTGAGTACTGATTTTGGTACTAGTATAGGTGTGCATGTATCGTTGAATCAGAGTACAGTACATTTTCTGATGTTGGCACTACTAGATATAGTTACAGTTGCATGTAAGTTCGTCTTCAAGAATAAAACAAGTTCAGACATTGTGCTACAGGCCCAAGCCGATGACTAAAAGCATGGTATTGGTCCATTGCACTACAGGACCAAGCCCATGACTAAAAGCAAGGTATTGGTCCATCTTGTTCCGATACTTACCGGCCGATATGGATAATCGCCGATTTGTGAATGGATAATTCAAATTTCGAGCGCCCACATGGGGTAGAATATGCCTTCGGATCGCGCCTTACATCTTCCAGAATGTTCCTTGTTCTTTAATTGCATTGGGGCGCGTGCACAGATTCCTAAAATACCCTTTGAACGAGCTGTAATTTCCAAAACGCCGTTTCTCAGTTTAAGGGCCTTTTCGCAAAGAACTTTGGCTTCAGATAGCCTTTTCGCAAAGAACTTTGGCTTCAGAAAGCCTTTTCGCAAAGAACTTTGGCTTCAGAAAGCCTTTTCGCAAAGAACTTTGGCTTCAGAAAGCCTTTTCGCAAAGAACTTTGGCTTCAGAAAGCCTTTTCGCAAAGAACTTTGTTCTGCTGATAGCCTTTTCTTCTTTCGCAAAGGACTTTGTTACGCTCGAATAGCCTTTTCTTCTTTTCGCAAAGGACTTTGTTCTGCTGAATGACCTATTTGTAGTTTATTCCTCCTCGCCGTAATCGTTCTTTGCGAATTGAAGAGATGCTTTGCGAATTGAGCTTTAGCTTCCATTCTTCTTCTAATGGATCCTTTTTCTTCTTCAGTCTCGCTTCTTCTTTTCAAATCGTTTTTAACCCTTTGAGGCTATTTCTTCACTCCATTTTTAGCTTGACATTTTTTTGATCATTTGATCATTTGCGCTTTTGGTTTGGACTGTCTTTTTGGTTAGTAACATGCACACTAAAGCACTTATTTAGTCCTCTCAAGGGTCTTTCAAGGCTCATGTTTAGGGGTGAAAATGGTATTTTCACTACTTAACGATGCGATGGGTTTTAGTGCGATTTATTTGATAAACAAGTAGTCTTTGGTCTTTACGCAAGCATTGCTAGTTCTACCACATCTCTAGACCTTGGTCTGATTTCAAGTTCAACCACATCTCTAGACTTTGGATGTGGGAGAATCTTGACTTTCATGTTATTAATTTTCATTGGAAGAAGTGCGTCAAGATTCTCCTATTTCCACAGTCAGATGTGGTTGAACATGAAAAGTCAAAGCAAGATGTCAACTATATGTCCACTGTGGATCAATTTTTATTTTTTTAGAAATAATGCATTAGGGTATTGAAACATATTGCAATATAGAACCATCCAAAATTACCTCCGGGAGTGTGCATATATTATTGTTAAGGACCGACGGTACTCTAAGTCATGATCATCATTTAAACACAAAATGGTGTTTAGATGCTCTTATATCATGAATGGTGTAAGATCATCAAAGTGATCAATCATAGCTTGAAGTGCTATAGGACCAAAAACCGTGTCTTAGGGAGATTTAAGCCATCTTTTGTATCGATTATAGTATCAACCGTTGTTTTCAGTGTTAATGGTTGATATTAAAATTCATCAACCGGATGGTTCACATCTACTTAGAAGCATCTTTCTTTGGGCTCAAACATGTTCTAATTATAGATCCCTACCAAAGGTCAAAATATTGGGTTCGATTTGGTTTCACCATGATCGGAACCGAAAATTTGAACCGAAATTTTGGTTGATAATATGAATTTAAAATTTCCATCATACGCTTCTACCGAAATTTTGGTTGTCGGTTTCGTTGAGCATGCCTAAAACCGATGCGTTTGAGTGGAAATCTTCGATTCGACCAAAATTTCCATCCATATTCCTACTTTAAAATAGACAAGTGATCACAGATGTGTGCAACATGGCATATGATAAATGACACTTCAATGGGGTGAGATAGAAAGTCTAATTTTAATGGTGTGAGATCATTGACACACTATTTTGGTGTTTAAATGTTGGTCATGAACCATTGCCATTATAGCTAAAGACCAAATTAGTAAGAAGTCAAATTGTACTTCCTCCTATTGGCATGCTTCTTTTGGAAAAAATTGGGCATGCACTTGCTAAGGATTGACCGAGTGCTATAACGCATACAGAGAGACTCAAAATCAGAGCAAGAGAGACTCAAAATGCCGAGATGGGTAGTGGAAACCAGAGCAAGAGAGACTCAAAATCAGAGCAATTCCACAAAAAAAAAAAAAAAATTTAAGCAAAGAAATTCACCTTGGCCTTAAATCATACATTTGCCTTGGAATGCAAATGCCGAGATGGGTTCAAGGGAGGCAAGGGGAGCATTTTATAGCCTTCAATGCCCCCCAAGGAGCTCCATTCAATTCTCACTCAACCTTCTCGTTGAAGCTATGGGACACGTGTCTCACCATGAGCGGTGGCCCCTACCAGATTTTCCAACGCCAAGAACCAGTGGCCCTTCCAGATTCAAATGAAGTACATTTGAATCTCACGCAAATGGTTGAGCGGTGGCCCCTCTTGGATTGAGCGGATGGTTTAAATGGCTCTCCAAGCTGTAGCCATGTGAATGCACCGCAAAGTGAATCGGAGCGAGATGTAGGAGGCGTGTGTTTTAATCCGGTGGCCCTACCTATCGCCATGGATGGTTGGGGAAGACGAAGCTCTAGCTTCAAAGAAGCTAATGCGTAGCGGCTACAAATGAGTTTTGATCAGCTGCATAGAGAATGACGAGTATACTTCACCAACCCAGATTCTGAGCTCAGAATCTGAGCTAATCCGAGCGGTTTGGTCGGACGACCAAACGCCGCTCACGAAAAAATACTCGTAATCCCGCTTAGCAAAAACGCCGAACGTGGGCTTTGCTCGATTTTGAAAAAACCTTAATCCGCCGATTCGAGTACTTTGGGCTACCGAACGAGGCCTACAGGAATTGCTCAGAAAATGCCATTTTCATATTAGCTGGAATCATCGTTAGTGTGTAGAACTAATACTTTAACCAATGAATTCTCATGAGTTGATGAGATGATGCATTCTCATAGACTCGACTGATTCCAAAGTCTTGAGTTAAGATTAAATAAAGTTTCTCATTCAAAAGGAGTTAGCTAACATATAAAAGATTATAATTAATTAATTAGTACCTTTAAATTCATCTATTGAATTTTTGAGTTTACCCATGTTAAAATACATTGATTGTATTTAATCAGACAATGGAGATTATTTATCCTCCCAATCTTTCACACAATCGATATTGAGATCATGGGTATACCATCAGACGGCTAGTGTTTTATTTCACGTGACACACATTTCAAAAAAATGAATTTAACATCAAGTGCAAGCTTAAAATTAATTTTAAGGTAATTTTTTTGGGTGTGCACCATATGAAATACAAATTTGATCATCTGAAGTTACGCTCATGATCTCAAGATCCATCATGTAAAAGATTGCGACGATATATAATATCCATTGTCTGATTCAATGCATTCAATATGTTTCAGCATGAGTGAACTCAAAGATTTGATGTGTGGATTTATAGGTACTCTTAATTAATACAATGTGGCTAACGATCAATCTTAAAACTTTTTTTTTTAAGATCGGTGAATCTAAGATAATTAGGGCCTTCCATTTAAACTGTGATTGCAATTTTTACGAAAATAACATTAGGAAGGCTGATTCAACTGAAACCTCCAGACACACTTGGAAATAGGGATGCAGAGTCATTGTATCGAACCAAAATCGGATTGAAAATTTAGGATTTCGGTTGGATGAGCTTTCGAACCAAAATGAATCTGTTCGGTGTCTTTTTTATTTATTTATTATTAATTTTTTTCTGAAACCGAAATGGAAGTGAGACCCGAATATTTTGATTTTTTCAGTTGGGCTTTGGTTTTTTACTATTTTATAATGCATTTTTTCAGTTTTTCGGGTTTTTTGTTTTTTGTTTTTTTAAAATTCTTTTCGGTTTTCTCATTCTACTCCTTAAGTGTCTCACACTCAAAACTAAAATCGAGCCAAATTGGTATTGGTTCGGCTCGGATTGGTCCCAATTGGCTTTGGGGTTGTTTGGACTGGTTCCGTTCGCCCGGTTTTGGGTTTCGGATCGAAGCTTGCATCCCTACTTGCAAAACTAGAAATCTGTAGGACATTCTTTAGACAGCAAACACCTAGGCTGAAGATCTAAAAGGATTAATAGACTAATTTCGACATTGATCAGATTGCACTTATTAATTAACTCAGTCATTTTCCGTCTCTGTACTTGACCAATCTGAATCAAGGATCAAATTTTCGGCCAAAATTTTGATTTTGGGCATGACCAAAACCGAAACTGAAATTCAAAAATTTGGCCGAAATTTCAGTCATTTGGGCCAAAATTTTGATCCTTGATCTCAATCCATCTAATGTTCAAAAATGCACCTACTAGATTATTGGTGTGCCCTAAGCCCCTCCTGCATTGAATCAGGCGATCATGATCAATATTTTATTTCAATCTTCGACAACAATGGATCTTGAGACCTTGTCCTTGCCATCATACCTCAAGGTTTTAGAATTGCTTTTTGGGATCTGTATCAAATAGAATAAAGAACGTAACAGTTTGATGGCAAGCTCATGGTCTCAAAACATATTGTGTGAAATATTAGAAAAATTAAAAAAATGAGGATCTTCTAATTCACACAGTCAATCACCAAGTAATAGGAAAAGGGAAAAGTATGAAAACGTGCCCCATTTATATTTTTACTATAAATAAGGTTGAATTATTTTAAATTACGAAAATGCGTCCCATATGGGCTAACAAGGGCCGGTATTGGTACGCACTCTCCATGCACGTGTCCG
The DNA here is from genome assembly GCA_021018995.1 of Chloranthus sessilifolius. NCBI lineage: Eukaryota > Viridiplantae > Streptophyta > Magnoliopsida > Chloranthales > Chloranthaceae > Chloranthus > Chloranthus sessilifolius. The sequence continues at coordinate 5,219,748 of CM037588.1, read as the reverse complement.
ATGCTTAATAAAAAAGTTCAAAAAATGGGAACTTGTGAGCAAGGATAGCATTATAATTATTTATTTACATTGATCGGTGCCCTACGTGAGTTGATATGTATAGCTGCCTGCTTCAGGTATGTAGGGGTGCTGCTTTGGAAGAAAAAATGACATTTAATTTTTTGGTGATAAAAATGGCATAGGGCGTTATTTTGTAAAAAGTCCACTCAGAAGGCAAGAGGGCAATCTGATTGTAATATAACGTCCAAATTTTTTTGGTGATATTTGATCAATCTTGTCTAAGGTCATGACCCTCCATTCTCATGTTGGATGCCACATGGTGCTCAAGCGATTTTGGTGCAACCTTATTGGATTCATCTGGATACCAGACGCATAGTTCCGAGCCTTATATAAAGAAAGGAAGAGATATACATGCACCTGGCCACAATTAAAAAAACATTGCTTCAGTTGTTAGATAATATGCCATGTGACATTATTAATCCAAAATAACACCCCTTTAGGGCTAATCAATCATGCATCACATGATTGAGGAAAATTATTTTATTTAACTTTTTTCTTTTTTAATTTGATGGGTCAAAAATAAGATAATGTCCACACAACCTAGTGAATTGAAGTTAGCCATTAAAGATATTTTCAATTGTGGATATATATCAAATTATGTCTAAATTTTTTGGGTGGTAACTGATTGATATAGTTCAAATTATTGTGCCACTGAATCTCGTAAAGGATGCCATATGGTGTCCTACTGCTCTAGACGGGGGATACGCACCCCGATGTCCGAGTGATAGATCATGTGCCACTGACATGATCAACCTAAACTACTGATTTGGGTTGATCAATCACATGGCACATGATTTACGAAATGGTTTTTGAAATTTTTTTATTTATTTTATTTTTTTTTATTAAACTTTTTTTCCCTTTAGGGGTATTTGAGTAATTAACCGTATAGAGAACCATAATTAAAGAGAGAAACCCTAACCCTAACACGCTTTCCTTTATATATATGAGTCGCTCAGCCTTTGAACAAAGGAGGCAAAAGGGTGGTAACTGTGGAGTAAGAAATTCAGTAATATTTTTCAATTATTTTTATTTTTAAAATTTATAATCTACTTTACTTGGTTTTATTTCATACATATGGAGGCTGTGATGATTATAACTACCTATTTTATGAGGTAATTTGTTTATTATTTGTGATTATAAACACCAATGGATCCTTCTGAGCTTCCAATTAATTTATATATATATTTAATAACTTTTAATATATTTATTTAAGTTATTTTTTCTTCTCAGCCGTTGATGTGATGATATTGTTATCGGAAGATGTAATATCCATGTCGATTGAAAAAAATTCAGACTACAATTATCTGATCAACGGTCTCAAATTTTTTGCGGATTTAATCTCGTTACCTAATTTTAGGAGATTTAATGAACATAAATCATGCGGCTGAGGTGGTTCTAATTTTGGCCAAACGCATATACTTCAAATTCGGATCAGATGTTTTGATTCTAAAGAAATGGTATTTACAACGGAAAGATGCGTCCTTTTTGTTTAAATCGCCGAGAAGAAATTCCGAATAAAATCGGCAAAAAATCGGAAAGATCTGAATATTTTTTGGAATAAATTATTTTTTTTGAAAAATAAGATTAAAGTATAAAAAAGAAATATACCTATAAAAAAAGTATTAAAAAAATATAGAACTTAAAATGAGGTGTCAGTTATTTGTGTTTTAGTCACAAAATTTTTAACTTTTTTTTAAAAAAGAAAGTTTTTTTTTTTCAAATTTCTTTTCAATTATCTTCGAATTTTGAATGCAAGCTACTTGGCAGGGAGTGCATCTATGACCACCCGAACTGCGAATTGAGTCGGGCCAACCAATTCGTAGTCAAATTCGGCCAGATTGGGTGAATTAGGTATTTACATATGTAAAAACGATTTTAAAAAGCAAATGTTGGTTGTTAGTGGAGGGGGTTTAATTCGTAGTTCGATTCGTTCCAATTCGCCCGATTGGGACAATTACCGTATATATTTACTTAATAAAATTGCTTTGAAAAACCAAGAGAACCAACGACCTACAGCCAAAGCCATAACTACTCTAACCAGCTAAGTTTTTTTTTGGGTTTTTTTTTATAACAAATAGCCCCTTATCAAGTTCCAAAGTTATATAAAATCCCCTAACTTTCTGTATTTATAGGTAAACCCAATTTCCAAAGATGTTTACAACGAGGATCAAATTTTCGGTCCAAATGATCAAAATTTCGGACGAAATTTTGATCCTTAGATTACAAGCCCCAAACTATCACATCATATTATTTAATATGTTTTTTTGCTTTTTTTTTTTTAGCCCCAATCTATCACATCTGAGAATGTTTTTTAGCTTTTTTTTTTTTTTGATAAGGAATCAATGGACGTATCATTAAACCGAATTCGAAATTAGAAGATTTGAGACTTCGAGAAGTACTTCCTCCTCAAGGATCAAGTTATGGTCACCATTAATGCCAATTTTGGCTACCAAAATTTGTTTCTCATGCACAATAAGAAAATATAGCAGAATTAAAAGAACAAAACTAATTCTCAAAAATAAAAGAAAAAAAGAAAAATAAATCCTTTTTTATCTCGTCAATAAGCTCGCCAATTAAAGAGAGATCCTCTTCTTGCTTTTGAAAAGGATGATATGATATTTAATGAGTCACCTTTGAATTGCACCAAATGTAGTCTGATCTCCTTTAGCAAATAGAATACCCAAGAGCAAAGCAAAAGCTTAACACCTTAGCAAATAGAATACCCAAGAGCAAAGCAAAAGCTTCACACGGTTCACACTAGTAATGTTGTCACATTTTTTTTTTTTCTGTCATAGAAGCTATAAACACTGCCATTAGAGTCTAATGATCACTCCTACACGTCCCTTTTTTGTAGATTTCATCCAAGACCCATCACCATTGCATTTGAAAACACCCCTCAACGGTTTAGCCCACTTGATGGTGTTTCTATCTTCCTGATTTTTTAAGGTCGATGTCTGGTTAGCCATTATAAAGTCTTCAAGGAAGTTCATTGCTTTCATAGTTGGTGTCTGTTTTTTCCCCATTTCGGTTTTTGTTTCTTTCATTCCAGATGGCCCAAGCTGTGACCAGGAAAGCATTAAAATGGCCATCCTCTAAAGTTTCTTTGCATTCCTTCACCCACTCCTTAAAAGAATTCCCCCGAATTCCCCCGTGTAAATAAGTACGCATACCAAATATACTCACAAACCACTTCCTAGAAGCATGGTCACAGTCCCTTAAGGCATGCATCACAGTCTCCGTAGCCTTGTCGCAAATCTCGCATAGGGGATCAATACCTTTGATTTTATGGTGAAGTTTATCCTTAACATGTAGAATGTCATGGCAAGCCCTCCACGTGAAAAGCCGGACTTTGAGGGGAATTATGCATCGCCAAATTTGTTTCCAAATCGGGTCATTTTGCTTAGAACTAGATGATGCTTTGCCGCATTATTTTTTTATCGAAATCCATAGTCACCATATATGCACTCTTTACTCAGAACTTTCCATCATTAGAGAACGCCCATGCCAGCTTATCGTCACGACATTCCACAAATAAAGGAGTGCTTTTGATCACATCCACATCCTCCGGGAGGAAGATTTGTTCAATGACCTCACTGTTCCAACGCTTTGGATTATCTGCGATCAGTTCTTTAACCATCATGTTTTCATTTTGATTGGGATGAGTGATGACTTTAAAAACCAACAATCTTTCAGATATGGATACTTGAGCCGTCACCAACCTGACGTATGAGCTCGTTATCAATAACATCCTTAGCCGACAGAATGTTGCGCCATGTAAATGAGAACATGTCCCAATTCGACATGTAGGAAATCAGAGTTAGGGAAATATCTAGCTTTAAGTAGCCTTGCAACCAGAGAATTTGGATAAATTAGTAGGCGCCATGCCTGTTTTGCAAGAAGTGCCTTGTTAAAATTTAGTAGATTTTTAAAACCAAGTCCCCCCATGGCTTTTGTGATACAAATTCTGTCTTACGATATCCAGCTCATTCCATTTTCTTTCTTGCAGTCGCCCCACCAAAACTTCTTCATTAAACCTGCCAAATTATTTATGAAAGAGATGGATAATTTAAAGCAGCACATCACATAATTTGGAATGGCCTGGGCTATAGATTTAAGGAGGATTTCTTTTCTGGCTTTAGACAATAACTTCATTCTCCATCCTTGTATTTTGTACCAAACCCGATCTCGTATGGTAGCAAAGACAGACATCTTTGAGCGGCCAATGCAATTCGGGACTCCCAGACACTTTGCAAAAACATTCCCTTCTTTGATCCCCATTTTAGCAAAGATGTCTTTTCTAAGACTAGTTTTGACATTTTTACTAAAAGTGAGGGCCGATTTTGTCATGTTAACTTACTGACCTGATGCATCTTCATAAATAGAAAGGATCCTGCAAATTTCCTTGCTTTCCTCCCTATTTGCATTCATAAACACTAAGCTGTCATTGGCAAACAATAAGTGCGACACCATTTGAGCATTGTGCTTGATTTGGATGCCACCGATCTTATCGCTATCCACCAATTCTTGAAGGAGAGCTGAGAAGACCTTTGAACAAAGAATAAAGAGATATGGGGAGATTGGGTCCAAAGGCCTCGGGTAGGTACTATATTCCCGTTACACTCTCATTAATGAGGAAGGAAAATGAAACGGAAGATATACAACCCATAATAAGATTAACCCACTTTTCCGCAAATCCCATCTTCTCCATGATACGTTTCAAATAACCCCATTCCACCCTATCGTATGCTTTACTCATATCCAGTTTAATAGAGCAAAACCCTTTTTCCCTTTTCTCCTGGTGTTTAGGAAGTGAGATATCTCGAAAGCCCTAAGAGTGTTGTCAGTTATGAGCCTCCCCGGTACGAATGCGCTTTGGGTCTCTGAGCTAATAGAGGGAAGAATGATTTTCAATCTATTTGCTAATACTTTACCAATTAGCTTGTAAATCACATTACATAAATTGATCGGTCTATATTCCTCAACACTAGTGGGTTGTTTGGTTTTGGGAATGAGTACAATATTGGTTTTGTTAATCATAGAGATATTCACATGGTGATTAAGGTAGAGAAGGACCATTTTTGTGATTTGATTATTGACAATATTCCAATGTTTTTGAAAAAAAATTGGAGACATACCATCGGGACCTGGAGCTTTCAAGGGGCCCATTTGATTCGGCACTTTCTTCACCTCGATCGCCGAGAACTCCCTCGTAAGCCAATCATTTTGTGGTTTGGTGACCTTTTGGGTGATGGGATTGAGTGCTTGCTCCACATTATTACAGCCTTTAGATGTAAAGAGCTCCCCATAGTATGATGACATAATGTTTGAGATCTCCCCTTCTTCGGTTTGCCAGACATCTGCCGCATTTTTTAGCCCTTTTATATGGTTCCTCGTTCTCCTTTGTGAAACCTTGGAGTGGAAATAAGCCGAATTTTTATCCCCATTCTGCAACCATTCCTCTTTAACGCGTTGTTGCCACAAAATCTCCTCCCTTGCCACCAGTTTGTTGATCTCCTGCATTAGACTATTTTCCTTCAGCTGGCTAGATCCATCTTCCCGACCTGTCCCCACAGAATTTAGAGCCTTATATTTTTGTGCCAAAGTATTCTGAACATGACCAAAAGACTGTTTGTTCCATATGGATAAAGCCTTCGAAATACAATCAATCGCCGAACAAATCTCTGCTATGCTGTTGCATTCCTGAGCCAACTAACAATCCTTCATGACATCAGCGCATTCTGGTGATCGCGTCCACATAGATTCAAAGCGAAAGGGTCTGGGACTAGTTTGGATGGAAGGTCTTCCTTGAGACTCTACTATAATCGAACAATGATCCAACTTTGCCATCATAGAATTTGATACCTTAGCGTGAGGAAACTCCATTCTCTAACCATAGTTTCCAAGTGCTCAATCGAGCCTCTCTAACACTCTTTCATTTCCATGTCTACCATTGCACCATGTAAATTTGGGTCCTACATAGCCCAGATAAGTTAGATCACAAAAGGATAATGCTTCCCGGAATCCATCAATCTGTGAAATGCTCTTGTCTGACCACTTCATCGAATCTGAGAATTTCGTTAAAGTCGCCAATTACTAGCCATGGCCAATCCCTTGGATACTTCAATTTGCAAAGTAACACCCAACTCCTATGTCTGTAACACGTTTCTGACGCCCCATAGAAACCAGTTAAATTTTCATTTCCTTTCACCACTAGAATCCACTACCATCATATCAGTATGGTTCCTTGATTTCGATTGAAGTGTGATCGAGATTGATCTCCTTCTTCCATAATAATGTTAAACCTCTGGATTGTCCGATAGGATCAACAAAAATATCGTATTCGTATCCGAGTTGATATTTGACGCGCTCCATCCGTGTTCTGTTTATCTTAGTTTCCATAAGATAGATAATCATAGGCCCTTTTTTCTTTGCTCGTTGACGAAGCTCTTGAACTGTGTGGGGGTTCTCAAGCCCCCGATAGTTCCAACTTAATATTTTCATAATTTTCGGCGGGGTTGCTCCGCAACCACCGCCAATTTCTCTGGGTCCAGTGAAGGTGTTGGTGGGACGACTTCATTAGCCTGTGTGCTTCTTCTTTTTTTGCTAGTTGGTTCTTCGTAAACACTGGTTTTTGCACCATCACAAAAGTTAATCTCCTTCGACTTTTCGGGGAATGCACATGACTGTCCCGTAGATCTGGCGAGTTTCTTTGGATTTTTTGATTCGTTAGTAACTGCTTGTATTTGGATAGCACGTTCCATAAAAATAGGAGCACTTACCCTCCCATTTTCATCATTATCCTGAAGCTTGGCGAAAGCCACGTGTGGCAGTATTGCATAACTATATATTAGCTATGAAATTTGAGAATCATTTTTCCCAAACTCGAAGCCACTTCCCTTGTCATTGTTGTCTTCAGTATTAGCTACATCCATGGATCTCCATTCATCTGACTCCAACAAGGAATTCTAGACAATATCTGTTTCAGAAAATTTTGACTTTTCCTTTCCCAAAAAAACTTTCCCCGAATTCAGTGAGTTGCCCGACTCAAAAATGACCGAGTCATTTCCCCGGTGACAGCGACTCGTCTGTTTGTTTGTGAACTTGCCATCATTCCTCTCTTAAGACATTGTCTTTTCTCTAGCCCCCACCTCCCTCGAAGAAATTCTAGCGACGGGAGCCTTAAGCCAGGCTCTGTATTGAAACTCAGCCTTTGCATTCTCCCCCTCTTAGATAACTATACATTCTCTTCCACTATGGCCTATACGACCACATTGTTAACAGAAATTTGGTAGTCTTTCATATTGAAAACGAACCCAAAAGGATTTGTTATTCGAAATTTGCAAGAAGATTCCCCTTTGAAGTGGTTTAGTGATATCTAATTCAACCCAGATACGCAGAAATTTTTCCCAGTCAACTCCATCATCTTCCACCTCTACCGTCTCCACTGATCCCAATTGCTCCCCTATCTTTCTCCCAACATCTTTTGTCATACCACTCAGCGGCAGATCCAAAATGCTGATCTAGAAACTCGCTTTGTTGAAAGAGATACTTTTCATATGTATATCTCCTTAAAATTCTGTGAGTACCAAAGGCAGTTGTCAAAAAATCACGGGCTTAATCTTTTAACTCGTGCTTTGTGCTACAAATGTTTGAATTTGAAAAGGAAAATCTCCTCCATTTTGAAAATTCCACGCTTTCAACAGACTATTAGCAACGAAACTCTTATTGAAACATTTAGTTGTAATGATTTTTCCTAACAAACATTTCTTTCCTAGATTTAATACCATGGCCCCTTCCTTTGGATTGAGAGGAATCTCGTTTTCTCTTCATTTGTCAAATTTAGTTTTTGACACCAATCATTCCTAAGATTATCCATAATACAAATTCCTCTCACAGATGAGACTAGAGAGAGGGAGAATTGATACACAGATCAATAGAAAAATTCTTACAATTTCCTTTGGAAAGTGAAACCGAGGGGATACGAAGAGAGGAAAGTTGAAAAGGCTTCGAAGCTTCTTGAGAATGTTTAATTTTAATTCAACAAGTTAAAGTTTTAAAATGTTTGAAATTACTTTTAAAAGAAATAAAATATTTAAAAAACACTTTCTTTTAAAATAACATTTTAAAAAAACTTTCTTTTCTCATAAAGTCATTGATACCTTATAGCTAAGATCCCAATTTTTCCACAAAGACTTTTTAGGTGCAACTAAGGGGTCTACTCTTAACACCTAGACTGTCTTGAATCAGATGATAGAGGTCGATTAATTCCCAATCTTTCGCATATTAGTTCTTGAGATCTTGGACCATACATCAAACGGTCATATATTGATTTCACATGGAGCACATCCGTGATCACATGGTACCATGGTACCCCATGAACATGTCTGTATGAGGATTTGTTCCACTTATAATCTACATCTTTCCAATTGATATGTGGGCAATGATCTAAATATGTAATATGTGAAAGATTGGTACAAAAATGATCTCCTTCGTCAAATTCAAGGCAATAAACAATATGAACGGTGGGTTGAGGGGCTGATCTAACCCATTGGATATTTGAGGGCACCATGCTGAAACACATGGACATCTTTTAGACGATGCAGATCATTTTTCATCCCAACCTTCCATACGATGGATCTTGAGATCTTAGGCGTATCATCGTACAGTCCCATGTGGTACATATCCCCAAAAAAGTGACCTTAACATAATCAGGCATTCATCACACTCAAACATGAATTTAAGGTCATTTTTTTGGGATGTGTGCCATGTGAAATAAAAAATTGACCTTACCATTCGGTAATGATTTCAAGATCCATAATGTGAAAGATTGAGACCATCATCTTATTCAAAGATTGGGTGGGCAAATTTAAAGCTATTCTATATAAAATCTTTATGGCCCAAGTCGTAATATTATGCACATTCAAGGGCATACTTGTCTCAAAAGGTTTGAAGAGACCCCGGTTAACTTGGTGTCTCATGGCACTTAGCTAGAGTAGGATTTTTAAACATGAAACTACTAACAATGGAGGTTTTTATAAATATTCAAAGTGAAGGTGGTTTTCTACAAATGTAAAACTTGATAAGGGGGTATTTGCAAATAAATGCTTTTTTTTCTTATGATGATGCCATATGGCATAATGTCGCGATTGAAAATTCTATCCCATCCCAAAGGCCTAGAATTTTGAGTTATGACCCGCACGCATCCTAAATATGCTAAGCGGGTATACACATAATTAAAATTCTCGCGCAAATATGGCTCCACGAAATCCGCAAACTCAATAAAGAAGAAATGAAGTAAATGAGCAACTATAAATAATGAATACATGCGATAAAAGTCAACGAAATATCTAATAATCGATGAAGAAATAAAGATAAAAAATAAATGAAAAGTACGAGACTATAAATAACCAATAATTGTACGAAATTAATCTCAGTATTAAAACTACTACTATCAATAATTGACACTAGGATCGAAGTCAGAACCAAGGTCCTCCTGATCGGGTCAACGAAGTCAGTGCCAAAATGATCAGAATAGCCAACGTTCACTCCATCGATATAATCACATACAACTGTTAATTTTTTGTAGGATGAGTTTATTCAGTAATGTAAACTCAGTGGATACACCACCAATCAATCCCACACTACTCAAGTGCATTGTGGGTGCATCTCGTGAGTGATAATAATATATCAATGGAATCAGAAAGAAAGAATGACAAAATCACATGTATATCGTAGAGCTCATATCATAATATAAATATAGGACCATGATCTAGACACTCATATCCTAACATATCTCATCATACATCATAACATAATATGTCTTATTATTACAATGACATATGTGTATGTACATCGCATAAGCATCCTTACATACTCTTAAATCCTAATATGACCTGTGCTAGAGTCGCTGCTTGAGCCTATCATGTGAGGGGTACCATAGTAGCGTACCACCATAACATAACACCCTCTATAACATACACTCCATTTAGCATAATGGGGAGACATGGTCAATCATAACTCATAACATACTCATAATGTCTCTCAGAAACTCGTCTTGGCTGTAAGACGTTGTAACCTTTACGGTGGCTACGTAAGGAACGACAAGTACAGACTTAAGTTCTTAATCTTATGCTGGCCTACAAAGCGGTGTCTTATTATTATACTTATAACTTATCTTATCTTATATACTCATATTATAACATACTCTTATTACTTATATCTACGACGAGCTATAGTGCGGTAACTTCACTAAACTACGCTTCCCAAGGAACATGTTTCGTAGTAACCTAGATGTACTTCGTGTAACAGTTAGAGGTGTTGTATCCGTACATGGATATTTACATTCTGAGTTTCACTTGACCATAAAAGAAACATCATTACAACTAAGGCCTAAGAGTCGAACCTCATATCATAACCAAGGTATCAAAATCGGTATCGATCTCGAGTATAGGTTTGCCCGAGGCCGATATGTATCGGCCTATTTCGCCAGTCCGTCATTAAGTTTTTAAATCTAAAGAGCCTTTTCAGTTTTCACTACAGCTCTGCTCAACTCTTCGAAAAATGTGTTGTTGTTCCTCAAATCTCTCTCTCTCTCTCTCTCTCTCTTTCTGTTCTTTGTCTCTCCTCTCTGACATTCGACAGTTTTCACATAGTTGAATACCTTGAAGAAGTAATTTAAAAGGCTTACATTTTATAAGGTAAGCACAATAGCCAATACAGCAGCCAACTAGCAGTGATACATTAATTGGATTTGACAATTGACATTGGATATGATGAAAGGACAAATAGTCTCAGACGGTCAGATCTTTTATAAAGCATCTGATAAATCAATTTGACTATAGATAGTTTTGTTTGCACCTATTTAAAGCGCCCAATAAATCGATACGTATCGGTATCGACCGATTTTTGATACCATGATCATAACTCTTATCTTATCCTATCATATTAAAACTTGGGGGTGATAGGGTCACCGCATATGCCATCAGTATATGAGGTTACAATAAATCTGCACTCACCACACTTGAATACGATGTGATCCTCGCTTCAATACCATCTCAGCGAATCACCATACCCAAGCGTAGGCATGATCTCATACACTTGCATACATATGACCTAAAATATTTATAACTTGTATAAAATAATCAAGATGGAAGCATACAACTTATCTTGTTGGAGAGTAGAATTACATTCAATATTTTATTATGATTATATATATATATATATATATATATATATATATATATATAACACCAAATACAAATATAGAATAGAGTAGCTCTTAGTGTAAAATTGAGAACGTGAGGGTCATAGTTCGATTTTCATGAGGACATCGAATTTCTAACTCTTCCTGCTATCGAAGAGGTTGCGTTGAAGCTATAAAACTTATATATATTACTATTATTTAATGCATAAATAGAAAGATATTGTAATTCTAAGTTAGGTAAATCACGACCATTGATTGAAACCTACTTGTGATTAGCATGCATTAAAAGTTTTGGTAATGATAAATCAGGGTAGAATATTTGATACTTCGCCAAAAGACATCAATGTTTCGAAACCTTAGACTTTGAGTCGGGTATAAAATCTGGGTCCAAATCCTAGCGGGTCGAGTTTTAATCGAGTGTATAAAAGAGCGTAAACGGTGCATACATTGGATAATAACAAAAATGGGTATTACCATGTTGAAGAATTGATCGATCGATCTCGGAATTGATTGATAAAAAATATGAAGTAAACTTCACTGTCTGTTTGGACGAGAATTGATCGATCGGAATTATAAATAAATATGCCATTCAATTTGGGTCAAAATCGATCGATCGAAAATTATAATCAATCGATCGAAATTAAAGTGTATAGGTAAATTGGTTCTGTCCATAATCGATCGATCGGACATAAGGAATCGATCGATCGAAATTATAAAGTTAAGAAGACATTTGGGTCGGTTCAGAATCGATCGACCGGAAATGAAAACTAAACATGTATCTACAAAATGGTTTCGTTGCAGAATCGATCAATCACAACTTGGAATCGATCAACCGATTTTATAATCAAAATATGCAAAGTCATTCGGTTCAGAATTGATCGATCGAAAATGAAATTCGATCGATCGACTATTAATAGCAAATATGTAAAGTCGATTTGGTTCTAAATTGATCGATCGAAAATACATATTGATCGATCGGTCCTAAGATTTCTGGAATGGTTAGGGTTCCGAAAATAAGATTCAAAAGAAGAGAATATAATTAAAATAAATAAAACAAGCAAAATTTATAATATGATTAGCCATTTCATTATTTTTTAGGGAAATTTATACTTTCGGCCCTCTAAGTTTGCGTATTTGTAAAAACGGTCCTATAGTTTCAAACTTTGCAAAAGAGGCCAGCTCCAAGACAAGCCGTTTCCATGTCATCATAGACCTTTTATTCCATTATATATATATTTATTTTATTTTATTTTTCGTTCCCTTTTTTCTTATATGTCCTTTCCCTTGTTTCGACTACAATAGGTAGCCCAGTGAATGACAATCGATTAGGTAATCTAAAATCTTTCATAGAAAACATCCAAAAATTATAATATAGAGCTGGAAGATAATGTCCCGCGAACTTAAGCTTCCATCTCGCTATCTTAAGGTAGCGTCTCGCTATCATAAGATATTAGTCCGCTATTTTAAGATAGCGGTCCATTACCTTAAGTTATAGGCTGATACCTTAAGATAGCAGGCGCTATCATAAGATATCGGCCGATACCTTAAGATATTCAATGCTACCTTATGATAGCGGGCCGCTATCTTAAGATAGAGGACAAATATCTTATGATAACGAGTGCTATCTTAAGATAGCGAGACCGAAACTTAAGGTATCGGGATGAAAACTCTTAGACTGTACGTTAAGTATGATATTTTTTATCTGCTAATTTTTATTTTTTATTTTTTAATATTTTAGGTTGAAATGGATGTTTCCCTTCTTTATCATTTTGATGGAGTCTGTGGCAACGATAATACTTATAGCAAGGGACATCGAAGGATTGTCACTATCACGGAGAACATATCATTTGATCAGTTTATGCAGAAAATGTATAAGGTCAGTAAGACTCGACTAAAAGAACATTCTATTACACTATCGGTTTCATTGCGCATAGGGAAGGAGCTGTTGTTTGCCGAATTGTCAGACTCCGATGATCTTGAAAACTTATTCAGAGCATATCGTATTGGTGATGTCATGATAAATGTTTATATAAAAGAATCATTGGTTACTCTCGTCACAATAATTTTATTGTCTTTCGAAGCATTTCAACCTGTCTAGGAAATAAACGAAGATCATAAAAAATGTGAGAAAAATGCCCGATTAAGAGATGATGATTGTAACGACCACGAAATTTTCAACCCGAAATACATGGAAATTCTTGGATCGTTAGATCATAGATCATAATCTAATTACAGAGATTCTTTAGTATCAATAGAAAACAACTCATTAGATAAAAATTATTGCATATATGTCCATAATGAAAGCTTAAACGAAAAGTATAACCACCTGTGATGATCGTTCGTCACACAAACAGTGATGCTTAACATCCAAAATAATATTAATAGGTTCAAAAGTTCATTTAACTATACCAAATCTAAGTGTCCAAAGAAATTTATGGATAAAACTGCTCAGGAGGAAGATCTGCCTCGCCCACTGGTACGAAGTTCGGATCTTCTTCTAACTCAGGGTCTAAAACTACTTCAGTACCTGTGACACATAGTGTCGGGGTGAGCTAACAATCTAAGTTCAGTAGGGTAGTGCAATACACAATTATATTTCATATGATCAAAACATAGTTCCAATGATAGATTCGAAGTATTTGCTTAAATGATAAAGCATAATTTCTGAGGTGCAAAGAGCGAAACACATATTTTCATAATGATTTTTTATGCAAGATTTAATTAAACTAATCCTTAGGATTCACATGCAGTTTCTTATTCAATGTAGGTCTTAAATTCGTACTTAAATAATCTCTAGATTGCGTATATAGCGCTAGAGCCGAAGTAAAAACTGATGAGAATCCTAACCATCGTCGTTCTAAGAATAATTTTCTAAAGTCTCAAAGCCCCTGCTTTGTGAGGGATACTTGTGCAATCCAAAGGTGTCAAAATATAGGATTCGTTCCACATGAATCTCTATAAATAACATGCAAATTTCTATCACATAATTCAATATTCATGATTCATAATTCAAAGTCCAAGGAGGCCAAAGGGTTCCAAAGTTCAAAAGTTAATTCAAAGGTTTTAATATTCAGATTTAATTCAATATACGAAATCTAATACAGAAATAAATATTAAACGTGTAATTATTCAGATGCAAAAGTTTCATGATTCAAAGTAAATTCTAATGTACAATATTCAAAATAATTCTCAATTTCGATGCAATAATTTCAATGAGTTCATTGTTAATTTTCAGAGATTTATTTCGAGAATATCACTAAAGTCATGGATAAAAATCAAAACGTAATGATGCAGTAAATTTCTCCTACCTCGATTTCGAAGATTATACGGTTCAGAACGAGATATCCTCCTTGCAATAGGTTCGATTCTCCCTTCTATGGTCTATGTATAATTTACACATAAATGAATAAATCACTAAAAGTTTAGAATCCGATGACTTAACTGTATAGAAATATTCCTGATTTTCAATGCTCACAGCGAGCTGTGGTTGCAAACACAAAAATATACACTGTTGCGGCATCCACAAGGAGCTGTCATATATACCACAACGAGCTGTAGATATTTTCATGCCCATTGGATGCATCATCTCGAGCTACCCCAAAATGATATATTATAATGGTCAATTAAAATTTTCTATCAAATCTTATGGCCATCAGAAGACAGCGATACTAATTTTCTTCCAGTGACAGCAAGTTGTGAGTTTATCACAGCACGTTGTGACCTATGACAGTGCGTTGTGATCTTTATAATGGCGCGCTATGGATTCTTTAAGCTCATTAGATGCATCGTCTCGAGCTATCCTAAAATGATATATTATAATGATAAATCAGACTTTTTTATCAAAAGTTATGGGTTTACCTTTGAAGCGGGAACTATGAATCAACGATGATCTATCGACTTTCCACTCATTTGCTTGAGTTCTCTTCTTCCTCTTGATCGGCGACCAATGTGTCTTAATGGCTTTAGAGAGGTTGAAGAAGAAGAAGAAGAAGCTAGGGTTTTTGTAATATCCCTGATACTTTTGGCTTATTTTTCATTTACCTCGGTAAGCGTGTCCGAAAATTATTGAGGAATATTTTTGGAAAGCTAAGGCTATAATAAAACTAATGGCTAAATTAAAGTGTCTCGAGAGGTGTGCAAGTCATGTAATCGATGACTTACACAATAACGTAGGTGTTTGTGTTTAGCATCGGACACTTTTTCAATTTAAGTGGATAAGTAGTAGATATAAAAATCTAGATATTGTTTGGTTTTGTTTTGTATTATAAGAGAGAAATTTAGAAGAGAGATTGAACTTCTCTCTCTCTTTCGGTTGGATTATAAAATAGGAACTTTTGCCTCACCTTTTGTTTTGAAATTTTAGATCTTGTGAGACTTGAACATTCCCTCCCCATCCCTACCGTTGATAAGCTCCATATTGAAATTCTGATCGGTTTGAGCTATTGGAAGAGAAGGATAGGGGAGTGGATATTAACAAAAAGAGGGATCCGTCCTGTGCACTAAGGAGAGGTTTGAGTGGCCACCTCATTAGAATGATGAACTGATTTGAAGATCTAAATCATTGAGCTTTGGAGATGAGTTCCGGTGCGCGAATTGGTGCAACAGAAGCAACGATTTAAACTACAAGAGGTAGGTCTTTGAAACCTCCTTATGTCATTTTAATTTATGTTTTGCTGAGATTAGAATGTGGTGTGTTCATTTTAAATTAGATGGCTGTGGTTGAATAAGAAAGAAAGAATCCGGACATGGAATTTTTGACAGCCACAGAACTAGCCAAATTCGAGGGTCGATTTTCAAATCGAGGGTCGAATTTGGAATTCGACCATCGATTTGGAAATCGACAGTCGAAATCTGTTTTTTTGTGCGTGATGAAGATTTTGAAATTCGAGGTCGATTTCCAATTTGAGGGTCGAATTTGGAAATCGACCATCGAATTGAAAATCGAGGGTCGATTTTCTGATTTTTGTGCCTGTTGAGTTTTTTTGAAATTCGAGGGTCGAAATTGAATTCGACCCACGAATTTGCATTCGATGGTCGAATTTTGTCCTATTTCAGACCTTTGAAATTTTTTGTCGGATCTTTCTCGACAAGCTTTTGATTTGATTTTTGGTTCTATATTAACACTGTGAGTATTAATATATGTAGGTTTTGAGTATTGGGAGTCCTTGGTGAGGACTGCTTATGCTTGCTTTCGAATCTTCTTTGTTGAGGTAGGGGAACCCTATATTTCATTTGCATTGAATTATAAGTATAAACTGTTTTTTACTATTTCAATCAAGAAGCATAATTTTGGAATTCTGTTGCACACAACATGAATAAAATTCTAAATATATGACACAAATATGAAATTAGAAACTTTATTATGATTAAGAACTTTGTAATTCGAACCTTAGAACCTCAGTTAATCTTTGAATCAGAACTTCAAAAAATCAGCATTATGTTTTGAATAACAAGCCTTGATATATGTTAGCATTTGCATTCGATTTGGGGTTCATACGAACGATGCTCTAGATTCTACCGACCGTGTTGACGGTATTTACTTTGGCGCAAGTTTCACTCATAGTGTAGGGACTTGTTGCACTTCAAAAAATGAGTTCATGAACGACGATGGTCAGTAGGGTTTCCCATCGGTCACGTAGTCTGCTCTCATGCTATAGGAAATTTGGGAGATAAAATTAAGTTATAAATTTAAGACAAGAAGCATGCTAATTCAGAAGATTTTGAATACATCAGATTTATGTTATCAATTTTGACTCAGGATTAGAACTGGAGATTTACTTTGGAAAGCATCATTTGAAAACCATATTTGATCCGATTTCAGTCTTTTGAAAACCTTTACTTATAATGAAATGCAAATAGATCTGTTTCCTCTATTGGGCTTGGTTGTTAGCTCACCCTCGACTATACGTCACAGGTGCTGAGATTGACCTTGGGTCAGAAGATCTAGAGGACTCCGAATACATTCCTGAAGAGGAATTGGACATACCAGCTGAGGAGTTTTTCCCTTGATCCTAGATCCCTTATTTTTGGTACTTTTGTCAGAATATTATTTTGAATATTGGGCCCTAGGCCATTATTTTGGTTCTTTTGATATCACTCGAGGAACCATTATTGTGAACCACTATTTTAGGTGTTGGATTGGCCATCACCGGTGGTTCTTCTTGGTTCCTCATAGTGACATATTTTTGTTGTTAAAAGCTTTTGTTTTTGGATTAATATATGTTTTGCCTCTGTCTCTAGATCTTTGTTATGTTGTTGGCTTCTGTTTGTTATGGCTTATTGAGAAATCAATAAGTTGATGAACTGACCTTTCCTATACCTTAGGGATTGGAAAAGTCGGGTCGTCACAGTTTTTTCTTAAGAGAATTCTGAAATTATGAAAAAGAGAAGAGGCTAGGTTCTTATTTTAAGAGAAAATTAAGTTTTCTCTTACGGTTCATTCTATTTAGAGTTTTAGAGGGTTTAGGAAATAGCCTCCCGAGAACTTTCAAATTTGGAATGTGTACGTGAGTTGCCTTTTTCCAACTCTGTGGCTAGTATTCGGTGTTAGGCTGGTACATTGAGCATAGGTGTATAGTCTTTTGGTTTAAAGTCTAAAGGTATGATCCCTAGACCCCTTGCTTAGAATTCAAGTCTCTTACCAGTAGTTCTTTCATGGAGCTTGTGTATTTATTTACACAATTATATACATGAGTTCTTAGACGTGAAATTTAAGTTTAAAATTATTTTAAAAATTAACGGTCTATGTTATATGCCTTGTTAAGCATATACATTTATAGTATGTGTATTAGAGTTTAAAAATTTGGGGTGTTATATCTTTCCCTCCTTAAAAGAATTTTCGTCCTCGAAAATTTATGTATCCGCCACTTAACAAGCACAAGCGGGATTCGCTTGGTATATAAGATTTGCTCCTTATAATCTAGTATCTAAATTGGTTCTTCGATGACTGTCATATCATCTTTGAGTTCGATGGGCTGGTAATCCAAGAAGTGAGTTGGGTCCTTGATGTATTTTCTCAACATGGATACGCAAAATACGTTGTGCATACCCGACAGTTGAGGTGGTAAAGCAATCCGACATGCAACTTCGCCGATGCGACCCAATATCTCAAAGGGTCCGACATAGTGTGGACTCAATTTTTCATGCTTTCCGAATCGCATCACGCCTTTTGTAGGCGAGATTTTTAAAAAGACATTGTCCCCTATCTGCAAGGAATGCATTGTCTCAATAATGCATATGGACTAAAGGGAATAAAAGTAATTTTTTTTTATACTAAGTCTACCTGAAATTCGGTACTCGTTCGCTTGAGGTCAACATAACTTTTTTGTCAGCTTTGAGCGACCCTTAATTTTTTTCGAATTAACCGAATCGCTTCGATTGTACTCTCAATAATCTCGGGGCCTAATATGAATTTCTCCCCGATCTCTTCCCAATTGAGCGGAGACTTATATCTCTGGCTATAAAGTGTTTTTAACGGAGCCATGCCTATGCTTGCCTGATAACTGTTATTATAAGTGAACTCAATCAAGGGTAGGTGTTTGTCCTATGACCCTTGAAAGTCCAACATGTAAGCTCAAAGCATGTCTTCGATAATCTGATTCACCCTTTCGATCTGGCCGTCTGTCTGAGGGTGAAATGCGAAACTAAATCCAATCTTGTGCCCATTCCTTCTTGAAATATTTGCCAGAACTTTGACGTATACATCGGATCTCTATCTGAGACGATGATGGCTGGGATACCAGATCTAACAATTTCTTTGAGATATAATTCTACAAGCTGACTAGCCGTATATCTCGTGTTGTATGGCAGAAAGTGTGTAAACTTGGTTAAGCGATCAACGATCACCCAAATCGCATTGTGCCCTTTCACAGTTCTTGGTAATCCAAGGATAAAATTCATGGATATAGCTTCCCATTTCTATTCTGGTATCGGTAAAGGTTTCAATAAATCAGACGGGTTTCGATGGTCAACCTTCACTTGTTGGCACACTAAGCATGTCGATATATATTCCGCTATATCTTTCTTCAAGCCTCTCCACCAGAAGTTCTTCTTCTGGTCCCGATACATCTTTGTACAACCAAGATGGACGGCGCACATTGAGTTGTGTGCTTCTTCAAGAATTAGACGTCGAAGGTCAGCATTTGATGGCACACATAGTTGATCTTTGAATAGTAAGGAACTGCCTTCCTTGATGGAGAAATCATGCCTATCCCCATTGATCACACCCTGTCTAATTGCCAGAAGTTCTTCATCAGTCATTTGGAGTTTTCAGATGTTATCGAATATTATTGGCTTGATGATAATGTTAGCCAGTAATGCTCTAGATTCTTTAATCTCAAACTTCTTGTCAAATAGTGATATATCTTCAAACAATCGTCATCTGTGAATTTTCGTGATGAGGTTTGATAACTGAGCATATGACTTTCGGCTCGGAGCATCAGCTACTACATTTGCTTTATCAGGGTGGTACTGAATGGTGTAATTATAATCCTTTAAGAATTCAATCCATCTTCTTTGCTTTTATGATCGGTCAGGATCTCGAATGTTTCATCATAGAGGTAGTACCTCCAAATCTTTAAGGAAAAAATAGCAACTGCCAATTCCAAGTCATGAGTCGGGTTGTTCTTCTCATGATCCTTGACTTGTCGAGAGCCAAAAGTGATAACTCTCTCATTTTGGTTGAGTACACAACCCAATCCAATATGCGAGGCATCACTGAATACTACGAAACCTTTACTCCCTGAAGGTATTGCTAGTACTGGAGCAGAAGTTAACTTCTTTTTGAGTTCTTGGAAGCTCTTTTCACGTAAGTCATTCCATTTAAACTTTGCATTCTTTCTTGTAAGTTGAGTAAGTGGTCCTGCAATTTTGGAGAACCCTTCTACAAATCTTCTGTAATATTTGGCTAAGCCTAAAAAACTTCGAACTTTGGTCACTGTCTTCGATTGTTTTCATTTTATAATGGCCTCAATTTTTTAAAGGTCGACTTTAATGCCTTCCTCGGAAAGCATATGCTCCAAGAAACTCACTTGTTGCAACCAAAATTCGCACTTGCTCAATTTTACATACAGCCGGTGATCACAAAGTGTCTGAAGAGCTAGACGTAGATGATGTTCGTGATCTTCTCCAATCTTTGAATAGATGAGGATGCCATCTACGAAGACTACCATACACTTATCGAGATGTGGTCTGAACACTCTGTTCATCAAGTCCATGAAGGATGCTGGTGCATTCGTTAACTTGAATGGCATCACTAGAAACTCATAGTGGCCATATCTTGTGCGAAAAGAAGTTTTCGGAATGTATTCTGCCTTAACTTTTAGTTGATGGTATCTTGATCTCAAATCTATCTTCGAGAAAAATCTTGCACCTTGAAGTTGATCGAAGAGGTCGTCAATACGAGGAAGTGGGTAACGGTTCTTGATCGTCAACTTGTTCAATTGACAATAATCGATGTAAAGTCGTATTGACCCATCCTTCTTCTTGACGAACAGTACGGGTGCTCCCTATGGAGAAATACTTGGTCTGATGAACCCTTTGTCTAGGAGTCTTGTAGTTGTTCCTTGAGTTCTTTCAACTCTACCGATGCCATACGGTATGGTGCCTTTGATACTGGCTCTGTGCCTGGAGCTAAGTCCACTACAAATTCAACTTCTTTGTCTGGTGGTAATCTCGATAACTCTTCAGGAAACACATCGAGAAACTCGCATGCGATAGAAATATCGGTAATGATGACCTTCTCTTCTCATCGATTTTGTACGAATGCGAGATAACCGTAGCATCTATTGTTCATTAACCGTTCAGCTTGAAAAGTGGATATGAAAGGCATAATTTTTGGCTTAGTTCCATAAAATCTGAATGGTTTTCCCCCCATGGGGAAAAAGGTGACTATCTTTCGAAAGCAGTCAATATTTGCATGATGGGTAGACAGTTAGTCCATGCCAAGGATTACGTCAAATCCTTATATATCCAAAATGATCAAATCAGTTGATGTCTCGTGACTTTCAATCAGAACGATTATTGATCGACAGATAGTGTCTGTGACTACTGAGTTCCCTATAGGGACTGATACGCTGATGTCTCATGACCTTCAATTGGAATGATTACCGATCAAAATATAGTGTCTGTGACTACTGAGTTCCTTGTAGAGACTGATACAGATAAGACGAAATCCAATGGCTCTGGTGTGATGCTCAGTTCAGCAGCAAACTGAGCGGTCACGAACGAGTGTGTAGTTCCCGGATCTATCAAAACACGTGCGTTGTGTTGGCAGATATTGCTACTCTGATACATATTTAAAGTACCTAAGGTTCATGTGTTTAATTCAATCAATAATATGTAATGGCTTGTATTTATCATGCAATGATATAACACAATTCCAAATTTGAAGAGAAATCACTATTTAAATATCAGGTGATTAGTTTAAAATTTAAATAGAATTGTACCTTAGATGACGTAATTTATTATTTGGGTGTCTTGCTCAAAGACTGCATAGGCACGTCCCTAAACTGTAGGTCGCGTAGATTTCTGTGTCGATGCAGCTGACATCTTTTCCTTCTTCGATTTAGGGCAATCCTTGATTAAATGCCCATGCTGGCCACATTGGAAACATGCACCCGAATTCCATCGACATTCATCTAATCTGTGACGCTTTCCACATCGTGGACAGGATTCAATCAGTATGGAGGAGGTAGTGTACTGTGTCCTTTGTACTACCGATGCTTCGAAAGTAGCAGGCTATGATGGACGAAAAGGTCTCGTAGGCGCTGATGAGACTTGCCTAGGGTAAGTAGTTTGAACGGATCGAGAAGGCACTGGGACTGAAAATTTTGCCTGCTTGTTTGACTGGTCATGGGTATTTGCTTGCCTTTGACTCATCCTATTTTTATTTTGTTGTTCCCTCCTCTTATACATCTTCTTGATGTCCTTCTCGGCAATGAGAGCCATGTCCATCACCTCAGCAAAGGTTCTCAGTTTGAATAGAGATATTCTTTCTTGGATTGTTGGCTTCAATCCTCGTTCAAATTTCTTTGCCTTCATTGCTTCTATGGGTACAAAATCAAGAGCGAACCTTGAAAGTCGTGTGAACGCTGTCTCATATTCTGCCACAGTCATTTGGCCTTGCTGCAATGAAATAAATTCGACTTTATACTGATCTCTGACTGCTTTAGGGAAATACTTTTCATTGAACTTCTCGATAAACTGAGCCCAGGTCCACGGTGCATTCGACGTTTCTTGTTCCTGGGTCCTTTCCACGGATTTCCACCACAGATATGCTTCCCCTTCCAATTGGAATGATGCCCATCTGACTTTTTCATCTTCCATGCAAAGTGCCACGCGGAAGATCTTTTTCATTTGGTTCAGCCATGCTTCTGCTTCGCTAGGGTCGGCCTTTCCGAAGAAGGTGGGAGGTTTCATCCTTCTGAATTCCTGGAATCTAGAGGGTTGGTACCTGGTTGCAAGCAGGGTAGTCTGTTGTGCCATAGTGTTTACTTGTTGTGCCATGGCATTCGCCATTGTCTCCAGGGTTTGATTGACACATGCGTTGTTATTTTCTCCTCCCACCGAAATGTTATTGGCACCTGTAGCAACTTCAACTCCATTGGAGGGGCCCTCAGTGTTAGTGGTCTCCGATCTATGATGAGGAGCCATAAGGACCTGTCACGATTGAACAAAGGTATAATTAGAAGAAATCGTGAGAGTCCGGTCTATGTTGTGGTAGGACTTAAAGCTACTGGTCTGATACCAGCTGCGACAGAAGGTGTCACAGTTGACCCGCTCTGATGGTGTGACACAGAATCTAACGCCATATCTCTAATACCAACTGTGACACATGATGTCACAGTGGACCCGTTCTTATGGTGGCACATGGGATCTAACGCCATATATCTGATACCAACTGTAACACATGGTGTCACAATTGATCCGATCTTATGGTGTCACATGAGATCTAAGGCCATAGCTTTGATACCAACTGTAACGACTTCAAAATTTCCAGCCCAAAATACATGAAAATTCCCGGATTGCTAGATCATAGATCATAATCTAATTACAAAGATTCTTTAGTATCAATAGAAAACAAGTCATTAAATAAAAACTATTGCATATATGTCCATAATGAAAGCTTTAAAAGTAAAACCACCGGTGACGACCATTCGTCACACAAACAGTGGTGCTTAACATCCAAAACAATATTAATAGGTTCAAAAGTTCATTTAACTATACCAAATCTAAGTGTCCAAAGAAATTTATGGATAAAACTACTCAGGAGGAAGATCTACCTCGTCCACTGGTATGAAGTTTGAATCTTCTTCTAACTCAGGGTCCGAAACTACTTCAGTACTTGTGACACATAGTGTCGGGGTGAGCTAACAGCCTAAGCTCAGTAGGGTAGTGCAATACACAATTGTATTTCATATGATCAAAATATAGTTCCAACGATAGATTCGAAGTATTTGCTTAAATGATAAAACATAATTTCTGACATGCAAAGAGCGAAACACATAGTTTCATAATGATTTTTCAAGCAAGATTTAATGTGACTAATCCTTAGGATTCACATGCAGTTTTTATTCAATGTAGATCTTAAATCCATAACTTAAATAATCTCTAGATCGCGTATATAGCGCTAAAGTAGAAGTAAAAACCGATGAGAATCCTAACCATCATCGTTCTAAGAACAAATTTTCAAAGTGTCCAAGCGCCTGCTTTATGAGGGATACTTGTGCGGTCCAAAGGTATCGAAACACAGGATTCGTTCCACATAAATCTATAAATCACATACAAATTCTATCATATAATTCAATGTTCGTGGTTTATAATTCAAAGTCTAAGGACCCCAAAGGATTCCAAAGTTCAAAAGTTGATTCAAAGGTTTCAATATTCATATTTAATTCAATATACGAAATCTAATGTAGAAATAAATATTAAACGTGCAATTATTCAGATGCAAAAGTTTCATAATTCAAAGTAAATTCTAATGTGTAATATTCAGAATAATTCTCAATTTCGATGCAATAATTTCAATGACTTCAATGCTAATTTTCAGAGATTTATTTCGAGAATATCACTAAAGCCATGGATCAAAATCAAAACGTAATTATGCAGTAAATTTCTCCTACCTCGATTTCAAAGATTGTACGGTTTGGAACGAGATATCCTCCTTGCAATAGGTTCGATTCTCCCTTCTATGGTCCATGTATAATCTACACATTAAGGAATAAATCACTAAAACTTTATAATTGAATGACTTAACTATATAAAAATATTCTTGATTTTCAATGCTCACAACGAGATGTGGTTGCAAACACAAAAATATACACTGTTTCGGTATCCACAGCGAGCTATAATATATACCACAACGAGTTATAATATATATCACAGTGAGCTATGGATACTTTCATGCCCATTGGGTGCATCATCTCAAGCTATCCCAAAACGATATATTATAATGGTCAATCGGAGTTTTTTTATCAAAAGTTATGGCCATCGGAAGACAGCGATATTGATTTTCTTCCAGTGACAGCGAGCTGTGGGTTTATCACAACATGTTGTGACCTATGATAGCGCGCTGTGGTCTTTATGACAGTGCTCTGTGGATGCTTTCCAGCCCATTAGATGTATCATCTCGAGCTATCCCAAAACGATATATTATAATGATAAATGAGACTTTTCTATCAAAAGTTGTGAGTATATTGCCTTTGAAAGATAAACTATGAATCGACGATGATCTATCGATTTTTCACGCGTTTGCTTGAGTTCTCTTCTTCCTCTTGATTGCAGATCAAATTGTCTTAATGGCTTTAGAGAGGTTGAAGAAGAAGAAGAAGAAGCTAGGATTTTTTCTTAAGAGAATTATGGAATTATGAAAAAGAGAAGATGCTAGGTTCTTAGAGAAAACTAGGTTTTCTCTTATAGTTCATTCTATTTCGAGAACTCTCAAATTTAGAATGTTTATGTGAGTTGCCTTTTTCCAACTCTTTGGCTAGTATTCGGTGTTAGGCTAGTACATCGACCATAGGTGTATAGGCTTTTGGTTTAAAGTCTAAAATAGAGCTTTTTGAAGTCTCTAGTAAGGTTTGATCTCTAGACCCCTTACTTAGAATTCAAGTCTCTTACCACTAGTGCTCTCACGGAGCTTGTATATTTATTTACACAATTATATACATGAGTCCTTAGACCAAGGTGTGAAATTTTAAGTTTAAAATTATTTCAAAAATTAACGCTCTATGTTATATGCCTTGTTAAGCATGTACATCTATAGTATGTGCATTAAAGTTTGAAAATTAGGAGTGTTACAATGATGGTGTGGAATTAAAACATTCGATTGAAAATGAAGGAATACGATTTGAAGAGGAGAACTTCGTTGCACCGATGATAGTCGATGAAGATAGAAATATGAATGTAAGCTTTTGCCCATATCGTAGGCCACTGGAGCAACCCTCTTCAGACATTTTAATGAGAAGATGATGAGGATCAAGAATATTGTCCTCAAATGAATCTGATGCACAATACATGTCAGCTTAACTTCAAATCGATAAACAATACATTCGATTGAAATCAGTGGGAAACGTTTTTGGGAGGTCTTAGTCTATACCAATGGCCTTTCGAATGAATAGCTTCGGAGCCGACGGTAATGAAGGCCCCAACACAACAGCCTCTCGCACCCCAAGCATCCCCACCTCAACGAATCTCAACCCAAACAACTGCACCTCAACCAACCGTATCTCGACAGACTCAATCCCAAGCACGTAATAATCATCCAATCGATGATGGTGATAGTGATCCTTAAAATAATGAAGCACCGCCCTCGCCCACTTTGTGTGTTGATATTAATAGGGGAATTGATCAACCTCTGGTGGACAAAAACTATCAGCTTAATGACTCGGAAGGAGGGTACATAGATTCAGATGATGAGGAACTGTATAAAGGGGGGCCAATTACTATTGGTCAGACATTCAAAAATAAGAAATCCTTTCAAAAAATCCTTAAAGAGTTTTCAATGAAAAATAATTTCTAAATTAAACTAATAAAAACTAGTATTCTTCGAGTTACAGCGAGGTGTATTGAAGTAGGGTGTGTTTGGCGAATACATGCATCGAAATTGGAGGGTGTGGATACCTTTGTCGTCAAAACTTTTCGTCCGGTGCATACATGCGAAAGGTCAGCTTTCGAAAGCGGACATCGCCAATGTACGACATCGTGGATAGCTTCCTTCATGAGGGATAAGTTATTAAGGAGCAATTTAAGATATTACCGTCGTATGTCACCGGATTACAGCGGGTCGATCCAGACATGCAGACCGAATTATATCGCGAACCTGATAATGCCTTTCGGAGGTTCTTCATGGCATTTGGACCTTATATTAGGAGTTTTCGTAATACTTTACGAAGAATAATCACTGCAAATGGGACGCATTTGCACAGACGATATAAAGGAGTACTGTTAATAGCTACGGGGATAGACGAGAATAGATGTTTATTTCCCATAGCATTCAGTGTTGTACCTAAAGAGAATAAAGATCACTGGAGCTGGTTTCTTGAACTATTATGGAGTCGCGTAATCAGGGACTTTCAAGAGCAGTTTGTGTTGATATCAGACCGACAGATGAGGTTGATGGAAGCTGTGCAAAATATTTTTCCTAACGTATTTCATAACTACTGTATGCGACACCTAGCTCTGAACCTTTTATACATATATAAGGATATAATCTCCAGACCTCTTTTTTAGGTTGCTGCCCGTGCATTCTTGGAGACAAAATTTAAACAAATTTTATGAAAAATTGAAGACAAGCCCCCCCGGAATGTACGGCATGCATTAAAGAAATCGGTGACCATTTCTGGGCGCATGCATATTTTTCAGGAAGCGTTATGATATGCTGACAACTAATATAGCTAAAAACATGAATAATGTATTGAAGATAGTCAAAGAAGAACCAATCGTGATCATGCTAGAAACCATTCGCACGAAGGTAGCCAAATTCTACCTTTGGTGTAAGGAGGAAGGAAATAAAATGACACACATGTTGACACATATGGCAGAAGAGCACATAACACGAAATTCAGGGTGGGCCCGTCGAAAGAACATTCTTCGCTATGGTCGCAATACATTTTAAGTTAAACGGGGGCAGTACACTCACAGTGTCGATTAGATAAACAAACATGTACATGCCGATGTTGGGAGAAGTATTCAATATAGTTTAGTACAAAAATACCGCAGTCCCAACCGTTGTGTTGGCGCGGGAGATTGACACTGTCCATGACCGTTAGCTTCCACGGTTGATCTAGAGTAGACTTTAGACCGAGAGCGTGAAGAAGGCGCGGTAGATGACCCAATAGATATTATTTGTGCGCATCAAATTTCCTTGAGCACTATCGGTCTATCGGGTCTATCAACTTAACAATGTGATCATCTACGGATATTATGGCCAAGGCCCAGTGACTACATTTTTAACTATGCATCGGGAAAAAAATTTGCACAGAAACGAAATTGAAGATATAAGCAGTGGAATCGTAAATAATAAAAAACATAAAAAAAATGTTAATGTGACTTAAAGCGGAGTGGAGTCTTAAAAAAAAAACTTACCATCCCACAATTGACCGCGTGAATTCCGCGTGTGGCATTGGTAAGCTGGGCTTTAAGTGGCTTGCAATGGTGATGAACCTACCACTTTTCACAATAGGCTTGCCATTTATCAAAGTCGCTGAGTGCTCCCAGATCTTGATCACGGATAAAAATTTTAAATTTTACTTGATCCGCTATAATCAAGGTGTGAAAGGCGTGAATTGAAAGTCATGAAGTGGAAAGACAGATAAATAAATAAATAAATAAAACAATAAAAAATTGAAACCTTATCAAGGCCGCGACAGAAGCGAACTAGCTTTTTTCCACCTTTTCTGAAAACATTGAGTCATTTTTATTCTCAAGAACCTTAAAGTATGCGTCCATGACTTCATTGTCGAGCTACGTGCGTCCTTTGAAGACCCTTAAAGTAGCAATTGTGACGTCAACGCCCATGACATTATTAATGATCACAATGTCCTTATTCGCCGGCCAGTTTTAAAAACTGAGCATGAATTTATGCTCCATGGATTGTGGCTCAACCTCATCCTCCTCCACAATCACTCTCGGAATCTCTCTGTTAATAGCAGCTTTGCTGGTCGGAGTCTTTCTCTTCTTCCGAGCACACAAGTCATATCCCATGCCCTTCTCGGTTTTACTCTTTCGAGCACACAAGTCATATCCCATGCCCCCAGTAAAACTCTAGAGTAACTCACCCAATAACTATTGTGTAGATTAGGACGAAAGCAATCTCCTTCGCCAGCTTTGAAGACAGTCGATGGTTGACTGAAAGGGCGTTCTAAAGTTTTGGTGGGTGCAAATAAAAATACTTTAAGATTTCAACAACCAATGCATTTACAAGAGTTTAATAATAATCCATCTCATGAGCAAGTATATGTCTAGCAAAAACTCCAAAACAAGTTTCACCATCTCTACAACTCTTCTCGGCTTCAATGCTCAAGATCTCAGATCGAGGAACCCTGCCAAGTAAAGAGCGAAACTCATTCACTCACTCTCTCTCTCTCTCTCTCTCTCTCTCTCTCTCAAATACATGTGAAACCTATTCTTAATCCGCAAGTTTCGATTTCTTGTCCAAAACCTATTATTTGTAAAAATTTCCAATTAAACGCTGATTTATGCTTTGAAATATCTGATTTTTAATCACTTATAGCAGGTGGAAGGCTAAACAAAAGATCCCCAATTTTTCTTTAAAAAAGTTGTTGGTAAGTTTATTTATTTTGCTACTTTACTCTTATCTTTCTCCCTACGGGAGTCGTCCGATATGGCAATTGGCGTGAGTTTCTTATCATCTACGGTAGAGATTCTCTGGTGCTTGGCATCAGGGGATGAGACCACGACAGCAGGTGGGGTTTTTGGAAGGAACCGTTCTCAGAGGCTATGGGGGGTTTTGAATCGGCCGTTACGGAGTTCAAATCAGCGGCGTTGTTGTGGTTATCGGACGAAGATGAGGTTAAAGGAGAGCCGGAACCTCTGGGGTTTGTTGGAGATTTTGCCTGTAAAATAATCGGCTTACGAGGAACGGGCCTCGTAAGGCAAAAAAAATTACCTGCAAAAAGTAACAGTATTTTACACAATAACTTTACCTCCAACCAAACATCATACTTGGCATTTTTTTCGACTATTGGCGTAAAAAACATAAAAATACTTGCAATATAAGCTCTTTATAGCAAACCGAACGTAACCTTATTATTTCTTTTGAATACTCTCTCACATAAAAGAGTTAAAATTATGTCCTTACTTGGGAGTGCTTGATGTGGACTGTATATGTAATAGTCCCACATTGTATATTCAAAAGTCCCAACCCTGCTATAATGTTTTTGTGTGGACGCTACATGTCACGATACGTTTTAGTTGGAGACTTAAAAGCTCCTACCTAAAACAAAACAAGTCATAGCATGTGGGAATGTGTCGTCAAGAGTGTATCCCTCGCTGGTTTTCATATTCTTTAAACGATCCAATGGTCCCCACTAAAACGTCCTCTCAAGGCCTATTTATTGTTTCCTAAATAGTCTAAAACATGAATAATTTACGACACCTTTGTATTTCGAAATAGTATACAATTTTCTTATATGAGCAAACAATGGGGTGTGGTATGAGATCTGCATTTGCACTCGATGGAAAATCATTGTTAAGTGGGCTGTTGCATCCTGTATGGAACATGTAATCAACAACGTGCACCCGTAGACTAATCGATAGGGCACGAATCATCTTAAAGAGAACTACTTGATCTCAATTCAAACTTTCTTATCATCATCTTTTGACATAAGGGTTAACCACTCGACATTTACAGCTTCTCTTTGGATTGCGCCAAAGATACTAGTTTCTTTCTAATTATTATCTAACGATAACAAGAGAATAGTCTTCATAAACCTTTTAACACATTTTATTTAATTATTAGAGGGGATCAAATGTACCAAACACTGTTTTGTACGTACTCAAATGATACAATAGAGAAACAGAATAAACAATGTTACATGCAGGGAAATTGAGGGAGTATAGATACATCTACTCCGTACTCCGTTGATCATGAACCAATGGTGCGGGTACGGTTGGAGATTATGGACCCTGCTAATGAATGGGGTCTCAGTTGCCACCTTGAAGCAGAACGGCAAAGTCATTACTATGCAAATACCTTGCACCGTTGGATCACAACTCAACGGCGCAGGCCAGTTCTGCACTGTAGAGGGCTTCACAAGGATTCTTAAACATGCCCATAAAAAGTTATCCAGATTTCCTTATTTGTTATCTTCAGCTAGTTCATGATGAAACCGTGGGATCGGATTCCCCAACCTTAGCTGAACACCGACTCCGATTACATTAGAGGCTGCCTTCAGTATCTCCTTTTCTGCTTCTTTCGCCAACTCCGCAGCTTCCCTTTAATTCCAAGGCAAGAAAAAAGAAGAAAAAATCAAAATTGCAGATACCGAGTTTATCAAGAGAACGCAAATTAGCTACGGATTGATAAGTGCGGTACCGGATTAGCACATCTCCTGGCATGGAGACCTGTACTTGGAGTAAAATCTTCCCTTGCAGCGAGTGGCGAGTTATGTGTTCAACAGCCATTTTCTGAAACTCATTTCAGTAAGATGGTATGCTAATAATCTATCAAATATATATGAGGCATATGAGTTCGAATGTATGGATGAGCCCATGTATTCGAACTCAAAATCACATGCCACGTGACATGTGATCCCAAAACAACACCCGTTGGGTGTTCAAATCTCATGCTTACCTATCAAGAAAAAAAATACCGTTTTGGGCTCCCATGCAACATGACATGCAATCTAATAAAAAAAAGATTTTGGGGACTCTGTTACCCTTCAAAACTCTGGTCAAAGTTTGCCTACCGCCTGGAAATTTTGATGTATTGAATTTTAGCGCCTTTGATCACATTTTCGACAGTCAATATCCATCCATTTTTTAGAGCTAGTCTACAATGGGTGTCCACCATTATGGGCGGTAAAACACTCCACATGTCTGTTGGACTACGTGACGTGCACGGACTTCCATGCATTGGAAGTCTGTGTACGTCACGCAGTCACACAGGCGTATGGCCTGACATATCCACCCATCAATGATGGATGGACGCTCATTGTAGACTAACACTTTTTTTTTATGAGTTTTAGTACTTTTTCTTGTATATGAACCTTTGGGTAAGTTCCTGTGGCAACGATCCCCTGGATATATGCCACGTGCAGTCTACCTGCTTCGAACGCATGGATCCACCATGTATTCAAACCCATATACCCAACCATCACTCTCTCTCTCTCTCTTTCTATATATATATATATATATATATATATATATATATATATATAGGAAATAAACAATGCCTCCAATTATAAAGCCGCAAGAAGACAGTTAATGTTGAAGAGGCCTCACTTGTACTAGACTCCGTGTGCCGCTCATTGCGTGAACCTCATTTATGAGGATTTGGGAAAGAGAAGCAAGGCACAAACAACTACTATTCAGAAGGGAAGAACGATTATTTCTTTTCTACACAACAGTGACAAGTTGGTAAATTTAATGAGAATTCACTAAAAACGAGCTGTTCCAGCCTGCGATTATACGGTTTGCGACACAATTTCTAACCCTACAGAGTTTAGCTAGATATAGGCGTGAACTGAAAAACATGGTGTCATACGAAGCATAAGGAAAATATGAATTAGGACTCCAACAATAAAAAAGACCTGCTTGCACTGAAGTTGCCGACCTGATCTACAACACCTAGTTTTGGACAGATGTTGACTACTTGATCGTCGTCACTACCCCGTTGGTGCAAGTGTTGAGGTTGGTAGATGGTGATGAGAAACCAATGATGGGGTATGTTTACGAGTTAATGGACAAAGCAAAATTGGCTATCAAAACCAAATGTCCTAAACTGCTTATGCAGTGATTTGTATTTATTTATTATTTTTCATATTATTCACTGTTTTCATATACTAATGAGATTGCTCATATTTTATTTATAGCACACTATTTGAATCCAGCCTTTCGGTATATGCGACGCTTCGAGTTGAGTGAAGCCGATGAAGTGCACAGTGGTTTGCTCAATGTGATCCAACAAATGCTCTCTGAGTTGGCAAACTAAGGTCAAGCCATAAGAGACGTGAGTAGTCATAACCTATAACTCACAAGTCAAATGTCATATGATCAATTTATTGATTTGTGGGTTATTGTATTTCATTTTTATAGATTGACATGTTCCGCAAGAAATATGGGTACTTTGAGACGAGGTTAGCGCAATCCCAAATCCAACACAATAAACTAGCTGATTGGTGGATGCAATATGGACATGATGGTCCGATACTGAGGCGGATTGCAATACACATTTTATCGCAAATATGTTCCTCATCCAACTAGGAGCGGAATTAGAGTACTTTCCCTCTCATTCACACGAAGATAAGGAATAGACTAACTATGGATTGATTAGAAAAGTTAGTCTACTGTCACAACAACATACGATTAAGGGCCAGGAATATGCAGAGGACCAACAGTGGTAAGCAATTATTTGAAGTCTTAGTTTATACAATTTTTATTTGATATAATTGACGAGGCATATACTAATTCATCTATCATATTCTACTTTACAGATAGTGAATATTTTAATCCCCTCGAGTTGGATTATTTATTCACGGAGGATGACCCTTTGAATCAGTAGATCGAAGAGAGAGAAGAGTTAGTGTTGGATAGTGAGAGCACTGCATGGTTGGACAATGCTGAAAGAATAGAGGAGCAGACATTCCAACAACCTAGGCGGAAAAAAAGATTGAATCGTCATTTAGTGGTTGGATCTGATGACGAAATGCAACCAGTAGTGATAAGGGGGACGATGACGATCATAATAACGATGATGGGGGCTGATGGTGGAGGCGATGAAACCCACGTTGGCACTAGTGGTGGAGGGGATAATGTTGGTCCCTCTTATTCATATGGAGGTATTGCCGCATGAGATGATGGACCGATAACAATGTTTGACAATCCTACATCTAGAGATAGAGGGGTTAAAGGAAGAGGAGCGTCAGAATCTTACCAAACACCACCACCACCATGAGGTCCACAAGATGATTTGGGTCATGACTTCTAGCTTCGGGGGATTTAGTTTGCAAAACACCGAAGATTCAGCAACCAATAACCCATACCGGCCTCAACCAACCTAACCCGGGCCATATGACTTCGTTGGTAAAATTTTTGGAGGACTGACCTTTACCTATTACACTGAGCCATATTCATCGCTAATGCCTCAGTTTCAAGGGGGCGCATATGATCATGGGTATCAATATGGCCAATACTATAAGGAAAGCTCACGCATTGATGATGATGATCATGAGAGCCAAAAACCACCACGAAATTCAATGTAGCTTTAAAGTAAGTTTTTCACGTACAATGTACCTTTTAATTTTGATCATGAGTCATGTAAAATGTAATTTAGGTTCTGCATTGATAAAATTTCGAAATATGCATCAAATAAGCCTTAAATAAATTTAAAAAAAATTGAACTAAATAGAAAACCATTAAAGATAATTTTTCTGATTTTTAGAGTACTTTTAGGATTTTTTGAAAAAAAAAAAATGTATCAAAATGATACATTCAATGTATCGCTTATACATTGAATGTATTGGGCGATATGCGATACATATCGTCCTAGAGGTTTGGACGATATGTATCAGAATTTTGATATTTTGATCCATGGAACTGCCTCCGTCAAAGAGACCTACTTGCACTGAGTGGTTGACTTGATCTACAGCACCCCATTTTGGGCAGATGTTGACCACCCGGTGGTCGTCACTATCCCGTTGATACAGGTGTTGAGGTTGGTAGATGGTGATGAGAAACCAATCATGGGGCATGTTTACGAGTCAATGAACAAGGCGAAATTGGCTATCAAAACTAATGCCCTGCAAAATATAAGTAATATTTGGCGATTATCGACAATAGGTGGGATAAATAATTCCACCACTACTTGCATGTCGCGGGTAAAATATGCCTAACTATTGATGTAGTCAGTTGTATTTATTTATTATTTTTCATATTGTTCACTGAGATTGCTCATATTTCATGTATAGCACATTACTTGAATCCTGCATTCCAATATACGCGACGCTTTGAGTTTAGTGAGGCTGATGAAGTGTACAGTGGTTTGCTCAATGTCATCCAATGAATGCAGCCTGAGTTAGCGAACCAAGGTCAAGCTATAAGAGACGTGAGTAGTCATAATATTATGTTTATTTAAAAATTTGTAGATCAATATGCTCTATTTGTTTATTGATATGTAGGTTATCGTAATCCGTCTTTGTAAATTGATATGTTCCACAAGAATCATAGATCATTTGGAACAAGGTTAGCGCAATCTCAAATTCAACACGATAAACTAGCAGATTGGTGGATGCACTACGAACATGATGGTCCAACACTAAGGCGGATTGTCATACACATTTTATTATAAGCATGTTCCTCATTCAATTGTGAGTGGAATTGGAGTACCTTCTCTCTCATCCACACGAAGATAAGGAATAGGCTAACTATGAGATAATTGGAAAAGTCAGCCTACTGCTATTATAATGTGCGGTTAAGGGTCAGGAATATGTAGAGAACTAGCCGTGGTAAGCAATTATTTGGAGTTTTAGTTCACACATTTTTTTAGATGTAATTGAGGCATATACTAACTCATCTATCATATTCTACTTTACAGATAGCGAATATTTTAATCTCATTGAGTTGGATTATATATTCACAGAGGATGATCCTTTGAATCAGTGGATTGAAGAGAGAGAAGCTCTAGTGTTGGATATTGAGAGCACTGCATGGTTGGACAATGCAGAAAGAATAGCGGAGGAGCAAGCTTCTCAACAACCTACACGAAAAAAAAGACTGCATCGTCATTTAGTGGTTGGATCGGATGACGAAATACAGCCCGGTAGTAATAAGGGAGATGATGGGGGTAGTGGGGGTGATGAAACCCACATTGGCACTAGTGGTGGAGGCGATGATGTTGGTTCCTCTTATTCTTATGGAGGTATTGCCGCATGAGATGATGAATCGACACCGTTAACAATGTTCGACACTCCTACATTTAAAGGTGGAGGGGTTGAAGGAAGAGGAGTTTCAGAATCTTACCAACCACCACAAGGTCTACAAGATGATTTGGGTTATACTATATCTAGCTTTGGGGGATTCAGGTTGCAAAGCACCGAAGATTCAACAACTAGTAATCCATACCTAATCCCTCAACCAACTTACCCCCAATATGAAGACTTCATTGGTCAAATATTTGGAGGACCGACACCGACATTTCCATTTTACACTGACCCATACTCTAGGCTAATGCCTCAGTTTGAAAGGGGGACATATGGTCATGGGTATCAATATGGCCAACACTACAAGCAAAGTTGCCGCACTGATGATGATGATCATGACGACAAAGAACCACCAAGGAATTCAATGTGGCTTTAATGTAAGTTTTTCATTAACAATGTGATATGCTCAATAGTCTATTATTCATATTATCATATACAATGTTGAGAGGTTTTATACTTCTAAGTTGATAAAATTCTCAAATATGCCTCAAAGAAGCCTTAAATAATATTTAAAAATTTTGAAATAATAGAAAACCATTAAATATATTTGCCCAGAATTTTAGGGAGTAAACTCATCTCCATATGGGAGGACATGAAAGTGAGACTTATTGAAAAGTATATTCCTTTAATATACCGCCACCTTCTATGGAGTTTGAAAACCAAGACGGATGAGTGTCCTGATTGCTCTAAGTGTCAAGGGTTCGGACATTTTGCCTATCAATGTCCCACAAAATTTCCCGTTCAAAGTTTATTCATTAAAGCTGAAGAAAATAAGGAACATGAAAAATTGAAAGTAGAGGAGGAAGTGTATGACCTTAATACCGTGATAAGTGAGGAGGAGATAAAAGAGTGAAAGACCCTAAACCTAATTTGTGTTAAAGAAACCTCTATTTCCGTTATGAATGATAGTTCCGTGTTAGTCCCATATGAGTCACTCGAGTCACTCACACATGAGTCGTTAGTATCAGTTGGGTCGATTACACATGAGTTGTTAGTGTTAGTAATGTCACCTACACATGAGCATATAGAGTTTGTAGATGTATATATACCTCATATTCTCGAGTTTGCATTTTGAATCATCTCATGAGTTTTATACTGATTCACGTTCGGAATCATACTGTGAATTAAGTCTCGAGTCACATTCTGCATTACATTGTGAGTTACCATCTGATTTTCATTCTGAGTTGCATCAAATTAATGATAAGATTGTATTGAGCAATGGAAGCACCGAAAACTTTTCTAACTCACAAAATTTGTTTAATGAATTTAAGGATGATAATTTTGTTTTGGTTCAATTTAGATTAGAACAAATCCCTCAAGAAATTGTAGAGGGTCTGTTCAGATGCTATATTAGAAATATTCCGATCTTTGAAATGGGTCATTATGCTAGTCTAGATTTTCCTCTAGACATAGATACTAATGCAATGATTACGTTGGAGGATCTTACACCTTTTTAGGACCAGCAACAAAACCTTCAAACCCATTCCTTAATGCCCATCCACCTGATCCCAATCTTATCTACCCATTGATTTCCAAATACCTGCCTGAACAATATGTGAAGAGGTTAGATGCAAGGATAGTTAAGGTGGTGTAGAGAGGTCATGGCAAAGAGGTTCGCTACGCTATGGCGTGGCTATAGCAAAACCATGGCGAGGCTATTTATTATTGTAATTTTAAAAAATAATTATTTTATCTATTAATTAGTAGTATTCTATTTTATATAAGAAAAAATATATATATGAAGAAAAAAATTCAACTACTAAAGCATCATACTTCGATTCTAATATTGAGGATTTCATGCTCTAGGAATAAACAAATATCAATAAATACAAATCAACTATGGAACATCAACAAATTTGCAATATGGTAAGTATAAATAAATAAATATGAAACATCAACAAATATAAAATATTAAAAAATATGAAATATTAAGTACACATACAGTAGTGTCACCGACTTTGCGGTTTCGGCGACGGTGTTGGTAGCTGTTGTGACGAGAGAGAAAGAGAGAGAGAGAGAGAGAGTCGAGGATTTTGTAACTTATAAGTTGAGGTTTTGCGACTTGTAAGTTAACTTTTGTAGCTTATATTATAAAAATGACATTACTTATAAGTCTTATACGTTATTATCCAAAAATAAAATAAAATGCATAGCGACGCCATAATGTTATTCTACCATGGCGACGCTATGACGTCGCTATTTAGCCATCATGGCAATTTGATCATATATGGCGTTTCTGATCGCCATTCGTCATGGCAAGGCCATAGCGAGGCCGTAGCATGGCCTTGACAACCATGGTTAGATGAAAAGTTTTGAGAGATCCATGTTTTGTTACCAAGGTAAAGACACACCAAGCATATCGAGAGGATCTTTTTAGGTGAAAAGGTAAACAAAAAATTGATATCACTTGGACTACAAGGAGAAAGCAATATGGAAAACATCAAGCATGCCTCATCAAGTGCCCAATCGAGGTTCCTTATATATTATCCGTGACCTCCGTAATGAAAATCCCTGTCAACCAAAGTTCGAGGTCAAACTTCTTCAAAGTACGGGGAATGATGCGGAATCGAAGCCTACATGTCGAGATCGTGGGCTGATACAGAGGAAACATCAAAAGAGAAAATGGACCTGCGAATGGGTTTTTAAAAGGCGTGTTAAAGACCCGTTGCACGTTATTTTAGATATTTTATCTAGATTTAGTTTCTTTTTATTATGATTCTTTTAATAAATAGTTTATTTTAGGATTAATTTCCTTATTTGAATCATTTAAGGGTTAGACAAATATGTGATATGTGATTGTTAATTTCTTCACTTTCAACGCAACCATCGCAACAGTGGTCATAAGTCTATAATATATGTCGGAATTGCGTGATTCTTGTTTTGTTGGAAAGCTACTTCGATAAGCTTTCAAATAAGACCAATTTTAACATCAATCGGATATCGTTTGACCATTCAAAAGTAGTCGCGTAATAAGAAAAGGGGGTTAATGGTGAAATTAATTATGATTGTTAGATTAGAAAGTTTTAATGGTTGATTAGGAGTTTGAATTTTAGTAGTATTCTTAGGGTTTCTTTTCTTTATAAATACACATTGTAATCTCTTATTGAATAGTGAATGGTTAATAAAAATTTGCTTTACAAAATTGGGAGCTTTGAACAAAGTTTCTTTGATGGTGCGATTCTCTAAAAACTTAGAAGAACGATTCTTCTTTCCGCTTGCGGTTTGGTGTGAGGCCAACCATCTTCCTTGGAGCGATCCCTTAGATCTTCTACCCATTTTCTATTTTATCTTTTAATTATTGACAGGTAATTTATCTAGTTTATTTCTTCTATTGAAAACACATAAATTCAAAATATTTTTTCCTTGTTATATTTTTGTTGGGAATTTGTTCATAAATTCCTAACCCTTATTTGTTGATTCCCTTTGAACGATTTAAACCCGTCGGGCCGTAAATTATTCAAATCCTAGCAAGGAGTCAAGAGAAAACATCGAGATTGTTGCTTGGTGCCCTAAACTAGATCGAAACTAGAATCTATCTTTAGACCTATTTTCTAGATCGGGAGATTCATATGCTAAAGGACGCTAAATCGAATCAATTAAATTTCCCTAATAAAGTTATTAAATATTTTATGTGTTTTGGGAATAATTTCAATATCTCCGTTACTCAATTAAATCTCAAATTGATTTCAAAATTGCATAACCAGGGTTTTAGCGTTTTTTTCTTGCATCACACCTATAAAGGAAAAATTATGAAATGTGGTGGTTTGGACATGTTCATCGAAAGCCAAAGGTAGACCTTATTCATAGGATTGAGACCAAATTAACCAATTCACCGGGTAACCATGAGAACCGCGTACGTATTCATGGGTCATTTCGGTCCGCTTGGCTGGTTGCGAGCGAGCTAGCCTCTAAATTTTTTTCACTTGTAGGTAGGAAAATTGTAAAAAAAAGTGCGGCTTAGAGGGTTCGAACCCTGATCAAACGTCATTCAAGGCAATTGCACTATAGCCTCTCCTCATTTGCTGGTTTATAATGTTTGGATCATGGATCAAAATGCCGAAAAACCGATACATATCGTCAGAGCCCAAAACCGATACGTATTGGTATCGGATAGTATCGGACGATACATTGAATGTATCGTCCAATTGCTTCCATGCAAATGACCGATACGGTACATTGGGCAGTAAGCGAACCCCAAACCCGAATTCGAACTAAGCAAACCAGCGAACCAGGTAACATTGGTTGAGACACTACAGCCACAAGGAAGCAGGAGAAGAGGAAGACCAATGAAGGCCTAGAAGGAAGCCGTGAGAAAACATAAAGGAT
The DNA here is from genome assembly GCA_021018995.1 of Chloranthus sessilifolius. NCBI lineage: Eukaryota > Viridiplantae > Streptophyta > Magnoliopsida > Chloranthales > Chloranthaceae > Chloranthus > Chloranthus sessilifolius. The sequence goes on along the minus strand of CM037588.1, from coordinate 5,180,001 downwards.
TGTGATGTTACAGAGCTTATAAAACCGATTCGAGTAATAGGACTCACAAAGCCAACCCCAAATAGATGGGATAAGGCTGTCATGATGATAAGCCCCAGTACATAATACACCAATATGCTACTATACCTACTATAAGCATTTGAACAAGTTGATTTTACTTTAAACCAGTCAACTTCGTATACCATTGTGTTATGAAAGTAATTATTTGCAAGTCTGAATATATCACTAAATCAAAAGGAGGTCCAAAACATAAGAGCCATTGAGCGTTTGGCCCCTTCATCATGATTTTCTATCCACAATATGTAGAAAAACTAACAATAAAAGAAAACTATGCATGTACTTCAATCAATTGAAATGCTTTTTAGTCAGCAGCAGGAATACCTTCGAATAATTTGATGAAAATATATCAGAAGCAATTGTCTCAGCATCTTGATGCTTTGAGAAAATACCCAAATGTTGGTGTTCCATTTCCTTCAAATTCTTCCTTTGGTCTAATATAGTGGGTGGACATTCAGAAACAGCAGGATCTACAGAAACAATATAACTATAAGTCTGAGATTGTCTGGAACAATATGGAAAACCAAAAGCATTTCAAGCAAAACAATTGCAGAGGACATATATGAATCTATAAACGCTGATGTCTAATTTTTAATTTCAAGTTCCTATGGATAAACTGTAAGGATACATGTAATAGTAATGGCCGTATATTCTTGGAGAAACTAATCAATGTGATCATCTGAAATCCTGACAGATCCTTGCTGAGAGAAATTACCATGACAAAATGGAAGCACTTCCCTTCAATAAATAATAAGTTCATCATGAATAAGAAATATCTGTAAGTTCATAGTGACGAAGCTAAATAGCTTTGAAAAATGAAAGAAGTAATAATTCCTACCATTTTTTTCCCAATCTGAGCATACCTAGCCAAAAAAATGTAATGTTAATTGACTATAGACTAACGGTCTAATCATATTTTTACATAGCATCCTGGAGAATGTCTAACCAAGTTTAGATGTAAAACTGAATCAAATTATAGAACAAATAGAACTTTTTTGATGGAGTTTAAGGTACAACCATAGGACCAGTAGAGCCGTCAACTCCCAAGCAGCTTCGTGTGTATTATTTTGTTAAACATAACACTATACATCCCTAAAATCTGTGATGCAAGAACTTTCAAGAAAAAATGATTTCAATATTTAAATACTTTTTAAAATTTTAAAAAGGTACACTAGGTAAGTTAACCAGTCTAGTTTTTAAAAAGGTACAAATTTAATTACTTCATGTTTTTGTTAAAATCCTTCCCGTTTTCCTTGTCAAATACATTTTCAATAAGTCAACCAGGCTAACCTATTCCCACTCTAACATATTAAACAGAGTCTGCTGGTGGGATCGTGCTAATGTTTTCATCATCTCTTAGTAAATTAACTTCATGTACGGAAAAAATAAACTCAACTTCAAGTACCAATGTGTATAAAGACTTCCACAACTTCAGGATGGACTTCATGAATTTGATGGCGAACATTTTCACCGATGTCATGTGCAGCGCTAACATTCAAAAATGGATCTACCTGCAAATACAATACAAAATCTAAGTTGGTATCTAATGAGCAGAAAACGAAGGAATACTCAGCAGTGAAATGATCACAACAATAAAGAAACGAGGAGAAATTTTACATGATATATCATTGTCAAATTATCATTATTTTTCATGAATAGTAAAATTAAAATTTAGGAGTTCCATTCCTAGGAAGTTTGTTGAATATGTATATATTTTCATAAGTGAAATAAAAAGGACGAGATATTTAAAATACATAAAAGCATGGTCAAAACACAAAAAACATCCAAAGAACACTAACAAACCAAAATTTTTAAAAAAAGTCACAATACCAATAGTAAACAAAACATAGTCCCATCCCTATAATTTTGCCGAAATAAATGAAGGTCTAAGAATTCATAATCGGCTTGAAACTTGGAAACACCAGTATCTGAGTCGAATTGGCCTGTTTTCAAAACAATTGATACCTTCACAATTAGAATCACATCTTAAGGCTCCAAAATATATATATATATATCTAAATCATTCTCCATTAACAATATATGCTAGCATATGAATATAACACGGGTTCTCATATACATATCCTGGATTTCTAGAAATGCTGAGTGGTATTGCCATCCCAATACCCAAGTCCGCACAGGTTTCTGGGGACAATAGATTATAGTACTACAAAAGTAGAGGGCCTATGTGAGAATCCCTTTGATTATCAGGAATACAGCTAATGTATCATTTCCCAATATATAAAATGGAAAGGCATTCACAACCACAATCATGCATACAAGAACATGAAAGCAGAGGGGGCTTGCTTTTAGAGGCGTGTGGGAGGCGGTGTATGGGTTTTTGGCTGAGGTGTACAGAAGGTGTTTGCCTTTGCCTCACCCCAAACTTTTCCAGCGAAGACATGCACCTTTTGAAAAAAACCCAGAGGAGGCTGGCTAATGCACACATGCACGCACACACAATTTAGATAATCTAGATGTAGAGCATTGAATTAAATACTTTTAAAGGCTTATTTTATCCCGTTTGTGATCAGCATGCAAGCATCCATGTTGTTTTTGAATGATTTATCCACTGCAGTGGAGTAACCAAACTACAATATAAACAATCTATTCCTTGACATTGCAGGACAAAGAATAACGATGGAGATATTCCATCTTAAGGAAATACAATACTGGCAGCTCAACCAAAGATTTCCTAGTGATTACAAGAAATTGGGACACACCTCAATGTGTACATCAAGATACAGAAACGAGCCTGCCTTTCTTCCTCTCAAGCAATGGCATCCCTACAAAAGCATTACATCATATACCATCTGGAACAATTCAAATAAAAACTTCTCAAAGTAGTTAGAACATTAGTAGCCAACGAAAGACAGCTTGATCCACGAACCAAAGCTACCATCATCATAGGCTGCTTACTAGCCAAGCTTTATAAAATCATATCAAAGTAGTGATTATTAACATCTAAAATTTTCAAACAGAAAAGAGGGTTTGATATTCAAAGATTCAAACAGCACTGAGCTATGGTACATACATACACACACACACATATATAGCAAAAAAAATTGTATTATGTATTTGGTTAACCCACAAAATACAAAAATAAAGCCTACATATAGGAATGCAAAATCTATCAAACTAATAGATGAAGATTTCGAAATTACCTTGACTCCTTCGACTTCGAGGATTGTTTTTCTAATAGGATCTAAAAGAGCTTGTGGGACAGCCGCATCAACCAATTCCATGACACTAGAAATTAGGGAAAGCATGTGGAGTCATATAACAGCTACATCTAGTAAAAATATTAACATGTATTTACAATACCAACAACCAAAAGAGTAACAGATAAATGGGTATTGAAAACAATCCAAATGTATAAAAGCTCACTGGAGAAGACTAGTAAATTATCCTTAATGATTTCATTCCATCTAGATATAATAAGAGCATGTTAATGCCTGCCCATGAATGACATATATTCCAATGTAAAATAAAGCTAATAAAGTATTTGGTGAAAACATGAACCAATAGACCATCAAAAGATGAATATGTTAACATAACATGTAAATAAGAATCAATTGTTCATAAAATAGGTGCTTTCCCTTCTTACAAGAACATTGTGTAGGAAATTTTTTTTTCCATGTACCTAGTTTGACTAATATATGCACGTAGTTTCAACAATATGTTATGCATGCTCATGTGACTGCTCAATTGACAAAGAGTAGTGTGTTGTGATTGTTCATTTGAAAATATTAGTTTCACCTTCATTTGTGATGCTATTTTCCTTTAAATGAGTCCATACATGATTCTAAATTTTGGTTAAGCACTGACAATTGGGTCATCCCCATTTTTAAATGCCTCCCACATTATTTCTTGTTCCAAAGGCATTTTTCCCATGAATAATATTGGTAGTCTACCAAATGCCTTGGATTCTCCTTTTTTTGTCTTGTGCAAATAATGCAACTTTAAAATTTCAATATTCATTCTACTAAGGACCCTTTTGATGTGACAATTATATGAGGTTTTTGCTATTATGTTTATTTCATTGATAAATTTCAAGGGAAACCTAAATTTACGTGTGTGAGATGGAAGTGTAGCTTCAAATGATATGTAAGTGCAAAATAGTGGGTTGTATTAAACATGTGGCTTAGGAGGTGCACGCGCAGTCCAAAAGAAAAATTATATGTACAAGAAAACATGGTGGTGATTGTGGCAGTGGTGGTGGTGGTGTGTAGAGGTTCAAGAGTATATCCTCACAAAGAAAACATGCTTCAAGGAATGACCAAATATAGGTGATGCAGAATTTAGATCCGCATGGTGGGTTGTGGTAGAGTCAAACGAAGAAAATCAATGGGGAAGGAGTGGACCCATAAATGGGCTTTCAAACGGCCTGTGAAATAAAGATTTGGAGCGTGTGATGGTCAATAGATCGCCCAGAGACTCGATCAATCGATTGAGGGCAGTGTGCTGTGAACTTTTTGGCGAATTTCTTTTCTCAGTTGATCGATCGATCGATTGTGGTACGTGACTTCGTGCGATTTATAAGTTTATAAATCGATCGATCGATTCTAGAATCGATCGATCGATTTGTCGCGAAGCCAGATCCGCCAAAGGACAGAAATTTAGGTTTGTGGGCAAACTTGTCTTTTTTAGTGTTTATTTGTTTTAGGGTTTTCTTTTTTTGAGGCCTACTATATAAAGTCCTTATAACATTGTAATGAAAATGAAGAATGAATGAAAAAATTAAGTTGTTTTTGTGCATCTTGTGAAAGAGTGAATCTTTCGTAGAAAACTTGCGAAGAGATTTAGCCTTTGAGGAGTGATTCTTCAAAGTTATCATTGATGTGAAGCTAACAAGCCTCCTTGGAGAGAATCTGAAGATCATCTATCTTATTCTTCTTTTATTTTTTTGTTTAATTGAAGATTGAGAATCATAACCCCTATCATGCGAGATTTATGCTATTTTAGGGTTAGCGTGCGATTTGTCCCGCATCAATAGGCCAAATGGAAGCTTTCAAAAAGATTAAGCTAGGAAAAAATGGATACTAAGAAAGTTGTAAATATGGTTAAGTATGAATGATATGACCATGCATACGTCAATTTGGAGACAAAGGAGGGGGGAAGATATCGATAAGCTTTACCAAGAGAAAGGTAAATTATAGACCTCAAGAAGATAAAATGCATTAAGGATGAAAATCAAAGGGTCTTGGTGAAAGAAGATAAGAAAGAATCAATGGAAAAAATGTTTTAAAGATATCTTTGTCACGCCCCCAAATTCACACATACGTAAGCCTCAGGACGTGACCTCGGTCGAATAAAAAGGACCTGACAATATGGAGTTAGAATATATAACCAAATAACTGAACTAATTAAAACTAAAAAACAACTTCTATTCTACTATGAACCTTTTACGGTGCAACTGGAGTAAAAAGTAAATTTTCATACAATTATTACCTTTAGCTTGTCTCTCCTTTATTAAATACTTGATTTTCCTTTAGAATTTGATTCTTAATCTGTGTAAACATAATGGGTGAGTCTTCAACTCCGTGATTAAAACTATAGGTAATAGATACTTCTTAACCGGTACCAACATTTACATGGATAGGTATTTGAAAACAGGTATCCATAACATATAAATAGAAAATGAAAACAAGTATCATGTATCTAAACAGGTGCCTGAAAATCAGTTATAAGTGTGTAGCAGAATTTCAGTTATAAACACTCTTCCTTTGCAGAACAGTATAACTTAAAATTCCGGACCGACATATAGCGGCTGGGTTAAAATATAGCTAGAGCCACTACGTAGTACGAGCATGAATACCAGATGCTCAATTCAGGAAATCCAGGAATTTAAAACCAGTATTGTCAGTCTTGAAATTCAGCATTAAATTTATCACTGAATCTACCAAACCGACATATAGTGATTGATTTACTAGCTAGAGCTACTATGTAGATACAAGCACGAATACCAGATACTCAATTTCAGAACTTCAGGAAATTCAGGAATTTAAAACCAGTATTGTCAGCCTGGAAATTCAATATTAAATATAGCACTTAATCTACCGACTGACATAAAGCGATTGGGTTACCATATAACTACTACGTAGCTACGAGCTCGAACACCAGCTGCTCAATTCAGGAAATTCAAGAATTTATTCATATGTTGGTCAGCTATTTCACCATTCGTGGTGCATCCATGTATTTGGTATTCCAGTCATGGAAAACGAGAAATCGGGCAAAATCAATATTAATCATCAGTAATAAACATCTATTAATCCAGTACTTAATTTTCCAGTCATCAGGTGTTAGACAACAATTCTCGAAAATTCAGGAACTACAGGAAGTAAAATAATCTCTAATCCAATTTTGTGAAATCAAGTAATTAAATCAGGTCATATAATTAAATTCAGTAAGCAACTTGGGTAATAAAACTCTCAAAAATTAAATTCAGACATAAAACTATTCTGGTAGGTAATTCAGGTCATAAAACTCTTCAAATTCTTTTTTATGCAAATGCAGGATTAATTAGACTAAGCATACTTAAATATGCTTATTTAAGCTAAGCAGGATTAATTAGACTAAGCATGCTTAATTAGATTAAACACATTTAATTAGACTAAAAAGGGTTAAGATAACCAGGATTAATTAGGCTAAACTACGGGTGTAAATTTGGTCGACCGAACCAAACTGAAACACAAACTTCGGTTTTTGAGTCGGTTCCTACTATACCGAACCCGAAGTGAAACATTTCCATTTCGGTTAACCGGACTTCCCACCCCCCTACACTGAAACCGATCCGATTCTGTTTTCTTCATTTTTTTTTTCAAGAAAAATTATCGGTTTTCTCACCCTACCTTGCTGGTTTTCAGTTTTCTGCTACCATAACCAAAACCGAACCAACAACGTATCGGTTTCGGTCCGGTTCAGGCCAGATCGGAAGGCTCGATTTCCAGTCGGTTTGCAGGTTTCTGTTTTCACTTGCACCCCTAGGGCTAAGCAGGCGTAATCAAGATAAATAGGACTAAGAAGGATTCATTAGGCTAAACAAGATTAATTTAGCCTAAGAAAGATTAACTAAGAGAAGAAAGATTATTTTAGTTTAAACATGTTTAACTACTTTAACTATACTTAACTAGACTATATAAGACTAAATGAAAAATAACTTGGCTGATCGAGCCTGAGCTGGACCAGACTGCCCCTAACTAAGCTGAACCAAACCGATCCTGAGCTGAACTTCCTTCTGCTACCATAACCAAAACCGAACCAACAACGTATCGGTTTCGGTCCGGTTCAGGCCAGATCGGAAGGCTCGATTTCCAGTTGGTTTGCAGGTTTCTGTTTTCACTTGCACCCCTAGGGCTAAGCAGGCGTAATCAAGATAAATAGGACTAAGAAGGATTAATTAGGCTAAACAAGATTAATTTAGCCTAAGAAAGATTAACTAAGAGAAGAAAGATTATTTTAGTTTAAACATGTTTAACTACTTTAACTATACTTAACTAGACTATATAAGACTAAATGAAAAATAACTTGGCTGATCGAGCCTGAGCTGGACCAGACTGCCCCTAACTAAGCTGAACCAAACCGATCCTGAGCTGAACTTCCTTCTCTCTCTCTCTCTCTCTCTCTCTCTCTCTCTCTCTCTCTACTTGAATGGGGAGTTGGGGATGGATGGAACTCCACCCCCCCTCCTCTATTTATAGTTCCCAAGGGGGCACCTCTTTAGGTGGGGTCCACCACAACCTCACTCGGTCAATCACATATTACACACACACACCACACCTGTGTCTCATTATTGACCACACCTTTAATATACATTACTTTATGTCCATTTTATCTACTTTAAGGTATGTACGGATTTGGGCGTTTTGTGGTAAAATGCAGTAAAGTAAAATGACGTATTTCACTTTACTCCATTTACAGCTGTTTGGCAGCATTTTAGGAGGCGTAAAGTGTAGTTAAAAGTAACTAACTTTTTACTCCACCTTACCAAAACAAAATACGATTCCCCCCCCCCCCCCCCTTGTTTTTGAGGTAAAGTCAGGTGGTAAAATTGGGTTGCAACATTTCTGGGGAAATGTTGATTGCAGCCACCAAATCTTTGAGGGTACCCACAAATAAAACCATTGATTGCTTGTACTCGAACAACGGAGATCGTTTTCTGTCCCAATGTACCACACGACGAATCTTGAGATCATTGGTGTAACATCAAATGGTCAAACTGTGGTTCCACATAGCACATATCGTAAAAAAGCGACCTAAAAAATCATGTGGCACATAACCCTGTGACACATATTCCAAGTTACCCGAAAACCATTGACTGCTTTGAATCGGACATGTCATAAAAAAGTGAAATAAAAAATCATGTGACGTATTCCAAGTGACCTAAAAACCATTGACTGATTTCGATCGGATGGTGGAGATAACCTTTTGTTCCAATCTTCCACACGATGGATTTTGAGATCATGGGTGTACCATCGAACGGTTAAATTTTGGTTCCACATGGCGCACATATTCTAATCAAAATTTGTTGAGCACAATAGCCGATAATACACTGATGCATCAAATACCAACTCATATTACTTTTCAACGTATCAAAATGGCTATCCAAATGTTATAAATATAGTAAAACCTAGGATTCCTGCATTTTACTGGAGTAAAATGATGGTTAGGAAACCATGGGAAAGTGGAGTAAAAAGCTGAGAACTTTACTCCATTTTACCAACTTTTATCCGAACAGGCCCTTAACGTTATCTTAAGGGAATTTACCATTTTGCCTCTAAAATTCCAAAAATGTTGAAACTACCCTTCAGTCCATTCCCTTAACAATTTTAAAAGGGTTAATGGCTCCAGGCAGACATTGAACACCAAAACGGTGTTTAAATGAACTTATAGCAATAAACTTAAGACTTTTAATCAGAGAACATTGAAGTGTGATTATCATTTTTCCATTTGGGGAGCATTTGTGATCGATCTAAATTGTCCAAGTGGCAATATATCTTTGGAACATGACTCAGCCCAAAGAAACATGCCTATAAGTGGATGTGAACCATCTGATTGATGATCTTTAATATCAGCCACTAAAACTGAAAATAATGGTTGATATTAAAGTCCACATATCAGATTGGTTAAATCTCCCTAAACAACCATATTTGGGCCTGTTGCACTTCAATATATGATCTATCACTTTGACGGTACGGATAACCCACATCTTAAATCATTGATGGTGTATGATCATTTAAACACCATCTTGGTGTTTAAATGACGGTCAGGAGAGTCGGTGCCATTTTAAAAATACCCAATCTGCCCCTAGGGAAAAATGACATTTTACCCTTGATCATTTTGAAAATGCCAATTCTGGCCCTGGTCATACTTATCCAAATTTTAGGTACATCTAAGGTTCTGGTCATGTACACTTTCACAGTTGTTTCAGTCATATAAAAATTCAGGTTATTACATTCTTCATCTCAGAGTATGTAAGGAATGTAAGCCATGAAAGGAACCAAATCAAGGGATGATCACCGATGAATCATAAAGTAGAAGTAAAAACGACAATGGAAGAAAATGGAAGTATTAGGACCATATGGAAGAACTTCGAGAGAGAATAAGAGAGCAACATCTAAGATAAGAATCAAGGGTGTCTTCGGCAGAGCAGTAAATTTCAATTCTAGTGCAATTTTGTCAAAAAGAGGGCTTGGAAGAAAAAAACAAAAAAGAAATAGTAAAACTGGAATTTACAAATCCTAAAAATACAATACAACTTTCTATTTAGACTAGTCACAAAATACAAATGAGAGATGAAGGGAGTGTCGGGCTCTTAAGGTTTTGGTGTTATTTTAAAAATTCCTTGTACTTTTGTCTTCTTTCCTCATCTCCTTTTTTAACTATTCTTCTTTATTCAACCTTTCGACAATCTGTGTCAGCTCCTTGTTCCACCTAGGGGTGTTAATGGATTGGCTCGGAACTGCCTCATTAACTAAATGGGTCAAGGATGGGGTTGGACTGCCCAGCCCGCCGGGTACTATATATAGCATAAACGAGAATGCCTTGCTGAACCTGCCACGACTCAGCCCAAAACCGGTTTTAACTAGCACAAACCAGACTGACATATCCGGAAATGGTCTGAATCCAGTCCAGGTCCGATTTGGCCTGACTTGTGGAGACAATATATAGGGCATAAAGAGGCTGGCGTGCTTGAACAAGCTTGAACCCAGATCAACCAGGATTGAACCAGGTCCTACACAATATGGACCTGTTCTTACTCGGCCCAAACTTGGTCTTGGTCTACGTCTAGCCAGGCCTGTTGAGTTATTATATATAGGACATAAATGGGCTCATCTAATCTCAATCTCAATCCAGCCCAAAATTAGCTAGAACCAAACCTGACCAGGACAGAAGCCGGTCCAGGCCTCGCTTAGGTCAAACTGTGGTCCAAATTAAGTTAGGTCAGTCTTACTTTGGAGCTGGATAATTTCCACTTGGCCAAGCCTGACCTGAACTGATTATTTACTAGGCCGAATTGAGGCCAGCACCTATGGCCCCTTCAATAATTGGGCTGGATTTTGGCCTGACCCATGTTAATATCCTAGTTCCATCACAACAGTGTTTCCCCCTCGTAGCAGGACCCTACAACAACCTCATGCCACAAACAGTTGGTGAATGATTTAATCTCTCTTTTCAAACCAAAATACATTACAATGGACAGGCCAAAAAGGCTAAGTTTCAAAAGTCGGTCAAATTACAATTTTAATCAAGTTAATCAAACAACCCAAAAATCAAAAAATAATTTGTTTAAAAACCAATTTAATCAAATTGTATTTTTTTTAATTGGTATTGTAACCAAATTGCAATGAGAACTTAATTCTCATCTCACAGAATTATGCTTAATTCCAAGAACCAATTTGGTTTATGGCAGGAAAATTAACAATTGAGTCAATTTTCAGAGGAAAAGTTTAGTGAAAGGGAAAAATATAGATATGGTATCCTAGTTACCAAGAGTGGCAAAAAGCGTGTAGTAGGTTGGGAAAGATCAAAATTACACTATTTTACGGTTGGAAGCAAGACACAAGTAGAAGATTCTTGCCACTAGGTATGGTTTATTGATTTGGAGAAGGCCTATGCTAGTGTTAAGGAAAATAACTTGGTGGATGCTAAGGAGGAAATGCATCTCAAAATCTCAAATGAATATATAAAGATTATCTAAGACACCAAGGTATGATTTTTTTTTTTTTTTGGCGAAATTTTTTTTGGAAAAAATGACAGTATCGGCCGACACTGTTATACATCTTGGTATCAGCAGATATTAGCGATACCATACCGATACTGTATCACTATTAGTATCGATTTGGCCAGAAACTTATACATATCGCTGACACATTGGTATCAAGTATCAGCTGATACTTGATACCATGTAAGACACATATGAGGGGGCAGTAACTTGTCTTAGCCGGTGACTAAGTTCTCTCCTGGAGTTGAGTTGCGGTAAACGCCTGCTTTGCATCCATATTTATATGAATTGGTTATGCATAAATTTTTCCATGTGTATGTTTTATGTTGCTGCTAATTAGCCAAATAAGAAAACTAAATGAGTAAATGGAAAGTTGGATAGATGGTGAAAGCCTTTAGAGTTAAGGCATTTGAAAATTGGATAGATGGTGAAAGCCTTTAGAGTTTGAGGCATTTGAAAATTACTAGAACAAAGACAAATTTATGGTACGCAAGTTTAGTGAACATTTTTATATGGTGTTCGTAAGACCTGCACTATTGTATGATGTCGAGTGTTATGCTAAGAAAAAGTAACAAGAAGTTCGAATACAGATGGCAGAGATACGTATACAAAGGAGGATGTGTGGAGTAACAATGAAAGAAAGAAATAAAAAATATTATGTAAGAGAAAGTTTGGAAATGCTCCAACAAAAGAAAAAATTAAGGCCTATTGTTTGAGGTGGTCTAGAGTTGTCTATCAACGACATTAAACAACTCTTATACAAAAGATTTAAACAATACAAACACAAGGAAGTACGAGGAGGGAAAGACTAAAAGACTAGGGGAAGTTGTGAGAAGTGACAAAGGATTGTAGGGTGATAGAGATTTCAATAGGAGTTCAATTTGACTTTTTAACCGTTCAACTACCTAGAGCTATGTTGTAAAATTATATTATTAAATTTCTAAGAGATGGGTCGCTCAAGAACAAAAGTGTCATAACAAGCGCAAGTTAACAAAGTTAAATAATAAGCTTCAATACCTTTGATACCCTGTTTGAACTCCAGCTTTTAGAATCATGCCTGAAACAACAAGGCCCGCAAGGGGGTCTAGAAAATGTACTCCAAGAATAGAACCTCCTACAGTCAAGAGTAATGATAAGAAGTCAGCAATGATAGCGAGCAATTGCATTTACGTGAATTTTCATTAAAAGGAATCCAATAAAGAAGCAAATAAAATAATCTGAGGTATTTGAATTCCCTTTTTTTACGTGCATAAGTTCCAATATCTGTTGCCCCATAATATACACTATACAGTGATCGATGTTACTAAGGTTGAAGATTAATAAAAACAGAACATCCTCATCATGAAACAAGTAGCATGCAAAAAAATTGCTTAATTGATGCACACATCTTGTATCACTGCCAAACATATACACAAACTGTATCTTTATCCGATGTATGGTCATATCAGTGAGTAATTTAACAAATATCATGTAAATTATGGAGAAAACACACATTCCGATCAAGAAATAGCTACACATTATTTGCAGATACATGAAAGAATTCAATTAAAAAGTCCCCATAATTAATTTCTAAACAAAGAAAAATATGTAAACAATTACGATTAGCGATGCGTAGAAATTCATGAATTGCTCAGGACTTGCCCAAGTTGACACAATTTGGCCACTGAGTGATTCACAAGCCAAGCCGACTCATTTCCATTAGGAGAGACATGGCCAATTTACACACATCTTAGACACAGCTCAACTACAACTATGAAGATCTTCACCTTTTTTTTTGAAAAGATAAAACTTCACATTTTTTTAATTGTTTCTATTAAATAAATGTACCATTGAGATGGGTCAATTCATAAGGGGCCCAACAAGTCGTTGATACTCGGATGGATCAAAAGAGGCTCTCCCATGTTAGCAAGAAAATGATGTTTATAATCCATGGAAGACTTGCCAAGTCTATATCCCAATCAAGGATCAAAATTTCGGCCGAAATTATCGGTTTCAGTCCCCACCGAAACAATAATTTGGACTGAAATTTCGGTCCAAATTTGTATGGGACTCAAAATTTCGGCCAAATTTTCGGTTTCGGTCAAGCCCGAAACCGAAATTTTACCCGAAATTTTGATCCTTGATCCCAATATACCAGTATCCCGTAGCAAATTAATAGCATCTTTTCTTTGTCAGAGGGATATCCGATGCAGGAAAATCGCACGCTAACCCTAAAATAGCGTAAATCATGCACGATAGGGGTTGAGGTTCTCAATCTTTAATTTAAATAAAAAAATAAAAGAAGAATAAGATAAAAGATCTTCGGATTCGCTCCAAAGAGGCTTGTTGGCTTCGCACTAACGATAGTTTTGAATAATCACTCCTCAAAGGCGAAAACTCATTGCAAGTTTTCTACGAAAGACTCACTCTTTCACATGATGCACAAATTCAACCTTAATTTTCATTCATCATCAACTATTTAAAATTGTATTTACAATGCCTTTATATAGGCTAAGAAACCCTAACTAAGCAATAAATTTGAAATAAGGAAGTCCTAAAACAAATAAAACTCTAAATGGCAAGTTTTTGCCTAAATTTCGTGTAAACCGCCCTTCACAGAAGTCCGTCATATGACTACGAAGGTCCGTCCTTTGAGGTTCCTGCACAAGACCAGAATTGGTTTATGTCACAAAGGTCCTTGACAAGGTTTCAAAATCGGTGGGCGTCTGGGATCGTGTCCCCACCGATCCGGATTAGGCCGGGAGGTAAATGAGGCGGGCTTGGCGCCGCCTGGCCACTGGTGGATCCAAAATCTATTTATATATATATATATATATATATATATATATATATATATATATATATATATATATATATATATATATATATAAGTTTTTTTTTTCCTTTTCATTTACAAATCGAGCTGGGGATAGGGCTTTCTCTTCCTCTCTTCCATAGCGGCCATCACCGGCGGCTCTTCTACACCATCAGCGACCCTCCAGTAAGGGTTTTTTTTTTCTTTTTCTTCTTCTCTGTATTTTTTTTAATGCATCTTATTTTCTTCTTCTTTTTCGAAGCACCGGGGACCGGCAATCCTCCGACAACCTTTCGACGTGTATCAAACTTCCGGCAAGTGTTTTCTTTTTTTTCTTCATTTGTTTATTCTTCTCCTCTATATATATTTTTTTCTGCAGCTGTCTTCTTTTCTTCTTCTTCTTCTTCGAAGCTCCGACAAGGCGATAGCCCTTCGACAGCAGCAGGTATGTTTTTTTTTCTTTTCTTTTTTCTGATTTTTTTCCTTTCTTTTTTTTTTTCTTTTTCTTCTTCTTTTTCCTGGGTTTTTTTTTGCATCATTTTTTCTTTTTCTTTCCTACATTTTGTTTTCTGGTCCTGCATGGCTGCATCTTTTCTTTTTTTCTTCTTCTTTCCTACACAGTGCACAGTACATATACATACACAAATGTATGTTATACTGTATACTAATATATATATATATATATATATATATATATATAATATTATTCACCGTACTCCGTTGGTAGTTGAGACACCTAACTGTTCAACCATATATATACTAATATATATATATATAGAAGTACGATCAAACGGCAAGAAATCGTTGACTGCTTTATAGTTTATAGTTTATTACAAATTGGTTGTGATATTGTGCAAATTGTATTGAATTTTTTTTTATATGACCATTGATTTATTGAATTTATTTTTTTCAAAAGATATGTCATCTTCTATAGCATCGACCGATGCATCAGGAAAAGGAAAAGACGATCCTGGTTCGAAACACTGTTTTCTAAAAGATCCAAAAGTGTTGGGAAAGATTACATGTATTTATTGCAAGAAGGAATATACGGAGAGCATCAACCGATTCAAAAAACATCTCGTCGGTATTAAGGGAGACATAGCCTCTTGCATTTTCGTACCAACAGATATTAGGCCAGAGATGCTTATTGTTTTGAACTTGATTAACAAAAGAAAGATGCAAAAGAGAAAGAAGTTCAATCATTACAAGAGTCTGTGACAATTTACAGTGATGGGGACTCCGATTCTAGTGATGATGAGGTTAATAGAGAAAGTTAGCATTTCTTCTCAAAGAAACCACACACCCAGGGGACAATGGGTTGTTTTGTAGCCCGTAAATCATTGAAGGAAGTAAAAGGAAAGAGAAAATTACATCAAACAGTCATTCCAAAGAAGCTTACGAGGGAGCTGAAGGGACGTGTAGATAGCCATGTTGCAAGATGATTTTATGTAAAAGGTAGCCCTTTTCACACAGTTTGCAGCAAATATTTCTCGAAGATGTGTGAAGCAATAGGCCAATATAGTCCAGGATACATTCCCCCTTCATATTTTCAATTGGGTAATACTTTGTTAGCGAATGAAGTTGAAGAGATTAAGAAGAAATTGATCTCACATACGGAGTCATGGAAACAGCTTGGTTGTTCCATAATGACTGATATATGGATAGACAGGAAGCAGAGAAGTATAATGAATCTCTTAGCGCATAGTCGTTATGGAACGACTTTTCTAAGGTCGGTTGAAGTGTCAGCAAATGTTCATGATGCACAATTCATTTATGAAGTGGTTGAGAAGTGCATCCAATAAGTGGAAGAGAAGAATGTTATACAGGTAGTTACTAATAACGCTGGAAATAACTTAGCTGCAGCGAAGGTATTGAAAGTAAATTACCCAAATATTTATTGGACTCCTTGTGCTGTGCATTCAATAGATCTAATGCTTGGGGATATTGGGAAGCTACCGAAGGTAAAGTGGGTCGTTCAAAAGGCAAAGACTGTGTCCACATTTATATATAGTCACGTGAGGGTATTGAGTATGATGCGGAAGAAGATGAACAAAAAAGATCTTGTTAGAGTCGGGGTCACATGCTTTGCCATTGCATACCTCAGTTTACAGAGGTTTTCAAAGTTGAAGCTCAAGTTGAGGGGATGTTCTCGTCTGATGAATGGAAGAAATGCAGATGGAGCACTGAACAGATAGGAAAACAAACAAAGAGTATTATATTGAGCACCACTTTCTGGAATGACGTGATGCATTCGTTGAAAATCTTTTAACCGCTCGTAAAGTGTAACGAATGGTCAATTCGGATGTCCCTTTAATGGGGTTCATTGATACTTCCACAGAAGACGAAAAAAATAAATTAAGAACTCTTTCCAAAACAATGAGACTCAAATTGGAGCAATGATAAAAATTATTGAAGAAAGATTTAAAAAACATCTTGAACATCCATTGGTTGTGGCGGGACACCACTTGAATCCTTTCTACTATTACAGAGAAAGAGGAAATTCAACGAGGTAAACGGTTTATGAAAGGAGTGAATGATTGCACATCAAAATTTATTGATCCCAGAGTTAGTAACCAGATTATGAATGAGATGGGTTTTTTTATGGATGCTGAAAAATCTTTTGGAGATCTCATGGAAATTAGGCAAAGGAATGTGGAGAAAAAGCTTCAATTAATTCATAAGGGGCCTAACCCAGGTATATTTAATTTACTTTATAAGTTTCAAATCTTCAATTGAGTAATATAAGTAGTTAATGTTTCTAGTTAATTAATTTATTTTTCAAAATTGATTAGCAGCTACTTGGTAGGAAATGTATGGTGTGGATGCTCCTAACTTGCAGAAGATGGTCATACAAATTTTTAATTTGACACGTAGCTCTTTTGGATGCGAGAGAAATTGGAGTACTTTTGAGATGGTAATAGACTTTAATTATTTATTTATGTTATAATTATATATTCAATTATTCATAATTATATTTATTATTTTATTTACGCAGATTCACACGAAAAAAAGAAATAGAATTGGGATATCAAAGTTAAATGATTTGGTGTATGTGCAATTCAACACAAAGCTTTTAGACCGCAATTCTAAAGGAAATGAGAAAGGAGATACTTCAGCTTCTGAAGACAATGAAGGGGTGTTTGAATGATTAATTGACCCCAATGAAGAACAAGTATTTCCCGGTGAGTCACTGACGTGTGGTCTTGTTGGCAAGGCTTCGGGTGTAAATGTAGAAGCACAGCCAAGGAGGAGCACCAGATTTGCAACATAGATATGGGGGAAATAGATGAAAATGATGTTGATGGAGTCACCAAGCGAAATGGATGATAATATCGAGTTTACTCCTTCCGATGACGAAGATCTTCAAAATGAACCATTAGATGATTTAGATGATGAAAATTTGGAATGAACACTACTGTATATGCAATATTTCATTTTGGGCTAAGTGATTGTGGAATTGTGCGGTTAAACTATTTTTTTGCTAAGTGATTCTGTGTTTGAACTTGAATCATGAATGTTTTTTATTTCGAAAAATAATAATTTATTTTGATGCTCTAAGCCTCTAATAGTCTAATCTAATGTTGTGTTTTTCATAGATATAAAATTGAATGTATATATATATATATATATATATACACACACACACACGCACACACACACATAGCGCCCACCGGGATCTTGAGGCACCTGCCTAGCAATTTTCGCCCGAACATCCCTCCGACGGCCCAAATCCTCCCAACGATTTTAAGAACATTGGTCCTTGATTTTATCACAGAGGTTCTCGCGATACATTCTAGAAAAGCTTATTTTTACAGACTTTTCTTTCACGGGCCGTTTAAAAGCCCATTTATGGGTCCACTTCTTCCTTGTTGACTTTCTTTGTTTGACCCAGCCACGATCCAAACATGCGGATCTAAATTCTACAACATTTCCCCTACTTTGAAAAAGTTCGGCCTCGAACTATGGCCGAAATTGATCTTCTGCTCGAAGATCAAGAACACTGTTGGGAATCTCGATCGGGCGTGGCTTGAACAAATAAACTGGATTTGACTCATGCGAGATCTGATTTGTCCTTGATACTCCGATCTGAATCAGCATCGACACACGACCAATATGATTATGAGATTTGTGGGTTATGGAATCGGTAGGCTTTTATCATCAATAATTGCTTTTCAACGATCTCGAAATTTTCAGTGACTTCGGGATATTCAACGGTCTCATCAACCGGTACGAAATCTTCAACCGGATGTTGTTCAAACACAAGATCAATATGAATAATCGGATCTTCTGAAACAATGGGCACAATCGGGGCTTCCATAGGCCTGGAAGTACTCGGATTCACCGTGTGTACGAGATCTTCCACCGGTAGAAAAACTTTAACCCGTATTGGTTTTCTCACGGGTATGGATGTGGGGATGAAACTTGTAACCTTGGGTCTCAAAGCTTGAATCATTGCCAATACGTCTTCGGATAAATCGTGAATAATAGTTTTGATGAGTATCTTACTGATATCCTTGTGCCAAGCAACCACCATCCGACGTGACCTTAGCAACTTGCGGTAAACATTGTTAAGAAGCGCCACATGCTTGAATAAGGAACCATGTTGATCGAATGATCAGCCTTTCTCATCGTACCATATTTTCTCTACCTTCGCCATCTCTTATACCAATTTGATGCCGGATAAACGTTAAAACCCTAATTAGGTGACTTTGGGATTAAGTTCAGATTAAATTGAATGGCGAAAATATTCAAATTACCCAACCACATAAAATAATTTAATAAATTTAATTAAAACAATTAGGCTAACTCAATTTTAGCGCTCATATGCATTGAAATTTTTTGATCTATAAAAACGACTCTGATAAGGGAACTCGAGTTTCAATCTAGTATAGGACACCAAGCGACAATTACGGTATCGTCTCTTGACTTCTCTAGGATTTGAAGAAATTAAAGGCCCGAAGAGTTAATTCAATCAAAGGGGAAAATCAAAATATATCAATTAATAAGGTGTGAACAAAAATCCAGTAACTAATTAACTAGGGATTTTGGGTTTTCGATTTTATCAAAGGAAATAAGAAAAATAATTACCTGACAAAAATTAAGACAACAAAATAGAAAGATAGGGTTCCAAGGTTTCACACCAAGGATGTATGTCGGCTTCCCACCAAATGCACGATAAAACGAAAATTCACTCCTCGAATTTTGAAAGATTCGCTCTTTTGGGTGAAAACGCTTGACAAGTTCTCTAAGGTTTGCACAAAGCAACTCTCAATTTCATTAATCATCAATCAGAATGTTCTACCGTTTCACAAACGTTCTCATGGAAACCATATAATCGTTCATATCATGAAGTGCTTCGAGAATCTGCTCTTATGATTTCGCCAATCCACTTGTCGAGGGTTTGAACTTCACTTTGCTACCAATTTGATGCAGGAAAATCGTACGCTAACCCTAAAATAGCGTAAATCCTACATGATAGGGGTTAGGGTTCTCAATCTTCAATTAAAAAAAAAATTGGATCTTCGAATTCGCTCCAAAGAGGCTTGTCCACTTCGCACCAATGATAGCTTTGAAGAATCACTCCTCAAAGGCGAAAACTCATTGCAAGTTTTCTACGAAAGATTCACTCTTTCACAAGATGCACAAAAGCAACCTTAATTTTCATTCATCATCAACTATTTTAAATTGTATTTATAATGCCTTTCTATAGGCTAAGAAACCCTAACTAAGCAATAAATTTGAAATAAAGAAGTCCTAAAACAAATAAAACTCTAAATGGCAAGTTTTTGCCTAAATTTCGTGTAAACCGCCCTTTCACGGAAGTCCGTCATGTGACCACGGAGATCAGTCCTATGACGTTCCTGCACAAGACTAGAATTGGTTCATATCACGGATGTCCTTGCGATACATTCCAGAAAGGCTTATTTTTTAGGTCTTCACTTCTACGGGTCGTTTAAAAACATTTATGGATCCACTTCTTCCTTGTTGACTTTCTTTGTTTGACCCAGCCACGATCCAAACATGCGGATCTAAATTTTGCATCAATATCCCTCTAGAAGATCTAGCAATCTTTATGCCAAGGAAAAAGCTGAGGTGACCCAAGTCTTTCACCTTTAGATTTAATTCTACCTTAACATGAGTGATAAAGGCATAATCATCACCAGTGACCACAATATCATCAATGTACACCAATAGAATAATCCTTTAACCTCTTGATCCAGCGTGAATGAACCATGTGAGATTTGAGTGGCATCAGATGAATCTCATAGCAAGAACACAACCAAACCTTTCGAACCATGCTCTTGGAGATTGATTGAGGTTGTGCTTGGCATTGTTGTTTGGAAGAGTAGAAAAGAGCAGCTGCTTGTGACAGGGCCAATACTCTGGGTAGTGGCAGGAAGGCGTGGGGGCTTGGAGCTGATTGATTGATCGTGGTGCCAGGACGGCCATGCGATATAGTGTCAGGAGGGCTTCGTGACGCGGTCGCATGGGGAGATGATGCGGGGCGTTATGGGTGTAGTGGTGTGAGCATAACACTGTGTGCCACGGAAGGAATCCGTGCGCCATGGGGGTATGACAAACTAATACGTTTGAGGTCATCAGGTTATTTGCCCATAGATAGTGTTTGAACCATCTATGTGGGAGAGGTCCTGGAGAGAGCCTTCCACACACACGGGGCCTTGCGTCGCCAGAGGGTGCGCAAGTGTCTCCTAGGCATGAAAGGGTAGGCCTAGGACGTTGCTTCGGAAGCAATGTCGTGTGTCACCCAAGGTGAGGTTGCCATATGGCCTCGAGCCGGCATCGTGGTGCACATGGGACGGTTAAGAGGGAGGCACTCGAGGGCTGCGTGGGACTCGGTAGAGCACGACAGCTGAGGGTCAGAAGCTGATGTGTGCTGGTCGCGTGGGCCACACACGATCGTGGGCTTGGTTCAGTATGTCGGTGAGACATGTTGGAATGGGACGGCATTAGGAGCTACATGCTACTGTTGCGAATCGAGGTACTAATGTCTGGCACGAGGGTGAAGCTTGAGCAGGCCAGGTGAGGCACGGAAGTGCTGGCATGCGTGTTGTAAGGGACACGATACGATGAAATGGTAAGCCTTGGAAGAAGATAACCATGATCGGGAGTTCTCGTCCTCTAGGCACGTGGTATCAGAGTCTGATGGTTGGGTAGGTTGGCCTCGTTGCAAGCGGCATCGAGGCGTCGTACGGGTGTGATAGCTGGTGTCGGGCTGCGCCCCCGTGAATTGCTGCTCTTTGTTTTTGCAAATGAATATGGGGAGAGAGAAGGATTGGAAGAAGAAAAAAGGGGAGGCTGCTCTTTAAAACATGAAAACATCCCTCTTTAAAAGAGCATGATTGAAAAATCATGCTCTCATGCTCTTTTAAAGAGGGCTGTTTTTTCTATTTCAAAGAGCAGCCTCCCTTTTATTTGCTTTCAATCATTCTCTCTCCCCACATATTTTTTGCAATAGCAAAGAGCAGCTGTTGCTCTTTTCTACTCTCCCAAAGAGCAATGCCAAACACCGCCTTAGTCCATAAATCAATCTTCAAAGGTGAAAAACCTTCCTAGAATACTCCCCTTGAAGTCAAAAGACGGGTAAGGGATCCATGTAGATCTCCCCACTTGCATGCCCATGCAAAAAAAGCATGTTTAATATCCAATTGATACAAGGGCCAATAATGATGAGCTGCCAAAGAGATAATAACCCAAACAGAAGTGAGTTACCAACCGAAGAAAATGTTGTAGTAAAATTCAAGCCAGGCATATGAGTATAACCTTTGGCCATGAGGCGTGCTTTATCTAAGTGCAAGCACCCATCTATAACCAACTGGGCGTTTGTCTGAAGGAAAGATCAATAAGCTCCCATGTCTCATTTCTCTTACGAGCCGTAATTTCTTCATGCATGGCAGTTGATCAATAGGGATGCCGAAGAGCCTCACCAACAAAGCGTGGAGTAGAGACAGTAGAAGCTCTAGCCAGGGAGGTATGATATGTAGGAGATAAGGCCTAATACAAATCATACTGGGCAATGGGAGCAGTGGCACAGCTCCTTTGACCTTTCCGAAGGACAATAGGTAAGGAGAGGTTATCAACAAGAAGAGAAGGAATAGTAATAGGAGAAGCTAAAGGAGAAGATGGTGCAAGAATTCCTTAGGGGACCCAATCCAAGTTGGCTGGTGGGACAAGATTGTGAGTGGAGGCAGCCATTGACTTGCTTCGACGTTGATAGGTTTACTTGAGAGGAAGACTGTCATGTGTAGATGGAGGAGCTGGAGAAATACCTACAGGAGGAGAACGGGAAGAGGAAATACCATAGATTTTCTTTTTGAGAAGAGGATGGAGTTGCATATAAGACTCATTAGAGAAATATGGAACATCCTAAAAAAATGAAACATCCATAGATACAAACATCCTCCTAGTTTTAGGATCCTAACAACAATATCCTTTAGACATAGGAGAGTACCTAAGAAAAATGTAATGAAAAGGAGACGATAGAGGGGGAAATAAGTTGTGGCGGAAGGTGGTTGGCGAGAAATATGATGTTGCTACCAACAATTGAGACTGGTCTTTCAATGGGACTCAACGTTCGGCTTGGCGGGCTGCTATTAACTCGGTCCGTTTTGAATTCAATCAGGGCATGGAGTTCAGTTGGGGTGACGGTAACAAGATCCGTTTCTGGGAAGACAATTGGGTATCGATGTTCCTCTCAAGCAAGGTTTCCCTAACATATTCAGAATTGTTGTTGCTCCTAATGTCATAGAAGACCTTGTGGAACGACGCATTGATTCCTTCCTATGGAATATCTCCACCAGGCGTATGCTCAAAGATTCGGAAATCGATGAGTAGTACGTCTCTCTCCTCGGGACTATTCAGCAAGCTTCTCGTAATGCTGTCGATAGGGACTGTAGAGTTTGGAAGCTGAATGCTAAAGGGGTTTTCTCTGTCAAATCCTTCTATAATTATTTATTGTTTGGCGCCCATTCTGACTCTTCGCCCCTCTTGGAACAATTTTTGGAGAGTAAAGATTCCCCCCTAAAATCAAATTCCTCACTTGGTCCGCTATTTGGGGAAGATGCCTCACCCGTGATTAGCTGGTCCATAGGGGAATCAATGTTCCTAATAAATGTTTGCATTGTATGAGAAGCCAAGAATCTGTGAATCATGTCCTGCTCCAATGCCCTTTCGTCGCTAGAATTTGGGGGACTTTCTTGACGGCCTGTAGTGTTTACCATGTAATCGGGTTTCCCCTAGCTCTGTGGAGCTGTTTCTCTTCCAATGGCGAAAGAATTGCATGGAAAGGAATGCTAGGGTCTTCAGGAAGATTGGCAAACCCAATTACATGGTAATCAGATCTGCTACCGATTTCATCCTCTGTTGGCTGCTGGGTAGAGACTTCGATCGCGTCGGCACTGGTCCCTCTGAGGCTCACAGCTGGGTGAATCTTAATTTGGTTCGATAATGGAGTGCCGCTTGCTTTTCTCTCCTGTAAGTCGGGGCTGCTCACTGTTTCTCGGGGGTCTATAGTAGTTTTTTCTTCTTTTTGCCTTTCTTTCTGAATAGTTGCTTGCTACCCGCCAAGGTATGACTTCTTTTTGTTTCTAACATAATCCTTTGTTATCTTTCAAAAAAAAATGTAACGAATATCTTTCCATCAAGTTTATGTCTTTGGGGGCAAAGATCATGGACACCACAAGTGCACCCAAATCAAGACCTTATCTTTGGACCATTGCTGAGAACTTTGGATTAATAAGTTAAGTGGCAACATTACTTTAGAATTTCGATTGATGGATTATTGCATAGTTAATTTCATAAGTAATTGTAGTCATTGATTTTATATCAGATTTTATTCTCTTGTTGTGGTTAGATTGGATGGAGTTTTATCATTATAGTTTAGTTCCGTTGCGTTATTGGGCGGATCATATATTGCATTTTAGCATTGATGGACATATGTATGTTATGTAGTGCGGTGTCTCTAGATGTGCACATAGATCCGGTGCGTAATTTGGGGACGTCACAAACTATATATTTCAGTATTTTGTAATGTTTATTAATACAAAATATTATTTTACGAATATAATGTATTATGCATACAACAACATTACACTCCATTTTAGAAGAATTAACTGGAGGGTACAAGCATTGCCCAAGTAAACTTGGATCAGGTGACACGCTGAAAAACTATAGCAGATTGAAATATAATGTATGTTAAATTTAAACAGTATTAAAGATAAAGGAAATGTACCTAATCAGCCACATTAGCTGATTGATAGGTAAAATATGATGGTACGTCAAAGGTTAAAACAAAGCTTATTAGCCAGGTATGAATAGGAACATAAAGAAAATAAAACAAAAATCGAGTCAAAAATAGAACATACTATACAGAAAAGGAAGATTCTTACCGACCCCAATCAGAGCAACTACAGATGAGACGGCATCTGCACGATGATGCCATGCATTTGCTTTCATTAGCCCACTCCCTTCCCTTTCCCCAGCTCTCTTTGTAATCAAGTAAAGCCTATTTTTTTATAAATAATCAATTATTCCCACATAACTACAAAAAAGAACACAGCAAGGCTAAACTGGATCATTTTATGGTGAAGAATTCAAAACAAAATAACTTGATTCATGAAAAAACATATGGTGTCTATGAGGAAACCCTGATCATGAAGAAACAAAAAGATGGCATTAAAAGGTAGAAAGCTGTCCTTGTCACTAGCCAAATACATATCAAAGTCATACAAGGGCTCAAGTATATGGTTCAAACTTAGGAGGGATTTGATGAACAGAACCAACGTAGGGAAACATCAAGAGATATGGTAAGATACCATAGCAAGAAATGGAAACAGGTAATTTGGTAAATAAAAAACCTCAATTACCTTCAAATCTAACTGAGTTTGTAAAGGTTGCTTTATATAACCTTAAGCTAGGAAGCACCAGTGCGGGTACGGCATACGGGTACGATACGGGTACGGAGATTTGGCAATTTTAAAAAAATCAGGGTATGGGTACGGCAGGGATACTTATATTAAAAAATTATTTTATATATATTTATATATATTTTAGGTTATTTTTAAATATGAAAATTAGTTAAATGTTAGACTCCACATGGCACACATCACTAAAATGAAGGACAATTCCTTTTCCCATGATCTAGGTCACTTTTGGAGATGAGTGCCATGTGGAAATAAAAATTTATGTAACAGTACCTCTATTTGCAAATATCGGATTATGGAAGACACCTACATTTAAGGATGATTGACTGATTTGAATTTTGATTATAGAGATTGTTTTTCTGCCCCAATCTTTCACAGAATGGATCTTGAGAACATGAGTGTACCCTCAAACGGTCATTTTTATTTAAATGTGGCACACATAAAAATAGTGGCCCTAAAATCACATGGCACACATCACACACTCATGTGATTTTAGTGTTTATTTTTTTGAAATCTAATCCATACGAAATAAAAAGTCATTAATTTGATCCATTGGGTTATTGTTTTGAAGACTGGGATGAAGAACCATTTTATCTTGCGGATAAGCAGCTCATCTTTTTTTATTATTCTTTAGTCGTACTCGTGCCCTTTAAGAAACAATTTAAACGATCTTACACCATTTATTGGCTATTTGGCTTATGATCTTGGAAATTCATACCGTCAAAGTGATATATCATCAATTGAAGGCCTATGGGTGAAAAAATCACGCTTTTTGGGATTTTTGGGAGATTCAAACCATCCGATCTGTGCACATAATGTCAACGGTTGTTCTTAATTTTGATGACTGATATTGAAGTTCACTGATCGGATGGTTTATATCCACTTATAAATATGATCCTTTGGTCGCAACATGTTCCGACAAGGGATTGCCACTTGGGCAATTTAGATTGATCATAGATGTGTGCCACATGGCACAATGATAAATCTTACTTCAATGGTGTGAGATAAAAAGTAACATTTCAATGGTGGGAGATCATTTAAACAATTATTTTAGATGTAAATGGTGGGCACGTGAGTCGGGCTCTAGGAAGTACCGATTGCAAAAGCTTTAAACAAAGATAATATAAAACTGCAAAAGCATATAAAACTGCAAAAGCTTTAAACAAAGATAATATAAAACCCTTTAAAATAATTGTTTAAATGATATATATTCATATTATACAATCGGGCCCTTTAAACAGTGACAAAATAATGCCCTTAAAAAGCTTTGCTACCGCTGCAAAGTAAACACAGAGCAAAGAAACCCTTCGGCAGCGGAAAAAAAAAACCAAGCCAAAGCTTTCGCGGTGAAAAAAAAAAAAAAAAAAGCTAGAATCGCAATGAAGAAGAAGAAGAAGAAGAAGAAAGTACCTGATTCGAGAAGATCTTCGCAAGGAGCGCAGCAGGTACGTCCTCTGCTACTTCCTCTTCTTCTTCTTCTTCAGTTCTTCAGCTCTTCTATCTTCTTCTTATTTTATTTTTTTTCCCTCCCTTTTGCAACCCTAAAAACGAACCAAAGCTTTTGCTCTACTTTTTCTTTTAGGCTGTCTTTGGGTTGGCTCTTATAGGAGCAGAAGCAACTCTCTGCTTGCTCTCTGTCAGAGCAAATAAAATTTGCTCTGACAGAGAGCAGTTTTATCACTTAAAACAACTCCCCGTCATAGCAAATAGGACGAGTTGTGTTACCAAATATAAAAGCAGAGAGCAAAGAGCAGACAGAGAGCAGTTTTATCACTTAAAACAACTCCCCATCATAGCAAATAGGACGAGGAGTTGTGTTACCAAATACGAAAGCAGTTCTCTGCCGGAGTCAAAGAGCAAAAGAGCTGCTCTTTGCCCTGAAAGAGCTACCCCAAACGTAGCCTTAATCTTCTTCAGTTTTTTTTCCCCTTTTGCAACCCTTAAAAAGCAGTTGTATACCGATTTATCGATTTCGACCCCTAATAAGGCAACCCTAAAAAATAGGGATTAAAATTTTTATTTTTTTTTAAATCAAGCTACTAACCTCCGTATCGCGGTCGCAAATGCGTACTAATTTTTTATTTTTTTAGGGGAAGTGCAGTATAGGATACGCATGCATCGTATCCCACCGATACCGTAATCAATACGAATAATGGAGCCAATGTATATGCCTCTATGGAGTCTTCCCAATTTATTAGTTTGATGACCGCTTCAAGCATTGACCAACCGTGATCCTAAATTATTCCTCTCCACATGTCATGCGCCAAAATTTCCAATAGAGCATCTATCAAAATTAATCCTCAAAATCTTTTATTGCTCGTCCTCCTCCTTTTTGCTTGAATCATACCAATACTTCTACAGTGTTCTTTCAGGTCTCCAATGGAATGTCTAAACCATCTTAAATGGCATTCCTTGGTTTTTTTCTATCATCAGGACTCTCTCTGAACTTCCTCTTACATTACTTCTATCCTTTCTCATCCTTTCACACATCACCTTAGCATAGACATATCAGCCACATGTTACGTAGTCTCCACACTCCCTCGCAGCCAACCATTTTCCATCATATAGAAATGTAGTTCTTATTGCCACCTCACAAAAAATACCCCTTCAATCAAAGAGGCACTCATCTATAGCAAAAGAAATCACTTGTCGATGTCCTCTTCACCACTCTACATGGATCATGTTCCAGATATCCTCCTCAAACCCACAGTCCCATTGTATGGTAGAACTCACATATTAAAATTTATCACACCATGATACTAAATGGTCTTCTATTTCCACCAAATCACACTCCCTACTCTCATGTTCACTAAATTTGCACCCTCTATCTTCCGTATTGGCTATGCTAATTTGTGAACCCCTTAACTCAAAAGCATTTCTCCTAATTCCAACTTATTATTTTGCTTCCTTGTCTAACTAATTAGCATCACATCTCTGATCATCAACAAACAACAGACACCATAGAACCTCATCTTGTATTTTTTTGTTAATTCATCCATAACGCAATAAATATAAGACTCAAAGCAGACCACTGATGCAGCCTAACTCCAATTGGAAACTTAGCTTCTCTCCACACTGTTTTTACTCTAGTAACCCTATTTTAAAATTTGGACACTAATGAGATGTGCCATTCAATACATTGGAATATCAAAGCAATATCAAAGCCCGATGATACAACTCACATCATCTTGGAAAATCTTAATATCTCTCATTTAGAAACATTTCCTCCTCGGCACGCTTCAAATTATATTATTGACACCATATGTACCTTTTCCCATCTATTTCTGAACAGTTCGTAGAATGCCGGAATAAAAATTGGTATCGTGTATGATGTGCTCCGACGAGGAGGAGTCCGCTACCCACCTTTCCTTCATTGCAGAATGGCTTGCGAGGTTTGGGGTGCCATTCTCAAATGCTTTGGGATATCCTGGACTACGCCTGAGTCGCCTTATCTGCATTTGCTTATCTGGGCTGCTGTGAAGGTGAAGGGGGAGAGAAGGGTCCTTGGAGGACTACTCTGTTCGCCGTTATGTGGTGCTTATGGTGTGAGAGAAATTACAGAATTTTCGAAAAGAAAAGTAAACCTGTGGGTATGGTTATTAGGTCGGTTTCGGAGCTGGTGAGATTATGGGTCGTGAGAGGTGGGGTTGGTGATACTCATATTTCTTTCCTTTGGGACCCAGGTTAAGTGGGCCGAACTCTTTTTGGTGCCCGTGTGTTGTTGTTTTTCCTTTTTTCTTTTGCTGAATTCTGTTTTGGTTAGTGTGAGTCGAGGTTGTATTATTTTTTTCAGCGCCTTGTTGTTTATTTATATAATCTCTATTACTAATCAAAAAAAAAAAAAAAATTGGTATCAAATGTCTCATTGTCTACAAACTGGTTCTCAGAAATATTGGATTCTTGTCTTAGATATTGCTCCACTACTCTTGGAATTTCATAATATGATGCACAAGTTTAATATTTCAACAGTTGGCACGGTTCTAGATATCTCTTTTATTCTTATAAATAGGGACAACGGTGCTCTTCCTCCATTCTTCAGGCAAATTTCTTAGTTTGACTGACCAACCAAACAAGTCTCCTCTTACCCATCAAAATCCATAGCTCTATATGTATACAATTTGGTCCTAATGCTCTCCTTTATTTTTTTTTTATCTTTATAAACGTTTATTTTGCTTTTGTTTCAAATAGTTTGTTAATCATTCCTCAATTTGGTACCCCTTCTTGGTATACTTCTCCCACAGCCATTAAAATACGTTCCTGTCTATTTCCCATCTCATCAAGACACTTATCAAAATAAAAAAAAAAGCTTCTTTCATCAAGACCCTCTGATCTTCATCTCAATACACTTACCTAATCAAGACCTCAAATTTCCTTCTCTTATCTTGGCAAGCTTGGTATATAAATTTTCATACTCTCCGAATTTGCCTTGCTTTTAGCTAATAAACTTTTGAACCTCTGCATGCTGCCAACACATTTTCTTTTACGTCTAACCCTTTACTTTAGACTCCCCAAAGGACCTCTTTAACAACCTAGTTATTACAATTTGGTATTTGTACCTGTTGGTGTGCCTTCAGTATTTTTCCTATTGTTATAGTATTATATTGTGTAGTGGTGCCTCACATGGGATCCTGTTGAAAAATGAAAACGACTACTGATTATTACACAATTCCTCCTCCACCTCCTCAATTAACCCCATAACTCAAAACGTATTTTCAACTAACATCCTGGTATCAGAGCTAAGATTGCTGGTGGAACCCTGCACTGACCCCATCCTCTACTGATGCCAGCATGGTTTACTGTTAATGTCAGCCACTGATCCATGGTTGATGGAAGTGTATTATTTGGTAGGCCATAGTTTATCAAGTATTTTAGGAATTTTTGCCATATTTTTTAAAACATATATTAATGTGCTTTTCAGCACGGTTTTCTGTGCCAAATCCTCCATTGGATGCATGTCGGTCTCCCATAGTGGAACAAATTGACCATTTTTTGTTTAACAATCTTTTTTTTTTGAGAAGGTAACAAACAATATATTAGAAAGAAGAAAAGAAAACGGGGTACAAAGCGCATACCTTGAAGGGTAGTAAGAAACTACCCACAGCAAAGGAAAACAGAAAAACTCGGCAAATCACTCAAGAACTCACACCCCCGGCCATCAGGAAACAGGACCAGCAGCAGTAGAAACAACACCCAAACTGCCAATAGCAGTCCACAACCCCTACATGCAACAGTCCTCCCATAATCTCAGGAAGTAGTTGGTCCCGTCGTTTGAAGTCGTGATCTTGCAAGCGTTCCAACTAACCACCATATCTTTGATTTCTCTTATAATAAGCGCGAAAGGCCTTGCTTTACTATTAAAAATTCTATTATTTCTTTCCAACCAGATCGCCCAAAACCCCGCATACACCGTTAGCAACCATAGCTTTTTCTTTGGGTAATCAAGCATACTCTCTTTCCACATTTCCATCATTTGCTCTGGCCAATGCGGCATTGCCCAATCAATCTTGAATAGCTTGAAGATAATACACCAAATCGACCACGTGTAAGGGCAATGAAGGAAGATATGGTCGATCGACTCCGTCCCCCTCATGCAAAGCATACATTTGTTGATCATCGGGATATTTCTTCTGATGAGCTGATCCCTCGTAAGGACTTTCTTTTAACCAGCAGCCAAGAGAAAATTTTAATTTTTGGCGACATCTTTATCTTCCAGAACCCGGTCCACATAATATTTTGGGGATTCCCAGTTTGTCTCTCCTTTTGGTTGTTGTAGAAAGATTTGACAGTAAAGGGTCCTTTAGCTGAATACTTTCATTCCCTAATGTCTTCATGACCCATGTTTGGACTCAAGCCTCCCAGAACATCCATCAGGTTGGAGTATTCTTCCTTCTCCCATTCCCACAATCTGTGCCTTAATATTCCATTCCACAGAATTACCGAGCATATGGAACAAGCTGCTGACCTTGGCGTCCTTGTAGATTGCAAGTCCAAAAATGATTGGAAACCTTCTATACAGTCGTTGATCCTCAGCCCAAACGTCTTTCCATAGCCTTATTCTCTGACCGTCACCCCACCGGAATCTAGTCTCCTCAAGAATGTCCCATGCACATCTTTTGACAGCCTTCCACCATTCCGATCTATGGCCGTTGTTTGAAGAATCCTCATCTGGGGCCTCGTATTTAGCAGCCGCAATCCGACACCACAACTTATTTCTTTCTCCTTCCTCTCCCATCCGCCACACCCACTTGGCGAGGAGAGCTCTATTAATTAGCCTCAGATCTCTGATTCCAAGACCACCATGCTCTTTAGGTTTACAACAATCATCCCACCTAATGAGGTGTAACCTCTTCCAATCTCCCGCTCCCTCCCAAAGGAAATCCCTTATAATTTTTTCCAGATTGAGAATCACAGCAGATGGAAGCTAAGGTTGACTTGATGAGAGTTAGCCTCCCGCCATAGCTTAGCAATTTACTTTTCCAAGTGGCTAATCTCTTCTGAAATTTCTGCACCACTCTATCCCATAACCGCACCCTTCTCCTCCCGAATCCCGTAGGGATTCCTAAGTACGATATCGGTAAAGTCGCAGTAATGCACCCCATCTGCGTAGCCACCCTGTCAGTAGCCTCGGCAGGCATGTTTACCCCAGACAGACTAGATTTGTGTATGTTAATCCGTTATCCCAAAACTGCTTCGAAGATCGTTAGAGCATCCTTTGTCGCCTTAATTTCCATGTCTCTGCTGTTCTCATTGCAAAAGACTAAAGTATCGTCCGCGTACTGAAGGTGAGAAACGAAAGGACCCGAGTCAGTCGTGGCGAAACCCCTTATGAGATTTAGCTCATCAGCCCTGGCGAATAGTTTGTGTAGAGCCTCCCCTACACAGTTGAAAAGTAAGGGAGATAGGGGGTCCCTCTGCCGTAAGCCTTGCTTACTTCTGAAGTATCCGTGCAGCGTACCATTGACAAGAACCGAGAACCGAGCGGACGCATAGTAACCTCTCATCCACCTTCTCCACTTGCCTCTGAACCCCATCCATTGCAGCACATAATCAAGGAACTCCCATTGCACACTATCATACGCCTTTTCCATGTCAATCTTGAAAGCTCAACCTTTGTCATGCCGCGACTTGGCGGAGTGTAACGTTTCGGAGGTGGCAACCACAATATCCATAAGCTGTCTGCCCTGAATAAAAGCTCCTTGGACATTGAAAATAAGGTGGTCGATGGCGAGCTTTAGTCTATTTGCGAAAACCTTGGAAATGATCTTATACGCACATCCAATAAGGCTAATAGGTCGGTAATCAGTTATCTCAGTCGCCCCTTCCCGCTTCGGAATGGGTCATAGTCACAAAAATCGCCGAATTTTTTAAAAAATTGCGAATTTAAGGTCCCCCGAATTATTTTTTCGAAAATTCGGCTGATCACAAAAATTCATGAATAATTCCCGAAATTTTCAAAAAAGTTGTGACTTACTAAAAAAATTAATATTTTTTTAAAATTAATATTTTTTTTAAATTTTTATAGTTTTAAAGTTTTTATTTTTATTTTTAAATTTTCTCACCAATATTTCCCCATACTTCCCGGATTTGCCAGATTTTTCCGAATTTTAACATTGCTGAATTATTGCCGAACCCCGATTTGGTTACTATGGTTTGGGTTTCACTTGATGGTTTTTGAGATCTGTTGTTTTCGAGGATTTTTGTGTTTTTTGCCTTCGATTCTTCATGATTATGGCTAGTTTTGAGTCTTGATTGAGAGCCTATCAAATTTAAAATCAGGTCGGTTGCTGCAGCTTTTTTTATGTTATTTGAGAATGTTTGGACCCTATTTGACCACAATACGACAATTCTTGCGGGCTGCAACATTGTAAGCAGAGGTATTAACATCAATGTCCTTTAGAATTCTTTTCTTGCTATTATTTTTGGACTGTAGAGACCTGCACTTAAATATGTTGCATATTATAGTGCTACAAGTTATCAGCTTCACTATTTTTATTGTGGTTGAATCTCCCGCTTGGGTCCTCTCCTGGATTCTAAATCTGGTCAAGGGGCTTCCAATCCCCTCTTGTCTATCTCCACTATCAAGTTTTTTTTTTTTTATCAGTAATGTGTATTGTATAGAAATCAGTAAGACGCTGGAAAAGGACAACACAAAGACGCGACCATCAAAAAAGGAAAACAGAAAATGCATCAAGGCCCGAAATGACTCTTGATCATACAAAATTAGCTCAGATCCCAAGTATACGGGTCGTCACTTAGCCCCCTCTCACCTCTAGCCACCCAAAGCCACACTAGATCTCTAATCGGCTTCATGATCATCCCCACCGGGCGACTTTTGTTCTCGAAGATTCGAAGATTCCGCTCGCGCCATATGTTCCAATAGACAGTAAACAAGGCCGCCTTCCAATATTTAGCCTGCTGCCCCTCCAACTTAACAGACTCCCACATCAAGAATTGAGTGTAGGGCAATGCCGGCATAACCCAACTCATACCGAATGAGTGGACGACCACATTCCAAACTTGATGAGCCACATCACAGTGCAGCAGCAGATGTGCAGCGGTTTGTGACGGGGCCAATACTCGAGCTTGCGGCGTGGTGCGTGTGGCACGACATGTGGTGCCAGGAGGGCACGCGACATGGGGCCATGTTGGCCTTGCGAAGTGGTCGCTGCGAGGGACGCCGACATTCGCATGAGGTGCCAAGGTGGGCTAGCGATGCATGAGGCGTTGCGGTATGTCAAACCAATAGGTTTGAGGTTCTCCGCCATTCGGGCCGAATGACCTTTTACCCTTATATAGGGAAGGAGCTTGAGAGTTATT
The DNA here is from genome assembly GCA_021018995.1 of Chloranthus sessilifolius. Lineage (NCBI taxonomy): Eukaryota > Viridiplantae > Streptophyta > Magnoliopsida > Chloranthales > Chloranthaceae > Chloranthus > Chloranthus sessilifolius. Next base: position 5,146,172 of record CM037588.1, on the reverse strand, counting down.
CCCCGCACAGGGCCTTGCGTTGCGGAGGGCGAAGTGTCTCTAGGCCCAAAGGGTGGGCCTAGGACGTCGACGCAGCGATGCCGTGTGGAACCCGAGGGAGGTTGATGTATGGCCCGGACTACGCGTCATGCGGTGCATCTGGCAACCTCGTGAGACAACACCAAGGCGCGTGGGACTCGATTGAGCACGGCGACATGTGGGCTAAAGACGAGCGTGTGCTAGTAATTAACGCACGAAGGCAAGCTGCGTGGGACTCGATGGGCACGCGAGCGAGGCACAAGGTCAGGTGGGTTTGGCTAAGAGCGAGGTACTAGTGCAAAGGCGGTGAAGCTTAAGCGGGCGTTAGCGCAATGGCAGATTGGCGTGTCATAGGGGGCACGATGAGCTGAATGGTAGGCCGTGAAACAGAGGCAACCATGTTGGGAGGAGTTCCCGTCCTCTAGGCGGGTGGTATCAGAGCTGATGTGCAGATGGGTTGAGCCGTTGCCGCGGTAGCTGGCAAGCTGGCAGGTTAGCGTCGAAGGGCGCCCTCGCGACGATTGTTATCGAGTAAGGTGACCTAGCGAGCGTCGTTATCCTCTCTATTTGTGTACATTACACATCAATTAGGAATCACCTTCCCTCGCCGGATTAGCTGGTCCACCGTTAGTATTTTTTCTCTGAATAAAGTCCACGCGAAGAATTTAACTTTCGAGGGTATGGTAGTCTTCCACAGAGTTGCGCCTTGAAATCTAATCAGCGGGCGTCGTGAGAGCATCTTGAAGTCTGACTTGACGCTGAAGATACCATCTCTGCTCGGAGTCCAGAGACGTTGATCATGTCCTTGAGGGAGTCTCTGCACCTCGTAAAGCATGTGTAGGAGTTGCGAGAACGATGCCATCTCAGCTCCTCTCAGCAGTCGTCTGGTGGTCACTTCCCATAGCCGGCCGCCCTGGTTTTCGGACAGATAATCCACAATCCTACCTCTAGGATTAACTGAAATGGCGAATATATCCGGGATGGAGGACTTAAGTGGACTGTCATCCAGCCATGGGTCATCCCAAAATCGAATACGAGTACCACATCCCCACCTGAAACGCAATCCTCCGGTGAAAAGGGGCCAGGTACTGCAAATGCTTTTCCACCATGCAGATGAACCTCTCTGCGGCATTGTACATATACCCCAATTCCCCGCGGAGCGCCCATATTTCTCAATCAGCACCTCTTACCAAATGTTTTCACTTTCCTTCCTTCTCCCCGCTCGCCAGAACCATTTACCAAGGAGAGCAATGTAGGTCCATTTCAAGCTGCAGATGCCAAGGCCACCACAGCTGACCGGCAGTTGACGCGTCTCCCAATTAACCAGGTGATAGCGCTTGTCATGTCCCGCCCCCTCCCACAGGAAATTTCGTTGGATCTGCTCAAGACGGTTAATGACAGCCATCAGACATTTGAACATGGACATGTAGAAAGTGGGCAACGCCGCAAGTACTGCTTTAAGAAGGACAAGACGTCTGCTGCTGCTGAGTAGCTTACCTTTCCACAAAGCCAGCCACTGTTCAAAACTTTGAACAACAGGATCCCAATCCCTCTTAGAAGGTAGCCTCAAACCGAGGGGTAACCCCAGGTATTTGATACGGAGATTGTCGGTACCGCAATTCACCACTTGTGCTAACTCAGTGATCAGTTGTTCGTCGGTCCCTATACCCGTGATAGCTGATTTGGCCAGGTTGATTCGTTGTCCTGAGACAGCCTCATATATCGATAGAATCTCAAACAGCGATCTGAACTCCACCCCCTCAGCTTTCCCGAATATTAAGGTGTCATCAGCGTATTGGAGATGCGAGATGTACCGACCATGTGTTCCCACCTGTATTCCGGAAATAAAATTTAGATCCTTCCCACGCCCGATCAGTCCAGCTAATGCTTCGCCGACTATGTTGAATAAGGGGAAGGAGGGTCTCCCTGCCGAATACCTCTCGAACTCTTGAAGTACCCAGGTGGAGTACCATTAATCAAAACAGAGAACCACGCCGACTTGCACCCCCGTAACCATTTCCTCCAAGTAGTACCGAAGCCCATTCTTCCGAGCATATAGTCAATGCAGTCCCAGCTTACTCGGTCGTACGCTTTTTCCATATCCACCTTCCAAAGAGCCACAGGTCGACGATCACGATGAGCCGAGTGTATAGTCTCTTGGGCCACCGCCACCAGGTCCACTAATTGTCTTCCCCGAACGAAAGCGCCCTGATTGTTAGAAATAATTTTGCACAAGACCGGCTGAATTCTATTGGCGAGCACCTTGGTGATTATCTTGTAGAGGCAATTGATAAGACAAATAGGACGGAAGTCGGCGATGTCATCAGCTCCCTCCCTTTTGGAGATAAGGGTAATGAACGTGGAATTAAGACTTCACCCTATGAATCCGGAGGCGTGAAACTCATGCAGTACTTCCATCAGGTTCGATTTAATAGACAATCAAAAAAAATGGAAGAATTCCATGGTAAAACCGTCGGGTCCTGGCGCCTTGTTCTTTCCCCCAAACTTGATCACTCGCCAAACCTCTTCTTCACTAAATTGCAATTCCAAACCCGTGTGCTCATCCTCCGAGATGGACAGAAAATGAATCCCGTCTAAACCAGGCCGACGCAGTCCGTCATCCGAGTACAACTTTTTGTAGAACGCGACAATGCTTTCCTTGATCTGATCTTCCCCCGAGTAGGATACCCCATCGGCAACGATTCCTTCTAAATACTTCGATTTGTTCCGCACATTGGCAATCGCATGGAAGTACTTAGTGTTGGAATCACCCTCATTGAGCCACTTTACCTTAGCTTTTTGCTTCCAGTGAGTCTCTTCCACCATACAAATTTTGTTGAATTCTTGTTTAGCCCTATATTTGTCCTCTCTCTCTTCCTCCGCCAGCCCTCTAGTTTCCCCGAGATTATCCAGTTCCTTCAGTCGCAAGAGCAGTTTCTCTTTGTTATCCTGGATCTGACCAAACACCTCTTTGTTCCACCCCTTTATTCTTTCCTTTGTGTGTTGCAGTTTGGATATGAACCTAAAAGCAGTTGTCCCTACTGGAGCCGTTTCATTCCACCATGACAGAACCAACGCCTGAAATTTCTCATCTAAAAGCCACATGTTCTCGAATCTGAAGGGAGACGGCCCCCAAGCCCGCGAATTGCAGGATAACAAAATTGGCCGATGATAGGAGACGGCCCGAGCAAAACCATCTAACCTGGACCCCAGGAAAATATCCAGCCACTCCACATTACAGAGAAATATGTTGAGTCGGCTCAGAGATGAAATCTCTTATAGGTTCGACCAAGTAAATCTCGGTCCGAATAACGAGAGATCCAACAGAGCTCAATCAGAGATGAAAGTATTGAAATCTCGCATTACCGCCGTGTCCGGCGGCCCACCTTGTTTTCGTGACCCCATCTAATGGCATTGAAGTCTCCTCCTAGGCAGAAAGGAAGTCCCCATCTGGCAGCAATAGCCACGAGCTCAAACCAGAACTCTCCCCGCTCTCTATCATCAGATGGCCCATAGATACCAGCGAACATCCATACCTTTCCTGTATCTTTATTGCGGAGCACCACCAAAGCCTCGAACACTCCACCTCCTCGTCCAATTTGTCGAATAAACTCGAGTTCCAAGCCGCTAGGATGCCCCTGATGCGCCCACTAAGTCAACGTCGATCCAGTCCCATCGATTACCTCCTAGCATGGGTGCAACTTTCCTCCTGTCGCAGCTGCCCCAGTTGGTTTCCTTTAGAGTAATAACCACCGGCTTCAACGCAGCAATCACCTGTTTAACACTGGCCCGCTTACTCTCACCACTAATACCCCTCACATTCCAGGATAATATCTTCATAATCACTAGCCACAGATCCCGCCCACAGATGACGAGCAGGGGATTAGGACCCCTCCGCTCCCCTCCCGTCCGACATACCCCACTGCAATCATGCACGTTCTCTCAATCCTCCTCGATGTTTCCATTTGATCTCCTGTCTATCACCAATATCGAACGGAAAACCTTTCGAAAGTCATCCTCAGTACCCTTGAATGACATTCCGAGTTCCCTGCCAACGACAATCAAACGATCAATGTTGGCCCTACTGCTTGTCCCCTCATCTGGCTCACCACCCGTGGTCACCAGAAGGTTGTCCTCCCCGGACGTCGACACCGAAGTATCGCCACTTTGGGGTCCGCCATCCACCTCAGTGAATTCCATTGAGCACATCGGCCATCTCTCCAACATAGAGTTTGGGGAGTATTCCGTTGAAAACAGAAGAGAAGAATCACCCCCAGGGGGGGTTTGGTTCCGAGATTGAAAGGTAGTCCAAGTTCGAATCGACGTCAGTTTGTCAGGTCAACCCACTGTTGTTCCATGTCCAGTTGTTGGGCTCGTAAATGTCCCCAACTCTTGGTAATAGACCCATCAAGAGCGAGTCCACGGAGACCCAGACCACCTTGGTACTAGACCCAGATCCCGTACGAACAACAAACCCCCACGAGCCTAGGTATTCAGGGGCCCACAAGCAATCCCCCGCCAGCTGCATCGCACTGGAATGAAGTCCCACACGTGTCGTACTCCTATTTTGGCCACCAACTATAGGCGGTCGCAACTGGATTCCAGAATCTTATGCCGGTTTAAGACGTGTCAACCCCCCATTGTTTCTCGAAACCCAATGTCCCTTATATCTCTTCCCCTTTCGACGATAAACCCTAAACACCTTTACGCTTCTGCCCTTCTCCTTCCGCAAAAGAGTACCGACACCCTCTAACTCCATGGGATCCCAGGTACGGTAGCTGATGTGTTCACTCTTCGTCGGCATCCACGTCGCTCCATCTGTCTCCCTCATCTCTCCTACTTCCTCGTCCCGTAGTTGTACCTTGTCAGATTTATAGTACGACTCGATCTCGACCATAGGAAACATCGACGGTGCAAGATCCTTCACGGGCACGTTCTGAATATTCTGGGGGAGCATCAACTCCGGCGGTATCCATTGGAGCGATCGTGTCGGGGTTCTACTCAGATCTAACGAGTCCCTCCTATCCAGAGACAAGACCGTGATCTCCACAGATGGTTCTTGGAGATTGGGGACGAATTCTCCTTCTTCCAACTCCATTCCAGAAGTATGAGTGAGTTGGTCGACTCCCAAGGGCCCCCTCCTCCCCGTCGTCGAGGACGACCCCCCATTAATACGATGCGGCATCAAGTTCGCAGTCGCACTCGCCTCCGCGCCTCCCGTCGCTGGCCAACTAGCCCCTTCCACACCGTCCCCAACTGGTTCGATCTCCGACGGGATTTCTTTTGTGGCACCTTTGAATATGTGTATCCTGGCGTTCCGAGGCCACGTGGATTCATCGCTCGTTTGATGCGGCACGAGCACCCGCTCCACGAGCGCCATTTCTATGAAGACCCTCAGTTTTTTATCACCGAGAAGGATCTCACAAGATTGGGGGACTCTCTTCCAGTTGTCGGCAATACGAGAATGCGAGCGCTAGTGTCTCGATTGAGAGTCGAGGCACGGATGAACTCACAGGCGATTCGATCCTCGAGGATCTCGGGACCCCAAGCATGGATCGAAATACCCACCACCCGAATCCAGACACCTCCGCCCTCCCATTGTAAATGGAGGTGACGCGAGACAAACGCTAAAACCCTAATATGCGGATTTGGGATTAATTTTTAGAATAAATTGAATAGCGGAAATATTCAAATCAAGTAACGCATAAAATTAATTCAATGAAATTAATAAAATAATTTAGATTAATCCATTTAAGCATCTGAATGCGTGGAAATCTTCCCGATCTAGAAAAACGGCTCCAATGAAGGAACTCGGAATTCGTTCTAGTTTAGGGCATCAAGCGATAATTGCAATATCGGAGTTGATTCCTCGGGAATCTTGAATGAAATAAAGCTTAGAATAACTTTATCAAAGGGAAACAATTTTAGGGATTTTGATTTTATCAACAGAACTAAGGAAAATAATACTTGATAACTAGAGAAAAGATAAAATAAAAAGGATAGATTCCAAGGCTTCACACCAAGGATTTTCCGAAGCTTCACACCACGACTGTACATCGTCTTCGCACCAAGTCGCACGAGAAACGATAGCTCACTCCTCAAGGTTTTGAAGGATTCACTCCCTCGGTTGAAAACTCTTCGCAAGCTCTCTAGGGTTTGCACAAAAGCAACTCTCTTTCATTTAATAATCAAAACTTCTCAATAGAGTGTTTACAATGCCTTTATATAGGCTAAGAAAACCCTAAACGACATAAAACTCGCAATAAAAGAGTCCTAAAATAATAAAAGACTAAAAAGGTTAAAAAGAAAAAAAGAAAATTTCTGTCATTGTAGCTCGCTCGAGCGAGGGTTATAACCGCTCGAGCGAGCTTAAATGATCGCTCGAGCGAGGACTCGCTGCGGCACTGTTCTCCTCGCGGTTTATATCCGTTTTTCCTTTGAGGTTACGGTGTTCGGACTTCCTCTACGCTTCTTCTGACGCCGAAAATTTGTTGTTGCCCCAAATCTAAGGCTCCTAAACTTGGCGTTCCCCGTCAGTCTCCTCCACTCAAAATGTTTCATCCCCGATGAAACACGCACGCCACGCTTCAGGGGCTCAATTCGTGGTTTGCCTTTCAACGATGTGAGATACTTTTGATTTTTGCTTTTATTGGCATGGAAGCTTGGAAATTTTATGGCCTTCTCATTCAACCCTTTCTCATATTGCACAAGTAAGGTACGAGATAGAAAATGGGACAATGGGTGCGGTTGGGTTGGGTGCTGAAAAAGGAATGGATCAAAGGGCAGGGTAGTGGGATCAAGAATAGGTATAAGATCCGCTATGCCAACTACCGGATGATTGCCCTTGTCTAGAAGAAGAGCTAGACCTTCACCCTTACCTCTTCCGAGATTGGGAAAGATTCCACATGCTCAGAGCCATCAGAAATTAACACAAAACTGTTAGTATCAAATTCATTAAATATATTCAATGTGTTAGTCCGATCATGTGTATTTCTAGTGCTCAATAAATTCAGATTATTAATCCCATGCAAATCAGAATGATGATATGATCCTACCAACTCTACTGACTCACTTGAGATGGACACGTTATCAACACCGTCCTCAACAATGGGAATTGTCCTAATGCAACCTATGGCTCGGACAGAACCCTCACCTTCCTCATCACTTGGAGTGCTACATAGTTCGAATACTTCTTCGGGTATCTCGTTGTCCTCTTTCTCAGTATGCTCCTGAATGATCAAAGTCTGACTCTTACTAAGACACTGGGATGCAAAGTGACCAAAACCTTGACACTTATAACGTTATTGCAGAGCACGTTTAGAACTCTCGACCATTGGTGGTCCCTTTCCTTTGTCAACTTGAGGAATTATGGATTTTGAAGGTTGACTAGAGGCATTATTTCCCTTTTCGATAGGGTTAGATTGATGCTCAAGTTTGGAAGACTTAGATCGGCCATGACTGGGGGTGTCGAGATACCGTTCTAATTCTTCAACCCTAGCAAAGCATTCCTCGAGATCCATAACGGGATAAGGAATGAGTTCCCTCTATAACCCTGGGCGAAGACCCATTCGGAATCGGGAGAGGGTAACTTTTGCTGGTTCATCGACATCAGCCTGGGTCATCAGGTCTTCAAACCAATCGATGTACTCTGTGACTGGGGAGTCTCCTTGATGTAATGACTGCCACTGATCAAGAATGCGTTCATCATATGATACGGGAACGTATTTTTCGTGCAGTTGTACTTTCATTTCAGCCCATGTGGAAATAGTACGAAGACCCTAGATTTACCTACGACGCTCCACTCCCAACCAATAAAGTCTGGCTTGACCCATAAGCTTGACTTTGGCAAATCTGACCTTGCGGTCTTCGGAGATGGCATACCACTCAAAGTAGTTTTCCATGCTGGCGACCCATTCGAGAAAGACCTTGGGTTGTCTTTTCCCGTCAAAAGTAAGGGCGTCCATTTTCACAGATTTCATGACCTTATCGTCCAGATTGGTTTGGACCTCACGTCGGGGAGAAACATCTCTCCTACCGTCACGGTTGTTGACTCTAATGGGATTCTCAGTGATTAGCTCATTGATCTCTTCAAAACGAGTCTCTAAAGCCTCATGTCAGGCTTGTTGATCAGCAATGTGCTCATCCATCCGTGTTTGACTAGCGGTCACCTTAGATGCAAGATCTCTAATCAGGGCCTTTAAGGTACTGGTATCCATGACGGAACTATGCAAGACAAAATATAGTAAAATCAAGTGAACCCTAAAATCTATATGACACGGACAACCCTAAACTAAAACTGTGCTCTGATACCAATATTGACGCGGGACAAACGCTAAAACCCTAATATGCGGATTGGGGATTAATTTTTAGAATGAATTGAATAGCGGAAATATTCAAATCAAGCAACGCATAAAATTAATTCAATGAAATTAATAAAACAATTTAGATTAATCCATTTAAGCATCTGAATGCGTGGAAATCTTTCCGGTCTAGAAAAACGGCTCCGATGAAGGAACTCGGAATTCGTTCTAGTTCAGGGCATCAAGCGATAATTGCAATATCGGAGTTGATTCCTCGGGGATCTTGAATGAAATAAAGCTTAGAATAATTTTATCAAAGGCAAACAATTTTGGGGATTTTGATTTTATCAACAGAACTAAGGAAAATAATACCTGATAACTAGAGAAAAGATAAAATAAAAAGGATAGATTCCAAGGCTTCACACCAAGGATTTTCCGAAGCTTTACACCATGGCTGTACGTCGGCTTCGCACCAAGTCGCACGAGAAACGATTGCTCACTCCTCAAGGTTTTGAAGGATTCACTCCCTCGGTTGAAAACTCTTCACAAGCTCTCTAGGGTTTGCACAAAAGCAACTCTCTTTCATTCAATAATCAAAACTTCTCAATAGAGTGTTTACAATGCCTTTATATAAGCTAAGAAAACCCTAAACGACATAAAACTCGCAATAAAAGGGTCCTAAAATAATAAAATACTAAAAAGGTAAAAAAAAAATTCCGTCACTGTAGTTCGCACAAGCGAGGGTTATAACCGCTTGAGTGAGCTTAAGTGAACGCTCGAGCGAGGACTCGCTGCGGCACTGCTCTCCTCGCGGTTTGTATCCGTTTTTCCTTTGAGGTTACGGTGCTCAGACTTCCTCTACGCTTCTTCTGACGCCGAAAATCTGTTGTTGCCCCAAATCCAAGGCTCCTAAACTTGGCATTCCCCGTTAGGAGGTCTCCGACATTAGGTGCCCAGATTCTACATTCCATCGGTGCCCCATCAATTCGAAATGATTCTTTGCGAACGAGCATTCAGGCACCGTCCTCCGATGGGAATCTCGGGAGAAATTTTGTTTTTGTGATTTTGGACAATGTTGGTCTATCTTTGTACTCCCAGTCATTTTGTAGCCATCTCTATAGTTGAAATATAGATAGCGTGTCCTTGATAGTGTATAATACCACCCAAAAATGTTGTAAATTCTTTGCCAGTGACTCAAACTGTAGGTAGTAACTCTCCACCCGATCTCTACTAGGTTCCCCGTCAGTGGTTAGAGAAGGAACCGAGGGGGAAGAGTAGGGGGTCTCTTCCCCCCAGGCTAGTGTGTCTCTAATCACCACATCGGCAAAAGAAACACCTCGGCGACGGGTAGCCCCACGAACATTCGATCCCTGTGAATGTTTAAACTTTTTTTTCTGGCGATAGACCAAACCATTATATGTATCTCGAATCTGATCAGGAGTAAGGGCTGCCTGATGTTTGCTGCTCCTCCACGGTATGGGGTCATCTGCCGATTTGACCACCACCCCATGGGGGCCTTGGGAGAAGCACACCCAATACGATGGCAAGCCCTCCTACGCCTGAAGTTGAGGTTCCGGCAGGTAGCGCAAAACCAGTCTCCCGCTTTGAGCATGACATTAGTATTCATAGTTAAACCCCTCGATTAGTTACAGAACTCATGCTACCCCATCTCCACTATCAAGTTCAATGGTGAAAATGACCAATATCATGGTTTAGGAGTGATCGTATATATGTCAACAGCCAAAAGAAGTTGGGAGATCTTACTAGAAAAATCGAGAGGCCAACTGTTAGTGTTGATGATGATGAATTGTCCAAGCAAGAAGCTTGGATCTGAAAATGATATTGTTTTGGGACGGATCCTCAATCCCATGGAACCACATATTGCTTTGAGCTATATGTTTATTGAGAAATTGAGATAGCAGCTGGCCTATGGAAATTTCCAAAATACCTATGGCGGCATTAAATAAAATAATAAAAAAATACAAAATAAAAAAACGTATGGCGTTAAACAAAATATGGGTCGGATTTACCAGCTTCAAAGTGAGACTGCTCTTCTTCAACAAAGATCTATGCCTCTAGCCCAGTACTATGGTATGCTCACAAATCATTGGGAGGAACAGAGCTACTATGAGCTTCTATTGGAGATTCCCAACCCAAAGAGTGCTGAGGTTATTTGTAATCAAGTGGAGAGAGCAAGGATTTTTTTATTTCCCAGCAGGCCTCTGTGATGAGTATGCCTCTTTCCGCACCCAAAATTTGAAACCAAAACCAAATGGTGCCCAGGTCAAAATCCAATCACTCTGTGGTGTGATTACCATTGAATCACCCAATTGACTAAGGTTCCCAGGAAAATGTGAAACCTCTATTTTCTTGAGAAATCTATCAATTGAGAAAAACCATGGAAAAATCGCCCACAAGATTCCCCAAAAAATGAAAATTTAGATAAACAAAGAGTTATGGGAAACTGCCCTTAAAAGTCGTATCCAAGTCAATTTTTGACCTAGGGCTGATGCTTGCACATGTCAGTGTTGATATCAGTAGATGAAAGGTACAAGACATGGGTCGAATTGTTGTCAAGCTCTGATACCAGCTTGTGTTTTGTGAATAAAGTTGTTTAAGCGTAGAAAGAAAGGGGAACAGAGAGGAAAGAAGGAGAAGAGAGAGCGAGAGAGATAGAGAGAGAATGTTGTGTAGTATTAATGAAACACTAGCGCTCTCATATATTACACATAGCTCTACAAGTTTACAACGTCAGCCTTATGAAGTACGGTACGCACCACAACTAGAATATAAAGCTAATACAGATAGTACTAATAAATGCATCAACACTAATAGCTTCAATAAGAAAATGGCTTCAATTGTTGATGTTCAAGGCATAAATCCAAATTGGATTTCTGATACACTTAGATTTCTATCAGAGAAAGTGATGGATAAATCACACTTCTGAGGGAAGAAGAAGGCTAGAGGAGAGAAAATTGGAGGATACCCACAAGGCCGAAATGATGCCCAGTGAGAATTTAATTTCTGAAAATTCTCTTTGGACAAGGTTCTTTAATTAATATATTGCAAATACAAATATTTGGAGATCATTTTGCCTAAGGATTGTTATCTCCCATTCTAAATGGGTGGTTTATCACAGGTCACTTCTCACATACCCTTCTAATTCAACACAGTTGGAAGGGAATGGACCCCTCATTGAGAGACCTTTTTCGAAAAGGAGCTCCTAATTTCCAAATTACAAATGTCTCTCTATTGGCGTCTGGACTTCGGAACATTCGGCTTTTTGTTGACAGATTCGGGGCCAAGATTGCAAGTGAAATTTATCAGTTATTGCAGCCTGCCAGCAGTGAGAATATTATCTGGCAGCTCACAAGTCCCGGTTATGAACACAGATATAAAGAATGGGAATACAACTCAATTTTTAGAAATCTAGGACATATTAGAGAATCCATGTTATGTTATGCCTCACATTATATTATATAATATACATGATAGTTATATGTTTTAAATTAATATTTGCTAGACTTTACATTGACATGCATATGTGCTAGACTTTACATTGAAATTCTTTATACAATGCTGTTTATATTTTTTTTAGACTAAAGGATGGTTATAATTTGAAAAATAATGCAATTCGTACTAAAGAACATTAGTTAAACTGTATCATACCAGTACCCTAGGCATATAGAAGCATCTGGTATCATAGCTGATGGAAGTCCTCGATTGGTTGTCCCATGTAATAGACACATTTAAAATTATAAGACTATCAACTCATGCAATTTGAACTTATTCAGTGAGAAATTTATACCTCTGTCTCTCACATCCCAAACAGCAAAACATGAAAACCAAAATTGTAGCCTTCGTGCTTGTACATATAAAAACTTCATCAAACTCAATTGCTTAGGCGTCTGCGGAAAAAGGAGAGGCAGACCCTCGCCTTGACTACCCAGATCAAGGCAAGGATCCAAAGTCAATGGCCTAGGTCAACACATTGATAACATGGATCAACTATTCAATTGACTACCAAGGAGGGGATATTAATTGCAGGCTGGTTTCCAACTTCAGAGTAGTTCTTTTTAAGCACAATTGATGGATATAGAAGTTTGTCTTGATGTATACTACTTACATACATTATATACTCTCTACAATATAATACATTTACATATGATATAAGAATAGCTAGAGGTGACTAGTCGAGTCGAAGCCTGATGGTCTAGAGTCACTTTTCGACTTCCAAAACACGGTACACAAAATAGTTTTAATTTCAGTAAACAAAAAGAAGCATGGAGCATACCCTTCTTTGATAAGAATTGATATGATGGTCACATTCAATGCCAGAATGGGATGATTAATGTCGATTCCATGATGATGGCCACCATGATCATGATTACCCGCATGCTCATGCGGCAATGAATGATTGAACATAGCTGGAGTTGATGTCAGAAGTCCCTGTACATATAAAATGACTTACATTCTAATGAACGGCATATTCAAAATGAATGTGAACCCCAAATCTTGATAAAAATAATTTGTCAAAAAACATGAGGCGGATGATACCAATAAAAAGTAATTTGAATCAGAAAAATAAAAATGTAGTTTGTCACCAAAAAATCTTAAAAGGAAGCGATGAATTAAGGTCATCAAATACTATAAAATGACGAAGAAATTCTTGCCTGCAAAACCTCTATGGCATGCCATGCAATGCCACCCGCAGTCACCACAAGCATACAAGAAATTCCAAGAGCGCCAAGGGATTCAAACTTCCCATGGCCTGAAAAAATAGGAGGGGATGACAATACAACACTGCATTAGCATCTACAAACACACAAATGGGTTATTCACGCCATACTTGAATATTCTATTTACAAAAGATTTACAGATTGGTGATTTAATGTTTGCATGCCCATGAGCTTCTACTCTAAATTCTAAAACCTACATGACCTATTCCAATTTTCAAGAAAGGGGGTGGGGTGTGATGAATAGCTTAGTCGGGTTAGAGAGACCCACTAGCTTTATATTAGGACCTTGAGACAAATGACAAAATAAGCCCCCAATATAAATTGTACACCAATATATTACTACATACACACTCACATACATCAAACACACACCAACACTCCCCTCAACCCAGAACATAAATATCATGCATGCCAAACTTGACAGAAACGTCATGAAGAAGCACAGACCCAACGGCCTTAGTATATCTGCTATTTGCTAGGAGAAAGATTACATTGACAAGCTCCTAAGTACAGTCCCAAACTTTTTCTCTAACAAGGTGAATATTCACTTCAATATGTTGTGTACGCTCATGCAACACATAATCAAATGAAATCTTTTCGGTTGTTTGATTATCACAGTGAATGGGTATGGGAGAACTAGTTGAAAATCCAAGCTTGGAGATAAAAGAATAAAGCCATAGAAGCTCACAAGCTCCGTGACCAACAGCACGATGCTCGGCCTCAATACTAGATTTTGAAACCACATGTAGCTTCTTGCTCTTCCATGAACAAGATTACCTCAAGGAAAACACAATATCCAGATGTAGAGCAAATGTCGGTAGCTGAACCGCCCAATATGCATCAGTATATCCAAATATATGCAGCCGACCATGAGAGTGATACACAATTCCACGACCAGGGTTAGACTTAATGTGCCTAGGGCTATCACCAGGTCGGGTCGAGGCCGAAATTACCAAATTGGAAAATTGCATACGCCTGACCTGACCCAACAGTGCACCAAATCTGACTCGACCTGAACACCCTACCCGACGCCCGACCCGATAAACCCCCTATTTTCATGGTATATATATATAGTCAGGCCATCCGGACCTGACCCAATTTTTGCCCGAATAGGCGAGTCAGGTTTATGTGCCCGATCCAGTAAAAAATTCAGGTCGAGCGGGTCAGATTTTGGGCCGACCCGACCCGTTGACAGCCATAAGTGCACCTGAGAGTGCGATGAACAGCAACTAAATAAGTAGCACAAGTAGCGTGCACGAACTGGCTGACTAAGCTGACTGCAAAAGTGATGTTTGGTCATGCTAGAGTGAGATAAATCAGACGACCGACTAAGCATTGGGACTCAGGTGGGGGTCAGAACAACATCATCAACATACACTAGCAAGACAGTGCTGCCAGCCGGACAAGAAGGGCAAAAAATGGTATGCTCTAAGTGACATCTTTGAAATCTAATACCTATGATCTCTACACCAAAATGATAAACCATGCACGAGGTGACTGCTTCAAATCATATATAGACTTTATGAGCCTGCATATTTTTTCAGTCTCCTCCTGAAACAGGAAGCAGGGTGGAGGATCATATAAATCTCCTCTGTGAGATCTCCATGAATAAAAACATTTTTCATATTTAATTGATTCAAAGGCCGATTTTGATTGGCAGCAATGGAGATGATAACTCATATAAGTGGGTAAAGGAGTAAGACTAGAAGCAGTAGTGGGTGATGCCATATGAGAATGCACGAGGGTAGATCAACCAACTGGATCTCCATGCACAGAAAGCTAAGTTTGTGACCTGTTCAAGGAAGGCCCCGTGTTGATGTTTGTGAACATCAATGTGAAACCGCTTCTATTGTTGTAAAGGAAACTGAACAGGAGAGAGTAGTGGCAGTGGAAGTAGTTGATGAAGAAGTTGTATCAACGAGCAGAAGGGTAAGAAACGCAGCAATGACAGGCATAGGGGTGAAAGCTGACTCAGAATAATGAGGATAAAAATAGGGCACGGCACATGCTTAAAAACAGTAGCATCCATACAAGTAAGGAATTGACATGATTTGATCATAGCAGCTATATCCCTTAGACGTATTAGAATAACCTACAAAGACAACAGCGGGATGAAGGTTTTGAACAAAGCAAGTGCACCCAAAATCAAGAGAAAGACCACCAACATGTACATTGCCTTGTCCCATTACTGGGACAAGAGAAACATCGGCAACACAAATACTACACGGAGATGATAGAGGCATAATACAAACAAACAATGAAGACATAACCGATGTATGATTATGCACCCTGAATCAATAATCCAGAGTGATTGTGATGAAGATGAGGCGTATGCAAATCCAATACATGTCTCAATGAGATGAGAAGAAGAGACTTGTATACCACCAGAAGCTCTCTCCATAAGGTCTTGGTACTCTCTCTGTGTTAGAGTGACTAAAGTTGGAGGCATAGCCAGCAAGGTATCAACTCGGTATCGGTCCATGGAGGACAGATACGTATCCGCCGATACCGATACCGATACCGGTACACCTTTATCTTAAAAAAAATTCAAATAAAACAGGTATCAGCCGATACCCGATCCACAGCTGCCGATACCAGATATGTATCGGCTGATACAGTTCGGTATCAGCCGATACCGATCAATACTGTATCAGGGTCGTATCGGTATCGATTGGCAAAGATACCGATACATATCAGTATAGGCCGATACTTGATACCATGATAGCCACTGGGTGTCGAACCGATGGAATAGATGAAGGAGCAGGTGTCTGGGCAGATCCGTCCTCAGCAACACAAGGCATGAGCAAGGTTACCCAGTTCTCTCAGGGTGGTACCGAACTGTAAACCAGTGCGACGCGATCCGGTTCGCTACTAGTAGGCAAACCGGACATTAGCCTCTTTTTCTTTGTTTAAAACTTTCACAAAAATATTTGTGAAGGAGGCAGCTCAAATTTATAACCTATGCCAAGAGAAGTAGACGCCTGACCAACTTTGCTTTCGCTGCTCTTTGGTAAAATTTAACATATTTATATTTATATACATAGCTTTTTTATATAAAGAAGGTCCCAACATGTCTCTCTTAGGTGTCCCTTTTGTCCACATTGATCCACTTCAACTTTTCTTTTTCTTCTCGTAATAGGCCGCTCATCCACTCTGGCCTCATCCTCTTCCACCAGATCTACCACCACCTCGGTGTCCTGTGAAACTCGGAAAATGAGGGAAGAGCAGAGCGCTCAGAAGCATCTATGGTTCATAAGCTGTCGTCTACTTGCTTCATGTTGTAATGAAGAGAAGATTGTGCCAAGTGGGGGACATTCTTCACATCCTAGAATACTGGCGCGAATTCCCAACATGTCAAACACTTCCTTTCCAGAGTATGGTGGTTTGCTTTTGACATGCATTCATTGCAGCAAATTTTTCCAGCACAACTTCCACATATCATTTTGCTGGTACTGGGCCAACGCACCTCACATGCTTCTCATTTGGGCGTAGTATTCTCCAATGTACCTCTACCCCTTACGAGTGTTACTAATTTTGTCCATTAGTTGAAACATTTTTGTCCAGTTCTGTTTCTGAGAAAATGCATCCCACAATTCTTTGGCATTGGTCAAATACATGAAAGACTGACTAATGGTTGGTTGCATTGAGTGAAGCAACCATGTCATTACGGTAAGATTATCACACTGCCAATCTTCAAATTTAGGATCTGACTGTGAAGCCTCAGGGATGATCCCAGTGACATACTCATAGTTTCTTTTTGAGTTCATATACGTAGTGGCAAATCTAGACTACTCCAAATAATTTGCCCCATCAAACTTGACGAGAGTATTCTGCAGCCCATGGTTGTCATCATGTCCACTGCTAACAGGGATTTTAACTTCATCCATATGTGTAATATTTCACAAACAATGGTATACTCCAACTCAAAAATTGTTGTATAGATAGCCACTCAACAACAAATCCAATACTGCCTTGTATACAGCACCTCAATAACTCAATACTTCAGCAAAATAAAACACAGCAATACTGCTGATATCAAGCCTACTGTATATACAGCAACTAATCCAATAGTTCAGAAATATCGCTGATTGAAGTCCCACCACAATTTTTATTTTTTTTTGAAAAATAGCCACAATGTGCCCAAAACGATACACATACAACCACAAAAAGGATCATATCTCAAACAATACAACAGTAATCAAAACAAAAACACTTTCAAACATCCGCATGCCTATTTCCGAAGATCTTTCAATGAGTATCTATCACTAGTGAGGAGATCATAAGCTCTGAAATAAGTGAATCCGCCGTGAAACCCCAACGCTCTGAAAACTCAACACTGTACACTATATACTTCACAAATCTTCAAAATACCACCATGCATAGCACCACGGGAAGATTTAAACCCACCATATCTCGAGCCATGATTCGACCACACAAGAAATTGGGCTTCAGAAAACCATGAAAGGGCTGTAAACTGCAAATCTTCGAATGACTTATATGAGCTTCAAATAAAAAAGATGTAAAAGGATAATGAACCTACATGAAATTCCTATCCATTTGACGTGAAGAAACTTCGATTTCGGCGTCAAAGTTTTTACACTGCTGATGTCAGCAACAGCAGAGATGACGCTGGCAAGGGGCAACGAAATCGAGGGATGGGGAAATTGCTCTGATGCTAAATTAAAATGGTATTAATTAATTACAGTTAGGGTTAGGATGGAGAAGGAGAGAAGAAAGGTGGAGAAAATTAGGGTTGTGAGTTAATTACCCACACCCACATATTATTGCCTTATATACTAAGTATACTAGCCATGTATAGTTGTCCAATGACAGAACGGGAAGAGAGGTAGTAAATCTACTTACCTGAGACCCACCCAATATGCTTTATAACACACCTACTATTCTATTTTCTAACAGAAGTAAAAGCGGCAGAATTCAATTTCACTTGAGCATTTTGGGTTTTATTGTAACAAATGTTGAAAGTAAAATTATGATTCATAGTTGAGGCAACAACCTTCGTCCAATATCCTCTCGACGGAGTAAAGTCCTTCCTTATCACATATGCTTCTTTGTGATCAGTTTAGAAACTGGAGTAAATGATTCTTTTGCTGAACTAATTTCTCCCAATTGTATACCAAACACGAGTTTCTTTGTCTGTGCTTCCCTAGCAATGTGAAAAATAATCTGATTCGCTTAATGTTGTTAGGTGCCAATCTCTCTCAAGCCACATTACTCTTAAGCTATGATAAAAGAGTTGATTAAGATGGGAAAAAGTGGAATCACGAAGGAATAAAAGATTAGTACGGTGATCAAATTGTATATTAACGGTACTTCCTTTGGAAATCTGGGTATGGAAAGAGTTGAGAGCATCTTTAAAGCTTATCTAGTTGGCTGTGTGTGTTGGCTTATCCAAAGCTTAGCATGTTGGTTGTGTGAGTTGGCTTATCCAAGGCTAATAGGTGTCAATGGCTTGAACAAAGCAGAAGTGAGGACTCTTAGTTAGAAAAGGAATTGAAATGTTGACTCTTAGGGGAGGCATTGCATTATTCATTTACTCTTTATAATCTATTAATTGTGGAGGATTCACTGAAAATAATGACATATACAAGTAAAGATTCTTATCCAAGGAAGATCTCATGGACTCAGAAGGTTAATTGAGAAATCGAGGGAGTAACCTCTCTCATTTGTTCATGCAAAAATCGGAAGTAAACAACATTTCATAATTCAGGCAGCTTGGCAAAGGATGGTTTTAATAACTCTTCTTATGTAGGAGTTGAGTGTACAAACAAGTAAACATTCTTATCCTAAGAAGATCTCATGGATTTTAGAAGAAGAAATCGAGGGAGTGATGTGTTTCATTTGTTCATGCAAAAACTGAAGTACACGTCACTTCATTTTTATTTTTTTTATTTTTTTTATCAGTAATATGGATTATATAAAAAAACCAGCAAGGCGCTGAAGCTGTATACAATCACAATAACAATAAAAAGACAGCAGAGACACAAACAGCAAGGGCTGTGAGAAACTCCCTAGGAGTCCCAAAGAGTCTCCTCGGGGAGCCCTCCTTAACCCGGGTCCCACCGGAAGCTGGATCTGTTATCCCCGTTCCCTCCACTCGTACCCCAAAGCGTGACAAGATCCGACACCACCCTGAGAACCACACGAACAGGTTTGTACTTGTCTTCAAAAATTCTGTGATTCCTCTCACACCATAGGCACCACATCACCGCGAACAGTGTGGCCCTCCAAGCATCCCTATCCCCTTCTTTCACCATTGCCGCATCCCAACTGGTCAAAAGCGAGTAAGGAGACCGAGGCATCGTCCATGCGAGGCCAAAAGCTTTAGGAATGCCTCCCCACACCTCATGAGCGACACGGCAATGAAGTAGCAGATGTGCCGCCGACTCCTCCTCCTCGGAGCACATAATGCAAACCATGGAGACGTCCTTCCCCCTACAAACTAACTGGTCCCTAGTAAGAATTTTCTCCTTACTGACCGTCCAAACAAAGAACCTGATCTTTAGCGGGATAGATTCCTTCCACAGCCATCTCCCATCGAACCTGATGAGCGGTCGGCGCGAATACCACCGGTACAGATCTTTGACACTGAACTCCCCCTTACGATTGAAATTCCATAACCGTAGATCGGTCCTTAGACTGTTCCTCTGCGCCGAAAAAAGCACATTCAGCAAGTCCACATAGCTCCCCACCTCACTGTCCCTGAGACGCCTTCTGACAACAACCTCCCAGACAATCCTATCGTTGGTGAAGGTTGCGAACTCATCAATCCTACCCCCCGGGTTGGGGGAGAGGGCGTAAATATGCAGGAACAAATCACTAAGCGGTCCCCCATCCAACCACGGATCATGCCAAAACCGAATGCGAGACCCACAACCCTAGCTGAGCCTAACCCCTTTAGCCATACCCTCCCAAGTACGAGAGATGTCTCTCCACCACGGCGAGGTAGACCTCTGGGTCGACAAACGTATCCCCCAACCTCCCGACGACAAACCATATTTATCGCGCAGGACCAGCCACTACAAACTGCCCCTCTCCTCCTCCCTTCCCGCTCTCCAAATCCACTTCCCAAGCAAGGCCAAATTGCTTCGCTTGATACTCCGT